>CM062374.1:22841950-24132148 GCA_031216125.1 Dalbergia cochinchinensis
AATCCTTACATAGAATTATCAATTATAGAACTAATTAGTTACTAAACCAATTATCACAACTTCAATCATATCAAATCATTATCACACATTGATACTAAACTCAGATCAGTGGTCGAATCATGAACCTCATGCAATTACATAGAATCATATTTTAAGTGCATATAAAATACTAGTTCCCCATAAAATCCTTGCAAAACCTTAAAACTCATTTAGAAACTACTTCTTTTGTCAAATTTGGGAGGATCTTCACAATTAAAATTCTCACTTAAGATAAAAGGAGTAAGTCTTGAGCTTTAGAGATTTAGGTGACATCTTAGAATTATAAACATGCTATGCAACCTTATTTTAATCTTATCTTTATAAGGTGATAGCTTGGAATTATAAACATGATATGCAATTCCATTTCATTATCTTTAAGATTTAAGGTGATGACTTGAAAATTAAACATGATGCAAGAACTTGAAATATAAACATGATACAAGAAACCGGAGCGGCGGTAATCCGCACAGGACCAGTAGAGGGAGAAGAGAATATTAAGAAACTGGAGCGGCGGTAGTCCGCACAGGACCAGTAAAGGGATAAGAGAATATTAAGAAACCGGACCGGCGGTAGTCCGCACAGGACCAGTAGAGGGAGAAGAGAATTATTATTACATCTTTTTAAGCTCCAATCTCAAGACTTTTTAAAGAATAAATTTTTTAACTCCAATAATCATATTTCTTTGCTTGTGATACATGGGCAAGTCTTTGAGCTCTAGGATCTTTAGGTGATGGCATAAAATAAACATGTCATGCGTTGATTCTTTTAGCCATTATAAAATATAGTGAGAGCATAAATTAAATATGAGATGCAACCTCTTTATTATCTTGAAAGATTAAGTGATGACTTGAAACATAAACATGAAATACAAGCTTGGAATTTAAACATGAAATGCAAGTTCATTTATTCATTCTTGAAAATTTAGTGATGACATAGAAGGTAAACATGGTTATGCAAAGCATAAACTTAATCATGGATGCAAATTCATTTTGTTTCTTTACTAGAGCTCCTTCAAGACTTTAAAAGAATTATAAATTCAACCCAATACATATCTTAACAAGAAATAAAACATAAAAGGAAAATACATCTTTCAAGTTCTAAACTAAAAATCTTTGTTTTAGCATCATAAAGCATTATTCTTTAAAGTTTTGCATCAAGTGGAATTTTCAAGCTTTAGAGGCCTAACTTGTGATGGATTTACAACTCACCCTCAAGGTCCTCATCATCAAGCCATCATCTTAGTTCCACCTAGGCCATATGGTTGAATTGGTTAAAGAAAAATTGAAGAGAAAAACCAAAATGAAAAGCTAAGGTAAGTTCATAATTTCATCATTTTGAGCTAAAAACACAACTCCTCAAAGCATAGAAATAAATTTAGAAACTACTCCCTACCTAATCTGAGTTGAAGAAGAGGAAGAGAACTTGGTTTCTTGAAGTGAAATGAAACAAAATCTCTTTGAAAAAATTGAAGAAAGAATTCAGCCAAAGAGGAGGAAGAAAGAAAGTTTTTAGTGCTCTTAAAAACTAGTTATGAACCAAGCATTCCAAGACCACTCAAGCAAGCCTATTTATAGAAGATTTTGAGGCTTCTAATTGGCCAAAATGATGAGGTAGTGGACGGAATTTTGCAGGAGAAATAAGGGAGGAAAAATCATTTTAGACAAAGTTGTATGAAATTAAGGAATTATGTCTCTTATGGTGACATTTTGGCATTTTGTTTTAGTGCAACTTTTGGCAATAATTCAGCTGCATAATGGCATCAATAATTTCGTCCATTACATCCCAAAGAAGTGAAATTTGTGTGTTCCATGCATTATTTAGGTGTAGGCAAGGTATTCATGTAATTTAGAGAATTTACGGTTAAGGGTTTAAGTGAATTAGTAAGCAATTTAGGTGTTTTTGAGCAATTTTGGGTTCTAATCAATCTAACTACATAATTTTGACTCTAGCTTAATATTTAGAATTTAATAAGCTTTAATTTGAGCCTAATATTGCTTAGGTTTCGGTATACGAATCAAAAATCCCGAAATTCGCAAAACTGCCCAAAAACAGAGGCAAAATCGTACTTTCACTTAAAAACTGCTCAAGGCCACCCGAGCTTAACCAATGGTTAATCATGGCTTAAAAACACATTTTAAAACATTTTAGTGAGGTTCGGGCTCAGTCGGCACGCACATCGGAGTTAAACGGCCTTGAGGCGTTTTGGTCATTTCGCGCGTCGAAACTCAAAATTGAGATCCTTCTGCTCTATTAACACACATAACACAAACAATCCCTTATTATCCTCAAAATATCCCCTTGAGAATAGGTGGGGCCCACAATCCTCATTTTCTGAGTAAAATAACTTCAGGGGCATTTTGGTCATTTTATACGTACAGAAATTCGGGATTTGCGACTCTCGCATGAATCGTTCCTAACCTCTCTTCTAATGTTATATTCCTTTATTGAGGATTGTTCGGCCTCAAATCTTATGTAATAATTACCTACGGTAATTCGGTAATTGAGTAATTTCTAATGACAGTAAAAATTACAGTAAAAATTGGGGTGTTACAACACATGACATACTTATCGCATTATGCTTAAGAAGCATAGTCAGTCCAATCCTTAGGCACCGTGAGAACCGAACTCCTCTTATACCAAAATATAACACCCTAATATTTAACCTAACATGCCTAGGATGTATTGAAGTTAATTATTAGTTATTACTCTTTTGTTCCAGTTCTTAATTCTAATTTTTAGAAAATACTTAACAAAAATATGGGTAAATTTTTTTTTTTGAAATAGAAAGTGAAAAATTGAGCCGTGCATAAAGTAAAACTACGCTATTCGTTTTGCATATAACAAAGAGTATACATTCATATAATAAATAAAACACAAGATGTATAACAAACCACCATGGATACATATATAAAAAGTTTTACCATACCCCAAGATCAAGTAGTAGCATTAGTACAGTCATCCATGCGAATACATAGAGAAACATAAAATGCATCAACTAGAAACCTCGCCTACTTAAGTGCACCTAAAGTAGATAACCTCTAAAAACAAAAGAAGGTTATCCTGTGCAAGATATGCGTACATGCACTACTACACTTGCTGCCAACTACTACAGCTGTCTGTCCCAAGAGGGAGGAACATAACCAACCCACTGAGCCAGTTCAGCCGGTGTTGCCAAACAGTGAGAGGGTCAGGCATGAGCTCCACTGTGGGGTATCATCCCCACACCACCTCCTCAAATCGGCTGCGTTACCGTAGCCTTGCTATCTCAACCGATCTCCATAGGCACGGTGAGGGAAGAGCCAATGAACGGGTTCTCTATGGCTGAGTCCTCGGAGGGATCAGTCTCTAAATGAGCTAGGAGAGAGCGGGGAACATACTCTGGGTTGTCACGAACAGCCGAGGTAACGGCAGGGGTACGATAAGTCTGCTCTCCACGGGGGCGCGCACGCTCGAAGAGAAGCTCGTCAGTAAAGGACGAAGTATATGTGAAGTGGAAACTGGTAACTGGATGAGCAAATGGGCAGTCCAGAAACACGAAATGGCATGACTGGTGTGTGGCATCAAAATGGAGCTCCCAAGTTGGCACTTCAACGTACATCACGAATGCCGCCATCGTGTTCTGAAGATGCGGTTGAAAGAAAAGACAGTGGGAGTGAGAAACTTGATAAAGAATCTCAGTAGGGCGTATTCCTATCCTAGTGTCATCATCTACGTCCTCAGGAACCTCGGGATTCATTATGAAATAGTGAGCATGCATAAGGTTCAGTTATTGAGTTTTAAAAATACCAATTACCGAGGCCCATTCATTTTAATATGCGTCTTGGATGTTATGAATGCGTCATACCTCATCATGAAATGCATGTCCATAGATACTATATAAAAACATAGGTGATGTTCATGGAACATGGTAAATGTAGCATGAATTACTTCATTTTATTCTTTAGGTGACTTAAGCTATTCTTTCTCCCACTAGGGACACCCTATTACTCTCTCCTCTTGAGAGTTTTAGGTTATAAGCTCATACTTCACTAGTCGTCACTAGCATACTCTTATTCTCAAGATAAGTTAGCACCCGACTCTTAAGTATGGGATAGGGGGCTAGGATCACCTTTCATAACCTTTAATTCGAGGAGTCCAAAGGATCACTTCCTTATTAGATCACCTCTCATAACCTTTAATTCGGGGAGTCTAGAGGATCATTTCCATATGTTTTATGTCACCTTGACATTAGCATGTTATATTTAAGATGCAAGAACACAACACATCATAAAATGCTCATGCCTTCATATTACTTTAACATATGCATCTTTAAACAATTCAAGTGCAAATCAGAGTATGCCACAAAAATTCTTATAACTAGTAACCAAGTATGCCAACAAAACCATCACATACATACCCAAAAATATTGAATCACATCATCTCTTAAACTAAGCGCTTTCATCACCTCTTAATCGGTTAAATCTCTAAATCGGGTAAACCTATCTTTTGTATTCATTCTTTTATGCATCTAAGGGATTAATTCCAACGATTCCATTAATTATTAACCTAAGAACATCATTAAACGAATCTGGATAGATTTGAACAGAAAAGAAAAAAAATCGTTTCAGTGTTCTAGAAGTTATGTTTTTAATTGTTTCTCATTACCGACTTTTCCTATAATGCTAGAATAATTTCCTTAACCATTTATGAGATTCCTAATATTTACCAAGTGTTAGACATGCTTTTTAACCAATTATCACATGCTGGACAGAAACCATATTTTTCACCTTAAAGAGTTATAGAATTCACATTTTTTATTCTTACTAGTTACTAGTCTTTCCTTAAGTGCTAAAAATAATTATCACACTAATTATTAACAATTTTTAACCATTTAATTCACTCCAAACAGCATACATCAAATCTGAAAAGGTTTGAGCAGAATCTAAAATTTAATTTTCTAAGAGCATGCAAAATTACAATCACACGCATTTCTAGTATACTAGTCTCTCTAAAATTGATTCTAAGTCAAGGAACACTCCTGAAATTAATTTATCCCTTTAGAAACATAAGTAATATCCTTAGATCAGTAACAAAATCAAAGAACTTAAAGAAAGGATTTTGGTTATATAAATTATGTTTTAACACTTTAGGAACTAACATTTTTCTCAAGGAAAAGTTGTAAGACACAAACTTCAAAATCTCAAGACGACAATTATACCAATTCTTAGAACCCCGTTCCTTGATAAACTAATGATATTTGTAAAGATAAATGTCAACAGAACCGAAATTCCTATGTAAGTTGAAAGGGATAAGTCTTGAGCACCAGATTATTTAGGTGATGGTATAAACTTAAACGTGCAAATGCAAGCTTCATTTTAATCTTGGTATTATAAGGTGATGACAATGGAAATATAAATATGATATGAAAGCTTGAATATAAATATGAAAATGTAAGCTCATTTTTAATCATTAAAGCCTAGGTGATGGCTTGAAATATAAATATGCTAGACAAGAAATACAAACATGAAATGCAAGTTTATTTTCTTATCGTCAAGCTTTAGGTGATAACTTGGAAATAAATATGATATGAAAGGGTCAAATATAAATATAAATGCATTTCCATTTGCTATTCTTTTCAGTCCTAGGTTGAAGACTCCTATTTAGAGTAATAACTCTAAAACACCGATCAATCTTACGAAATGGACATGAACTTTTAGAGTCTCTTATCATTATGGTTCCAAGAACCTTGTTTCCTTAGACTCACCATCAAGCTAAAGGCCAAAACCATTAAAGAAAACTGAAAAACATTTCCATTGTGCTAAGAACTCTTAAAACTAAAAATGAAATCTTAAGCTTTAGAGGTCAAGCAAATGATGGTTTTGCAACCAACATCAAAGATCCTCATCATTAAGTCATGATTTTTAAACAACAAGCCATCATGACTAAAAAATTGAAAAGAAAGAAAAGGAAAGCATGAAGCCGAAAAAGGAAGAAGAAATGGACAAAACCAACATTTCACATTCCAAACCAAAGATGATACAAGAGAAGAGAATAAAATCTTTTAAAACAACTCCCTACCAAAGATGTTTTTCTTAATGAATGAAAAGACCTTGGTCTTGAAAAGAGACAAGAAGAAAATTCTTCCTTGGAGTCCAAATGGAGGTTCGGCCAAGAAGAAAAAGAAAGGAAGGAAGATATGTCTTGAGTTTTGATCTTGGGAGTGAAAAGGTTAAGTGTTTTAGGGAAGGTTTATAGTGGTTGTGTGGTGGTTTGGGGTTGAGATATGGTGGTTGATGGTGGTTTCTTGAAGAATGAAGGAGAAGAAGAAGAAAAACTCTTGAGAGCAAAGAAAGAAAATTAAAGTTGCAAGAATGAGCAAAGGTTCTTGCAAGCTTTCTTGGGTTTGTATTTATAGAGGAATTGAAACATGATAGGATAAGAGGAGGAAGAGTGGCTGCAGCAATGGCAAAGGAAAAGAAAGAGAAAAATATCTCATTTAAGTGTATCATATCATAGCATGGTGTAGGAATGGCTAGGTATGGCTTTGGGTATGGGTAGGCATGGCTTTCTTTGATTGTGTAAGTAAGTAAAATAAAATGAAATGAGGTGAATGGAGGGGGAATGGCACTTGTTGCTTAAGGAGAATGGGGGAGGGAAATTTCTCTCTTAATATGGATTAGAAGTGTGTTTAGGAGTATCTTTGATTAGGAGTTTGTAATCAAGTGTTTAGGTGAGAAAGCAAGTGATTAAGGCCACTCAAGACATGTTTAAGGAGTGCTCTTATTCAATTAGTAGAGTCAAACCTCATTCAACAAGAATTACTATCACATCTTTAATTCCTTAATTTAAGGAATTGGAGAGAGAAAATACTATTCACTGAAATATGACATAGAGTCTTGAATTAAGAAAGGGATTTTGAGTTTCTTTAACCAATCCTAGGCCCTAATTAACCTCAATTAATTATTTTGACTCTAGATTAATTATTAAAATTAATTAATCTTTAATTAGAGCCTAATACTGCTTAGGTTTTGTTAATCATGCGATTAGGCTCATTATATCCTTAATTAGGGACAAAATGGTAATTTTTCATAAAAACTTTCCGGGACCTGCCGGGCTTAGACAGACATTAAGCATCCCATAAAATTGACATTTCAAATCCTCGGGTAAGATCTAGGTCCACTCGGTGGTTAATCTCGCATTAAATTACCACAGGGGTACTTTGGTAATTTTGCATGCTAAAACCCAAAAATGAGATTCTTCTGCTCTATTAACACACACAATCCCCGTTAAATATCAAAACAACCCTTTGAGGATTAGAAATATAGATGCTTTCATACTAATTATAAAGACAATTCCTATAGTTTCTTAGTTTCCAGATGTGTTCCCAGAAGATTTACTGAGATTGCCACCAAAGAGAGAAATAAAGTTCAGAATTAAGCTTGAACTGGGAATTAGACCTATTTCCACACTGTTAGCTCCAAAACCCTTGTGCTCATGAGTTTTCAATTATAACAAAACCAATTCAAAGAAAATACTTTGAAGAATGACTGATGTCTTCTTTGAGTTTCTTGAAAAAGCATAATAAGTCAAATCTGGTTAGTATGTTACAAACTTATGGCAAGAATAATGCTTTACTTTGCATGTGCAAGCACGATTTATCTTATGGGAAGAGATTGAGCCAAATAGAAAGTGAATATTATTTCAAGCAAAGCAGTACACATACTTATGGAACAAAGCATGGAAACGGACTTGAATCGAGAATAATTTCACTACACATGTACAAGCATGTTTTATCTCGTGTGAAGAAATTAAGCTTAAAATGAAGTGATCATTATCTCGTGCAAAGAATGTGTAAATGCTTTAAGGATTGGAGGAAATTAAAGCCAAAAGCCAAGAAACCAAGGAAAAGACTTCAGAAAGTAGCACGGGACATCAGAAAGTACTCTCAAGATGAAGATATCAGAATATGTCGATATGTAACATGTTACTTAGCCTTCAATCATCACAATCGTAAAGAAATCATCATCAAGAAGATCTGATTGAAGATCTAAAAGTGAGGTAACTCTTCAAAAGCTGATTATGCATATCAGATAGCTCACCTGTAAGTAGAGAAAAGAATGTTACAGGAAAGGGAGGGAAATTTGAAATTTGAATTTCAAATTATTGAGGCAAACCTAGTTTTAATCAGGTACGTCATCTCTTCTGCCTTCTTGATCAATAACCTTAGCTTCATGAAGGAGGAGTTCAGAAAGCTCACTTAGAAAGTAAAAAAGTGGTTTCTGATAGGAGATCAGAAAGTTCACATTTACAATAGCTTTTGTAACCGATGTGACAGTTCTGTATTTAAGCTTCATGGAGGATCTCTTGGTTGTTTCCGTCTTTGAAAAGTATTTAAGTTTATAAGCATTACTGCATGAAAACTCTCTGGATGGTCTCTCCTCACTATTTCCTTGTAAAGATTAAGCAAAGTACACATAATCATCCATGTACACATCCTCGTGAAGACTATGCCTATCAGTGTGCAAGAACTTCAGAAGGCAGTTTACAAGGCCACAGTTCTCTATGAAGAATGTTATATCAGCTTACAAGATCAAGATTACAGCAATCTGGTTCAGAAGTCAGTTTGCCAAACCATTGTTTTCTGTGAAGAATGGTGCATCTATTTTCAAGATCAGAAAGAAATCACATTGCCTAGTGTGAAGACGGATTAGTGAGAAAGTTGAAAAAGTGTTCAGAAGAAGGTTATTTGGTCAAAAAGAAGGTCTTTGTACTCAAAGCTAGAAGAAGAATTCGGGACAAGTTACTAAAAGTTCCTCTGATGGTCAGAAAATAAGTTCTAATGCCTTTGAAAGTAATTTCTTTAGAAAGTAAGTTCAAAAGTCAAAAGACTCTCTTTCTGAAAGAAGGATAAAAAGGTAGGATTTTTTCTCATCCTCTATGTCAGAGTTTCTCTCTCCACATTGCCTCACCTTCAGCCATGTCACATCCCTTTAAGCCTCCACGTTTCATTTCCACCTTTAACCCTCATCTTCTCATATATGCTTCCTCAAACTGTTTCGTCTTCTCTAACTTTCAAAGATCCCATTTTTTATCCATCCTTCATCATAATTCTCTACAACCTTAACCTCTATCTCTGTGTGCCAAAATAAATCCTTCTCACACCTTCTTAATCCTTATGGCTAAAGGAAAGCTCTGCTCCGACCACACCTCTAACACGGTAACACTACTCATATTTAATAATCATGTGGACCAAAAACATTTTACTGATAACTATTGTCAGCGACCAATTGCTCTAGGAAAAAAGCTGAGACAGGAGCTGATGAGTCAAGTTCTTATTCTAATGGAAGTAGTCTCCTTTCAAGGATGGACTGGGTTTCTTAATATCATAAACAGAGTTTTCATTGGAATTGTTAGGGCGGTCTATTCTTAATTAGAGCCAGTGTCAGATTCTCTTCTTATCACCTACATCAGAGATACTCAGATGACTCTGAGCATAAATGATCTCTCCCATATCGTCAATGCTCTAAATGAAGGCATCAATTGTTCATCTGAAGAAGATTGGTTTACATCGCTTGGAGTTTCGGCAGAGGAAGTCTCTAGTTGTCTCACAGGGTCTCCTAGACATCACCTAGGCGAGATAACCCCCTTTATGCTAATTACTCAAGCGCAACAAGTCCTTGCTCTCATCCAGTCTTCTTTACTTCTAACATTTGAAAGCTTGGACATTCTAGTGGGAATGGATTGCATATTGCTTTTCTGTCTGATGTCAAGGCAAAAAGTAAATTTGCCTAAGCTCATTCTCGACTACATGTTGAACGCCATCTCTTCTAAAAAGAAGAAAACTAATGTTGTTCCCTATGCGATTCTACTAACCAAGATCTATGAATATCTGTATTATCTGCTGGAAAACGAGTGGTATGAGTATATGGTTGGAAATGAATATGTCATATCTAACTTTGAGATTCAAAGAAATATAGAGAAAAGGGATACAAAAAGACATGTGATTGATCTGGATGATAGCTTTGAAGATTCTGCAAAACTTTTGACAGATACTAAAGCTAGTGGAGACACCATTCCTCTATCTAAAACTTCAGGATCTGGAACTGATCAGGAGAGCAGAATTCGAATGCATGATGATATATCCTCTTTAAAGATACAATCTTCAAAAAATTATATAGACAGTATTGTTTCGGACACCATTTCGCTCGTGTTCCACATTTACCTCAACCAACTCAAGATCAAGGTACTAATCAGCCTTCTCCTAGACGTCAAATAGCATCTCCTCAAACTACAACTATCCTGGAATAAGGAGACTACTAGACAACCAACAGAATATTTCTATAAGATTGAACAATCTAGAAGAAACATCTTGAAATCTGGAAGAAAAGTCTCGAAATCATGATGATCTTCTGCACCAGATTGTTCAAAATACTGCTGACATTCTTCAACAGCTAAGATGAAGAAACTGAAGATGGTGTTCCTAATTTCCCGGCCCACTTCCTTTTTGATGATACCAAAATGGGGAGAAGTAAATATTGAAGAAAATCTGTGTCTCAAGGATTTAAGGGGAGCTATACTGATATAAAGGATGCACTGCCAAGGACTCAGGGGGAGTATATGCTAGGGGAGCCCAAGACTTTTTGTTTAGCATTTCTTTTTCTTTTAGCATTTATTTTATCTTTGAACATGCTTTATATTTATAATTTTTTTATCTTGATCTGTTTTAGTCATAATATATCTTGTTTATATCTTTATTATGTCATATATTCTGATGCATCTTTTTATCATGCTTCATGTTTTGTTTTTATCTTAAGCTCTGATCCATATCATACTCTAGCTAAGCTCAGCTAGACATATATCTCTGACATATGTCTGCCTCTTATCTTGAATATGTATGCCTCGCCATGTTTGATCATATATACGCTAAATATTGGTTTATGTTGTCCAGTGTGATTAGTCTTGGCCATGTATCTTAAAGAATACAAAGTGATTATTGCTCTGATACTGTTTTATAAGCTGAGTACTGATACATATGAAAAGCTTATTTGTTTCTTGTTTTACTCTCTTTAGAGATGTTTTGCTAAAGCTCTGTGCTTACCTCGATCTAAGTCTGGATGAATATAGTTTCTGACTTGTCCTTAGAAACCCGCACTTAAATGTGTTAAAAAAGACCAAGATTAGTAAGCAAGCTTTAGAAATCTCTCATAGAGTTATATATCCCTTGTCTTTCACAAAAATCTATTTCAGAAAGGATCATACATCTTCTGTTTTCAAAAGTTAACATTCTTCATAATATGTTTCTCACAAGAAAAGTTTCATAACTCAGAAGCTTCTTCTTGATGATTCAGGAAATGATCCCTATATGAGCTTTAGAAACCTGGGATAGCAATGTATTGATCTTATCTCTCTTATGATTTCTCTGAGTATTAGAAACTACATAAGTTTCAGTTTGCCTTTCAAAATATGAATGTTGTACATCTTTTTCTCATATACCTCTGAGCATTCTTTTCAAAATTTCTTCTCTTGGTATAACACTTGCTGAAAATGGATTTTGCTAAGATAAAGTATCACAAATTTTACATGTTATGTTTTTCAAGTATAAGGATCTTCAGAAAGTTCATTTATTTTGAGAAATGATCAAGCTGTTTGTTTATCCATAGCTTAACCATCTTTCTCCTTAAAATCTATTCTAACCATGATCAGAAAGTATGCTTAAGACTATTGTATGCTTAAAACGAAACAACAACAGTATTGATTAAGTGTCACTTAAGGCTAAAAATGTTTTTATGACTCCCATCATGCCTTAAGACAAAGAACTTCCTGAATATCCCTTATACTGTTTGATTGAAAGAATATGCTTATCTTGTTTACATTTCTACAATATTTCTTTCAACTATCTCTTCAAAAGATTTTCTTCAAATTAGTTTGTCATTATCAAAAAGTAGGAGATTATTAGCTCCAAAACCCTTGCGCTTCTGAGTTTTGAATGACAACAAAACCAATTCAAAGAAAATACTTTAAAGAACGACTGATGTCTTCTTTGAGTTTCTCGACAAAGCATAACAGGTCAAATCTGGTTAGTATGTTAAAAACTTATAGCAAGAATAATGCTTCACTTTGCATGTGCAAACATGATTTATCTTATAGGAAGAGATTGAGCCAAATAAAAAGTAAATATTATTTCAAGCAAAGCATGTACACATACTTATGGAACAAAGCATAGAAACAAACTTGAATCAAGAATAATTTCACTACACATGTACAAGCATATTTTATCTCGTGTGAATTGTAACACCCCGATTTTTCTGTCCGAGGGAAATGACCAAAATGCCCCTGAGGTCATTTCCTGACCCGAGTTCGAGGGTAACCAACTCGATCATCCTCGAAGGGTCAACTCAATGTTTGAAGGGGATTGAATGGCCTTTAAATGCTTCCAGAAGCGAAAATCTCGTTTTCCGCAGTTTTGGGTCAAAATGACCAAAATACCCCTATAGCGTTTTACGCGGGTAAAGGTGCCGTTTGAGCCCGGAACTTTCCCCAGAGGTTTAAAAACATGCTTTCATGTGTCTAGAGGTCTCTGTTCAAGTCCGGGTGGTCCCGGGCAGTTTTAGTGCAAAATTACGATTTTGCCCCTAGAATAGTGTTTTTGAGCTTAATGACGTAATTAAGCAAACCTAAGCAATATTAGGCTCTAAACGAAGATTAATTTATTTCCCTAATTAATCTAGAGTCAAAATAATTTATTAAAGTTAATTAGAACCTAAAATTGCTTAGATTAAACTTAAATCCCTTTTTAGAACTCAAGACTCCTAGTCTTGGAATCTTGAATAGTGTTTTCTCTCCAATTCCTTAAATCAAGGAAATGTGTCTAGAGTTGTTTAGACTCTAAATTGAGGATTTAACTCACTAATGGTGCAAGACCACTCCTTAATTATGTCTAGACCACCTTAATTATCCATTTCCCTTGCCTAAACACTTTCTTACAAATTCCTAATCTTAAGCATAATCAAAGATACACCTAAACACAACTCTAAACCACAATTAAAATGCAAAGAACCCTCCCCCATGGGCTGATGCATTTCGGCCACCTCCTCTCCCATTGACCACATGTTTAATTATTTTCTCACTCAAAGAACCATGCTTGAGGCCATACCTTGAACCATACCTCACCATACTTTGAGCCATACCTCACCATGCCTCAAGAACACATTATCTCACCTCATGGAACTCATGGAATGCCTCCATTCTGCACCTCATGGCCGAAGCCATCCTCCCCCATGAGCACCCTTCATTTGTTTCATTTCTCTATAAATAGAATGCCTTGAGGAGCTTGTACCACTTTTAGATCATTTGCTAAGTTTAGGAGCACTCAAAGCTTTTCTTTTTCTCTCAAAGTTCTTGTGTTCTTCAAGTTCTTGGAGTTCTTCAAGTTCTTCATCTTCTTCATCTTCTTCTTCCTTCTTCAAGTTCATCACATCAAATAGGGATTTTCTTTCATGAATTCTTTTCTTTAAAGTTCTTGTTTCAAGCTTGATATTCATAGTTTCTCTTGGTTCCTTTTTGAACTTCTTTTCTTCTCCTTCTTCCTCTTTATGTTTCGGCCATGGGCCTTTGGGAATGAAGGAATGAGAGCTTGGTAATGAGAGTTTCATGATGATGTTCATCACTTGAAACAAACTCTAGAGCTTGATCTTTGTTCTTGAGCAAAAATGTTTTTAGTTTTTCCTTTCTTGAACTCTTGAGAACTTTAGCTTTAATGATGTTTTAAAATGGCCCTATGAACTCAATGATGAGGACTCATGATGTTGGTGTTAATATATCATCAAGATCATGAACTCTAGAGTTTTAAAATGTTCCTTTTTCTTCTTGAAGATTTCGGCCATTTCCTTAAATTTTACTAAGCTTCATGGTTTGATTTCCTAAAAATATTATGTTAAGTTTTAAAGAACTCTAAGCTTGACTTTACCCTGTTTGGATGAGTTTGGGTTATGGTTTAAATTCCTTTAAAGTCTTGTTAAGAGCTCTAGAAAGATAAAATGAACTTGCATAATTTATTTTATGCTTGCATTCATATTTACATTCTTGCTATGCATCCTTGCTTTCTAGCTATCACCAAAGAACATAAAGATTAAAATGGAACTTGTATCATCACTTAATTTAATTCTCGAAGCCTTTCTATTTCGGCCTTAAAGTCGATTGTTGTTGGGCCTAGAGCACTAAAATAAAGAATTAAACTTGCATTACCACCTAATTAATTTCTCGAATGCCTATCTATTTCGGCCTTAAAGTCGATTGTTGTTGGGCCAAGAGCACTAAAATAAAGAATTGAACCATGCATATTTACCTTCAAGCTTGCATGTTTAAGTTTATGCCTCGCATATTTACTTTCAAGCTTGCACGTTTAAGTTTATGCCTTGCATATTTAAATTTAAGTCATCACTTTACTTTGTAAGCAAGATTAAAAATGAAAAGCATGAGCACATTTAGTTTATGTCATAACTTAAGAACCTAGAGCTCAAAGACTTGCCCATTTCATTCCAAGATAAAGTTAAATGTGAATGTATTCCTTGAATGCATAATTTCGGCCAAGTAGTGATGATGGACTTGCAATGAGTTTTCATCTAGCTACTAGGACCAATAGTCTATGTCTTAAGTTTTCCTTAAAGCTTTACAAATCTTTATAAGGTTATGTCATCATAAGTTGTGATTTTATTATCTTTTAGGGGATGGAATATGTTTTGTGTAACATCCTAATTTTTAACCCAATACTCTAGAACATATTTAGGTTAATCATTAGTCTGTTACTTCATAGTTCTCATTTATCTTTGAATTACTTAGCGGAAAATACAGGTAATTTTTTTTTGAAATAAAAGTGAGAACCGCGTGATGCGATAAGCGGTAAACCATGTAAAGTAAAATAATTATCTCACAACATCATAACATGAGGCTGTACAAGAATATCATCGAATATCATCTCATATATATATATAACTTGCCCACTTATAAGTGTGGGACTTAATTTAGTACAAGGGAAATACAAGAAAGAAGATACAACATAACATAAACATAGTCTACCCCCCTACCCGAGTGCATCTAATGGGAAACCTCTAAACAAAAGAAGGTTTATCCCCATCTAAGTGGTGTGTGCTTTAACTTGGGCCATCCACGGCCTCCTACTGGCGTCTATCTCATGATCGAGGCGGATGTCAGAATCAAGCGAGCTCCTCGTGAAGAGGCGGAGCGGGGATCGGTGTGAGCCAGTGTAGCCGCATCTCGGTCGTCGTGCGCCTAGTCACGGTGGGCTCGCTATCCTCTCCAAAGTCCATAGGTATGGAGGGAAGATCCTCGGAGGAGTGCCTGAGTTGCGAATCCTCGGAAGGATCCGTCTCCGAAAGGGCGATGAGCAGCAGGGCACATATCTTTGGGATAGTCTCGGCGGCGGGCGTGGATGATGGGGCACGGCGGCCTCTCCTCTAGGGGGCGTGCGGCGTCGAACACCAGGTCATCGTCAAAAGGTGAAGCGGGGGCGATGGGAATGTGCAGGGAGTGAAGGGTCGACCCATGAACATGAATACTCTAACCGCATCGACCCACAAAATGGAATGACCCGTGGTCCGGGTCATGGTGCACCTCCCATGTCGGGGTGTGTCCACGAGCGCTCTGACGTCGCCATCTGAAGGCGTGGACGAGGAAAGAAAGAGATGGAGGAGTGAGAATCTTGCTAAAGAATCTCGGTAGGGCCTCCTACTACCTAGGTGTCATCATCTACGTCCTCTCAGGAACCTTGGGTTTATTTATACAAAATGACTAAGCATGTAATAGGTTCATTTTAAACTTTAAAATATATTTTACCCAAGGGCCATTCATTTTAGGCTGATCTTAATGTCATGGATGCAACATGATAGAAAATGTATGCATGGTACTACCTAATGCACATACATAAAACATAACATCAAGCATCATCATTCTTGGTGGCATAAAGTGCATTAGTAACATTCATATAGGACAAAACTTAGTGACATAATCATAATCATGAAACTTCTCTTCCTCATGGGCCACCTAAAGACAATCGAACTAGGGTGCTCGGCCGAACCGGTGTCACCCGAGCGTGTCATACATCTAGGTTATAAGCTCATACCTTAACTGAGTAGTCGTCACTAGTTCTTACTTACCACTTACGATAAGCGTATCATAAATCATAAATCCCGACTATCGAGTGCGGGTTGGAGGCAAAACTCTTAGGGTGCTCGGCCAAACGAGTGTCACCTAAAGTATAAAATGTTACCGATGTCACATGAGTTCTATGGAAGGTGCTAACCGAACAGTGTCATCCTAGAACCCATCTTAGTACCTTAATTTTCAAAATTTCTTTAAGTCCCTAAATTTGTCGGAAATTAGTGACTACTGGTCATTACACCGGATTTCCTTCCAAATTTGCTTTATGCCACATAAACATATAACCTCATAAATTCCTCATATGAATAACATCATCATCATTAGCATACTTCATGCATCATCATAAAAACATCCAAGCGCTTACCCTTACGGTAGCTTATGCTTTGACCCTTACGGGTCTTAATCTTAAGATATAGTTCTCTACGTCCGTCGTTCATATTTTAAGCACTTAAGGCTCATAATTAAACATCATTCATAATCCTCTCATTTTACTTTTAAATCTGAATGGCATAGGGTGGAAATCTAACATGTGAATACTGAGGTTCTAGAACTTACGCGTTTTAGACCCTTTCTTGGTTCCGATTTTCACCGGAAAGCTATGGATTAAATCTAAATCAATTATGAGGCATTCCTATGCTTAAGGACTAATTATTAATCATGTTTACCATGTTGTAAGGGTGCTGGATAGAATCCAGAAAATTAAATGTTCTAAGAGTTCTACATTTGCATTTTTACGGTTTTCTAGTTACTAGTTTCCCCATAGGTGCTAGAATTCAATTCTAACTCAAATGATACCAAGTTTTTCATGTCTAAACAATCTAAATCTGATTATGTCCCCATTAAAACAGTTTGGAAAAGTTCCATAAACAAATGGGTCAAAACTATGTTAAATTCTAGCTTTACGGTATTTCTAGTTAGCTAGTTTCTTACCTATCATGCATAGGATCGCTTCTACATCATCATATGATATTTTCACACATTCCAACACATCAAAACATCATCATACAGCATCACACTCATCACATCAGAATCGAAAACTTTTAACTTAAATGAGAGAGTTAAATTGACATTTCTAGGTACATAAGTTAACTAGTTCCTCTTGGAATCAATCTAGAACTTCTGAAACTCTTTGCAAAACATTTTAATTCATCAAGAGGCTAGGTGAAGCCTTAGGTCACTGACCAAAACATATTCCACCCCCTAAAAGATAATAAAATCACAACTTGTGATGACATAACCTTATAAAGATTGTAAAGCTTTAGGGAAAACTTAAAACATAGACTATTGGTCCTAGTAGCTAGACGAAAACTCATTGCAAGCCCATCATCACTACTTGGCCAAAATTATGCATTCAAGGAATACATTCACATATAACTTTAACTTGGAATGAAATGGGCAAGTCTTTGAGCTCTAGGTTCTTAAGTTGTGACATAAACTAAACGTGCTCATGCTTTTCGTTTTTAATCTTGCTTACAAGGTAAAGTGATGACTTAAAATTAAATATGCAAGGCATAACTTAAACGTGCAAGCTTGAAAGTAAATATGCGAGGCATAAACTTAAACGTGCAAGCTTGAAGGTAAATATGCATGGTTCAATTCTTTATTTTAGTGCTCTTGCCCCAACAACAATCGACTTTAAGGCCGAAATAGATAGGCATTCGAGAAATTAATTAGGTGATAATGCAAGTTCAATTCTTTATTTTAGTGCTCTAGGCCCAACAACAATCGACTTTAAGGCCGAAATAGAAAGGCTTCGAGAATTAAATTAAGTGATGATACAAGTTCCATTTTAATCTTTATGTTCTTAGGTGATAGCTAGAAAGTAAAGGTGCATAACAAGAGTGTAAACATGAGTGCAAGCATAAGATAAATTATGCAAGTTCATTTTATCTCTCTAGAGCTCTTAACAAGACTTTAAAGGAACTTAAACCATAACCCAAACTCATCCAACAAGGTAAAGTCAAGCTTAGAGTTCTTGAAACTCAACATAATATTTTTAGGAAATCAAACCATGAAGCTTGGAAAATTTAAGGTAATGGCCGAAATCTTCAAGAAGAAAAAGGAACATTTTAAAACTCTAGAGTTCATGATCTTGATGATATATTAACACCAACATCATGAGTCCTCATCATTGAGTTCATAGAGCCATTTTAAAACATCACTAAAGCTAAAGTTCTCAAGAGTTCAAGAAAGGAAAAACTAAAAACATTTTTGCTCAAGAACAAAGATCAAGCTCTAGAGTTTGTTTCAAGTGATGAACATCATCATGAAACTCTCATCATCAAGCTCTCATTCCTTTGTTCTCCAAGGCCTATGGCCGAAACAAGAACTTTAAAGAAACTATGAGAAACAAGAGAAACTATGAACATCAAGCTTGAAACAAGAACTTTAAAGAAAAGAATACATGAAAGAAAATCCCTACTTGATGTGATGAACTTGAAGATGGAAGAAGAAGATGAAGATGATGAAGAACTTTGAAGAGCTTGAAGAACTTGAAGAACACTAGAACTTTGAGAGAAAAGAAAAGCTTTGAGTGTTTCCTAAACTTAGCAAATGATCTAAAAGTGGTGGAAGCTCCTCAAGGCAATCTATTTATAGAGAAATGAAACAAATGGAGGGAGCTCATGGTGATGAAGAGCTTCGGCCATGAGGTGCAGATTGGAGGCATTCCATGAGTTCCATGAGGTGAGATAATGTGTTCTTGAGGTATGGTGAGGTATGGTTCAAAGCATGGTGAGGTATGGCTCAAGGTATGGCTCAAGCATGGCTCTTTGAGTGAGAAAAAAATTTAATATGTGTGGTAATTGGAGAGAGATGGCCGAATATGCGTCAGCCCATGGGGGAGGGCTCTTTGCATTTTAATTGTGGTTTAGAGTTGTGTTTAGGTGTATCTTTGATTATGCTTAAGATTAGGAATTTGTAAGAAGGTGTTTAGGTAAGGAAAAATGGATAATTAAGGTGGTCTAGACATAATTAAGGAGTGGTCTTGCACCATTAGTGAGTTAAATCCTCAATTTAGAGTCTAAACAACTATAGACACATTTCCTTGATTTAAGGAATTGGAGAGAGAAAACACTATTTAAGATTCCAAGACTAGGACTCTTGAGTTCTAAAAAGCGATTTAAGTTTAATCTAAGCAATTTTAGGTTCTAATTAACTTTAATAAATTATTTTGACTCTAGATTAATTAGGGAAATAAATTAATCTTCGATTTAAACCTAATATTGCTTAGGTTTGCTTAATTACGTCATTAAGCTCAAAAACACTATTCTAGGGGCAAAATCGTAATTTTGCACTAAAACTGCCCGGGACCACCGGGACTTGAACAGAGACCTCTAGACACATGAAAACATGTTTTTAAAGCTCTGGGGAAAGTTCCGGGCTCAAACGACACCTTTACCCGTAAAAACGCTATAGGGTATTTTGGTCATTTTGACCAGCTGCGGAAAGCGAAATTTTCGCTCCAAAGCATTCAAAGGCCATTCAATCCCTTCAAACATTGGAGTTGACTCCGAGGATGGCCAGGTTGGTTACCCTCGAGTTCGGTCAGAAATAATCCAGAGCGTTTAATTCATTTCGGACAGAGAAATCGGGGTGTTACATTTTGGTCAGTGACCTAAGGCTTCTCTTAGCCTTTTGATGAATTAAAATGATTTGCTAAGAGTTTTTAGAAATTCTAAATTGATTCCAAGAGAAACTAGTTAACTTATGTACCTAGAAATGTCAATTTAACTCTCTCATTTAAGTTAAATGTTTTCGGTTATGATGTGATGAGTGTGATGCTGTATGATGATGTTTTGATGTGTTGGAATGTGTGAAAATATCATGTGATGATGTAGAAGCGATCCTATGCATGATAGGTAAGAAACTAGCTAACTAGAAATACCGTAAAGCTAGAATTTAACATAGTTTTGACCCATTTGTTTATGGAACTAATCCAAACTGTTTTAATGGGAACATAATCAGATTTAGATTGTTTAGACATGAAAAACTTGGTATCATTTGGATTAGAATCGAATTCTAGCACCTATAGGGAAACTAGTAACTAGAAAACCGTAAAAGTGCAAGTTTAGAACTCTTAGAACGTTTACTTTTCTGGATTCTATCCAGCACCCTTACAACATGATAAACATGATTAATAATTAGTCCTTAAGCATAGGAATGCCTCATAATTGATTTAGATTTAATTCATAGCGCCTTAGGCGAAGACGGAACCATGAAAGGGTCTAAAACGTAAGTTCTAGAACCCCGTGAACACAAGTTAGAGAATTTGCCCTATGCTATTCAGATTTAAGTATGAACATGAGGATTAGGAATGATGATTAATTATGAGCCCTTAGGTGCATAAAAATATGAGCGACGGAGGTTAGAGAATTATATCTAAAGATTAAGACCCGTAAGGGTCAAAGCATAAGCTACCGTAAGGGTAAGCGTTTGAATGTTTTATGATGATGCATGTAGTATGCAAATGATGATGATGTTATTCATATGAGGAATTCATGAGGTTATATGTTTATGTGGCATAAAGCAAATTTGGAAGGAAATTCGGTGTAATGCCGTTGTGCCGCCGAATTTTCGACAAATTTGGGGACTTAAAGAGATTTTGAAAATTAAGGTACTAAGATGGGTTCTAGGATAACACCGGTTCGGCCGAGCACCTCCATAGAACTCATGTGACATCGGTACCATTTTATACTCTTAGGTGACACCGGTTCGGCCGAGCACCCCTAAGAGTTTTGCCCCCTAACCCGTACTCAGATAGTCGGGATTTATGATTTATGATACGCTTATCGTTAAGTGGTAAGTAAGAACTAGTGACAACTAGTTAAGGTATGAGCTCATAACCTAGATGTTTGACACGTTCTGGGTGACACCGGTTCGGCCGAGCACCCCCAGTTCGATTGTCTTTTAGGGTGGCCCATGAGGAAGAGAAGTTTCATGATTATGATTATGTCACTAAGTTTTGTCCCATATGAATGTTACTAGTGCCACTTTATGCCACCAAGTATGATGATGCTTGATGTTATGTTTTATGTATGTGCATTAGGTAGTGCCATGCATACATTTTCTATTATGTTGCATTCATGACATTAAGATCATCCTAAAATGAATGGACCTTGGCTAAAATACATTTTAAAGTTTAAAATGAACTTAATACATGCTCAGTCATTTTGTATAAATAAACCCAAGGTTCCTGAGGACGTAGATGATGACACCTAGGTAGTAGGAGGCCCTACTGACACTCTTTAGCAAGATTCTCACTCCCTCTATCTCTTCCTTTCCGTCTCGTCTTCAGATGGCGACGTTCGTAGTGTTCGTGGACACGCCGACGTGGGAGGTGCACTATGACCCGACTCACGGGTCATACCATTTTGAGGGACAATGCACGGTGCGGGTTTTCATGTTCGTAGGACGCCCCTTCGCTCATCCCGTGCACACCCATCGCTTCTCCCCGACTGCACCCTATGGCGACGATGAGCGGATTTTTGAGCGCGCGCGTACGCATGACAAGAGAGTGCTCCGCATGCACACCGCCGCCCTAGCCATGCAAGACTATCCCGATTACGTGCCCCGGACTTACTTCTCGGAGATCGACCCGTCCGAGGACCCGCCTACCCATCCGTATAGTGAGAGCTCTGCTCCCTCTCCCCCACCGTTGAGGGAGGGCAGTGAGGATACCGTGACTCAGCCACGGCTTGCGCGACGATCGGAGATGCGACCATACCGCGGGGGTCACACTCGATCCCCATTCCCCCTCTTCACGTCCGAGGAGCTCGTCTAGTTTCCCGGATATTTGCCTCGTTCGCGAGATGGACGCCAGTAGGAGGTGATGATCGTCTGATGGAGTACCCGATTAGAGCACACACCACCTAGATGAGGGATAAACCTTCTTTTGTTTAGAGGTTTCCCATTAGATGCACTCGGGTAGGGGAGTAGATTATGTTTATGCTTATGTTGTATTTTCTTTTATGCATTTCCCTTATACTTTATTAAGACCCACACTTATAAGTGGGCAAGTTATATATATATGAGATGATATTCAGTGATGTTCATGTTGTGCCTCACGTTATGATGTTGTGAGATAGTTGTTTTACTTTACATGGTTTACCGCTTATCGTATCACGCGGCTCTCACTTTTTATTTCAAAAAAAAATTTACACGTATTTTCCGCTAAGTATTTCTAAGTAAAATTGAGAACTATGAAGTAACAGACTAATGTTTAACCTAAGTATGTTCTAGAGTATTGGGTTAAAAATTTGGATGTTACATGAATAGATTAAGCTTAAAACAAACTGATCATTATCTCGTGCAAAGAACATGTAAATGCTTAAGGACTGGAGGAAATTAAAGCCAAAAGCTAAGAAACCAAGGAAAGAGACTTTAAAAAGTAGCACAAGACATCAGAAAGTACTCTCAAGATGAAAATATCAGAATATGTCCATATGCAACGTGTTACTTAGTCTTCAATCATCACAATCACAAAGAAATCATCATCAAGAAGATTTGATTAAAAATCCAAAAGTGAAATAACTCTTCAAGAGCTGATTACATACATCAGAAAACTCACTTATAAGTAGAGCAAGAATGCTACAAGAAAGGCAGGGAAATTTGAAATTTGAATTTCAAATTATCGAGTCAAACCCAGTTTTAATCTGGTCTATCGTCTTTTCTGCCTTCTTGATCAATGACCTTAGCTTCATGAAGGAGGAGTTCAAAAAGCTCACTCAGAAAGTAGAAAAGTGGTTTCTGATGAGAGATCAGAAAGTTCACATTTACAATGGCTTCTACAACTGATGTGGCAGTTCTGTCAACTATTCTTTTAGCTGTTTCTTTTAAGACACAACTGATGGTCAACACGTTTTCACTTGAAGAATTGATCTATGGCAACGGTCACAAAGAAAGACCATTATATAGAGAGATGCTTAGCTTGAAAACTGAGAGAGATTTTGAATTTTCAAAGAGAGGAAACTCTGCAAAAATCTCCTCCCACTTCCTAGAATATTCAATCTTTATCATGTAATTAGCTTATCCTTGAAGTGTAAAGAAAATCTTCCTTTTATATGCTTAGTTAGATCTGTATTCTTCCTATGGAAGAAGTAAAAGAAGGAAGTCATTCAAGTTCTCCCAGGATCCTTTAAAATATATCATATTTAAGGAAACTTGAGCATAGGTTAGTTTGAGTGGCAGCCCAAACACTTAACCTTTGTATCCTTGATCCGTTAGTGATCAGAGTGAGGCATAGCTTGGAGAGCCTAAGGTAAAACTACTTGCAACACGATAGTAAGATGATTTTTACTTATCATGGTTTAGCTTGGAGAGGCTAGTCAAAGACTACTTGCAGCTTGGAGAGGCTGGGAAAAGACTATTTGCGGCTTGGAGAGGCCAGGAACAGATTACTTGCAATGTACTAAAGGAGAGGCCAGGAACAGATTACTTGCAATGTACTAAAGGAGAGGCCAATGTTAAGACTACTCAGTTAGGCTTAGAGAGGCCAGTGCCAAGACTACTTGCTGCTTGGAGAGGTTGGGGAAAGACTACCTGCGACTTGGAGAGGCAGGGAACAGACTACTGAGAACATGCTGAAGGAGTTGCCTGTCAGTCACGGGTTGGCTTGGAGAGGCCAGAGTCAAGACTACTTATGTCAGCTTGGAGAAGTTGAGAAAGACTACTCACAACGTGCTAAGGGTGCTGCTCTCATCAATCACGGGTTGGTTTGGAGAGGCCAGAGTCAAAGCTACTTATGAAAGCTTGGGAAAGTTAATATAAAGACTATCCTCTCTTTCTCAGGTTGAGAAAATTGTTGTTATAGTGGAACCTCAACAGTTGTTAAGTAGTAGATGTAGGCATGTTGGCCAAACTAGTATAAAACCCTTCGTGTTCTTTCTCTTTTACCTTAATTTCTTTTATTTTCCTCTATTGGTTATTTATCTTATCAATTGGTTTTATTTCTATCATGCATCTTCCATGCTATATCATTTAATACTAAGCATTTTAATTAATAAGGATCAGAAAGTAACTTTCTGAAGCCACTAACTTTGTTTCCGCTGCACTTCAAGTTTTATACTTGATAGTAATTCTTTTCAGAGGCTTCGAAAAATGAAAAAGGATCTATGTACAATTCAACCCCCCTTCTCGTGCACATCTCGACCTATACATACCCCTTACCATTTGGCCCCAACAGAGTTATAGGAGTTAAAGAAACAATTGCAAAAATTGTTGGATAAGGGATAAGGGATTTATCGGACCAAGCACTTCGCCTTAGGGTGCTCCAGTCTTGTTTGTAAAGAAAAATGATGGATCCCTAAGAATGTGTACAAATTATCGCAGTTGAATAAGATAATAGTTAAGAAGAAGTATCACTTTCTGCGTATAGATGATTTGTTTGATCAGCTACAAGGAGCTAGATGTTTTTTCCAAGATTGACCTTTGATCAGGGTATTGTCAGTTGAGGATCAAGGGCAAGGATGTGCCCAAGACAGCCTTCAGGACATGCTATGGACACGATGAGTTCCTAGTGATGTCCTTTGGCTTGACTAATGCCCCCGTGGCTTTCATGGATTTGATGAATAGGATTTTCAAGCCATTTATAAACCATTTTATGATTGTTTTCATTGATGATATTTTGGTATATTCTAAGAGTATAGCGGAACATGAGCAATTGCAGACATTGAGGGAACATCAATTATATGCTAAGTTTTCTAGGTGTGAATTTTGGCTAGAACAAGTGACGTTTCTAGGACACATAGTATCCAAGGATGGTATCAAGGTAGATCCCAAGAAGGTTGAGGCAGTTCAGTAGTGGCCAAGACATTCTACTGTATTAGAGATTCGAAGCTTTCTGATATGGTAAGCTACTGTAGGCGATTTGCTAAGGATTTCTCTAAGATTGTGGCTCCATTGACAAGATTAACTCAGAAGAATGTTCAATTTCAGTAGTCTGATGCCTATGAAGAGAGTTTCCAGAAATTGAAGACTTGCTTGACTACTGCTCCAGGCTTGGTATTTCCATCAGGTACAGATGGATTCTCTATGCACTATGATGCTTTTAAAGTAAGACTTAGTTATGTCCTCATGCAGCACGGCCGAGTTGTGACCTATGCTTCTAGGCAACTCAATAGGCATGAACAGAATTATCCTAGTAACATCCCAAATGTCATCTAGGCTAATTGACTTAATGAGCTTAAGCAATTGATTTACCGATTAGACTGTTGACCTTGGCCCTGTAGTGGGAGAAATTCAACATTGATGATTTATGATTTATTAAGTTAATTAGCTTGAGTAAATAGCTAATAAATATAATGAGTTAATGAAAGGTCAAGAGTTAAATAAATGGTGAGTTAATTAGAAAGATTAATTACTCCTAATTAATGACTAAGATGAAAAATGGGTAGAACCAATAGATAATAGACAAGTGTCATAAAGTATAATAAATTATATTATAACAATGAATTGTGTCTAGAAAAATATGTAAAGAATTACAAGATTGTCATTACCTAGTGAAATTATGAAGATACCCTTATTTTATAAATAGAATTATAAAAACGTCAATGCATAAATCCCTAAGCTTGTCTTTAAGCAAGAATGAATATAAGACATTTGATTTATACTAAGAATGGTTAAAAGCTAAACTAACCTAAAATAGCAAATCTCTAGCTTAGAATATTACTTTATCAATATAAGTTTCTACAGACAACTTGTTTAACATTATGAATGAAATACTGACAAAGTAAATGATTTAAATGCCATGACAAGACAAGAAAATATATCACATACATCATAATCACATGCATATTTTTAGCCAAAGTTTAAAAATTAAATCATGTAGTAATCCTAGAGTCTTGTGACAAGAATATATGATACATGCATATATGAAAGAATGAAAAATCATTCCATGATCCCCATGATAACCTACAGTTGCATCATCATTGATGGGAAGGAAAAATTGTGATTTGATCTTAGCTTGCATGTCTTAATGAAAGTTTGATAGATGTCAAAGTTTTTACAACTTGTCTTTATCAACAAATATAGGTGTGGCCTAAGCTTCATTAGGCATATTATTTGGCATAAAACTAGCTAGTAACCTCAACTAAATCCTAACTTGTCATGACCCGATCTAGGAATGTGACTGGCACGTGAGAAATCATATTCCCATGCAAGCCTTCTGACCTGTTAATTGTTTCTATATGTATGCTCTGTTCATAAAAACCATAAAAAATCAAAAATTTCTCTTTTTCTACTTATAAATCACATGCTCTTTAAATTCAAAATGATCGAAATAATCATATCTGCTATTTCATAATCTATCTCTAAAGTCTAAAGTCATAATACCTTACATAAAAATATAAGTTGCTTTGTTTCCAAGAGTCCATTAAATTAATACAAATATGTCTCTAAATACAAAATATGAATACACCATCATAGTATGCTAAATGCAAAACATGATCTAAGGTCCAGGATCCTACCTACAATGCACTAGAGCACTCTAAACCAGAAGACAACAAACTCACCAACTAAAGTCTAGTACTGCTGGGAGAAAGAGGGTTAAAAAAAATTTGTGGCAACTTCTCTATCTGTAAAACAGGAGAAAAAGAGAGAAGGGCGAGTTTTGTTACCAAAACTCAGTGAGTGAATCCTCACCTGAAATCCTCTTTCATGGGACACCAAAGAATAATGCATAAATCATAATGACATCATTAATAATCTAAAAGTTTTCATAGTCTATCATGCACATGTATTTATATATACGTTCCAATCATCATGATACAATTCAAAAACAATTTTCTTAACTTACTTTCATACCTGAAATCATATAAACCCATAGTATAGTAGCTCCTAAAGAAACAATAATCTCTGCTCTTTGGGTACCTAGTTCCTTGTGAACAAGGGTCTCTAATTGAGATCTTAATGGTTCCTCGTGAACTACGTCCCTCGTAGACCGATCTCAAAACTTTGAATATGAATCTCTGGTCATAATTGGGCATTACATATTGTCATCCCCCGTGTGATAATAAATTCTCTGTAATCTCTGGATATAAATCTCTATAATCTTTGGCCCGAGCTACTTGGTACCAAGGTTAACGAATTAACTGCCATTAACACACAGCCTATTTCTCTATAGCTACCTTCTAAACTAATTAAATAAATTCATCCATATCTAGAAATCCTTAAAACCTTTTAATTCTCTATGAGCTCTGAATCCCTGTAACTCTCTAACAGTTTGACCTTAGCATAACTGTGACTATGAAATCATACATGATGATTTCAAGTCCACAGAATATGTATCCGCCAACTGTTTTGAGTCATACAAAGATTCATGCTCTAAAATCCTTTTATATCTGAATTTCTAGATTATTCTTCATGAACAATAAACTCATGGCACTTTGATAGTTTTGAATCCACTTGATTCTAACAATATGACCTTAGCATAACCATGGCTATGGAATCATGTCCAAGGGATCACCCTGTGTAGACATTTATGATTCCATACCTCTATAGAGTATGTACCCGTCAACTGTTTTGAATCTCATGAAGATTCAAGCTCCAAAACCTTTTGATTGATTATCCAAAACATATATCATCTATCAAGTTTTCCATAATTAGAAAACTCAATATCATGCTTCAAAATAGGAAAGCTTGCAATCATAATTCCATTTTCTTCTCTAACTGTATATCTAGGTATAAAACCATTTCATATGTATAAACCAGTTTCAGAATCCATTAAAGCAATCATAAAAGCCTCTAACAATCACATATATAGTCAATTCTACATAAAATTAGTATAACAAATATGGTCCCATGGGTTTTATCAAAAACCAGTTTCATGCTCTAAAACCAGAAGTTCTAAACATACAAACTAATAGTAGCCTCAAAATTCTTTGCAGAAATCTTTAAACTCAAACAGTAAATGATATCTTTATGAAAATAATTTTAATGCACAAAATAGAGATCACAGATGCAAACCCACTCACCTTGAGGGGTTGAAATAATAGGATTGACACCAACAGGACACTTGGAAGCAAAAACAATAGTAATATCTGACATAGAGGCAATAAAACTTCGAATTAACCCTTAAATAGCTCAACTCTCTTTCTACTATAGAGAAATAACTCTTCTCCTTTGATATACATAAGGATCACCCTAAGAACCCTAGAAAATTAAGGAGAAAAGAGCAAAAACGAGAAAAGAACATACTTTAAAGCCTTGGAGGATGAAGATTCCAAGTTAAACTTGAAAGAATTGGAAGAAAATGGAGTTTAAATGGAGATTTGATGAAGAAATGGAGTTGGGAGGTGAAGAAGCCGTGGTTTCAAAGAGAAAATAGGGGTGAGGAGTATGTGGAATGCTTTGGAACCTGAAATGAGAGTTTTTATAAATTTGTTGACCGCTTGGACAGTGAATGACCACCTGGGTGGTCCCCTCTCTAGCTACTGTAACGCCCTGATTTTCACTAAACTTTCAAAATGACCAAAATGCCCCTGAGGTCATTTTTACCCGAAACACGAGGACGGCCGGCTTTGGCCATCCTCATAGGGTTCATATGTTATATGAAGGGGATTGTATGATTGTGAATGTCTAACGGAGCAGAAAAACCTCATTTCTGAGATTTCTGCGCATAAATGACCGAAATACCCCTGTAACAAATTTAAGGCAGCTTTAAAGTTCCATTTTGACCCGGACGTTGTCTCGAGGTTTAAAATAATGATTTTAAGGCATGAATTATGTTTGTTTAAGTCTCGGAGGTTCCAGGAAACTTTTGGTGAAAATTACGATTTTGCCCTTGCATATTGCATTTTAAGCTTAATGAGTTATTTAACTCTAAAACTAAGCAATATTAGGCTCTAATTAAAGGTTAATTAATTTTCGTAATTAATCTAGAGCCAAAATCATTATTTAAAATTAATTGGAACCTAGAATTGCTTAAGGAAATTTAAACTTAATTCTAGTCTCTTTCTTTAAAGAGAAAAATTATCTATGAATAGTATTTTCACTATTCATGCTCCCTTTTCCAAGAAAGGTTGTCACACCCACATCACTAGTCATAGAGGTATTGACTCCATTAAACCTACAAGACCACTTCTAACCTAGGGGATTATAGCTTTAATTGACTAATTAGTTTACTTAAAGTACCTACTTAACAACTATTAATCCTAAGCCTAATCTATGTCACACCAAAGCACACTTCTAGAACATGATTTGAGGATATATTTTTCCTCTCCAAGGCTGCCCAAGTGGCGCCACCCTCCCCCTAGAAGTCAAATAAAAGTTATTCTAAGTTGTCAAGCTACCCTATGACACATGTCTTATACTCTTTCAATCAATGTCCAACTTTCAAGAAAAATGTCATTCAAAGATTTAAAGAATAAATTATATAGTCAATCAAGGTTTTCAATTCATTTCTAAATTAAAAATATTTATGTCATTCAAATTCAAAAAGAATGAATTGTTTTTGTGGTCATTCAAGCTTTCAATCAAACTTTTTCAAGACATCATGTCTTACACCACCTTACCTATGCTTTGGAAATTCAAGCCTAGAAAATATTTTCTTCTTTTTGGACATGGAATGCATGGTTTTTCCACTCCTTTACAGCCCAAAATTTTATGATTTTATTCATTTAAAAGGTTTGGAAATAAGCTACATTGTTAGCCATACTTTAGGACATGCATAGCTAGACTTTTCACCATGCTTTGAATGACTAACACCATGCTTTGAACAAAGATATTTCTTCCTTCTTGTGGCTGTAAAATGGCCGAGTTTTTCCCCCAAGAAAGGCCACCATTATTTCAATTCATTTTACTTCTCTATAAATAGGTAGCTTAGGGAACTTGAAGCACTTTTTGTTCATTTTACTGAAGCTTAGAGTTTAGAGCACTTTGAGATTTTCTTTCTCTCTCAAGTTCAAGAGTTCATCCTCTCCAACTTCTTCATCTTCTTCATTTCCTCTCAACCCCAAACACTAGGTAGGGAGCTTTTCAAATAATACCTTTCTTTTTTTTATCTTAATGCTTAATGCTTGATCTTGCTTGAATGTTGTGTTGTGGTGAGTTTTCTCACAAGTTTCATTTCGGTTTTCTCCTTCTCTTTTTCTTTCATTTTCGGCCTCAAGGCCAAGGTAATGAGAGCTTGATGATGAGTGCTCTCCAAGATGAAACCATGAGTTCATCTTAAAGTGAGGCCTCTAAAGCTTGAACCTTTCTTAAGAAAAAGTTCCATCCTTTCTCCTTTTTCTTTCTTTTTCGGCCTCAAGGCCAAGATGACGAGAGATTGATGATGAGTGCTCTCTTGAGATGACCATGTGTTCATCCTAACATGAGACCTCTAAAGCTTGAATCTTGTTTGAGAAAAGTTTCATCTTTTTCAAGTTTTGGTTAAGACAAGATTTTGTTTTCCATGAAACCTTTTTGGAACTTTTGTTTCCTTGATGTTTCGGCCATAAAGGCCTAAGGTACTTGGAAAAAAGATAGCTTGGTGATGAGGGCTTCATGTTGATGTTTGTCATATGAACAACCTCTAAAGCTTGAGTTTTCTTAAGAAAAGTTTATTATTTCCAAGTTTTACTCAAGAAATAGTTGTGTTTCTCTTGAACCTTTGAAAACTCCATCTCTTTTCTTTGAGGTTTCGGCCATGAAGGCCTTTGGGACTTGAAAAAAATGGTAGCTTGATGATGAGGGCTTCATGTTGATGTATGTCACATGAACAAAACTCTAGAGCTTGAACTTGGTTCCTAGACCAAGTATGATTTCGGTTTTATTCCTTTATGTTTACCATGAGTTTGGTTTTGATGGAAGTTTAAAGCATAGTAAAATACTCAATGATGAGGACTTGAGATGTTGGTGTTTGAATCATCAAAATCTTGGTCCCTAGAGTTCAAAAATGGTTTGTTTCTTCATGATGAGGATTCGGCCACCTCATGGTTTTTGAGGATATAACTTCTCTTTTTATATATCTTGGTGTTATTAGTGTGTCTTTTCTTGTGAGGATGAGTTTTGGGTTGGACTTAGTTCCTTTTTAAAGTCTTTTAAGAGCTCTAGTTAAGATGTAAAAGAAACTTGCATTCATATTTACTTTATGCTTTGCATAGCACGTTTATTTTCTATGCTCTCACTAAGACCCGAGATAATGAATGAACTTGCATAATGCACATTTATCTTTCAAGCTTTGCATCTCATTTTATGTTTCAAGTCCTCACTAAACTCCAAGAATAAAAATGAATATGCACATCATATTTACTTTGAGCTATCACTTTACTTTCTAAAGGACCCTAAAATGAAATGCATAGCACGTTTATTTTATGTCATCACCTAAAATACTAGAGCTCAAAGACTTGCCCATTTCATCTTGAGAAAAGACTTATCAAGGAGATATTCCTTGAAAATGCATTCGGCCATGTGTATAGGAATGACTCAAAAATGAGTTCATTTAGTTACAAAGGCTTATAAGTGTATGTCTTAGAATTTTTCCTAAGAGTAGATGAACTTAGCAAAAGCTTTAAATGTGATTTCAAGTTTAGATTCTTTGTCAAGGGCAAGTTTAAATAGCTGCTGCCCTTGGTGTTTTATGATGGGTTTTGGAAAAATAAACTTTGATTTTATGTAGTCTTGAAGTCCCAAAAAGGTTCCAAGAGAAACTAGTGAGTCATATGTTTGAAAGTGGATTGGCTACGTTCCTCCGTACCCGTGATTCTGCTATGTAGATTGGAGGGTAGCCCTTAGTACACGCACGACACGTAGTATGGATGAAACCTCTTTTGTGTTGAGGTTATCCACTTTAGGTTGCACGTGGGTAGGGATGTTTCTTTCCAGTTCATTTCCATGTATGCCGTATTTCCGCTGTATTCATGTTTATTATGTACTTGAAGAGTCCTGCCCCGTAGGGTAGGCATATTATATATGAAGTATTTCAGTTGTGATGATGCTATGATTTGGAGCCACTTCTATGTTTATATTTCTACACTTTATGATACCGATCCGGTAAGATATACGCGGCTTCTATTTTAAGTAATATTTTGGAAAAAAAATTGGCTCATATTTTCGTTAAGTTATTTTTCCAAGTAAAAAGAACCATGATAGTAAGTAATGACTAATATTTGGCCTAAGTACGTACTAGTAGTATTGGGTCGAATATTAGGGTGTTACAGCTACTGCACCGCCTTACTCTCTAATGGCGGTATCCTAGGAAGTCATATACTAGTATGTATTGGACTGGGTTGATTGCCTAGGCGGTCTCCCAAGAAGTCATATACTGGTATGTATTGGACTGGGCTGACTAAGCTATCTCCATACTCACTAATTTACATTTCTTAATTTTTCTTAATTTTAAGTTAATGTCCTTATTTATTTTACTCTAATTTAATATCCTCATTTATTTTACTCTCCATTAACTTTAAAACATAAATATAAATAAGGAAATACCCCCCATTTGGATTCAAATAAAATATCAGAAAAATCAAAATCCCAACAATTCAAAATCCAAATTTTGGATTTTAGTTCAAATTCGGGAATTCTTAAAATTTTATAAACTTGTAAGCCAAAAACAAAATGTTTAAGAGTTTCATAAAATTCATTAAAAATTACTCTTTAACTCATTTTTCTCTAGGGAATCATTACCGGGACTTTTGATCCTAAGACTATGACTCTATCATAGACCTCTCCAAGGATGTGTAGGGTCCAGACTTGGTGCAATCCAGTACCCGAAATAATAAGTAAGGGTGACTAGCACTATTTCTAATTCAAAAAAATTTGCTAGCTCTTTTATTTAAAACCTGAGGTATTACATAACTAGTACTTACTCCAACTAAATGATCTAATTAAATGAGTTTTTGGACACAAAAATCATCTCCAAACACAGCTATAGGGTAGCAACCTTGAGGCATATATAAGGGACCAAGTGTTTCATTGTGTTCCTTTACTCATTTGCTAAGTTTCCCAGACTTCTAGCATTTTCTCTTATTCTTGTTCTTCCTCTTCTATTCCTTCTTCTACTCCTACACTTTTTAAGAAAGGTCACCCTACATCAAACTCTTTGATTGAGTTCTAGGAGTAAAGAAAAGGAATCATTTAAGCCTCTAAACTAGGAAGTAGGAGCCCTCTCTTTGGTTGTGCAAGTCTTAATGGCACATAACCTTATTCATGGTCAGGATGTCATCAAGCCTATGTTTGTTGACAAAAATGTTTTAAGGGGATGTTGTAAAAATGTTTTGTGAAACTCCTGTGTTCCTAAGTAATTTTATGATGTCTTCATGCTTAAATGTTGTTCAGAATATGTTGTGTGGTTCTTGTGTTGAAAGAAGTGACCTAAAACATGAAAATGTTAGGTGTTGGATGTTTGGCTGTTGCTGGCAGTAGCTATTTCAAAATATGAAGCTCTTAGAATATAAGTTTTTAGGAATAAAAATATTTTTTGTACAAACTAGACTTATCATAGAACACTCTCCAAAAAGAATCACTCAAAAATGAGTTCTCTAGATCAAGATATAATTTTTCGAAGTTCAGCATTTTAACTGAAGATGTTGTTTGACCCCTTGATACTAAACTGAGCTTTTCTTTTCTACAAAAATTCAAAACATGTGAAAATGGTTTTGTTAGAAAGCTAAGATCATAAGGAACATAGACATGTAAAATACATGCATTGAAAAGGTGCACGTGATTCCAGAACTATGAAAAAAGCCACGGGTTGAGTATTTGGACACTGCTAGAATATGATAACTTTATAAGGGTATAAAAGACATTTTACTTGGAATATTTCTGTGAAATTCACACAGAGAAAGTCTTTAAGTCAGGAATCTAATAATACTTTTATTTTCTTGAGGGAGTAAGTGTAGTGAGAGAAATTAATTTTGCATTTAGATACGTCAAAATTGGTAATAAGTTGTAAAACTGTACAAACCAAAAATAGTGCTTTTTAAGGGTAAATTGAAATTTACCATTTTAAGGAGGATTAAAAATTATTTATTAAAATTTATCATATTAATACAAATATAATAAATATATATAACTCATGATTACACATAATTAAGGATTTTCACTCCTAAATGACTAAGAAAACTAATTTCTTGACCTATAAGCTTATGTTCTAATTAAATAAGATTGAATGACCTTGAGACACACATAATGTATGACTTTGACCTATATTCTTGAATGTGTATGAAACGTTGTGAATGATCATGAATGGTCCATTATATGCATGAATGTTTCAAAGTGTTATATTTAATACGATGTGAATGTTATGCATAACATGATTTGAGAAATGTTCACATAGTATGAGACTCGAATGAAATGTCTACTGTATAAATATGAGATTTTATGAAACATGATATATGGCACTGATGAAATTAAGCAATGAAAGTTTAGAAAAGTGGACTTGAGCTAGGCAATGAAAGTCTAGAAAAGTGGACTTGAGCCAAACCATAAAGGTCTGAAAAGTGGATATGAATATGAATAAAAAGTAAAGGGAAAAGCTCACTACTTAACCCGTCACCCCATCCGTTGAGATTTTATCACTAAACAAGTTGTGGCGACGGTCACGGTATAAGCTCATTACCCACAGAGGTGGTTTAAGATATTGGTATTAGTGCACTCAATGAGTGAAGGACCAAATCAAGTTAAAGATGTACACAATATTAAGTGCATGCATATGGTTATGATGAACCTATCTTACTCTAATTACTTACTTTGATTAAGTAACTGAAAGATATGTTAATGAAAGAAAGGATGATGATCACAACTCAAGTAAATGTTGAGGATGAGTAATCATGAAATGCATGCATTTCCTAAATTATTTATTGTTCATTAGCGATTCACATGATATGTATGATTAATGAATGACTAAATGGATATTCATGTTAATGTTACAAGAATAGTTTAAAAGCAATTGCACTTCGGCTACTTATGTTTGTGAAAAATCTAGTAGTTGAACCATTTGTATGTCTACTTTTTTATAATAAACCCGACGGGACTGGGATGATAAGGATGACATGATTAGTGTAAGTAGGAACTCCTACTGAGAATCTTGTATTTCTCACTCCTATGTTTCTCTTTCCGTTGTCATTACCAGAGATTGACGAGTCCACTTGAAGCAATAGTGTTATAGTTAAGGAAGGAGGGAACATGTGAAGATTTCAAACTTCCAAGAATTAGCACTCTGATTTTAGTTATGTTATAGATTGCGAAGAATAGACCAGTAGTAGTAGAACTTATATTGTTATTTGTGAGTACTTGTCATGATGATATATGTCCTAGTATGACTTACGTATCAAGTAGTTATATTTCAATTTATGTGATAGTAATTTTATATTTATTCCCTTATTCCGCTTTATTAAATTAAGTAAGTGTATAAAGTAATTTTGATTATTATCTACGTAAATGCTATGCATTTCAATTCTTGCCACAGGCTTAAACTTTCAAAAAGTAAGTTGTACAAAAAAAGTTATTTGCTATTTTTTTAGCTAATTTCAAAAGAAAATAAACGTAAGGCATAAGTGGCAACTAATGGAATCCAAATGCAAACTTAAGCGTAGTTGGGTTCTACTACGGTGTTACATCTTACACATGATCTAGAGATGGGGGTAGTAGTTTTTGCTTTGAAGATTTGAAGACATTATTTATATGGGGCAACTTGTGAGATTTTCACCGATTACGAAAGTCTGAAGTATATTTTCTAGTAGAAAGACCTAAATATTAGGCAGCGCAAATGATTATAGTTACTAAAAGACTATGACTGCATAATTTCCTACCACCCAAGTAAAGCTAATGTAGTAGGCAATGCTTTGAGTAGAAAGTCTATGGGTAGTTTAGCTCGCATTGCATCTGTAAGACAGTCTTTGATTGGGGATCTTCATAAGTTAGAGGCAAAGGGAGTTCAGTTTGGGCTGAATGATTTAGGAGCCTTTCTAGCTCATATTAAGGCTTAATCAACCTTATTATAGTAGATTAAAGTAAAGCAGATGGAAGACCCTAAGCTGGTTAAGCTTATAGAGAATGTGCACAAAGGAGAAAATCCTGAATTTTCAGTAGACTTAGAAGGGGTGTTGCATCTTGGAAATAGGTTATGTGTATCTAAGGTGGATGAACTAAAGCGAAAAGTGATGGAAGAATCTCTTAATGCAGCATATGCAGTACTTCCAAGATCAACAAAAATATATCATGACCTCAGATAACTGTACTAGTGGGACGGTATGAAAAGAGATATAGGTGATTTTGCAACTCGATGTTTGATATGTTAGCAAGTTAAAACTGAGCACGAAAAACCTGCAGGGTTACTTCAACAGATAGAAATTCCTGAATGGAAGTAGGAGAGGATAACCATGGACTTAGTAGTTGAGTTACCTTGAACCACTAAGGGCTATGATTCCATATGGGTGATCGTTGATAGGATGACCAGATTAGCCTATTTCCTGCCAGTGAAGATAAGTCTCAGTGCTGCCTAGTATGCCCAGCTTTACATAGATGAGATAATCAAACTCCATGGAGTACCGGTGTCTATCATATCAGATAGAGAATCTCAATTCATTTCGAGGTTTTGGAGAGCATTTCAGGAGCCTCTAGGACTCAAGTGGACCTGACCACCACATTATTAACTTCATAACCTTTTAGAAAGATTTATTGCAAGAAGTTTTGACTGATAACACAATCAATTTAAAGAAAATATTTTGAAGAATGACTAATGTTTTCCTTGAAGTTTCTTGAAATAGCAAATAGGTTCTTTTGTTTGTGTAACATGTTTCTTGAAACATAAATAATCTTACTCTACATGTACAAACATGATTTATCACGTTTAAAGAGATAGGAATTGTAACATCCTAATTTTTAACCCAATACTCTAGAACATATTTAGGTTAATCGTTAGTCTGTTACTTCATAGTTCTCATTTATCCTTGAATTACTTAGCGGAAAATACGGGTAATTTTTTTTTGAAAAACAAAGTGAGAGCCGCGTGATGCGATAAGCAGTAAACCATGTATGGTAAACAGATGTCTCACAACAACATAACATAAGGCACACCATGAGTAACACTGAAGATCATCTCATATATATATAATTTGCCCACTTATAAGTGTGGGACTTAGTTTAGTACAGGGGAAATGCATAAAAGAAAATACAACATAAAACATGAACATAATCTACTCCCCTACCCGAGTGCACCTAATAGGATAACCTCTAAACAAAAGAAGGTTTATCCCCATTTAAGTGGTGTGTGCTCTAACCGGGTACTCCATCGGTCGATCGTCACCTCCTATCGACGTCCGCCTCGAACGGCGGCAAGTATCCGAAACCGTGGCGAGCTCCTCGGGCGAAGAGGCGGAACGGGGATCGAGAGTGACCCACGGTGTGGCCGCATCTCCGGCCGTCATGCAAGTTGGGGCCGATCACGCAGATCTCCACGCCTCATCAATGGTGGAGAGGGGGCAGAGCTCGCGATAATGAATGAGTAGGGCGGGTCTCTGACGGGTCGGTCTCCGAGAAGTAGGTCCGGCACGTGAACGCGATAGTCTCGCATGGCTAAGGCGGCAAAGGGCGAGCACTCTCTCGTCATGCGTACGCGCACGCTCAAAAACCCGGTCGTCGTCGCCATATGGTGCAGTCGGGGAGAAGCGATGGGTGTGCACGGGATGAGCGAAGGGGCGTCTTACGAACATGAAAACCCGCACCGTGCACTGCCTCAAATGGTGCGACCCGTGAGCCAAGGTCATAGTGCACCTCCCATGTCGGGGTGTCCACGAACACTACGAACGTCGCCATCTCAAGACGACGTGACGGAAAGAAAGAGATAGAGGGAGTGAGAATCTTGATAAAGAATCTCAGTAGGGCCTCCTACTACCTAGGTGTCATCATCTACATCCTCAGGAACCTTGGGTTTATTTATACAAAACGACTGAGCATGTATTAAGTTCATTTTAAACTTAAAAATATATTTTAGCCAAGGTCCATTCATTTTAGGATGATCTTAATATCATGAATGCAACATAATAGAAAATGTATGCATGGCACTACCTAGTGCACATACATAAAACATAACATCAAGCATCATCATTCTTGGTGGCATAAAGTGGCAATAGTAACATTCATATGGGACAAAACTTAGTGACATAATCATAATCATGAAACTTCTCTTCCTCATGGGCCACCCTAAAAGACAATCGAATCGGGTGCTCTACCGAACCGTGTCACCTGCAAGTCATACATCTAGGTTATGAGCTCATACCTTAACTAGTCGTCACTAGTTCTTACTTACCACTTAACGATAAGCGTATCATAAATCATAAATCCCTACCTATCCAGTAACGGGTTAGGCAAACCTCTTAGGGTGCTCGGCCGAACCGGTGTCACCTAAGAGTATAAATGGTACCGATGTCACATGAGTTCTATGGAGGTGCTCGGCCGAACCAGGTGTCATCCTAGAACCCATCTTAGTACCTTAATTTTCAAAATCTCTTTAAGTCCTCAAATTTGTCGGAAGTCCATACAACTATTATTACACCAATTTCCTTCCAAATTTGCTTTATGCCACATAAACATATAGTCTCATAAATTCCTCATACTGAATAACATCATCATCATTAGCATACCTATGCATCATCATAAAACATCCAAACGCTTACCCTTACGGTAGTTTATGCTTTGACCCTTACGGGTCTTAATCTTGAGATATAGTTCTCTACATCCGCTGCTCATATTTTAAGCACCTAAGGCTCATAATTAAACATAATTCATAATCCTCTCATTTTACTTTTAAATCTGAATGGCATAGGGTGAAATCTAACATGTGAATACGGGGTTCTAGAACTTACGTTTTGACCCTTTCTTGGTTCCGCTTTTACTAAGGCTATGGATTAAATCTAAATCAATTATGAGGCATTCCTATGCTTAAGGACTAATTATTAATCATGTTTACCATGATGTAAGGGTGCTGGACAGAATCCAGAAAATTAAATGTTCTAAGAGTTCTACATTTGCATTTTTACGGTTTTCTAGTTATTAGTTTCCCCATAGGTGCTAGAATTCAATTCTAACTCAAATGATACCAAGTTTTTCATGTCTAAACAATCTAAATCTGATTATGTCCCCATTAAAATAGTTTGGAAAAGTTCCATAAACAAATGGGTCAAAACTATGTTAAATTCTAGCTTTACGGTATTTCTAGTTAGCTAGTTTCTTACCTATCATGCATAGGATCGCTTCTACATCATCATGTGATATTTTCACACATTCAAACACATCAAAACATCATCATACAACATCACACTCATCATATCAGAACCGAAAACATTTAACTTAAATGAGAGAGTTAAATTGACATTTCTAGGTACATAAGTTAACTAGTTTCTCTTGGAATCAATCTAGAACTTCTAAAACTCTTTGCAAAACATTTTAATCCATCAAGAGGCTAAGTGAAGCCTTAGGTCACTGACCAAAACATATTCCATCCCCTAAAAGAGATTGGAATCACAACTTATAATGACATAACCTTATAAAGATTTGTAAAGCTTTAAGGAAAACTTAAAACGTAGACTATTGGTCCTAGTAGCTAGATGAAAACTCATTGCAAGTCCATCATCACTACTTGGCCGAAAAACATCCATTCAAAGAATGGTTTTACATTAAACTTTAACTTGGAATGAAATGGGCAAGTCTTTGAGCTTTAGGTTCTTTAAGTTCATGACATAAACTAAACGTGTTTCATGCTTTTCATTTTTAATCTTGCTTACAAATTAAAATGATGACATAAATTAAATATGCAAGGCATAAACGTAACGTGCAAGCTTGAAAGTAAATATGTGAAGCATAATCTTAAACGTGCAAGCTTGAAGGTAAATGTGCAAGATTCAATTCTTTATTTTAGTGCTCTTGGCCCAACAACAATCGACTTTAAGGCCGAAATAGATAGCCATTCGAGAGATTAATTAGGTGATAATGCAAGTTCAATTCTTTATTTTAGTGCTCTAGGCCCAACAACAATCGACTTTAAGGCCGAAATAGAAAGGCTTCGAGAATTAAGTTAAGTGATGATACAAGTTTCATTTTAATCTTTATGTTCTTAGGTGATAGCTAGAAGGTAAAGATGCATAGCAAGAATGTAAATATGAATGCAAGCATAAAATAAATTATGCAAGTTCATTTCATCTTTCTAGAGCTCTTAACAAGACTTTAAAGGAATTTAAACCATAACCCAAACTCATCCAAACAAGGTAAAGTCAAGCTTAGAGTTCTTTAAAACTTAACATAATATTTTTAGGAAATCAAACCATGAAGCTTAGAAAAATTAAGGAAATGGCCGAAATCTTCAAGAAGAAAAAGGAACAATTTTAAAACTCTAAAGTTCATGATCTTGATGATATATTAACACCAACATCATGAGTCCTCATCATTGAGTTCATAGAGCCATTTAAAAAAACATCATCAAAGCTAAAGTCCTTAAGAGTTCAAGAAAAGAAAAACTAAAAACATTTTTGCTCAAGAACAAAGATCAAGCTCTAGAGCTTGTTTCAAGTGATGAACATCATCATGAAACTCTCATCATCAAGCTCTCATTCCTTTATTCCCAAAGGCCCATGGCCGAAACATAAAGAGGAAGAAGGAGAAGAAAAGAAGTTCTAAGAGAATCAAGAGAAACTATAAACATAAAGCTTAGAACAAGAACTTTAAAGAAAAGAATACATGAAAGAAAATCCCTACTTGGTGTGATGAACTTGAGGATGGAAGAAGAAGATGAAGATGATGAAGAACTTTGAAGAGCTTGAAGAACTTGAAGAACACTAGAACTTTGAGAGAAAAGAAAAGCTTTGAGTGTTTCCTAAACTTAGCAAATGATCTAAAAGTGGTGCAAGCTCCTCAAGGCATTCTATTTATAGAGAAATGAAACAAATGGAGGGAGCTCATGGGTGAAAAGGTTTCGGCCATGAGGGTGCAGATTGGAGGCTTTCCATGAGTTCCATGAGGTGAGATAATGTGTTCTTGAGGTATGGTGAGGTATGGTTCAAGGCATGGTGAGGTATGGTTCAAGGCATGGTGAGGTATGGCTCAAGGTATGGCTCAAGCATGATTCTTTGAGTGAGAAAACAATTTAATATGTGTGGTAATTGGAGAGAGATGGCCGAATATGCATCAGCCCATGGGGGAGGTTTCTTTGCATTTTAATTGTGGTTTAGAGTTGTGTTTAGGTGTATCTTTGATTATGCTTAAGATTAGGAATTTGTAAGAAAGTGTTTAGGTAAGGTAAATGGGTAATTAAGGTGGTCTAGACATAATTAAGGAGTGATCTTGCACCATTAGTGAGTTAAATCCTCAATTTAGAGTTTAAACAACTCTAGACACACTTCCTTGATTTAAGGAATTGGAAAGAGAGGGACTATTCAAGATTCCAAGACTAGGAATCTTGAGTTCTAAAAAGGGATTTAAGTTTAATCTAAGCAATTTTAGGTTCTAATTAACTTTAATAAATTATTTTGGCTCTAGATTAATTAGGAAAATAAATTAATCTTCGTTTAGAGCCTAATATTGCTTAGGTTTGCTTAATTACGCCATTAAGCTCAAAAAAACTATTCTAGGCGGAAAATCGTAATTTTGCACTAAAACTGTGGGACCACCGGGACTTGAACAGAGACCTCTAGACACATGAAAATATGTTTTTTTAAACCTCTGGGGAAAGTTCCGCTCAAACGGCACCTTTACCCGCAGTAAAACGCTATAGTATTTTTGGTCATTTTGACTCCAAAGCTGAAACGAAATTTTCGCCTGAAGCATTCAAAGGCCATTCAATCCCTTCAAACATTGAGTTGACTCTTCGAGAGGACTGAGCTCAAGCATCGGTTACCTCAACTCGGGTCGAAATGACCTTTCGAAGCGTTTTTGGTCATTTCCCTCGGACAGAGAAATCGGGGTGTTACAGGAATTCAATGAAAGTGAAATTTATATTATGAATTAAGTGTATACATGCTTAACAGACTGAAGAAAGTTATTATATACAAGAAACCACGGAACAAATCCTCAGAAAGTTGGACATGACTTTAGAAAGTTTGCTTAAAGTGAAGATATCTATCCAGCTCTGAAGCATATGTGTTCTACAATCTTCAATCATCATGATAGCTATCATCTCATCATCTACAAGCTTTGATTGAAGACTAGAAGATTAAATATATATGACGGAACTGATATCGCATTTTAGAAACTTCACCTCATAGTAAAACGATGCACTCTACAAGAAAAGTAAAGAAATTTGAAATTTAAATTTAAAGTCAATCCCAGTCACTGACTGGCACGTCATCTCTTCTGCCAACTTAGTCAACCACTACAGCTTCTAGAAGAAAAAGTTTAGAAACCTTTATTTCATAATGGCTTCTGCAACAACTTTGATAGACAACGAGCTACTCCTCTAGACTACTTTTTCCAAAAACACAATAGATGATCAACATATATCACTTGGACAACTGATCAAGGGCAACGGTCATAAATGAAGACCATCTATAAATAGAGATGTTGTGGTTTCAAAAACAGAGACTTATACGTTGCAAAGAGCTGAAACTCTATGAAAATTTCTCCTCATCTCTTCTATAGTTCGTTACATCTTCTAATTAGTTCCTTGTCTATAAAAACCATTTTTCTACATTCTTAGTTGATCACTCATTCTTCCAAGGAAGAATCTTAGAAAGATATTCACTTTTTTTTCTGGTGCATCTTCCTCCAGATGTTCTTACCTCAACTTCCTCAAGTTGTTCTTACCTTGACTAACTCTATCAGAATCAGAAAATTCTAATTAATGAAATCTAGTAAAAAATTTGCAATAATATATATGAAAGAGATTTATTATGAAGCAACTCACAGCTTCAGGATCTAGTTCAATGCGCAATATATGATATTGAAAAGTGGTGTAATGCAAGGCCTCCATAGATCGAAAATATGAATTGTGAATAGTGTAGGAAATAGGAAATAAAAGATGGGTAAGCTGCATTATTATGTTGGCAATAATTCAGATTGAAAGATGGCACTACTTGATGAGAAAAATGGAAAAACTTTTGAAGCATAAGGGTCTCTATTTGTTTTGAGTTTCCAGTTTTCAGTTTTCATTTTCAATTTTCCAGTTTGTTAGGTTTTGTGAAGAAAATACTGAAAATTCTGAAAATTACAAAATTCAGTTTTCAGTTTTTATTTTCAGTTTTTAGTTTTTCCTTCACAAAATCCTGAAAACTGGAAAACTAAAAATGAAAACTAAAAATTAGAAACTCAAACTACACATACCCTAAGTTTGTCTGCATTTTGCTTGGTAGGGTGTTGCATCTTGTGGTACTTATAAAATAAGTATCTAGGCTCAAGAGGACGACACTACCTATACCTGTTGTCATTAATGTGTACCATCAAAAGGTAGTGTTCAGTACAAACCATTTATTACTTACTTTGAATTGGGTCGTATGGATTTGGCATTTACTGTGTGATCCCTTGAAGAAAGTGCTGGCACCACTATATTCAAATTACAAGATCAGTACATCACTATTGAAATCTAACATAACCTTGCGATCTTTACACAAAAAGCGATATGCCATATCTGAATCCCTCATTTATAAGAATCTCTCCTATATCTCTCTTGTATAAGAATGAGAACTTCGTAAACAGGGAAACACAATCATTATTTTGACATATGTCATGGAGAAGGAGCTCAAATCTCTCTTTTAGAATAATAGTAAGGATATCCAAATATGTCCCTGTCAATTAAAAATTTTGGATAAAATAGGATAAATTTAAACTTATATAATCTTTGGAAAGATTAATTTGACTTTTTTTTAGGAAAAAAAAAAAACTCTATGGTTTTGTGCGGGGGCCACTCTCAATTCTCGCGGAGACGGCAAAGCCGCTATTCAAACTGGGCTAGGACGGGGATAGAAATAAAAGCTAAATTCTTGTTGGGATTCGTGGGGCCTCACGGTACTCACATGAAATCCGATTAGAAAGAAAGAAAAAAAAATAAAAAAAATAGTCGATGTACCCGGGAAGAGCAAACCATTGAATAATAATAGCTGCTCGAACTTGGCACAAAAACAGACACTGGACTAGATTGATGCCATATTAACCCATCATTGATCATTTGTAAGTTGCTTTTCTGGGGACGAATGATGTTCAACAAGTTCAAGTGCCTGTTCCTGATTTCGATTTCAACGTTTCTGCTCCTGCGCGTGGCATTGTCTGAGTTTGACTCCATAGGACCTCTGCTCCGGCGCCTGGACTCCAAGAGGGCTCCCCAGTCAGTGCAAGAAGCCGCAGCCAAGGGTGTTCTGACAAGGTTGCTTCCTACCCATCTGTCAAGTTTTGAGTTCAAGATTGTTTCTAAGGTTCTCTCTCTCTCTCTCTCTCTCTCTTTCTGAGTTTCTATCTTTTCAATTGAAGTTTGACTTTATGTGCTGGCTAGATATGTTTTGGGTTCACATTTCGCAGTTTTGCTAAAATACAAGGCACCGGTGATGTGATTTTTTTTTTCTCTCCCTGTTTTGAAACAACGGATTTCCCTTCTGAGTTGACTCTGCTGGTGTAAAGTAGAAGTGTGTATTTTATATATTTGTTTCTTTTTATCTGGGTAGAAGGCATCGATTGTTGTCAATTTTGTTTGTAAAATGTAAGGGTTCAGACTAATTTCTTTAGGCGGGATTGTTAATCTTGACCATTTGCTTTATCTTTTACTGCAATTGATTGTTTAGAAGGGGGAGTTTCTTTGTTGGCAAGACAGTACTTGTGTTTTGCACCATGGTTCAGTTATTAATACTTTCACAGCAATCTGATTGAAAGCAAGAAGGAAGAAAAGTGTTTTCTCCCCCTTTATCTTCTTTAGGTGAAATTTTGTATCACTTATAAGTCGCATAATCTAATCCAATCAGTTGATGCAATGACCCTGAGATAGTATTTTTACGATTTTTGTTGGAAACAGCAATGACTAGATTTTTTTTTAATTAATTCCAACGGATACTTTCTTGATACTCTGTTATGTTATTGACGAAATGGTTGCATCTGGTCTTATTTTACATGATTGGATGTGAAAAACTACGATTTTTTTTTTCAGGATGCCTGTGGTGGAGGCAGTTGTTTTCTGATAAACAATCGCAACAGGTCAAGCCAGAATGGGCCTGAGATAATGTATGTTAATTGAAATTTATGCTAAAGATTAGGGTTGATATTTCATTATTATTCCTTTTGAGTTGTGTTTCCTTTTCCTTTAAAATTATGAGATGCTTGGTTTTCCTGTATTTGCAAGTTAACAATTTGGTTTGATTCTTCTGTTGGTTTTGATGCATGTGATCTTTATTTTCAATTGGCTGATACCACTGAACTTCTTGACAATGTTGTTTAAGAATCTTAAATTGGTCAATTGCAGTTGGTTTGTATATCGGGTGGTAAGAAAATTTTAGCATTGGTAATACAACTCAATATTGTGATCAAAGTTATATAAAGTTCTTATTGGAGTGGTCAGTTTTTCACTGCCATTAGTTATCTGCTCTGGGATATCATCACTTGATCTGTGTCAAGATAGAATAGTTGGTGCCAAGAAAAGGTGGATGTTCATCGGACAGTAATCTAAGGAAGAATCGGTCTAGCCTCCCAATCCTGTCACTCAACTTTCTTTCTCACATTGTTGTCTGATAAAAATTCTGGAAACTACTGCTTTAGTGAGATTTTCATATAACCTAAACCTTGTTAATATCACTATTGTCTCATTGCTGGTCACTTACTACATGTTGTAGTCTCATGTATGCTTTGGTGTCTTACCATTTCTAATAATGTTCCAGATTTAGAAGACCTTTATTAGACTTAATGCAATGCCTTAGTGGGAGAATGGAACTTGATCACTGAAATATAGAGTCCTATGCTGAAGATAGGATTTTTGAAAAGTACAAGATACCCAGCTTAATCAAATGTCACTTTAAATTTTGCAAACAGTAAATTATTTTCATAACAAGTTATTTTAAGGAGTACGAAATATTTGGACATAGCATAGAGCAAACAAAGGTTTCTCTTCCTCCTTTAGTATTATCTGACATTGTTATGTATATATTTCTCAGTATTAAAGGAACCACAGCTGTCGAGATTGCATCTGGCCTTCATTGGTATCTTAAGTATTGGTGTGGTGCTCATATCTCATGGGAAAAGACTGGTGGCATTCAGATAGCTTCAATCCCCAAGCCAGGGTCACTTCCCTTGTTGAAAGATGAGGGTCTGATAGTTAAACGCCCAGTTCCTTGGAACTATTACCAAAATGTTGTAACTTCTAGCTGTGAGTACTTCTATAGAACAACACATTTGTCTCAAATTTTCTGGATTGTGCTTCAGATTGAGAATGTGAACTGATGTTAGTTCAATTGATGACAAGTGTTGATGATTAAACTTTGGTCTGTGAAGGAAGGATAATCTTTGTAGTCAGTCATTCCAAAGAAGTTGAATTAATAAACATTTGTATACGTAGCCTATACAAGTGTCAGTTAAGAAGATCCTAGACTTCCTTTTTTCCCAAAATAAAAAGCAGTAACAGATCCTACAAAGATTTTATGAAAATCAATAGGAAGCTAAGCTTTTAGCTATTGCTAACAGTAAGAATAAGACAAATGAACATCTAGATCAATACAAGAAAACATCCTCAAATTCCACCTGTTGCTAAATGTAATACTCTCGAGTTGGGTAAGTTAGTCTTCTCAAGTCTGCATCACAAATTCATTTTGGTCAAGGAAATGTTGAATTTTCAGTCTTGGTTGACAAGCACGTCTCAAGAGGGGAGGTGTTGCTATTACACATCCAGCAAAATACATATTTGTGAGTTGTTGTTTCTTTGTGTAATGTTATGTAATATCACATTCTTCTTGATTCTTTGCAGATTCATATGTATGGTGGGACTGGGAAAGGTGGGAAAAGGAGATAGACTGGATGGCACTTCAGGGGGTGAACCTACCCTTGGCATTTACTGGGCAGGAAGCAATCTGGCAAAAGGTTTTTAAGGTAAAGTTCAATTTAAATTTGTGTATTTGTTTGGATAAAGCTTGGTTTAAGACAAATGATTTCTTTAGTTGAAGGGCATTAACTGTGTTAAAGATTTGTGCATAGCAAGGAAGCACCGATACGACACGACACGGACACAGGAACACAACAATTTTTACAAAATATAGGATACAATATGGTTAGGGTACGTTTGTAACAAAACATGAAAATAGCATGCTATGATGAAAAAAAAAAATCTAAGCATTCTTATTGCTAAAAAAACCCCATAACTGAGAATTGACCAAAAAAATTACAAGAATAAAAAAATCTACACAAGTTTTTATCCATAAAAAAATTAAGAACAAATGTTTGCATAATAAAGATGAAGTTTGTTGCTATATTTGCTGGGGTCGGAACTGTGTCCGTGGCATGTCGGGGGCTCTCGAGATTGAGAGATGAAGTGGCACGACATGACCCCTTTGACACAGGTGTCCGAGTATCGCCTAAGTGTCGGTGGCGCAAAAGTGTCCGATATGGCTGTGGCAAGGTTTTTGGAATATCGCTGCTTCATTGGTGCATAGAAACAAGAAATTCCATACTGTTTTTTAGTTTTAGTGCTATTTAATGCTTTTTACAATGCCAAGAATTATATACGTGGCAGTTATTTTTTAATGAGCTACTTATTGTAATTAGAATTTCTACTTTTTCATTATAATGTCATTGTACTTTAGGTTATGTGCAATTTAGATCCTGACTTTTCAAAATATGCAATTCGACACCTTGTACTTTCCAAAGTGTGTAGAAAAGCCCTTCTGTTAACTTGACATCCAATTCCACAGTTAAGTGGTCATGTGCAAGTCATGTGACATTTTATTGACAAAAATGGCCTTCACCTTTTAATGAAATTCCTCGGTCCTAACTCTAAACCCTCCCCTTTACCACCCCTTTCCCCTGATTGAAATAGAAAGTCGGAAACCATCAAACCTCTAGCACAAAATGAAATCCAACAAAGGAAGCACAATACAATAAAATTGATAACTCAAATAAAATGCTTTTCTTTTCCTAATTATGAATAACAAACTGAAGATTAAGATTGATTTTAGCTATTAATTGTGTTAAAGAAAAGAAGAGAGATAGAGGGTAGGGTAGGGTACCTAAGAGATGGAGTTAGAGAGAGTAGTGAAAGCGAAACGGCGATCGGGGTTGATGGTTGGTTGGCATTGATGAAGAGGACGATAGCTTGCTTGATGGGGTGCAATCGGGTGAGGAGTCTGTAGTTGGCTCTGTAAACTTTAGCTCCACCAGACATTGGGATCCACGTCTACATAGAACAGGATGTCCTTGTTGTTGATTCGCGACGGCTCCAGACTATACCCGCTACGGCCTCCGCTGCCGCCGCTATCTCCTTCAATCGCTGCCATCATATTCATTCTTGATCATTGATTAGTTATTACTGCTTGATTTCTTCTCACCTCACTCTACCACCAATACCTTTCTCACCACGAAGGAATGCATTTCCAGAGCAAATTGTAGATATTTTTCTTTTATCATGGGTAGACATTTTCGCATTGGATGACTCCAATCATCAAGACAGGATGCTGGACAAGAATGAAGGTTTCTGTTTCAATCATGGGAAGGGCACGGTGAGGGGTAGTGTTTAGGGTTAGGGTAGGAAAATTTCATTAAAAGGGAAAGGGTATTTTTGTCAATCAAATGTGTCACATGACTTGCACATAATCACTTAACTGTGGAATTGGATGTCAAGTTAACGGAATGACTGTTTTGCACAGTTTGTAAAGTACAGGGTGTTGAATTGTACGCTTTGAAAAGTCAGGGTCTTAATTGCATATGATCTTAAAGTATAGGAGGATTAAAATGCATTTAACCTTTATTTTATTTTATTTTTTTGTTTCTTTCTAGTGGATCCTCTTTTTAACTTCTGCACACTTTTCTGCTTCAGGTGTAGTGTGTATAATTTTTCTATTTGGATTTTGTTATTTAATATGCAGCATATTATTAGCTATGCTACATATGTTTATGCTATGATAGAAATTAGGGGCTGGGTCATTTGTTTTTTTTTTTTTTCAATTTTAGATGAATATTTGGTGATTTTAGATGGTAATATTTAGTATCATATTGGTTACATTTGAGGATAATGTCTTACCAACATTGACTTATTTAGGATAGAGGGTGAGTTTGGCGAAATGATAAGGTTGCTGTTGTCTTGTGATCTAGTGGTCCCGCATTCATAATTTGGAAACAGCCTATTTGCATTTAGGGGTAAGATTGCATACATTTACCCTCTTTAGTCTTGACTTATCGCACTAGATGGGATCCTTGTGCACTGAGCCATCCCTTATTCACTTATTTGAGATAAAGTGGTCCTATTAGCTTCTTAGTTGTGTACTCCTCTACCCTAGTGGCTATTTTAGAGTGTTTTCTTAATTGATATTTAAGAGAGATTTAGTTGCATTGCTCAACTGTTGTGCTTTTTCTTTATTTTTTTCTCGAAGACAATTTCTTATCCGTTGCTCCTAGACTTAAATTTTTTCTCTGCTCTAATCTAATGAATGACTGTTCTTTTATTTTTTTTAATTTTTATTTTTTCAATTTTAAAAAAAGAAGTCTACATGCTATATACCATTTTAAGAATAATGAACAGCAATTGGTGTTTTAGCATGTGCTTAATGTGGCATTGAAAATATTGGCGTAGGAAATAGCTAACATTAATTATCTATCCTAGAAACTATGCATATATTTACTCCATAATGACAATATACAGTGCTAGGTATTTACACCTATGTACTCAAGCAAGCACCTATTAAATATAAAATATTCAGCCGCATATTGTTCCACACTTCTTCCTTTATATTTTTCTACTAATTCAACATATCATATAGGAATTATAGGAAGTCAGTCTGGCATTTGCCCATATTGGGATACATGTGGTTCTGCCACTGTCTTGAAGCCTTGAAGACCGCATGTCGTTGTCATAATCTCTACCTGATTAGCTGCCAATTTTGGATGCATTGCTTCATCTTTATTGATATCTTTAAACATATTCTTAACAATTTTCTATTCTCTTTCAACAACAATTTGACTGGTATCTTCTAACTGTAGGATTTTAATGTTAGTTCAGAAGATTTGAATAATTTCTTTGGTGGACCTGCTTTCCTTGCATGGGCTCGCATGGGAAATTTACATGGGTAGGTAAAGTTGGTGTTTAAACTATGTTGTTGATTTTAATCTGCCTAGAAAGCCACAAAAATGGTATTGCAAGTTGAGTAACCTTGTGTTTCATGTTCGTTATTCATTCATATTTTTTGTCCAGAAGTATTACGAAAAATAGAGTTTGTCATGTTGAATATTTCATATAATGAGATTATTTTTGGATTGTATTGCTTAGAGAGGAGAGAGAAGTGTTACACAGTTACAGTTTTTGACATGACTATAATTATACCTGTTTTAATTTTACCCAATTGAGTCTTGATGTAATAATAAAGTTATTGTCTTGTGAGCTAGAGCTCATAAGTTCAACATCAACAACAACAACTAAGTCTTGTCCTACTAAGTCGGGTCGGCTACATGGATCAAACGATGCCATAGAGCTCTATCATATATATATTTATGTTAAAATCATTGACATTTAAATCTCTTTTAATTATTTTTCCTGTAGTTTTCCTTGGCCTCCCGCTACCTCTTTTTATGATCTTGTAAGTTCAAATCCTAGAAATTGGCTCTCTGCTTGTGAGGGTAAGACTGTGTATATTTACCTTCTTTAGATCCCATCAAGTGAGTATCTCATCACTGGCCTGCCTTTTTTTTTTTAACCCAATGTAGAATGTTAGCTCAGTATGGTAATGTGCTAGAGTTGTCAGGGAATGGTATTTTTATGTATATTCCTTTTTCTTTGATGGAACTTTGGCAATTGTTTTTTCATCTATCTTCTTGATTTACAACATAGAGGTGATGGTATTGTTGCAACAATATCACTATCGATGATGAGGTAGTCTTGCATTCAAAAGCACAATTAGTTACAAATAAATCCTTTTTCTTCCCAAACATGAACCACACTGTGGTAGTAGTAGCAGCAGTCATAATAGCTTTTCACCCCTGAATCTCCATCCATTCTATATGAATATGATACTGAAGTGTGTGTCCTGGATACTGTACTGTTTTTTGCATTCATTGTTTGTTTCTTATAAAAAGTAATCGAAAATGCTATATAGTACGAAATGGAGTGATGCGAACTGCTCTATGAATAATCTGAAGCATTATTTATATCTTCATAATTTATTTCTTATTTTTTAATTGTTGAGGTAAAAAAATAACCACCGCTCAATTTGAATTTGTACGTTTTTGATGAAAAGCTTTTCGTCACATATAGCATTGCTGAAAAGTGAACATTATCTTATCATGTTCTTTGGTATCGAATGAGATCTATCTTTTCTCAGATGGGGCGGCCCTTTGCCGCAAAATTGGTTAGAACAACAATTGGCTTTACAGCAACAGATAATCTCTCGAATGCTGGAGCTAGGCATGACTCCAGGTATACTTGCATACGTATATAATTATTTTATTAGTTTCACATTGTTTGATGCCAACACATGCATCCATATATGCTTTGTGATTTTTTCTAGCACATCCAGATTTACAGTCTCAAAATTCTTGCTACATTTTACAAATTTAGTGCTGTGATATAATGTTGAGTTTTTATATTATAGTGCTGCCATCATTCTCTGGTAATGTTCCAGCTGCTTTGACAAAGAGATTCCCATCAGCAAAAATAACTAGACTTGGTGACTGGTATTTCACTTCTCTTGTATAAGATTGTTCATTCCACAGGAAAGTCATGTTCTGGTGACACTTTTGTGCAGCATGCATTGCCTGATCTTTATAACGTGAAGAATTCAAAACAAATTTATGTTGTTTCAGTAGTAATTGGCATGTTGTATTTTGCTCATTTTCCATTGTGACCTTATTTTTGAGTTTTAATGCTTCATGTCTCTTTGACAAAAATAAAAAAAAAAGCTTCGTGTCTCCATGTGTGTATCATCTCAAGTGTTTTATTATAATTCTTTATAGGAACACAGTTGATGGTGATCCTCGCTGGTGCTGTACATATCTCCTTGATCCCTCTGATCCTCTATTTGTTGAAATTGGGGAAGCTTTTATCAAGAAACAAATCAAAGGTGTGCCTTTTATCCTTTTTTGGTGAATGACCTGGGTGGAAAATTGTTAGTTGGATTAAGGCCCAGATTGTTTGTTCTCTTTCCTCTTTTTATGATCACTATCTTTTTCAATTTTACATATTTTCTGTATTTCTCTTTTTACAGAATATGGGGATGTGACAGACATTTACAACTGGTAGATTTACTATCCTCCATACGTTAAATTCTTTGTTTTCCTGTACAATTTGGTGATCTACTCTATCAATATATCAATCCTTTTTTTTCTGTAAGCAGGATTTTCTATTTTATGGAATACTATCATTAATGAGTTGGCATGTTCACTTGCTACTAAACGTAATTGGTTTGAGCCACACACTTACATTGTTGTGGCCAGAGTGGAGTGAGTTTTCAAGCTTGTTTACTCATAGTTGCTGGCATATATGTATTATAATTATCATGAACAAAATCTCCCTAAGGTTTTAGTTGCTAGGTATAGGCATATAAATGATTTGATATCTAAAACACTACCCTCACGCAAGAGTATATTGAGCTTGAAGCATAGATGATGCTCAAACCTACTTTACCTTTTGCTAAAATTTAACACTTTCTAATTAGAAGGATGGGCATAACAAGGATCAAATTCTAGATCACTTGGTTATGGAGGGACAAATGCCATGTCAAGAATCAACTCTTCCAAAACTTTAATCTATTCGATAGAAGCATATGAATTATTTTTATATCTAACATATACCATTGGCTGCAGTGACACGTTTAACGAAAACTCCCCTCCTACAAGTGATCCAGGATATATCTCAAACCTTGGAGCCTCTGTATATAAAGCAATGTCCAGAGGTGATAAGGATGCTGTATGGTTAATGCAAGTATGCTTCAAATGATCCTGGATCTACTCATCATTCCTTCTAATATCATGTATTATCTAAAGTGTCTTCTCTCATTACAAGCATCTCAATTCCCGATGTCAGACAAATCTTGTTTGATTTGATATATTTTGGGTTAATTTCTTGCGAATATTGTTTGACACTTGTATATTTTATGTCAGTTTCATTGTGTACAATCCTATGGAGGGAAATCGCAGAAAAAAATGTTAAGAGAACAGATAAATTCATTGTTAATCAGTATTCGATGGGGTACATGATAAAGATAACACGTGCCTTCACTACTTGAGAATTCTTCGGTCATAGATGGTCTCGGTGATTGATAATGTGCTCAATCCGCAATTTTTTTCCTTTCCTACTTTCTCAATGTGGATATATATTTCTAGTAATAGCTTGGGATGATATCATACCACAAGTCATAAGATTTAAATATTTGGGTTTTATTATTCAAAGTAATGGAGAAATAGAGGGAGATGTAAATCATAGGATTCAAACGGGATGGTCAAAGTGGAGACACGCCCTAGGTTTAATTTGCGATAAAAATAGTACCACTAAATCTTTAAGGTAAATTTTACCGTATAACTATACAACCATCTTTGTTCTATGAGATTTAATATTGGGCAGTAAAATGTCAATATGAAAATAAACTACATGTGACAGAGATGAGGATGTTGCGATGGATGAGAGGTTACACTAGGCATACTAGAATAAGTACATTAAAGAGAAAATTGGGGTGGCGCCCATTATAAAAAAGATGGTAAAATCTCACCTTAGGTGGTTCAAACATGTATGGAGGAGACCTGTAGAGGCTTTTGTAAGGAGAGTGGATCAGATGGAGGTTAATACTATAACTAGAGGCAGAAGAAGACCTAAGAAAACTATAGGGGAACAACTAGAAGGGATTTAAATGTTAATGGGTTAATCATAAATATGATATATGATAGAGCATTATGACATTGGTTGATCCATGTAGCCGACTCCGTTTGTTGGGACAACGCTTTGTAGTTGTTGCTTTGCATTGCTTAAGTGTTACCATTACCTTTTCCATCTCTCCTATTGAATATTTTGGTGCCATTTGTAATGCTCAAGTGATTTGTAGCTGACAAACATCAACGAATTTGCAGGGTTGGCTCTTTTACTCTGACTCATCATTTTGGAAGCCACCTCAAATGAAAGTATGTAATTCAGAAACAAAACAAATATGTTCCATCTTCTTGACTATTTGTGATTTTTTTTATTTTTGGCTACTAGTTAGATTTTCGAATCATGTAGAGATCCTCCCCTTCTTGTCAAAACTATTCTTTGGATAAGACAATTTCTTTTTATTTTTCTTTTGAAGTTAGGTACCCAATCTTAATACACTTTTGTCTCACATGCCTCTCATTTGTGAAGTCTCAAAATAGTTGGCTTGTATAACTCCTTAATGAATATCTGCTAGAGTAAATAACATTTTCAATTTGACATTATTTTGGTACTAACAAAAATTTTTACATCAATTTAGTCATTTTACTGGATCTTGACTCAGATGGAGTGACTAAATTGATGTCGAAACTAAAAAATTTAGGATTAAATTGATGTCAACTAAAAATGTTAGGATTAAATTGATGTCAAAAATTTTATTAGGATCAAATTGGTATCAATTGAAAATGTTAGGACCAAAAGGGTTGTTTACTCTATGTGCAATTGAAGTCAAAATAATCAATACATGTTGTAGTTTTTGTTGAGCACTGATTTATTGGATGTTGCTATATATCTCCTTTCTGTCTTTTCCTTGTAGGATCTAAATTTCATTGCATCAGTTTCCAGAAATTGTAGGTGGAGATTTACGTTGTCTTCAATGATTTTGAATTCCAAGGGGAATGAAATAGTAACTATATCTTATGTTTGAGAAAATAAACAACATATAAGCCATACCACTTGTTGTTCATCTGGATTTTATTATTTTCCCCTTCCCCATTTTGACTGAATTGTTTGGTAATAACTGACATGCAGTTTCCTTTTCAATGTTTATAGCATTAACAATTCTCAATGTAATGTAAAAGGGTTAGCAAGATCTTGAGTGTGGACTGTCAGTTGACCTGTGTTATTGTTTTTCTTCTTTCTCTTCTGTGTTTCTTTCCCTTCTTGTTTAATGGCATCATGAGCTCTGGTTTCTATTGGAGATTCTCAAGTCACACATTGGTTTGAGATACATGATAGCCTTTATAAGCACATGGGCATTCCTGCCCCATGAACTAGCTTTTCACTTGGAGTTAGGCCCATTATCTTAAGATGGTATCAAAGCTTATCCACTTCATGTTGGGCTACCAATAGTTGTCTAGTCCTGCAAATTTCATGCTCCAGATGTCCAATCTTGGGTGTGAAAAGGAATTTGTCAAGTCCAACATCGATTTGTGATAATGCCTTGATGGCCTTTATAAGTATTTGGGCATCCCTTCCCCCTTGATCTTGCTATCATAAGATAGTGTCAGAGCCAATTTGCTTTATGTTGAGCCACCAAAAGATGTTTTTGTTAGGTCTCATAATATTTGATGTTAAGGCTCCATTAATTCCTATAGGGATTCATATGTTACCTAAGGGGGCTGTTGATGTATGTGAGCTATGGGTAAGGGGTTTTGTAACTAACTTCGCCACCTAGGCCGAGAGAGAATATACTAATTGGTTAGGGGAAAGCCTGTATAGGCAAGGGGAGGGATCTAAAAGGGGCATCTGGGAATTAGAATTGGGTTTGGGAGAGTTTCAGAGTCTCTTTAATACTCGGAGTTATTTTACATTTTTTGTTTGTTCTCAATACACACATAATACTCACTCATATAGCTTGATACCTATCAGTTTAGTCCTTTAAACTTCATGCTTTGGATGCCCTGTCTTGTGTATGATGGGGGTGTAGTCCCACATAGGTCTGGGATAGGACCATGATTGCCTTTATAAGAACTTGGACATCCCTCTGCTTATGAGCTATCTTTTGGGGTGTAGATAGGCCCACTATCTTAAGGGAGATCAATGACTAGAGGGATTTTTCCAATGATATCTTGTAAAATCAGATATTTAATGAGTTTCCAATCAATTACCAAAGAAAAATCTTGGGTGTTCCAATGTTTGGGTTATGTCTATGATAGCATCTCGTCCCTTCTAACTCTTCACCGTGGCTCTTCTGTTTCCTCATGCCTCCTAATCTTCACCATACCTTATTAGTGTTATATTGCTGTGAGTCTGAAATTGTGGATCCCTTGTTTTTACCTTATTAATGTTTATATTTACTAAAGCCATTTAAAAACGTGATCTTAGATTTCTAAGTCCATGGTATGTAGTTTTGTATTAAGATCCCAAACTTGACACTCAAGTAAAATATTTCATGCGTTGAGTTATACAACAACAAACTTGACACCAAAGTAAAGTACTTTATCCATTATATTTTTTTTTATTTGCATCTTCTTTTCTGGGACAGTCCATGAGCTAATGCTGTTTAATGCAAATGTTGCTTCTTTGCATTGAATTTTATTTTTTATTTTTTATTTTTTTAACTATGCATGATAATAATTTCAGGCACTTTTACAATCTGTTCCATCTGGGAAGATGATTGTTCTTGATCTTTTTGCTGATGTTAAACCAATATGGAAAACTTCCTTTCAGTTTTATGGTACTCCTTATATCTGGTAATTAGCTATCTAGCTCTTTGGCAGCTCATGTTACTAGTTTCTGCAAAAAATATGATATTCAAAATAACAATTTTGCTTGCTCAATCCTACTCTGCTTCAGGTGCATGCTACATAATTTTGGTGGTAATATTGAAATGTATGGTATTTTGGATGCAATTTCTTCAGGGCCTGTTGAGGCTCGTGTCAGTGCAAACTCAACAATGGTATTGCAAATACTTCTTGTATTGCATCAGATTATTGTCAATTATGATATCAGCAATAATACACAAGTTTGTATTTGCTAGAAGCCTAAATGGCAGCTACCTTCATTGTGGTCTGATGCACATATTGATTGGCTTATTTTTATCCATTCCTCATTTTGTTGGAAAAGAAGGCATCTTTAGATTTAAAGCATAGTTACTAACAATGTTTCCTGATTTATAGCTTCCAAATTCTAATTTTTAAACTTACGCAACCAACATTTTATGTAGATAGGTGTTGGTATGTGCATGGAAGGAATAGAGCAGAATCCTGTTGTTTACGAGCTAATGTCCGAGATGGCATTTCGTGATAAGAAAGTTCAAGTTCTGGTAATGTAGTTTGTAAGCTTTCAACTTGAACAAGCATTGACATTTGCATCTACTAGTTTGTTTCACCTTCTTCTCATTGGTGATATTATGCACAATAGATGCACTATTTATTAAAAAAAAAAAAAAAGAGAGAGAGATATATATGTTAACAAATGATACTGGCTCCAAGGTTCTGAGTCATCTTGTATTGAAATGGAGTTGAAACCTTGGTTTTAATAATGAACTAGATCATGTTGACCCAATTTAGGCTGATTAGAGGTAAGACTCATTGAATTGAACTAGTTTTCACGGACGCTGGTAGAGACAAAATGGATCACATTCCAAACATTAAAAAGAAAAATTCTCCTCTTGCATGACAGTCGCTGTTTTTCTGATAGTCTGATATGGGGGGCATGATGTCCCAATAATTGTGCACTCTGTGAAATGGCAGTTGTTGTTAATAAGAAATTCTTGTTGGTTTTAGTTATGTGGCATGGAATATCTAAATCCAGTTTCAACAGATATTGGGCTTTTGCAATTTTTTCTGCTTTTGACTAGGGGAGCATAAAAGCAAGACGGATGATCAAAAGCATGTCTATTAGATACCAGAGAAAAGTACTAGAGCATATACGAGACTTTCACTTAACTAACTCAGATTCCAGGACTGTATCGTGGTGATATCAGCCTCTTGTTTCTGGCAAATGATAATAAGTACAGAGAAATGAAGAGCACTAGTAGTGTAGGCACTAGGCAGTTAGATAGTGGCTGTCTCTTCAATAGCACCCAGCCAATTCCTTCGTACCCCTCTCCCTTCCCACTACAAATTTCCCCCAACATCTGATTCTCCAACATTCTTTCTCTTGTCCCACACCCCGAAAAAGAAAAAAAGTCAATTCCTTGCCAACTCAGCAGTTAGTTACACATAGTGGGCCCCTCATTATTTGCTGATGTGCTTCTCTCATAGTCTCATGTGTTCCTCTCCTTTTATACTTTTGAGCTATCCTAGGGGCTGGATTCTTACCAATACTCCCTAGGTGCCTAACCACACTGCCCAGCATCAAATTACACATTGTCCTCAATTCGGAAGTCAGAAAAGGGTCCATGAATAGTTGTGGCTAACAACCAGGAAAGCTATGAAGTATGTAACCTCAGAATCATACAAACTGAATTTATATGCCCGTGAATGAAATGAGGCTTTGCTGCATATCAGGCTCATTCCAGATTGCTCTCTCAATCAGTGTCACCTGTTTATCATTCGTTACATTTGCTTCTGTTTCTTCTGATGTACTGTTTACAACCTGTTCATCATCTGAATTTCCTTCAACTGCAACTTCTTTAAGTTGCTTATTTTCTTTCAGAAGCTCCCCATTATACATATGCTCAACAGCATTCTTTCCCCTTAAAAGAATTATTCTCCTGTTTCAATGTTCTGAGTATCCTTGTCCTCTTCAATAAAAAACTCTGAGGCTAAAAAATGACGCTAAAAAATGGCTAGCAATGGCAGCTTTATGAGAATCATAAGCAAAGGAAAACTCGCAAGTGAGATAGATCCATTTGCAAGCACTCGACGATCTTGAGAACAAGGTTCTTCTCATGCTTTTCACGTATGTTTGGAGCAAAACAATGAACATTTGCAAAGAGCTTGACAATTTATGGTGTCTTGTGATGTGACTAAGATATCCTAGGCATCTAGTTAGGTATTCAGTTGAATTCCAGATTTGCAGCATTCCTTACATCCAATGAAGTATATCCAAAACCCATCCAACTGCAGGAAATATATCATGTTCAATTCCAAATCCTCCTCAACCCTTGAGGAGTTAGATGAACAAGAAGAAGATAAAATTCTCCATTGAGCTGTCCAAACCTTGTTAGATGATTTTGTGGATAGTGAGATGCTTTTGTAGAATTAAAAATTTCTATGATTGTTAGTGAAAGTTCAAGAATTACATAACCTTGATAAGATAATATCGTATAGTGTTAAATATAAAACCGTACATGTGCCTCTACCTGATAGCTTGAGCATTTTGGAAGAGATGGTTCATGGTCAATGCACAGACCTACCTTACCTTCTACTAAAACTTAATTATTTTATTTAGAAGAAGGGAGGCAACAAGGATCGAACTCTAGATCACTTGGTCCTAGACACTCATATATCAACTTGAAAAGAAATGTGAGAAAATTGAATATTATTTGTTATACCCATGTGTTGTGCAAACAATTGTATGGAAAATGTGTATGGAAGCTACCCCTTCATGTATTGAGATATATACTACGAATAGAGTTATTATAAATTAAATAGGCACTATAAGAGTTACTAATAATATGAGAAGGCACATAATTAACATGTGCTTATTTTTAACACTCTCCCTCAAGCTGGAGTATATATATGTTACATGTGCCAAGCTTGTTGCAAATAGATTCAACCTAGGATCCTCTATGGGATTTGGTGAATATATCAGCTAAATGGTCGTTGGAGTTAGAAAAACCAGGTATAATTTCTCTTGGGTATCTTTCCTCGAACAAAATGGCATTCAATCTTTGTGGTTGGTTCTTTCATGGAAGACTTGATTGGTAGCAATATGTAATGCAGCTTGATTGTCACAAAGTAGTTGTATCTCCTTGACATCTCCTAATTCAAGTGGCTGAAGTAATTGCCGTAACCTTGTAAGTTCACACTCGCGGTAGCCATAGCACGGTACTCAGCCAGAGCACTAGAACTAGCAATATGTTGTTTCCTCCTTGAGATTAGGTTGCCCCCGATAATGACACAATACCCTAAAATTGATCTTCTATCGGATGGTTAGCGTGCCAAGTTAGCATCATAATAGCCAATGAGTTTAGTATAGCCTTTATTTTCATATAGTAGTCCTTTCCTTGGTGCATTCTTAATGTACCTAAGTATGTGAACTACAACATCCCATTGACTATCACGAGGGACATTCAGAAATTGACTGACCACACTTATAGTAAAGGTAATGTCTGTCCTAGTTACTGTAAGACAGTTTACTAGCAAGAAGTCGATATATACCAGGGTCTTTCATTGGCTCCCTTTGACCCGGCAATTGCTTGAGTTTGTTTTATTTATTTATTTTCTTTTTTTTTTTTTTTGGGGGGGGGGTTGTTTGTGGCTTTCTTGACCAAGTGATCATGACGACCTTGCCCTTCAAACCACAGTTCCATGTCAGCAGCAGCCCAACAGGAGTAATTGGAAGCACTCATGAGCTTCGCATGTGGAATCAATGGAACAAAAGTGAAACTAATAGTAGATGAGTTGTCAGAAGAAGGGGCAGAAGTTGCCATCGTTCTTGAGCGAGTACAGTGATAAGGTAGGGCTGAAAAAGTGCTGGACAGAGAAGTGGTTAGGTGGGGGGTTGTCGGAGAATAGTCAGGAGTCACTGGGCCATGTTGCCGGTGAAGGGTGAAGGCAACATCTGCCCAGATGTGTTGGCATGTGGTGGGGTGTGCAAAGAATCATGTCTCTACTTGGAGTCATGTGCAGCGGCGGAAGGCAGTGGGGCGACGATGGGTGTGCCGGTTGGCATGCTCTGAGATGGTTTGAAGTAGTAGTGGTCAATGGTTGGTAAGCACGTTGGAAGCAGCGCAGGTGGTGGAGACCAACAAGGTTCAAACACATCACTTGAAAAGGAAGGACACAGAGGGAGTACCGAGAAACTCTTAGGGCACAGAGGGACTACCGAGAAACCCTTTTGATACTGTGAACAAGTGTATGGAAAATTTGTATTGAGGCTTCCCTTTCATGTATTGAGTTATATAATATGTATGGAGTTATGATACATTAAATAGGCAATAACAGAGTTAGTAATAATATGAGAAGGCACATAAATAATGTGTGCTTATTTCTTTTTTGGGTGCGGAACATGTGCTTATTTCTAACATAAACAATTATTACCTATGGATAGTAATTATTGCCTAATGATTTCTATCCTGAATTATGGTACAAATTTCAGCTACAACAGAACTAAATCTGTACAATCGTATATGGTATCTCAACATATAGTTATCTCCTACCAAGGGTTAGCACTAAATCTAAATCTAGCACCTGCAAATTTCCAGTATCCGAACCCAGTTGTTGTTCTCGAAACAAAGTTATAATCAAATTTATCATACTGTGCCTAGGACATCATAAATAGATGTACTTTTGTCAAGTTGAGTAGATGCATATTTGAATTTGAAATAATAAAATTAGGAACTACTTGATAAAATTGGTGTTTTTCGTAGCATGAAACAGTAATGGGGTTGCACATGGTCCTCTGCACAATATTGAACCTATTTTATATAATCAAAAACTGCTATTGGGAGTTACTGGTAATAGCTAACTTTTCAGTGTTAACTTTCTGTGAGCCTTCCATATTTCCTCTTTTTTGTTTTTTGAATTTAAAGTTTTGTTTGTCAGGTGACTTAAAAATATTAGATATCTTATTTCCTCCTCCTAATTTTCAATGTCTGTCATCTTATTTCTCCATTTTCCACTTTTGAAGGCATAATCAAGAAGATCATGTGTTAAAAAAATCCTTCCATGTAGATATCATCACACCCTTTTTCTTTAATACATGCATGACCCATTTTGAATTTATTTCTCTTTCAGGAATGGATCAAGAGTTATTCCCATAGACGATATGGTAAAGCAGTTCGTCAAGTTGATGCAGCTTGGGAGATTCTTTATCACACAATTTACAATTGTACCGATGGAATTGCTGTATGTATTTTATAGCTTGATTACTATGGACATATATAATGATATACTGCTTGTCGTACTAATTTCTATATTTGCTTTTTTATTTTGATTCCCTTTTTCTTTTTTATGAGCTGTTGAGATTATGGATTTAGGTAAGGAAGGAGGAAAGTGGAGGATGAGACTCAGGACAATAGGGTAATATATGGATTTGATAGGGTATGATGTGATATAAAAGACAATGCACTAATCCCTATTTAAAATAATATTATATTCTTAATCCTAATTAACTATGGAAATAAATCATGTAATAGAAGGAAATGTGGAAATGTAGAAACCATACCTAAGAGATCTTCTACCATACTCAATTTTTCTTCTAAGATATGATTAGGATAATATGGGATGTTTTAATGTATTCAACATTCCCCTTCAAGTTAAAGCTTATTAACCATTAATCTTGGTACAAATGAAGCTTATTAAGCATTAATCTTGGTACAAAAGACAACGGATCTTCTTGAGAATTAGGATCTCTCCAAGCTCTAGATACCAACGTGAATGAGTTTTGACTGAATTGCTTAAGTTTCATTAGCACTGAGCAAGATAACGTGAATGAGTTTTGACTGAATTGCTTAAGTTTCATTAGCACTGAGCAAGATATATATACACAATGTACATGAAGAATCCCATACATTTAGGGATATGATAAAATAATCTTTAACTAACTAATCAAATCCTCTAACAGATAATATACAACACAAACCATATCAACAAAGACATTATACTGTTGCATCTGAATTGGATAGCTCTGCATGGAGGGATGTTTTTCCTGACATTGTCCAAGAAAGTGTTCCTTGTCATTGGTCAGACCACGTCGCTATTGTGTTGGGATCTAGCAAGGTGATATGGGGTCTTACTCCTTTTAGATTTGAAAACATGTGGTGCAGCCATCATTTTTTCATCCCTTTTGTTAAGGATGTTTGGAGTTCTACTTTTGTTGAGGGTTGGGAAGGTTTTAAATTTATGAGAAAATTAAAGGCTTTGAAGGATAAGTTGAAGGAGTGGAACAAGTCTGTTTTGGGAAACATTCATGTTAGTAAAGAAAATATCTTGAAAGAGATTGATTGTTTGGATAGACTGGAGCTAGAGGGTAATCTTTCAGAGGATCTTTGTGAAATGTTGAAGAAGTTGGGGTTGGAGCTTGATGATATCTTGGTTAAGGAAGAGATTAGTGGGAGGCAAAAGATGAAATTTCAATAGGCTAAGGATGGTGATGCCAATTCAAGGTTATTTCATAGGGTGGCTTTTGGTAGGCCTAGGAAAAGCTTTATTAAAGAGTTAGAGCTTGAGGGAGGTGGAGTTTCCAGTGATATTAAGGAAATTGCTTCTGCGATCTCTACTTTTTATACAAAGTTGTTTATGGAAGATTTGCCTAGTAGAGCTTTTATTGAGGACTTGGATTGGTGCTCCATTTTGTTAGATGAGACATCTAGGTTAGAAAGGACTTTTAAAATGAAGGAGATCCATAGGGCAGTCTTTAGTCTTGGAAAAGAAAAAGAGCCAGGCCTTTACAGGTTTACCTTTGCTTTCTTTCAAAATTGTTGGGATATTGTTAACCTTGATCTTCTTCAGTTGTTTGCTGAATTCTCCTTAATGGTACAATTGCAGTTTGCATGAATTCTACCTTCATCTCCCTCATCCAAAGAAAGGATATATCCATTAAGGTTAAGGCTTTTCTTATCATTAGCTTGGTGATTAGCGTTTATGAAATCATAATCAAAGTGCTTGCGTCCTAGCAAAGTGAGGCTCTTTTTGTGATACCATTTTTGGAAGCCAAAGGGGTTTTATCTCTAGTAGGAAAATTCTTTACACAGCCCTGATTGCTAATGTGGTTGTGGATGATGTTAGATCCTAGGGGACACATGGTCTTATGTTTACATTAGATTTTGAGAAAGCTTATGATCGAGTTTGTTGGGGTTTCTTGGATAAAGTCTTGGATAGAAAAGAGTTTGGGATCAAATGGAGAAATTGGATTTCCGGATACCTGTGCTCTTCTTCTTTTGCAGTTATTATTGATGGTAAACTTAGATCATAATTCAATGGTCAAAGAGGTCTGAGACTAGGAGATCCTCTATCTCCATTCCTTTTCTCCTTGGTGGTCGATGTGCTTAGTTGTTTAGTATCGAGAGCCGTCGATAATAGGTTAGTTAGGCGTCTATTAGTTGGTGGGAGTAGGTGTTAGTCTCCCATGTTCAGTTTGTTGATGACACAGTTCTTTTTGGAGCCAGAAGGAGAATCTTTTATTAACACTATCTATTCTAGGTTTCTTTGAGGCTATCTCAGGCCTTAAGATTGACTTGGCCAAAAGCAGTCTAGCGGGCATCAATGTGGACAATGAAGTTATACATGGTTTTGCTTCCTTGGTAGGTTGTTTGGTGTTACAATGGCCCTTCCCCTATTTAGGTATTCCTTTGGGTGGTAAACCTCGTTCTTTATCTTCTTGGGATCTTGTGGTTTATCTTTTTGGATAAATTTATTTGGAAATCTAAATCTCCCTCTAAGTTCAAATCCTTTTGTTTGAATTGCTGTTCTTAAACGGATTAACGCTAATGACATACTCCAGAAGTGCAAGCCATTCATTGCTTTGTCTCCTAATATAGGCATAATGTGCAGTTTGGATTTTGAATAAGGGGCTCATCTATTTTAGCATTGCCCTATTATGAAACCTCTTTGGATATGACTTTTTGTTATGTTTGGAGAATCGTTGGTGTGTTCAAAGAATTTGCTTCAGTTTCTACTTACTATGTTTAGAGGTTTTGGCTCGCATAAAGAAACAAAAATTTTGTGGCAGTCTGTTATTATAATGATTTGGTACATTTGGTTGGAAAGGAATTTTAGGATTTCCAATGATTTCTTTTCGGTCATTGATTTTATATGGGATATGATCACCTTTTTGGCTTGTCTTTGGTGCTCAGCACATGGTTTGTTCAATGGTGTTGCTCTAATTGAAATTCAAAGGGATTGGCATGCTTTGCTACATTGTTCATCCCTTTAGGTCCTAGCTGTATTTTTGTATCTATATGAGGATATCTCATCGTCTTTTGTATATTCTCTTCTATTCTAATAAAATTTCTTTTTCTATGGAAAAAAAAAAACTCAATACAAGGGAGCCAAACAACCACAAAAAGTGGCAAAATTGACCAAACACAAGTTTCACTCTCTCAGCATGCAACTGAGAACAACATGTGCTGCCATCCTAGCTCTCATTCGAATTCAAATAAGCACCATATGGACTGTCAGCATCTCCTCTTACCATTTTATGATCTTCTATGTTAGAGACCCATGTTGCTTAAGGATATGACCTAGATAGCCTTTATAAGAGTTTGGGAAACGCTCCCTCCATGAGCTAGCTTTTGGGTTGAGTTAGATACACTCAATTTTTAAGGTAGTATCAGAGCCTATCCTGTGATTGTCATTGGATCACCCGTAGGTGTCCAGTGCTACAAACTTCGCGTTGCAGATGTGACCTAGATAACTTTCATGAGAGCTTGGACAAACCCCTTCCATGAGCTAGCTTTTGGGGCTGAGCTAGTCACAATCAATTCTTAATGTTAGAATTTGTGAATATATGTAATTAGGAATATTATGTGTAATTAGGAAAAATATATATCTATAATTATTGTGTATTTATTGCACAGTATCTATATATACTTTGTCCGTTGTTTAGTTGAGACACACAAATTCCTCATGACTTTCTTTATCTCTCAACATGGTATCTAGAGCCTATGAAAAAGAAAACCCTAATCTGTGCTGTTAGAAGGGGTGAAATTTTTTTTTCAGCCAAGTCGTGTTTCCTTTCTGGTTTGTCGCCATTCCCCTCCACTGTGCCTCCTTTCAAGCAAAATAGCTCCTTGTCCGCCACTGGCCACTTTTTTGGCGCCAATTCACACAGCGACCCCACCTTTAGCCTTGCCTCGCCTTGCGTGGCCTACCCCCACCAACTGCGCCTCTAGACGTGCTATCACGCGCTCCTGCATGCCGCTTCTTCCTTCTGTGGTGTTTTTGGCCATGCGTGATGACGCATCCTACCTCCGTTTTGGTTGCTGCTTCCTCCGTTGGACTCGCGCCGTTCTCATCCCTGATCTATCCTTGGTTTCACAATCCGTGCTCTCCGACGAAATCACTTTTTAGTAATTCCTATTTTGCCCTTGCCTCCTTGTGCTCATGGCTGCCATCGACTCTATCTCTGAAAATAAGGGTGTTCCAAAGACCAAGCCTCCAACGTTCACTAATTATGTCAGTGTGCCTCTTTCCACTGACAAGCTTGGTGGCAACAATTATGATACTTGGGCATTTGACATCCAACTTTGGCTGCTGGGGCAAGACTACGCCGACCATGTCACCAAGACGGCTGTCGACATACCGGTGGTTGAGCGCCTCCGTTGGGTTAAGATTGATGCCCAGTTGTGTAGTATTTTCAAGTCCACCATTGCTCCTTCTATCAAATAGATATTTCGGGTTAATGTCACTTGTGAATATGTTTGGGTGCAGGTGAAAACCCTCTTCACCAATGGCACTCAACGTCTCTATCGTTTTTGTTAGGATCTTATGAGTGTCATTGTTCCTCGCCAGCTTGATGGTTCTATGTCATCTTATTTGGGTAAGATTCATGGCGCTCTCCATGATTTCAATGAACTCTTGCCCCCTGTTGATATCCTGGCAAGTGGTCCTTTATGGTTTACCTCCAGAGTACTTTGCTACCCGTGATCAGCTTCTGGGATCACCAATTGTGCCTACTCTTTCCATGGTGTTTGCCTCTCTAATTCGGAATCTCGCCAAACCACCCACTGAGTTGCTCCTTCCTCCGGCTTCGGTTGATACCTCTGCCCTCGTTTTCAGAAGTCTCACCCCAAGTGTGATCATTGTCATAAGTTTGGCCACACCTTTGATCGCTGTTACACTTTGCATCCTCACTTGTGTCTTGCTGTTAATGTTGCCCAGGCTAGTCTTCCTGCTACCTCGAACTCACCTACTTTGTCTCGGCCGTCTCCAGTTAACTATGCTGATTTTCTTAAGTGGTTTGAGCAATGTCAGAACCTTGGTTCCACTGCCTCTGTTGCACATTCTGGTCATTCTTTTGCTTGTCTCTCAGTTGGCCTCATTGAGTCCTTGGGTTCTTGATTCCTCTGCCGCTGATCATGTCTTTGATAATAAAGTTTTATTTTCCACACTTATTACTTCTGGATATTTACCTACTTTCACTTTAGCTAATGGTTTTCACACATAGTGCCCATCCCCTACCTTCTATGTTAGTTGATTCTATCCTTTATGTTCCTGGTTCTCCATTCAACCTATTGTCTATTTATCGATTAACTAAAGCCCTTAAGTGTATCATTTCATTCACTGAACATTCTATTTACTTGCAGGACTGAAGCACAGGATGGATGATTGGCATCGGATGTGAGCCTCGTGGCCTCTACTGGCTTTGCCCCCGGTCAAGTATTTGCTCCTTCACCACCAATCCTCTCACCCTCCACGCCTAGTTGGGTCATCCCAGCCATGCCAACTTGTAGTACATGGTGCCTAGCTTGTCCAAACTATCCACTTTGCCTTGTGAATCGTGTCAACTTGGGAAACACACACGGACTCATTTCCCTAATAATGTTAGTAGTCGAGCTGCGTCTCCCTTTACTCAGTTCATTTAGATATTTTGGGTTCTAGTCGCACGGTGTCTAGTTTAGAATTTCATTATTTTGTTACGTTTATTGATGACTATTTTCATTGTACTAGGTTATTTTTACTGAAGAATAGATCTGAGTTGTTTTCTGTTTTTACTAATTTTTATCAAGAAATAAGAATCCATTTTGGTGTTCCTATTCGCATTTTACACTGTGATAATGCAAAAGAATATTTGTCTAATGATTTTCAACAATTTTTGGCTTCACACGGTATTCTTCACTCAACGTCTCGTGCTCATACACCTCAACAAAATGGGATTTCTAAGTGCAAGAACCGTCATCTCATTAAAACAACACGTACTCTTGTTCTTCATAATCATGTATCTTTTCGTTTTTGGGGGGTGTTGTTTTAACAGCATGTTATTTAATTAATTGCATGCCTTCCTCTGTTTTAGGTTACCAAGCTCCCCACTCCATCTTATTTCCTCATGACCCCTTGCATTCCCTTCCCTTGCACTTTTGGGTCAACTTGTTTTGTTCACAACCTAACTCCTGGTCTTGACTAACTTTCTGCACATTCACTTAAACATGTTTTTCTTGGTTACACTCCGTTTCAAAAGAGTTTTCGGTGTTTTTCTCATACTTTGCGTCGTTATCTCGTCTCTGCGGATGTTTCCTTTTTTGACACTATTCCCTTCTTTGAGCCATTTAACTATTCCACCTCTCCTTCTTCTGAGGAACTCCTGCTTCCCGTGATCCCTATGCCTTTGCCACTACTTATCCCTACACCTGTCCCTCGCCCCCTTTAGGTCTACCATCGTCGAGCCTGTCCACTAGGTGAGCCTGTCCCACCTCAGACGCCCATTGCACCTTGTTAGAATCTGTGAATATCTGTAATTATCTGTAATTAGGTAAAATATATTTTAATAATTATTGTGTATTTATCATACATTATCTATATATATTATCTTCGTTGTGTAGTTTAGACACACGGATTCATCCTATGTTTTTCTCTCTTTCTCAACGCACCTAACCAGCAGTTGCTGCCCTCTACTATTCCTTCCTTTGAGCCTGCCTTGGTTGACATAGACTGTCCTCCGATGCTTGATCCTTTGCCGTCTTCGGTCCTGCCTATTGATCTTCCCATTGCCCTTCGTAAAGGTATTCGTTCCACTTGTAACCTATCTTCTCACTATATTGCTTTGAGTTATCACTGTCTGTCTTCTTTGAATTGTGCTTGTCTGTCTTCTTTGTCTATTCCTAAGACTATAGGTGAGGCTTCTCCCATCTTGGGTGGAAACAAGCTATGGTTGCTGAGATGTGTGCATTTCAGACAGTGGTACCTGGGAACTGGTGTCTCTCCCTCCGAGTAAATTTGTGGTTCGTTGTCGATGGATTTTTGTGGTTAAGGTGTTGCCTGATGGCCAAATTGATTGTCTTAAGGCGCGTCTTGTTAGCAAAGGGTACACTCAGATATTTGGTTTGGATTATGGTGATACTCTCCCCTTTGTTGCCAAGATGGCTTTTGTTATTCTGTTTCTCTCTATGGCTACTATTTGTCATTGGCCTCTTCATCAGTTGGATATTAAGAATACCTTCCTCCTTGATGATCTTGAGGAAGAGGTTTATATGGAGCAACCTCTTGGGTTTGTTGCTCAGGGGGAGTCTTTTGGTTTTTTTTGTCGTCTTCGAAAATCACTGTATAGTCTTAAGTAGTCTCCTTGGGCTTGGTTTGGAAGGTTCTTTACTGTGGTTCCGCAGTTTGGTATGACTCGGAGTGAAGCTGACCATTCCGTGTTTTACCGTCATACTCAAAGAGGTTGCACCTACCTAGTTGTGTATGTTGATGACATTGTCATTATAGGGAGTGACACTCATGGCATAGCACAGATCAAACAGCGCATATGCAATCACTTCCAGACCAAAGATCTTGCCATTGAAGTTACACAGTCCAAAGATGGCGTAGTTCTCTCTCAGAGAAAATATGTTGTTGATATTCTAGAGGAAACAGGTTTACTTGTTGCAAAACTTGTTGATATTCCTATAGATCCTAATATCAAACTCCTGCCAAATTAGGGGGAGCTGCTATCCAACCCTGGGAGATATAGAAGATTAGTTTGGAAATTGATCTATCTCATAGTTACTTGTCCAGACATTTCTTTCGTGGTAAGTGTGGTTAGTCAATTCATAAACTCACCATGTGAAGCTCACTGGGATGTTGTGATGCGTATTTTGAAGTATGTCAAAGGAGTACCAGGGAAGGGCCTTATTTACGAAGATAAGGGGCATACTGAGATAGTTGGGTATTCTAATGCAGATTAGGTAGGATCCCCTTCTGATAGGCATTCCACTTCCAGGTATTGTATACTTATTGGGGGCAATCTCATAAGCAAACTGTAGTTGTACGGTCTAGTGTCAAGGCAGGGTACTGTGCCATGGCCTCAACCAAAGAGTTCAGCAAAGAACTTCGATTTGGGGAAATCAAGCACATAACACTTGTTTGTGACAATTAAGCTACTTTACACATTGCCTCAAATCCAGGCTTTCATGAGGACCAAACACATTGAAGTTGATTGTCACTTCATTAGAGAGAAGATTCTATCTGGAGATATCACCATAAGCTTCGTCAGTTCAAATGACCAACTGACAGATGTTCTCACCAAATCATTGAGAGGTCCTAGAATAAGTTACTTATGTAACATGTATATGATCTATATGCCCCAACTTGAGGGGGAGTGTTAGAATCTGTGAATATCTGCAATTAGGAATATTATACTTGTAATTAAGGGAAATATATATTTGTAATTAATGTGTATTTATTTTACAATATCTATATAAAATATCTCTGTTGTGTAGTTGAGACACACGAATTCCTCATGACTTTCTCTCTTTCTATGTCTCTCAACACTTAATATTCTATATCAATTGCACTTTTGTATTTCATTGTTCTAGTTATTACAAAACTCATGGGGGTGTAAGACAAAGATGTTTTTCTCTGTATGTGACAATCTCCTCTATAATCATCAATCCATCTTCTAGAAATATCTTCAAATGAGTTTGAGGATGTTGCCTTTTTTGACACTATTCCCTTCTTTGAGCCATTTAACCATTCTACCTCTCTTACTTCTGAGAAACTCCCCCTTCCTGTGACCCCTGTGCCTTTGCCACCCCTTTTGCCTACACCTACACCTACACCCCGCCCCCTTTAGGTCTACCATCGTTTAGCCCGTCCACTAGCCGAGCCTGTCCCACCTCTGACATCCATTGCACCTAACCAGCAACCACTGCCTGCTCCTGCTCCTTCCTTCGAGCCTGTCTTGGCTGATGTGGACTCTCCTCCGGTGCCTGATCCTTTGCCGCCTTCGGTCCTACCGGTTGCATCTGATCTTTCCATTGCCCTTCGCAAAGGTATTCGTTCCACTCGTAACCCATCTCCTCACTATACTGCCTTGAGTTATCACCGTCTATCTTCTCTACATTATGCTTGTCCGTCTTCTTTGTCTTCTGTGTCTATTTCTAAGACTACAGATGAGGCCCTCTCCCATCCTAGGTGGAAACAGGCTATGATTACTGAGATGTGTGCACTTCAGGACAGTGGTACTTGGGAACTGGTGACTCTTCCTCCGGGTAAATCTGTGGTTGGTTGTCGGTGGATTTTTATAGTTAAAGTGGGGCCTGATGGCCAAATTGATCGTCTTAAGGCCCGTCTTGTAGCCAAAGGGTACACAGATTTTTGGTTTGGATTATGGTGATACATTTTCCCCTGTTACCAAGATGGCTTCTGTTCGTCTGTTTCTCTCTGTGGCTGCTATGCGTCGTTGACCTCTTCATCAGTTGGATATTAAAAATGCCTTCCTTCATGGTGATCTTGAGGAAGAGGTTTATATGGAGCAACCTCCTGGGTTTGTTGCTCAAGGGGGAGTCTTCTGGCCTTGTTTGTCGTCTTCACAAATCATTGTATTGTCTTAAGCAGTCTCCTCGGGCTTGGTTTGGAAGGTTCTCGACTGTGGTTCAGCAATTTGGTATGACTCACAGTGAAGCTGACCACTCTATGTTTTATCGTCATACTCAGAGAGGTTGCTCCTACCCAGTTGTGTATGTTGATGATATTGTCATTACAGGGAGCGACACTCGGGGTATAACACAGATCAAACAACACCTATGCAAGCATTTCCAGACCAAAGACCTTGGCAAACTCAGATACTTCCTAGGTATTGAAGTAGCACAGTCCAAAGATCACATAGTTCTCTTTCAGAGAAAATATGCTGTTGACATTCTAGAGGAAACAGATTTACTTGCTGCAAAACCCGTTGATCCTAATGTTAGGCTCCTACCAAATCAGGGGGAGCCACTATCTGACCCTAGGAGGTATAGACGATTGGTTGGGAAATTGAACTATCTCACAATTGCTTGTTCAGACATTTCGTTCGCAGTAAGTGGGGTGAGTCAATTCCTAAACTCACCATGTGAAGCTCACTGGGATGCTGTTATACGTATTTTGATGTATGTCAAAGGAGCACCAGGCAAGGGCCTTATTTATGAAGACAATGGGCATACCGATATAGTTAGGTATTCTGATGCAGATTGGGCGGGATCCCCTTCTGATAGGCGTTCCACTTCCGGGTATTGTATACTTATTGGAGGCAATATCATATCTTGGAAGAGTAAGAAACAAACTGTAGTGGTGCGGTCTAATGCTGAGGCAGAGCACCGTGCAATGGCCTCAACCACGTGTGCTTATCTAGCTTAAGCAACTCCTCAGAGAACTTCAATTTGGGGAAACCAAGCACATGACGCTTATTTGTGATAATCAAACCGCTTTACACATTGCCTCAAATCCAATTTTTCATGAGAGGACCAAACACATTGAAGTTGATTATCACTTTATCAGAGAAAAGATTTTATCTGGAGATATCACCACAAGTTTCATCAATTCAAATGACCAACTGGCAGATGTTCTCACCAAATCATTGAAAGACCCCAGAATAAGTTACCTATGTAACAAGCTAGGTGCATATGATCTATATGCCCCAACTTGAGGGGGAGTGTTAGAATCTATAAATATCTGTAATTATCTATAATTAGGAAAAATATATCTTTGTAATTATCATGTATTTATTGCACATTGTCTATATATATTTATTCCATTGTGTAGTTTAGATACATGGATTCATCCTATGATATATCTCATGTATACATATCCTTTTATGTTGAATGAAATCATCAATTAATTCAGCCAACTTCTGGACTCTTTACTTTCAAGTAACCTTTTGATGGAGTCATATTGAGGGGATGTTGGGTCCTCCTGGTGATGAATATTCTGGGGCAAGCCATATTGTTATTACTGTATGTTTGATCCGTTTGTGGATGGTGGGTGGGTGGGCAAGCAAATGTGGAGTTCATTAGGGTTGCTTTTTATCATTCTGAAAGGGACTTGTGACGTGAGTTTTTGAGAGTGTAGAGTAGGCCACTAGCGTATTTCTTCGATTATTATTATCACTATTAAACGTGGTACAAGAACCCGGGGAACACATTACACTTCCTTTCGTTTTTTCTCTAGCCGGAACACATTACATTTCCTTTCGTTTTTTCTCCAGCTGAAATGCACCTTTGTGTTTTACATGGTACATGTTAAGAATACTTCCCGGCTTGGGCAAGTTTATTCCAGGAGGCATATAGTATTGTGGCATATAGTTCTGGCTTGAATAATTGAGAAGAGTATTGTGGCATATAGTTCTGGCTTGATTAATAGAAAAATTTGTCCTCATTGCATGAATAAATGTTGCATTACCTGTTGTTAAGATTGGCTTCGAAACCTGGATGCTGAATTTGGAAACCTTTGTGAATTTACCACAGGACCATAACCATGATTTTATTGTAATGTTTCCTGACTGGGACCCGTCAACAGACTTTAAATCCAGCACATCATACCACCAGGAGAAAATTTATTTGTTGCCACCTGGAAGAAGATACTTGTTCGGGGGAACACAGTCCAATATGCCACAGGCTCATTTGTGGTATCAGCCTGAAGATGTAATCGAGGCATTACAACTATTTCTTGCTGGTGGGAAGGATCTTGCTGGAAGCCTCACATATAGGTAATTTGTTGGACTTGGTATGTACAACTTTTTCTGCTGCTTCGATCACTTCTCAATTACCATGACAAGAAAAGGTCCTAGTTAAATTGTTCTTTGTAATAAATCACTTGGTTTCTGGTTTGATTTCTGCCTGCCCAACGGTGGCACCCATCTTACATACTTGATTCAAGTAGTACTGATCTCTGCACAGCAAGATACCAGCTTCATCCTTTGAAATCACTTTTGACAATGATGAGTCACCTCAGGCCTGTTATAAAGGGTAGTAGTCTGGACAACCATTTAGTGGCGAACAACATGCTCTCTCAATCGATTTATGCAAACTAGAAGTCCAAATAATTTAAACAAGTACATGGCTTCTGAACGATGGAATGATGATATTTTAAGTTCGGCTCTGGTTATAGTCGTCAATGAATAGTGTGGTACTCGTCAAGTTGAACTTTGCTTTGCATGAAGCTGTAGAAACAGTCACAGCACACACATAAAGGAATAAATAGAATGGTTATATGACATGGATGGACACGTGAGATAACAATAGCAAATTGAGTTGCTTAATCGAAAGTGCTTTTCTCTTGTTGACAGGTATGACCTGGTTGACTTAACACGGCAAGTACTGTCCAGGTTAGCAAACGAGGCATACATCAGGGCAGTCACATCTTTTCAGAGGAAGGATGTCAATGCTTTACGCATTCACAGCAATAAGTTCCTTCAACTGATAAAGGATATCGATATATTGCTTGCTTCGGATGATAACTTCCTTCTTGGAACATGGCTTGAGAGTGCGAAGAAACTGGCAAGGAATCCAAATGAGATAGAACAGGTGAGAAGTGCTTTCCTGATAAACAATCCTACAGTGAGAGGAGACCTGGTTTTAAGAAGCCATTTGCAGTTATTATAAAGAGCAATACTTTTATTTCATTCAATTAGCGTGCACCATTCACTGCCTTAATAATTATTAGTGCTTCTGAGAAGTCTCACAATATATACGATGGGGATGGTTAGTAGTTTGCTCTCATTGCTCACAGCATCTCATTATGTGGGAACTGGTATTACTTCCACACATAATACATGCATTATTACCAGTAAAACATATTACACACACACACACATATTATCATCCAATCATATACTTTTATTTGTAAGACTTTTAAGGTAATAGGTGGTTGATTCTGACTCTTTTGCTAATGTCGCAATATATAATTGGATATGTGACAATGTATATACATTAAATCCAAAAGATATTACACGCCTTTATTAGTAGTCATTTTTTTTTTTCATTTTATGGTTGTAACTTGTTTGGTAAAGGTATCCTTGGGCCAGCGAGGCAATTTGATTTTCCTCGGCATTAGACCAAGTTTTGAGCACAAGTAGTGTAGACAATCAAATACAGCCGAAAGAAAATGAAGAATATGAATATGAACTTTGAATTATGTTTCTTTATCCTTAATTAAATAGTTTCACTTTGTTTTGTTCTCCTTCATTCATTGGTCAAGAGTCAAGTAGTTCTCGGATAATTTATTGATTAGATAACATTCAAGTAAATAAATGAGATTGTTTAATGTCATTCATCTTTTCTCCCCAGTATGAATGGAATGCTAGGACGCAAGTGACTATGTGGTTTGACACGAATGAAACTACACAGAGCAAGCTCCATGATTATGGTAAAAATATTTTATCAAACTTTGCTATGCCTATTTCATGTTGAACTTGGCTATGCATTTTTAAACTTGGTTAATTTTTTCTGTTTCCTCCTGGTTCGTGATTAGCCAACAAATTTTGGAGTGGGCTTCTGGAAAGCTACTATCTCCCACGAGCTTTGACTTATTTTCGTCATTTGTTGGAAAGCTTGAGGCAGAAAGAGAATTTCAAGTTGGTTGAATGGCGTAAGCAATGGATCTCACAATCAAACAAATGGCAGGAAGGCAATGAGCTTTACCCAGTAAAGGCCAAAGGAAATGCTCTTGCCATCTCTCAAGCTCTGTATGAAAAGTATTTTGCAAAATAAGTTGATAAATCTTAAGATGTGATATTATTAATGCATAAGGATGAATCAAATAAAGTTGCATTATTCCGTTTGTTGATACTCATTAACAAGCCCATCAGATTTTGGGCTCTGGTTGTTGTATTTCTATGTTGTGCCTTATTGCTAATCTTTACAAAATAAGTCCAAAACCAGAATAAAAGAGAAGGGTTGTGATAAGTAGTCCACAAGGATACCATGACATTATTTGATTCATGCACTTGACCTCACTTCGCGGAATATTATTAGTTGTTGTTTGTTGTTTGTTAATGTGATTAATCTGTGAACGTTAGCCGGGATAGTGACAAAGTAATTGAATGTTGGAAAAATGTGTCCAAATTGAAACATGCTAAAGAATTGTTATTTACCATCGATATAATTCTGGATCTTATACTGTGAGTGTAGGGTGGGCTAAAAAACCTGTTTTAAACCAAACCAAAATTGTTGGACCCAACTCGATGGTGCGGAGGAGATAATGTTGGGTGCGTTTGATCATCCACATAAAGTTTGGTATGGTGATAGTTGAGAATACTGTACTGAGATATTTTTCTATTTTAATTTTCAAAATTGAGATTTAAAGTGAAACGAGGACGGAACAGTGAAGTGCATTATTTTTTTTTTCATTTTCAAACCGGTGTCAAACCGGATAAAATTGGTCCACCTTTTCTGAAATAGATTTCAAATCGGTTCATCAAGTTTTGCAACCTTTTCGGGTTGGTTTTTCAATTTTGAAAACAGGTTTGACGATTTTTGGTTCGGCTTTCATCTGTAGATTGCGGGCAATTTGGGATGAATAAGCATATTGATTGCATCGTTAATCTATTTAAATTTTCCTATTAATTAGATTTTTCATGTATTGATATGTTTTCTTAATAATCAACCCTAAAAAGTTTTTTAATTTAAAATTTCATTCACAATAATGAGTTGTAATTTAACAATTATGATACTTAATATGACCATTAACTTGTCTTTTAATCGAAAACTGTACTTAATTAATTACTTACACACTTAAATTTGAAATTTATCCAATTTATTGATTAAATATTTTCTATCCAACCTAAAAAAGAAGGGTCAACTCAATGTTTGAATGGGATTGTATGTGAATGAATGTTAATAGAGCAGAAAAATCTCTTTTTCTAAGATTTCAGGGCAAATGACCAAAATACTCCTATAGTGTTTTTACGCAGGTATATGTGTCATTTGAGCTCGAAAATTTTCCAAAAGGTTTAAAATGATGTTTTTGAGTCTGGGCATGTCTGTTTAAGCCCCGGTGGCCTCGGGTAATTTTTATGTAAAATTATGATTTTGCCTCTAGAATAGTAATTCTGAGCTTAATGACAGAATTAAGCAAACCTAAGCAACACTAGGCTTTAATTGAAGATTAATTGATTTTCATAATTAATCTAGAGTCAAAATAATTTATTAAAATTAATTAGAACCTAAAATTGCTTAGATTAAACTTAAATCTCTTTTTAAAAAAACTCAAGATTCCATGTCATGGAATCTTGAATAGTGTTTTCTCTCTCCAATTTCTTAAATTAAGAAATTGTGTCTATAATTGTTTACACTTTAAAATGAGTTTTAATCTCACTAATGAAGTAAGAACACTCCCTAAATCATGTCTTGGTACCCTTAATCACCTAATTAGTTACCTAAAAACTTACTTAGCAACTCCTAATCTTAAGCCTAATCTAAGATACACCTAAACACATAACTAAACCACAATCAAATGAAAGAAACCTCTCTTCCCTCACTCAAAGAAATCAGCGCCATTCCTCCCTCCATTATCCTTCACATGTTTGAATTCCTACACTCAAAAGACCATGCTTTGAGCCATACCCACCTTACCTTTAACCATACCTCTAACCATGTTTCACCATGCTTCACAGAACAAACCTCTCACCTCATGGAACATGAGGATTGGCCACAGCATACCCTCCCTCCGTTCATCCTCCATTTGTTTCATTTCCTTATAAATACACATATAAATGAACTTGTAAGAACCTTTAGATCACTTGCTAAGCTTTGAGTTTTCAAGAGCAACTTCAAGTTCTCCCTTTTCCTCTCAAAAGTTCAAGAGTTCTTCTTCTTAACTTCTTCGTCTACATTAGAAAGCTACCTCCTCATAGCATCAAATGACCTCACAAACACCAAAGATCAATCATCAAACACATAACCTTTCATCCCCAAAAACCAAGCTCACACAAAAGCACTTCCTTTCATTTTTCCTCACCTTGGCCGATTTCTTCCTCACCTTGGAAGAACATCTTCTTCTCATTCTTACCTTCAAAGAACTGAGTTTTCACCTTCTTCATTTGGTAGGAAGCTTGTTCTAAAATCATTCCTTGGATATGCTTTGTTCTTGGATTAAAATGTTGTTTTGATGAACTTTCTTGGGTTTTCCTTTTCGGTTTCTCTTTCTCCTTCCTTTTTCATTTCAGCCTTCAAAGCCTAAACTACTTCCCATGATGACTTGATGATGAGTGTCTCTAGATGATAACTTGAGTTCATCACAATGAGGCGTCTAAAACTTGAGTTTTGTGTAACATCCTAATTTTTAACCCAATACTTTAGAACATAATTAGGTTAATCCTTAGTCTGTTACGTCATAACTTTCTTGTCACTTTAAAATACTTAGCGGAAATACTGGTAAATTTTTTTTTTGAATTATAAAAGCAAAGTGAGAGTCGCGCGACACGTTAACTAGTAATGCACAAAAGGTAATAAAGCAAGCGTCGCATAGCAACATGACATAAGCACATAAAAGCACATCATAATAACATGGAACTACATATTTATATAATATGTCCACTTAGGTAGAGTGGGACTTAGTTTAGTACAACATGAGCAATACAACTAAAAAGGAAATACAAGAGAAAGTGCAATGGAAACTATAAAAGTAACTCCCCTACCCAAGTGCAATTAACGGGATGACCTCTAAAACAAAAGAAGGTTCATCTCCATCTAAGTGGTGTGTGCTCTACCCGGGTACTCCACCGATCGATCGTCACCTCCTACTGACGTCCATCTCGCGAGCGAGGCACGTATCTGGGAAACTGGGCGAGCTCCTTGGGCGTAAAGAGGCGGAACAGGGATCGAGAGTAACCCCCGCGGTGTGGCCGCTTCTCTGGTCGTCGTGCAAGCCATGGCTGAGTCACAGTATCCTCACTGCCCTCTCTCATCAATAGTGGAGAGGGGGTAGAGCTCTCGCTATACGGATGGGTAGGCGGGTCTTCGGACGGGTCGGTCTCTGAGAAGTAGGTCCGGGGCACATAATCGGGATAGTCTCGCATGGCTGAGGCGGCAGTGTGCATGCGGAGCACTCTTTCGTTATGCGTACACGCGCGCTCAACAACCCGCTCGTCATCGCCGTAGGGTGCAGTCGGGGAGAAGCAATGGGTGTGCATGGGATAAGTGAAGCGACGTCCTATGAACATGAAAACTCGCACCGTGCACTGTCCCTCAAAATGGTATGACCCGTGAGCTGGGTCATAGTGCACCTCCCATGTCGGGGTGTCCACGAATACCACGAACGTCGCCATTTGAAGATGTGACGGAAAGGAAGAGATAGAGGGAGTGAGAATCTTGCTAAAGAATCTCAGTAGGACCTCCTACTACTTAGGTGTCATCATTTACGTCCTTAGGAACCTTGGGTTTAGTTATACCAAATAAGTGAGCATGCATTAAGTCCGTTTTTAGGTTCTAAAACATAATTTAGCCAAGGTCCGTTCATTTTAGCATGATTCTTAATGACATGGATGCAAGCATATTAAAGAATGTATGCATGGTTCTACTTAATACAAGGATAATCATCACATACATAAGAACATCATAATAGTAGTGGCATAAAGTGGCAAATAAATTCTCTTTGTGATATAATCATCATAACTTCCTCATAGGCCACCCTAAAAGACAAGCGCTCTGGGGGTGCTCGGCCGAATCGGTGTCACCCAGAACGTGTCACATCTCTAGGTTATGAGCTCATACCTCAACTAGTCGTCACTAGTTCTTACTTATCAATCTCGATAAGCGTAACATAATCATAAACATAATCCCGACTTATCCAGTAAGAGCTAGGGGGCTTTTCTTGGGGGTGCTCGGCCGAACCGGTGTCACCTAAGAATTAAATCTTGGTACCGATGTCACATGAGTTCTCTGGAGGTGCTCGGCCGAACCGGTGTCATCCGAGAACCCATCTTAGTACCTCATAAAATTTCATAGTTTTTCAAAAACTTTCCGAATTTGTCAGAAATTCGACGGCATAACTGTAGCTTGCCGAATTTCTTCCAAATTCTTCTTTATGCCACATGAGTTAATCAAACATGCATCCTTCATCATACTTTCATGCAATCACATAATCATCCTCATACTTTCACAAGCAACATTTAAAAGTTCGTTATGCACTTGATCCTATGGTATCTTATGCTCTGACCCTTACGGCCTTAAACTTGTGATGTAGTTATCCTATCGTCTTCTATCAAACTTTTATACACCTAAGGGTTCTCTCTTATCAAACCCTATCATTTATTTATGCTATCTATTAAATTTGAACATCACCATTCCTTAGGGGCAGCGTTATAAACTTATAATTACGGGGTTCTAGAACTTGCGTTTTAAACCCTTTCTTGGTTCTGTCTTCGCCTAAGGCGCTATAAGTTAATCCTAAACCAATTATGAGTCATTCCTATGTCAAAGAACTAATTTTAAACCATGTTATCTACATTATAAAGTTGCTGGACAGATTCTAAAAATTAAATGTTCTAAGAGTTCTAGAATTGCAGTTTTACGGTTTTCTAGTTACTAGTTTCTCTATAGGTGCCAAAATTCATTCCTACTTCAAATGAAACCAAATTTCTCATAATTAATCAATCCTAATCTGATTATATCACCATTAAAACAGTTTGGGCAGTGTCCATAATTAAATGGGATAAAACTATGCTAAACCTTGACTTTACGGTTTTCCTAGAAAGCTAGTTTCTTTCCTAACTTGCATAGAATTGTTCCTACTTCGTCATACATAATTTTCCACTCATCCAAACACATCAAACATCATCACATGGCAGCAAACACATCATGGAAGAACCAAAACATTAAATCTCAAAAAGACACATAACTTGATATTTTTAAAACACATGAGTTACTAGTTTCTCTTGGAATCATTTGCAAGACTTCTAAAACTCTTTTGCAAACCATTTTATCATGTCAAAGAGACTAAACGCACATCCTTGGGTCAGTGACCACTTAACCCCTCCTTGAAAGATTGTTAAATTCATAGAACCTTGTTGGTCTTAACTTAAACAAATTCATGAGCTTGAAAAGATTTCTAAAAACTCGACTTATTGGTCCTTGAAGCTAGATGGAACTCATTCCAAGTTCATCATCACTTCATGGCCGAAATCATGCATTCATAGAATGCTCCCTCATTAAACTTTAACTTGAGATGAAATGGGAAAGTCTTTGAGCTCTAAGATCTTTTAAGTGATGACATAATTTAAACATGCAATGCACTTCATTTTTATTCTTCATTACAAATTAAAGTGAGAGCGTAAAGTAAACATGCTAGACTTGAATATAAAAATGCAAGGCTTAAAATAAATATGCAAGACTTGGAATACAAATATGCAGGGCTTGAAATATAAATATGTAAGTTCAATTCTTTATTTTAGTGCTCTAGGCCTAGCAACAATCGACTTTAAGGCCGAAATAGAAAGGCTTTGAGATCTTAGTTAGGTGATAGTGCAAACCTCATTTTAAATCTTTACGTTCTTTAGTGATGAAAGGTAAATATGCTAGACAAGAATATAAATATGAGATGCACTCCATTCTTTAGCCTTTAACTTTAAGTGATGGCTTGTAAATTAAATATGAATGCAAAGCTCAAAATAAATATGTAATGCATAAGCTCAAATTTAAATATGAATGCTAGTTCATTTTATTTCTTATTAGAGCTCATACAAGACTTTAAAGGAACTTAAACCTCAACCCAAACTCATCATGACAAGATAAGGAAAAACAAGAGTGAACCTCAAGGGTTCTTTAAATACAAAGTTTCTTTTCTTGGAATGTAAACATAGATAACATTTTTATTAAAACTCAAGCTCTAGAGGCCTCATTGTAATGAACACATAGTCATCATCTAGAAGCTCTCATTATCAAGCCATTGTGAGTTCCCTGGGCCAACATGGCCGAAACCACAAAGAAAGAAAAGGAAGAAGATCCGAAATTGTTGGAGAGGAAAAGAAACATTTGGAACTCTAGAGACCATGATCTTGATGATGCATTAACACCAACATCATGAGCTCTCATCATTGAGTTCATGTTAACCATTTTAAAACATCATCAATGTAACATTCTCCCAAGTATAGCATCATCCTTAAGTCATGACATCATACTCGGGAGTTGTTACTTATAAATTAGCGGACTTTTCTTAAATATCTATAGCCATTTGGATTGATTCGCAAGATAACTTGGTCATAATTCTACTGAAATATATAGCAATAAAACCAAAATATTTATTTAATACAAAGTTCAGTACATTAAGAAAGCTCTTTGATGAGCCTTAACACACCTTGTCATCTAACCTATTTACATACATATCCATACTACTCAGCATCATATACTACTAAACTTTCCACTTAAATATATTGGTCTCAATATCGATGCTAAACTTCTTCACTCGGCATATAAGACAAAAGATTTCTTACAAAATTTACTTCTTAAACTTGCCTTGGCCCTCGACTAATCTTGTCACATCTGGGCGTTACGTACCGCCGTCCCCAGTGTGGCAACAATGGGTAATAGACTTTTGGATCGAGCTCATTCCTATACATGATCATTGGATTTACTTTCTCCAATTCTCACACAGACCTATTCCTAGCCAGGTTTACTTTCCCCGACTCAATTCAAGGGTAGTCAGGTTTACTTTCCCTGACAGAGCGGATTTACTTTCTCCAGCCCAAGGATTATAAATCTTATGCTCTTCTTGGTAGTTAGGTTTACTTTCCCTAACAAACTGGATTTACTTTCTCCAGTCTAAGAAACATAATCTTACGCTTTTCTTTCGCATATAAACAATTGTAATAATAATTCATATCTATGTGTACCTAACCTCATTAATAAGTTCACATGCTCAATTACTCAGACTCATATTCAGGTACTCATGTCATACTAGTACAAAATGTCATCACTTCATCAATTCAAAGCATCAAGTTATTTTCAGCACAATGACAGATTTCACACTATTGTGGTATGAATTTATTTGCACACAAAAAAAATCATTTCAGAGACTATAAAAATTATCAAGGACACCTCAATGTGTCATCAAGGTCCTATAAAAATTTCAGGGTAGTTGGAGTTCTCTAACTATATTAACAAAATTCTAAAAGTTTAGTGGTCAGAAACCATCCAACCTCAGCTCAAGAACCAAAATTCATAATTTTTGACCCTAGCAATTGAACCCAGAAAATTCTAAATAAAAATCCTGGTAAAACCTCAATATGTCTCTAATACTCTGTAAAAATTTCAAGTGATAATTCCATCATTTGATATGGTAAAACAATTAGCAAAATTTACAGCTTCTGTACTAGCATTTCAGGCAGCATATGCTTAATTTCAGTTCTTGATTTTTCTAAGGCAGTTTGACTCAAAATAAAAACCCAAGAAAATTCTTGGGACTAACCCAAGATGTTAGCTCCAACATATATTTTTTTTCCAGTTCAATAAAATGCCTACAGCAAGCCCAGAAAATTCATGATCACACACTGCCTGTCAGAAAATCGAAAATCCAGCAAGTATCACTCAACATCTTTTAACAAAATGATCTTTCCAACCTCATCCAAACACTTCAGAAAAATTCATACATCAATAACAACATAATATCAACCAAATTAACCAGAAATTTTGGATTGAAATTAGTAAGAATTGCTCAGAAAAATTTTGAAAGAAAAAGGCCAAAGAAAACCCTACTTTGAAAGCTTCAAAACTTTATAACTTCAAAGGTTGTTCCACTTGATTTCCCTTCACTTCAAGGCCACCAATTCAAGCCCAAAGACTCCCTTAGGTAGTGAAGAATGATCTCTCAAGGTGGAAAGCTATGATGGATTCAAATTCTAATCGGTTAGTTTGGTAGGTATTGAGGAGTAGAACAAGTTTTGTGAAGGGAGTTTGTGGTTTTATAAAGTTTAGACTAGGTTTTTGAGGGTTTGAAATCAAGTTTCCATGGTTTTGGTGATGCAACAATGGAGGATGGCTGGTTTGAAGATGTAATGCCCCAATTTTTACTGTAATTTTTACTGTCATTAGAAATTACTCAATTACCGAATTACCGTAGGTAATTATTACATAAGATTTGAGTAGAACAATCCTCAATAAAGGAATATAACATTAGAAGAGAGGTTAGGAGCGATTCATGCGAGTCGCAAATCCGAATTTCATGCGTATAAAATGACCAAAATGCCCTTGAAGTTATTTTACTCAGAAAATGAGGATCGTGGGCCCCACCTATTCTCAAGGGGATATTTTGAGGATAATAAGGGATTGTTTGTGTTATGTGTGTTAATAGAGCAGAAGGATCTCAATTTTGAGTTCGACGCCTTGAAATGACAAAACGCCCTGCGTTTTTTAACTCCGATGTGCGTGCCAGTGAGCCCGAACCTCACTAAAATGTTTTAAAATGTGTTTTTAAGCCATGATTAACCATTGGTTAAGCTCGGGTGGCCTCGGGCAATTTTTAAGTGAAAGTACGATTTTACCCCTGTTTTTGGGCAGTTTGCGAATTTGGGATTTTTGATTCAGATATCAAAACCTAAGCAATATTAGGCTCAAATTAAAGCTTATTAAATTCTAAATATTAATCTAGAGTCAAAATTATGTATTTAGATTGATTAGAACCCAAAATTGCTCAAAAACACCCAAATTGCTTACTAATTCACTTAAACCCTTAACCGTAAATTCTCTAAATTACATGAATACCTTGCCTACACCTAAATAATGCATGGAACACACAAATTTCACTTCTTTGGGTTGTAATGGACGAAATTATTGATGCCATTATGCAGCTGAATTATTGCCAAAAGTTGCACTAAAACAAAATGCCAAAATGTCACCATAAGAGACATAATTCCTTAATTTCATACAACTTTGTCTAAAATGATTTTTCCTCCCTTATTTCTCCTGCAAAATTCCGTCCACTACCTCATCATTTTGGCCAATTAGAAGCCTCAAAATCTTCTATAAATAGGCTTGCTTGAGTGGTCTTGGAATGCTTGGTTCATAACTAGTTTTTAGGAGCACCAAAAACTTTCTTTCTTCCTCCTCTTTGGCTGAATTCTTTCTTCAATTTTTCAAAGAGATTTTGTTTCATTTCACTTCAAGAAACCAAGTTCTCTTCCTCTTCTTCAACTCAGATTAGGTAGGGAGTAGTTTCTAAATTTATTTCTATGCTTTGAGGAGTTGTGTTTTTAGCTCAAAATGATGAAATTATGAACTTGCCTTAGCTTTTCATTTTGGTTTTCCTCTTCAATTTTTCTTTAACCAATTCAACCATATGGCCTAGGTGGAACTAAGATGATGGCTTGATGACGAGGACCTTGAGGGTGGGTTGTAAATCCATCACAAGTTAGGCCTCTAAAGCTTGAAAATTCCACTTGATGCAAAACCTTAAAGAATAATGCTTTATGATGCTAAAACAAAGATTTTTAGTTTAGAACTTGAAAGATGTATTTTTTCCTTTTATGTTTTATTTCTTGTTAAGATATGTATTGGGTTGAATTTATAATTCTTTTAAAGTCTTGAAGGAGCTCTAGTAAAGAAACAAAATGAATTTGCATCCATGATTAAGTTTATGCTTTGCATAACCATGTTTACCTTCTATGTCATCACTAAATTTTCAAGAATGAATAAATGAACTTGCATTTCTCATGTTTAAATTCCAAGCTTGTATTTCATGTTTATGTTTCAAGTCATCACTTAATCTTTCAAGATAATAAAGAGGTTGCATCTCATATTTAATTTATGCTCTCACTATATTTTATAATGGCTAAAAGAATCAAGGCATGGCATGTTTATTTTATGCCATCACCTAAAGATCCTAGAGCTCAAAGACTTGCCCATGTATCACAAGCAAAAAAAAAATATGATTATTGGAGTTAAAGAATTTATTCTTTAAAAAGTCTTGAGATTGGAGCTTAAAAAGATGTAATAATAATATTCTCTTCTCCCTCTATCGTCCTGTGCGGACTACCGCTCAGGTTTCTTAATATTCTCTTCTCCTCTCTTTGGTCTGTGCGGATTACATTGCTCGATTTCTTGTATCATGTTTATATTTCAAGTTCTTGCATCATGTTTAATTTTCAAGTCATCACCTTAAATCTTAAAGATAAAGAAATGGAATTGCATATCATGTTTATAATTCCAAGCTATCACCTTATAAAGATAAGATTAAAATAAGGTTGCATAGCATGTTTATAATTCTAAGATGTCACCTAAATCTCTAAAGCTCAAGACTTACTCCTTTTATCTTAAGTGAGAATTTTAATTGTGAAGATCCTCCCAAATTTGACAAAAGAACTAGTTTCTAAATGAGTTTTAAGGCTTTGCAAGGATTTTACGGGGAACTAGTATTTTATATGCACTTAAAATATGATTCTATGTAATTGCATGAGGTTCATGATTCGCCACTGATCTGAGTTTAGTATCAATGTGTGATAATGATTTGATATGATTGAAGTTGTGATAATTATGGTTTATTGTTAAGAGAATGATTCATAATTGGTTTAGTAACTAATTAGTTCTATAATTGATAATTCTATGTAAGGATTGGATGCTTATTAAGTACTTGATATCATTGAATGATTTCTGGCTTGCATGTTATAGTTGCTGTTGCAAATAATGAGAATGCTTGTACATGAAATGTTCTTTATTATGTAAAATTTACCTTTGTTGCTAGAAGAAAGTGTATCATTGTAAAAGTGTAATTTGGAAAAGTTCTGGCTAAGGAAAGACTTGGTATTTAAGCGTGTCCATTGTGACCCACCTCTCTTTCAGGGAATCTCCCATATGCATGATTACAGTTGATATATATTATTCTAGCTTAAGACTATAAATGAGAAAATGTTATGATGTTTATGAATTGTATTATGATATAACATGCAAAGATTTAATGGTGACTTAAACTTATAAGAAAATGATCCTTTGGAACCATCAGACTATAGATGGTGAAAAGGTAATTTTAGCCCCCTAACCCGTTCTCTCAAAAGGGTAGAGTCGGGACTTTAGCTTATCAAAAGGGATAAGTATATGCTAGTGACGACTAGTAAAGTATGAGCTCATAACCTAAATTACTCCCAAAGGGTGGAGTATAGGGTGGCCCAAGGAAAATAATGATGATGATAAGATTTTAAGTCACCAAAGGCACTAAAGAAATGAAATATGTGCACTGTGTCCATGTGTAGCTAATATTATATGACGTTCTTTTATGCATGTTATTTTGATAATGATGATGAGGAATATGATGTAATGATAAAGGAAATGTTCATTGTAAATATGACATGTTAAGAATAAGATGCATTATAAGACGATAATTAAAAATTGACGAACCTCGGTTAAGTATTTGTCCTAACTTAAAATGAATCTTTGCATGCTCACTATTTTAGAATAATCCCGAGGTTCTGGGGACTTTGATGATGACACTATAGAAGGAGGTACCCTCTTGAGAATTCTTTAGCAAGATTCTCACTCCTTTTCTTTATTTCCGTCATTGTCTCCAGATTCTAACGGCGACATTCGTGCTGTTCGTTGATACCCGTACTTGGGAATTCCTCTATGAACCGGTGCATCGCACGTATCATTTTGAAGGGAGTCTTGTGATTCGTGTTTTTATTTACATAGGTCGTCCATTTGCACATCCTGTCCCTAGTTATCGATTTTCTCCTACTTCTCCCTATGGCGATGAAATGGTTTTCGAACATGCACGTCCACTTGATGAAAGGATGGTACGTTCTTATCCCGCTTCATCTGGCTGTCCATGGATTTCAGTATGTTCCGAGGCGAGATATTCTCAAACTGATCCTTCGTGAGGACACTCCTACTCATGTATATTCTGAGAGCTCTGCTCCTACTCCCACACGTGTAAGAGAGGGTAGTGAGGAAACAGTTGTTCAGCCGAGGTTAGCGAGAAGGCCGTCCATGCGACCCGACTGGTGCATCTCGTGTGTCCCTCCGAGGGAGCTCATCGATGGATCGGATTTATTCCCCATTTCCGGGACGGTGGCCATAGAAGGTTCTTAGTAGATTTATGTGTGATCATGCACCCTAGTTTTAGGATAACGTTCGCCGCTTATGGAGTTATCTAGTTTAGGGGCATGTATTTCCTTAAGTATATTTTCTTTTAAGGGTTTGCATAAGATAATGATGTATGAACATAACCCACCCTTTGAGTGAGGTTATTGTATGTAAATATACGCTATAATGTGCTATTGGATGTTATATGATGGAGCCTAAGTGATATGATGTGATATATTCCTAAACGTCTTATTATACCCCGCTTACTCGTTCACGTTGTACTCGGCTCACGTTTTCAATTATGTGTTTAAAAAAAAAAAAATGGCTCGTAATTTCACTAAGTATTTTCAAATTATGAAGAAAGAACCAAAGCAAGGAGTAAAGTCTAGTCATTAATCAGATTCAACCTAGGTGTATCTGGTTAATTACTAGGGTGTTACATTTTAAAGTCTAGTCATTAATCAGATTCAACCTAAGTGTATCTGGTTAATTACTAGGGTGTTACAGAAGATGCTGCCCGAGAAAGAAATGGCTTCATGGAGAAGTTTAAAGTCATATTTATCTTGTAATGAATATAATAATATTATAGTATATAGTTAAATCATCATTAATTCAAGTAAGAAAAATGAATGGCTAGGATTGAATCTTGTAATTCAAGATTGAATCTTAGCCATTCATTTGATATAAATGGATAAACATTATCCTTTTGTAAAGGTCAAACTAGTTTTTCGATTAATCGAGAATTCGTACACCGAAATTTCACCGAACGGGTGAAACAATGTACTCGGGAAATCAAACATTGCCCGAAAAATAATTTTGGGTATAAAATCTTCATTTCTACCTATTTCTAACCATAATCATATAATTTCTCAATTTTGGGCATCTCCGGGTCCCAATTCTAGGGTTTAATTTGTCATGCTTGAACTGCAGGCTCATAAGTTACTATTTATGATTTTTTTTTTTTTTACAAATCCGTTGGATCATCCTCATCAATGTTCAAACTATCAAATTTTTGAAATTATGACTAATAAAGCTCAAATTAATTTTTAGACAATTTTTAGGGTGTTACAATCAAAGTGAGAGGTTTCAAAGTTCAAGAAAAAAGAACAAGAAAACATCTTTAACTTAAGAACAAAGATCAAGCTTTAGAGATTATCCAAGTGATGAACATTCTCATCATGGAACCTCATCATCAAGCTCTCATTCATTTGCTCTCAAAGGGCTCATGGCCGAAACACAAAGAGGAGGAGAAAAGAAAAGAAGTTCTAGAAAGGATTCAAGAGAAACTATGAACACTTAAAGAAATTGTGAACTTTAAATGGAATAACTCTTGAAAGAAAATCCCTACCTAGTGATTAGGAGGTTGGAATGAGAGAAGAGGATGAAGAACTTGAAGAACTTGAAGACTTGAACTTGAGAGAAAAGGAAGCTTTGAAGTGTTTCTTAGAAAACTTACTCTTTGCAAATGAATCCAAAATGATACAAGTTTACCGAAGCAAGCTATTTATAGAGAAATGAAACAAATGAAAGGTGCATGGAGGGGGAGGGAGTTCAGCCATCAGATTGGAGGGAACCCATGAGGTGAGATAATGTGGTCTTGGGGCATGGTGAGGTATGGTTCAAAGTATGGTGATGTATGGTTCAAGGTATCGCCTCAAGCATGGTTCTTTGAGTGAGAAACAATTCAACATGTGAGGTAAAAGGAGAGAGATGGCCGAATGTGCATCAGCCATGGGGGGAGGGTTTCTTGCATTTTAATTGTGGTTTAGAGTTGTGTGTAGGTGTATCTTTGATTAGGATTAAGATTAGGAATTTGTAAGAAGGTGTTTAGGTGAGAAAATGGGTAGTCAAGGTTGTCAAGACATAATTAAAGAGTGCTCTTGCATCATTAGTGGGTTATAAACTCATTTTAGTGTCTAAAAAATTCTAGACACAATTCCTTGATTTAAGGAATTGGAGAGAGAAAATACTATTCAAGATTCCAAGAGTGAAATCTTGAGTTTTAGAAAAGGGATTTAAATCTAATCTAAGCAATCTTAGGTTCTAGTTAATTTTAATAATTTATTTTGACTCTAGATTAATTATGGAAATTAATTAATCTTCGTTTAGAGCCTAATATTGCTTAGGTTTACTTAATTACATCATTAAGCTCAAAAATACTATTCTAGGGGCAAAATTGTAATTTTGCACTAAAACTGCCCGGGACCACCAGGACTCAAACAAATGTTTTGAAACATGTAAAAACATGGTTTTAAACCTCTGGGGGAAGTTTCGGGCTCAAACGGCACCTTTACATGCGTAAAACACTATAGGGGTATTTTGGTCATTTTGACCCGAACTGTAGAAAATGAGACTTTCGCCTCCGGAACCATTCAAGAGTCATTCAATCCCCTTCAAACATTGAGTTGGCCCTTCGAGGACTGCCGGGTCGGCCATCCTTGAATTTCGAGCCGAAAATGACCTCAGGGGCATTTTGGTTATTTTCCACTCAGACAGAAAATCGGGGCGTTACATTACTCCCCTCCTTAAAAAGAATTTCGTCCTCGAAATTCGTACCTTAGAAGAGCTCTGGATACTTGGTCTTCATCTCTGATTCTAATTCCCACGTGAATTCTTCGGTCTTGTCCCGTCCCCATGCCACTTTCACCAAAGGAACGGACTTGTTCCTCAACTGCTTGACTCCGCGATCCACGATCCTCGTTGGCGGCAGATTGAAAGTTAGGTTCTCCCTTAACTGTACATGCTCTGGCTCTAGGACATGGCTAGGGTCGGACTCGTATTTTCTTAACTGGGAGACGTGAAAGACGTCATGTAGATTGGAAAGATTTGGGGGTAAGGCTATTTTGTAGGCTACTGGCTCCACTTTTTGAAAGATCTCAAAAGGACCAAGGAATCGGGGGCACAACTTTTTGACTCTCATGGCTCTTCCTATGCCTGTAATGGGGGTGATCCTAAGGAACACATGTTCTCCCTCGTTAAAATCCAACGGTTTACGCCGCCTATCCGCATAGCTTTTTTGTCTACTTTGAGTTGTAAGCATCCTATCCCGTATTCTTTTGATTTGCTCCGTCGTTTCTTTCACTATATCGGGTCCTAACATGCTCTCTTCTCCGGGCTCATACCAGCATAGAGGGGACTGGCATTTTCGTCCATATAGGGCTTCGTAGGGTGCCATGCCGATGCTTGCATGATAACTGTTGTTATATGCAAACTCGATCAGTGGCAGGTACTTGTCCCAACTTCCCTTTTGATCTAGAACACAGGCTCTCCACATATCCTCCAAGGTCTGGATCGTCCTTTCTGATTGTCCGTCTGTTTGTGGGTGGTAAGCCGTACTCAAACACAACTTTGAACCAAATGCCTTCTGAAAGGCTTCCCAAAAACGTGACGTAAATCGTGGATCCCTATCCGAGATTATCGTCGACGGTACTCCATGTAATCGTACGATTTCTTGGATGTATAGCTGAGCCAATTTGTCCAAAGAGTATGTTACTCTAATAGGCAGAAAGTGAGCCGACTTGGTTAGTCGATCCACTATCACCCATATGGCGTCATGGCCAGCTTGGGTCTTAGGCAATCTTGTCACGAAGTCCATCGATATGCACTCCCACTTCCATTCGGGAATTGACAGGGGTTGCAGCAAACCTGATGGCTTTTGGTGCTCGATCTTCACCTTTTGACACACCAAGCACTTACTAACCCAGGCGACCACATCCTTTTTCAATCCGGGCCACCAAAACATCCTTTTTAAATCTTGGTAACACCAAGATGGATGGTGAAATGGCTTTTATGGGCCTCCTCCAAGATCTTCTCTCGAAGGTCACATCTTGTGGCACACAGATCCTTCCTTCAAACCTCCATACCCAATCAGGACCTTGTTCGAATCCCTTGAGTTTTCCTGCCTTAACCGCCTCTATGAGCTCCCTAAATTCCTTACTCTCCCTTTGTGCTAGCATGACTCTTTGCTTAAACCCACTTGTTACGGTAAGATAGCACATTCTCATACCTTCATTAGTCACAGACATCCCCAAATTCATATCTCTAAACTTCTCTATTAACTTAACTTCCTTGACCATCATGTGAGATGGGTGCAATGACTTTCGGCTCAAGGCGTCGGCGACTACATTAGCCTTGTCGGGGTGATAACTTAAACCGAAGTCATAGTCTTTAAGGAACTCCATCCACCTCCTCTGCCTCATGTTTAGCTCCTTTTGATTAAAGAGGTACTTGAGACTCTTGTGATCGGAGAAAACTTCAAACCTTACACCATATAAATGGTGTCTCCACATCTTCAAGGCAAATACTACGGCTGCTAATTCTAGGTCATGGGTGGGGTAGTTCGCCTCGTGCGGCTTGAGTTGCCTTGACGCATAGGCTACCACTTGCCTATTTTGCATCAATACATAGCCTAAACCCTTACTTGAGGCATCGCAATATACCTCGAAGGGTACATCGGGGCTTGGTAGAACCAAAACTGGGGTTGTGGTTAGCTTCTCCTTAAGCTCTTGGAAACTCTTCTCACACTCGGGGCTCCACTTGAATGGTGCATTTTTCCTAGTTAGCTTGGTCAGGGGTAGGGCAATTTGGGAGAATCCTTTGATAAACCTACGGTAATAGCCTGCTAAACTCAAAAAGCTCCGTATTTCCGTTACGGTGGTTGGTTTATCCCAATTCATTACGGCTTCTACCTTACTAGGATCAACGGCTATACCTCTTTTTGACGCAGCGTGCCCTAAAAACTTAACCTCCTCCAACCAAAATTCACACTTAGAGAGTTTTGCATACAGCTTTTTCTCCTTCAAAATCTCCAAAACTATCCTCAAATGACGCTCATGCTCCTCGTGGGTCTTCGAATAGATGAGTATATCATCTTTGAAAACGACCACGAACTGATCTAAATAGGGTCTAAAGATCCTATTCATGTAATCCATAAACACTGCAGGAGCATTTGTCAACCCAAAAGACATCACCGTGAACTCAAAGTGTCCATACCGAGTTCTGAAGGCGGTCTTCGGTATATCTTAATCTCTTACCCTAATTTGGTGGTATCCTGACCTTAGATCGATTTTGGAAAATACTACCGCTCCTCTCAACTGGTCCATAAGATCATCAATCCTAGGCAAAGGGTACTTGTTTTTCATTGTCACACGATTCAATTGCCTATAATCTATGCACAACCTCATGCTTCCGTCCTTTTTCTTGACAAACAGAACTGGGGCTCCCCAAGGTGAGGCACTAGGTCTAATAAAACTTTTTCCCAAAAGCTCCTCAAGTTGGGTTTTTAATTCGGCTAACTCCAAGGGTGACATCCTATAGGGGGCGGTGGAGATTTGTAACGCCCCGATTTTCTATCTGAGTGGAAAATGACCAAAATGTCCCTGAGGTCATTTTCGGCTCGGAATTCCAGGATGGCTGACCCGATAGTCCTCGAAGGGCCAACTCAATGTTTGAAGGGGATTGAATGACCCTTGAGTGGTTCCGGAGGCAAAAGTCTCATTTTCTGCAGTTTCAGGTCAAAATGACCAAAATACCCCTACAGCTTTTTTACGCGGGTAAAGGTGCCGTTTGAGCCCGAAACTTTCTCCAGAGGTTTAAAACCATGTTTTTACATGTTTCAAAACATCTGTTTGAATCCTGGCAATCCCAAGCAATTTTAGTGCAAAATTATGATTTTGCCTTAGAATAGTATTTTTGAGCTTAATGATGTAATTAAGCAAACCTAAGCAATATTAGGCTCTAATCGAAGATTAATTAATTTCTGTAATTAATCTAGAGTCAAAATAAATTATTAAAATTAATTAGAACCTAAGATTGCTTAGATTAGATTTAAATCTTCTTTCTAAAACTCGAGATTTCACTCTTGGAATCTTGAATAGTGTTTTCTTTCTCCAATTCTTTAAATCAAGGAATTGTGTCTAGAATTGTTTATACACTAAAATGAGTTTATAACTCACTAATGATGCAAGAACACTCCTTAATTATGTCTTGACAACCTTGATTACCCATTTTCTCACCTAAACACTTTCTTACAAATTTCTAATCTTAATCCTAATCAAAGATACACCTAAACACAACTCTAAACTACAATTAAAATGCAAGAAAACCCTCCCCATGGCTGATGCAATTTCGGCCCTCTCTCTCTCATTTACAACATATGTTGAATTGTTTCTCACTCAAAGAACCATGCTTGAAGCCATATCTTGAACCATACCTCACCATACTTTGAACCATACCTCACCATGCCTCAAGACCACATTATCTCACCTCATGAAACTCATGAGCTGCCCATGAGACTGATGGCCGAAATTTCCTTCTTCATTTGCACCTTGCATTTGTTTCATTTCTCTATAAATAGCTTGCTTCAGTGAACTTGCATCATTTTGGGTTCATTTGCTAAGTGTAAGTTCTCAAAGAGCACTTCAAAGTTTCCTTTTTCTCTCAAGTTCAAGTCTTCAAGTTCTTCATCCTCTTCTCTCATTCCAACCTCCTAATCACTAGGTAGGGATTTTCTTTCAAGAGTTCTTTCATTTAAAGTTCTTAATTTCTTTAGGTGTTCATAGTTTCTCTTGAATCCTTTTTAGAATTTCTTTTCTTCTTCCACTCCTCTTTGTTTTTCGGCCATGAGGCTTGTGAATCAAAGAAATGAGAGCCTGATGATGAGAGTCTCATGATGATGTTCATCACTTGAACAATCTCTAAAGCTTGATATTTGATCTTGAGTTAAAGATGTTTTTAGTTTTCTTCTTGAATCTTTGAAACCTTTCACTTTGATGATATTTTAAAATGGTTAACATGAACTCAATGATGAGAGCTCATGATGTTGGTGTTAGTGCATCATCAAGATCGTGGTCTCTAGAGTTCCAAATGTTTCTTTTCTTCTCCAACAATTTCGGTTCTTCTTCCTTTTCTTTCTTTAAGATTTCGGCCATATTGGCCAAGGGAGTTCACAATGGCTTGATGATGGGAGCTTCTAGATGATGACCATGTGTTCATCACAATGAGGCCTCTAGAGCTTGAGATTTAATAAAAATGTTATTTATGTTTACATTCCAAGAAAAGAAACTTTGTGTTTAAAGAACCCTTGAAGTTCACTCTTGTTTTTCTTTACCTTGTCATGATGAGTTTGGGTTGAGGTTTAAGTTCCTTTAAAGTCTTGCATGAGCTTTAATAAAAAATAAAATGAACTAACATTCATATTTAAATTTAAGCTTATGCATTACATATTTATTTTGAGCTTTGCATTCATATTTAATTTCCAAGCAATCACGTAAAGTTAAAGGCTAAAGAATGGAGTGCATATCATATTTATATTCTTGTCTAGCATATTTACCTTTCATCACTAAAGAACGTAAAGATTTAAAATGAGAACTTGCACTATCACCTAACTAAATCTCAAAGCCTTTCTATTTCGGCCTTAAAGTCGATTGTTGCTGGGCCTAGAGCACTAAAATAAAGAATTGAACTTGCATATCTATATTCCAAGTCTTGCATATTTATATTCCAAGTCTTGCATATTTATTTTAAGCCTTGCATTTTTATATTCAAGTCTTGCATGTTTACTTTAACTTCTCACTTTAATTTGTAATGAAGAATAAAAATGAAGTGCATAGCATGTTTAAATTATGTCATCACTTAAAGGATCTTAGACCTCAAAGACATGCCCATTTTATCTCAAGTTAAAGTTTAATGAGGGAGCATTCTTTGAATGCATGATCTCAGCCATGAAGTGATGATGAACTTGGAATGAGTTTCATCTAGCTTCAAGGACCAATAAGTCAAGTTTTAAGAATCCTTTTAAATCTCATGATTTTGTTTAAGTTTAAGACCAACAAGGTTCTATGAATTTAACACTCTTTTAAGGAGGGATTAAGTGGTCACTAACCTAAGGATGTGTTTAGTCTCTTTGACATGATAAAATGGTTTGCAAAAGAGTTTTAGAAGTCTTGAAAATGATTCCAAGAGAAACTAGTAACTTATGTGTTTTAAAAATATCAAGTTATGTATCTTTTTGGGATTTAATGTTTTGGTTCTTCCATGATGTGTTTGCTGCCATGTGATGATGTTTGATGTGTTTGAATGAGTAAAAAATTATGTATGACGAAGTAGGAACAATTCTATGCAAGTTAGGGAAGAAACTAGCTTTCTAGGAAAAACCGTAAATTCAAGATTTAGCATAGTTTTATCCCATTTATTTAAGGACACTACCCAAACTGTTTTAATGGGAATATAATCAGATTAGGATTGATTAATCATGAAAAATTTGGTTACATTTGAAGTAGGAATGAATTTTGGCACCTATAGAGAAACTAGTTACTAGAAAACCGTAAAACCGCAATTCTAGAACTCTTAGAACATTTAATTTTTAGAATCTGTGCAGCAGCCTCATAATATGGTAAACACGGTTTATAATTAGTTTTTAGACATAGGAATGTCTCATAATTGGTTTAGGTTTAATTTATAGCGCCTTAGGCGAAGACAGAACCGAGAAAGGGTCTGAGACGTAAGTCCTAGAACCCCGTAATTGTAAGATTATAATTCTGCCCCCTAAAGGAATGATGTTGTTCAGATTTAATAGAGAGCATAAATAAATAATAAGTTTTGTTAAGAGAGAACCCTTAGGTGCATAAAAGTTGATAGAAGATGATAGGTTAATTACACTTCAAGTTAAAGACCCGTAAGAGTCAAAGCATTAGACACCATAGCCTTAAGAGCATAATGAGCTTTAATGTTTCATGCAAGTGTATGTTTTATTATGAGAACAACTTGAGCATGTGATCTCTTATGAGAGTATATAGTGTTGATGTGTTGATGCTCACGCCGTGATGCGTTATGCAAAATTATGATATTATGATGCTTATGATGCATACGATGATTATGATGCCTTATGTTGGTGTTGAATGGCTATGCATGCTCTATATGTTTGGTGGCATAAAGCAAGTTTGATGGAAATCTGGTGTACGTTGTTATGCTGTCGAATTTCCCATCAAACTTGAGTACTTGAGAAAAAGCTTGCAAAAACTCCTGGGTGACACTGGTTCGGCCGAGCACCCCCAGGATAGGTTCTGGGTGACATCGGTTCGGCCGAGCACCCCCAGAACAGATGTGACATAGTACTGAGACGCATTTCTCCCGCTACGGTGAGGAGAGAGCAAATCTGTGAGGGTATTGACTTTGAGCTTGCCAAAGCGGACAATTCACTGTGTACTAGATACCAGTAGAGCGTTTCAAAGAAGGAAATGATCCTAAGATTGAGCTCATTAGCCCATATTAAATCTAGTGACGACTAGTTAGGATTGAGCTCATTCCTAGGTGATATGTGAGATGTAGTTTGGTGACCAGATTATTGCCGGGCCGGTGAATCGGTTGGATTTTTGGTGGATATGTTAAGAGGGTGGTCTTTAAGAAAAAGAACTTAAGAGTTTTACTTATGAGAAAGGTGTCACATGAAAAGTACTATGCCTTTTTATGCCACGTATATGATTTATGTTTCCTTATGATGTGCCCAAGTATTACGATTTTCGTGTTAATGTGCATATGGTATTGTCATGCATTCATCAAATATCTACTGCATTCATGTCATTAAGACACATACTAAAAGACACCCACTTCGGATAAATAGATTTGTAAAGCCTAAAACCAATCCTTATGCATATACACCTTTTTCATAATTAAAACCGAGGTGGCTGGGGACGACGACGATGACACTAGTGTTAGAGTCGGGAACCCCTACTGCGAATCTTGAATGAGTTTCTCATCCTTTCCTTTTCTTCCGTGTCGTCTCTAGACGAGGATTACCACGAGGTTCGTGACTTCTTCTGAGGCTCGCGCTTAAGGGTCACACTAGCAGACGGAGCAGAGGGTCACTGCGGGAGCATAGATAGCTTAGCTTTTGGGTTGACACCTATCTAACCTCATAGGTGGATAAGGATGAATTCACATATATGGGCATGTTTTGATGTAAATGATGGTACAATGATGTTAGTAGTCTATGAAGATGTGATGATATTATGATTGTTATGAATAATACTATGTTTCATAATTATCAATGGTGTGGTTACTTTTTCTTGCATGTTATGGTTATGACGAATGTTAGGTTAGTGCGCGGCTCGCGTTTTGCTTTCAAGTTTCAAAAAGAAAAATTTATTCCTATTTTTCGCTAAGTATTTTAATGAAAGGTTGTAAGGAATGAGACTAAAAGAGTAATAGACTAATGATTAACCTAAATATGTTCTAGAGTATTGGGTTAAAAATTAGGATGTTACAAGATTGGTTCTACTCCAGGAACCAACTCAATGGAGAACTCCAATTCTCTCTTGGGGGGAAACTCGGGTATCTCTTCCGGGAATACCTCGGGAAAGTCTCTTACTACCGGTATATTCTCTAGGTTCTGCTCAAAGTCTACCTCGCTAGCGGCTAGGAGAACATAGCCCTTAGTCTTTTGCCCACTACAGTTGACTTCTACGGTATTGAGGTAGAGTTTCAAAGTTTGACTAGTTTCGCTAGGGGAAGAAGGAAAGACAACTGTTTTGGTATTACAATCTAACATCACACGGTTGGCGTGAAGCCAATCCATGCCAAGAACTACACCTATACTTTTCATGGGTAAGCAAATTAAATCTATGACAAAGGATCTATTTTCTACAGTAAGATGGCAATTTAAACAGCAAAAACAAGTATTTACAGGGTGATTTGTAGGGGTAGAAACAATAAGATCAAAAGGAAGTTTGGAAGTCTTTAAATTTAGAGACTCGACACTAGCATATGAAATGAAAGAGTGGGTAGCGCCAGAGTCATAAAGTACAGTTAGAGGTTTGCCATTTATTTCGTACATACCTTCGATGAGATAATTGGACCTTTCTGCTTCGTCTGCGTTGAGGGTGAAGACCTTCCCTTGGTGTTGCGGCCTAGGGTTCTGATTCGCTGGCCCTCCGTTGTTGCATCTGTTGGCGTAGTGGTCGGGCTTCCCGCACTTGAAGCACATGTTTTGTCCAGCTAGGTAGGACGGTTGCCATGATCCTTCCCGCACTGGCGACACACTATTGCCGGTGTGGGCCTAGCAAAGGTGGCAGGGGCTCCTTGAGGCGTCTTGTTCTTGGTCCCGCTGGACCCTCTTTGTTGAGCATTGTTCCGAGGGCCTCCCGACACGCCTTGCCGGTTATTGTTGTTGTTGTTATTGTTTCGGTGGTTGTTGTTCTGGTACGGTGGTCTGTAGGGTTGCTTGGGTTGTTGATGGAAATGGGTTCTTTGTTGTTGTTGATGTGGCTTGAATTGGTTGGTGTGGTAGGGGTTGTAATGGCTTCAAGGTTGGTTTTGGTGTTGTGGTTTGAACTTCGGGGCTTGAGGTCCTAGCTCCTTAGCTCTCTCCGCCCTTGCAGCCTGGAGCTTACCTTGTCCTTCCTCCAGAATGCGGCACTTGTTGACCAGGGTGGGGAAGTCCCTGATCTCTATATGTGCTACGGCGTAGTTCAATTTCGGCTTCAACCCGGCTTCATACTTCACACATTTCCATATCTCATCGGGGTTCCCTTGGAATAGGCGCGAGAACTTGATCAGCTCTTCAAATCTCGCCGTGTACTGGGCGACAGACCTTCCTCCTTGAGTTAACTGCATGAACTCGATATCCTTCGCGTTCCTTATTGACTCCGGGAAGTACTTCTCATAGAAGTAAGTCTTGAACAGCTCCCAGTTGACAGCAGTACCAGAAGCTTCTAGCAATCTTTGGGTGCTGGTCCACCAAAACTAGGCGTCCGATTCCATCATATAGGCCGCGAAGGTGACTTTTTGCTCCTCTGAGCAAGCGACCACGGAGTAGATCTTCTCCAGATTCTTGATCCACTCATCAGCTTTGTTGGGATCCATGGCTCCCCTAAAGGCCGGTGGGTTTGCCTTGCGGAACTCACCGAACCTTGCTTGTTCGACCATTTCAGCAGTAGGGGGAGCACGTCCGGTGTCCCCTTGTTGGTTCATTCTTTCGAACATCCGCTCCATGGCTCTTGCCATGTCACGGACAGCAGTGGCAGTTGCATCCTCTTGGTTACCCTCAGTCGTGGTCCTATTCTGTCGTCTGAGTGCCATTGGTTCCTAAACATATAAGACAATAACCACTGAGTTGATCAGGCTCAACGTTTCATGTGAAATGAGCTAGTTACCATGGCACTTGCAAACAAACAGGGGTCATGCATCTCAAACCTATAGCTTGTCTCTAGCAAGCTCTACACATGACATGTCTACCGCATTATGCTCTAAAAGCATAGTCAGTCCAATCCTCAGGCTCCATGAGAATCGAACTGCTCTGATACCATAATGTAACATCCTAACTTTTAACCCAATACTCTAGAATATAATTAGGTTAATCCTTAGTCTGTTACGTCATAGCTTTCTTGTTACTTTAAAATACTTAGCGGAAATACTGGTAAATTTTTTTTTTGAATTATAAAAGCAAAGTGAGAGCCGCGCGACACGTTAACTAGTAATGCACAAAAGGTAATAAAGCAAGCGTCGCATAGCAACATGACATGAGCACATAAAAGCACATCATAATAACATGGAACTACATATTTATATAATATGTCCACTTAGGTAGAGTGGGACTTAGTTTAGTACAACATGAGCAATACAACTAAAAAGGAAATACAAGAGAAAGTGCAATGAAAACTATAAAAGCAACTCCCCTACCCAAGTGCAATTAACGGGATGACCTCTAAAACAAAAGAAGGTTCATCTCCATCTAAGTGGTGTGTGCTCTACCCGGGTACTCCACCGATCGATCGTCACCTCCTACTGACGTCTATCTCGCGAGCGAGGCACGTATCCGGGAAACTGGGCGAGCTCCTTGGGCGTAAAGAGGCGGAACAGGGATCGAGAGTGACCCCCGCGGTGTGGCCGCTTCTCTGGTCGTCGTGCAAGCCATGGCTGAGTCACGGTATCCTCACTGCCCTCCCTCATCAATGGTGGAGAGGGGGTAGAGCTCTCACTATACGGATGGGTAGGCGGGTCTTCGGACGGGTCGGTCTCTGAGAAGTAGGTCCGGGGCACATAATCGGGATAGTCTCGCATGGCTGAGGCGGCAGTGTGCATGCGGAGCACTCTCTCATTATGCGTACATGCGTGCTCAAAAACCCGCTCGTCATCGCCGTAGGGTGCAGTCGGGGAGAAGCAATGAGTGTGCATGGGATAAATGAAGCGACGTCCTATGAACATGAAAACTCGCAGCGTGCACTGTCCCTCAAAATGGTATGACCCGTGAGCTGGGTCATAGTGCACCTCCCATGTCGGGGTGTCCACGAATACCACGAACGTCGCCATTTGAAGATGTGACGGAAAGGAAGAGATAGAGGGAGTGAGAATCTTGCTAAAGAATCTCAGTAGGACCTCCTACTACCTAGGTGTCATCATCTACGTCCTTAGGAACCATAGGTTTAGTTATACCAAATAAGTGAGCATGCATTAAGTCCGTTTTTAGGTTCTAAAACATAATTTAGCCAAGGTCCGTTCATTTTAGCATGATTCTTAATGACATGGATGCAAGCATATTAAAGAATGTATGCATGGCTCTACTTAATACAAGGATAATCATCACATACATAAGAACATCATAATAGTAGTGGCATAAAGTGGCAAATAAATTCTCTTTGTGATATAATCATCATAATTTCCTCATAGGCCACCCTAAAAGACAAGCGCTCTGGGGGTGCTCGGCCGAACCGGTGTCACCCAGAACGTGTCACATCTCTAGGTTATGAGCTCATACCTCAACTAGTCGTCACTAGTTCTTACTTATCAATCTCGATAAGCGTAACATAATCATAAACATAATCCCGACTTATCCAAAGACGAGCTAGGGGCATTTCTTGGGGTGCTCGGCGAACCTGTCACCCAAGAATTAAATCTTGGTACCGATGTCACATGAGTTCTCTGGAGGTGCTCGGCCGAACCGGTGTCATCTGAGAACCCATCTTAGTACCTCATAAAATTTCATATTTTTTCAAAAACTTTCCGAATTTGTCAGAAATTCGACGGCATAACTGTAGCTTGCCGAATTTCTTCCAAATTCTTCTTTATGCCACATGAGTTAATCAAACATGCATCCTTCATCATACTTTCATGCAATCACATAATCATCCTCATACTTTCACAAGCAACATTTAAAAGTTCGTTATGCACTTGATCCTACGGTATCTTATGCTCTGACCCTTATGGCCTTAAACTTGTGATGTAGTTATCCTATCGTCTTCTATCAAACTTTTATACACCTAAGGGTTCTCTCTTATCAAACCCTATCATTTATTTATGCTATCTATTAAATCTGAACATCACCATTCCTTAGGGGCAGCGTTATAAACTTATAATTACGGGGTTCTAGAACTTGCATTTTAGACCCTTTCTTGGTTCTGTCTTCGCCTAAGGTGCTATAAGTTAATCCTAAACCAATTATGAGTCATTCCTATGTCAAAGAACTAATTTTAAACCATGTTATCTACATTATAAGGTTTCTGGACAGATTCTAAAAATTAAATGTTCTAAGAGTTCTAGAATTGCGGTTTTACGGTTTTCTAGTTACTAGTTTCTCTATAGGTGCCAAAATTCATTCCTACTTCAAATGAAACCAAATTTCTCATAATTAATCAATCCTAATCTGATTATATCACCATTAAAACAGTTTGGGCAGTGTTCCATAATTAAATGGGATAAAACTATGCTAAACCTTGACTTTACGGTTTTCCTAGAAAGCTAGTTTCTTTCCTAACTTGCATAGAATTGTTCCTACTTCGTCATACATAATTTTTCACTCATCCAAACACATCAAACATCATCACATGGCAGCAAACACATCATGGAAGAACCAAAACATTAAATCTCAAAAAGACACATAACTTGATATTTTTAAAACACGAGTTACTAGTTTCTCTTGGAATCATTTGCAAGACTTCTAAAACTCTTTTGCAAACCATTTTATCATGTCAAAGAGACTAAACGCACATCCTTGGGTCAGTGACCACTTAACTCCTCCTTGAAAGAGTGTTAAATTCATAGAACCTTGTTGGTCTTAACTTAAACAAATTCATGAGCTTGAAAAGATTTCTAAAAACTCGACTTATTGGTCCTTGAAGCTAGATGGAACTCATTCCAAGTTCATCATCACTTCATGGCCGAAATCATGCATTCATAGAATGCTCCCTCATTAAACTTTAACTTGAGATGAAATGGGCAAGTCTTTGAGCTCTAAGATCTTTTAAGTGATGACATAATTTAAACATGCTATGCACTTCATTTTTATTCTTCATTACAAATTAAAGTGAGAGCGTAAAGTAAACATGCTAGACTTGAATATAAAAATGTAAGGCTTAAAATAAATATGCAAGACTTGGAATACAAATATGCAGGGCTTGAAATATAAATATGCAAGTTCAATTCTTTATTTTAGTGCTCTAGGCCCAGCAACAATCGACTTTAAGGCCGAAATAGAAAGGCTTTGAGATCTTAGTTAGGTGATAGTGCAAACCTCATTTTAAATCTTTACGTTCTTTAGTGATGAAAGGTAAATATGCTAGACAAGAATATAAATATGAGATGCACTCCATTCTTTAGCCTTTAACTTTAAGTGATGGCTTGTAAATTAAATATGAATGCAAAGCTCAAAATAAATATGTAATGCATAAGCTCAAATTTAAATATGAATGCTAGTTCATTTTATTTCTTATTAGAGCTCATACAAGACTTTAAAGGAACTTAAACCTCAACCCAAACTCATCATGACAAGAGAAGGAAAAACAAGAGTGAACCTCAAGGGTTCTTTAAATACAAAGTTTCTTTTCATGGAATGTAAACATAGATAACATTTTTATTAAAACTCAAGCTCTAGAGGCCTCATTGTGATGAACACATAGTCATCATCTAGAAGCTCTCATCATCAAGCCATTGTGAGTTCCCTGGGCCAACATGGCCGAAACCACAAAGAAAGAAAAGGAAGAAGATCCGAAATTGTTGGAGAGGAAAAGAAACATTTGGAACTCTAGAGACCATGATCTTGATGATGCATTAACACCAACATCATGAGCTCTCATCATTGAGTTCATGTTAACCATTTTAAAACATCATCAAAGCGAGAGGTTTCAAAGTTCAAGAAGAAAGAACAAGAAAACATCTTTAACTTAAGAACAAAGATCAAGCTTTAGAGATTATCCAAGTGATGAACATTCTCATCATGGAACCTCATCATCAAGCTCTCATTCCTTTGCTCTCAAAGGGCTCATGGCCGAAACACAAAGAGGAGGAGAAAAGAAAAGAAGTTCTAGAAAGGATTCAAGAGAAACTATGAACACTTAAAGAAATTGTGAACTTTAAATGGAATAACTCTTGAAAGAAAATCCCTACCTAGTGATTAGGAGGTTGGAATGAGAGAAGAGGATGAAGAACTTGAAGAACTTGAAGACTTGAACTTGAGAGAAAAGGAAGCTTTGAAGTGTTTCTTAGAAAACTTACTCTTTGCAAATGAATCCAAAATGATACAAGTTTACCGAAGCAAGCTATTTATAGAGAAATGAAACAAATGAAAGGTGCATGGAGGGGGAGGGAGTTCAGCCATCAGATTGGAGGGAACCCATGAGGTGAGATAATGTGGTCTTGGGGCATGGTGAGGTATGGTTCAAAGTATGGTGATGTATGGTTCAAGGTATCGCCTCAAGCATGGTTCTTTGAGTGAGAAACAATTCAACATGTGAGGTAAAAGGAGAGAGATGGCCGAATGTGCATCAGCCATGGGGGGAGGGTTTCTTGCATTTTAATTGTGGTTTAGAGTTGTGTGTAGGTGTATCTTTGATTAGGATTAAGATTAGGAATTTAGGTGTATCTTTGATTAGGATTAAGATTAGGAATTTGTAAGGTGTTTAGGTGAGAAAATGGGTAATCAAGGTTGTCAAGACATAATTAAAGAGTGCTCTTGCATCATTAGTGGGTTATAAACTCATTTTAGTGTCTAAAAAATTCTAGACACAATTCCTTGATTTAAGGAATTGGAGAGAGAAAATACTATTCAAGATTCCAAGAGTGAAATCTTGAGTTTTAGAAAAGGGATTTAAATCTAATCTAAGCAATCTTAGGTTCTAGTTAATTTTAATAATTTATTTTGACTCTAGATTAATTATGAAAATTAATTAATCTTTGTTTAGAGCCTAATATGGCTTAGGTTTGCTTAATTATATCATTAAGCTCAAAAATACTATTCTAGGGGCAAAATCATAATTTTGTACTAAAACTGCTCGGGACCACCGAGACTCAAACAGATGTTTTGAAACATGTAAAAACATGGTTTTAAACCTCTAGGGGAAGTTTCGGGCTCAAACGGCACCTTTACCCGCGTAAAACGCTATAGGGGTATTTTGATCATTTTGACTTGAAACTGCAGAAAATGAGACTTTCACCTCCGGAACCATTCAAGAGTCATTCAATCCCCTTCAAACATTGAGTTGGCCCTTCGAGGACTGTCGGGTCGGCCATCCTTGAATTCCAGGTCGAAAATGACCTCAGGGGCATTTTGGTCATTTTCCACTCAGACAGAAAATCGGGGCGTTACATTTTGCTTTCTTAAGGTTTTATTAAAAATGTTACTTAGCTCACTAATGATTTTACCTTAAAGAAAATGATCACAAGGTTTTCAAAAAGCCCAAAGCTCTACCCTTGTCATCCTTAAAGTTGGCCGGCACATTCTAGAGTTTACTATAGTAGGAGCTTTTGGGCATAAAATAAAGAATATGGTGTATTTCATTCCTTTTTGGTTTCAGCTCTTTTTCCTTTCCTTTACGATTTTGTCTTCCTTTGAACCCATTTCGTTGAGCGTGATAATAATGTTCACACCATAAGGTTTCCTTGAAACCTTGGTACTTAGAACTCTAGAGCTTTCTTTATCTTGATGAGATTAAGTTTGGGATTAAGATGTCGGTTCTTTAAAGTCTTGTATGAGCTCTAGTAATTATATAAAAATGAACTTGTATTCATATTTACATTTCTTGACTAGCATGTTTACTTTCCAAGCCATCACCAGAAACTTAAAGATTAAAACAAGAGCTTGCATTTTCGTATCACCTAAATAATTAACTCGAAGCCTACCTATTCCAACTTTAAAGTTGATTGTTGATTTAGGGTGAATACTCTATGGGGCCTAAAGCACTAAAATAAAGAATTGGACTTGCATTCATGTTTACATTTCCTTGTCTAGCATATTTACTTTTCAAGTCATCACCTAAACTTTAAAGACAAAAATGAAGTTGCATCTCATATTTATTTTAAGCCCTTACTTTACTTTTCTAATGAAGAATAAAATGAAGCGCATAGCATATTTATACTCTTGTTATCACTTAAAAATTCTAGAGCTCAAAGACTTGTCCCTTTATCTCAAGGAAAAGTTGGATGTGGGAGCATTCTCTTGAATGCACAATTTGGCCATGTGATGGTGATGAGCTTGGCGTAAGTTTTATCTAGCCACAAGTGCCAATAATCTATGTCTTAGGATTTTCTCAAGCATAGGAGAACTCAAAGAATGTTTGAAGCATGATTTTATGTTTTAAATTTCAACCATGAACAATTTAAAATAGCTACTGCCCTTATTTATTCTATGATGATTTTAATGAAATAAGTTCATTTCCAAAGAGATTTAGAAATCCTAAAATGATTTCAAGAGAAACTAGTGACTTATATATATTGAAAATGAAATCCTATGCTTGATGTGATGATGTATATTTTTGGTTCTACCTTGATGTTTTGCTTACTGTTTGATGATGATTTTAACACGCTAGAATGTGTGAAAATTATGATTTATTGATGCTAGAGTTGATTTGTGAATGTTAGGAAGAATAAGTAACTAGAAAGGATTAGAAATGAGAATTCTAGATAGAAATTAAAATTTCCAGATTCTGTTTTAGCATAATTAATCAAAGTCAAAGTGATTTATAATTAGTGTATATGTGTAGGAATCCCTCATAATTGGTTTAGGAATTGATTGTAGTACCATAGGCGAAAACGGAATTTAGAAAGGATCAAAGACGTAGTCTCTAGAACCCCATAATCACATGAAAATCAAAACTGTATAATGTTAATTAGAATTATTGCTAGGCATAAGTATTAGGGAGAATTATTAGTTCAGAGCCTATAGGTACATCAAAGGTTAAAAACGGACATTGAGTTAATTAGATTTTAAGTTTAAGATCCGAAAGGATTAAAAGTTTAAGACACCATAACATAAATGATCTAATGAATTCATTAATTCAAGTTATGATGTGTTGATGCATGTACCATGAACGAATGTGTTGTATGACATTGATAATTTGTTTTGATTTTGGGCTTTGAATGTGAAAGTACATGCACTATTAGTTCTTGTGGCATAAAGCAAATTTGAAGGAAATTCGGTGTACTGTCGTTATGCTGTCGAATTTTCGTCAAATTTGAAGACTTAAGAAAGTTTTTGAAAAATCCATGAGATTTTAAATGTGACATAGTACTGAGACGCATTTCTCCCGCTCCGGTAGGGAGAAAGCAAATCCATGAGGGTATTGACATGGAGCTTGCCGAAGTGGACAATTCGCTACGTACTAGATACTAGTGGAGCGTTTCAAAGAAGGAAATATTCCTATGGACTCCCCAAATTAAAGGTTATGATAGGTGATCCTTATGTCCCCTAGCCCGTACTCTAGAAGTTGGGATTATTATGTTACGCTTATCATAGGATAAGTAAGAACTAGTGACGACTAGTTAGGTATGAGCTCATAATCTAGAGATGTTTTTAGGGCGGCCCCCATGATGCAAAGTGTAAGGTTTAATGTCACATAGTTAAGAAAAGAGGAAGTCTCACATGAAAAGTTACATGCCACTTTATACTACTTATATGATGTTTCTTGATGTTGTGTTTCTATTGCTTTCTCGCATTATGTATTATCATGTATTCATGCCTTGCTATGTTGTATACATGACATTAAGATTCATTTTAAAATGAACGGGCCTTGGATAATTATGTTTAAAACCTAATAACAAACTTTATGCATGTACACCTTTTTACAATAAACCCAAGGTTCCTGAGGACGTTGATGACGTCACTTAGATAGGAGGTTCCCTACTGAGATTCTTTAGTAAGATTCTCACTTCCTTTCTTTTCCGTCATGTCTTCAGATTCCGATGGTGACATTTGTGGTATTCATCGACACCCCGGTGTAGGAGGTCCACTTTGAGCTAGAGCACCAGTCCCACCATTTTGAGGGGCGTTGCGCTGTCAGAGTTTTCATATTTGCAGGACGCCTTTTTACACCCCCAGTACCCAGCTATCGATTTTCCCCGACATCCCCCCATGGAGATGATATGGTTTTTGAGCGCGCTCAGACGCACAACGAGAGGATTCTCCATACCCACACCACTGAGTCAGCTATATGTGACTTCCCAGACTATGTGCCCCACTCACAGCCTTTAGAGGGCGATCCCTCAGAGGACCCATTGACCTACCTATACAGTGAGAGCTCTGCCCCATTTCCCACTTTCATGAGAGAGGGTAGCGAGGAGACTGTGACCTAGCCGAGGCTGGCCTAGAGGCCGACCATGTGCCCCCCTCGCGGAGCTCACATCCAGCTACATCAAGCGACCACTTTTGCCGAGATACGTTAGTGGATTGGTTATGTCCCGCCCTTTTCGGGACAGCATCAATAGAGGCTCTTGGGGAGTGTTAGTGCACACACTACGCATAAACTAGGATAGCTTTCTTTTGTTCTAGAGGTTATCCATTTTAGGTGCACTAGGGTAGGGTTGATTTCTTTTATGCTTTCCTTGTATTTTCCTTTCGGTTGTATTTGAACTTATGATGTATCAAACTCATCCTACCTTCCATAGATGGGCAGTTCATTATATTAATATAATATTATTGTTGGTGTGCACATGATTGTCTAATGTTATACAATTATTTGATGTTCTTATCTTGCGCTTTCCTTTGCATGAGATACTTTTTATGATAATGCTCATTTGAGATATATGCGACTCTTACCTTGCATTTATGTTTCAAAAAAAAATTTTACCTGTATTTTTGGCTAAGTATTTTAAAGAATGAAACTAAAAGAGTAATAGACTAATGGTTAACCTAAATACATTCTAGGAGTATTAGGTTGAAAATTAGGATGTTGCAGTTATCAGTGGAATTGAGGTGAAGGGTTGTTTAGAAAAGAAAAGAGAAGAATCAATTGCAGGAGCAAAGACAATTTTAGGAGCTATACTTCCTGTATAGTCACTTAATGATTGGATCTTAAATGTTGGAGAGGATATATCATCATGCATCCAAATTCTACTGCCTTGATCAGTTCCAGATCCTGAAGTTTTGGATAATGGAATAGTGTTATCACTGTATCTTGAATTTGACAAAGGCTTCGCAGAGTCTTCAGAACTACTGTCCAGATTGATTGGACATCTCTTTGCATCCTCTCTCTCTAAAGTGGAATCATCGAAGGGTTTCTTCTAAGTCCCAAAGTGAGATATGATAAATTCTGTTCCAACTATATACTCATACCATTCATTTTCCAGCGGGTAATAAGAGTATTCAAAAATCTTGGTCAATAGAATCCCATAAAGAACTTTAGTGGTTTTCTTCTTTTCAGGAGAAATGGCACTCATCATGTAGTCAAAGATAGGTTTGGGCAAGTTTACTTTCTATTTTGTCAGTAGACAGAACAACAACATACAATCCATCCTAATCAATAAGTGTGTTCTTTTTAACCTTGGAAGTAAAGAGAACTAGATGAGAGTGAAGATTTGGCGTGCCTTGGCATTTAACATGGCGGTGGTTATGTTGTCAGATTGATATTGGGGAGAGTCTGTGAGACAACTGGAGACTTTCTTTGCTAATACTCTAAGGAATGTGAACTAGTTTTCTTTAGATGAGCAACTGATATCTTCATTAGGAACATTGATAATATGGGAAAGATCATCTAAGCTTAGAGTCATATGGGTGCTTTTGATATAGGTGATCAATAGGGAATCGGACATAGATTCTAGCTGTGAATAGAACACTGTGACCATTCTGGTGAAGACTCTGTCTGTTATGTTTAGGAACCCTGCCTATCCTTGGAAGGAAACAACTTACATCAAGATAATGACTTGAACAATCAATTCTTGTCCCAACCTTTTCCCAAGGGCAACTGACCGTTAAGAGAAGTTGTCAATGTAGTGTTGCTGGTGGTGGGGATCATCAAACATGATTAGTGTTCCCATGTTTGCAATACAGTTAGAACAACTTACCTTCAACCGTAAAGGGTTAGAGATTATGTCAAAGATTATGTGAAATTAAGGGACAAGGATGAAGGCTTTGAAAAATAAGGTGAAGAATCTTAGAAGGATAGTAGAGGTTTTTGCTTGAAGAATGAGGATCTGAGAGAGAAAGAGAGAGAGAGAGAGGCAGGTTGAGGTAACAGAGAAATATAAGTGAAAATGAAACAGTTTAAGTTTGGGGTTTGAAGAAAAATAAGTTAGTTTGAGGAAGCATGTTTGGGAAGATGAAGATAAAGGAGACATGTAAGTCATGGGGTTTAAAGTGAAATGACGTGATTGAAGGCAAAGCGATGTGGGAGAGAGAAACTCAATCAAAGTAGGGAAAATCCCACCTTTTCATCCCTGTTCAGAAAAAGGGAGTTTTCTAACTTGATATAGCTTTTTGAATGAGTTACTTTCTGAACTTCGCAAAATTCTTTTTGATCCTCTGGAGAACCTTTATAAACTCATCACAAGCTCATCTTTCAACACTGGATTATATGCCCCTATATATCCATTATTTTTTTATTCTCAAATTCTTCTTTTAGAACAAAATATCTTCTTTCTGATGAAATTGTCTTCTTTCTAATTTTGCAAACTGATAAACTATTCCTCACAGAGATCAGTGGTCTTACAAACTGACATCTAATATACCCGTTGATTTTCTGATCTTGCAAACTGATATGCAGTATCTTCAAGAGGATATATAGACAGATGATTCTGATAGCTTTGCTAGATCTTTAGAAGGGAGTTATGAAGATGGAATCCCTAGAGATGTTTTATACAAAAAGCTTATGCAGATGTGAAAATGTTTAGAAGAGAAGAAGGCTTTTATGGAGGAAAAAAACATAAAAAGATTTCACAAACAAAGACACAGATATAGAAGACTGCAAGGATTCTTAATAAGACAAATAACACTAGTATTATCTTATAGGATAGGTGAAAGGAGTACCTCAAAAGATGGTCTTTCAGCTGATTCATTATTCGTAGCATCTAGGTGCAATGATTGTAATATCACTTGAGCTTTTTCTTTTATCCTTTGAGCAGCTATACTTGTCTTTGATGATAACAGTTTTGTCCAGATTGTCCCTGAACATCTTGTTTGTATTGATGATGATGTTACAACATGTTATGTAGACTTTGCTTTTCTCTCGAACAATTTCAGCACGTTTAGCATTGCTTCCACCCAACTTTGATTACTCAAAGCCTCTTCAATATGTTCAAATATAGTGGTGGTGATGAAAACACAATTGATATATAACCATGGGATGACTTGGTTCTCATACCCTTGGAAGTCACCCCATGAACTTAGGCAATTGAAGACTATCTTTGAAATAAAGCTTCTGTGAAGTTCTTATACATTCAAATTCTTCAGCTTCTATTTCATCTTCATACTGCTCATATCATAGTCCAGAAAGATTACTTTCTGATCATCCTGAAAGGTCCGAGAATATTTCTTGAAGTGTTGATGTAACGCCCTGATTTTCTGTCTGAGGAAAAATGACCAAAATGCTCCTGAGATCATTTTCTACCCGGAATTCGACGATAGCCGGCCCGACAGTCCTCAAAGGGTCAACTCAATGCTTGAAGGGGATTAGGTGATCCTTGAGTGGTTACGGAAATGAAAATCGTGTTTTCTGCAGTTTCAGGTCAAAATGACCAAAATACCCTATAGCATTTTTACGCGGGTAAAGGTGCCGTTCGAACCCGAAACTTTCCTCAAAGGTTTAAAATGACATTTTCAGGTATTTAAAAATAGTTGTTTAAGTCCCGGTGATCCCGGCCAATTTTTGTGTAAAATTACAATTTTGCCCCCGACATAGTGTCATTTGAGCTTAATGATGTAATTAAGCAAACCTAAGCAATATTAGGTTCTAATCGAAGATTAATTAATTTTCATAATTAATCTAGAGTCAAATAAGTCATTAAAATTAATTAGAATCTAAGATTGCTTAGATTAAACTCAAAAACTCCTTTTTCTTTTAAAAACTCAAGTTTATAGAACATAGAATCTTCAATAGTATTTTTACTATTCACTCTCCATACTCCAAGAAACCTAGCTAAAGTAGGATTTTGACTCCACTAATGAGCTAGAATGCTCACTAATCATACCTCAAAATAGCCTTGATCACCTATCCTTTCACTTACACACTTACTTACAAGCACCTAATCCTAAGCCTAATCAAAGCTACACCTAAACACACCTCTAAACCACAATTAAATAAAAGATCTTCCTTCCACATTATAAGGTGGAAATGGCGCCACCTCACCCTTCATTGTCCATCACATGTTTGTTCACTCACACACTCAAAGAAACATGCTACACCATGTTTAAACTCATGCCTATACCATGCCTTACACCCTACCTTGAAATGATATAACCAAGAGATATTTTCTCCCTCCTTTCCTCCCCTAAAATGGCGCCACTTTTCCCTCCCATTTTCACCTCTCATGTTTCATTTCTTTATAAATAGCATACTCAGATGAACTTGAACCACTTTTAGTTCATTTGCCAAGTTTGAGTTTTCAAGAATTATCTCAAGTTCTCTCATTTTCTTCAAAAGTTCTCTTCTTCTTCATCTTCTTTATCTCCACCAAAGAGCCACCCCTCACCACCTCAAACCACCACACAACCACCCTAGATCACCATTCAAACACATAAGCTTTCATCCTCACACATCAAGCTCACACAAAAACTTTTCCTTCCTTTTTCTCCTCTTTGGCCAAAAATCCAAGGACCACTTGGAAGCAAGATTTCTTCTCTTTTCACTTCAAGAAACAAGCTTTCCTTTTCAACACTTGGTAGGGATTTTGTTCTTTAAAGTTTTGTCTTTCAAAGCTTTGTCAAAAAATGAGTTTTTGCTAGTTTCTCTTAGTTTTTAGAACTTCTTTTTCTTCTCTTTGATTTCGGCCTTGGAGCCTTTATTTTTAAAGAAAATGATGCTTGATGATGAGGGTTCAAGATGTAGATCATGAGAATCTTCACTTGTGAAACCTCTAGAGCTTGGAACTTAGTTCTTGGACCAAGCATGTTTCGGTTTTTCCTTTTTCCTTTCATGCTCTAGTTTCAGTTTCCTTTTTCCCTTTCTTTCCTCTTGGCTTCAGCCTTATTTTCTTTTCCTTGATGTTCAAAGGTTTTGTTTAAAGATAGTTGTTGGATGATTTGATTCCTTTAAGTCCATTTCCTTAGAGCTTGATGATGAAGTTCAAACCATAAGGTTCCTTTGACACCTTGGTACAAAGAACTCTAAAGTTCAATTTATCTTGCTATGATAAGTTTGGGTTGAGGTTTATGTTTCTTCAAAGTTTTGTAAGAGCTCTAGTAAAGATATAAAAATGAACTTGCATATTTATATTTCTAGCACCTCACATTTATATTTCAAGCTCTTGCATCTCATATTTACTTTCCTATGTCATCATTAAACTCTAAAGATTAAAGAAAAGGACTTGCATTATCACGTTTAAGTTTCAAGCCTTGCATTGCATGTTTATATTTCAAGTCATCACTTAAAGAACTTAAAGATTTAAAACGAGAGCTTGCATATCACCTAACTAATCTCGAAGACTTTCTATTTCAGCCTTAAAGTCGATTGTTGTTGGGCCTAGAGCACTAAAATAAAGAATTGAACTCGCATATTTACTTTGAAGCTCTTACTTTACCTTATAATGAAGAATAACATGGAATGCATAACACGTTTATATTTTGCCATCACTTAAAGAACCTAGAGCTCAAAGACTTGCCCTTTTATCTCAAGCTAAAGTTTGATTATGGAAACATCCCCAAGGATGCAAATTTCGGCCATGTGATGTTGATAAACTCAAAATGAGTTTCATCTTGTTGTAAGGGCCAACAATCTATGTTCAAAATTTTTCCTATGTTTTTAAGAGTTCTATAAGGTCATTATCAACAAGATTTGTAAATTAAACCTCTTTCAAGAGTGTTTTAAATTAGTTGCTGCCCCATGATTATTCTTAGCCTCTTTTACGAGATAAAATATTTTGCAAAAGGGTTTTCGAAGTCCTAAGACGATTCAAGGAGAAACTAGTAGCCTATGCTTGTTGAAAATGAGATTTTATGCATGATGTGTATGTATACGGGTTTGGTTCTGCCATGACATGTTTGCTGCTGTATGATGATGTTTTGACATGTTAGAATGTGTAAAAATTATGTATGTGGAGGTAGGATGTAACACCCCGATTTTTCTGTCCGAGGGAAATGACCAAAATGCCCCTGAGGTCATTTCCTGACCCGAACTCGAGGGTAACCAACTCGGTCATCCTCGAAGGGTTAACTCAATGTTTGAAGGGGATTGAATGGCCTTTGAATGCTTTCGGAAGCGAAAATTTCGTTTTCCGCAGTTTCGGGTCAAAATGACCAAAATACCCCTATAGCGTTTTTACACGGGTAAAGGTGCCGTTTGAGCCCGGAACTTTCCCCAGAGGTTTAAAAACATGTTTTCATGTGCCTAGAGGTCTCTGTTCAAGTCCCGGTGGTCCCGGGCAGTTTTAGTGCAAAATTACGATTTTGCCCCTAGAATAGTGTTTTTGAGCTTAATGACGTAATTAAGCAAACCTAAGCAATATTAGGCTCTAAACGAAGATTAATTTATTTCCCTAATTAATCTAGAGTCAAAATAATTTATTAAAGTTAATTAGAACCTAAAATTGCTTAGATTAAACTTAAATCCTTTTAGAACTCAAGATTCCTAGTCTTGGAATCTTGAATAGTGTTTTCTCTCCAATTCCTTAAATCAAGGAAATGTGTCTAGAGTTGTTTAGACTCTAAATTGAGGATTTAACTCTCTAATGGTGCAAGACCACTCCTTAATTATGTCTAGACCACCTTAATTACCCATTTCCCTTACCTAAACACTTTCTTACAAATTCCTAATCTTAAGCATAATCAAAGATACACCTAAACACAACTCTAAACCACAATTAAAATGCAAACTAATCCTCCCCATGCATGATGAAGTTTCGGCCAGCACCTTTCCCCATTGACCACATGTTTAATTATTTTCTCACTCAAAGAACCATGCTTGAGCCATACCTCACCATGCTTTGAACCATACCTCACCATACCTCAAGAACACATTATCTCACCTCATGGAACTCATGGAAAGCCTCCAATCTGCACCCTCATGGCCGAAACCTCCTCCTCCATGAGCTGCCTCCATTTGTTTCATTTCTCTATAAATAGAATGCCTTGAGGAGCTTGCACCACTTTTAGATCATTTGCTAAGTTTAGGAAACACTCAAAGCTTTTCTTTTTCTCTCAAAGTCTTTGTGTTCTTCAAGTTCTTGGAGTTCTTCAAGTTCTTCATCTTCTTCATCTTCTTCTTCCATCTTCAAGTTCATCACACCAATTAGGGATTTTCTTTCATGTATTCTTTCTTTAAAGTTCTTGTTCTAAGCTTAATGTTCATAGTTTCTCTTGATTCTTTTTAGAACTTCTTTTTCTTTCCTTTACCTTTTCATTTTTGGCCATGGGCCTTGGAGAACAAAGGAATGAGAGCTTGATGATGAGAGTTTCATGATGATGTTCATCACTTGAAACAAACTCTAGAGCTTGATTTTTGTTCTTGAGCAAAAGTGTTTCTAGATTTTCCTTTCTTGAACTTTTGTGAACTTTAACTTTGATGGTGTTTTAAAATGGCTCTATGAACTCAATGATGAGGACTCATGATGTTGGTGTTAATATATCATCAAGGTCATGAACTCTAGAGTTTTAAAATGCACTTTTCTCTTCTTGGAGATTTGGCCATTTCCTTGAGATTTTCTAAGTTTCATAGTTTGATTCCCAAAGATATTATGTTGAGTTCTAAGAACTCCAAGCTTGACTTTACCTTGTTTGAATGAGTTTGGGTTAAGATTTAAGTTCCTTTAAAGTCTTGTTAAGAGCTCTAGAAAGATAAAATGAACTTGCATAATTTATTTTATGCTTGCATTCATATTTACATTCTTGCTATGCATCTTTATTTTCAAGCTATCACCTAAGAACATAAAGATTAAAATGGAACTTGCATCTTCACTTAATTTAATTCTCGAAGCCTTTCTATTTCGGCCTTAAAGTCGATTGTTGTTGGGCCTAGAGCACTAAAATAAAGAATTGAACTTGCATTATCACCTAATTAATTTCTCGAATGCCTATCTATTTCGGCCTTAAAGTCGATTGTTGTTGGGCCAAGAGCACTAAAATAAAGAATTGAATCTTGCATATTTACTTTCAAGCTTGCACGTTTAAGATTATGCTTCAGCATATTTACTTTCAAGCTTGCACGTTTAAATTATGCCTTGCATATTTAATTTCAAGTCATCACTTTACTTTGAAAGCAAGATTAAAAATGAAAAGCATGAGCACGTTTAGTTTATGTCGTAACTTAAGAACCTAGAGCTCAAAGACTTGCCCATTTCATTCCAAGTTAAAGTTTAATGTAAACCATACATTGAATGTATGTTTTTCGGCCAAGTAGTGATGATGGACTTCCAATGAGTTTTCATCTAGCTACTAGGACCAATAGTCTATGTTTTAAGTGTTCCTTAAAGTTTTACAAATCTTCATAAGGTTATGTCATTATAAGATGTGATTCCAATCTCCTTTAGGGGATGGAATATGTTTTGGTCACTGACTTAAGGCTTCACTTAGCCTCTTGATGATTTAAAATGTCTTGCAAAGAGTTTTAGAAATTCTAAATTGATTCCAAGAGAAACTAGTTAACTTATGTACCTAGAAATGTCCATTTAACTCTCTCATTTAAGTTAAATGTTTTCGGTTCTGATGTGATGAGTGTGATGCTGTATGATGATGTTTTGATGTGTTGGAATGTGTGAAAATATCATATGATGATGTAGAAGCGATCCTATGCATGATAGGTAAGAAACTAGCTAACTAGAAATACCGTAAAGCTAGAATTTAACATAGTTTTGACCCATTTGTTTATGAAACTTTTCCAAACTGTTTTAATGGGGACATAATCAGATTTAGATTGTTTAGACATGAAAAACTTGGTTTCATTTGAAATAGAATTGAATTCTAGCACCTATGGGGAAACTAGTAACTAGAAAACCGTAAAAATGCAAATGTAGAACTCTTAGAACATTTAATTTTCTGGATTCTGTCCAGCACCCTTGCAACATGGTAAATATGATTAATAATTAGTCCTTAAGCATAGGAATGCCTCATAATTGATTTAGATTTAATATATAGCCTTCAAGTAGCGGAACCAAGAAAGGGTCTAAAACGTAAGTTCTAGAACCCCGTATTCACATGTTAGGATTTCCACCCTATGCTATCCAGATTTAAAAGTAAAATGAGAGGATTATGAATGATGTTTAATTATGAGCCTTAGGTGCTTAAAATATGAACGACGGGTGTAGAGAACTATATCTCAAGATTAAGACCCGTAAGGGTCAAAGCATAAGCTACCGTAAGGGTAAGCGTTTGGATGATTTATGATGATGCGTGAAGTATGCTAATGATGATGATGTTATTCATATGAGGAATTTATGAGATTATATGTTAATGTGGCATAAAGCAAATTTGGAAGGAAATTCGGTGTAATGACCGTTTGGCGGCCGAATTTCCGACAAATTTGGGGACTTAAAGAGATTTTGAAAATTAAGGTACTAAGATGGGTTCTAGGATGACACCGGTTCGGCCGAGCACCTCCATAGAACTCATGTGACATCGGTACCATTTTATACTCTTAGGTGACACCGGTTGGCGGGCACCCTAAGAGATTTGCCCCCTAACCCGTGCTCAGATAGTCGGGATTTATGATTTATGATACGCTTATCGTTAAGTGGTAAGTAAGAACTAGTGACGACTAGTTAAGGTATGAGCTCATAACCTAGATGTATGACACGTTGTGGGTGACACCTGTTCGGCCGAGCACCCCATTCGATTGTCTTTTAGGGTGGCCCATGAGGAAGAGAAGTTCATGATTATGATTATGTCACTCAGTTTTGTCCCATATGAATGTTACTATTGCCACTTTATGCCACCAATGATGATGATGCTTGATGTTATGTTTTATGTATGTGCATTAGGTAGTGCCATGCATACATTTTCTATTATGTTGCATTCATGACATTAAGATCATCTTAAAATGAATGGACCTTGGCTAACGTATATTTTGAAGTTTAAAATGAACTAAATGCATGTTCAGACATTTCGTATAATTAAACCCAAGGTTCCTGAGGATGTAGATGATGGCACCTAGGTAGTAGGAGAGCCCCTCTTGAGATTCTTTAGCAAGATTCTCACTCCCTCTATCTCTTTCTTTCCGTCACGTCTTCAGATGGCGACGTTCGTAGTGTTCTGTGGACACCCGAGCATGGGAGGTGCACTATGACCCGACTCACGGGTCATACCATTTGAGGCGGTGCGGTGCAGATTTTCATGTTCGTAGGGCGCCCTTCGCTCATCCCGTGCACACCCATCACTTCTCCCGATTGCACCCTATGGCGGCAGCGGCGGGTTTTTGAGCGTGCGCGTACGCATGACGAAAGAGTACTCCGTAGGCACACCGCCACCTTAGCCATGCGAGATTATCCCGACTACGTGCCCCGGACCTACTTCTCGGAGACCGACCCATCCGAGGACCCGCCTACCCATCCGTATAGCGAGAACTCTGCCCCCTCTCCACCACAGATAAGGGAGGGCAGTGAGGATACCGTGACTCAGCCACGGCTTGCGCGACGACCGGAGATGCAACCATACCATGGGGGTCACCCTCGATCCCCGTTCCGCCTCTTCACGTCCGAGGAGCTCGCCCAGTTTCCCGGATATCTGCCTCGTTCGCGAGATGGACGCCTTGATGGGAGGTGACGATCGTCCGATGGAGTACCCGGTTAGAGCACACACCACTTAGGTGGGGATAAACCTTCTTTTGTTTAGAGGTTATCCTATTAGATGCACTCAGGTAGGGGAGTAGATTATGTTTATGTTTATGTTGTATTTTCTTTCATGTATTTCCATGTACTAAATCAAGTCCCACGCTTATAAGTGGGCAAATTATAATTATATATGAGATGTTATTCACTGTCTCTCATGATGTGCCCTTATATGCTTTATGCTATGACGTTATGAGATGTATGTTTTGTCCGTTGCAAGTTATATCGCATCACGCGGCTCTCACTTTCATTTCAAAAAAAAAATTTACCCGTATTTTTCGCTAAGTAATTCAAAGTTAAATGAGAACTATGAAGTAACAGACTAATGATTAACCTAAATATGTTCTAGAGTATTGGGTTAAAAATTAGGATGTTACATAGGAGCCTTTCTATGCATGTTCCGGGAAGAAACTAGTTTTATAGAAAAACTGTAAAGTTGAGTTCTAGCATAGTTTTGACCCATTAATTCTTAGCTTTTTCCAAAACTATTTTAGTATGTTAACCTTCAGTTTAGGATTGTTTAAATATGAAAAACTTGGTAACATTTGATGTAGGATTGATTTTTAGAGCCTATAGAGAAACTAGCAACTACAAAACCATAAAAATCTGATTCTAGAACTCTTAGAACATTTAATTTTCTGATTCTGTACAGCACCCTTATAATGTAGTAAACATGATTTATAATTAGTTCAAAGGCTTAGGGATACCTCATAATTGGTTTAGATCTAATTTACAGTGCCTTAGGCGAAGACAGAACTAAGAAAGGGTCTAAGACGTAGATTCTAGAACCCCATAAGTATATGATTCAGCCCATATCCTTATGATACTGCCCAGATTTATTTATGATCATAAAAATGAGTAAGGATTATTAGAGGTGAACCTATAGGTGTATAAAAGAGTAAAAATGGATGTTAGCATAATTGGTTTTCAAGATTAAGACCCGTAAGGGTCAAAGCATAAGACACCATAGGTCCCAAGACATAACAAGCTTCATGACTTCAAGAAGATGCATGTTTAATTATGAGAATGACTTGAGCATAGCATATGCATTAGCTGAGCCCGGTCCTTGATGCCGGCAAACTAGTTAGGAGTATGCTATCTTTTAAAAATGTTAAAGCAATGATGTGATGACGTATACAATATGATGAGTTTGATGACATGACTTGACGTCTTATGGTGATGTTGAATAGCTATGCATGCTCTATATGTTTCGTGGCATAAAGAAAGTTTGAAGGAAATCTGGTGTATGCCGTTACGCTACCGAATATCCCATCAAACTTGAGGATTTGAGAAAAGTTTGCGAAAACTCCTGGGTGACACCGGTTCGGCCGAGCACCCCCAGGAAAGGTTCTAGGTGACACCAGTTCGACCGAGCACCCCCAGAACAGATGTGATATAACACTGAGACGCATTCCTCCCACTACGGTGGGAAGGAAACAAATCCGTGAGGGTATTGACATTGAAACGGACAATTCGCTGTGTACTAGATACCAGTAAAGTGTTTCAGAAAAGGAAATGATCCTAAGATAGGTGATCCAAGAAAGTTATGTATACCCCCTCTATTAGCCCACATTAAATCTAGTGATGACTAGTTAGGATTGAGCTCATTCCTAGGCGATAGGTGAGATAAAGTTTGGTGACCAGATTATCACCGGGCCGGTGAGTCGGTTGGATTTTTGGTGGATATGTTAAGAGGGTGGTCTTTAAGAAAAAGAACTTAAGAGTTTGACTTATGAAAAAGATGTCACATGAAAAGTACTATGCCTTTTATGCCACATATATAATTTATGATTCTTTATGTTGGGCCCAAGAGCTATGATTTTCATGTTAATGTGCATATGGTATTGTCATGCATTCATCAAATATCTGTTGCATTCATGTCATTAAGACACATACTAAAAGACATCCACTTCAGATAAATAGATTTGAAAAGCCTAAAACCAATCCTTATGCAGGTACACCTTTTTCATAATTAAAACCAAGGTGACTGGGGATAATGACGATGACACTTGTGTTAGAGTTGGGAATCCTTACTGAGAATCTTGAATGAGTTTCTCATCCCTTCCTTTTCTTCCACGTTGTTTCTAGACGAGGACTACAATGAGGTTCGTGATTTCTTCTAAGGTTCGTGCTTAAGGGATACACTAGTAAACGGAGCAAATGGTCGCTGCGGAAGCATGGATAGCTTAGCTTTTGGGTTAACATTTATCCAACCACATAGGTGGATAAGAATCACTTCATATATATGTGCATATTTTGATGTAAATAATGGTGCAATGATGCTAGTAATTTATGTATTTATGAAGGTGTGATGATATTATGTTGTTATGGATAATACTACCTTTCATGAGTATGTATGGTGTGATTACTTTTTCCAGCACGAAGTGGTTATGACGAACGTTAGGTTAGCGCACAACTCACGTTTTGTTTTCAATTTTCGAAAAAGAAAAATTTATTCGTATTTTTCGCTAAGTATTTTAATGAAAGATTTTAAAATATGAGACTAAAAGAGTAATAGACTAATGAGTAATCTAAATATGTTCTAGAGTACTGGGTTAAAAATTAGGATGTTACAGTTGAGGTTCTAAAGCCTATTCTCTGAAGCTTTGATTTTCATCTGCTAAATTTCTGAAACTGCCATGAGATATATTTTCTCATGACTTTCCTTAAGATCATTGAGATTGACAGCAAAATCTTCTTTAAGCTTTTCACCATCGTACTTTAAAGAGTCTTGAATGAATTATCCTTCAAGATCTATGACAATTTTTTTAGGTTCAAAGCATGATATCTAGAATGATCATCATCAATATGCTTTTTGAGACTACAACCAGAGACACAGAGTGACTTTTCAGATATACCTACAAGAAATAATTTGATTTTGGTACCCAGATTTCTTTAGGTCCTTTTGGTTAGTTTCAGGGAAATAGATTTTTCCAACCTTTCTAATGGAATTCCTTTGAAGAAATCATTTGTTGTAAAGGTATCTTTTCATACAACTTGAAGAACAGAAACTATATATATATATATATATATATATATATATATATATATACGAAATGAAGTTGCATAGCTATTTCATCTTCTTTTTCCGCTATATATCCCAATCCAATTTTTTGAAACTGGAGATGCTGGTCATTCTCACAAAAAGATAGTTTTTGAAATAGGTCAAATGATACAGGTAAGATCTTTTAGAAATCATGAAGTCCTCTTCAAGAATTCAGAAAGAAAACTTTCTGACATTTTGCTTTTGGAGGCTTCAGTTTTATACAGCTTGAGAATAAGAAAGACTTCTTGGAGTATATCTAATTTCAGCTTTCCAACTTCAAACATGAACTTCTCAAGTTTTCATGGCAACCTTGTGATTTCTTTGATTGGTTTGAGATATATAGAAGAAAGAGCTTAAGAAACTTCTAGCAATTCATCATGTGAAGTAGATATTATAAGAAGGATGAGACACAGAAATATTTACCTTACTTATCTCCATTGGTGTTCTTTGGCCATGAAGCACAAAATGGCACCACGTTTTAGGATATCAAGACTTCCTAACAAATCTTTCTAGATATCTGGCATATTCTTCTTTGCATAGGGATATGAGCTTTAAGATCTATTCTTGAAATTCTTGATACATGATGTTTATTCTTACTACGATAAGTAGATTCCTTCCTCAAGATGATCTTTGTCCTAATTTGTCATTCATGAGATTGATGTCTCCTTGTTTTAGTCATTACAGACTTTTGACATTTTATACAGACAGAGATCTCATCTCCATATCCGATCTCAAATATTAATATCAGATCTTTCTACTTCAAAAGAAGTTTTAGCAATTTTCATTGCTTCAGCATTGCATTCCATCTGATATGAAAACCTTAGGATTAGAGACATCTCCTTTTCTTTTTCTCCCCCTATAGATATAGCTATAAGTTCAGCTGCACCACATGATCCCCCATTAGTATTGCAGCATCTTTTGGTGAACTTCACTTCCGAGTCGAGCTTATTATAGGTCGTCTTCGTTTAGTAGTGCTCTAGTAATTGTGTAGGCAAGATCCTGGAAATGCATTATATTATTTTAATTATTTTTAGAATTTTAGCCATTTATTTAATTGTGTTTGGCTTTGGCCTAGATTATGGATTTGAAGTAGTTTTTATTTAGGATTTATGTTTTGGAAACACTTTTAGATTATGAAATTTTAGTTGAACTTGAGATATTTTGAATATATGTTGATTTATTTATGCATATTAATCAGTTACATTACCAAAGTCTTCTGTGGGGACCCAATCCCTCGCATGCTGATCATGTTCCTTACGCAGATCGTGATAAAGTGGTATCAAAGTAATAGGTTTCCCTATATATTACTGGAGTAAGTGTCCACAAATAACATGGCATTTACATAAATGGAAGCACGCCCATTTGAATTGATATAGTGCTATTTGAGGCCTTTAGGAAAAAGTCATGATCTTGTTTTATGTCCCTCTTTTTCACTGGGTGACTATGCCATTTGTACACCCTTTCTACCTTCGTCGTCACCATAGGAGCGCTTCATCTAGTGATAGTCCTCATTGCAGAGCATTTGAACATATGGTAGCAAACTTGGCAAATATGATGACTAGTAGCTAGAGGTGACTATGTAGCCTGCTCTAGTTAGGGATACAGACAACTTAGCCTTGGAGCATTTCAAGAGCCCATCTTCAATGAGTGTTTAACCACCGAGGATCCCTAGGAGTTCCTCAAGCAGGTAGAGAAGATAGTTGGTGTCATCCATTGTTCTTCAAAGAGAGCAGTGGAGTTAGCTAGCTTCTAGCTAGGAGGCCAAGTAGAGCTGTGGTATCAGGAGTTCTGACTCATGGGAGTGCTAGCCCTCCTTCTTGGGAATAGTTGAAGGAAGATTTTATGAGGAGATTCCTACTAGAGAGCTGGCAGGCACAAATGATTGAAGAGTTTTTTAAGCTCCATTTAACTCTAGGCATGATAGTTGCAGAGTACGATGAGTGTTTCACTTATTTGGCGCAGTTAGCCTCTAGTATAATACCAATAGAAATGGCCAAGGTAAGATATTTTGTTCAGGGTTTGTCCAAAGATATGTTCGTCAGTTTACAACCCCATATTGGGACCATGGACTATGCTCAGGTGGTAGACACAGTGATTAGTCTTGAAAGTGGTTTAGCAAAGCACAGGGCGATGTTAGAGGCCAACAAAAAGGCTAAGGTTCATGGCTTTTTCTCTAGCAGAACAAGTTCAAGCAAGGGTCATCATCAACAGGGCTAGCAATGGGGTCAGTCGGGTAGGGCCACCTTCTCAGAGCCCACCTCGGTATGCCTAGCTATGTCACAAACTCAGAGCAGAGGGGGTAGTCAGCACAGTGACAAGGTTCATGGCAACCATATCCAATATGCTAGACTTTCAAGAAGAGGCATCAAGGTCAGTGTTTGTTTGGTTCCTCAGTATGCTATGGTTGTGGCCAGTCAGGCCACAAACACACAGAGTGCTCGATGTTTCAAGAAGCTTCTAGTAAAGGGTTAGCTAATCTTTCCATGTCAGTTTAATCTCTTTAGTTGACAACCTAGGGAGGATCTGTCACTCCGATAGGCCATAGAGCCGAGGGCAGGGGCCTTGGTGGTAGAGGTGCAAGTGGTAGAGGCCAAGGCAGTAGGGGATAAACTTTTTTGTTCACCATGACCCATTAGGATGCTCGGGCTTTAAATTACTTGATAACAAGTATGATGACAGTATGTTCCTTTGATGCCATGACATTGTTTAACTCAAGTTCAAATGAAATGATAACAGGTATGACGACAATATGTTTCTTCGATGCCATGATGTTGTTCAACCCGGGATCTACCTATTCTTATATATCCCCGTTCTTTGCCTACGACTCAGGAGATTTCCTAAGGATCTTGAGAAACCATTTTTAGTTAGGGTACCTTTAGGAGAGCCCCTACTTGTTCAGATAGTGTATAGATCTTGTGGAGTCAAAGTTGGTAACATGGAGGTATTAGCAGATTTAATAGTGTTAGACATGTCTAACTTTGATGTCATTCTAGGTATGGATTGGGGTCAAATTCGAGGTCTCAGGTTGTCATAACCCAATTTGAGCACGTGATTGGCACATGAGAAATCTCATTCCAATGTAAGCCTTATGACCCGTATTTCTTTATATGCACAATTATTATAAAACCATTCTTTTTTTTTCATACATACAAATCACCAGCTTTGTCAAATAGTAATGGTTAAAATAGAAATCTCTAAATCTGTATTTAAAGTGTTAGGTTATAGTACCAGTAAGCAAATAAAGTCCAATATATATAAACAACCATAAGTGGAAAAATTATATAAATACATCCCAAATTTATATCAAAACATGCAAGACATGACATATGCCCTATAGTTCGGGATCCTGCCTGCATCTACACTAGAGTACATCTAGTAAAGCTCACCAACTGAAATCTAATGCTGTTAGGAAGAAGATGGCTGAGAAGTAGCCGTAGCAGTTGTTGTTTCTATAAATAGGAGAAGGAAAAGAGGGGCGAGTTTTGTTACCAAAACCCAGTGAGTGAGTCCTCACTTGGAAACTCCTTCATAAGACACTAAGGAAGAAATGCAAAAAGTCATAATACTAATAACAATAAAACACTTCATATTAACATATACATAAGCATAATCAAAACATTCCTTTATGACTTAACTCAACAGTATCCTAGTGGAGAAACAAAAGTCTCTAGTTATGCACAGAACTTGTGACATAACAAAATCTCTGGTTTTGTCCAATATGGGACATAACAAATAAATCTCTGGTTATGCTTGGAAACCATGGCATAATAATAATCTCTTATCTCTATTTTCTCTGGTCCGAAAAACTTGGCACCAAGGTTAGTGGAACAACTGCCATTAATATTCTTCTTGTTTCTGTATAAATACTTTCTAGTTAAACCAGAAAACTAAATCTTTTCTCTAAATTTTGCAAAAATGCTTATACCCTATGGTTCATAACTTTCTCATAGAACAGTATTCAATGCCAGGAATCACATAATCATCATAATAGCTCTAAACAGCTAAAATCATAATCCAGTTCTCTTATAAGTTCATTTTGTTAATAATGGTCCCATAAATTTTTACAATACGTAGTTCATGCTAGTCTAAAACCATATCTTCACAATTCAACAGAAATCTCAGTTATTCTTAACATAAACTCTAAAATCATATACTATTTAATGTTTTGATGAAAATAGCTATAATGGTTAACATAGAGATTATAGATGTTAACCCACTCATCAGGAAGGACACAAGATGAAGGGTCAACACTGACGGAGTTCCTTGGGACAGGAATGACACTAGTATCTGCCATGGAATCAACAAAACCCTAAATCAATTTCTAAATACTCTGATTCCACCTTATCTATGGTGAAAGAACATCATGACATAAAACCCATATAAAACCATAGGAAACACCTCAAGAACATGAGAAATTAAAAGAATAGGGAGCAAAAACCATGAACTAAACATAACTTAAACCTTTAGAAGGAAGAAAATGGAGTTTGATTTGAGAAAAAGGAAGAAATGTAGAGTTTTGGGGTGAAAACTTGTGGTTTTTAGGTGAAAGCTTGAGTTTGGAGGGGTAAAATCTTGAATGTCCTTAGCTGAATCTCGAAATAGGGGGTATTATAAAATTTGTGCACTGTAGCACTTAAACCACTAGAGCACCACATTTTCTGGTTTTGTACCACCTTATTGTTCCTTAATCGCTGCAGCGCTCTGTAGAGAGGTTTTTCTCAAATCTTTGAGCAATTAATCAAATGGGGCCTACTAACAACATGAGTAGGTCCCGAGGAATCCTATGGCAGTCCCGGATTTTCCTAGGGACATGTATACTACACTAAAATCTCATAAGGAACAATATACCTAAGGTATTACATAAGTGATGAGCCAAAAGAGTTTCTAGGTACAAGGTATTCGACACCAATGAGCTTGATATCAATTATAAGTGCACTATGGTTGATGGATAAAGGTAGTTATGGTTTTTTAGTTGCAATCAGGGATGTAAAGGCAGAGACACCAAGTTTGGGCACGGTTCCGGTGGCTAATAAGTTTCCAAATATGGTTCCAGATGATTTGCCGGGTATGCCATTGGAGAGGGAAGTAAAGTTTGGGATAGAGCTTGAGCCAGGAGTTTGGAGAATTGGAAGTGCAGTTATAGGAGTTGTTGGACAAGGGGTTTAATCAACCAAGTACCTTACCATGGGGTGCTCCAGTATTGTTTGTCAAAAAGAATGATGGTTCTATGAGAATGTGCATAGATTACAGGCAGTTAAACAAGGTGGCAATAAAAAATGGATACCTCTAGCTATGCATTAATGATCTTTTTGACCAGCTTCAAGGGGCAACATGTTTTTAAAAGATCAACCTTTTATCTAGTTACTATTAGCTGATTAAGGATAAAGATATACCTAAGACGGCCTTCAGGACTCACTATATGAGTTCTTAATAGTGTCCTTTGGGTTGACTAATGCCTAGCAGCCTTCATGGATTTGATGAACATAGTGTTTAAGTCGTTTCTAGGCCACTTTATAATTATCTTCATTGACAACGTCTTAGTGTATTCTAGGACTAAGGAGGAATATGAGTAATATTTGAGGATAGTTCTACAGTCTTTGATGTAACACCCCGATTTTTCTGTTTGAGGGAAATGACCAAAATGTCCCTGAGGTAATTTCCTGACCCGAATTCGAGGGTAACCAACTCGGTCGTCCTCGAAGGTTCAACTCAATGTTTGAAAGGGATTGAATGGCCTTTGAATGCTTCTGGAAGCAAAAATCTCGTTTTCCGCAGTTTCGGGTCAAAATGACCAAAATACCCCTATAGCATTTTTATGCGGGTAGAAGTGCCGTTTGCGCCCGAAACTTTTCCCAGAGGTTTAAAAACACGTTTTCATGTGTCTAAAGGTCTCTGTTCAAGTCCCGGTGGTCCCGGGCAATTTTAGTGCAAAATTTGAGCTTAATGACGTAATTAAGCAAACCTAAGCAATATTAGGCTCTAAACGAAGATTAATTAATTTCCCTAATTAATCTAGAGTCAAAATAATTTATTAAAGTTAATTAGAACCTAAAATTGCTTAGATTAAACTTAAATCCCTTTTTAGAACTCAAGATTCCTAGTCTTGGAATCTTAAATAGTGTTTTCTCTCTCCAATTTCTTAAATCAAGGAAGTGTGTCTAGAGTTGTTTAGACTCTAAATTGAGGATCTAACTCACTAAAGGTGCAAGACCACTCCTTAATTATGTCTAGACCACCCTAATTATCCATTTTCCTTACCTAAACACTTTCTTACAACTTCCTAACCTTAAGCATAATCAAAGATACACCTAAACACAACTCTAAATCATAATTAAATTGCAAAACAAACCTCCCCTTGGCTGTAACATGGCCGAACAGCCATGCTCTCTTTGGCCACATGTTTAATTATTTTCTCACTGAAAGAACCATGCTTGAGGCCATACCTTGAACCATACCTCACCATACTTTGAGCCATACCTCACCATGCCTCAAGACCACATTATCTCACCTCATGGAACTCATGGATGCCCTCCAATTCTGCACACATGGCCGAAGCCCTCCTCCTCCATGAGCACCCTTCATTTGTTTCATTTCTCTATAAATAGAATGCCTTGAGGAGCTTGCACCACTTTTAGATCATTTGCTAAGCTTAGGAACACTCAAAGCTTTTCTTTTCTCTCAAAGCTCTTGTGTTCTTCAAGTTCTTGGAGCTCTCCATCTTCTTCATCATCTTCATCTTCTTTTTCCATCTTCAAGTTCATCACATTAAGTAGGGATTTCATTTCATGTATTCTTTTCTTTAAAGTTCTTGTTTCAAGCTTGATGTTCATAGTTTCTCTTGTTTCTTTTTAGAACTTCTCTTCTACTCCTTCTTCCTTTTCATTTTCGGCCATAGGCCTTGAAGAACAAAGGAATGAGAGCTTGATGATGAGAGTTTCATGATGATGTTCATCACTTGAAACAAACTCTAGAGCTTGATCTTTATTCCTGAGTAAAATACTTCTAGTTCTTCCTTTCTCCAACTTTTGGAATCTTTAATTTTGATGATGTTTATAAATGGTTCTATGAACTCAATGATGAGGACTCATGGTGTTGGTGTTAATATATCACCAAGATCATGGACTCTAGAGTTTTCAAATATTCCTTTTCTTGTCTAGAATGTTTCGGCCATCTCCTTTTCTTTTACATGCAAAATGTTTTGATTTCTAAAAATGTTATGTTGAGTTCTAAGAACTCTAGACTTTACTTTATCTTGCTTTGATGAGTTTGGGCTGAGGTTTAAGTTCCTTTAGAGTCTTGTTAAGAGCTCTAGAGAGATAAAATGAACTTGCATAATTTATTTTATGCTTGCATTTATGTTTACATTCTTGCTATGCACCTTTACTTTCAAGCTATCACCTAAGAACATAAAGATTAAAATGGAACTTGCATCATCACTTAATTTAATTCTCAAAGCCTTTCTATTTCGGCCTCAAAGTCGATTGTTGTTGGGCCTAGAGCACTAAAATAAAGAATTGAACTTGCATCATCACCTAATTAATCTCTCGAATGCCTATCTATTTCGGCCTTAAAGTCGATTGTTGTTGGGCCAAGAGCACTAAAATAAAGAATTGAACCTTGCATATTTACTTCCAAGCTTGCACGTTTAAGTTTATGCCTCGCATATTTATTTTCAAGCTTGCACGTTTAAGGTTATGCCTTGCATATTTAATTTAAGTCACCACTTTATTTTGTAAGCAAGATTAAAAATGAAAAGCATGAGCATGTTTATTTCATGTCATAACTTAAGAACCTAGAGCTCAAAGACTTGCCCATTTCATTTCAAGTTAAAGTTTAATGTGAATGCTTTCTTTGAATGCATGTTTTCGGCCAAGTAGTGATGATGGACTTGCAATGAGTTTTCATCTAGCTACAAGGACCAATAATCTATGTTCTAAGTTTTTCCTAAAGCTTTACAAATCTTTTCAAGGTTATGTTATCATGAGATATGACTTTATTCCCTTTTAGAAGATGAAATATATTTTGGTCATTGACCTAAGGCTTCTCTTAGCCTCTTGATGAATTAAAATGATTTGCAAAGAGTTTCAGAAATTCTAAATTGATTCTAAGAGAAACTAGTTAACTTATGTACTTTGAAATGTCAATTTAAATCCTTTACTGAAGCTAAATGTTTTTGGTTCTGATATGATGAGTGCGATGCTGTATGATGATCTTTTGATGTGTTAGAATGTGTGAAAATATCATATGATCATGTAGAAATGATCCTATATATAATAGGTAAGAAACTAGCTAACTAGAAATACTGTAAAGCTAGAATTTAACATAGTTTTGACCCATTTGTTTATGGAACTTATCCAAACTGGTTTAATGGGAGTATAATCAGGTTAGGATTGTTTAGACATGAAAAACTTGGTAACATTTAGATTAGAATTGAATTTTAGCACCTATAGGGAAACTAGTAACTAGAAAACCGTAAAAATGCAAATGTAGAACTCTTAGAACATTTAGTTTTCTGGATTCTGTCCAGCAACATTACAACATGATAAATGTGATTTATAATTAGTTCTTAAGCATAGGAATGTCTCATAATTGATTTAGACTTAATTTATAGCGCCTTAGGCGAAAACGGAACTGGGAAAGGGTCTAAAACGTAAGTTCTAGAATCCCGTAATAACAAGTTAGAAATTCTGCCCTATGCTTTCAGATTTGAGTATGAACATGAGGATTAGGAGTAATGAATAACTATGAGCCCTTAGGTGCATAACATATGAGCGACGGATGTCAGAAAACTATATCTCAAGATTAAGACCCGTAAGGGTCAAAGCATAAGCTACCATAAGGATAAACGATTGAATGTTCCATGATGATGCATGTGGTATGTAAATAATGATGATGTTATTCATATGAGGAATTCATGAGGATATATGTTTATGTGGCATAAAGCAAATTTGGAAGGAATTCGGCGTAATACCTTTGTGCCGCCAAATTCCCGACAAATTTGGGGACTTAAAGAGATTTTGAAAATTAAGGTACTAAGATGGGCTCTAGGATGACGCCGGTTCGGCCGAGCACCTCCATAGAACTCATGTGACATCGGTACCAATTTATACTCTTAGGTGACACCGATTCGGCCGAGCACCCCTAAGAGAATTGCCCCCTAACCCGTACTCAGATAGTCGGGATTTATGATTTATGATACGCTTATCGTTAAGTGGTAAATAAGAACTAGTGACGACTACTTAAGGTATGAGCTCATAGCCTAGATATGTGACACGTTCTGGGTGACATCGGTTCGGCCGAGCACCCCCAGTTCGATTGTCTTTTAGGGTGGCCCATGAGGAAGAGAAGTTTCATGATTATGATTATGTCACTAAGTTTGTCCCATATGAATGTTTCTATTGCCACTTTATGCCACCAAGTATGATGAGGCTTGATGTTATGTTTCATGTATGTGCATTAGGCAGTACCATGCATACATCTTCTATTATGTTGCATTCATGACATTAAGATCATCCTAAAATGAATGGACATTGGCTAAAGTATATTTCTAAAGTTTAAAATGAACTTAATGCTTATTCAGTCATTTTGTATAATTAAACCCAAGGTTCCCGAGGACGTAGATGATGACACCTAGGTAGTAGGAGGTCCTACTGAGATTCTTTAGCAAGATTCTCACTCCCTCTATCTCTTTCTTTCCGTCACGTCTTCAGATGGCGACGTTCGTAGTGTTCGTGGACACGCCGACATGGGAGGTGCACCATGACCCGGACCACGGGTAATTCCATTTTGTGGGTCGATGCACGGTTAGAGTATTCATGTTCATGGGTCGACCCTTCACTCCCCCTGTACATTCCCATCGTTTCTCCCCCGTCTCACCTTTTGGCGATGACCTGGTGTTCGAGCGCGCACGCCCCCGTGAGGAGAGGCTTCGCCGTACCCCACCGTCCACGTCCGTCGCTCGAGACTATCCCCAGTATGTGTCCCATTGCCCGTCGTCTTTTTCGTAGACGGATCCATCCGAGGATTCGGCAACCCAGGTACCCTTTGAGGGATCTTCCCCCACCATACCCATGGACCTTGGGGAGGGTAGCGAGCCTTCTGTGACTCAGCCGAGGCTTGCACGACGACCGGAGATGAGGCCACGCCATGGAGGTCATTTCCGAGCCCCGTCCCGCCTATTCACGCCGGAGGAGCTTGCTCAGTTTCCTGGTTATGTACCTCGCTCGAGGGATAGTCACCAGTAGGAGGCTGTGGATGGCCCGGGTTCGAGCACACACCACTTAGATGGAGATAAACCTTCTTTTGTTTAGAGGTTATCCCATTAGAAGCACTCGAGTAGGGGAGTAGTTTATGTTTATGTTTATGTTGTATTTCCTTTCATGTATTTCCCTTGTACTAAATTAAGTCCCACATTTATAAGTGGGCAAGTTATATATATATGAGATGATATTCAGTGTTATTCATGGTGTGCCTTATGCTATGACGTTAAGAGATGTATGTGTTGTTCGTTACATGATATATCGCATCACGCAGCTCTCACTTTGTTTTTCAAAAAAAAAAATTATCCATATTTTCCGCTAAGTATTTCTAAGTAAAAATGAGAACTATGAAGTAGCAGACTAATGATTAACCTAAGTATGTTCTAGAGTATTGGGTTAAAAATTAGGATGTTACATTATGGTATCAGAGCAGTTCGATTCTCATGGAGCCTGAGGATTGGACTGACTATGCTTTCTAAAGCGTAGTACGATAGCTATGTCATGCGTAGTGCTTAGTGTAACCCCCCGATTTTTCTGTCCGAGGGAAATGACCAAAATGCCCCTAAGGTCATTTCCTGACCCGAATTCGAGGGTAACCAACTCGGTCGTCCTCAAAGGGTCAACTCAATGTTTGAAGGGGATTGAATGGCCTTTGAATGCTTCTGGAGGCGAAAATCTCGTTTTCCGCAGTTTCGGATCAAAATGACCAAAATACCCCAATAGCGTTTTTACGCGGGTAAAGGTGCCGTTTGAGCCCGAAACTTTCCCCAGAGGTTTAAAAACATGTTTTCATGTGTCTAGAGGTCTCTGTTCAAGTCCCGGGTAGTTTTAGTGCAAAATTACGATTTTACCCCTAGAATAATGTTTTTGAGCTTAATGACGTAATTAAGCAAACCTAAGCAATATTAGGCTCTAAACGAAGATTAATTTATTTCCCTAATTAATCTAGAGTCAAAATAATTTATTAAAGTTAATTAGAACCTAAAATTGCTTAGATTAAACTTAAATCCCTTTTTAGAACTCAAGATTCCTAGTCTTGGAATCTTGAATAGTGTTTTCTCTCTCCAATTCCTTAAATCAAGGAAATATGTCTAGAGTTGTTTAGACTCTAAATTGAGGATTTAACTCACTAATGGTGCAAGACCACTCCTTAATTATGTCTAGACCACCTTAATTATCCATTTCCCTTACCTAAACACTTTCTTACAACTTCCTAATCTTAAGCATAATCAAAGATACACCTAAACACAACTCTAAACCACAATTAAAATGCAAAGAACCCTTCCCCATGGCTGATGAAGTTTCAGCCAGCACACTCCCCATTGGCCACATGTTTAATTATTTTCTCACTCAAAGAACTATGCTTGAACCATACCTCACCATACCTTAAGCCATACCTCACCATGCCTCAAAAACACATTATCTCACCTCATGGAACTCATGGATGCCTCCAATTCTGCACCTCATGGCCGAAAACCCCTTCAGCCCTCACCCCCTCCATTTGTTTTATTTCTCTATAAATACAATGCCTTGAGGAGCTTGCACCACTTTTAGATCATTTGCTAAGTTTAGGAACACTCAAAGCTTTTCTTTTTCTCTCAAAGTTCTTGTGTTCTTCAAGTTCTTGGAGTTCTTCATCATCTTCATCTTCTTCTTCCATCTTCAAGTTCATCACACCAAGTAGGGATTTTCTTTCAAGTATTCCTTTCTTTAAAGTTCTTATTCTAAGCTTTATGTTCATAGTTTCTCTTGATTCTTTTTAGAACTTCTTTTCCTTTCCTTGTTCTTACTCATTTTCGGCCATGGGCCTTGGAGTTCAAAGAAATGAGAGCTTGATGATGAGAGCTTCATGATGATGTTCATCACTTGAAACAAACCCTAGAGCTTGATCTTTGTTCTTGAGCAACAATGTTTCTAGTTTTTCCTTTCTTGAACTCTTGAGAGCTTTAGTTTTGATGATGATTCAAAATGGTTTTAAGGACTCAATGATGAGGTCTCATGATGTTGGTGTTATTATATCATCAAGATCATGGACCTTATTGTTTTAAAATGCTCCTTTTTCTTCTTGAAGATTTCGGCCATTTCCTTAATTTTTCTAAGTTTCATAGTTTGATTCCTAAAAATATTATGTTGAGTTCTAAGAACTCCAAGCTTGACTTTACCTTGTTTGAATGAGTTTGGGTTAAGGTTTAAGTTCCTTTAAAGTCTTGTTAAGAGCTCTAGAGAGATAAAATGAACTTGCATAATCTATCTTATGCTTGCACTCATGTTTACATTCTTGTTATGCACCTTTACTTTCAAGCTATCACCTAAGAAAATAAAGATTAAAATGGAACTTGCATCATCACTTAATTTAATTCTCAAAGCCTTTCTATTTTGGCCTTAAAGTCGATTGTTGTTGGGCCTAAAGCACTAAAATAAAGAATTGAACTTGCATCATCACCTAATTAATTTCTCAAATGCCTATCTATTTCGGCCTTAAAGTTGATTGTTGTTGGGCCAAGAGCACTAAAATAAAGAATTGAATCTTGCATATTTACTTTCAAGCTTGCACGTTTAAGTTTATGCCTCACATATTTACTTTCAAGCTTGCACGTCTAAGTTTATGCCTTGCATATTTAATTTAAGTCATCACTTTATTTTGTAAGCAAGATTAAAATGAAAAGCATAAGCACGTTTAGTTTATGTCACAACTTAACAACCTAGAGCTCAAAGACTTGCCCATTTCATTTCAAGTTAAAGTTCAAAGTGAATGCATCCTTTGAATGCATATTTTCGGCCAAGTAGTGATGATGGACTTGCAATGAGTTTTCATCTAGCTACAAGGACCAATAGTCTATGTTCTAAGTTTTCCTTAAAGCTCTACAAACCTTTTCAAGGTTATGTCATCATAAGATATGACTTCATTCCCTTTTAGGAGATGAAACATATTTCGGTCATTGACCTAAGGCTTCTCTTAGCCTCTTGCTGAATTAAAATGATTTGCAAAGAGTTTTAGAAATTCTAAATTGATCCCAAGAGAAACTAGTTAACTTATGCACCTAGAAATGTCAATTTAACTCTCTTATTAAAGTTAAATGTTTTCGGTTCTGATATGATGAGTGTGATGCTGTATGATGATGTTTTGATGTGTTGGAATGTGTAAAAATATCATATGATGATGTAGAAGCGATCCTATGCATGATAGGTAAGAAACTAGCTAACTAGAAATACCATAAAGTTGGAATTTGACATAGTATTAACCCATTTGTTTATGGATTCTGTCCAAACTATTTTAATGGGAACATAATCAGATTTAGATTGTTTAGACATGAAAAACTTGGTATCATTTGAATTAGAATTGAATTCTAGCACCTATAGGGAAACTAGTAACTAGAAAACCGTAAAATTGCAATGTAGAACTCTTAGAACATTTATTTTTCTGGATTCTATCCAGCACCCTTAAAACATGATAAACATGATTAATAATTATTCCTTAAGCATAGGAATGCCTCATAATTGATTTAGATTTGATTCATAGCGCCTTAGGCGAAAATGGAACCAAGAAAGGGTCTAAAACGTAAGTTCTAGAACCCTGTAATCACAAGTTAGGAATTCTGCCCTATGCTATTCAGATTTAAGTGTGAACATGAGGATGATGAATGATGTTTAATTATGAGCCCTTAGGTGCATAAAATATGAGTGACGGATGTTAGAGAACCATATCCCATGATTAAGACCCGTAAGGGTCAGAGCATAAGCTACCGTAAGGATAAACGGTTGAAAGTTCTATGATGATGCATGTGTTATGTAAATGATGATGATGTTATTCATATGATGAATTCATGAGGATATATGTTTATGTGGCATAAAGCAAAATTGGAAGGAATTCGGTGTAATGCCATCGTGCCGCCGAATTCCCAACAAATTTGGGGACTTAAAGAGATTTTGAAAATTAAGGTACTAAGATGGGTTCTAGGATGACACCGGTTCAGCCGAGCACCTCCATAGAACTCATGTGACATCGGTACCATTTTATATTCTTAGGTGACACCGGTTCGGCCGAGCACCCCTAAGAGAATTGCCCCCTAACCCATACTCAGATAGTCGGGATTTATGATTTATGATACGCTTATTGTTAAGTGGTAAGTAAGAACTAGTGACGACTACTTAAGGTATGAGCTCATAACGTAGATGTATGACACGTTCTGGGTGACACCGATTCGGCCGAGCACCCCTAGTTCGATTGTCTTTTAGGGTGGCCCATGAGGAAGAGATGTTTCATGATTATGATTATGTCACTAAGTTTGTCCCATATGAATGTTACTATTGCCACTTTATGCCACTAAGTATGATGAGGCTTGATGTTATGTTTTATGTATGTGCATTAGGTAGTGCCATGCATACATCCTCTATGATGTTGCATTCATGACATTAAGATCATCCTAAAATGAATGGACCTTGGCTAAAGTATATTTTAAAGTTTAAAATGAACTAAATGCATGTTCAGTCATTTCGTATAATTAAACCCAAGGTTCCTGAGGACGTAGATGATGACACCTAGGTAGTAGGAGGCCCTACTGAGATTCTTTAGCAAGATTCTCACTCCCTCTATCTCTTTCTTTCCGTCACGTCTTCAGATGGCGACGTTCGTAGTGTTCATGGACACCTCGACATGGGAGGTGCACTATGACCCGGCTCACGGGTCATACCATTTGAGGGGCAGTGCACGGTGCGGGTTTTCATGTTCGTAGGACGCCCCTTCGCTCATCCCATGCACACCCATCACTTCTCCCCAACTGCACCCTATGGTGACGACGAGCGGGTTTTTGAGCGCACGCGTACGCATGACGAGAGAGTGCTCCGCAGGCACACTGCCGCCTTAGCCATGCGAGATTATCCCGACACGCGTGCCTGACCTACTTCTCGGAGACCGACTCGTCCGATGACCCGCCTACCCATCCGTATAGCGAGAGCTCTGCCCCCTCTCCACCACTGATGAGGGAGGGCAGTGAGGATACCGTGACTCAGCCGCGACCGGAGATGCGGCCATACCGCGGGGGTCACTCTCGATCCCTGTTCCGCCTCTTTACGCCCGAGGAGCTCGCCCAGTTTCCCGGATACTTGCCTCGTTCGCGAGATGGACGTCAGTAGGAGGTGACGATCAACCGATGGAGTACCCGGTTAGAGCACACACCACTTAGATGGGGATAAACCTTCTTTTGTTTAGAGGTTATCCTATTAGATGCACTCGGGTAGGGGAGTAGATCATGTTTATGTTTTATGTTGTATTTCCTTTCATGTATTTCCCTTGTACTAAATTAAGCCCCACACTTATAAGTGGGCAAGTTATATATATATGAGATGATATTCAGTATTATTCATGTCGTGCCTTATGCTATGATGTTATGAGACGTATGATTTGATCATTACATCATATATCGCATCACGGGGCTCTCACTTTGTATTTCAAAAAATTTACCCGTATTTTCCGCTAAGTATTTCAAAGTAAAAATGAGAACTATGAAGTAACAGACTAATGATTAACCTAAGTATGTTCTAGAGTATTGGGTTAAAAATTAGGATGTTACACTTAGTTAGAGATAAGCTATAGGGTAGAAGTGCATGACCCTTGTCTACTTGCGTGTGCCATGGTAACTATGTAACGCCCCAATTTTTACTGTCATTAGAAATTACTCAATTACCGTAGGTAATTATTACATAAGATTTGAGGCCAAACAATCCTCAATAAAGGAATATAACGTTAGAAGAGAGGTTAGGAACGATTCATGCGAGAGTCGCAAATCCCGAATTTCTGTACGTATAAAATGACCAAAATGCCCCTGAAGTTATTTTACTCAGAAAATGAGGATCGTGGGCCTCACCTATTCTCAAGGGGATATTTTGAGGATAATAAGGGATTGTTTGTGTTATGTGTGTTAATAGAGCAGAAGGATCTCAATTTTGAGTTCCGACTTGAAATGACCAAACGCCTCTGCGGGTTAACTCGATGTGCGTGCCGACTGAGCCCGAACCTCACTAAAATGTTTTAAAATGTGTTTTTAAGCCATGATTAACCATTGGTTAAGCTCGGGTGGCCTCGGGCAGTTTTAAGTGAAAATGCGATTTTGCCACTTGTTTTTGGCGATTTTGAATTTCGGGATTTTTGATTGGTATACCAAACCTAAGCAATATTAGGCTCAAATTAAAGCTTATTAAATTCTAAATATTAATCTAGAGTCAAAATTATGTATTTAGATTGATTAGAACCCAAAATTGCTCAAAAACACCCAAATTGCTTACTAATTCACTTAAACCCTTAACCGTAAATTCTCTAAATTACATGAATATCTTGCCTACACCTAAATAATGCATGGAACACACAAATTTCACTTCTTTGGGCTGTAATGGATGAAATTATTGATGCCATTATGCAGCTGAATTATTGCCAAAAGTTGCACTAAAACAAAATGCCAAAATGTCACCATAAGAGACATAATTCCTTAATTTCATACAACTTTGTCTAAAATGATTTTTCCTCCCTTATTTCTCCTGCAAAATTCCGTCCACTACCTCATCATTTTGGCCAATTAGAAGCCTCAAAATCTTCTATAAATAGGCTTGCTTGAGTGGTCTTGGAATGCTTGGTTCATAACTAGTTTTTAGGAGCACCAAAAACTTTCTTTCTTCCTCCTCTTTGGCTGAATTCTTTCTTCAATTTTTTCAAAGAGATTTTGTTTCATTTCACTTCAAGAAACCAAGTTCTCTTCCTCTTCTTCAACTCAGATCAGGTAGGGAGTAGTTTCTAAATTTATTTCTATGCTTTGAGGAGTTGTGTTTTCAGCTCAAAATGATGAAATTATGAACTTACCTTAGCTTTTCATTTTGGTTTTCCTCTTCAATTTTTTTCTTTAACCAATTCAACCATATGGCCTAGGTGGAACTAAGATGATGGCTTGATGATGAGGACCTTGAGGGTGGGTTGTAAATCCATCACAAGTTAGGCCTCTAAAGCTTGAAAATTCCACTTGATGCAAAACTTTAAAGAATAATGCTTTATGATGCTAAAACAAAGATTTTTAGTTTAGAACTTGAAAGATGTATTTTCCTTTTATGTTTTATTTCTTGTTAAGATATGTATTGGGTTGAATTTATAATTCTTTTAAAGTCTTGAAGGAGCTCTAGTAAAGAAACAAAATGAATTTGCATCCATGATTAACTTCTATGTCATCACTAAATTTTCAAGAATGAATAAATGAACTTGCATTTCTCATGTTTAAATTCCAAGCTTGTATTTCATGTTTATGTTTCAAGTCATCACTTAATCTTTCAAGATAATTAAGAGGTTGCATCTCATATTTAATTTATGCTCTCACTATATTTTATAATGGCTAAAAGAATCAACGATGACATGTTTATTTTATGCCATCACCTAAAGATCCTAGAGCTTAAAGACTTGCCCATGTATCACAAGCAAAGAAATATGATTATTGGAGTTAAAGAATTTATTCTTTAAAAAGTCTTGAGATTGGAGTTTAAAAAGATGTAATAATAATTCTCTTCTCCCTCTACTGGTCCTGTGCGGACTACCGCCGCTCCGGTTTCTTAATATTCTCTTCTCCCTCTACTGCTCCTGTGCGGACTACCGCCGCTCCGGTTTCTTAATATTCTCTTCTCCTCTCATGGTCTGTGCGGATTACCGCCGCTCCAGTTTCTTGTATCATGTTTATATTTCAAGTTCTTGCATCATGTTTAATTTTCAAGTCATCACCTTAAATCTTAAAGATAAAGAAATGGAATTGCATATCATGTTTATAATTCCAAGCTATCACCTTATAAAGATAAGATTAAAATAAGGTTGCATAGCATGTTTATAATTCTAAGATGTCACCTAAATCTCTAAAGCTCAAGACTTACCCTTTTTATCTTAAGTGAGAATTTTAATTGTGAAGATCCTCCCAAATTTGACAAAAGAACTAGTTTCTAAATGAGTTTTAAGGCTTTGCAAGGATTTTACTTGGAACTAGTATTTTATATGCACTTAAAATATGATTCTATGTAATTGCATGAGGTTCATGATTCGGCCACTGATCTGAGTTTAGTATCAATGTGTGATAATGATTTGATATGATTGAAGTTGTGATAATTATGGTTTATTGTTAAGAGAATGATTCATAATTGGTTTAGTAACTAATTAGTTCTATAATTGATAATTCTATGTAAGGATTGGATGCTTATTAAGTACTTGATATCATTGAATGATTTCTGGCTTGCATGTTATAGTTCTTTGTTGCAAATAATAAGAATGCTTATACATGAAATGTTCTTTATTATGAAAAATTCACCTTTGTTGCTAGAAGAAAGTGTATCATTGTAAAAGTGTAATTTGGAAAGGTTTTGGCTAAGGAAAGACTTGGTATTTAAGCGTGTTCATTGTGACCCACCTCTCTTTGCTGGGAATCTCCCATATGCATGATTACAGTTGATATATATTATTCTAGCTTAAGACTATAAATGAGAAAATGTTATGATGTTTATGAATTGTATTATGATATAACATGCAAAGATTTAATGGTGACTTAAACTTATAAGAAAATGATCCTTTGGAACCATCAGACTATAGGTGGTGAAAAGGTGATTTTAGCCCCCTACCCCGTTCTCTCAAAAGGGTAGAGTCGGGACTTTAGCTTATCAAAAGGGATAAGTATATGCTAGTGACGACTAGTAAAGTATGAGCTCATAACCTAAATTACTCCCAAAAGGGTGGAGTATAGGGTGGCCCAAGGAAAATAATGATGATGATAAGATTTTAAGTCACCTAAGGCACTAAAGAAATGAAATATGTGCACTGTGTCCATGTGTAGCTAATATTATATGACGTTCTTTTATGCATGTTATTTTGATAATGATGATGAGGAATATGATGTAATGATAAAGGAAAAGTTCATTGTAAATATGACATGTTAAGAATAAGATGCATTATAAGACGCATGATTAAAAATTGACGAACCTCGGTTAAGTATTTGTCCGAACTTAAAATGAATCTTTGCATGCTCACTATTTTAGAATAATCCCGAGGTTCCGCGGCAGTTTGATGATGACATCATAGAAGAAGGTACCTTACTGAGAATTCTTTAGCAAGATTCTCACTCCCTTTTCTTTATTTCCGTCATTGTCTCCAGATTCAGATGGCGACATTCGTCCTGTTCATTGATACCCCTACTTGGGAATTTCACTATGATCCGGTGCATCGCTCGTATCATTTTGAAGGGAGGTGCGCAGTTCGTGTTTTTATTTACATAGGTCGTCCATTTGCACATCCTGTCCCTAGTTATCGATTTTCTCCTACTTCTCCCTATGGCGATGAAATGGTTTTCGAACATGCACGTCCACTTGATGAAAGGATGTTACGTTCTTATCCCGCTTCATCTGCTGTCCATGGATTTCCAGAGTATGTTCCCGAGACGAGATATTCTGAAACTGATCCTTCAGAGGACACTCCTACTCATGTATATTCTGAGAGCTCTGCTCCTACTCCCACACGTGTAAGAGAGGGTAGTGAGGAAACAGTTGTTCAGCCGAGGTTAGCAAGAAGGCCGTCCATGCGACCCCAGCTTGGTGCATCTCGTGTGTCCCCTCCCGAGGGAGCTCATCAGTGGATCGGATTTATTCCCCCATTTCCAGGACGGTGGCCCTAGAGAGTTCTTAGTGGATTTATGTGTGATCATGCACCCTAGTTTTAGGATAACCTTCCCGGCTTATGGAGTTATCTAGTTTAGGGGCATGAATTTCCTTAAGTATATTTTCTTTTATGGGTTTGCATAAGATAATGATGTATGAACATAACCCACCCTTTGAGTAAGGTTATTGTATGTAAATATATGCTATAATGTGCTTATGGATGTTATATGATGGAGCCTAAGTGATATGATGTGATATATTCTTAAACGTCTTATTATACTCCGCTTACTCGTTCACGTTATACTCGGCTCACGTTTTCAATTATGTGTTTAAAAAAAAAAATGGCTCGTAATTTCACTAAGTATTTTCAAATTATGAAGAAAGAACCAAAGCAGGGAGTAAAGTCTAGTCATTAATCAGATTCAACCTAGGTGTATCTGGTTAATTACTAGGGTGTTACATTTTGGTATCAGAGCAGTTCGATTCTCATGGAGCCTGAGGTTAATTACTAGGGTGTTACAAACTAGCTCATTTTACATGGAATATTGAGCCTGATCACCTCAGTGTTTATTGTCTCGTGTGTTTAGGAACCAATGGCACCAAGGAGACAACCTAGGACCCCGACCGAGGGGGACCAAAACGATGCTACTGCTGTTGCTGTTCATGACATGGCTAGGGCCATGGAACGAATGTTCGAGAGGATGAACCAACAAGGGGACACCGGACATGCTCCCCCTACTACCGAAATGGTTGAGCAAGCGAGGTTTGGTGAGTTTCGCAAGGCAAACCCGCCAACCTTCCGAGGAGCCATGGACCCCGACAAAGCTGATGAATGGATCAAAAACATGGAGAAGATCTACTCCGTGGTAGCTTGCTCGGAGGAGCCAAAGGTCACCTTCGCTGCTTATATGATGGAGTCGGATGCCGAGTTCTGGTGGACTGGCACTCGAAGACTGCTAGAAGCTTCTGGTACTGCTGTCAACTGGGAGCTGTTCAAGACTTACTTCTATGAGAAGTACTTCCCGGAGTCAGTAAGAAATGTGAAGGACATTGAGTTCATGCAACTAACCCAAGGAGGAAGGACTGTTGCCCAGTACACGGCGAGATTTGAAGAACTGATCAAGTTCTCACGGGTGTTCCAAGGGAACCCCGATCAGATATGGAAATGTGTGAAGTACGAAGCCGGATTGAAGCCAGAGCTGAATTATGCTGTAGAACATATGGAGATCAGGGACTTCCCCACCCTGGTCAACAAGTGCCGCATTTTGGAGGAAGGACAAGGTAAGCTCCAGGTTGCAAAGGCGGAAAGAGCTAAGGGGCTAGGACCTCAAGCCCCGAAGTTCAAACCACAACACCAAAACCAACCCCGAAACCATTACAACCCCTACCACACCAACCAATTCAAGCCACATCAACAACAACAACAAAGAACCCCCTTCCAACAACAACCTAAGCAACCCTACAGACTACCGTTCTAGAACAACAACCACCGAAACAACAACAACAACAACAATAATCGGCAAGGAGTGTTGGGAGGCCCCCGGAACAATGCGCAACAAGGAGGGTCCAGTGGGACCAAGAACAAGACGCCCCAAGGAGCCCCCGCCACCTTTGCTAGGCCTACACCGGCAATAATATGCCCCCAGTGCAGGAAAGATCATGGCAACCGTCCCTGCCTAGCTGGACAAAACGTGTGCTTCAAGTGTGAGAAGCCCGGCCACTACGCCAACAGGTGCAACAACGGAGGGCCAGCGAATCAGAACCCTAGGCCGCAACACCAAGGGAGGGTCTTCACCCTCAATGTAGACGAAGCGGACACATCCAACGGTCTCATAGAAGGTAAGTGCGAAATAGATGGTAGGACCTTAACTGTACTTTATGACTCTGGTGCAACACATTCTTTTATTTCATATGTTAGTGTCGAGGCTCTAAATTTGAAAACTTCCAAACTTCCTTTTGATCTTATTGTCTCTACCCCCACAAATCATCCTGTGAATACTTGTTATTGTTGTCTAAACTGTCACCTCACCACAGAAAATAGATCATATGTTGTGGATTTAATTTGTTTACCCATGAAAGGTATAGGAGTAGTTCTTGGCATGGATTGGCTTCACGCCAACCGTATATTGTTAGACTGTGACACCAAAACAGTTGTCTTTCCTTCTCCCCCTAGTGAAGTAAGTCAACCTTTGAGACTCTATCTCAATGCCGTAGAGGTCCACTGTAGTGGGAAAAAGACTAAGGGATATGTTCTCCTAGCCGCTAGCGAAGTACACTTTGAGCAGAATTTAGAGAATATACTATTAGTGAGAGACTATCCCGAGGTATTTCCGGAAGATGTACCCGAGTTCCTTCCCGAGAGAGAAGTGGAGTTCTCCATTGAGTTGGTTCCTGGAGCGGGACCAATCTCCATTGCCCCCTATAGAATGTCACCCCTAGAACTAGCCGAGCTTAAAACCTAACTTGAGGAACTTTTAGAGAAGAGCTTTATAAGACCTAGTGCTTCACCGTGGGAGCCCCGGTCTTGTTTGTGAAGAAGAAGGACGGGAGCATGAGGTTGTGTATAGACTATAGGCAATTGGACCGTGTAACGGTGAAAAACAAATACCCTTTGCCTAGGATTGATGATCTCATGGACCAATTGAGAGGAGCGGTAGTATTTTCCAAGATCGACCTAAGGTCAGGATACCACCAAATTAGAGTGAGAGATCAAGATATACCAAAGACCGCCTTTAGAACTCGGTATGGACACTTTGAGTTCGCGGTGATGTCTTTTGGATTGACAAATGCTCCTGCAGTATTTATGGATTACATGAATAGGATCTTTAGACCCTATTTAGATCAGTTCATGGTCGTTTTCATAGATGATATACTCATCTATTCGAAGACCCACGAGGAGCATGAGCGTCATTTAAGGATAGTTTTGGAGATTTTGAAGGAGAAAAAGCTGTATGCAAAACTTTCTAAGTGTGAATTTTGGTTGAAGGAGGTCAAGTTTTTAGGGCACGTTGTGTCAAAAGGAGGTATAGCCGTTGATCCTAGTAAGGTAGAAGCCGTAATGAATTGGGATAGACCGACCACCGTAACGGAAATACGGAGCTTTTTGGGTTTAGCAGGCTACTATTGTAGGTTTATCAAAGGATTTTCCCAAATTGTCCTACCCCTAACCAAGCTAACTAGAAAGAATACCCCCTTCGTTTGGAACCCCGAGTATGAGAAAAGTTTCCAAGAGCTTAAGGAAAGGTTAACCACGACCCCAGTCTTAGTCTTACCTAGCCCCAATGTACCTTTCGAGGTATATTGTGATGCTTCAGGCAAAGGACTAGGGTGTGTGTTGATGCAAAATAGGCAAGTGGTAGCCTATGCATCTCGACAACTCAAGCCTCACGAGGCTAACTACCCCACCCATGACCTAGAGTTAGCCGCCATAGTGTTTGCCTTAAAGATGTGGAGACACCATTTGTATGGTGTAAGGTTTGAAGTTTTCTCCGATCATAAGAGTCTCAAGTACCTCTTTGATCAAAAGGAGTTGAACATGAGGCAGAGAAGGTGGATGGAATTCCTCAAAGACTACGATTTCGGTTTAATACCACCCCGACAAGGCTAATGTAGTCGCCGATGCCTTGAGCCGAAAGTCGTTACACCTGTCCCACATGATGGTCAAGGAAGTTGAGTTAATAGAGAAGTTTAGGGATATGAATCTAGGGATGTCAGCGACCGATAAAGGGATGAGGATGTGCTATCTTAGTGTGACAAGTGGATTTAAGCAAAGAATCATGTTAGCACAACGAGAGAATGAGGAGTTCGAAGAGATCATAGATGCTGTTAAGGCGGGAAAGTTGAAGGGTTTCGAAAGAGGTGAGGATTGGATATGGAGGTTTGAAGGAAGGATCTGCGTACCCCAAGATGGTGACCTCCGAGAGAAGATCTTGGAGGAGGCTCACAAAAGCTATTTCACCATCCATCCCGGTGTTACCAAGATGTACCAAGACTTGAAGATGTTTTGGTGGCCCAGAATGAAGAAGGATGTAGTTGCCTGGGTTAGTAAGTGCTTGGTATGTCAGAAAGTGAAAATCGAGCACCAAAAACCTTCAGGTTTGTTGCAGCCCCTGTCAATCTCCGAGTGGAAGTGGGAATGCATATCTATGGATTTCGTGACGGGATTGCCTAAGACCCAAGCTGGCCATGATGCTATATGGGTGATAGTGGATCAACTAACAAAGTCGGCACACTTTCTGCCTATTAGAGTGACATACTCTTTAGATAAATTGGCTCAGTTATACATCCAAGAGATCGTAAGATTGCATGGAGTGCCGTCGGCGATAATCTCGGATCGTGATCCGCGGTTTACGTCACATTTTTGGGGAGCCTTTAAAAAGGCGTTTGGTTCAAAGCTATGCTTGAGCACTGCTTACCACCCACAAACAGATGGACAATCCGAAAGGACGATCCAAACCCTAGAGGACATGCTAAGAGCTTGTGTGTTAGACCAAAGGGGAAGTTGGGATAAGTACTTGCCTTTGATCGAGTTTGCGTATAACAACAGTTATCACGCGAGCATCGGTATGGCACCGTACGAGGCGTTGTATGGAAAGAAGTGCCAATCACCTTTGTGTTGGTACGAGCCTGGGGAGCAAAGTGTCTTAGGACCCGATGTAGTGAGGGAAACGACGGAACAAATCAAGAGGATCCGGGATAAGATGCTCACTGCCCAAAGTAGACAAAAGAGCTATGCGGACAAGCGGCGCAAGCCCTTGGAATTCGAAGAGGGAGAACATGTGTTCCTTAGGATTACCCCCATTACAGGCATAGGGAGAGCCATGAAAGTCAAAAAGTTGAGCCCCCAATTCCTTGGTCCCTTCCAAATTCTTCAAAAGATAGGAACAGTTGCCTACAAAATAGCCTTACCCCCTAATCTTTCTAATCTTCATGACGTCTTTCACGTCTCTCAGTTAAGGAAGTATGAGTCCGACCCTAGCCACGTTTTAGAGCCAGAGCATGTTCAGTTAAGGGACGACCTAACTTTCAATCTTCCCCCTACGAGAATCGTGGACCGCGGAGTCAAGCAGCTGAGGAACAAGTCTGTTCCTTTGGTAAAAGTAGCATGGGGACGCGACAAGTCCGAAGAATTCACATGGGAGCTAGAGACAGAAATGCGAGACAAGTATCCCAAGCTTTTCTAAGGTAACGAATTTCGAGGGCGAAATTCTTTTTAAGGAGGGGAGTAATGTAACACCCCGATTTTTCTGTCTGAGGGAAATGACCAAAATGCCCCTAAGGTTATTTCCTGACCCGAATTCGAGGGTAACCAACTCGGTCGTCCTCGAAGGGTCAACTCAATGTTTGAAGGGGATTGAATGGCCTTTGAATGCTTCCGGAAGCGAAAATCTCGTTTTCCGCAGTTTCGGGTCAAAATGACCAAAATACCCCTATAGCGTTTTTACGCGGGTAGAAGTGCCGTTTGCGCCCAAAACTTTTCCCAAAGGTTTAAAAACACGTTTTCATGTGTCTAGAGGTCTCTGTTCAAGTCCCGATAGTCCTAGGTATTTTTAGTGCAAAATTATGATTTTGCCCCTAGAATAGTATTTTTGAGCTTAATGACGTAATTAAGCAAACCTAAGCAATATTAGGCTCTAAACGAAGATTAATTAATTTCCCTAATTAACCTAGAGTCAAAATAATTTGTTAAAGTTAATTAGAACATAAAATTGCTTAGATTAAACTTAAATCCCTTTTTAGAACTCAAGATTCCTAGTCTTGGAATCTTGAATAGTGTTTTCTCTCTCCAATTCCTTAAATCAAGGAAGTGTGTCTAGAGTTGTTTAGACTCTAAATTGAGGATCTAACTCACTAATGGTGCAAGACCACTCTTTAATTATGTCTAGACCACCCTAATTATCCATTTTCCTTACCTAAACACTTTCTTACAACTTCCTAACCTTAAGCATAATCAAAGATACACCTAAACACAACTCTAAATCATAATTAAATTACAAAACAAACCTCCTCTTGGCTGTAACATGGCCGAACAACCATGCTCTCTTTGGCCACATGTTTAATTATTTTCTCACTGAAAGAACCATGCTTGAGGCCATACCTTGAACCATACCTCACCATACTTTGAGCCATACCTCACCATGCCTCAAGACCACATTATCTCACCTCATGGAACTCATGGATGCCCTCCAATTCTGCACACATGGCCGAAGCCCTCCTCCTCCATGAGCACCCTTCATTTGTTTCATTTCTCTATAAATAGAATGCCTTGAGGAGCTTGCACCACTTTTAGATCATTTGCTAAGCTTAGGAACACTCAAAGCTTTTCTTTTCTCTCAAAGCTCTTGTGTTCTTCAAGTTCTTGGAGCTCTCCATCTTCTTCATCATCTTCATCTTCTTCTTCCATCTTCAAGTTCATCACATCAAGTAGGGATTTCCTTTCATGTATTCTTTTCTTTAAAGTTCTTGTTTCAAGCTTGATGTTCATAGTTTCTCTTGTTTCTTTTTAGAACTTCTCTTCTACTCCTTTTTCCTTTTCATTTTCGGCCATAGGCCTTGGAGAACAAAGGAATGAGAGCTTGATGATGAGAGTTTCATGATGATGTTCATCACTTGAAACAAACTCTAGAGCTTGATCTTTGTTCCTGAGTAAAATACTTCTAGTTCTTCCTTTCTCCAACTTTTGGAATCTTTAACTTTGATGATGTTTATAAATGGTTCTATGAACTCAATGATGAGGACTCATGGTGTTGGTGTTAATATATCACCAAGATCATGGACTCTAGAGTTTTCAAATATTCATTTTCTTGTCTAGAATGTTTCGGCCATCTCCTTTTCTTTTACATGCAAAATGTTTTGATTTCTAAAAATGTTATGTTGAGTTCTAAGAACTCTAGACTTTACTTTATCTTGCTTTGATGAGTTTGGGTTGAGGTTTAAGTTCCTTTAGAATCTTGTTAAGAGCTCTAGAGAGATGAAATGAACTTGCATAATTTATTTTATGCTTGCATTTATGTTTACATTCTTGCTATGCACCTTTACTTTCAAGCTATCACCTAAGAACATAAAGATTAAAATGGAACTTGCATCATCACTTAATTTAATTCTCAAAGCCTTTCTATTTCGGCCTCAAAGTCGATTGTTGTTGGGCCTAGAGCACTAAAATAAAGAATTGAACTTGCATCATCACCTAATTAATCTCTCGAATGCCTATCTATTTCGGCCTTAAAGTCGATTGTTGTTGGGCCAAGAGCACTAAAATAAAGAATTGAACCTTGCATATTTACTTCCAAGCTTGCACGTTTAAGTTTATGCCTCGCATATTTATTTTCAAGCTTGCACGTTTAAGGTTATGCCTTGCATATTTAATTTAAGTCACCACTTTATTTTGTAAGCAAGATTAAAAATGAAAAGCATGAGCATGTTTATTTCATGTCATAACTTAAGAACCTAGAGCTCAAAGACTTGCCCATTTCATTTCAAGTTAAAGTTTAATGTGAATGCTTTCTTTGAATGCATGTTTTCGGCCAAGTAGTGATGATGGACTTGCAATGAGTTTTCATCTAGCTACAAGGACCAATAGTCTATGTTCTAAGTTTTTCCTAAAGCTTTACAAATCTTTTCAAGGTTATGTTATCATAAGATATGACTTTATTCCTTTTAGAAGATGAAATATATTTTGGTCATTGACCTAAGGCTTCTCTTAGCCTCTTGAAGAATTAAAATGATTTGCAAAGAGTTTCAGTCATTTGCTAAGTTTAGGAACACTCAAAGCTTTTCTTTTCTCTCAAAGTTCTAGTGTTCTTCAAGATCTTCAAAGTTCTTCAAGTTCTTCATCTTCTTCATCTTCTTCTTCCATCTTCAAGTTCATCACACCAAGTAAGGATTTTCTTTCAAGTACTTCTTTCTTTAAAGTTCTTGTTCTAGCTTTATGTTCATAGTTTCTCTTGATTCTTTTTAGAACTTCTCTTCTTCTCCTTTTTCTTTCTCATTTTCGGCCACGGGCCTTAAAGTTCAAAGAAATGAGAGCTTGATGATGAGGGTTTCATGATGATGTTCATCACTTGAAACAAACTCTAGAGCTTGATCTTTGTTCTTGAGCAAAAAAGTTTCTAGTTCTCCCTTTCTTGAACTCTTGAGAACTTTAGCTTTGATGGTGTTTTAAAATGGTTCTATGAACTCAATGATGAGGACTCATGGTGTTGGTGTTAATATATCACCAAGATCATGGACTCTAGAGTTTTCAAATATTCCTTTTCATGCCTAGAATGTTTCGGCCATTTCCTTTCTTCTACTTGGTTCAATGTTTTGATTTTCTAAAATGTTGTCTTGAGTTCTAAGAACTCTAAGCTTTACTTAACCTTGGTTGGATGAGTTTGGGTTGAGGATTGAGTTCCTTTAAAGTCTTGTTAAGGGCTCTAGAAAGATAAAATGAACTTGCATATTTTAATTTATGCTTGCACTCATATTTACATTCTTGCTATGCATCTTTACTTTCAAGCTATCACCCAAGAACATAAAGATTAAAATGGAACTTGCATCATCACTTAATTTAATTCTCAAAGCCTTTCTATTTCGGCCTTAAAGTCGATTGTTGTTGGGCCGAGAGCACTAAAATAAAGAATTGAACTTGCATTATCACCTAGTTAATTTCTCTAATGCCTATCTATTTCGGCCTTAAAGTCGATTGTTGTTGGGCCAAGAGCACTAAAATAAATAATTGAACCTTGCATATTTACTTTCAAGCTTGCACGTTTAAGTTTATGCCTTGCATATTTATTTTAAGTCACCACTTTACTTTGTAAGCAAGATTAAAAATGAAAAGCATGAACACGTTTATTTTATGTCATAACTTAAGAACCTAGAGCTCAAAGACTTGCCCATTTCATTTCAAGTTAAAGCTTAATGTGAATGCATTCTTTGAATGCATGTTTTCGGCCAAGTAGTGATGATGGACTTGCAATGAGTCTTCATCTAGCTACAAGGACTAATAGTCTATGTTCTAAGTTTTTCTCAAAGCTTTACAAGGTTATGTTATCATGAGATATGACTTTATTCCCTTTTAGAAGATGAAATATATTTTGGTCATTGACTTAAGGCTTCTCTTAGCCTCTTGATGAATTAAAATGATTTGCAAAGAGTTTTAGAAATTCTAAATTGATTCCAAGAGAAACTAGTTAACTTATGTACCTAGAGATGTCAATTTAGTTCTCTTATTGAAGTTAGATGTTTTCGATACTGTCATGATGAGCTTATGGCTGTATGATGATGTTTTGATGTGTTTGAATGTGTGAAAATATCACATGATGATGTGGAAATGATTCTATGCATGATAGGTAAGAAACTAGCTAACTAGAAATACCGTAAAGCTAGAATTTAACATAGTTTAGACCCATTTGTTTTTGGAACTTATCCAAACTGTTTTAATGGGAACATAATCAGATTAGGATTGTTTAGACATGAAAAACTTGGTAACATTTGGATTAGAATTGAATTTTAGCACTTATAGGGAAACTAGTAACTAGAAAACCGTAAAAATGCAAATGTAGAACTCTTAGAACATTTAGTTTTCTGGATTCTGTCCAAAAATGTTACAACATGATAAATGTGATTTATAATTAGTTCTTAAGTATATGAATGTCTCATAATTGATTTAGATTTAATTTATAGCGCCTTAGGCGAAAACGGAACCGAGAAAGGGTCTAAAACGTAAGTTCTAGAACCCCGTAACCACAAGTTAGAAATTCTGCCCTATGCTTTTCAGATTTGAGTATGAACATGAGGATTAGGAATGATGATTAATTATGAGCCCTTAGGTGCATAAAATATGAACGACAGATGTTAGAAAACTATATCTCAAGATTAAGACCCGTAAGGGTCAAAGCATAAGCTGCCGTAAGGGTAAGCGTTTGAATGTTCTATGATGAGGCATGTGGTATGTAAATGATGATGATGTTATTCATATGAGGAATTTATGAGGATATATGTTTATGTGGCATAAAGAAAATTTGGAAGGAATTCGGCGTAATGCCATCATGCCGCCGAATTCCTGACGAATTTGGGGACTTAAAGAGATTTTGAAAATTAAGGTACTAAGATGGGTTCTAGGATGACACCGGTTCGGCCGAGCACCTCCATAGAACTCATGTGACATCGGTACCAATTTATACTCTTAGGTGACACCGATTCGGCCGAGTACCCCTAAGAGAATTGCCCCCTAACCCGTACTCAGATAGTCGGGATTTATGATTTATGATACGCTTATCATTAAGTGGTAAGTAAGAACTAGTGATGACTAATTAATGTATGAGCTCATAACCTAGAGATGTGACACATTCTGGGTGACACCGGTTCGGCCGAGCACCCCCAGTTCGATTGTCTTTTAGGGTGGCTCATGAGGAAGAGATGTTTCATGATTATGATTATGTCACTAAGTTTATCCCATATGAACGTTACTATTGCCACTTTATGCCACTAAGTATGATGATGCTTGATGTTATGTTTTATGTATGTGCATTAGGTAGTGCCATGCATACATCTTCTATTATGTTGCATTCATGACATTAAGATCATCCTAAAATGAATGGACCTTGGCTAAAGTATATTTTAAAGTTTAAAATGAACTTAATGCATGTTCAGTCATTTTGTATAATTAAACCCAAGGTTCCTGAGGACGTAGATGATGACACCTAGGTAGTAGGAGGCCCTACTGAGATTCTTTAGCAAGATTCTCACTCCCTCTATCTCTTTCTTTCCGTCACATCTTCAGATGGCGACGTTCGTAGTATTCGTGGACACGCCGACATGGGAGGTGCACCATGACCCGGACCACAGGTCGTTCCATTTTGTGGGTCGATGCACGGTTAGAGTATTCATGTTCATGGGTCGACCCTTCACTCCCCCTGTACATTCCCATCGTTTCTCCCCCGTCTCACCTTTTGGCGATGACCTGGTGTTCGAGCGCGCACGCCCCCGAGAGGAGAGGCTTCATCGTACCCCACCGTCCACGTCCGCCGCTCGAGACTATCCCCAGTATGTGTCCCATTGCCCGTCATCTTTTTCATAGACGGATCTATCCGAGGATTCGGCAACCCAGGTACCCTCCGAGGGATCTTCCCTCACCATACCCATGGACCTTGGGGAGGGTAGCGAGCCTTCTGTGACTCAGCCGAGGCTTGCACAACGACCGGAGATGAGGCCACGCCATGGAGGTCATTTCCGAGCCCCGTCCCGCCTATTCACGCCGGAGGAGCTTGCTCAGTTTCCTGGTTACGTGCCACGCTCGAGGGATAGTCACCAGTAGGAGGCTGTGGATGGCCTGGGTTAGAGCACACACCACTTAGATGGGGATAAACCTTCTTTTGATTTGAGGTTATCCCATTAGATGCACTCGAGTAAGGGAGTAGTTTATGTTCATATTTATGTTGCATTTTCCTTCATGTATTCCCTTGTACCAAATTAAGTCCCACACTTATAAGTGGCAAGTTATATATATATATATATATATATATATATATATATATATATGAGATGATGTTCAGTGTTTTCCCATGATGTGCCTTTATGTGCCTTATGCTATAACGTTATGAGATGTATGTTTTGTCCGTTACTTGTTATATTGCATCACGCGGCTCTCACTTTGTATTTCAAAAAAAAAATTTACCCGTATTTTCCGCTAAGTATTTCTAAGTAAAATTGAGAACTATGAAGTAACAGACTAATGATTAACCTAAGTATGTTCTAGAGTATTGGGTTAAAAATTAGGATGTTACATTATGGTATCAGAGCAGTTCGATTCTCATGGAGCCTGAGGATTGGACTAACTATGCTTTCTAAAGCGTAGTACGATAGCTATGTCATGCGTAGTGCTTAGCTAGAGATAAGCTATAGGGTAGAAGTGCATGACCTTTGTCTACTTGCATGTGCCATGGTAACTAGCTCATCTTACATGGATTATTGAGCCTGATCACCTCAGTGTTTATTGTCTCATGTGTTTAGGAACCAATGGCACCAAGGAGACAACCTAGGACCCCGACCGAGGGGGACCAAAACTATAACACCCTAAAAATTGTCTAAAAATTAATTTAAACTTTATTAGTCATAATTTCAAAAATTTGATAGTTTGAACAATGATGAGGACGATCCAACGGATTTGTAAATAAAAAAAAAATCATGAATAGTAACTTGCGGGCCCTACCGGTCCGTCGAGACAACCGAAACCCAAGAATTGGGCCCCGGAGATGCCCGAAATTGAGAAATTATGTGATTATGGTTAGAAATAGGTGGAAATAAAGATTTTATACCCGAAATTATTTTTCGGCCAATGTTTGATTACCCGGGTACACTGTTTTACCCGTTCGGTAAAATTTCGGTGTGTGATTTTTAACACCGAAAGCTAGTTAATCTCTGCAAAATTATGAAGTCTATCACTTTGAATGCCAAATGACTGGCTAAGATTTTATCTTGGATGAAAGATCAAATCTTAGCCATTGATATTAAGCTCCTTTAATGAAAAGTAATTATGCTTTATGATTAACCAATCACATTATTTCTTACAAGATATATATGACCAAATCCTTCTCCACGAAGCCATTTCATCCTCGGCAGAAACCACATAGCAGAAACCTCCATTTTCTTCTTCATCAAAACCTTGATTTCAACCTCAAAAATCCTAAGCCAAACCTTGATAAAATCAAAATCTTCCTTCACCAAAATTGTTCTACACTTCAACCTTTACAAAAATAACCGATTAGAATCTCTAAACCTTATCTTACTACCTCATCCTTCACTGATTTGAGGAGGGTTTGAGTGTATTTTAAGAGCTTTGGAGTGAAGAATTTCCATCTTGGAACAAGCTAGAGACAAGGATACAATAGCTCCCAAGAGTAGGGCTTTACTTGTTCTCTTTTCTTTCAAAATTTGTTTTTAATTTCTCTGATTGGTTTGGCTGGAAATTCTGGATGTATTGATTGATGATAGATAGATATTGATGTGTTTAATTTGGTGGAGTGTTTGAATGATGTTAGAAATCATTTTTATTAAAAGAGATTTTGAGCCATGTTTCTGGAATTTCGGTTTTTGTACAGGCAGTATTTGTTCACGAATTTTCTGGGCTTGTTGTGGACATTTTCGTGAGTTGAAAAAAAATATATGTTGGAGCTAACATCTTGATCTAGTCCCATGAATTTTCTTGGGTTTTGATTTTGAGTCAAACTGCCTTAGAAAAATCAAGAACCGAAATTAAGCATATGCTGCCTGAAGTGTTGGAACAAAAGCTGTAAATTTTGCTAATTTTGTTACTATATCAAATGATGGAATTATCACTTGAAAGTTTTATAGGGTATTAGATACATATTGAGGTTTTACCAGGATTTTTGTTTATAATTTTCTAGGTTCAATTGCTAGGGTTAAAAATTATGAATTTTGGTTCTTGAGCTGAGGTTGAGTGGTTTCTGACCACCAAATTTGTCTAATTTTGTTAACATAGTTAGAGAACTATTTTTACTCTGAAATTTTTGTGGAACCTTTTGGATACATTGAGGTGTCATTGAGAATTTTTATAGCCTCTGAATTGATTGTTTGATGTGTAAATAAATTTGTGCTACCATGGTGTAAAATCTGCCCACTTGCTGGAAATGAACCAAAGACTTGAAGTGATAATGTAATGGTATTTTGGTTCTAGTATGACATGAATACTTGATGTTAAATATTTGGCCATGTGACTTGTGATGTATAAATGCATATTAGAGGAAGATTGGTTTATGAAGCATGATTGAAATCACAAGGTGAATGAATGTCTATATGTGTTTTATACATGCATTGGAAGGAAAGTGAATGATATATTGAATTAAGTTCTGTAACCATAAATAAACATGAGATCCTTTGTGACTTGTCAAGGGCAAATAAGAAACATGAGATCCTCTATGACTTGTCAAGGGCAAATAGAGAAACATAAGATCCTTTCGACTTGTCGAGGGAAAATAAAGAGAGATGAGATCCTTTCGACTTGTCGAGGGCAGATAGAGAGAAAAATGAGATCTTTTCAACTTATTGAGGAAAAACAAAGATAGATGAGATCCTCTTCGATTTATCAAAGGCAATTAAAGATAATTTCCCTATATTTAGTATATACATATTTGTATCATATCGAATCATGTTGATTGACATTAATTACTATGATTACGAGCTTGTGATAAATGTGTACACAGTGATTGATTCTTAAAAACAACCCACTTCGAAAATATGATTTGGAACTTTAAAAATGAACCGTTATTATGTAATGCTTGATCACTTTTTTTTAATAAACCGAAGTGGCTGGGACGATGGCGATGACATTATGATTGTGTATTAGGGGGAGTTGCCCTACTGAGAATTATAAAATTCTCCCCCCTATTTTGTGTGTTCCCGTGTCGTCTCCAGGTTGATCTAAAGAATGGTGAAGACACTACAAGAAAAACTATACTGGAGTTGCAGTAGTTTAGTAATGGATGTGTTTATTTTACCATAACTATATTGTGGTTATATATATGTAAATGTAATAGAGAACGGATGTGTTAAGCTCATAGAAGAGCTTCCCTGGTGTACCTAACCTTGTATTAAATAAATATTTTGGTTTTCCTTGCTATATATATTTCAATAGAACTACGACATAGTTATCTCGCAAATCAATCAAACTGGCTATAGATAATTATGAAAGGTCCATTAATTTATAAGTAACAACTCTCGAGTCTGATATCATGACTTAAGGATGACGTTGTACTTGGGAGGATGTTACAAAAACGATGCTACTGCTGCTGTATTCGTGACATGGCTAGGGCCATGGAACGAATGTTCAAGAGGATGGATCAACAAGGGGATGCAAGACGTGCTCCCCCTACTGCTGAGATGGTGGAGCAAGCAAGGTTTGGTGAGTTTCGCAAGGCAAACCCACCAACCTTCCGAGGGGCCATGGACCCCGACAAAGTTGATGAGTGGATCAAGAACATGGAGAAAATCTATTCCGTGGTAGCTTGCTCGGAGGAGCAAAAGGTCACCTTCGCTGCTTATATGATGGAATCGGATGCCGAGTTCTAGTGGACTGGCACCCGAAGACTGCTAGAAGCTTTTGGTACTGCTGTCAACTGGGAGCTGTTCAAGACTTACTTCTATGAGAAGTACTTCCCGGAGTCAGTAAGAAATGTGAAGGACATTGAGTTCATGCAACTAACCCAAGGAGGAAGGACTGTTGCCCAGTACATGGCGAGATTTGAAGAACTGATCAAGTTCTCACGGGTGTTCCAAGGGAACCCCGATCAGATATGGAAATGTGTGAAGTACGAAGCCGGATTGAAGCCAGAGCTGAATTATACTGTAGCACATATGGAGATCAGGGACTTCCCCACCCTGGCCAACAAGTGCCGCATTTTGGAGGAAGGACAAGGTAAGCTCCAGGCTGCAAGGGCGGAAAGAGCTAAGGGCTAGGACCTCAAGCCCCGAAGTTCAAACCCCAACACCAAAACCAACCACGAAACCATTACAACCCCTACCACACCAACCAATTCAAGCCACATCAACAACAACAAAGAACCCCCTTCCATCAACAACCCAAGCAACCCTACAGACCACCGTTCTAGAACAACAACCACCGAAACAACAACAACAACAACAATAACCGGCAAGGAGTGTCGGGAGGCCCCCGGAACAATGCGCAACAAGGAGGGTCCAATGGGACCAAGAACAAGACGCCCCAAGGAGCCCCCTCCACCTTTGCTAGGCCTACACCGGCAATAATATGCCCCCAGTGCGGGAAAGATCATGGCAATCGTCCCTGCCTAGCTGGACAAAACGTGTGCTTCAAGTGCGGGAAGCCTGGCCACTACGCCAACAGATGCAACAACGGAGGGCCAACGAATCAGAAACCTAGGCCGCAACGCCAAAGAAGAATCTTCACCCTCAACGCGGACGAAGCAGAAAGGTCTAACGTCCTCATCGAAGGTATGTGCGAAATAAACGGCGAACCTTTAACTGTACTTTATGACTCTGGCGCTACACACTCTTTCATTTCACATGCTAGTGTCGAGTCTCTTAATTTAAAGACTTCCAAACTTCCTTTTGATCTTATTGTATCTACCCCCACAAATCACCCTGTAAATACTTGTTTCTGTTGTTTAAATTGCCACCTTGCTGTAGAAAATAGATCCTTTGTCATAGATTTGATTTGCTTACCCATGAAAGGTATAGGTGTAGTCCTTGGCATGGATTGGCTTCACGCCAACCGTGTAATGTTAGATTGTAACACCAAAACCGTTGTCTTCCCCTCTCCCCCTAGCAAAACCAGTCAAACCTTGAAACTCTATCTTAATGCGGTAGAAGTCAACTGTAGTGGGCAAAAGACTAAGGGATATGTTCTCCTAGCTGCTAGCGAAGTACACTTTGAGCAGAACCTAGAAAATATACCAGTAGTAAGAGACTATCCTGAGGTGTTTTCGGAAGAGATACCCGAGTTTCCCCCCAAGAGAGAAGTGGAGTTCTCCATTGAGTTGGTTCCTGGAGCAGGACCAATCTCCATTGCCCCTTACAGAATGTCACCCCTAGAACTAGTCGAGCTTAAAACCCAACTTGAGGAACTTTTAGAGAAGAGCTTTATAAGACCTAGTGCTTCACCGTGGGGAGCCCCGGTCTTGTTTGTGAAGAAGAAGGACGAGAGCATGAGGTTGTGTATAGACTATAGGCAATTGAATCGTGTAACGGTGAAAAACAAATACCCTTTGCCTAGGATTGATGATCTCATGGACCAATTGAGAGGAGCAGTGGTCTTCTCTAAGATTGATTTGAGGTCGGGATACCACCAAATTAGAGTGAGAGACGAGGACATACCAAAGACCGCCTTTAGAACTCGGTATGGACACTTTGAGTTCGCGGTGATGTCTTTTGGATTGACAAATGCTCCTGTAGTATTTATGGATTACATGAATAGAATCTTTAGACCCTATTTAGATCAGTTCGTGGTCGTTTCCAAAGATGATATACTCATCTGTTCGAAGACCCACGGGAGCATGAGCGTCATTTGAGGATAGTTTTGGAGATATTAAAGGAGAAAGAGCTGTATGCAAAACTCTCTAAGTGTGAATTTTGGTTGGAGGAGGTTAAGTTTTTAGGGCACGTTGTGTCAAAAAGAGGAATAGCCGTTGATCCTAGTAAAGTAGAAGCCGTAATGAATTGGGATAGACCAACCACCATAACAGAAATACGGAGCTTTTTGGGTTTAGCAGGCTACTATCGTAGGTTTATCAAAGGATTCTCCCAAATTGCCCTACCCCTGACCAAGCTAATTAGGAAGAATGCACCATTTGTGTGGAATCCCGAGTGTGAGAAGAGTTTCCAAGAGCTTAAGGAAAAGTTAACCACGACCCCAGTCTTAGTCTTACCTAGCCCCAATGTACCTTTTGAGGTATATTGCGATGCTTCGGGCAAAGGACTAGGGTGTGTGTTGATGAAAAATAGGCAAGTGGTAGCCTATGCATCTTGACAATTCAAGCCTCACGAGGCTAACTACCCCACCCATGACCTAGAGTTAGCCGCCGTAGTGTTTGCCTTAAAGATGTGGAGACACCATTTGTATGGTGTAAGGTTTGAAGTTTTCTCCGATCATAAGAGTCTCAAGTACCTCTTTGATCAAAAGGAGTTGAACATGAAGCAGAGAAGGTGGATGGAATTCCTCAAAGACTACGATTTCAGTTTAAGTTACCACCCCGGCAAGGCTAATGTAGTCACCGATGCCTTGAGCCGAAAGTCGTTACACATGTCCCACATGATGGTCAAGGAAGTTGAGCTAATAGAGGGGGATGTTTGTGACCAATGAGGGTATGAAAATGTGCTATCTTACCATAACAAGTGGGTTTAAACAAAGAGTTATGCTAGCACAGAGGGAGAATGAGGAATTTAGGGAGCTCATAGAGGCGGTTAAGGCAGGAAAACTCAAGGGATTCGAACAAGATCTCGATTGGGTATGGAGGTTTGAAGGGAGGATCTGTGTGCCACAAGATGGTGACCTCCGAGAGAAGATCTTGGAGGAGGCTCACAAAAGCTATTTCACCATCCATCCCGGTGTTACCAAGATGTATCAAGACTTGAAGAAGATGTTTTGGTGGCCCAGAATGAAGAAGGATGTAGTCGCCTGGGTTAGTAAGTGCTTGGTATGTCAGAAAGTGAAAATCGAGCACGAAAAACCTTCAGGTTTGTTGCAACCCCTGTCAATCCCCGAATGGAAGTGGGAATGCATATCTATGGATTTCGTGACGGGATTGCCTAAGACCCTAGCTGGCCATGATGCTCAATGTTGATTTCAGCTTTCAGCCCGGATTCGTACTTCACACATTTCCAATACTCATCAGGGTTTCCTTGATACATCCTCGAGAACTTAATGAGCTCCTCGAACTTGGCGGTATACTGAGCGACATTCATACCTCCTTGAGTGAGTTGCATGAACTCGATATCTTTTGCATTCCTTACTGATTCTGGGAAATATTTTTCATAAAAATGAGCCTTGAACAGCTCCCAATCTATCTGAGTGCCTGCTGCCTCCAGTAGTCTCCGAGTATCGGTCCACCAGAACTCGGCATCCGCTTCTAACATGTATGTAGCAAAGGTCACCTTTTGTTCCTCCGAGCATATAACCATCGTAAAGATCTTCTCTATATTCTTCATCCATTCTTCAGCATGATTTGGGTTCAAAGCTCCTCTAAAAGATGGCGGATTCGCTCTATGAAACTCCCCGAACCGTGCATTCTCCATAACCTCAACATCAATAGGATAGCGACTCGCTTCGCCTTGACGGTCCATCCTTTCAAACAACCTTTCCATGGCCTTTGCCATGTCCCTGAGAGCTTCAGCAGTTCTGTCACCTTGTCCGTTTCCATTTGGAGTCCTATTCCGTCCTAATGGTGCCATTGGTCCCTGAGCACACAAAATAGAAAACACTAAGGTGATCAAGCTCAATACTTCATGTTATGTGAGCTAGCTACCATGGCATCTACACAAACAGAGTCATGTATTTCTATCTTATAGCTCATCTTATCAACAAAGCAACTACACATGACATAACTATCGCATTATGCTTGAGAAGCATAGTCAGTCCAATCCTCAGGCTCCGTGAAGGTCGAACTGCTCTGATACCAAAATGTAACACCCTAATATTTAACTCAACACGCCTAGGACGCATTTAAGTTAATTATTAGTTGATACTCTTTTGTTCCAGATCTTAATTCAAACTTCTTGAAAATACTTTAGTGAAAATATGGGTAAATTTTTTTTTGAACTTAAATACCAAAACATGAGCCGCGCTTTCTAAGTATCTAGTTTCGTTCATCTTGCCTGTGTAAGAGATGTTAGAGACAAATAACAGTTAAATACATAATACAATCATAACATAAACTCGAATAACACATTAATAACAATATCATAATAGTGATGTCCTCTAAACATAAGGACATTAATGTATATCCATTAATAGAATACAAACTGATAAATAAGATACGATCACTTTAAATATCCAAAGGAAACTATCTCCGTAGCTCCTCGTCCAGTCTTACGGTAAATCACGAACTACCCCATCATTCCTGTCTAGAGACGACACGGAAAAAGAAAAGGGATGAGAAACTTATACAAGAATCTCAGTAGGGCTTCCCGACTCTAACACAAGTGTCATCGTCATTGTCCCTAGGAACCTCGGGTTTAATTATGAAAATGGTGAACATATATATAAGGTTCATTTATTAAGTTCTAAATATCATTAGTCGAGACCCGTATCTTTTAGCATGAATCTTAATGTCATGAATGCAACATATTAATCATGGATGAATGTCAATATCATATACATAATATCATAAAATTCATAAAACAATGCATATGATATAAAGAACATCATGATCATCATTCTTACAGGTGACTTAAACTTCTTCATTCTTTTTTCCTTGGGGGCTGCCCTATAATTCTCACTTTTCTCGAGAGTTCTAGGTTATGAGCTCATACCTCACTAGTCGTCAATAGCGCAATCTTATCCCTTTTGATAAGTTAAATTCCCAACTCTTAAGGTACGGGATAGGGGGCATTAGGATCACCCTTCATAACCTTTAATTCGAGGAGTCTAAAGGATCATTTCCTATTTGGATCACCTCTCATAACCTTTAATTTGGGGAGTCTAGAGGATCATTTCCATGTGTCTTATGTCACCTTTAACCTTGGCATGTTATATAGAGATGCAAATATGAATAACTCATCATTTCAACATTTCATGCTCACAAACTTCATGGAATCATGCATCTCAATTTATCAAGCATAATTATAACATACCATAACTTAAACTACATAAACATGCATCATACTTCATTGCATATATCCATAAGCCATATAAGTTTCAACACATGAATATAGCCTTCACAAGATATCAACCGCATTCATGCCATCAAATTTATCAACATTTACGCTTAAGCCCCAAAGGGTCAAATCACAATTTCTCAAAGGTTACGGGTCAAAATGCAAATACCCCTTTGTAACACCTTCTCACAAACTAGAGATCTTTAACATTAACCAATAATTTTAATAGACATATATCTATTAGAAACCATTATAAACTCATCATAAAAAAACCTTTTAAGGCCAGAAACCAAATTTCAATACATTTTAGGGGTCAAAGTTCAAAATCGCATGTTTTTAATATTTAACGACGACCGAAATTTCTAAAACTTTATATAAACCTCATAAATGGTATTTTGGACTCATGGACACATTCAACATCATTAGTAGCTTTAAATAAAATCATTTGGCTGAAATAACATAGTTGATAGTTCAAAACACAACTTTCTGCATTTTGCAAAACGGCCCAAACTAACACTTGTAACTACCCTTTTATGCATCTATGGTACCAAAAATAATTTTTACAATAACTATTAGCGATTTAAACTCATCTAAACATCCTAAATCAGTAACCTTTCTAGTTCTAAAGGATTAAATCAGAATACTACAATTTTAGCATTTAAAATCATGAGAAAAACCGTATTCTTAATCCTTTATAATTTCTAGGTCTTTCAAGATTTCTTTGTACAAATTTGAAGACAAGATCATACCTAAAAATAAAGTATATCAAGCTTTAAATCAGAATTATATAAGTGCCAAAAATAAATAGATGAGAAGTGTCCATGATCAAAGTTGTCATTGAAAATAAAACAAGTAAATCTTGAACTTTAGGATTTAAATGATAACTAGAATCATAAACTTGTCTTGTAACCTTATTATTATCATTATAAGGTGATAACTTGGAAATATAAATATGAAATGCAAGGCTTGAAATATAAATATAAAGATGCAAATTCATTCTTAGGTATTTATGATTTAGGTGACAACTTGAAAGTAAATATGAATATGCAAGTTCATATTATTATCTTCAAGAATTAAAGTGATAACTTGGAATATAAATATGATTATGAAAAGCTTGAAATATAAATATGATATGCAAGAACTTATAACATAAATATGGATGCAAGTTCATTTTTATGTCTTATTAAGCTTAAAACTCAAGACTTAGTAACTCCTTTAGAAATCTTTTGTCATCAAGAATTAAATCTTGGGCTTCAGAGGACATTTAAATGATGGATTCACAACCACCACCATGATTCCTCATCATCAAGCCATGGTCATTATCAAATCATAAAAATCGAAAATATAAAGGAAGAACAAAAGAAAGAACATGAAATAAAATCCCTACCAAGTTGTTTCTTTGTTAATTAAAGCAAGAGCTTGATCTTGTATGAGATATCAACGACAAAAATCTGATCTTAGTGATGGTATATATTTGGCCAAGTGAAGATGAAATGGTGGGAGGATTTTTGTTGTGTTCTTGTGTTTGGATATGGAAAGTTTAGGTGCTTAGGGGTTGGTTTATGGTATGTATGTGTTTGTTTGAGCTTGGGAACTTGGATGAATATCAAGAATGGAGTCTCTTGGAGGTGGAGAAAGAAGAAGAAGAGAGCTTTGTATTTAGAGAGAGAAGAGAGGATTTTTGGCTAATTTCTGTGAGCAAGACTACAACCAAAAATGCAAATGGTACGAATGAATGTTTGTGTGAATTAGGCTTGGAAAAACACATATTTATAGGGATTTTGGGGGGTGAGGCAGCTGCATTAATGGCTATAATGGGGAGTATTTTTTTCAATTTTTGTGAGTGGTAGGACATATATTTGATGGGTATTTAATTTGGAATGGTTTAGAAATGATAAATTAGTGTAAGTGGCTTAACCATCAAGAGTTTAAAATTCCTCAAGACAAGATTAAATGGCCAACACTTATAGTGGAAATTTTAGTGCTAATAATCTGAAGTAATAAAACAAAAATAAATCTAAAATATATTTTATTTTTGAGAAAAAGAAATTGTTAGTGGAAAAGAAATTGATAAACTAAAGTAAGTGCTTAATAATCAAATATTTAAGGTGCTCCATTACAAAATTAAATGGCCAACATATGTAGTGGAATTTTTAGTGCAAATAATCTGAAGTAATAAAAAAAATAAATCTAAAATATATTTTATTTTTAAGAAAAGGAAATTTAATACACTAATTTCCTATTATGTGTCTTAAGAACCCCTTTTTAATTAAGAAAGAAAAACAATCTTTTCTGAAATAATCTTATGCTTTAAAATTACCTCAAATAATTATTTTGACTTAAGATAAATAAATAAAATTAATTTATCTTTAATTAGAGCCTAATATTGCCTATATTTATTTGATTACGTAAATAAGCTCATTTATTGTTAATTAGGGGTAAAATGGTAATTTCACACAAAAACTCCCCGAAACCACCCAAACATTTTCAAATATCAAATTACACATGTAATAAATATTTTGAACTCCCGGGCGATGACTAGGTTCAGAAATTACTTAATCTCGTGTTAAATTACCACAGGGGTATTTTGGTAATTTCACTGTAAAAAATTGAAGTTGATATTTTCACATCTACAACACACATAATCCCCTTCAAGCATAAAACTAACCCCTTGAGGATAGCCTGGACTGGCCGTCCTTAATTTCGGGGCAAAAATGACCTTAGGGGTATTTTGGTCATTTGTACATTGAAAAATTGAAAATCGCGATTTTTGCACATATTGCTATTTAATCACCATATAATGTTATTCTAATATCAAAATATCCTATTGAAGATGTCCTGGACTATTTTGGCCTCAAATCTTGTGTAGAAATGACCTAGGGGTATTTTGGTCATTTTGCATAGCAGTAAAAATCGAGGCGTTACATTTCTACCCTCCTTAAAAAGAATTTCGTCCTCGAAATTCGTTACCTGTGAATAGTTCAGGATAATGAGTCTTCATTTCCGATTCCAATTCCCATGTGAAATCCTTCATCTTACCTTGTCCCCATGCCACCTTAACCAAAGGTACAACTTTGTTTCTTAACTGTTTAAATTTTTTGTCCATGATCCTCGTAGGTGGTAAGTTGAAAGTCAGGTCCTCCCTTAATTGTACTTGTTCTGGCTCTAACACATGACCAGGGTCTGACTGATACTTCTTTAATTGGGAGACATGAAAGACATCATGGAGGTTGGATAAGTTGGGTGGTAAGGCTATTCGGTATGCTACAGACCCGACTCGACTAAGGATTTCAAATGGACCAAGAAATCTAGGATTTAACTTCTTGACTCTCATAACTCGACCTATGCCTGTGGTAGGGGTGATCCTAAGGAATACATGTTCTCCTTCTTGGAATTCTAACGGCTTTCGCCGTTTGTCCGCGTAGCTTTTCTGTCGACTTTGAGCAGTGAGAATTCTATCCTTAATTCTCTTGATTTGTTCCGTTGTTTCCCTCACAATATCAGGTCCTAACAAGTTTTGTTCCCCGGGTTCATACCAGCATAAAGGTGATTGGCATTTTCGGCCATACAGGGCTTCATACAGTGCCATGCCGATACTTGCATGATAACTGTTGTTATAAGCAAATTCAATCAATGGCAAGTATTTATCCCAACTCCCTCTTTGGTCCAACACACATGCCCTCAACATATCCTCCAATGTTTGAATGGTCCTCTCAGTTTGACCATCTGTTTGAGGGTGGTAAACCATGCTTAAACACAACTTTGAACCAAACGCCCTTTGAAAGGCTCCCCAAAACCGTGACGTAAACCGCGGGTCTCGATCCGAGATTATTGTCGACGGTACCCCATGTAATCTTACGATCTCTTGAATATATAACTGAGCTAGCCTATCCAAGGAGTAAGTTACCTTGATAGGTAGAAAGTGGGCCGACTTGGTGAGTCGATCCACTATTACCCATATGGCATCATGACCTGCTTGGGTCCTCGGTAGTCCAGTCACAAAATCCATTGAGATACTTTCCCATTTCCACTCGGGGATTGTCAGGGGTTGCAACATTCCAGAGGATTTTTGGTGCTCAATCTTCACTTTTTGACAGACTAAGCACTTACTAACCCAGGCGCACACATTCTTCTTCAACCCAGGCCACCAGAACATCTTTTTCAGGTCCTGATACATCTTAGTGGTACCAGGGTGAATTGTAAAATGGCTCTTATGGGCCTCCTTCAAAATCTCCTTTCGGAGGTCACCTCTTGTCGGTACACAGATTCGGCCTTTAAACCTCCACATACCATCAGCACCTTGGGCGAAATCTTTTAACTTTCCACCAGATCGCCTCTAGAGTTTCCTGAAACTCACTATCCTCTCGTTGGGCTTGAGTGATCTCTTCCATGAAGCCACTCGTCACACTAAGATGGCATGCCTTCATGCTCTTAGTGGTCAAGGTCATCCCCAGGTTCAGGTCTCTAAACATTTCGATCAGCTCAACTTCCTTAACCATCATGTAGGATAGGTGCAACGATTTCCTACTTAAGGCATCAGCCACTACATTGGCTTTGTCAGGATGGTAGTTTAACCCAAAATCATAGTCTTTCAAAAATTCCACCCACCTCCTCTGCCTCATGTTTAGCTCCTTTTGATCAAAGAGGTACTTAAGACTCTTACGATCAGAGAATACTTCAAACTTTTCCCCATACAGATGGTGTCTCCATACCTTTAAAGCAAACACCCCAGCTGCTAATTCAAGGTCATGGGTGGGGTAGTTTGCTTCGTGAGGCTTGAGTTGCCTAGATGCATAGGCTACCACTTGCCTATTTTGCATCAATACACAACCCAATCCTTTCCCTAAAGCATCACAATATACCTCGAAAGGCACATTAGGGTCAGGTAATACTAACACTGGGGTTGTGGTTAACTTCGCTTTAAGCTCTTGAAAACTCTTCTCACATTCGGGAGTCCAAACAAAAGGGGCATTCTTCCTAGTAAGCTTGGTAAGGGGTAAGGAAATTTGAGAAAATCCCTTAATAAACCTACGGTAATATGCAGCAAGTCCTAAAAAGCTTCAGATTGCATTACTGTAGTAGGTCTCTCCCAGCTCATCACAGCTTCTATTTTACTAGGATCCACTGCAATTCCTCCTTTTGATACTACATGCCCTAAGAACTTCACTTCCTGCAACCAGAATTCACACTTAGATAGTTTGGCATATAGTTTCTTTTCCTTCAAAATCTCCAAAATTGTCCTCAAATGATATTCGTGCTCCTCGTGGGTCTTTGAATAGATGAGTATATCATCTATGAAAACAACCACAAACTGATCCAAATAGGGTCTAAAGATCCTATTCATATAATCCATGAACACAGCAGGAGCATTGGTCAGTCCAAATGACATCACTGTGAATTCAAAGTGGCCATATCGAGTTCGAAAGGCCGTCTTTGGTATGTCCTCATCTCTCACTCTAATTTGATGATTTCCTGACCTCAAGTCTATCTTGGAGAACACCATCGCTCCTCTTAATTGATCCATTAAATCATCAATCCTAGGCAAAGGGTACTTGTTCTTTACTGTCACTCGGTTCAATTGCCTATAATCAATGCATAACCTCATACTTCCATCCTTTTTCTTAACCAATAGGACCGGGGATCCCCATGGTGATACACTTGGTCTAACAAACTTCTTCTCTAAAAGTTCCTCTAATTGAGTTTTTAACTCAGTTAATTCTAGAGGTGGCATCCTATAGGGTGCTATAGATATTGGTCCTGTCCCCAGAACTAACTCTATGGAGAACTCAATTTCTCTTTTTGGAGGGAACTCGGGTATATCATCAGGAAACACCTCAGGATAGTCTCTCACAATGGCTACATACATGTTAGAAGCAGATGCCGAGTTCTGGTGGACCGATACTCGGAGACTACTGGAGGCAGCAGGCACTCAGATAGATTGGGAGCTGTTCAAGGCTCATTTTTATGAAAAATATTTCCCAGAATCAGTAAGGAATGCAAAAGATATCGAGTTCATGCAACTCACTCAAGGAGGTATAAATGTCGCTCAGTATACCGCCAAGTTCGAGGAGCTCATTAAGTTCTCGAGGATGTATCAAGGAAACCCCGATGAGTACTAGAAATGTGTGAAGTACAAATCCAGGCTGAAAGCTGAAATCAACATTGCTGTGGCTCAATTGGAGATCAGGGACTTCCCTACGCTGGTCAACAAATGTCGTATAATTGAAGATGGTCAAAAGAAGCTGAGTACATTAAGGGCAGACAACTTTGCAAAGAAGCTGGCACCACAAGCCCCAAGGTTTAAGTCGCAAAACCGACCACTCTTCAGACCGCAATCGAGACCACAGCCTAGGCCACAGTTTAGGCCGCAAGGCCTTAGGAAGGACTTTCATCAAGGGGGATTAAGCGGAACCAAAGGCAAGGCACCCCAATGGACCCCAGCCGCACCTCTAAGACCTGCCCTTGCTACTGAATGCCCAAGGTATGGGAAGCAACATGGTGATCGGCCTTGCTTGTTAGGCCAGAATGTTTGCTACCGGTGTGGGAAGCCCGATCACTACTCGCGGGAATGCATAGAGAGGAACCCAACAGCCCCCAACCCCAAGCCACAACGCCAAGGAAGGGTCTTCACCCTCAGTGCAGAGGACTCAACAAGATCTAGAAACCTCATGGAAGGTAAGTGTGAAATGAATGGTAGAACCTTAATTGTACTATTTGACTCTGGCGCTACTCATTCATTCATATCCCAAACTTGTACTGAATCCTTAAAATTGCATGTGTCAGAACTCCCCTTTGATCTCACTGTTTCTACCCCTACTGGGAAACCTGTTAGGACCTGTAGATGTTGCCTAAACTGTCATTTCATTGTTGAAGGTAGATCTTTTGTTCTAGATTTAGTCTGTCTACCTATGCAAGGTCTAGATATAATTCTCGGCATGGATAGTTATGTCATGTGTAGTTGCTTTGTTGATAAGATGAGCTATAAGATAGAAATACATGACTCTGTTTGTGTAGATGCCATGGTAGCTAGCTCACATAACATGAAGTATTGAGCTTGATCACCTCAGTGTTTTCTGTTTTGTGTGCTCAGGGACTAATAGCACCATCACTACAGAATAGGACTCCAAATGGAAACGGACAAGATGACGGAACTGCTGAAGCTCTCAGGGACATGGCAAGGGCCATGGAAAGGCTGTTTGAAAGGATGGACCATCAAGGCGAAGCGAGTCGCTATCCTATTGATGCTGAGGTTATGGAGAATGCACGGTTCGGGGAGTTTTTGTGTAAAATTACCATTTTGCCCCTAATTAACAATAAATGAGCTTATTTACGTAATCAAATAAATATAGGCAATATTAGGCTCTAATTAAAGATAAATTAATTTTATTTATTTATCTTGAGTCAAAATAATTATTTGAGGTAATTTTAAAGCATAAGATTATTTTAGAAAAGATTGTTTTTCTTTCTTAATTAAAAAATGGTTCTTAAGACACATAATAGGAAATTAGTGTATTAAATTTTTTTTTCTTAAAAATAAAATATATTTTAGATTTATTTTTTTTTATTACTTCAGATTATTTGCACTAAAAATTCCACTACATATGTTGGCCATTTAATTTTGTAATGGAGCACCTTAAATATTTGATTATTAAGCACTTCCTTTAGTTTATCAATTTCTTTTCCACTAACAATTTCTTTTTCTCAAAAATAAAATATATTTTAGATTTATTTTTGTTTTATTACTTCAGATTATTAGCACTAAAATTTCCACTATAAGTGTTGGCCATTTAATCTTGTCTTGAGGAATTTTAAACTCTTGATGGTTAAGCCACCTACACTAATTTATCATTTCTAAACCATTACAAATTAAATACCCATCAAATATATGTCCTACCACTCACAAAAATTGAAAAAAATACTCCCCATTATAGCCATTAATGCAGCTGCCTCACCCCCCAAAATCCCTATAAATATGTGTTTTTCCAAGCCTAATTCACACACAAACATTCATTCTTACCATTTGCATTTTTGGTTGTAGTCTTGCTCACAAAAATTAGCCAAAAATCCTCTCTTCTCTCTGTAAATACAAAGCTCTCTTCTTCTTCCTTCTCCACCTCCAAGAGACTCCATTCTTGATATCCATCCAAGTTCCCAAGCTCAAACAAACACATACATACCATAAACCAACCCCTAAGCACCTAAACTTTCCATATCCAAACACAAGAACACAACAAAAATCCTCCCACCATTTCATCTTCACTTGGCCAAATATATACCATCACTAAAATCAGATTTTTGTCGTTGATATCTCATACAAGATCAAGCTCTTGCTTTAATTAACAAAGAAACAACTTGGTAGGGAATTTATTTCATGTTCTTTCTTTTGTTCTTCCTTTATATTTTTGTTTTTTATGATTTGATAATGACCATGGCTTGATGATGAGGAATCATGGTGGTGGTTGTGAATCCATCATTTAAATGTCCTCTAAAGCCCAAGATTTAATTCTTGATGACAAAAGATTTCTAAAGGAGTTACTAAGTCTTGAGTTTTAAGCTTAATAAGACATAAAAATGAACTTGCATCCATATTTATGTTATAAGTTCTTGCATATCATATTTATATTTCAAGCTTTTCATAATCATATTTATATTCCAAGTTATCACTTTAATTCTTGAAGATAATAATATGAACTTGCATATTCATATTTACTTTCAAGTTGTCACCTAAATCATAAATACCTAAGAATGAATTTGCATCTTTATATTTATATTTCAAGCCTTGCATTTCATATTTATATTTCCAAGTTATCACCTTATAATGATAATAATAAGGTTACAAGACAAGTTTATGATTCTAGTTATCATTTAAATCCTAAAGTTCAAGATTTACTTGTTTTATTTTAAATGACAACTTTGATCATGGACACTTCTCATCTATTTATTTTTGGCACTTATATAATTCTGATTTAAAGCTTGATATACTTTATTTTTAGGTATGATCTCGTCTTTAAATTTGTACAAAGAAATTTTGAAAGACCTAGAAATTATAAAGGATTAAGAATACAGTTTTTCTCATGATTTTAAATGCTAAAATTGTAGTATTCTGATCTAATCCTTTAGAACTGGAAAGGTTATTGATTTAGGATGTTTAGATGAGTTTAAATCGCTAATAGTTATTGTAAAAATTATTTTTGGTACCATAGATGCATAAAAGGGTAGTTACAAGTGTTAGTTTGGGCCGTTTTGCAAAATGCAGAAAGTTGTGTTTTGAACTATCAACTATGTTATTTCAGCCAAATGATTTTATTTAAAGCTACTAATGATGTTGAATGTGTCCATGAGTCCAAAATACCATTTATGAAGTTTATATAAAGTTTTAGAAATTTCGGTCATCGTTAAATATTAAAAAAAGTGATTTTGCACTTTGACCCCTAAAATGTATTGAAATTTGGTTTCTGGCCTTAAAAGGTTTTTTATGATGAGTTTATAACGGTTTCTAATAGTTATATGTCTATTAAAAGTATTGGTTAATGTTAAAGATCTCTAGTTTGTGAGAAGGTGTTACAAAGGGGTATTTGCATTTTGACCCGTAACCTTTGAGAAATTATGATTTGACCCTTTGGGGCTTAAGCGTAAATGTTGATAAATTTGATGGCATGAATGCGGTTGATATCTTGTAAAGGCTATATTCATGTGTTGAAACTTATATGGCTTATGGATATATGCAATGAAGTATGATGCATGTTTATGTAGTTTAAGTTATGGTATGTTATAATTATGCTTGATAAATTGAGATGCATGATTCCATGAAGTTTATGAGCATGAAATGTTGAAATGATGAGTTATTCATATTTGCATCTCTATATAACATGTCAAGGTTAAAGGTGACATAAGACACATGGAAATGATCCTCTAGACTCCCCGAATTAAAGGTTATGAGAGGTGATCCAAATAGGAAATGATCCTTTAGACTCTCCGAATTAAAGGTTATGAAAGGTGATCCTAATGCCCCCTATCCCGTACCTTAAGAGTCGGGAATTTAACTTATCAAAAGGGATAAGATTGCGCTATTGACGACTAGTGAGGTATGAGCTCATAACCTAGAACACTTGAGAAAAGAGAGAATTATAGGGCGGCCCCCAAGGAAAAGAGAATAAAGAAGTTTAAGTCACCTATAAGAATGATGATCATGATGTTCTTTATATCATATGCATTGTTTTATGAATTTTATGATATTATGTATATGATATTGACATGCATCCATGATTAATATGTTGCATTCATGACATTAAGATTCATACTAAAAGATACGGGTCTCGGCTAATGATATTAAGAACTTAATAAATGAACCTTATATATATGTTCACCATTTTCATAATTAAACCCGAGGCTCCTGGGGACGATGACGGCTCACTTTCTGCCTATTAGAGTGACATACTCTTTAGATAAATTGGCTCAGTTATACATCCAAGAGATCGTAAGATTGCATGGAGTGCCATCAACGATAATCTCGGATCGAGATCCGCGGTTTACGTCACGTTTTTTGGGAGCCTTCCAAAAGGTATTTGGTTCAAAGCTGTGCTTAAGCACAGCCTACCACCCACAAACGGATGGCCAATCTGAGAGAACCATTCAAACCCTAGAAGATATGTTGAGAGCCTGTGTTTTAGATCAGAAAGGGAGTTGGGATAAGTACTTGCCTTTGATCGAGTTTGCGTATAACAACAGTTATCACACGAGCATCGGTATGGCACCGTACGAGGCGTTGTATGGAAGGAAGTGCCAATCACCTTTGTGTTGGTACGAGTCTGGGGAGCAAAGTGCCTTAGGACCTGATGTAGTGAGGGAGACGACGGAGCAAATCAAAAAGATTAAGGATAGAATCTTAACCGCTCAAAGTCGGCAGAAAAGCTACGCGGACAAAAGGCGTAAGCCCTTGGAATTCCAAAAGGGAGAACATGTATTTCTAAGAATCACCCCCACTACAGGCATAGGGAGAGCTATGAAATTCAAAAAGTTGAGCCCCCGATTCCTTGGTCCCTTCCAAATTCTTCAAAAGATAGGAACAATTGCCTACAAAATAGCCTTACCCCCTAATCTTTCTAATCTTCACGACGTCTTTCACGTCTCTCAGTTAAGGAAGTATGAGTCCGACCCTAGCCATGTCCTAGAGCCAGAGCATGTACAGTTAAGGGAGGACTTAACTTTCAATCTGCCACCAACGAGGATCGTGGATCGCGGAGTCAAGCAGTTGAGAAACAAGTCCGTTCCTTTGGTGAAAGTGGCATGGGGACGGGACAAGACCGAAGAATTCACGTAGGAATTAGAGTCGGAGATGAAGACCAAGTATCCAGAGCTCTTCTAAGGTATGAATTTCGAGGATGAAATTCTTTTTAAGGAGGGGAATAATGTAACGCCCCGATTTTCTGTCTGAGTGGAAAATGACCGAAATGCCCCTGAGGTCATTTTCGGCCCGGAATTCGAGGATGGCCGACTCGGCAGTACTCAAAGGGCCAACTCAATGTTTAAAGGGGATTGAATGGCCTGCGAATGTTTCCAGAAGCGAGAATCTCGTTTTCCACAGTTTCGGGTCAAAATGACCAAAATACCCCTATAGCGTTTTTACGCGGGTAAAAGTGCCGTTTGAGCCCAAAACTTTCCCCAGAGGTTTAAAAACATATTTTCATGTATCTAGAGGTCCCTGTTCAAGTCCCGGTGGTCCCGGGCAGTTTCTGTGCAAAATTATGATTTTGCCCCTAGAATAGTGTTTTTACGCCTAATGACATAACTAAGCTAACCTAAGCAATATTAGGCTCTAAACAAAGATTAATTAATTTCCATAATTAATCTAGAGTCAAAATAAATTATTAAAGTTAATTAGAACCTAAAATTGCTTAGATTAAACTTAAATCCCTTTTTAGAACTCGAGATTCCTAGTCTTGGAATCTTGAATAGTGTTTTTTCTCTCCAATTCCTTAAATCAAGGAATTGTGTCTAGAATTGTTTATACACTAAAATGAATTTATAACTCACTAATGATGCAAGAACACTCTCTAATTATGTCTTGCCAACCTTAATTACCCATTTCCTCACCTAAACACTTTCTTACAAATTTCTAATCTTAAGCATAATCAAAGATACACCTAAACACAACTCTAAACCACAATTAAAATGCAAACTAATCCTCCTCCAAATCTGATGCACATGGCCGAAACTCTCCCCCCATTTGACCACATGTTGAATTGTTTCTCACTCAAAGAACCATGCTTGAGGCCATACCTTGAACCATACCTCACCATACTTTGAACCATACCTCACCATGCCTCAAGACCACATTATCTCACCTCATGGAACTCATGGGATGCCCTCCAATCTGCAATGGTCGAAGCCTCCTCCTCCATGTGCACCCTTCATTTGTTTCATTTCTCTATAAATAGAATGCCTTGAGGAGCTTGCACCACTTTTAGATCATTTGCTAAGTTTAGGAACACTCAAAGCTTTTCTTTTCTCTCAAAGTTCTAGTGTTCTTCAAGATCTTCAAAGTTCTTCAAGTTCTTCATCTTCTTCTTCCATCTTCAAGTTCATCACACCAAGTAGGGATTTTCTTTCAAGTACTTCTTTCTTTAAAGTTCTTGTTCTAGCTTTATGTTCATAGTTTATCTTGATTCTTTTTAGAACTTCTTTTCCTCTCCTTTTTCTTTCTCATTTTCGGCCATGGGCCTTGAAGTTCAAAGAAATGAGAGCTTGATGATGAGGGTTTCATGATGATGTTCATCACTTGAAACAAACTCTAGAGCTTGATCTTTGTTCTTGAGCAAAAAAGTTTCTAGTTCTCCCTTTCTTGAACTCTTGAGAACTTTAGCTTTGATGGTGTTTTAAAATGGTTCTATGAACTCAATGATAAGGACTCATGGTGTTGGTGTAAATATATCACCAAGATCATGGACTCTAGAGTTTTCAAATATTCCTTTTCATGCCTAGAATGTTTCGGCCATTTTCTTTCTTCTACTTGGTTCAATGTTTTGATTTTCTAAAATGTTGTCTTGAGTTCTAAGAACTCTAAGCTTTACTTAACCTTGGTTGGATGAGTTTGGGTTGAGGATTGAGTTCCTTTAAAGTCTTGTTAAGGGCTCTAGAAAGATAAAATGAACTTGCATATTTTAATTTATGCTTGCACTCATATTTACATTCTTGCTATGCATCTTTACTTTCAAGCTATCACCCAAGAACATAAAGATTAAAATGGAACTTGCATCATCACTTAATTTAATTCTTAAAGCCTTTCTATTTCGGCCTTAAAGTCGATTGTTGTTGGGCCGAGAGCACTAAAATAAAGAATTGAACTTGCATTATCACCTAGTTAATTTCTCGAATGCCTATCTATTTCGGCCTTAAAGTCGATTGTTGTTGGGCCAAGAGCACTAAAATAAAGAATTGGACCTTGCATATTTACTTTCAAGCTTGCACATTTAAGTTTATGCCTTGCATATTTATTTTAAGTCATCACTTTACTTTGTAAGCAAGATTAAAAATAAAAAGCATGAGCACATTTATTTTATGTCATAACTTAAGAACCTAGAGCTCAAAGACTTGCCCATTTCATTTCAAGTTAAAGCTTAATGTGAATGCATTCTTTGAATGCATGTTTTCGGCCATGTAGTGATGATGGACTTGCAATGAGTCTTCATCTAGCTACAAGGACTAATAGTCTATGTTCTAAGTTTTTCTCAAAGCTTTACAAGGTTATGTTATCATGAGATATGACTTTATTCCCTTTTAGAAAATGAAATATATTTTGGTCATTGACTTAAGGCTTCTCTTAGCCTCTTGATAAATTAAAATGATTTGCAAAGAGTTTTAGAAATTCTAAATTGATTCCAAGAGAAACTAGTTAACTTATGTACCTAGAGATGTCAATTTAGTTCTCTTATTGAAGTTAGATGTTTTTGGTACTGTCATGATGAGCTTGTGGCTGTATGATGATTTTTTGATGTGTTTGAATGTGTGAAAATATCACATGATGATGTGGAAACGATTCTATGCATGATAGGTAAGAAACTAGCTAACTAGAAATACCGTAAAGCTAGAATTTAACATAGTTTAGACCCATTTGTTTTTGGAACTTATCCAAACTGTTTTAATGGGAACATAATCAGATTAGGATTGTTTAGACATGAAAAACTTGGTAACATTTGGATTAGAATTGAATTTTAGCACTTACAGGGAAACTAGTAACTAGAAAACCGTAAAAACGCAAATGTAGAACTCTTAGAACATTTAGTTTTCTGGATTCTGTCTAGCAACGTTACAACATGATAAATGTGATTTATAATTAGTTCTTAAGTATAGGAATGTCTCATAATTGATTTAGATTTAATTTATAGCCTTAGGCGAAGACGGAACCGAGAAAGGGTCTAAAACATAAGTTCTAGAACCCCGTAACCACAAGTTAGAAATTCTGCCCTATGCTTTTCAGATTTGAGTATGAACATGAGGATTAGGAATGATGATTAATTATGAGCCCTTAGGTGCATAAAATATGAACGACAGATGTTAGAAAACTATATCTTAAGATTAAGACCCGTAAGGGTCAAAGCATAAGCTACCGTAAGGGTAAGCGTTTGATGTTCTATGATGAGGCATGTGGTATGTAAATGATGATGATGTTATTCATATGAGGAATTTATGAGGATATATGTTTATGTGGCATAAAGCAAATTTGGAAGGAATTTGGCGTAATGCCATCATGTCGCCGAATTCCCGACGAATTTGGGAACTTAAAGAGATTTTGAAAATTAAGGTACTAAGATGGGTTCTAGGATGACACCGGTTCGGCCAAGCACCTCCATAGAACTCATGTGACATCGGAACCAATTTATACTCTTAGGTGACACCGGTTCGGCCGAGCACCCCTAAGAGAATTGCCCCCTCACCCGTACTCAGATAGTCGGGATTTATGATACGCTTATCGTTAAGTGGTAAGTAAGAACTAGTGACGACTAGTTAAGGTATGAGCTCATAACCTAGAGATGTGACACGTTCTGGGTGACACCGGTTCGGCCGAGCACCCCCAGTTCGATTATCTTTTAGGGTGGCCCATGAGGAAGAGATGTTTCATGATTATGATTATGTCACTAAGTTTGTCCCATATGAACGTTACTATTGCCACTTTATGCCACTAAGTATGATGATGCTTGATGTTATGTTTTATGTATGTGCATTAGGTAGTGCCATGCATACATCTTCTATTATGTTGCATTCATGAAATTAAGATCATCCTAAAATGAATGGACCTTGGCTAAAGTATATTTTAAAGTTTAAAATGAACTTAATGCATGTTCAGTCATTTTGTATAATTAAACCCAAGGTTCCTGAGGACGTAGATGATGACACCTAGGTAGTAGGAGGCCCTACTGAGATTCTTTAGCAAGATTCTCACTCCCTTTATCTCTTTCTTTCCGTCACGTCTTCAGATGGCGACGTTCGTAGTATTCGTGGACACGCCGACATGGGAGGTGCACCGTGACCCGGACCACGGGTCGTTCCATTTTGTGGGTCGATGCACGGTTAGAGTATTCATGTTCATGGGTCGACCCTTCACTCCCCCTGTACATTCCCATTGTTTCTCCCTCGTCTCACCTTTTGGCGATGACCAGGTGTTCGAGCGCGCACGTCCCCAGAGGAGAGGCTTCTCCGTACATGATCATCCACGTCCGCCGCTCGAGACTACCCCCAGTATGTGCCCCGTTGCCCGTCGTCTTTTTCGGAGACGGATCCTTCCAAGGATTTGGCAACCCAGGTACCCTCCGAGGGATCTTCCCCCACTATACCCATGGACCTTGGGGAGGGTAGCGAGCCTTCTGTGACTCAGCCGAGGCTTGCACGAAGACTGGAGATGAGGCCACGTCGTAGAGGTCACTTCCGAGCCCCGTCCCGCCTATTGACGCCGGAGGAGCTTGCTCAGTTTCCTGGTTACGTGCCACGCTCGAGGGATAGTCGCCAGTAGGAGGCTGTGGATGGCCCGGGTTAGAGCACACACCACTTAGATGGGGATAAACCTTCTTTTGATTTGAGGTTATCCCATTAGACGTGCTTGGGTAGGGGAGTAGTTTATGTTCATATTTATGTTGCATTTTCCTTCATGTATTCCCTTGTACCAAATTAAGTCCCACACTTATAAGTGGGCAAGTTATATATATATATGAGATGATGTTCAGTGTTTTCCCATGATGTGCCTTTATGTGCCTTATGCTATGACGTTATGAGATGTATGTTTTGTCCGTTACTTGTTATATCGCATCACGCTGCTCTCACTTTGTATTTCAAAAAAAAAATTTACCCGCATTTTCCGCTAAGTATTTCTAAATAAAATTGAGAACTATGAAGTAACAGACTAATGATTAACCTAAGTATGTTCTAGAGTATTGGGTTAAAAATTAGGATGTTACACAATCGACTTTAAGGCCGAAATAGAAAGGCTTCGAGATTTAGTTAGGTGATAGTCCAAGCTCTCATTTTAAATCTTTATATTCTTTAGTGATGAAAAGTAAATATGCTAGACAAGAATGTAAATATGAGTGCAATCCATTCTTTATCCTTTAACTTAAAGTGATGGCCTGGAAAATAAATATGAATGCAAAGCTCAAAGTAAATATGTAATGCATAAGCTTGAATTTAAATATGAATGCTAGTCCATTTTATTTCTTATTAGAGCTCATACAAGACTTTAAAGGAACTTAAACCTCTACCCAAACTCATCATGCCAAGATAAAGTAAAGACAAGAGTGACCCCAAGGGTTCTTTAGAACACAAAGTCTCTTTTCTTGAAATGTAGACATAAATAACATTTTTATTAAAACTCAAGCTCTAGAGGCCTCATTATGATGAACACATAGTCATCATCTAGAAGCTCTCATCATCAAGCCATTGTGAACCTCATTGGCCAATATGGCCAAAAATTTGGAGAAAGAAAAGGAAAAGGAACCGAAACTTTTAAGAGGAAAAAGAAACATTTGAAACTCTAGAGACCATGACCTTGATGATGCATTAACACCAACATCATGAGTCCTCATCTTTGAGTTCATGTAACCATTTTAAAACATCATCAAAGTGAAAGGTTTCAAGGATTCAAGAAGAAAAACTAAAACATCTTTACCTTCAAGATCAAAGATCAAGCTTTAGAGATTGTTCAAGTGATGAACATCATCATGAAACCCTCATCATCAAGCTTTCATTCCTTTGATCTTCAAGGCCCATGGCCGAAAATGATGAAGAAAAAGGAGAGGGAAAAGAAGTTCTAAAAAAGACTCAAAAGAAACCATAAACACATAACTAGAAATAGAACTTAAATAAAGAAAATACTTGAAAGAAAATCCCTACCAAGTGATTTGGAGATTGGGATGAGAGAAGAGGATGAAGAACTTGAACACTTGAACTTGAGAGAAAAAGGAAACTTTGAAGTGCTCTTTGAAAACTTACACTTAGCAAATGAACCCAAAATGATGCAAGTTCACCCAAGCATGCTATTTATAGAGAAATGAAACAAATGCAAGGTGCAAATGGGGGGAGAAGGCTTTGGCCATTACAGCTCAAGGGCAGCCCCATGAGTTCCATGAGGTGAGATGTTGTGATCTTGAGGCATGGTGAGGTATGGTTCAAGGTATGGCTCAAGCATGGTTCTTTGAGTGAGAAACAAATCAACATGTGATGTAAATGAGAGAGAGAGGGCCGAAAGTGCATCAGCCATGGGGAGGATTTCTTGCATTTTAATTGTGGTTTAGAGTTGTGTTTAGGTGTATCTTTGATTAGGATTAAGATTAGGAATTTGTAAGAAAGTGTTTAGGTGAGAAAATGGGTAATCAAGGTTGTCAAAACATATTTAAGGAGTGTTCTTGCATCATTAGTGAGTTATAAACTCATTTTAGTGTATAAACAATCCTAGACACAATTCCTTGATTTAAGGAATTGGAGAGAGAAAACACTATTCAAGATTCCAAGAGTGAAATCTTGAGTTTTAGAAAAGAGATTTAAATCTAATCTAAGCAATTTTAGGTTCTAATTAATTTTAATAGTTTATTTTGACTCTATATTAATTATGGAAATTAATTAATCTTCGATTAGAGCCTAATATTGCTTAGGTTTGCTTAATTACATCATTAAGCTCAAAAACACTATTCTAGGGGCAAAATCATAATTTTGCACTGAAACTGCCCAGGACCACCGAGCTCAAACATATGCTTTTAAACATGTAAAAACATTGTTTTAAACTTTCGGGAAAAGTTTCGGGCTCAAACAGCACCTTTACCCGCGTAAAACGCTATAGGGGTATTTTGGTCATTTTGACCCAAAACTGCAGAAAATGAGACTTTCGCCTCCCAAACCACTCAAGGGCCATTCAATCCCCTTCAAACATCGAGTTGGCCCTTCGAGGACTGCCGCGTCGGCCATCCTCGAATTCCGGGCCGAAAATGACCTCAGGGGCATTTTGATCATTTTCCACTCAGACAGAAAATTGGGACGTTACACTTGGCTTCTTTAAGAAGCCTTTTTCTTGGCCAAACAAGGAGAAAACCAGCATCTCACTTTCCTCCATAGCCAAGAGCTTCAATTTGGTTTCAACTCCACATATGTTAGCTTAGAGTTACCAAAATCCAAAGCTTCCTTCACAAAAATTATTGTACACCTCAACACCTACACATATAACCAATTAGAATCTAAATCACTCACCAAATCTCAACCTTGATACCTTGTACCTAACTGTTTGGAAAGAGTTTTGGGTGTGTTTTGAGAGCCTTGAAGTGGTGGGCATCATCTTGAAGCATACTAGGGACAATGACATTACTTGCTTCCAATAGTAGGGCTTTATTTGGTCTTTTCTTGCCAAATTTATATTTCACATCTCTGACCTGTTCTGTTTGAAGTTTTGATTGTGGTGGTTAATGATATATGGTTGTTGATGTACAAATTTTGGTGAAGAATTTGGATGATGTTAGATAACTCATTTTATCAAGAGAAATTTTAGTTAGAGTGCTGGATTTTCGGTTTGCCTGCAGAGAACAAAATTTCATGAATTTATAGACATGTTTGTAGTGATATTCATTGCCTGGAAAAATTATGTGTTGGACCTAACATCTCTAACTATCTACACGAAATTCCTTAAGCATTGGTTTCAGGGAATACTGTCTTAAAAAAATCAGAAACCGAAATAGCTCTCATGCTATCTGGATTTCTAAACTGAAGCAGGGAAATTGTATGATTTTATTATCATAGTAAATGATCGATTCCTCTTTTGAAATTTTTACAGGGAATTAAGATGTTGAAGTGCGACTGTAATTTTTATTTTGAGTTGATTCCATCATATGATAAATTTAAGAATTGTGAGAACCCTGCCTTAGGCTGTGAAAAAATGTTCTCTGACCACTAAACTTGTAAAAATTTAGTGACATGGTTATAGAACTCCGATTGTTATGAAAATTTTATAGGGTCTTTCAGACATATGAAGGTGTCATAGAGAATTTTCGTGGCTCTTGAATTGGCCATTTTATATGGGAATTAATTTTGAATTCTAGAGTGATAAATTGGCCGGGTTGCTGAAAACGGTAAGAATGTCTTGAACTAATGATAGAATGGCTTTAGATGCAAGTATATATCATGTTAATGCATGCTAATTGTTTGAAAGAAATGTTGATGAGATATGGATGAGATTCTAACATAATTATATGCCTACCTGTGATATACGTAGGCCTTTGAAAAGAGAATTAGACTATGTGATTATTATGATGACTGTGAACACCCGATTTTGTTTGGTACATTAAACAAAAAAATCCAAAAATTTGCAATCCTTCATTTTAATTTCCGCATTCATTTCATTTGAAAAAAAAGGAAAGGTTTTCTGTTTATTCTTTTATTATTTCCAAAAATTTAAACAAAAACACAAAAAGAGTTCAATTCTTTTTACGGCCCATTTCCTCTAATTTAATGCCCAGATCCCTTTTAGGGTCCATTTATGTTTTGTCCATAATAAGGGTCTCCAATTCATGTGAGCCCAATCCAGTGTGCTTTTTTTATTTTATTATTCTTATCCGTGAAAAAAATAAAAATAATAAACAAATACAAAAATAAAAAAATAAGAAAGGCAGAAAGCTGACTGTTGATGCCAAGACACGTGAAACAGTGGCAAAGTGGAATGATGGGAGGCATAAAAAGTGACGGAAATGGTGGACATAATGATGATCATCCATCCCCAGCCAATGATGATTTTCCCTGATGATGAGCTGGGGATTGCACTAGCCAACCTGTGAAAATGATCCTGATAAAAAAAAATCTCCATATAACCATCAGCAACAGCAGAGGGGGGCTCGGCAGTATCAATTAGAAATTTCAAGAAGCATAAAAAAAATCACAAAAAAAAAGGATCAGTAACCACCACCTGAACTACTGTCACATCCCTATACACAAATCAATCACTACCACCACTACTAATTCCCACAATCATCAACCAACATTTCCAGCAATATCAGGAAAAATAAACTAGAAGCAACAACAACAGTAGTCTTGCAGGTATTGTTCTCCAATATTAGTACAAAAAATAAAAAAGAATGAAAAGGGTGTAAGGAGGCCGCGGCCACCTTCCCCACCGCGGCCTCCTCCTTCAACCTTTCTTTTCCTTTCCTGGCCTCATCTCCATTCCCGGTCAACCATTGCTACCTCTACATACTGCAGCCTCCCATCATCTTCATCACCACTCTCTACCTCCTCTCCTCCACAAGCTTCTACCATCAATACCACCTCCACTCACACTAACAACCTCAACCACCACTGCCACTATTCTTTCCCTTTCTCGGCCAAAGCCATCACTGCCTTCCCTCCTGCCACGAGACCCCAGCCAACACCCTTCTCTCGCGAGTCGCCGGTAAGCTAGCAGCCACCTCCCTCCCCATCATAAAACCCCAGATCCGCCCGCGATCTTTTCCACCATAACAAGCCAGCGCCACCGCCGTGTGCCAAATCGCGGCTGAACCTTTCTCAGCCCTTCACTATCCGCGCCAAATGTAACATCCTAATTTTTAACCCAATAATCTAGAACATAATTGGGTTAATCATTAGTCTGTTACGTCATAGCTTCTTTGTTACTTTAAAATACTTAGCGAAAATACTGGTAAATTTTTTTTTGAATTATAAAAGCAAAGTGAGAGCCGCGCGACACGTTAACTAGTAATGCACAAACGGTAATATAGCAAACATCGCATAGCAACTTCACATAAGCAAGTAAAAGCACATCATAATAACATTGAACTGCATATTTATTTAATATATGATATGCCCACTTATGTAGAGTGGGGCTTAGTTTGATACAACATGAGCAAAACAACTAGAAAGGAAATACAAGAGAAAGTGCAATGGAAACTATAAAAGCAACTCCCCTACCCAAGTGCAACTAATGGAATGACCTCTAAAACAAAAGAAGGTTCATCCCCATCTAAGTGGTATGTGCTCTACCCGGGTACTCCATCGGTCGTACGTCACCTCCTACTTACGTCCATCTCGCGAGCGAGGCACATATCTGGGAAACTAGGCGAGCTCCATGGGCGTAAAGAGGCGGAACAGGGATCGAGAATGACCCCCACGGTATGGCCGCATCTCCAGTCGTCATGCAAGCCGTGGCTGAGTCACGGTATCCTCACTGCCCTCCCTCATCAGTGGTGGAGAGGGGACGGAGCTCTCGCTATAGGGATGGGTAGGCGGGTTCTCAGACGGATCGATCTCCGAGAAGTAGGTCCGGGGCACATAATCGGGGTGGTCTCGCATGGCTTAGGCGGCGGTGTGCATGCAGAGCACTCTCTCGTTATGCGTACGCGCGTGCTCAAAAACTCGCTCGTCGTCATCATAGGGTGCTGTCGGGGAGAAGCGATGGGTGTGCACGAGATGAGCGAAGGGACGTCCTACGAACATGAAAATTCACACTGTGCACTGTCCCTCAAAATGGTATAACCCATGAGCTGGGTCATAGTGCACCTTCCACATCGGGGTGTCCACGAAAACCACGAACGTCACCATCTGAAGACGTGACGGAAAGAAAGAGATAGAGGGAGTGAGAATCTTGCTAAAGAATCTCAGTAGGGCCTCCTACTACCTAGGTGTCATCATCTACGTCCTCAGGAACCTTGGGTTTAGTTATGCAAAATAAGTGAGCATGCATTAAGTCCATTTTTAGGTTCTAAAATATAGTTTAGCCAAGGTCCGTTCATTTTAGCATGATTCTTAATGTCATGGATGCAAGCATATTAAAGAATGTATGCATGGCTCTACTTAATGCAAGAATAATCATCATATAGATAAGAACATCATAATAGTAGTAGCATAAAGTGGCAAATAAATTCTCTTTGTGACATAATCATCATAACTTCCTCATAGGCCACCCTAAAAGACAAGCGCTCTGGGGGTGTTCAGCCAAACTGGTGTCACCCAGAACGTGTCACATCGCTAGGTTATGAGTTCATACCTCAACTAGTCGTCACTAGTTCTTACTTATCAATCTCGATAAGCGTAACATAATCATAAACATAATCCCGACTTATCCAGTACGGGCTAGGGGGCATTTCTTGGGGGTGCTCGGCTGAACCGATGTCACCCAAGAATTAAATCTTAGTACCGATGTCACATGAGTTCTCTGGAGGTGCTCGGCCAAACCGGTGTCATCTGAGAACCCATCTTAGTACCTCATAAAATTTCATAGTTTTTCAAAAACTTTCTGAGTCCCGAATTTGTCAAAAATTCGGCGGCATAACTATGGCATGCCGAATTTTTTCCAAATTCTTCTTTATGCCACATAAGTCAATCAAACATTCATCCTTCATCATACTTTCATGCAATCACATAATCATCCTCATACTTTCATAAGCAACATTAAAAGTTCGTTATGCACTCGATCCTACGGTATCTTATGCTCTAACCCTTACGGGCCTTAAACTTGTGATGTAGTTAACCTTTCATCTTCTATCAAACTTTTATGCACCTAAGGGTTCTCTCTTATCAAACCTTATCATTTATTTATGCTATCTATTAAATCTGAACATCGCCATTCCTTAGGGGCAGCGTTATAAACTTATGATTACGGGGTTCTAGAACTCGCATTTTAGACCCTTTCTTGGTTCTGTCTTCACCTAAGACGCTATAAGTTAAACCTAAACCAATTATGAGTCATTCCTATATCAAAGAACTAATTTTAAACCATGTTATCTACATTAGAAGGTTGCTGGACAAATTCTAAAAATTAAATGTTCTAAGAGTTCTAGAATTGCGGTTTACGGTTTTCTAGTTACTAGTTTCTCTATAGGTGCCAAAATTCATTCTTACTTCAAATGAAACCAAATTTTTCATAATTAATAAATCCTAATATGATTATATCCCCATTAAAACAGTTTGGGCAGTGTCCATAATTAAATGGGATAAAACTATGCTAAATCTTGACTTTACGGTTTTCCTAGAAAGCTAGTTTCTTCCCTAACTTGCATAGAATTGTTCCTACTTCGTCATACATAATTTTTCACACATCAAACACATCAAACATCATCACATGGCAGCAAACACATCATGGAAGAACCGAAACATTAAATCTCAAAAAGACACATAACTTGATATTTTTAAAACACATAAGTTACTAGTTTCTCTTGGAAGCATTTTCAAGACTTCTAAAACTCTTTTGCAAACCATTTTATCATGTCAAAGAGACTAAACACACATCCTTGGGTCAGTGACCACTTAATCCCTCCTTAAAAGAGTGTTAAATTCATAGAACCTTGTTGGTCTTAAACTTAAACAAATTCGCGAGATTTAAAAGGATTTCTTAAAACTTGACTTATTGGTCCTTGAAGCTAGATGGAACTCATTCCAAGTTCATCCTCACTTCATGGCCGAAATCATGCATTCAAGGAATGCTCCCTCATTAAAATTTAACTTGAGATGAAATGGGCAAGTCTTTGAGCTCTAAGATCTTTTAAGTGATGACATAAATTTAAACGTGCTATGCACTTCATTTTTATTTGTCATTACAAATTAAAGTGAGAGCTTAAAGTAAACATGCTAGACTTTGAATATAAAAATGCAAGACTTGGAATATAAATATGCAAGGCTTGAAATATAAATATGCAAGTTCAATTCTTTATTTTAGTGCTCTAGGCCCAGCAACAATCGACTTTAAGGCCAAAATAGAAAGGCTTTGAGATTTAGTTAGGTGATAGTACAAACCTCATTTTAAATCTTTACGTTCTTTAGTGATGAAAGGTAAATATGCTAGGCAAGAATATAAATATGAGATGCACTCTATTCTTTAGCCTTTAACTTTAGGTGATGGCTTGAAAATTAAATATGAATGCAAAGCTCAAAATAAATATGTAATGCATAAGCTCAAATTTAAATATGAATGCTAGTTCATTTTATTTCTTATTAGAGCTCATACAAGACTTTAAAGGAAGTTAGACCTCAACCCAAACTCATCATGACAAGATAAAGAAAAACAAGAGTGAACCTCAAGGGTTCTTTAAACACAAAGTTTCTTTTCTTGAAATGTAAACTTAAATAACATTTTTATTAAAACTCAAGCTCTAGAGGCCTCATTGTAATGAACACATAGTCATCATCTAGAAGCCCTCATCATCAAGCCATTGTGAGTTCCCTTGGCCAACATGGCCGGAAATCATAAAGAAAGAAAAGGAAGAAGAACCGAAATTGTTGGAGAGGAAAAGAAACTTTTGGAACTCTAGAGACCATGATCTTGATGATGCATTAACACCAACATCATTAGTCCTCATCATTGAGTTCATGTGACCATTTTAAAATATCATCAAGGTGAGAGGTTTCAAAGTTCAAGAAGAAAGAACAAAGAAAACATCTTTAACTTAAGAACAAAGATCAAGCTTTAGAGATTATCCAAGTGATGAACATTATCATCATGGAACCTCATCATCAAGCTCTCATTCCTTTGCTCTCAATGGGCTCATGGCTGAAACACAAAGAGGAGGAGAAGAAGAAAAGAAGTTCTAGAAAGGATTCAAGAGAAACTAAGAACACATAAAGAAATTGTGGACTTTAAATGAAATAACTCTTGAAAGAAAATCCCTACCTAGGGATTAGGAGGTTGGAATGAGAGAAGAGGATGAAGAACTTGAAGAACTTGAAGACTTGAACTTGAGAGAAAAGGAAGCTTTGAAGTGTTTCCTTGAAAACTTACACTTTGCAAATGAACCCAAAATGATACAAGTTCACCCAAGCAAGCTATTTATAGAGAAATGAAACAAATGAGGGGTGCAAATGGAGGGGGAGGCTTCGGCCATGCAGAATGGAGGGAACCCATGAGTTCCATGAGGTGAGATAATGTGGTCTTAAGGCATTGTGAGGTATGGTTCAAGGTATGGCCTCAAGCATGGTTCTTTGAGTGAGAAACAATTCAACATGTGTGGTAATTGAGAGAGAGAGGGCCGAAATGCATCAGCCATGGGAGGAAGGTTTCTTGCATTTTAATTGTGGTTTAGAGTTGTGTTTAGGTGTATCTTTGATTAGGATTAAGATTAGGACTTTGTAAGAAAGTGTTTAGGTGAGAAAATGGCTAATCAAGGTTGTCAAGACATAATTAGAGAGTGTTCTTGCATCATTAGTGAGTTATAAATTCATTTTAGTGTGTAAACAACTCTAGACACAATTCCTTGATTTAAGGAATTGGAGAGAGAAAACACTATTCAAGATTCCAATAGTGAAATCTTGAGTTTTAGAAAGGAGATTTAAATCTAATCTAAGCAATCTTAGGTTCTAATTAATTTTAATAATTTATTTTGACTCTAGATTAATTATGGAAATTAATTAATCTTCGTTTAGAGCCTAATATTGCTTAGGTTTGCTTAATTAGATCATTAAGCTCAAAAACACTATTCTAGGGGCAAAATCGTAATTTTGCACTAAAACTGCCCGGGACCACCGGGACTCAAACAGATGTTTTGAAACATGTAAAAACATGGTTTTAAACCTCTGGGGAAAGTTTCGGGCTCAAACGGCACCTTTACCCGCGTAAAACGCTATAGGGGTATTTTGGTCATTTTGACCCGAAACTGCGGAAAATGAGACTTTCGCCTCTGGAACCACTCAAGGGTCATTCAATCCCCTTCAAACATTGAGTTGGCCCTTCGAGGACTGCCGGGTCGGCCATCCTCGAATTCCGGGCCAAAAATGACCTCAGGGGCATTTCGGTCATTTTCCACTCAAACAGAAAATCGGGGCGTTGCACCAAACCCCTCGCTCTCCACACAAGCTCTGCCAGCCGCATGCGAGAACACCGCGATGCCCCTTCCTCCGCACACTACTTCCCCACGGTTCTCCTTTTGCCGGTCTTCTTTCAGCCGTGGCGGAGCTCCCCTCGTTTTTCAGTCGTGCGGTCTTCTCCCAGCTAACCGCTGCGCTGGGTGTAACACCCTAGTAATTAACCAGATACACCTAGGTTGAATCTGATTAATGACTAGACTTTACTCCTTGCTTTGATTCTTTCTTCATAATTTGAAAATACTTAGTGAAATTACGAGCCATTTTTTTTTAAAACACATAATTGAAAACGTGAGCCGAGTACAACGTGAACGAGTAAGCGGAGTATAATAAGACGTTTAAGAATATATCACATCATATCACTTAGGCTCCATCATATAACATCCATAAGCACATTATAGCATATATTTACATACAATAACCTCACTCAAAAGGTGAGTTATGTTCATACATCATTATCTTATGCAAACCCATAGAAGAAAATATACTTAAGGAAATACATGCCCCTAAACTAGATAACTCCATAAGCCGGGAAGGTTATCCTAAAACTAGGGGCATGATCACACATAAATCTACTAAGAACCCTCTATGGCCACTGTCCTGAAATGGGGATTAAATCCGATCCATCGATGAGCTCCTGGGAGGGACACACAAGATGCACCAGGCTGGGGTCGCATGGACGGCCTTCTTGCTAACCTCAGCTGAACAACTGTTTCCTCACTACCCTCTCTTACACGTGTGGGAGTAGGAGCAGAGCTCTCAGAATATACATGAGTAGGAGTGTCCTCTGAAGGATCAGTTTCAGAATATCTCGTCTCGAGAACATACTCTGAAAATCCATGGACAAGCAGATGAAGCGGGATAAGAACGTAACATCCTTTCATCAAGTGGACGTGCATGTTCGAAAAACCATTTCATCGCCATAGGAGAAGTAGGAGAAAATCGATAACTAAGGACAGGATGTGCAAATGGGCGACCTATGTAAATAAAAACACGAATCACAAGACCTCCCTTCAAAATGATACGAGCGATGCACCGGATCATAGTGAAATTCCCAAGTAGGGGTATCAACGAACAGGACGAATGTCGCCATCTGAATCTGGAGACAATGACGGAAATAAAGAAAAGGGAGTGAGAATCTTGCTAAAGAATTCTCAGTAAGGTACCTCCTTCTACAGTGTCATCATCAAAGTCCCCAGGAACCTCGGGATTATTCTAAAATAGTGAGCATGCAAAGATTCATTTTAAGTTCGGACAAATACTTAACCGAGGTTCGTCCAGTTTTAATCAATCGTCTTATAATGCATCATAATCTTAACATGTCATATTTACAATGAACTTTTCCTTTATCATTACATCATTTTCCTCATCATCATTATCAAATAACATGCATAAAAGAACGTCATATAATATTAGCTACATGTGGACATAGTGCACATATTTCATTTCTTTAGTGCCTTAGATGACTTAAAATCTTATCATCATCATTATTTTCCTTAGGCCACCCTATACTCCACCCTTTTGGGAGTAATTTAGGTTATGAGCTCATACTTTACTAGTCGTCACTAGCATATACTTATCCCTTTTGATAAGCTAAAGTCCCGACTCTAACCTTTTGAGAGAACGGGTTAGGGGGCTAAAATCACCTTTTCACCACCTATAGTCTGATGGTTCCAAAGGATCATTTTCTTATAAGTTTAAGTCACCATTAAATCTTTGCATGTTATATCATAATACAATTCATAAACATCATAACATTTTCTCATTTATAGTCTTAAGCTAGAATAATATATATCAACTGTAATCATGCATATGGGAGATTCCAGAAAGAGAGGTGGGTCACAATGGACACGCTAAATACCAAGTCTTTCCTTAGCCAGAACCTTTCCAAATTACACTTTTACAATGATACACTTTCTTCTAGCAACAAAGGTAAATTTTACATAATAAAGAGCATTTCATGTATAAGCATTCTCATTATTTGCAACAAGAACTATAACATGCAAGCCACGAAATCATTCAATGATATCAAGTACTTAATAAGCATCCAATCCTTACATAGAATTATCAATTATAGGACTAATTAGTTACTAAACCAATTATGAATCATTCTCTTAACAATAAACCATAATTATCACAACTTCAATCATATCAAATCATTATCACACATTGATACTAAACTCAGATTAGTGGCCGAATCATGAACCTCATGCAATTACATAGAATCATATTTTAAGTGCATATAAAATACTAGTTCCCTGTAAAATCCTTGCAAAGCCTTAAAACTCATTTAGAAACTAGTTCTTTTGTCAAATTTGGGAGGATCTTCACAATTAAAATTCTCACTTAAGATAAAAGGAGTAAGTCTTGAGCTTTAGAGATTTAGGTGACATCTTAGAATTATAAACATGCTATGCAACCTTATTTTAATCTTATCTTTATAAGGTGATAGCTTGGAATTATAAACATGATATGCAATTCCATTTCTTTATCTTTAAGATTTAAGGTGATGACTTGAAAATTTAACATGATGCAAGAACTTGAAATATAAACATGATACAAGAAACTGGAGCGGCGGTAATCCGCACAGGACCAGTAGAGGGAGAAGAGAATATTAAAAAACCGGAGCGGTGGTAGTCCGCACACGACCAGTAGAGGGAGAAGAGAATATTAAGAAACCGGAGCGGCGGTAGTCCGCACAGGACCAGTAGAGGGAGAAGAGAATTATTATTACATCTTTTTAAGCTCCAATCTCAAGACTTTTTTAAAGAATAAATTCTTTAACTCCAATAATCATATTTCTTTGCTTGTGATACATGGGCAAGTCTTTGAGCTCTAGGATCTTTAGGTGATGGCATAAAATAAACATGTCATGTGTTGATTCTTTTAGCCATTATAAAATATAGTGAGAGCATAAATTAAATATGAGATGCAACCTCTTTATTATCTTGAAAGATTAAGTGATGACTTGAAACATAAACATGAAATACAAGCTTGGAATTTAAACATGAGAAATGCAAGTTCATTTATTCATTCTTGAAAATTTAGTGATGACATAGAAGGTAAACATGGTTATGCAAAGCATAAACTTAATCATGGATGCAAATTCATTTTGTTTCTTTACTAGAGCTCCTTAAAGACTTTAAAAGAATTATAAATTCAACCCAATACATATCTTAACAAGAAATAAAACATAAAAGGAAAATACATCTTTCAAGTTCTAAACTAAAAATCTTTGTTTTAGCATCATAAAGCATTATTCTTTAAAGTTTTGCATCAAGTGGAATTTTCAAGCTTTAGAGGCCTAACTTGTGATGGATTTACAATCCACCCTCAAGGTCCTCATCATCAAGCCATCATCTTAGTTCCACCTAGGCCATATGGTTGAATTGGTTAAAGAAAAATTGAAGAAGAAAACCAAAATGAAAAGCTAAGGTAAGTTCATAATTTCATCATTTTGAGCTAAAAACACAACTCCTCAAAGCATAGAAATAAATTTAGAAACTACTCCCTACCTAATCTGAGTTGAAGAAGAGGAAGAGAACTTGGTTTCTTGAAGTAAAATGAAACAAAATCTCTTTGAAAAAATGGAAGAAAGAATTCAGCCAAAGAGGAGGAAGAAAGAAAGTTTTTGGTGCTCTTAAAAACTAGTTATGAACTAAGCATTCCAAGACCACTCAAGCAAGCCTATTTATAGAAGATTTTGAGGCTTCTAATTGGCCAAAATGATGAGGTAGTGGACGGAATTTTGCAGGAGAAATAAGGGAGGAAAAATTATTTTAGACAAAGTTGTATGAAATTAAGGAATTATGTCTCTTATGGTGACATTTTGGCATTTTGTTTTAGTGCAACTTTTGGCAATAATTCAGCTGCATAATGGCATCAATAATTTCGTCCATTACAGCCCAAAGAAGTGAAATTTGTGTGTTCCATGCATTATTTAGGTGTAGGCAAGGTATTCATGTAATTTAGAGAATTTACGGTTAAGGGTTTAAGTGAATTACTAAGGAATTTGGGTGTTTTTGAGCAATTTTGGGTTCTAATCAATCTAAATACATAATTTTGACTCTAGATTAATATTTAGAATTTAATAAGCTTTAATTTGAGCCTAATATTGCTTAGGTTTCGGTATACGAATCAAAAATCCCAAAATTCAAAATCGCTTAAAAACAGGGGCAAAAACGTCCTTTCACTTAAAACGTGCTCGAGGCCCCCGGAGCTAAACCTATGGTTAATCATGGCTTAAAAACACATTTTAAAACATTTTAGTGAGGTTCGGGCTCAGTCGCACACGCCATCGGAGTTAAAAAAGCGACCCTTGAAGGCGTTTGGTCATTCTGGCGTCGGAACTCAAAATTAAGATCCTTCTGCTCTATTAACACACATAACACAAACAATCCCTTATTATCCTCAAAATATCCCCTTGAGAATAGGTGGGGCCCACGATCCTCATTTTCTGAGTAAAATAACTTCAGGGGCATTTTGGTCATTTTATACGTCTGAAATTCGGGATTCTACGACTCGCATGAATCGTTCCTAACCTCTCTTCTAATGTTATATTCCTTTATTGAGGATTGTTCGGCCTCAAATCTTATGTAATAATTACCTACGGTAATTCGGTAATTGAGTAATTTTTAATGACAGTAAAAATTACAGTAAAAAATTGGGGCGTTACACTGGGCTCCCCTCTCCTGTCGTCATCCTTGGCGGATCTCCTCCCCTTTGGCCAGCGGACCTCCCATCTCTCCATCTCCCCCTCAGCTCATCTCTCTCACTCTCTTTCTCTCACTCAATCTTTCTTTCACTATGTCTGTGTGTTTATGAACATATGGAGAGGGAAGGAGTGAAATTATTTTTCTTTTTCATGTGTGTATCCGTGTGAAATGTGTAAGAGCTGTATGTGTTATGTGTAGGTATGGGCATGTATTTGTTTATGTGTGTGATGTGGGCATGTACGTGTGAGAAAGTGAGAGAGCCGTGTGCGAGTGGGTGAGCGTGTGTGCATGTGTGTGTGAGTGTGTGAGCGTGTGAGTATGTGAGCGTGTGAGTATGTATAGGGAATGGGTAGAGTTAATTTAGGGATAGATTTAAATTAATAAAATAAAAAAGGGAGTTTTAAGATTTATTTTAGTTTGCGTTGGTATTATTTTTAGAATAAATTTCCAAATTATGTGTTTAAACTCGAGTTTATTTGTTTGTTTAATTTTTGGCTTTAAGATTTGTCTATTTAGGAATTAGTTTAGTTCGAGTTTTAAATAAAAAAGAGAGAGTTGGTGTTCTTTTGAGTAGAATTAAATAAATTGTTTTAGGAATTGATGTAATCATTTGTTTAATATTTTAGTGAATTTTATGTTTAAAACCTTAAAAATATAAAAAAAAAATGGTAGTTAGGACCCTTGATTTACTTTTAGTCTTTAATTATTATATTTTGTTAGTGTTTTTACTTAAATAAATAATTGTGTCTATGAATTAATTTTGTTAGTTCATAATTGAAGTGAGTTTTTTTATTTTTATTTATTTATTTATTTTTTTATTTTATTTTATATATTTATGTGTTTTACTTGAATTAAGTGTATATTTGGGTTTATGATTTTTTTTAGTTTGATTATTTTATATGATTATGCGTTGTGTGTGTAACTATGTTTATGCATTAATGTTCTGCTTATTTTAATTCTTTTATATGTTCATGCTTTTGGTCCAGTTTATTTGTGTATCTATATTTGTGAATTATCTTGGTCAACTTATGTTAAAATTATTGTTTTGTCTAAAATGGAATAAAACAAAAATATGTCTTCTCTTTTTTTATTTTTTATTTTTTTTAAATCTTTTATATTTGTGCAATGTTCAATAATAGTGATTGAATAGCAAATGTTATCTTCATTATTGTTGAATCATAAAGGTTTATTGAGTGGCCTAGTGCCAACTTGAATTCTGTTCACAAAAGGATTCTGTTTGATTTAATAATCAAATTTTCTTCCTTTGCTAAAATTAAAATTAATTAATAGTTTTTTTCTTTAATTCACATTTTAAATAAAATCTGTCAACTCACAGATCATTTCCTATAGAACTACGTGACTTTGAGTTCCTCATTGCACCAGAGGATACGTAGGAGCAGGTGATCCCTGTCAAGCCAAAATTAATTTTCCTTAATTTGTTTGTTTAAATTTGTAAATATGTTTTGTCTCTTTTCTTGTTTTCTTTTTTTTTTAAAGGGTCATTAATTAATTTGCACAATTTTCTAAGGTACCGTCTAAGGACGGGTGTACTAGGGGTGCGTAGAATTAAATTTCTACCATTCTCTATACATAACCGACTCCCGAACTCAAAACTGGTTTCAAAGATCATTCTTCAAAATAAATGGGTTTTTCCATGTTTTCCTAAATTCTAATAAACTTGGTGGCGACTCCATTAATTTTCGAAATGAAAATTCTTTTTTTCGCCGTCCTCGTCGCGATCTCGGTTGCGACAATGACAAAGGAAAAGAAAAGAAAAATAACATGACTTTTAGTTCATGCGCACCCACGAACTCCACAATATCCCCCTCCCCGTCTTGGTGTATCTGCTACTCGAAACTTTCTTGAGTTCATACCTTGATCGCCACCCCACTCTACCGGCTCGTGGTCAAACCCTTCGGAGAGATCACCCTCTCAGCATTCTTCCTACAGTTATGCTTCGATAGATATGGGAAGTGATGACAGTGAAGCGGAGACTGTTACACAGCCCATTTGTAGAGGTGCCACTCACCCCCATTGAGGCACCCATGCTCACCTAACCAGACGTCGGGCTGTACGTGATGATCCTACCCATTCTAAGCATGCTTAGTGAGAGGAGAGAATTACAATAGTTTGATTTCCTTTATGTGCTATTTACGATTGTATGTTCTATTGCGCAAAGAGGAACGATTTAATTTTAATATGTATAGTTATGAATTTGTGATATTTATATTTTGGTGATGTATTTGATGTATGATTATGATTTGTCATTATAATTTTCTTATGTATGTGGAATGTACAATGTTGACATCTTAGTATGCGCGGCTCACGTTTTGTTTAAAAAAAAAAATTTACCCATATTTTCACTAAGGTATTTTAAAAAAGTTTAAGATTGGAACAAAAAGGTAATAACTAATAATTAACTTAAATGTGTTCCTTGGCGTATTGAGTTATATATTAGGGTATTATATTTTGGTATCAGAGCAATTCGGTTCTCATGGAGGCTGAGGATTGGACTCACTATGCTTCTCAAGCATGATGCGATAGTTATGTCATGTGTAGTTTCCTTGTTGATAGAATGAGCTATAGGATAGAAATGCATGACTGTTGTATTTGGAGGTGCCATGGTAACTAGCTCACTTAACATTAAGTATTGAGCTTGATCACCTCAGTGTTTGCTATTTTGTGTGCTCAAGAACCAATGGCACCCCCAAGATAGAACAGTGATGAGTAGAACAATGCAACTGCTAAAGCTCTGAGGGACATGGTGAGGCCCATGCAAATGAGGTTCGAAAGAATGGATCACCAAGGCGAAAATGGACGCTGCTCCGTTACTGCTGAGGGCCTTGAACACTTCTAATTTGGGGAATTTCGTAAGGCGAATCTACCATCATTTAGAGGAGCTCTAAACCCAAATCATGCTGATGAATGGATAAAGAATATAGAGAAGATCTTCACGGTGATCGTACACTCTGAGGAACAGAAGCTGACCTTTGCTACATACATGTTGGAAGCAGATGCCGAGTTCTGGTGGACTGGCACCTGAAGGCTATTAGAGGCGTCTGGCACCCACATTAATTGGGAATTGTTCAAAGCTCACTTCTATGAGAAATACTTCCCCGAGTTCGTGAGGAATGCTAAGGACATAGAGTTTATGCAACTGACTCAAGGAAGTATGAACATTGCTTAGTACACTGCAAAATTTGAGGAGCTGATCAAGTTCTCAAGAATTTTCCAAGGCAACTTGGATGAATATTGGAAGTGCATGAAGTATCAATTCGGACTAAAAGTAGAGATAAATGTCACTGTTGCTCACTTGGAGATTAAGGATTTTCCTACCCTAGTCAACAAATGTCGTATCATTGAAGATGATCAAAAGAAGCTGAGTACATCAAGGGAAGATAACTTTGCAAAGAAGCTGACACCACAAGCCCCAAAGTTCAACCCACAAAATTGACCACCTTTCAGAACACAACTGAGACCACAGCCCAGGCCGCAGTTTAGGCTACAAGGCCTTAGGAAGGACTTTCGTCAAGGGGGATCAAGTGGAACCAAAGGCAAGGCACCCCAATGGACCCCAACCACACCTCCAAGACCTGCCCCTGGTACTGAATGTCCAAAGTGTGGGAAGCAACATAGTGATCGGCCTTGCTTGTTGGGCTAGAATGTTTGCTACCGGTATGGGAAGCTCGGCCATTACTCGCGTGAATGCACAGAGGGAACCCGATAGCCCCCACAATCTGCAACGTCAAGGAAGGGTCTTCACCCTCAATACAGAGGACTCGACAAAGTCTTGGAACCTCATGGAAGGTAAGTGTTAGATGAATGGTAGAACCTTAATTGTACTATTTGACTTTGGTACTACTCATTCATCTGTATCCCGTACTTATGCTGAATCCTTAAAGTTGCATATATCATAACTCCCCTTTGATCTTACTATTTCTACCCCGACTAGAAAACCTGTTAGGACTTGTAGATGTTGCCTAACCTATTGTTTCATTGTTGAAGGTAGATCTTTTGTTCTAGATTTAGTCTGTCTACCTATGCAAGGTATAGATATAATTCTTGGTATGGATTGGCTTTATGCCAACCGTATAATGTTAAATTGTTATGACAAGTCTATCATGTTTCTTCCTATTCCTAGTGAACCTAGAAAACCCCTAAGTCTGTACATAAATGCTGTAGAAATAAACTGTGGTGAGGGAGAGAGTAAGGGATATGTTCTCCTGGCCACTAGCGATGTAGACTTTGAGCAAAATCTTGATGAGATACCCATTGTGAAAAACTATCCTGAGGTGTTTCCTGATAATATACCCGAATTCCCTCCAAAAAGAGAAATTGAGTTCTCCATAGAGTTAGTTCCGGGGATAGGACCAATATCCATAGCACCCTATAAGATGTCACCTTTAGAATTAGTTGAGTTAAAAACTCAATTAGAGGAGCTTTAGAAAAGAAGTTTGTGAGACCAAGTGTTTAACCATGGGGAGCCCCGGTCCTATTTGTTAAGAAAAAGGATGGAAGTATGAGGTTATGCATCGATTATAGGCAATTGAATCGAGTGACAGTAAAGAACAAGTACCCTTTGCCTAGGATTAATGATTTAATGGATCAGTTAAGAGGGGCAGTGGTGTTCTCAAAGATAGACTTGAGGTCAGGATATCATCAAATTAGAGTGAGAGAAAAAGACATACCAAAGATGGCCTTTCGAACTCGATACGACCACTTTGAGTTCAAGTGATGTCATTTGGACTGACCAATGCTTCTGCTGTATTTATGCATTATATCTTTAGACCTTATTTGGATCATTTTGTGGTTGTTTTCATAGATGATATACTCATCTATTCGAAGACCTGCGAGGAGCACGAACATCATCTAAGGACAATTTTGGAGATTTTGAAGGAAAAGAAACTATATTCCAAATTATCTAAGTGTGAATTCTGGTTGGAGGAAGTGAAGTTCTTAGGGCATGTAGTGTCAAAAGGAAGAATCGCGGTGGATCCTAGTAACATAAAAGCTGTGATGAGCTGAGAGAGAGCTATTACGGTAACAAAAGTACGAAGCTTTTTAGGACTTGTTGGATATTACCGTAGGTTTATTAAGGGATTTTCTCAGATTTCCTTACCCCATACCTGTAACATCCTAATTTTTAAGCCAATACTCCTAGAACGTATTTAGGTTAACCATTAGTCTATTACTCTTTTAGTCTCATTCTTCAAAACGTTTCTTTAAAATATGTAACGCCCCAATTTTCTGTCTGAGTGGAAAATGACCAAAATGCCCCTGAGGTCATTTTCGGCCCGGAATTCGAGGATGGCCGACCCGGCAGTCCTCGAAGGGCCAACTCAATGTTTGAAGGGGATTGAATGGTTTCGGAGGCGAAAGTCTCATTTTCTGCAGTTTCGGGTCAAAATGACCGGAATACCCCTGTAGCATTTTATGCGGGTAAAGGTGCCGTTTGAGCCCGGAACTTTCCCCAGAGGTTTAAAACCATGTTTTTACATGTTTCAAAACATCTATTTGAGTCTCGGTAGTCCCGGGCAGTTTTAGTGCAAAATTACGATTTTACCCCTAGAATAGTGTTTTTGAGCTTAATGATGTAATTAAGCAAACCTAAGCAATATTAGGCTCTAAACGAAGATTAATTAATTTTCCTAATTAATCTAGAGTCAAAATAATTTATTAAAGTTAATTAGAACCTAAAATTGCTTAGATTAAACTTAAATCCCTTTTTAGAACTCAAGATTCCTAGTCTTGGAATCTTGAATAGTGTTTTCTCTCTCCAATTCCTTAAATCAAGGAATTGTGTCTAGAATTATTTAAACTCTAAAATGAGTTTATAACCCACTAATGATGCAAGAACACTCTCTAATTATGTCTTGACAACCTTGATTACCCATTTTCTCACCTAAACACTTTCTTACAACTTCCTAACTTTAAGCATAATCAAAGATACACCTAAACACAACTCTAAACCACAATTAAAATGCAAACACAACCCCACATGGGCTGATGCACTTTGGCCACCTCCTCCCCCATTTGACCACATGTTGATTTGTTTTCTCACTCAAAGAACCATGCTTGAGCCATGCCTTGAACCATACCTCACCATGCCTCAAGACCACATTATCTCACCTCATGGAACTCATGGGTTCCCTCCATTCTGCATGGCCGAAGCCTCCCCCTCCATTTGCACCCTTCATTGCATCATTTCTCTATAAATAGCTTGCTTAGGTGAACTTGTATCATTTTGGGTTCATTTGCAAAGTGCAAGTTCTCAAAGAAACACTTCAAAGCTTCCTTTTTCTCTCAAGTTCAAGTCTTCAAAGTTCTTCAAGTTCTTCATCTTCTTCATCTTCTTCTTCCATCTTCAAGATCATCACACCAAGTAGGGATTTTCTTTCAAGTACTTCTTTCTTTAAAGTTCTTGTTCTAGCTTTATGTTCATAGTTTCTCTTGGTTCTTTTTAGAACTTCTTTTCTTCTCTTTTGTCTTTCTCATTTTCGGCCATGGGCCTTGAAGTTCAAAGAAATGAGAGCTTGATGATGAGAGTTTCATGATGATGTTCATCACTTGAAACAAACTCTAGAGCTTGATCTTTGTTCTTGAGCAAAAATGTTTCTAGTTCTTCCTTTCTTGAACTCTTGAGAACTTTAGCTTTGATGGTGTTTTAAAATGGTTCTATGAACTCAATGATGAGGACTCATGGTGTTGGTGTTAATATATCACCAAGATCATGGACTCTAGAGTTTTCAAATATTCTTTTTCTTGCCTAGAATGTTTCGGCCATTTCCTTTTCTTCTACATGTTCAATATTCTGATTTTATAAAAATGTTGTCTTGAGTTCTAGGAACTCTAAGCTTTACTTAACCTTGGTTGGATGAGTTTGGGTTGAGGATTGAGTTCCTTTAAAGTCTTGTTAAGGGTTCTAGAAAGATAAAATGAACTTGCATAATTTATTTTATGCTTGCACTCATATTTACATTCTTGCTATGCACCTTTACTTTCAAGCTATCACCTAAGAACATAAAGATTAAAATGGAACTTGCATCATCACTTAATTTAATTCTCAAAGCCTTTCTATTTCGGCCTTAAAGTCGATTGTTGTTGGGCCAAGAGCACTAAAATAAAGAATTGAACCTTACATATTTATTTTCAAGCTTGCACGTTTAAGTTTATGCCTTGCATATTTAATTTAAGTCATCACTTTATTTTGTAAGCAAGATTAAAAATGAAAAGCATGAACATGTTTATTTTATGTCATAACTTAAGAACCTAGAGCTCAAAGGCTTGCCCATTTCATTTCAAGTTAAAGTTTAATGTGAATGCATTCCTTAAATGCATGTTTTCGGCCAAGTAGTGATGATGGACTTGCAATGAGTTTTCATCTAGCTATAAAGACTAATAGTCTATGTTCTAAGTTTTTCTTAAAAGCTTTACAATCTTTACAAGGTTATGTTATCATGAGATATGACTTTATTCCCTTTTAGAAGATGAAATATATTTTGGTCACTGACCTAAGGCTTCTCTTAGCCTCTCGATGAATTAAAATGATTTGCAAGGAGTTTTAGAAATTCAAAATTGATTCCAAGAAAAACTAGTTAACTTATGTACCTAGAAATGTCAATTTTGTTCTCTTATTGCAGTTAGATGTTTTCGGTACTATCATGATGAGCTTGTGGCTGTATGATGATGTCTTGATATGTTGGAATGTGTGAAAATATCACATGATGTTGTAAAAATGATTCTATGCATGATAGGCAAGAAACTAGCTAACTAGAAATACCGTAAAGCTAGAATTTAACATAGTTTAGACCCATTTGTTTTTGGAACTTATCCAAACTTTTTTAATGGGAACATAATCAGATTAGGATTGTTTAGACATGAAAAACTTGGTAACATTTGGATTTGAATTGAATTTTTGCACCTATAGGGAAACTAGTAACTAGAAAACCGTAAAAATACAAATGTAGAACTCTTAGAACATTTAGTTTTTTGGATTCTGTCCAGCAACGTTACAACATGATAAATATGGTTTATAATTAGTTCAAAGGCTTAGGAATACTTCATAATTGGCTTAGATTTAATTTATAGCACTTTAGGCGAAAATGGAATCGAGAAAGGGTCTAAGATGTAGTTTCTAGAACCCTCGTAATCACAAGATGTAATTTCTGCCCTTAAAGTGTAAGGCTGTCCAAGATTCATTGACGAACATAAAAATTAGTAAGAATTATTAGTTGTGAGCCTATAGGTGCATGAAAGGATAAAAACGGATGTTAGCACAATTAGTTTTCAAGATTTGGACCCGTAAGGGTCAAAGCATAAGACACCATAGGCTTAAGAGCATAATGAGCTTTGATGTTTCATGCAAGTGTATGTTTTATTATGAGAACAAATTGAGTATGTGATCTCTTATGAGAGTATATAGTGTTTATGTGTTGATGCTTACGCCATGATGCGTTATGCAAAATTTTGATATTATGATGCCTTATGATGCATACGATGATTATGATGCCTTATACTGGTATTGAATGGCTATGCATGCTCTATATGTTTGGTGGCATAAAGCAAGTTTGATGGAAATCTGGGGTATGCCATTACGCTGCCGAATTTCCCATCAAACTTAAGTACTTGAGAAAAAGCTTGCGAAAACTCCTGGGTGACACCGGTTCGGCCGAGCACCCCCAGGATAGGTTCTGGGGGACACCGGTTCGGCCGAGCACCCCCAGAATAGATGTGACATAGTACTGAGACGCATTTCTCCCACTACGGTGGGGAGGAAACAAATCCGTGAGGGTATTGACATTGAGCTTGCTAAAGCGAATAATTCGCTGTGTACTAGATACCAGTAGAGCGTTTTAAAGAAGGAAATGATCCTAAGAAAGGTGATCCAAGAAAGTTATGTATACCCCCTCTATTAGCCCATATTAAATCTAGTGACGACTAGTTAGGATTGAGCTCATTCCTAGGCGATAGGTGAGATGTAGTTTGGTGACCAGATTATCGCCAGGCCGGTGAATCGGTTGGATTTTTGGTGGATATGTTAAAAGGATGGTCTTTAAGAAAAAGAACTTAAGAGTTTTACTTATAAGAAAGATATCACATGGAAATTACTATGCCTCTTTATGCCACATATATGATTCTTGTTTCCTTATGATGTGCCCAAGTATTACGACTTTCATGTTAATGTGCATATGGTATTGTCATGCATTCATTAAATATCTGTTGCATTCATGTCATTAAGACACATACTAAAAGACACCCACTTCGGATAAATAGATTTGAAAAGCCTAAAACCAATCCTTATGCATGTACACCTTTTTCATAATTAAAACTGAGGTGGCTGGGGACGACGACGATGACACTTGTGTTAGAGTCGGGAATCCCTACTGAGAATCTTGAATGAGATTTCTCATCCCTTCCTCTTCTTCCGTGTCGTCTCTAGACAAGGATTACAACGAGGTTCATGACTTCTGCTAAGGCTCTTGCTTAAGGATCACACGAGAAGACGGGGCGGAGGGTCGCTGCGGGAGCATAGATAGCTTAGCTTTTAGGTTGACACTTATCCAACCTCATAGGTGGATAAGGATGACTTCACATATAGGGATGTGTTTTGATGTAAATGATGGTACAATGATGTTAGTAGTCTATGTATCTATGAAGATGCGATGATATTATGATTGTTATGTATAATACTATGTTTCATGATTATCAATGGTGTGGTTACTTTTCTTGCACGTTATGGTTATAACGAACGATAGGTTAGTGTGCGGCTCGCGTTTTGCTTTCAAGTTTCAAAAAGAAAAATTTATTCATATTTTTCGCTAAGTATTTTAATGAAAGGTTGTAAGGAATGAGACTAAAAGAGTAATAAACTAATGATTAACCTAAATATGCTCTAGAGTATTGGGTTAAAAATTAGGATGTTACAAAATACTTAGCAGAAAGTATGGGTAAATTTTTTTTTGAAACATAAATGCAAAGTAAGAGCCGCGCATAACTCAAACGAGCGTTATCATGAAATGTATCTTATACAAAGACTACACAAGGTAAGAACATCAAATAACTGCATAACATTAGACAATTATAGGCACACCAACATTAATATTACACTAATATAGTAAAATGCCCACTTATGAAAGGCGGGATGAGTTTGATACATCACAAGTGCAAATACAACTGAAAGGAAAATACAAGGAAAGCATAAAGGAAATCACCCCTACCCTAGTGCACCTAAAATAGATAACCTCTAGAACAAAACAAGGCTATCCTAGTCTATATGTGGTGTGTGCATTAACACCTCTCCAAGAGCATCTACTGCTGCGGTCCCGGAAAGGGCGGGACATAACCAACCCACTGGCGTATCTCAACAGGAGTGGCCACGTGAAATGGCTGGATGTGAGCTCCATGACGGGGGTGCATGGCCGGCCTCCGGGCCAATCTGGGTTGAGTCACGGTCTCCTCGCTACCCTCTTTCATGAGTGGGGGAGAGGAGGCAGAGCTCTCAGTGTATGAGTGGGTCGGTAGGTCCTCCGAGGGCTCCGAAGACTGTGAGCAGGGCACATAGTCTAGAAAGTCATGCATAGCTGACCCAGTGGTATGGGTATGGAGAATCCTTTCATTGCGCGTCCGAGCGCGCTCAAAAACCATGTCGTCTTCGTAAGGGGATGTAGGGGAAAAACAATAGTTGGGTACCAAGTGTGCAAAGGGACGTCCTACAAACATAAAAACTCTGACGGCGCAACGCCCCTCAAAATGGTAAGACTAATGCTCAGGATCAAAGTAGACCTCCCACACCGGCGTGTCGATGAAGACCACAAACGTCGCCATTGGAATCTGAAGATGTGACGGGAAGGGAAGAGAGAAAGAAAAGGGAGTGAGAATCTTACTAAAAAATCTCAGTAGGGAATCTCCTATCTAAGTGACGTCGTCAACACCCTCAGGAACCTTGGGTTTATTGTAAAAAGGTGTGCATGCATAAAGTTTGTTATTAGGTTTTAAACATAATTATCCAAGGCCCGTTCATTTTAGAATGAGTCTTAATATCATGTATGCAACATAGCAAAGCACAAATGCATGATACTACATTATACAAGAAGGCAATAGAACACAACATCAAGAAACATCATACAAGTGGCATAAAGTGGCATGTAAATTTTCATGTGAAACTTTCTCTTTTCTTAACTATGTGACATTAAACATTATACTTTGCATCATAGGGGCCACCCTCAAAATATTTCTAGGTTATGATCTCATACCTAACTAGTTGTCACTAGTTCTTACTTATCCTATGATAAGTACAACATAATAATCCCGACTTCTAGAGTACGGGCTAGAGGGCATAAGGATCACCTATCATAACCTTTAATTTGGGGAGTCCATAGGAATATTTCCTTCTTTGAAATGCTCTACTGGTATCGAGTACGCAGCGAATTGTTCTCTTTGGCAAGCTCAATATTAATACTTTCACAGATTTGCTTGCTCCTCATGGGAGCAGGAGAAATGCGTCTCAATACTATGTCATATTTAAAATCTCATGGAGTTTTCAAAATTTTTCTTAAGTCTCCAGATTTGATGGAAATTCAACAGCATAATGGCAGTACACCGAATTTCCTTCAAATTTACTTTATGCCACAAGAACTAATAGTGCATGTACTTCCACATTTCAAAATCCAAGGTCATAACAAATTATCAATGTCATCTAACATATCCATTCATGGTACATGCATCAACACATCATGACTTGACTTAATGAGTTCATTAAATTGTTCGTGCTATGGTACCCTGAACCTTTAATCCCTTTGGATCTTAAACTTAAAATCTAATTAATTAAATGTCCATTTTTAACCTTTGATGTACCTATAGGTTCTTAACTAATAATTCTCCCTAATCCTAATGCTTAGCAATAATTCTAATTAACATTATGCGGTTTTGATTTTCACGTGATTATAGGATTCTAGAGACTACGTCTTTGACCCTTTCTGAATTCCTTCTTCGCCTATGGCACTACAATGAATTCCTAAACTAATTATGAGGGTTTCCTACACACTAACTATAAATCACTTTAACTATAATTAATTATGCTGGAACAAAATCTGGAGATTTTAATTTCCAAGTGCTCTAGAATTCTTATTCTAATCCTTTCTAGTTACTTATTCTTCCTAACATTCGCAAATCAACTCTAGCATCAATTAATCAAAGTTTTCATACATTCTAATGTGTCAAAATCATCATCCAACAGTGGGCAAAATATCAAGGTAGAACCGAAAATATTTATCATCTCATCAAGCATAGGATTTCATTTTCAATACACATGAGTCACTAGTTTCTCTTGGAACCATCTTAGGACTTCTAAAACTCTTTGGAAACCAACTTATTTCTTTAAAATCATCATAAAATAAATAAGGGCAGTAGTTATTTTAAATTGTTCATGGTTGGAATTCAAAACATAAAATCATGCTTGAAACATTCCTTGAGCTCACCTATGCTTAAAAAAATTCTAAGACATAGATTATTGGCACTTGTGACTAGATGAAACTCACACCGAATTGTGCATTCAAGAGAATGCTTCTATATCCAACTTTTCCTTGAGGTAAAGGAACAAGTCTTTGAGCTCTAGAATCTTTAGATGATAACAAAAATATAGACATGCTATGCATTTCATTTTATTCTTCATTAGAAAAGTAAGGTGAAGGCTTAAAATAAATGAGATGCAACTTCATTTTTATCTTTAAAGTTTAGGTGATGACTTGAAAAGTAAATATGCTAGACAAGGAAATGTAAACATGAATGCAAGTCCAATTCTTCATTTTAGTACTCTAGGCCCCTTAGAGTATTCACTCTAAATCAACAATCAACTTTAAGGTTGAAATAGGTAGGCTTAGAGTTGATTATTTAGGTGATATGAAAATGCAAGCTCTTGTTTTAGTTTTTAAGTTTTAGGTGTTGGCTTGAAAAGTAAATATGATATGCAAGGCATAAATTTAAACATGAGTGCAAGTTTATCTTTATACAATTACTAGAGCTCATACAAAACTTTAAAGAACCAACATCTTGATCCCAAACTTAACTCATCAAGACAAAATAAGCTCTAGAGTTCTAAGTACCAAGGTTTCAAAGAAATGGATTCACAAGATCAAAATAAATAACAACCTCTTTTGAAAATCAAAAGCAAAGTAAGTTAAAAGGAGCTGAAATCTATTCAAAGGGAAAAGAAAAGAAAACCGAAACCATGATCAAAGAAAAGGAAAGGAAAAACCGAAATGTGTCAAGATCAAAACTAAGTTTCTAGCTTTAGAGATTTCTCAAATGATGACCATAAGACCATTATCTTGAAACCTCATTATCAAACTAATAAATTTCCTTTCAAACCAAACTTCATAGCCAAAAGAAAATAAAAAGAGAGAAAAAGAGTTTGAACTAAGAGAAACTAGAACTTTTCATATCAAAACCTCAACATGAAAGTTTAAGCTTTTGTAAAACAAAACCTTTATCAAGTAGTGAAAAGGAAATCTTGGCTTTTGAAGTGAAGATGAGAAGAAAACTTCCTTCCAAAGTGTGCTTGTGGTTTTGGTCAAGGTGAGAAGAAAGGAAAGGAAGTGCTTTTGTGTGAGCTTGGTTTTTGGGGATGAAAGGTTATGTGTCTGATGATTGATCTTTGGTGTTTGTGAGGTGGTTTGATGCTATAAGGAGGTAGCTTTTTAATGCAGACAAAGAAGATGAAGAAGTTGAGAAGAAGAATTCTTGAACTTTTGAGATGAAAAGGAAGAACTTGAAGTTGCTCTTGAAAACTCAAAGCTTAGCAAATGATCTAAAGGTTCTTGCAAGTTCATTTGCATGTGTATTTATAAGGAAATGAAACAAATGGAGGGTTAATGGAGGGAGGGAGTGCCATGGCTATCCTCATGTTCCATGAGCTGAGAGGTTTATTCTTTGAAGCAAGGTGAAGCATGGTTGGAGGTATAAGTGGAAGTAAGCTGGGTATGGCTCAAGGCATGGTCTTTTGAGTGTAGAAATTCAAACATGTGATGGATGATGGGGAGAGAAGTGGCGCCGGTTTCTTCATGTAATGGGGGAGGAAAATCTTTCATTTAATTGTGGTTTAGAGATGTGTTTAGGTGTATCTTTGATTAGGCTTATGTGTAACATCCTAATTTTTAACCCAATACTCTAGAATATACTTAGATTAATCATTAGTCTGTTACTTCATATTTCTCTTTTTTACTTTGAAATACTTAGCGGAAAATACGGGTAATTTTTTTTTTGAAAAACAAAGTGAGAGCCGCGTGATGCGTTATATTATGTAACGAACAAAACATACATCTCATAACGTCATAGCATAAGGCACACCATGAATAACACTGAATATCATCTCATATATATATAACTTGCCCACTTATAAGTGTGGGACTTAATTTAGTACAAGGGAAATACATGAAAGGAAATACAACATAAACATAAACATGATCTACTCCCCTACCCGAGTGTATCTAATGGGATAACCTCTAAACAAAAGAAGGTTTATCCCCATCTAAGTGGTGTGTGCTCTAACCGGGTACTCCATCGGTCGATTGTCACCTCCTACTGACGTCCATCTCGTGAACGAGGCAAGTATCCGGGAAACTAGGCGAGCTCCTCGGGCGTAAAGAGGCGGAACGGGGATAGAGTGACCCCCCGTGGCGTCGCATCTCTGATCGCCGTGCAAGTCATGGCTGAGTCACGGTATCCTCACTGCCCTCCCTCATCAATGGTGGAGAGGAGGCAGAGCTCTCGCTATACGGATGGGTAGGCGGGTCCTCGAACAGGTCGGTCTCCGAGAAGTAGGTCCGGGGCACGTAATTGGGATAGTCTCGCATGGCTGAAGCGGCGGTGTGCATGCGGAGCACTCTCTCGTCATGCGTACGCGCACGCTCAAAAACCCACTCCTCGTCGCCATAGGGTGCAGTCGGGGAGAAGCGATGGGTGTGCACGGGATGAGCAAAGGGGCGTCCTACGAACATGAAAACCCATACCGTGCACTGACCCTCAAAATGGTATGACCCGTGAGCCGGGTCATAGTGCACCTCCCATGTCGGGGTGTCCACGAACACTACGAACGTCGCCATCTGAAGACGTGATAGAAAGAAAGAGATAGAGGGAGTGAGAATCTTGCTAAAGAATCTCAGTAGGGCCTCCTACTACCTAGGTGTCATCATCTACGTCCTCAGGAACCTTGGGTTTAATTATACAAAATGACTGAACATTAAGTTCATTTTAAACTTTAAAATATACTTTAGCCAAGGTCCATTCATTTTAGGATGATCTTAATTTCATGAATGCAACATAATAGAAGATGTATGCATGGCACTACCTAATGCACATACATAAAACATAACATCAAGCATTATCATACTTAGTGGCATAAAGTGGCAATAGTAATGTTCATATAGGACAAACTTAGTGACATAATCATAATCATGAAACATCTCTTCCTCATGGGCCACCCTAAAAGACAATCGAACTGGGGGTGCTCGGCCGAATCAAGTGTCACCCGATCGTGTCACATATCTAGGTTATGAGCTCATACCTTAACTAGTCATCACTAGTTCTTACTTACCACTTAACGATAAGCGTATCATAAATCATAAATCCCGACTATCTGAGTACTGGTTAGGGGGCAATCCTCTTAGGGGTGCTCGGCCGAACCAATGTCACCTAAGAGTATAAATGGGTACCGATGTCACATGAGTTCTATGGAGGTGCTCGGCCGAACCGGTGTCATCCTAGAACCCATCTTAGTACCTTAATTTTCAAAATCTCTTTAAGTCCCCAAATTCGTCGGGAATTCGGTGGCACGTTGGCATTACGTCGAATTCCTTCCAAATTTGCTTTATACCACATAAACATATATCCTCATGAATTCCTCATATGAATAACATCATCATCATTTACATATCACATGCATCATCATGGAACATTCAATCGTTTATCCTTACGGTAGCTTATGCTTTGACCCTTACGGGTCTTAATCATGAGATATAGTTCTCTAACATCCGTCGTTCATATGTTATGCACCTAAGGGCTCATAATTAATCATCATTCCTAATTCTCATATTCATTCTCAAATCTGAAAAGCATAGGGTAGAATTTCTAACTTGTGGTTACGGGGTTCTAGAACTTACGTTTTAGACCCTTTTTCGGTTCCGTCTTCACCTAAGGCGCTATGAATTAAATCTAAATCAATTATGAGGTATTCCTATGCTTAAGGACTAATTATTAATCATGTTTATCATGTTGTAAGGGTGCTGGACATAATCCAGAAAAATAAATGTTCTAAGAGTTCTAAACTTGCACTTTTACGGTTTTCTAGTTACTAGTTTCCCTATAGGTGCTAGAATTCGATTCTAATCCAAATGTTACCAAGTTCTTCATGTCTAAACAATCCTAATCTGATTATGCTCCCATTAAAACAGTTTGGATAAGTTCCAAAAACAAATGGGTCGAAACTATGTTAAATTCTAGCTTTACGGTATTTCTAATTAGCTAGTTTCTTACCTATTATGCATAGAATCGTTTCTACATCATCATATGATATTTTCACACATTCTAACACATCAAAACATCATCATACAGCATCACACTCATCATATCAGAACCGAAAACATTTAGCTTCAGTAAAGGATTTAAATTGACATTTCTAGGTACATAAGTTAACTAGTTTCTCTTGGAATCAATTTAGAATTTCTAAAACTCTTTGCAAATCATTTTAATTCATCAAGAGGCTAAGAGAAGCCTTAGGTCAATGACCAAAATATATTTCATCTTCTAAAAGAGAATAAAGTCATATCTCATGATAACATAACCTTGAAAAGATTTGTAAAGCTTTAAGAAAACTTAGAACATAGACTATTGGTCCTTGTAGCTAGATGAAAACTCATTACAAATCCATCATCACTACTTGGCCGAAAACATGCATTCAAGGAATGCATTCACATTGAACTTTAACTTGAAATGAAATGGGCAAGTCTTTGAGCTCTAGGTTTTTAAGTTACGACATAAAATAAACGTGCTCATGCTTTTTCATTTTTAATCTTGCTTACAAAATAAAGTGATGACTTAAATTAAATATGCAAGGCATAAACTTAAACGTGCAAGGTCGAAAGTAAATATGCGAGGCATAAACTTAAACGTGCAAGCTTGAAAGTAAATATGCAAGGTTCAATTCTTTATTTTAGTGCTCTTGGCCCAACAACAATCGACTTTAAGGCCGAAATAGATAGGCATTCGAGAAATTAATTAGGTGATGATGCAAGTTCAATTCTTTATTTTAGTGCTCTAGGCCCAACAACAATCGACTTTAAGGCCGAAATAGAAAGGCTTTGAGAATTATATTAAGTGATGATGCAAGTTCCATTTTAATCTTTATGTTCTTAGGTGATAGCTTAAAAATAAAGGTGCATAGCAGGAATGTAAATATAAATGCAAGCATAAAATAAATTATGCAAGTTCATTTTATCTTTCTAGAGCTCTTAACAAGACTTTAAACGAACTTAAACCTCAACCCAAACTCATCAAACCAAGATAAAGTAAAGTCTAGAGTTCTTAGAACTCAACATAACATTTTTAGAAAATCAAAACATTTTGCATGTAAAAGAAAAGGAAATGGCCGAAATTTCAAGGAACAAAAAGAACATTTTGAAACTCTAGAGTCCATGATCTTGATGATATATTAACACCAACATCATGAGACCTCATCATTGAGTCCTTAGAACCATTTTAAAACACCATCAAAGTTAAAGATTCCAAAAGTTAAAGAAAGGAAGAACTAAAAGTATTTTACTCAAAAACAAAGATCAAGCTCTAGAGGTTATTTCAAGTGATGAACATCATCATGAAACTCTCATCATCAAGCTCTCATTCCTTTGTTCTCCAAGGCCTATGGCCGAAAATGAAAAGGAAAAAGGAGTGGAAGAGAAGTTCTAAAAAGAAACAAGAGAAACTATGAACATCAAGCTTGAAACAAGAACTTTTAAAGAAAAGAATACATGAAAGGAAATCCCTACTTGATGTGATGAACTTGAAGATGGAAGAAGAAGATGAAGATGATGAAGAACTTTGAAGAACTTGAAGAACACTAGAACTTTGAGAGAAAAGAAAAGCTTTGAGTGTTCCTAAACTTAGCAAATGATCTAAAAGTTGTGCAAGCTCCTCAAGGCATTTTATTTATAGAGAGATGAAACAAATGAAGTGTGTGTGTGGCTGAAGGGGTTTCGGCCATGAGGGTGCAGAAATGGAGGGCATCCATGAGTTCCATGAGGTGAGATAATGTGGTCTTCAGGCATGGTGAGGTATGGCTCAAAGTATGGTGAGGTATGGTTCAAGGTATGGCTCAAGCATGGCTTCAAGGAGTGAGAAAACAATTCAATCATGTGGCCAAAGAGAGCATGGCTGTTCGGCCATGTTACAGCCAAGGGGAGGTTTGTTTTGCAATTTAATTATGATTTAGAGTTGTGTTTAGGTGTATCTTTGATTATACTTAAGATTAGGAATTTGTAAGAAAGTGTTTAGGTAAAGAAAATGGATAATTAGGGGGGTCTAGACATAATTAAGGAGTGGTCTTGCACCATTAGTGAGTTAGATCCTCAATTTAGAGTCTAAATAACTCTAGACACACTTCCTTGATTTAAGGAATTGGAGAGAGAAAACACTATTCAAGATTCCAAGACTATGAATCTTGAGTTCTAAAAAGGGATTTAAGTTTAATCTAAGCAATTTTAGGTTCTAATTAACTTTAATAAATTATCTTGACTCTATATTAATTAGGGAAATTAATTAATCTTTGTTTAGAGCCTAATATTGCTTAGGTTTGCTTAATTACGTCATTAAGCTCAAAAACACTATTCTAGGGGCAAAATCATAATTTTGCACTAAAACTGCCCGGGACCACCAGGACTTGAACAGAGACCTCTAGACACATGAAAACATGTTTTTAAACCTCTGGGAAAAGTTTTGGGCTCAAATGGCGCCTTTACTCGCGTAAAACGCTATAGGGGTATTTTGGTCATTTTGACCAAAGCTATGAAACGAGATTTTCGCTTCCGGAAGCATTCAAAGGCCATTCAATCCCCTTCAAACATTGAGTTGACCCTTCGAGGACGACCGAGTTGGTTACCCTCGAATTTGGGTCAGGAAATGACCTCAGGAACATTTTGGTCATTTCCCCTCGGACAGAAAAATCGGCGTGTTACATTATGATTAGGAGTTGCTAGGTAAGCTTCTAGGTAACTGATTAGGTAATTAAGGATATCAAGGCATGATTTGGGGAGTGTTCTTGCTTCATTAGTGAGATTAAAACTCATTTTAAAGTGTAAACAATTGTAGACATAATTTCTTAATGCAAGGAATTGGAGAGAGAAAACACTATTCAAGATTCTATGACTTGGAATCTTGACTTTTAAAAAGAGATTTAAGTTTAATCTAAGCAATGTTAGGTTCTAATTAATTTTAATAAATAATTTTAGCTCTAGATTAATTATAGAAATTAATTAATCTTTGATTAGAGCCTAATATTACTTAGGTTTGCTTAATTATGTCATTAAGCTCAAAATCACTATTGCAGAGGTAAAATCGTAATTTTGCACAAAAACTGCCCGGGACCACCAGGATTTAAACCCACATGCCAGACTCATAAAAACATCATTTTAAACCTTTCGGGAAATTTCCAGGTTCAAACGACACTTATACCCGCATAAAAACGCCATAGGGATATTTTGGTCATTTTGACCCGAAAACTCAGAAAAAGAGATTTTCTGTTCAATTAGTATTTATTCACATACAATCCCCTTTGAACATTGAGTTGACCTTTCAAGGACTACCGGTCGGCTATCCTCGAATTCCAGTTGAGAAATGACCTCAGGGGCATTTTGGTCATTTTTGCTCAGACAGAAAAATCGAGTGTTACATTATCAAGCTTACTAGGAAGAATGCCCCTTTTGTTTGGACTCCTGAATGTGAGAAGAGTTTCCAAGAGCTTAAGGTGAAATTGACCATAACCCTAGTGCTAGTTTTGCCTGACCCTAAGATGCCTTTTGAGGTATATTGTGACACTTCGAGGAAAGGTTTGGGCTGTGTATTGATGCAAAATAGGCAAGTGGCAGCCTATGCATCCAGACAACTCAAGCCTCATGAAACAAACTATGCCACCCATGACCTTGAATTAGCAGCCGTGGTGTTTTCTTTAAAGGTGTGGAGACACCATCTGTATGGGGTGAAATTTGAAGTGTTCTCCAATCATAAGAGTCTCAAGTACCTCTTTGATCAGAAGGAGTTAAATATGAGGTAGAGGAGATGGATGGAATTCTTAAAAGATTATGATATTGGGCTAAACTATCATCCTGGTAAAGCTAATGTGGTGGCTGATGCTTTGAGTAGGAAATCCTTACACTTGTCTCACCTAATGGTTAAGGAAGCAGAATTAATTGAGAAGTTTAGAGACCTGAACCTAGGAATGACATTGACCACTGAGAGCATAAAGCATGCCATCTTAGTATGATGAGTTTTTCAAGAAAAGAATTGCTCGAGCCTAACAAAATGATGAAGAGTTCAAGGAGACTCTAAAGGCAATAAAAGCAAGAAAATTGAAAGGTTTTACCCAAGGAGCTGATAAGCTGTGGAAGTTTAAAGGACGAATTTGTATGCCAGCAAATGGTGACCTTCAAAAGGAGATTTTAGAGGAGGCTCATAAGAGCCATTTCACCATTCACCCCGGTACCACCAAGATGTACCAAGATTTGAAGAAAATGTTCTGGTGGCCCGGATTAAAGAAGGATGTGGAGATATGGGTAAGTAAGTGCTTAGTTTGCCAAAAGGTGAAGATCGAGCATCAAAAACCCTCTGGTATATTGCAACCCCTGTCAATTCCTGAATGGAAATGGGATAGCATTTCAATGGATTTTATGATAAGGCTACCCAAGACCCAAGTTGGCCATGACGCCGTATGGGTAATTGTGGATTGACTAACTAAGTCGGCTCACTTTCTACCTATTAAGGTGACTTATTCTTTGGATAAATTGGCCCAATTGTATATTCAGGAAATTGTCAGGTTGCATGGAGTACCGTCGACAATAATCTCAGATCGAGATCTGCGGTTTACATTGTAACACCCTAACTTTCAACACAATACGCCTAGGACGCATAATGATTAATTGTTCGTTGTTACTCTTTCGTCTAGAATTTTACTTAATTTTAATGCTTTTGAAAGTAAGTCTATGGAAAATATGACCCATTTTTATTTTGAAAGACCAAATGATGAGTCATTCGCGTATACGTTATAGCGTATAATTATTCGTCACATAGCATACATAAAGATCACAATAGAGTCTAGCATAAACTAAGAACATCATCATATCATAACATTAACTTCAAATGTCAAGTCAAATAATAATAATAGTGATAATATAGGAATATACTTACTATGACAATAGTACAAAGCCCACCTATGGAGGTTGAGAATACCAATAACTCAAAAGCAAATCATAACTATGGTGTAACGAAATCCCTCATGATGAAATTACGAACTTGTACGAAGACGAGGAAACTTCTAAGGTTGCAATGATGAAAGACTATATCCCCATTTTTGCTGTGCCACTTTGATCTCGACCATCATGCAAATTCTGTGCCGACATCGCGAGGAAGTCCATCATCACCGCCATCAACCTTGTCTGAAGACAAAGATGGAAAGAAAGATAAAAAGGGATTGAGAAACATATACAAGAATCTTAGTAGGGTTTCCCCCTCTACACATGTGTCATCATTATCATCCTCAGGAATATTGGGTTTAATTATGAAAGTAGTGGGCATAAATAAGATTCATTTATTAAGTTTTCAAATACCATTAACCGAGGCCCATATCTATGCAACAGGTATCTCATGTATGCATGGCAATGCCTTAATACAAGCAACATAAATCAACAATGTGCAAGTTCAAAACACAAGACAAGGCTAAGCACATGAGCAGGAGATGAGCTAGAAAACCAAAATAATGGCAAGTAAATGGATGTATGATAGGGCAATACTATGAGTTATACATCATGTAACATGAATGGGAAGACAGGAAAACCCATGGTAATTTACTCTCTCATGAATGAATTCTCACATTTCTTTCTTATCAATTCCACCCTCTTACGTCATCACCAAAACTAACCAACATGCCAGCCCCAACGATTTTTACAATTACCACCAGAACCAACAGACCTACCGATCGCCTAAGATGAGCTTAGCCTAACTAGCCATCACTAGATTTAATGTGGGGTACTAGAGGGGGAGAAACACATTATTTCCTTGCCTTTCATATTATGAATATGTAACTCACTTAGATCGCCTCTCATAATCTTTAATTCGGGGAGTCTAAAGGATCATTTCTGTGTGTTTTATGTCACTTTAAACTTAGCATGTTGTTTTGAGATGCAAAGGTACAATCATATCATATAATATCACATGTTTACATTTCACTTATCATGTGCACCTCAAATATTCCAAGTGTAGTCATAACATGTCACAATAAATCATATAAATGGATGGCCAAGTATGCAACATTATCATCGCACAAATTCTCATTTATATCATAAACCCTCATCTTATAAAATAAGCACATTCATTATCCCTTAGACGGCTAAACCTCTAAATCGAGTAAACCTAACTTTTGTATTTATTCTTTTATGCATCTAATGGATTAATTCCAATGGTTTTTACTAATTTTTAACCTTAAGAACATTACCAAACAAACCTGGACAGATTTGAAACAAAAGAGAAAATGAACCATTTAGATGTTCTAGAAGTTACGTTTTTTACCCTTTCTCGTTACCAATTTTTCCTATAAATACCTAAGTCAATTATGAGTGATTCCTACACATTTACTGAGTGTTAAACATCCTTTTTTTCCAAAGAATAACCTGCTAGACAGAAACCATATTTTTCACTTTTAAAGATTCTAGAAATCACATTTTTTATTCTTCCTAGTTACTAGTCTTTCCTTAATTACCAAAAATCATTACCACACTAATTAATAACAATATTTACATGTTTAACATACTCCAAACAGAATTCTTCAAATCTGGAAAGGCTTAGATAGAATCAAAAATTCAATTTTCTAAGAACATGCAAAGTCACAAAATAAGTATTTCTAGTAACTAGTCTTTCTAAGGAGTAAATCTGGATCAAGAAACACACTTGTAATTTATTTTATCCTCATATTAACACAAATAATAACCTTAGTTCAGTGGCAAAGTTAAAGAGCTCAACAAGAGAATTTTGGTTATGTGAACCATGTTTTAGCATTTTAAGAGTTAACATATTTTCCAAGGAAAAGATGTAAGACACAAACTTTGAATCCTTAAGATAGTAATATTCCAAATCTTAAAAACTTTATTCCTTTGAAAACCAAACCTTTTTGTAAATACAAATGCCCATGGAACCGAAGTTCTTATGTAAGTTGAAAGAGATAAGTCTTGAGCAAGTGATGGCATAAACTCAAACGTGCAAATGCAAGCTTCATTTTAATCTTGATATATAACGTGATGGCAATGGAAACATAAATATGATATGCAAGGCTCAAATATAAACATGAAATGCAAAGACTTGAAATAAAAATATGAAAATACAAGCTCATTTTTAATCTTTAAGTTTAGGTGATGACTCGAAATATAAACATGAAATGCAAGTTCATTCCTTATCTTTAAGCTTTAGGTGATAACTTGGAAATAACTATGATATGCAAGTTCAATTCTTTATTTTAGTGCTCTAGGCCCCTTAGAGTATTCACTTTAAATCAACAATCAATTTTAAGGCTGAAATAGGTAGGCTTCGAGTTTAATTATTTAGGTGATGACATAAATATAAATATGAAATGCAAGGATTGAATATAAATATGACATGCAAAGACTTGAAATATAAATATGAATGCAATCCATTTATTATTTCTTTGAGTCTTAGGCTCAAGACTACCATTTAACTTTTTTGAAAATCACATAACATCTTATATGTTAAAAACTCTTAGAAATGAAACCTTCAAGCTTTAGAGACCAAGTAAATGATGGTTTTACAACCAACACCCAAGATCCTCGTCATCAAGCCATTGCTTTTCCAATAACAAGGCCATCAAGGCCAAAAATGAAGGGAAAGAAAAAGGAAGGTAAGAAACGGAAAATGAGGAGGAGAAAGAGAGAACTAACATTATAACATCTCAATCCAAGAGTAATACAAAAGAAAAGAATAACAAACATCAAAACACTCCCTACCAAAGATGTTTTTCTTATTGGAAGAAAAAGATCTTGATCTTGAAAAGAGGTGAGAAGAAAATTCCTCCTTGGAGTCCAATATAGTTTTCGCCAAGAGGAAAAGAAAAAGGAGGAAGGTTTTCCTTGAGTTTTCATGCTTAGGGATGGAAAGGTTGTGTTTCTTGATGGCAGTTTATGGTGGTTTGAGATTAAGAGGTGGTGGTAGGTGGTGGTTCTTGTGCTGTGGAGGAAGAAAATAGAGTTTTTTAGAGGTGAGAGAAGAGAGAATTTGAGAGCACTTTTTTGGACACAAGACTTGGCCAAAAAAATGGATGGAAAGAAATGAGAGTTTTGTGTTTCTTTGAACATGTGTTGTATATAAAGACACATATGAGGGTATGGTAGGAGGTATAGGTGCCCATGATGGAGGTATGGGTGGCCATCTAGAAGGACTTGGGGACCAAGTTTCATTTTTAATGTAGGTTAGGGTGTGTATTAGAGGTAGATTTAATTAGAAGAAAGGGTAGGAATAGGTAATTAGGTGTTTAAGTGGATGATTATGCATTTAGGCATTTCAAGACTATGGTTAAACAGTGGTCATAAACATTAAGTTCATTTAATTTGAATTAAATTCAATAAATTTGAATTTCAAATACCAACATGTTTCCTTAAATCATGGGATTGTACCCTATTCACTTTTTGACTTGAAGACCATTTGATTCTGTAATAGGATTTAGTTTTCTCTAATCAATCTTAAGCTCTAATCAACCTCAATTAATTATTTTGACTCAAGATTAATAATTAAAATGAATTAATCTTTAATTAGAGTCTAATATTGTTTAGGTTTTGTTAAGCATGCAATTTAAGCTCATTATGCCTTTAATTAGGGGCAAAATGGTAATTTTATGAAAAACTCCCCATGACCACCCCAGGCTTATACAAATGTCATACATTCCTTAAAAACAATATTCTAAACTTCTGTGTGAAGTCCGGGCCCAATCGGCAATTAATTCTGTGTTAATTAGCCGTAGGGGTATTTTGATAATTTTGCACAAAAAACCAAAAATTGATATTTTCATCTCTAACATCACACATAACATAATTAATCCCCTTTAAACATTAAAACATCCACTCGAGGTTTGCCTAGACCGGCTTTCCTCGATGTCCGGGTAAAATGATCTCAGAGGCATTTTGGTCATTTGTACAGGGGAAAAATCGAGGCATTACATACGTCACGCTTTTGGGGAGCCTTCAAAAGGCGTTTGGCTTGAAGCTATGCTTAAGTAATGCTTATCACCCTCAAATGGATAGACAATCAGAAAGAACCATACAAACCTTGGAAGATATGTTAAGGGCTTATGTGTTGGACCAAAAAGGGAGCTGAGATAGGTACTTGCCATTGTTTGAGTTTGCATATAACAATAGTTATCATGCAAGTATCGGTATGGCACTGTATGAGGCCCTGTATGGTAGAAAGTGCTAATCCCCTCTATGTTGGTATGAACCTAGAGAACAAAGTTTGTTAGGAGCCAATGTTGTGAAGGAAATCACAGAACAAATCAAAAAGATTAAGGATAGAATTCTCACCGCTCAAAGTCGACAAAAAAGCTATGCAAACAAATGGCGAAAGCCGCTAGAATTTCAAAAGGGAGAACATGTGTTCCTTAGGATCACCCTTACCACAAGCATAGGTCAAGCAATGAGAGTCAAGAAATTGAGCCCCAGATTCCTTGGTCCATTTGAAATCCTTAGTCGAGTCGGGCCTGTAGCATATCGAATAGTGTAACAACCTAATTTTTAACCCAATACTTTAGAACATATTTAGGTTAATCATTAGTCTATTACTCTTTTAGTCTCATTCTTTAAAACCTTTCATTAAAATACTTAGCGGAAGATACGAATAAATTTTTCTTTTTCGAAACTTGAAAAACAAAACGCGAGCCGCGCGCTAACCTAACGTTCGTCATAACCACATCGTGCAAGAAAAGTAATCATACCATTCATAATCATGAAATATAGTATCATACATAACAATCATAATATCATCACTCCTTCATAAATACATAAATTACTAGCATCATTGTACCATTATTTACATCAAAACAGGCCTATATATATGAAGTGATCTTTATCCACCCATGGAGTTGGATGAGTATCAATCCAAAAGCTAAACTATCTATGCTTCCGCGATGACCCTCTATTCCATTTGCTAGCATGACCCTTAAGCACGAGCCTTAGAAGAAGTCACGAGCCTCGTTGTAATCCTCGTCTAGAGACAACACGAAAGAAAAGAGAAGGATGAGAAACTCATTCAAGATTCTCAGTAGGGATTCCCGACTCTAACACGAGTGTCATCGTTGTCGTCCCCAGCCACCTCGGTTTTAATTATGAACAAGGTGTACATGCATAAGGTTCGGTTTTAAGCTTTCCAAATCCATTTATCCAAAGTGGGTGTCTTTTAGTATGAGTCTTAATGGCGTGACTGCAACAGATATTTGATGAATGCATGACAATACCATATGTGTAACATCCTAATTTTTAACCCAATACTCTAGAACATACTTAGGTTAATCATTAGTCTGTTACTTCATAGTTCTCATTTTTACTTTGAAATACTTAGCGGAAAATACGGGTAAATTTTTTTTGAAATACAAAGTGAGAGCCGCGTGATGCGATATATGATGTAACGATCAAATCATACGTCTCATAACATCATAGCATAAGGCACGACATGAATAACACTGAATATCATCTCATATATATATAACTTGCCCACTTATCAGTGTGGGGCTTAATTTAGTACAAGGGAAATACATGAAAGGAAATACAACATAAAACATAAACATGATCTACTCCCCTACCCAAGTGCATCTAGTAGGATAACCTCTAAACAAAAGAAGGTTTATCCCCATCTAAGTGGTGTGTGCTCTAACATGGGCCATCCACAGCCTCTTACTGGCGACTATCCCTCGAGCGTGGTATGTAACCAGGAAACTGAGCAAGCTCCTCCGACGTGAATAGACGGGACGGGGCTCGGAAGTGATCTCCACGACGTGGCCTCATTTCCGGTCGTCGTGCAAGCCTCGGCTGAGTCACGGAAGGCTCACTACCCTCCCCAAGGTCCATGGGTATGGTGGGGGAAGATCCCTCGGAGGGTACCTGGGTTGCCGAATCCTCCGAAGGGTCCGTCTCCGAAAAAGACGACGGGCAACGGGGCACATACTGGGGGTAGTCTCGAGCGGTGGACGTGGATGGTGGGGTACGGCGAAGCCTCTCCTCTAGGGGACGTGTGCGCTCAAACACCAGGTCATCGCCAAAAGGTGAGACGGGGGAGAAACGATGGGAATGTACAGGGGGAGTGAAGAGTCGACCCATGAACATAAATACTCTAACCGTGCATCGACCCACAAAATGGAATGACCCGTGGTCCGAGTCATGGTGCACCTCCCATGTCGGCGTGTCCACGAACACTACGAACATCGCCATTTGAAGACGTGACGGAAAGAAAGAGATAGAGGGAGTGAGAATCTTGCTAAAGAATCTCAGTAGGGCCTCCTACTACCTAGGTGTCATCATCTACGTCCTCAGGAACCTTGGGTTTAATTATACGAAATGACTGAACATGCATTAAGTTCATTTTAAACTTTAAAATATACTTTAGCCAAGGTCCATTCCTTTTAGGATGATCTTAATGTCATAAATGCAATATAATAGAAAATGTATGCATGGCACTACCTAATGCACATACATAAAACATAACATCAAGCCTCATCATACTTGGTGGCATAAAGTGGCAATAGAAACATTCATATGGGACAAACTTAGTGACATAATCATAATCATGAAACATCTCTTCCTCATGGGCCACCCTAAAAGACAATCGAACTGGGGGTGCTCGGCAGAACCAGTGTCACCCAGAACGTGTCATACATCTAGGTTATGAGCTCATACCTTAACTAGTCGTCACTAGTTCTTACTTACCACTTAACGATAAGCGTATCATAAATCATAAATCCCGACTATCTGAGTACGGGTTATGGGGCAATTCTCTTAGGGGTGCTCGGCCGAACCGGTGTCACCTAAGAGTATAAAATGGTACCGATGTCACATGAGTTCTATGGAGGTGCTCGGCCGAATCGGTGTCATCCTAGAACCCATCTTAGTACCTTAATTTTCAAAATCTCTTTAAGTCCCCAAATTTGTTGGGAATTCGGCGGCACGATGGCATTACACCGAATTCCTTCCAAATTTGCTTTATGCCACATAAACATATATCCTCATGAATTCATCATATGAATAACATCATCATCATTTACATAACACATGCATCATCATAGAACTTTCAACCGTTTATCCTTACAGTAGCTTATGCTCGACCTTACGGTCTTAATCATGAGATATGGTTCTCTAACATCCGTCGCTCATATTTTATGCACCTAAGGGCTCATAATTAAACATCATTCATCATCCTCATGTTCACACTTAAATCTGAATAGCATAGGGCAAAATTCCTAACTTGTGATTACGGGGTTCTAGAACTTACGTTTTAGACCATTTCTTGGTTCCGCTTTCGCCTAAGGCGCTATGAATCAAATCTAAATCAATTATGAGGCATTCCTATGCTTAAGGACTAATTATTAATCGTGTTTATCATGTTGTAAGGGTGCTGGACAGAATCCAGAAAAATAAATGTTCTAAGAGTTCTACATTGCATTTTTACGGTTTTCTAGTTACTAGTTTCCCTATAGGTGCTAGAATTCAATTCTAATTCAAATGATATCAAGTTTTTCATGTCTAAACAATCTAAATCTGATTATGTTCCCATTGAAACAGTTTGGACAGAATCCATAAACAAATGGGTTAAAACTATGTCAAATTCCAACTTTACGGTATTTCTGGTTAGCTAGTTTCTTACCTATCATGCATAGGATCGCTTCTACATCATCATATGATATTTTTACACATTCCAACACATCAAAACATCATCATACAGCATCACACTCATCATATCAGAACCAAAAACATTTAACTTTAATAAGAGAGTTAAATTGACATTTCTAGGTGCATAAGTTAACTAGTTTCTCTTGGGATCAATTTAGAATTTCTAAAACTCTTTGCAAATCATTTTAATTCAGCAAGAGGCTAAGAGAAGCCTTAGGTCAATGACCGAAATATGTTTCATCTCCTAAAAGGGAATGAAGTCATATCTTATGACGACATAACCTTGAAAAGGTTTGTAAAGCTTTAAGGAAAACTTAGAACATAGACTATTGGTCCTTGTAGCTAGATGAAAACTCATTGCAAGTCCATCATCACTACTTGGCCGAAAATATGCATTCAAAGGATGCATTCACTTTGAACTTTAACTTGAAACGAAATGGGCAAGTCTTTGAGCTCTAGGTTGTTAAGTTGTGACATAAACTAAACGTGCTCATGCTTTTCATTTTAATCTTGCTTACAAAATAAAATGATGACTTAAATTAAATATGCAAGGCATAAACTTAGACGTGCAAGCTTGAAAGTAAATATGTGAGGCATAAACTTAAACGTGCAAGCTTGAAAGTAAATATGCAAGATTCAATTCTTTATTTTAGTGCTCTTGGCCCAACAACAATCGACTTTAAGGCCGAAATAGATAGGCATTCAAGAAATTAATTAGGTGATGATGCAAATTCAATTCTTTATTTTAGTGCTCTAGGCCCAACAACAATCGACTTTAAGGCCGAAATAGAAAGGTTTTGAGAATTAAATTAAGTGATGGTACAAGTTCCATTTTAATCTTTATGTTCTTAGGTGATAGCTTGAAAGTAAAGGTGCATAACAAGAATGTAAACATGAGTGCAAGCATAAGATAAATTATGCAAGTTCATCTTATCTTTCTAGAGCTCTTAACAAGACTTTAAAGGAACTCAACCTTAACCCAAACTCACTCAAACAAGGTAAAGTCAAGCTTAGAGTTCTTAGAACTCAACATAATATTTTTAGGAAATCAAACCATGAAGCTTAGAAAAATTAAGGAAATGGCCGAAATCTTCAAGAAGAAAAAGGAACATTTTAAAACTCTAAGGTCCATGATCTTGATGATATAATAACACCAACATCATGAGACCTCATCATTGAGTCCTTAAAACCATTTTGAATCATCATCAAAACTAAAGCTCTCAAGAGTTCAAGAAAGGGAAAACTAGAAACATTGTTGCTCAAGGACAAAGATCAAGCTCTAGAGTTTATTTCAAGTGATAAACATCATCATAAAACTCTCATCATCAAGCTCTCATTTCTTTGGACTCCAAAGGCCCATGGCCGAAACATAAAGAGGAAGGAGGAGAAGAAAAGAAGTTCTAAAAGGAATCAAGAGAAACTATGAACATCAAACTTGAAACAAGAACCTTAAAGAAAGGAATACTTGAAAGAAAATCCCTACTTGGTGTGATGAACTTGAAGATGGAAGAAGAAGATGAAGATGATGAAGAACTTTGAAGAACTTTGAAGAACTTGAAGAACTTGAAGAACACTAGAACTTTGAGAGAAAAGAAAAGCTTTGAGTGTTCCTAAACTTAGCTAATGATCTAAAAGTGGTGCAAGCTCCTCAAGGCATTGTATTTATAGAGGAATGAAACAAATGGAGGGGGTGAGGGCTGAAGGGGTTTTTGGACATGAGGTGCAGAATTGGAGGCATCCATGAGTTCCATGAGGTGAGATAATGTGTTCTTGAGGCATGGTGAGGTATGACTCAAGGTATGGTGAGGTATGGTTCAAGGTATGGCCTCAAGCATGGTTCTTTGAGTGAAAAAATAATTAAACATGTGGTCAATGGGGGCATGGCTGTTCGGCCATGTTGCAGCCAAGGGGAGGATTAGTTTGCATTTTAATTGTGGTTTAGAGTTGTGTTTAGGTGTATCTTTGATTATGCTTAAGATTAGGAATTTGTAAGAAAGTGTTTAGGTAAGGGAAATGGATAATTAAGGTGGTCTAGACATAATTAAGGAGTGGTCTTGCACCATTAGTGAGTTAAATCCTCAATTTAGAGTCTAAACAACTCTAGACACATTTCCTTGATTTAAGGAATTGGAGAGAGAAAACACTATTTAAGATTCCAAGACTAGGAATCTTGAGTTCTAAAAAGGGATTTAAGTTTAATCTAAGCAATTTTAGGTTCTAATTAACTTTAATAAATTATTTTGACTCTAGATTAATTAGAAAAATTAATTAATCTTCGTTTAGAGCCTAATATTGCCTAGGTTTGCTTAATTACGTCATTAAGCTCAAAAACACTATTCTAGGGGCAAAATCGCAATTTTGCACTAAAACTGCCCGGGACCACCGGGACTTGAACAGAGACCTCTAGACACATGAAAACATGTTTTTAAACCTTTGGGGAGAGTTTCGGGCTCAAACGGCACCTTTACCCGTGTAAAAACGCTATAGGGGTATTTTGGTCATTTTGACCAAAGCTAAAACGAGATTTTCGCTTCCGAAAGCATTCAAAGGCCATTCAATCCCCTTCAAACATTGAGTTGACCCTTCGAGGACGACCGAGTTGGTTACCCTCGAATTCGGGTCAGGAAATGACCTTAGGGGCATTTTGGTCATTTCCCTCGGACAGAAAAATCGGGGTGTTACAATATGCATATTAACATGAAAATCATTGCTCTTAGGCTCAACATAAAGAAACATAAATCATATACGTGGCATAAAAGGTACAGTACTTTTCATGTGACATCTTTCTCATAAGTCGAACTCTTAAGTTCTTTTTCTTAAAGACCACCCTTTTAACGTATCCACCAAAAATCCAACCGACTCACCGGCCCGGCGATAATCTGATTACCAAACTACATCTCACCTATCGCCTAGGAATGAGCTCAATCCTAACTAGTCATCACTAGATTTGATATGGGCTAATAAAGGGGGTATACATAACTTCCTTGGATCACCTATCTTAGGATCATTTCCTTCTTTGAAACGTTCTACTAGTATCTAGTACACAGCGAATTATCCGCTTTGGCAAGCTCAATGTCAATACCCTCACAGATTTGTTTCCTCCCCACCGTAGCAGGAGGAATACGTCTCAGTGTTATATCACATCTATTCTGGGGGTGCTCGGCCGAACCGGTGTCACCCAGGAGTTTTCACAAACTTTTCTCAAATCCTCAAGTTTGATGGGAAATTCGGCAGCGTAACAGAATATACCAGATTTCCTTCAAACTTGCTTTATGCCACGAAACATATGGAACATGCATAGCCATTCAACATCACCATAAGACATCAAGTCATATAGTCAAACTCATCAAAGCATATATGTCATCACATCATTGCTTTAACATTCTTAAAAGATAGCATGCTCCTAACCAGTTTACTGAAATCAAGGACCGGGCTCAGCCATTACATATGCCATGCTCAAGTCATTCTCATAATTAATCATACATCTACTTGAAGTCATAAAGCTCATTATGTCTTGGGACCTATAATGTCTTATGCTTTGACCCTTATGGGTCTTAAACTTGAGTTACAATTATTCTAACATTTGTTATTACCCTTTTATGCACCTATGAGTTCACAACGAATTATCCTTATTAATGTTTATGCTTAGGAGCAAATCCAAACAGCTCCATATAGATTTGACAAATTATAAATCTTGCAGTTACGGGGGTTCTAGAAACTACGTTTTAGACCCTTTCTACGTTCCATCTTCGCCTAAGGCACTATAAAGTAAACCTAAACCAATTATGGGGCATTCCTATGCCTATGAACTAATTATAAACCATGTTTCCTACATTATAAGGTTTCTGGACAGAAATAGAAAATTAAATGATCTAAGTGTTCTAGAATTGTACTTTTACGATTTTCTAGTTATTAGTTTCTCTATAGGCGCTAAAAATCAATCCTACATCAAATGTTATCAAGTTTTTCATGATTAATCAATCCTAAACTGAATATTGTCCCATTAAAACAGTTTTGGCAGTGGTTAAAAATAAATGGGTCAAAACTATGTCAAAACTCAACTTTATGGTTAATAGATAAGACTAGTTTCTTTCCTAACATGCATAAGAAGGCTCCTACCTCAACGTATATAATTTTTACACATACTAACATGTCAAAACATCATCATACAGCAGCAACCATACCATGGCAGAATCGAAATGCATAGCTCCCAAGAAATACATAATCTTACATTCTCATGACATATAGGTTACTAGTTTCTCTTGAAATCAGTTTAGGACTTTCTAAAACTCTTTGAAAACCAACTTATTTCCTTAAAATCCTCACAAACCAAACAAGGGAAGCAACCATTTGAGTTGGCCCAAGATTGGAGTTTTAAAACGTAAAATCATACTTTAAATATTCTTTGAGTTCTCCTATGCTTAAGAAAATCCTAAGACATAGATTATGGGCACTTGTGACTATATGAAACTCACACCAAGCTCATCATTATCATATGGCCAAATTGTACATTCAAGGGAATGCTTCCATAACCAAACTTTAGCTTGAGATAGAAGGGCAAGTCCTTGAGCTATAGGATCTTTAAGTGATGACAAAAAGTAAACGTGCTATGCATTCCATTTTATTCTTCATTAGAAAGTAAAGTGAGAGCTTCAAAGTAAATATGAAATGCAAGAACTTGAAATTAAATATGCAAGGCTTGAAGTAAATATGCAAAACTTGAAAGTAAATATGCAAGTTCAATTCTTTATTTTAGTATTCTAGGCCCAGCAACAATCGACTTTAAGGCCGAAATAGAAAGGCTTTGAGATTATTTTAGGTGATATGCAAGCTCTCATTTTAAATCTTTAAGTTCTTAAGTGATGACTTGAAATATAAACGTCCAATGCGAGGCTTGAAACTTAAACTTGATAATGCAAGTTCTTTTCTTAGATCTTTAGAGTTTAGTGATGACATGAAAAGGTAAATATGAGATGCAAGAACTTGAAATATAAATATGAAGTGCTAGAAATATAAATATGCAAGTTCATTTTTACATCTTTACTAGAGCTCTTTCTAGACTTTAAAGAAACATAAGCCTTAACCCAAACTTATTATGACAAGAAAAAGAAAGCTTTAGAGTTCTTTGCACCAAGGTTTACAAAGAAACCATATGGTATGAACATCATCATCAAGCTTTAAGGAATGGATTAAAAGAAAGGCAAATCATACACTAACTTTATTTTTAAGAATCAAAAGGGATCAAGTTAAAGAACCAATCTTTGGGTTTTAGAAACCATCTCACCATGTCTTTGGTGACAAAACCAAAATATCAAAGAAAAGGAGACCATGGCCGAAACCATGACGAAGAAAATATAAAACTTTGAAACTCTAGAGGCCATAATCTTGATGATACATCAACACCAACATCATGTGCTCTCATCCTTAAGTCATTTCCCAACTAACATAAGCCTTTAAAATTAAAACTAGGACCAAGGAAAAAGAAATGGAAACCGAAACTAGAGCATGAAAAGAAAAGGAAAAACCAAAACATGCTTCGTCCAAGAACCAAGTTCCAAGCTCTAGAGGTATCACAAGTGAAGATTCTCATGATCTACATCTTCAACCCTCATCATCAAGCATCATTTTCTTTAAAAAGAAAGGCTCCAAGGCCGAAATCAAAGAGAAGAAAAAGAAGTTCTAAAAGTCAAGAGAAACTAGCAAAAACTCATTTTTTGACAAAACTTTAAAAGACAAAACATTAAAGAACAAAATCCCTACCTTGGATATGTTTTCTTGATTGAGAAAGAGAACTTGCTCTTGAGGAAGAAGAAGAAGAAGAACTCCTTGAAGCTCGAGAGAAAGAAAGTATTTAGGGGTGTGAGAGAAATGAGCAAAGGTTTTAGCAAGCTCATTGGGTGTCTATTTATAGAAGAAATGAACATGAGAGGAGTAAGAGGAGGAGGCTAGGTGGCACAATTTGAGTGGAGGAAGGAGAGAAAATATTTGTTGGTTATGTCATTTCAAGGTGAGGTGTAGACATGGGTTTAGGCATAGGTTTAGGCATGGTTCTTTTAGTGTATGAGTGAACAAACTTGTGAGGTATAGGGTATGAGGTGGCGCCACTTATAGGGGAATCCAAGGGGAGGAAATTGTTTTATTAATTGTGGGTTAGTGATATGTTTAAGTGTATTTTTTGGATTAGGCCTAAGATTAGGAGTTTATAATAAAATGTGTAAGTGAAAGGATAGGTAATTAAGGCTATGTAGGTTATGATTAGTGGACATTCTAGCCTTTTAGGGGAGTCTATCTCTATTTATCCTAGGCTTTCAACTACATCCTAGGCTTACTTTTGAGGTGTAGAGGGTGAATAGTGAAAATACTATTTAAGATTCTATGTTCTAAAAGCTTTGAGTTCTTTAAAAGAAAAGGGGTTGTGAGTTTAATCTAAGCAATCTTAGGTTCTAATTAATTTTAATGACTTATTTTGGCTCTAGATTAATTATGAAAATTAATTAACCTTCGATTAGAGCCTAATATTGCTTAGGTTTGCTCAATTACATCATTAGGCTTAAAAACACTATTCCAGAGGCAAAATCGTAATTTTACACTAAAACTACCCGGGACCACCGGAACTTAAATAGACACTTTTAAACACATGAAAACATTATTTTGAACCTTCGGGGAAAGTTTCGGGCTTAACGGCACCTTTACCCGCGTAAAAACGCTATAAGGGTATTTTGGTCATTTTGACCCGAAACTGCAGAAAATGAGGTTTTCGCCTCCGAAACCGCTCAAGGCCATCTAATCCCCTTCAAACATTGAGTTAACCCTTCGAGGACTGCCGGGCCGGCCATCCTCGAATTCCGAGCAGAAAATGACCTCAGGGGCATTTTGGTCATTTTCCTCTCAGACAGAAAAATCGGGGCGTTACAAATAGCCTTACCAACCTCCATGATGTCTTTCATGTCTCTCAATTAAGGAAGTACCAGTCTGACCCTAGCCATGTATTAGAGCCAAAACAAACAATTAAGGGAAGACCTGACTTTCAACCTATCACCTACGAGAATCGTAGACAAAAGAGTCAACCAAAGTAGCATGGGGGCGGGGAAAGATAGAAGAATTCACATGGGAGTTGGAATCGAATATGAAGATGCAATACCCCAAGCTTTTTACAAGTAACAAATTTCGAGGGCGAAATTCTTTTTAAGGAGGGGAGAAGTGTAACACCTCAATTTTTACTCCTGTGTAAAAATTACTAAAATGCCCCTAGATAATTTTTATACGTAATTTGAGGTCGAATAATCCTCAACAAAGGAATATAACATTAGAGAAACATTATGGGAGACTTGATTAGCGATTCGTGCGAAAGTTGCAAACCCCGATTTTTCTATACGTGTAAAATGACCAAAATACCCCTAAGGTCATTTTTACCCAGAAATCAAGGATAATCAATCTAGATTATCTTTGAGGGGTTAGTTTTATGCTTGATGGGGATTATATGTGCCTTAGAGATAAAAATCTCAATTCTCAATTTTTACCATATGTAAAATTACCGTTTTACCCATATAGTAATTTTACATGAAATTATATAATCTTTGAATTCGATTTTCACCCAAAGGTTCAAAATAACTATTTCAAATATAATTTGAGAATTTCCAGTAATTACAGAGAGTTTTTACATGAAATTACCTTTTTACCCCTAGTTGTGTTAAATAAGTTTGCTTGTGTAATTAAGGTAGTATTAAAGCTCTATTTAAACTCAAATTGATTCATTCATTAACCTTGAGTTAAAAATTAATTACCTAAGGTTAAAAGTGACTACTTGAGGTAATTAGAGCCTAAGATATTGATAGAGAAATTTTTAGGCATCTATTATTGTTCATACTTGGCCTAATTTGCTTCTATATGTGTTTAATGCTAATGATTTAATTGGGTTTTGCATTATTGGGCCTCATTGGATTTAATTGTTGAAATTTGATTAATTTCGGATTTTACACTCACTATGACCCTTTTGTCTTCCACAGATCATTTTGGGCTCTACAAATATCGGATTTAGGAGATCTTGGTGGCTCCTGAAAGCTAAGACCGAGATTTATAATTTTGGGTTTCACAGGCTTCATCAAATTCGGTCCGTTTCAAGGCTTAATTGGGCTTCCAAGTTTCGAAGCTAATGCTTAGGTGGGTCCAAGACCTTTCCTCACATAATTGGGCATATCTCACTCATTTCTGGTCCAATTAAGGCATATAATATGTCTCTGGAAAGCTTATCCAAAGAGGATTATCTTATCTAGATCAAATTTCAGAAATCAGGAAAATCTGGATAAGATAAGGTTAGTGATAAGTGGAAATCTGGGTAGGGACATTGGATTGCCTATAAATTTCTGTTTCCTTTACAATTCTGTACTCAATCAACAATAAAGAACCAGAAACTTGTATTTTCATTTTTCCTTTCAAACTCAAGGTGTTCATACAGAGAGCTTGCCAATGGAGATGTCCATGGAAGGCTAAACTTCTCTCAATCCTTGACATCATAGATAGTTGGTTTGAATTTGGAGTTCCTGTTGTATAAATCTTATTTGTATGTATGCTTTCCTTTTCTAAACTTCAATTTCGATTATGGATTTGGTTATTTAACATGATCATGTTTGAACTATATCTGATTAGATATAGGATTGAATTCGTTAGTGAAATTGAAGTAAAGGCTGAATAACCGATTGGTTGTTCAGGTTAATCCAAACTGCACGTAATTTGACATTCATTTAAATTGCGATTGTGATTTAAGGATTGTTGAGTAAAAACTGTATGATTATATAGTTGATTCGGATTAACAGAGTAGCATACAAAGTTAACTCTTTTGAACTGTGATGAATTCTGCCAATAGTTATGATGTCTGGGATTGATTCTTTAATCAAGTGTGATTCTATTCTATTTCTGTTTCTGTAATCCTTTCATTCTGTTTCATTCTAAAAATCACAAACTCTTCCCCCCCCCCCCCCGCCTTTTTATTGTTATTAGTATTTACAATTCGATAACATAACTGATGTGTCCTGAGGAAGAATAACCTGAGTCTACTTATACTGCAAATAAGGGGATTTAGACTATTTTGATATTGGATGCGACAGTACATATCAGATATACCTAAGGTAAAATTAAATTACCTTTCCTTGATTACAAGAACTTATAAAATTAGTTTAAGGTCAAGATTTCGATTTAGGTAAAAAAAAAAAATCTAGTATATTTACATTTTCTTATCCTAAGTTTAGAACTTATGTTACAAATTGATTTTAACTCATTTGAAATGAACTTTAACTACTAGTGTATAATTTCTCTTTTTATCTTCCCTTGATTTGTCCTAAACACTTAATCTTTTGCCATTTTCACTAACCTATCAATTCCTAATCTTTTACCTAAGTAAATACACATCTAATATATGTTTTACCACTTCCAAAAACAACAAAAAATCTTATCATTTACAACCAGAAAAGCAGCGGCCAAGTTGCTTCATTTCACCATATTTTATTATTTTTCCAACATAAAAACATATCCAACCATAACACCATACCTTTGGCTTTATTTTGCATTATTTTTGGCTATGTTTAATCAAAAGAAATCCATCCATATTCACCCTTATCATCTATGATTTCTTGCCTTCCATTAATATCATATTTTATCCATTTTCAAACCATGATACATGAATAAAATTATGACTACACCATAAGCATTCTTTTTCAAAGTTTTCTTTAACAAAAAAATGAAATAAAACCCTCCATTTTCTAGCCACAAGGCAGCGGCCAAATAGGCTCCATGAGCCTGTAAATAGGTGCTCCTCTATTGCTAAAATGTTTACACAAACACTCATAATCTTAGTACTTGCTTACTTGATAGTTTCCTTGCTCAAAGTTCTCTAATTCTCTCAATACTTCAAGCTTTCTTCTTCTTCCTCATTCACATCCAAGAGACTCCATTTCCAACCTCTAACCAAGCTCTAAACCTCAAGCATGCACATTCCAACCATAAATCATCTCTTAAACACATAACCTTTCCATTATCAAACACAAAATCACAAGAAAAAACCTTCCTTTATTAGTTCTCATCTTGGCTGAAATTGGATGACTCATCAAGGACATATTTTCTTCTTCTAACTTCTCTAAAGATCAAGCATTATCTTTTGTTAACAAGAAACAACTTACTAGGGATTTTATTTCATGTTATTTCCTTGATCTTTGCTTATAATTTGACTTTTAATAAGCTTGATAATGAGACCATGAAATAAGGTTCTTGGAACCATGATAATAAAGGACTCTAATGCTCACTTCCTTTGTTAAGATTAATTGAGGTTAAAGAGTTTAATTCTCTAAAAGTTTTGAGCTTAACAAGATAATAAATGAACTTGCATCCATTGTTTATGTTTCAAGCTCTTGCATAACATGTTTAAATTTCAAGCCTTGCATAATCATATTTAATTTCAAGTTATCACTTTAAATCTTGAAGATAATAATATGAATTTGCATTCTCATGTTTAAATTCCAAGTAATGCATTTTATGTTTCAAGTTATCATCTAAACTTTGAAAATCTAAAAAATAAACTTGCATCTTCATATTTATATTTCAAGTATTGCATATCATATTTATATTTCCAAGTTATCACTTTATAATGATAAAGATTAAAAATAGATTGCATAGCATGTCTATGATTCTTGCTAATCACCTAAACCTCTAAACCTCAAAACTTACCTCTTTAATCTTGAATACGAATTTTTATTATGGATATATTTAAATTATGTTATTTTTAGCCTCTTGATGCTCTTGATATTAAGGTTGGTTTATTTTATTTTTAAGGCTTTGATCTTGTCTTTAAATTACTCAAATTGTGCTTTTCTCAAGCTTTTTGATTAAAAGATTTAGGTTACTAACCTAAATTAGATAAAATAGCTAGGATACTGATTTAAAAGGTTTGGATGTGTATAAATTACTTATAATTGATGTAAAAATTATTTTTAGCATTTTTGAGATAAACTAATAACTAGAAAGGATCAAAACCGTAATTTTATAAAGCTTTAGAGAATGAATTTTCTGGATTAATTCCTCACTAATTTGATACTGATCATATTGTTTGTATACATAAGAATTATTATTATTTGAAGTAAAAATTGTTTTTAGTGTCTTAGAGGTTGAAAAAGAATAATTACAAGTGTTAGTTTTGACCGTTTTGCAAAATGCAAAAAAGTTGTGTTCTAAATTATCAATTATGTAATTTTGGTCAAAGGATTTTAATTAGAGTTATTAATGATATCTGATGTGTCTATATGTTTTAAAATACCATTTATAATATTTAGAAAAAGTTTTAGAAATATTGGCATTTGATAAGTGTAAAAAATAAGCAACTTTGTACTTTGAACTCTAAAATGTGTTAAATTTAGTCCATGGCCCTAAAAGGTTTTTTATGATGAGTTCAAATGGTTTCTAATAGTTGTATGTCTCTTGAAAGTATTAGTTAAATGTTAAAGATCTTTAGTTTGTGAGAATGTGTTAAAAAGGGGTATTTACGTTTTGACCCATAACCTTTGAGAAATTGCGATTTGTCCCCTTTGGAGCTTAAGTGTAAATATTGATAATTTGTTGAGAAGAATGTGATTGATATCTTGTGAAGGCTATATTCATATATTGAAATTTATATGGCTTGTGGATATATGCAATGAAATATGATGCATGTTTATGTGATTTGAATTATGACATGTTATGGTTATGTTTGATTCATTGAGATGCATAATTTCACAAAGCTTTACGAGCATGAAATGTTGAAATGATGTGTTATTCATGTTTGCATTTCTATATAATATGCCAAGATTAAAGGTGACATAAGACACATGGAAATGATCTTCTGCACTCCTTGAATTAAAGGTTGTGAGGGGTGATCCAAATAGGAAATGATCCTTTAGACTCCTCAAATTAAAGGTTATGAAAGGTGATCTTAATGCCCCTTATCCCGTACCTTAAGAGTCGGGAATTTAACTTATCAAAAAGGATAAGTTTACACTAGTGACGACTAGTGAGGTATGAGCTCATAACCTAGAACTCTCAAGAAAAGAGAGAATATAGGGTGGCCCCGAAGGAAAAGAGAATAAGAAGTTTAAGTCACCTATAAAATGATGATCATGATTTTATGTTCTTTATATCATATGCATTGTTTTATAAATTCTATGATATTTTGTATATGATACTGACATGCATTCAGGATTAGTATGTTGTATTCATGATATTAAGATTCATGCTAAAAGACACGGACCTCGACTAATGGTATTTAGAACTTAATAAATGAACTCTATACATGCCCACCTTTTTAAAATGAAACCCGAGGTTCCTGGGACGATGATAATGACACACATGGTAGAAGGAGATGACTCTACTGAGATTCTTTTACAAGATTCTCACCCCTTCTTTATTTCTTTCCATCTCGTCTTCCGAGGTTGATGGCGACATTCATGATCTACGTTGACGCACCCACTTGGGAGATGCATTTCGATCCAGCAAATCGGTCATATTACTTTATGGGCCGTTGTGCTATTTGTGTTTATGTTTTTATGGCTCGCCCTTTTGCGCATCCTATTGATAGTGTTCGATTCTCTCGTACTACTCCTTTCACGGATGATTTTGCCTTTAAGCGTGTGCACCCACGAACTCCACAGTATCCCTCTCCCCATCTTGGTGCATCTACTATTCAAAACTTTCCTGAGTACATACCCCGATTGCCACCCTACTCTACTGGCTCATGGTTAGACCTTTTGGAGAGATCACCCTCTCGGCACTCTTCCTACAGTTCTGCTCCGATGGATATGGGAGGTGATGATGGTGAAGTGAAAACTATTACACATCCCATTCGTAGAGGTGCCACTCGCCCCTGTCGAGACGCCAATGTTCACCCGACTGGACGTCTGGCTGCACATGATGATCCTACCCATTCTAGGCATGCTTATGAGAGGGGAGAATTGAGATAGTTTGATTTCCTTTGTGTGCTATTTACTTTGGTATTTATATGTTCTATTGCGCAAAAAGGAACGATTTAATTTTAATATGTATAATTATGAATTTGTGATATTCATATTTTGGTGATGTATGTGATGTACGAATATGATTTGTCATTATACTTTTCTTATGTATGCAAAATGTACGATGTTGACATCTTAGTATGTGCAGCTCATGTTTCAAAAAAAAAAATTTATCCATATTTTCACTAAGGTAGTTTTAAAAAGTTTAAAACTGAAACAAAAGAGTAATAACTAATAATTAACTTAAATACGTTCCTAGGCATATTGAGTTAAATATTAGGGTATTACACTGTCATTTTGCTATCTTTATATCACGAGAGGCTTAAATATCTTTTTGATCTTTGGAAAATAAGTAAAATTTTGGTTACTGTCCTTGAAAATTTTTTTGTTTGGTTTTGGTACAAATATTTTAAAACTGTTTGGTTTTAGTCTTTATCATTAAACTATTTATATCAAATACTGAATTGGTTAGTGAGGGGTCAACTCGTTGGTCAAGTCATTTAGTTCCTTATGACAATCTTAATTATACATAATAGAGACTAAAACCAAACAGTTTTATAAATGTTTGGACTAAAACCAAACAAAGATTTTTTAGGAGACAAAAACCTATATTCGTTTATTTTTCTGGGATTGAAAATATCCTTAACCCTATCATGAAGTTAGACTTAGAGAATCATAAACATTGAATTGCCGAAAAGAAATGACTTTTTCATAAACATAAAATTTAGATTGAGGGGATGACTGATTGAGTTTGAAGTAGATATGTTTTTATGCTCATTGAGAATTTTCATACTGACAAACCACTCTCCACCAAAACAATAAATAAATAATAAAAATTAGAAATCAAATACAAGTCATGACATCATAAAAGCTTTTCGACCAGGTGAGCCAACCCGTATATGACTGGCACAAGAAAGAGCATGATAACCCATTGTTACGATTAAGGTTCACAAAAACTCTGCCATCCATTTGTGAACACAAACAAGAAGCAGATCATGCACAATTTAAGGCGACCACTTTCAGTATCGTTGTTTGTTTTAGTTATTTAATGTCAAAAGTAGCTAATTACATCAAAATTCAAAGGAAAAATAAAAAAAGGTATGATCAATAAACCTCAAGAGAGAAAGAGATGGGAAAACATTTTTCTTTTTTGTGTTGAATGGAAGAATAAAAAAAAATTGGAATTAAATGGAGAAGAGAAAATACATGCGTTTAGTGTTTACGTTTCAATCCAATAAACGTCTTGGTGGTAAGATCCTAGATGGAACAGCATAGCGTGCTGAGAAGGAACGAGGGATGTTATCTGGTTCCATCCATCCGGTTCCGTGATCAAAGTTCATCAAGTACGATTCTGGATCATAAATACCCTCCAACGTAGGAGTTGATGTGAAGGCTTTCTTGTCTCCTTTGAGCTTTCTCCGAAGCATCTGCCACAGTGGTTTTTGGCCATCACAGCTGCTCTGATGGTGGGGCTTTGTGTAGCTGCGACCCAACGTGATGCTCTCAATTGTTGGACTGCTTGAACAAAACAAAAGCTTCTTCATATCCATTCTTGGAAATGAGTGTCTAGTATTCTTCCACACTTAAACCTCTACAGTGTTTTTATATGACTGTGAGGCATGTCACGTGACGTTATAACGCACTTCAGTATTATGGGAAGATGTATTAGTGGGGTTTGGGACCAGGAGGAAGGAGGGAGGGAGCGTTCAATAGCCTCCATTTTGGGCTTTTTAGTTTAGCTTCTTGACGCTTAGCTACACATATTTGGCATTATTCATTATATTATTTTTATCATGGGACCACTGACCATGGCAGCTAGCAAGTGTCTCAAATTGATTTGGCATCTTGGAATATTAGAAAAGAGACCCCCGTAACTAACTACACTTGGCAGAAGAAAGAAATGAGTCAAAGTAAGACAGCTGAAAGCAAGAGTCAACCTCCTTTTAACACAGCCTAGGTACCGTTCTGTCCAGCTGTTCACTAGAGTCTTTGATTGTTAAAAACTAAACGCATTCAAAACGATTATGCTGAATATCATATGTGAAGCCACCAACTCCATAGAATGCAAATTGAAACCCAAATACGTCTGCGGTAGTCGTGAACTCGTGATTAATTGGTTATTTCTCACGAGTCAACGGTTATACATATGTGATTATCTGACCATGCGTACATTTATTTCGCACTCGAGTGCATAATATATATTGAAACAGCTATACAGCCACCCTAGCGAAACGGTTGGTCCTCCTCTAAAATTATGAGGCTGTGGAGTCACCACCATATTGAGATCGAGCAGCATAATAGTTGGGACAATTTACAGAAATGGCCGGATAAGGTCCTACTTTAGAGTTCACACCCTGAACTCCAAAGCAACATGCCAAATAGCATATATGTATAAACGGGAATTGTTAACCTTCACATCTCTTATGTGCAGACAAGTATCCTTCTCATTTTACTTTAGACACAAAATCTAACTTTCACTATAGAGAACAAGGTTTATAATATGGATAATTCATTGTTAAACTAACCTTTTATACCTCTCACCCTTTCACTCTTCTCCCTCTCAGTTTTAGTTTCTTTTTTTTTTTTTTCACCTCTAAACAATAGCAGCTCACCTTCTTTTTGCTGCGGCCTCTATCAAATTTAAGCCTCTCAAATTCAACTTACTCCACGAGCTAGAAAGAGAAATGAGAGTTCAGTTTTTTAGTTTTTGCAAGTTGGATTGTTGCCTAGCCTAAGTTGCAACTTGTTACTACAACGTGGGTGATTCATCAAGCGGACAATGAGATTGTGTAGCTTAAGCACATAACAAAATGGATAATAATTGGAGGCAAGTGTTACGCGATGTGAATTTCCTATCTTCAGTAAATATAACCCTTGAGGCCAATATTTCTTTTCCTAGGGTGATCAATCCTTGCAAACACGGCAATTCTACAGAGGACGTATACCAGATGATAATGGTAGTCATTATAAATTCCAAGCCCCAAACCAGAACCTGAATCAATAACACCTTACATATTCCCTTTAAAATCCCAGCCACGACAAATGGTTTCATTCAAAGCACTAAATAGGAGTATAATCGGGGATAATCATGATTGACATTGTAGTATATATACCCACAATTTCATTTCATTGTTGAAAAGTATACACATATTTTCAGCACAATTAATTATGAACTTTGCACGTTACTCCCCAATGGAATCAAGTATCCTTTAAATGAACATCAATGACCGCTACAAAAATTAGGATCAAAATATAAGCCTGCATCCTTGCAACTACTTCTGACTATAAAGAACAAAGTAATCGTGCAATTAATTCCCTTAAAAGATAATAGCCTAGTATGCTCCAATAGCAGCGATATCATCAAATGAATTAGAAGAGAGGAGAGATCCGCCCACTTTTTCCTGCTCCTCTTCACCTCATCAACATTCCTCGTATTTTATCAATTTTTTTTTTCTCGCTTTTTTTTGCGGATAGAAGATTTTGTCAATCTACACTAGCCAAGGCACCAAGGGCTTGAACGGGACTTCTGATCAAGACGCACCAGGCCGTGGTGATTCTTAAGTATTAGTTATGCTTCTTTCATCATTGTCTACATTGCGATTCTCAACATTCTCTTGCAGTCATAATATCGCCTCCGGGATCCCAAGATTGCCATTGAGATACAGTTGTGTAGGAATATCGCATTTGTGGATATTGGACACCGTGTCTGGCTGCGACAATGTCAATGACCCTGTCAATGCTAGCAAGGGCTCTAACAATAGAGTTTGGCTCTCACTTTTTCTTTCCTTGTTCTTCCTCATCTCTTTTAGTAACGCTTTGCCGGTGTCAATACCTGTTAAGCATTCGAGAAGGAAATGTAAGAGTTATCCATTTTTATGAAAACAAACTCAGGATTAGACCAATGTCTCGCCTGCAAGGTATCCACCGTGTACGTAGCCGTTAAATCTTTCACTGGTGTGCTCTCCGGTGAAGAAAATGCGTCCAACAGGGGCCTGAAAGATGCCATGAAAGGCCAACACAAATCACAAAATAGTGCATTATCATTTGGGTCTTCTATCTATAGAGAAACAACAAAAACAAGCAGAAACAAAGGTACATAATAAGTGGCCCAAACTAAAGAGAAGCCCAAAATACATTACTAGATCTTAACCCGGGCCGAGGCGGGGAACCTAGATGTTCAAATTCCCTAATCCGGACCAAAAAGACAAAATTTCCTATATCAATTTCAAATTTAAGTGAGCTTTTAAGAATAGCTTTACGGTATTAATTTCTGGATTCTGCTTGCACTTTCATAATGAGCAGGGATGCATAAAATTCTCCAATTCACAATTGAATGTGAATTTAATAATTCTTAACGAAGCTTTCAGAAAGAAAATTTAGTTATATCATTGTATTTTGGCCTTCCCTTTTTTATTATTAAGGCAATATGATCCTCTAAATGAGGAATTAAAATAAATAAATCTTACCTTTAACAAAATAAAATTAAAAATGAGACCCTTTTTGCTCTATTGATCTAAAGATTAAATTGCTCATTTTACTTTCAAAAATGAGATTTTCTTTAAAGGATTCAAATCTTATTATTTTGAGACAGATTGTTAAGTAATAAAAGCAGACAAAAAACAAACTATATTAAATTCATGGTTCAAAGAAATGCATTTGTTATCATATGTGGAGCGTCAAAAAATTAAGTCCCTTGTGTCACAAGGAACAAGGAACAACGAAGACAACAAGCTAGTTGGCACACAAACATTATGAGGAGTGATAATTAATTATTATGGCCAGCTGTAAGTTTTTAGGTCGTCTCTTGTTTTTGTCTTGGCATGGTTTGTAGTGCAGAATATAAGATAATATAAGCATTATATGATATTTTTAAGAACAGAATACATTCATGAGGAAATTGTCACATAATTATACAATGTATAAAAATTCAACACAGTAAACAAACCTTTATATTATGAAAAACTTTAAGACTGGAGATAATGGGATAGTTGCTGTAGCTGCCGCGCTGAAACCTGTTATTCCACCAGCGGGGAACAAGTATATCAATGGCATCAGGTATGCTGGGACCAAACATATCCCTGAGAACAGCCATAGCCTCTCTCAAGGTCTCTTCATCAGATTGAGCTTCCACACGTTTTGATTCCCCATTTGTCAATGTCACCACTAAGATATTGGAGCCAGGATATGCGTTCTCCATGTGCTGCTGACAAAGAAGCAAATCAGCAGATAACTTGAAAGATTTGGATTCGTAAGCAAAACTAGAAAATTGTTCTGATTCGGCATAAGATATATTTTCAGTTTGTGGGCCTAACGTTAGGAGAAAAGCTTAGCTTATGGGAAAGGGCTACTTACCTGTGTGTGTGGATAACATGTAATGTGCAGAAAGGAAACAATGAAGAGGAAGGAAATTTTTTCTCTTATTTGGCAGTTGAATAATAGATAGGAAACCCTCTATAAAGTCATTTATCTTTCGCCCTTAAAGTTATGGGCGGAATGAGGGAAACTGAAAAATAGGAAAGTTAGTAAATATAAATGTTTCGATCTTGTAACTCCAACACACGATTATTGAATTTCCATTCTGTTCCCTTACGGATCTTTCAAGAAATCGGGAAGGTAACTTTGTTCGCTTCCTTTCCTTCGCTTTTCAATCCCTTCGTAGTAATTCAGATCCGTTCCGTTAACGGGAAAACAGCCAAACACAATGTAGGTGTGTTTATAAAGGCTATTAAATTATGGTTCTAACTCAACACTAAAAATTAACTCAAGGGAGAAGGAATTCTAAGTGTTAATAAACATGCTGTCAACCATATTCTTATGCAATTTGGAACTTAAGAATTTGGATAAGGAAAGAGGACAGACAATTCATTCCCCAGGTTGTTTCAAAATACTTTGATTCTGAATTCAGTTATTTTCAGTTTTCGTCAAAGTTAAGATCCAAAGTCAATTAATGCATTATTGCTTATGATAATTAGTACCAAAATTCTACCATGCCCAAGAGGTCAATTTTTTTTTTTTTTCGTCTAGCGTATAATTCAATGTTTTTGCTATTATTATACTATTCTGTTGTTTGAAAATGGTATATTACACGCTATTCTATATGAATAAGAAACCAATCATAGCTAGAGTAGTTCCCATTACGAAACATACACAGATAACTACAAGCAGATGCCAACATTACATGCATCGTAGAAGGATTAAAGATCATTTAATATTTATTAACAGTAATAACGGGAAAAAACATTATATCTTCGTCATCCATAGCAAGATATAATGAATATTATCACTATACGACAAATTGAAATAGTTGCAGCAGAAGTAATTATCATGTGAACGAAAAAAGGTCAAAATTACAGCTACAAATTAAAATAAAATAAATAAATGCTTAAGTCATCATGCGTAAATCAGGGACCAGGAGTATAATCGAAGCTATTTCTCCATATCAAACAAAAGAGTTTGTTTTTTTATCAATTATAGTCATTGGCAAAAGTATGTTGATTTGGCAGACAAGAGGAATAGAAAAATAGTTATGAAAGCTAATTGCAAACAAACACGTTATAAAGGTCAATCGATAAATGCTTCAAATTTGGAACCAAAGAGCAAGATTGATAAAATCCATTGACAAATGAGCATACTAGGATATATGCAAAAACTTCGATTTCACAAGACGTGAGAGTTCTGCACATTTTACAGGGAATTCATTTTATTACAAATATTTAATGACTGACTGGTGTGTTTGACCAAAAGAAGGGGATAGAAACAAAAGCAGTAGTTTTGTATTCTTAATATTCAGTTTGATAACATTGTTTAAGCAATTTTCATAAATCAAGATCAACTAGAAGTATTGATAGCAAGAAATGAAGATGAACCATGTGACCCACATGTACAACGCAATTACTATAACAACAATTTATTAGTTAAATCTTCATCATGCCAATCGTTCTCATTAGTTTATACTGTTCAAATCATCTAAGAGAAAGATATACAAATTCAAGTAGGGCCCTAAGGTTAGGTAAGCGGCTAGTGCTTTCACGGGAAATAAAATTGACAGCATAGCATTTTCCCCTTATTTCGTGTGCTGGCAAGACTTAATAGATTTTAACTGCCATGATTTCAGATTCAAATTGTTTTCCAAAGAACTCTGCATATATTAAAGTTGGTTCTCTCTTCACCCTAATGAATAGATGAAAATAGCTTCCAGATTCATCGAGATGAAAAACAAAACAGAAGCAAAACAAACAGCATAGTATAAAATAGATCATGGAAAATGAACTGGCTCCCATTAAAGAAAGTAACAAACAAACCTGCCAAAATGTGTAGTAGCCTCGCCGCTCGTGAGCATAGATGAAGAATTCCCTTTCGGGTCCACTTGGCCAGAACTTATACGGAAACTTCAGAAAGATTTTGGTGTACACCATCACATCACATTTCTCTATGGCTTCCAGTTTCCACCTCTGTTTCATTATTTTATTCATCATCGACATATTGAAGCAGACAACTATGCGGATCAGCAAGAATCAATATTTATCGGCTAATAATGAAATCATTATGAATCAGCAAGAATCAAAATGTGTTAGCTAATAATAACATCATTGAAGAGGCAGTTAGACGACTAAGCCCACCTGAACTTAGGTTACAGACAAAATACCTCAATGATCTTATCATTTAATAGTTTTAAATTTGATGACCTCATTCACTGTACTTGCATGCACATAGTTTTATGAAATACACTACGTGCTCATATGTATCTTGTTCAAATTTGACTCAGTTGCCATTTGCTAAGCATTGGACTTTCGGAGCCCTTGAGACCTTGACTCTGACACTAACCATGATTCTATCGTATGATATGTACAAATATTTTCACAACTCCGTCTTATGTTAAATTGATAAAGGACTAGCAGTACAGAATGATATTATTCCACGTAAAGCATCACTTGGCCTAGTTGCAAACATGCAAGATGTTGCTCATATACGCTTTCCTCTTTTTCATAGGTCCCACAGTGGGGAGGTTTAGGTAAGATTAGATTTTCGAATGTTATAATCCTTGCCACAAAGCATTTGTCCGTCCATATGCTTCAATAAACATATGAATATGAAACAAAGTTCAAATCAACAAGGCTTTTTCAATAGTGTCACCAAACCCACTATGTTACCTTTTAACCTTTCCATTCCATTTTAAACGTAAGCCCATAATTTAATAAAGATTCTAGAATAGCTACGGAAACATGCATAATTGTAAAGAGCTGCACTTAGAGTGCGATTACTTGTGACTTCTAAAATTTTTCAGCAGTTGAAAGTTATTTGTACCTATTTGAATCAAATTGGCTTTACAATTTATTATTTTCTAAAATGTTAAAGTTATTTGTACTCTATTTTTACTTCTTAACCAAACACACTCTTAATATTTTTTTGTGAAATTGAAATATCTAACTTCTTAAAAAACTTATTTGCGTAGCTTTCTAAAATGTAAGAACACCTACTACAAACTAAAACAAGCACGTGTGGGATTTTACATCTAAACATAAAAAATATATTTATAAGTTTCTTTTCAAACAAGACATTTTACAATAAATTCTATTTACTAAATATCTTAATTAAACTGTTTAACTAAATGCGACCATAATTATGCTAACTGACCGCAGTTTCGACTAAATCGTTTTATTAAACAAAAATACTATTTAAACATTTAAAAAGTGGGTGTCTATTGGGATACCCACTTGATAACTATTAGATGTGATGATGGATCTCACACACATCACATCCAATAATTATTAAGTGGGTGTCCCAATAAATACTCATTTTTTTAGTGTTTAAATAACATCACTCTTTATCAAATTCGAATGCAATCATTCCCGCCATTGTAAGGTAAGCAGCAATATTTCTCTAAAGCAGCAATAAACAAGTTAGCGCCCTCTTCTGTCCCCGTGTTGACTACCTAATCATAAGGGCTAACAATAGACCATCGCTTACGAGACTGTGGATCACTAATACCGTGGATCATGCAATCCCAAGTTTCTACGTATGAGGACACCTCGAAAATCTATCTTCTGGCACCATCAACCAGGAAGCTCAATCAATTTAATACAGGACCTAGCTATCCCTATATTTTTATCGGTTTCCCAATTAATGATATTTTAAGACACTGTGGGGCCACAACCTGTAAAGAGAATGGAAGCTCCTAGTGAAGGGACCTGTATAGATAGAACAGAACCACAACCGAGGGATTCCACTTCCACCACTCTGACAACCATTAGGATATGGTAAATGTTATTTTGGATGTGAGATAGTGTATGGATCCACTAACATTTATTATTGAATAGAGTGTATGATCCAAATTAAGTGGAATTTATATTTAATTTAATAGTGAATATGAGTATGTCAGTAGGGTGTCCCATAAAATATGAGTCAAAATAATACTATTCCTAGAATATTTATTTTCCTGTTTACAGAATTACAGATATCTAGCTAGAGTTCAGTCAAGATTTTCAAGGGAGAAAAGTTCCCCCAAATTTTGATTTAGGAATTCTCAAATGAGAATCCAAGCATGTTATATGCATAATTACTGTGAAATAGAAAAGCTAATGAGTGTCTAAATATACTAGTTAGATAAATCCTTTCAAAAAAAAAAAACATAAGCGAAAACTTTTAATATAAAATGCAAGACATCAAATTTTCAATGTATTGGAAACAATTTTTTAGTCAATAGCTTCAAGATGCTCAATACCAAAAATAGAATTGTCTTCCCTCTCAAATTAATGCGCTATAAAAATCAGTGTGAGAAGCAAGGGATGTCCACATATCCATGACCAATAACTGAGGTCCACATCATATTGTATTTGTAATATAAAAAGTAGCTATGCTTGTTAACACGAGGCTCCTGAGCTGAGAGTGGGACATAAAGAAAAGAATATACAGAGAAGACGTACGGGTAAAGGCGGATTAAAGGCAAGTAGATCGCTTTGCAGAACGCCAATGCTAACGGACAGAATCACGTAATCAGCTTCGTAAACGCAACCATCCTCCATTTTCACCGCAACGCCACTTCTCGAATGCTGTAATTCCCGGACGACCTGCACAAATCCATGCAAAAGATTACAGTTCAGCTCAAACTGTAACGCATTACTCTTAATTTAGCAAGTTAACTCCTATTGAAATTAACTCCAAGGGACCATGACACGGAAAAAAAAAAAAAATCAAATGCAGTCAAAATGAATAGGAAAGTACTCCTACGATGACGTCCAAAGCAATAATATATCTCGAGAATCTGACCAGTCAAACATTGAAGTCAATTCATAAATAGATTGAAGGATGATTTATTACAAAGGAATCTGGCAGACTTCGAGTACAGACCCATTTGCTGATTTGTTGGAGGTTTAGGTAATTTACCAAGAATTACAACTACAGTCTAGAACCAGGTAAGTCAATTAGTTTGTGATCTTTGAGCAATTGAGGTATCGCAATAAATGGAGATATCGACAAGACTCTTCTTCCATGTTATTATTTTGTGATGAAATGACATATCACCTCAGGTTATTGCTATTGGGTCAATTCAAATAGTGTGGCTGGTAACAGAAAATGGAACTCGGGGGCCTACTAATTTATGAGATGTAAGAGACCTTTAAAGGATTGAAATAGAAGACATTATTTGTAGGTCAAATTTTGCCTGTATGTGGAGGTCCTCTCAAGGAAAAGGCATATCCATGTAATCGTCAAAAACCTCTGAGATCAAACAGCATAGTGTCTGTCATCAAACAAATGATGACGAGAAACCTTTCAAATGATGGAATTCTGTAAGATAGCCGGAACACTAAAATTACCCAGCACTGTTCATACCCTTACTGAACAGCACAAACATAAATCATATATTTTTAATTCATCATCCGCTGAAACTCCGCTTCTTTCAATTCTATATTAGATTTCCTAGGATCACATATTATTTCATTAGATCATTAGTAATAAATTTTTAAGCATTGAGTAAAATCGTGGGAGCTGAATGTAATCTATTGAAAATATCATACAAAAATTTGTCAGGATAGTCTATACTATTATGATAAAGATAGATAATCTTACTGTTTAACTAAACTAGAATGGATTATGGATTAAGTGAAGTAAATAATGATAAATGCAGCTGACACTTTCTTGGTGGGTGACTGACAGCAAATCATCATTCTCCTTGTTTGAACTTCCTGGGATTCATTATGGGGACGTATAGTGTTAAAATAACCTCATCACGAACAACAAAATTATGTATTTCCTACTTAAAATATCTAAAAAAACATATTTTTTCTTCATCATACACGCAAAGCATAATTAATAATATTTCCCCGCTGATAGTTGACCATAACTGTTTAAATGATATATTTATTTTCCTTTCACCCCACAAACAAATTTAATACTTAAATTGCAAGAAATGGTGTGATCAATATTTTTACGCTTTAGAGGTATCGTCATCACTTTCAATACTACAAACAAACAAACAAATCATATGTCCATTACCGCTATTTTCGTCATCTGAAAACAATGCTTCCCAAGTAACACAAATCCATTATCTAGTTCTATATTCTATAATTACTCATAAATCACAGTACAAAATCTACAGCTTCTATATTCCTGAAACTTTATTATTTAGTCTTGCGGTATTTATTTGTGACAGGAAAATTAAAGTGGTCAAAAGCTTTACGGAAAAAAAGTGAGGCAGTTGGCACCATAACAACTTGACAAGCAGAATTGGATGATGAGCGACACAAATATCGCCAAAAAATATATACACAAAATAAAAATAAAAAATAAAAAACAAAAGCTAGACAGTTCTGAAAAGTCATTGTCTGCAAACTCCAAAAGTGGGACAATCGAGCTCAAGTAACAGACAACGAAACGCAATACAAAAATAATAAAACGGATAAACAAAACAGAGAGCAGCCAACTTCCAAGAAAGGGGGCGATGGCCTAAGCAAACAGCAATCCAACAGTGTATCGCCACTCCGTCAGCAAAACGGGAAAAGACAAAAATAGTCTTCTTGAAAAATCTAAAGAGAGAAACTGAGAAAGAAACCGTACCTTGTTGAGTTTGAGACGACTGTCCAAGATTCTACCTTCGGACGTGATGAGAAAGTCTTCAGCCATTTTGTACAGCAGGTAATCGTACCCTCTTTCATCCACAACCAGAAATTCCCTCTCCCCAAAGTCTACGTAGGTAGATATTGGTTCCACCTCTGCATTTTTTTTTTTTTGCCCAAAATCCCCCACCATATTAATCTCTAATTTTGGAACATAGAATAGAAAAAAATAACAGAGATATATGGAAGCAGTGAAGAGGCCATTGAAAAGTTAAGAACGCCCCTCTCTTTCTTTCTTTACCTTTTTTTTTTTTTGAATGGACCCCTTTTTTCTTTCTATACCAATGTGTACGAGCTGAGGTGGAACTAATGATTATTATTTGATTACGAAATTACAAGCAGAAATAAGAACAGTAGACTCTTCGTTTTCCCATGTTTCACGGAAGCAAGCACTAATTAACGGTTGAAACTCTAAAGTGAAAGTGAGAAGATAGGGAGTAACGGACCTGCCATTTCGAAATCATGGAGGATGAAATCAATGGCCAACTCTATTGGCGTCCTCGGCGTCCTAAAATGAGATCCCGAAAAGCATTTATAGGAAAGAAGAAACCAACACAAACAAAACACTTCAGAAAAGGGCATAATTGAGCACATGATTATATTACGTAGTGACAAAAACACAACACAAACACAGCAAAGCACAACACGGTCACGATATCGTTACTGGCGGCTGAAAACGACGTATTTTTGAAAGGGACTTACGGAGGCGGTTCCATTATTTTGGAGCCATTGCTGCCACCGTTGCTATCAGCATCATCACCTAGTTCCTGGTTCCGCAGCTTTTGAATCGCCGAGTCCACTGCTTTTTTGTACGAGTCGGCAGCGATTCCACTCGGGAAGATCTTCCCGCTGCAACTCGTCACCACTGACTCAGTCAGTCATAAAATAAAATGCATCACGAGAAAACAGAGCAACGACAATAATCACCGAAAGCGACGTACGAAACGACGCCGTATGCAGCAGAATGCGTGCTTGAGAATGAAAATAACATTTATAGAATAAGAAACGTATATATTCGAAAATTGGAGAGAAAACAAAAGGTGTTTTTTGAATTTTTGGACCTGCGATCGTAGATGTTGTAGCGAGCATTGCTGTAATCGGAGAGGCAGGTTCGGAGGCCGGTTTTGGCGGCGAGTTCCCAAACGGGATTGGACTCGCGGCCGCCGACGCCGGCGATCCAGCCGGCGCCGAGCTCCACCGACACGCCGCCGAATCGCTCCTTGAGGATCCTGCCGCCGATTCTGTCAGAGGCCTCGAGGATCACGAGGTCTTCGATTCCGTTCTCGGCGAGAACCTTCGCCGCGGAGACACCTTGAAAATTGGAAAAGATTAGTTAATCAGAGAAGAGCAGAGAGAAGCAATGAGATTGCTGGGCGAAATTAACTGCGGTGGTGGTAGAATGGGGTTGTTGTGTGCGGGAATAAAACGGTGCGTTGGACTCACCGGAGATTCCGGCTCCGACGATGATGACGGAGGAGCGAGAGGGGGAATCCATGAATGCGTGAGAGAGAGAGAGATACTAAAGACAGAGAGAGAGAGAGAGAGAGAGAGAGAGAGAGAGAGAGAGAGAGAGAGGGAGAGAGAGAGGGAGAGGAGAAGTTTGTGTTTTGTTTCGCACAAACTGAAGAAAATCGCGGGAGTCTGTTTATATAGATTTTATTTTTCTTTTTATTTTCGTATTTTTTTTAATTAATTTAGTGTTTTGGATTATTTATTAGTTAATCCAATTACTTTTTATTAATTATAAATATTATATACAATGATTTTCCATAACTCAGCGACTGCTCTTTATTATTGGTTTTTCGATTTTTTTTTTATTAATGAAAGAGGAGCGCAAACTATCAAAAAGATAGGAAGCAGCAAAGACAATTTAGCACACAGATGAAACTATTTTCAATCCAAAGAAGCAAAAACAAATCAACTCTTTAAGATAGTGTTTGGAATCTTTAAAATAAAGAAATAAATTAATTTGATTTGAAATGATTTGAATTGATTTTGATTTTTGAGTTAAATTTTATATTTGGAATGATTAAATGAAATGTGAAATAAATTGATTTAGAAATCCATTTTTATGCTAAACTACATTGGATTGTGTTTGGGATGATTAATACAGGAAATGAATTGATTTGATTTATATGTAAATTTTGAAATCAATTCATTTCCATCCAAATCCTATCAAAATCCAAATGATTTAAAAATCAAAAGAATGAAATTTGATGGAATTATAATCATTTCATTTTTTATTTTTTTTCAATTCAAAACAAATAATTTGATTTGTAAATCATTTAATTTCCATTTTTTGGTAGTTCCAAACACACTCTAACAAGATGACAAAGACACATAAAAACAACAACAAAAAGAAGGCAAAAAAAAAAAAAATGAGAGAGAGAGAAAGAGAGAACTAACACTCCTTGCTCCACCCCTGGCCTTCCTGGTGTTACCGTCAAGGGAAAAGGAGGAAACATTAGACCAAAACATGATAGCCTAAATCACAACGCTCTATTTAAAGCATCCTAGTAGCAATGATCTTCAAGAAGATATTACATCCCTATCATTTCATAATATTTGTTGAAAAGCAAAATTGTCACACCACCCTTTTGCCTAATGTCCTAAACCACATAATATTTGTTGAATCAAAACCCCAATCTTGAAAACCATCATACTTCTTTCTAATCCACAATATAGTCCAACACACAACAAACGTAAGTGAGGTCCTCTATTTTCTATCAAAACACCTAACGAGTGTGCCCAACCATGAATTCTAAAAGGCAATAAGATCATTTGGCATGCAACAAGCAAGGTTCCACCAGTTAAGACATTTATTCCAAAAAACTATCGACATGGGGCAAAGAAAAAAAAAGATGTACCGAAGATTCCTATTGTACTAAATAGAACAAACAACCTTGATCATCTTCACTAATACATTTGAGCTTGACTAGCTTAATCTTTGTATTTAGTCTTTTTGGCATGATAAAACGCATCAGGAGTTTAACTTTGGGTAGGACAAGCCCTAACCATGTCTTTCTCACATTAGACTTGTGCATGGTTGCTTAGTAAAATATAGCCATGAGCAACTACCCATTCACCGTTGCTAGCTAAGAGTGCGCTTCCACTAACAACTTGACTCTATCAAGTAAGATTAGCATTGATAACTACCAAAAGGTATAATGAAATTACATTATTGCTAAGAACTAAATTTGGAATGATAGGGAGGAAGAATGTTATGAAAAAACTATGCCTGATAACGTCCTAATTCATAAACTAGATAAAAAGAAGAAGAAAACTAGCTAAAATCCATGAAAATCACTTACCAGAAGCTTGAGGAGAAGGAAGAATGGAAGGAAAAAGTGATAGAGAGACATAGAGAATGTTGGCAGTGGCTAGGGTGTCTAACCCAAGCTTATGGATGTGTTTATATTGAGTAGGGGTATTTTAATGAAAATGTATCATTTTAACGAATACTGATACCAGGCTAACCGCTATTGCGATTGACACAGGAAACTAGGCAATCGGGCACACGTCTGATCGCTATAGTGGTTCAAGACTACTATAGCAGTCTCTGGAGACCAAAAACCATGCTAGCTAGCAGCCTAAATGTAACATCCTCTCAAGTATAGCATCATCCTTAAGTCATGACATCATACTCGAGAGTTGTTACTTATAAATTAGCGGACCTTTCTTAAATATCTATAGCCATTTGGATTGATTCGCGAGATAACTTGGTCATAATTCTACTGAAATACAAAGTTCAGTACATTAAGAAAGCTCTTTAATGAGCCTTAACACACCTTGTCCTCTAATCTATTTACATACATATCAATTCCACTAAATACAACATAACAAAAGTATTAACTACTACCCTATTGTACTTCCGAGTTCTGTTGCATAGCAATTTCTCGATTTTCTACATCAACCTGGAAACGACACGGGAACACAAAAACATAGGGTGAGAATTATACAATTCTCAGTAGGGTAACTCCCCCAAATACACAATCATAATGTCATCGTCATCGCCCTAGCCACTTCGGTTTATTAAGCAAAAGTGGGCATGCAATATATATATATATATATATATATATATATATATATATATATATATATATATATATCAAAGGTTCATTTTAAAGTTATAAAATCACCTTTCCGAAGTGGGTTTCTTTTAACATTCAATTACTTAATGTACATATACCATACTACTTAGCATCATACACTACTAACTTTCCACTTAAATATATTGGTCTCAATATCAATACTAAACTTCTTCACTCGGCATATAAGACAAAAGATTCCTTAGAAAATTTGCTTCTTAAACTTGCCTTGGCCCTTGACTAATCTTGTCACATCTGGGCATTACGTACCGCCGTCCCCAGTGTGGCAATAATGGGTAATAGACTGCTTTTCAGGACTGAGCTCATTCCTATACATGATCATTGGATTTACTTTTTCCAATTCTCACACAGACCTATTCCTAGCCAGGTTTACTTTCCCTGACTCAATTCAAGGGTAGCCAGGTTTACTTTCCCTGACAGACCGAATTTACTTTATCCAGCCCAAGGATTATAAATCTTATGCTTTTCTTGGTAGTTAAGTTTACTTTCCCTAACAAACTGGATTTTGCTTTCTCCAGTCCAAAAAACATAATCTTATGCTTTTCTTTCACATATAAACAGTTGTAATAATCATTCATATCTATGTGTACCTAACCTCATCAATAAGTTCACATGCTCAATTACTCAGACTCATGTTCAGGTACTCATGTCATACTAGTACAAAACGCCATCATTTCGTCAATTCAAAGCATCTAGTTATTTTCAGCACAATGGCAGATTTTTCACTCAAGTAGCACAATTTATTTCTCATACCAAATGATCAATCCAAATGCTATAAAAATTCTCAATGACACCTAAATATGTCACCAAGGTTCTGTAAAACTTTCAGAGTAAAAATAGTTCTCTAACTATGTTAACAAAATTAGACAAATTTGGTGGCCAGAAACCACTCAACCTCAGCTCAAGAACCAAAATTCATAATTTTTAACCCTATCAATTGAACCCAGAAAATTATAAATAAAAATCCTAGTAAAACCTCAATATGTCTCTAATACTCTGTAAACATTTCAAGTGATAATTCCATCATTTGATATGGTAACAAAATTAGCAAAATTTACAGCTTCTGTTCTAGCATTTCAGGCAGCATATGCTTAATTTCAGTTCTTGATTTTTCTAAGGCAGTTTAACTCAAAATAAAAACCCAAGAAAATTCGTGGGACTAGCTAAAGATATTAAATCCAACATATATTTTTTATAGTTCATGAAAATTCCTACAACAAGCCCAGAAAATTCGTGATCACACACTGCCTGTCAGAAAATCGAAAATCCAGCAAGTATCACTCAACATCTTTTGACAAAATGATCTTTCTAACCTCATCCAAACACTTCAGAAAAATTCATACACCAATAACAACATAATATCAACCAAATTAACCAGAAATTTCGGATTGAATCCGGTAAGAATTGCTCAGAAAAATTTTGAAAGAAAAAGGCCAAAGAAAACCCTACTTTGAAAGCTTTTGAGCTTGATACTTCAAAGGATGTTCTAAGTGATCTCCCTTCACTTCAAGACACCAATTTCAGTCCTAAACCCTACTTAGGCAGTGGGGAAGTGAGGTATTAAGGTGAGGATTTGAGATTTCAATCAGTTAGATTTGTAGGGTTTAAGGTGTAGAACAAGTTTTGTGAAGGAAGTTTGAGTGTTTAGCAACTTTAGGCTAAGGTTTTTGGGATTGGAAGGCAATTTGGAGCTCATGAGAAATGGAAAATGGAGGTTTCTGATGCTCTCCCTTTGATGGCCAAGGAAGTGTGTCTTCAAAGGTAAGTTTTCATAGCTTTTAATGATATTAAATTAGGTTAAAACAATTGTTTAATATAAAGTCTACATTCTTTGACCAAGAAAATAAGATTAATGGCTAGGATATGATCTTGTAATTCAAGATTAAATCCTAACCTTACACTTGGCTCCAAAGGATAAACATTATCCTTTTACAAATATAAAACTATCTTTCGGTATTAGAAATCGCACACCGAAATTTTACCGAACGGGTAAAACAATGTACCCGGGAAATCAAACATTGCCCGAAAAATGATTTCAGGTATAAAATCTTTATTTATACCTATTTCTAACCATAATCATATAATTTCTCAATTTTGGGCATCTCCGAGTCCCAATTCTAGGGTTTCGGCTATCCCGGCGGGCCTACAGGGCCCGCAAAATACTATTCATGTTTTTTTTTGAACGAATCCATTAGATCATCCTCATCCTTGTTCAAACTATCAAATTTTTGAAATTATGATTAATAAAGCTCAAATTAATTTTTAAATAATTTTTAGGGTGTTACACTAAACGCTATAGTGGTCCCTCCGATAGCCTCTACCACTACATAAGTATTTTTTATTTTTTTATCGTTATGGCAATCTCAGGGGATCTTGATTCTAGACTTCTCATGATTCCATGAGTTTGGGGCCTTCCGAGCAATGCAGGTGAGTCCCGAGGGATCCTAAGGTCAAACTAGACTTATCTAGGGACATGTGGACATGAGAAATCACGTATTACCCCCTTAAAAGAGATTTGGTCCCCAAATCTTGTCAACACTTGTCATTGTAGGTGGAAATATGCATGAGAAAGGGGGTTGAATCATGCTTGGTTCATTTTACTTTTCTGAAACATTTAAATCAAATACTATCAAGTATGAAACTTGTAGTGCAATAGAAACTCAGTTAGTAGGTTCAAAAAGTAGATTTCTGATGTATAAAATGAATAACAAAACAATAAAAACATTATATCAGCATATAAAAAAAATAACGCACAACAGAGAAAAGTAAAGGAGATCAAAGAGAGGAAGATGAGACACATATTTTTATATTGTTCGGCCAAAACTGCCTGCATCCGGTACTTAACAAATGTTGAGGTTCCACTAAAACATCTTTCTCAACCTGAGAAAGAACAAATGGATAGTCTTTATATTAGCCTTTTTAAGCTATCGTTTGTAACCAACAGACAACCTCTGCTGCCACAAATTGAGTAGTGATTTATCAGCCTCTCCAAGCTAAACCGTGACCAGTAAACCACTTGTTATTGTCACGTTAAAAGTAGTCTTTGACTAGCTTCTCCAAACTAAACCATGACCAGTAAGAACACCTTACTGTCACGTTGCAAGTAGTTTTATATTAGCCTCTCAAAGCTATCTTACAATGATCACTACCGGATTGAGAAAACAAATGTTTTGTGTTTAGGTTGCCACTCAAACTAACCTACACTCAAGTTTCCTTAACATATACATTAAAAGATCCTAGGAAAACTTGAATGACTCCTTTCTATCATTTCTTCCTAAGAAGAACATGAATCTATTTAAGAACGCAGAAAGAAGATTTTTACAAATAAGGAATCTAATTATGTAATAATATGAACCTTACTCGAGATGAGGAGAGATTTTTGCAAAGTTTTCTCTTCATGCACAGAGTCTCTCTCATTTTGTTTGAGCATAGCATCTTATATATATAGAAGGTTTTCTTTGTGACCGTTGTCTTTGATTTGATCTTCCAAGGACACGTGTTGATCATCCATTTGTGTCTTTGAAAGAGAGTCTAGAAGAGTAACTTGTCTGTTTGTCAGATCAATTTGTAGAAGCCATTGTAAAATAGAGGTTTTTGATACCCTTCAGAAATTACTCTTACTTTCTAAACCATTATTTCTGAACTTTTTCTTCTAAGACTTGGGATGGTTGACTTCAAAGACAAAAGAGATGGTTAGCTGGTTCTGACACCGGGATTTGACTCTTTCAAATTCAAATTTCCCTCCTTTTCCAGAAATGTGTAGCGCTCCACAGTGAAGTGAGCTTTCTAACGTGCGGTAACAGGTCCTTGATGATTTCTTTAATTTATGATCTTTAATCCATGCTTTATGATGATGATTAATTTACAATTGTGCTGATTGAAGATAGAAAAATATTTGGTTTTCAGAGATTGCTTGATATCTTCATTGTAAGCGTATTTTTTGATATCTAGTGCTACTTTCTGAAGTTTTGAAGCTTGGTTTCTTTTATTGTTGATGTCTTCTTCAAATGGTTAGCTATCTTGTGCTTGAATGAGGATATAATTTCACTTCCTTTTCAATTCATATCTCTCAACAAGAGATAAACATGTTACATATCCAAAGTGAATTTTATCCTTATTTGAGTAAGTTTTGCTCTTGCTAAATGATAAAATCCTATTATAATCTTATAAGAAACTCAAGACAACCATTAGTCATTTTTCAAAGCATTTTCTTTAAATTGGCTTTGTTGTTATTCAAAATATAATTAGCTCATCTTGATAGGGTTCTGGAGATAACAATCATTGCTTATAGTTCTTACGAACAATTTACTTTCTCTGCTACTGAACTTTCATACTTTTACAAACACAAGTTCAACTTCTTCCTTAAGAATCTTTGCTTAGCTTAAATCACTTATGAGGATATCTCAACTATGTGATACTTTTCGTTTACTCTAAGAATCAAGCAAAGGTTTACCTATTATTGGCATGTATGTTGCTGGTGTGTTCTGATTGGTCAAGGCATAAGGATGGGGTTGTATGCCCCGATTGCTCTAGCCCCTGCTATTTGGGCACCTATCTGCACTTCCTCTGCCAACTTAAGAAACTATACCACTCTGGGTTGTCGATTGAAAGGATTGAGCCGATGTGATGGGGTTCATTGACACTTGGTAAGAGATTACTTGGATGAATGAACAATCCTTTCACTTATGACCCTGTTGACCACAGCCATAGCATATGAATGTACCAAGTAAGCACTAGGTTCCATGGTACTTCTCACATGTCTTATAAAATGGATGTAACTAGCCGATCTGCACTAAACCCTATCATTTTGACTAGCTATCTCCCTTGGTCTGAGTCTATGATGGAGTTAGGCTTGTTAAGATGGGCTCTGGGAAAGTGAACCTACCTAACTGACCCTGTTACTAGCCCTATTGATGGTGAAACCTATTTGAACCTACTCCACATGAGAATGAGCCATGAAGCTTGGCCTTCTTGCTGGTCTTTGACATCACCTTGCGTTCTGCTAAGCCGCTCTCAAGCCTAATCATTGTATCCACAATCTAAGCATAGTCCATTGTCCCTATGTGGGGCTGCAAGTTGAGAAACATGTCCTTAGGTAGTCCCTAAACAAACCACCTCATGTTGCTTATAGCTACAGATAACATGCCCGATGTTGCTTGTGATAAGTAGGTGAAGCACTCATTGTACTTAGTCACTGTCATGCCTGGGGTCAGTCAAAGCTTTAGAAACTTTTCTACCATTCGAGCCATTTAGCTCTCAAACAAAAACCTACTCATAAATGCCTCCTTGAACTGCTCCCAAGAGGGTTGTCTGAGACCTCATGGTCCTACAAGAACTCCTAATACCATAACTTGGCCAAGCCTCTTAGTTAGAAGCATATGATCTCTGCTACCTTTTCTGAAGAATAGTGAATGACTCAGACAATCTTCTCTACCTACCTAAGGAACACCTAAGGGTCCTCTATTGTCAAATGACCATTGAAGGTAGATGGATTTGTTCTCTTAAAAGGCTCTAAGGCTGAGTCATCAGTGCCTTAGACTGGAGGCGATTATGTTATTACCTCAAGTTGTATAGTCATAACATCTATTAGGTTTGATACCATATGTTCAAAGGCTCTGGGACGAGCACTACTACTAGATGAGTTGCTCCTGTGATGCATCAAAGGCATGAAGGGTTCATAGGCGGCATGGTCATGGTTGAGAAAAGGGAGGACATATAACAAGATCATGAGTGTCAAGAAAAGATAGACTCTTACTAAACCCAGATATGACTGACTCTTTCTAAACCCAGATATGACTGACTCTTTCTTAAAGGCCTCAAATAACACTATGTTAATGCAAATGGGCATGCTTCCATTTACATAGATATTATGTTATTTGTGGACACTTGCTCTAGTAATATCCAGGGAAGCTTGACTCTGATACTACTTTGTCACGAGCCTCCTAGGGAATATAACCGGCACGTAAGGGATTGGGTTCTTATGGAAGCCTCTGATAATGTGAATGGCTAATATGCATAATTAATAAAATACATAATCCAAATCATTCAAATCTAGCTAAATTCCAAAATCCGAAAATATTTTCAAAACATAAATCATGAATATAAAACTGTGCAATAACTATAATCTGGGCCAAAGCCAAACATAATTAATAAAGAGAAAACACTCATTTTGGTCCTTCTAAATTTCAAGTCAGACAAATCAGTCCCTATTAAAAAAAAAACCCAAATTGGTCCCTGCATGTCACAACCCGACTTGGGAACGTGACCTACATGTGAGGAAACTCATCCCACATATGTCTTGTGACCTCTGATTATCTCTATATGTATATAATACTTATAAAATTCATTTTCTAAAACATTATATCAACTCAAATATAAATATCTTTCTCTTGGGAAAGAAAATCATCATAAATAACAATTTCATAATCAAGCTCTGAAATCTATCTCTATGATACAAAATATATGTGTTGCTTTTTGTACAAAATAACCATGAAATCTATGATCATGTAAATATAAAATAATCAAGATAAATAATGCAAAACTATCTCTATAGTCCGGGACCCTACCCGCAATGATACTGGAGCACTTTATCTCTACATAAAACACAAAAGGAACTTCACTCTGAAGTGAAGCTCACCAACTAGATGTCTCTATTGTTGAGGAGGAGGCGATTGAGAAGAACCCACATAAGCTAATGTATCTATAATGAAAGAAAAGGAGAGGGGTGAGTTTCATCTAAAACTCAGTAAGTAGGCCTTCACTTGTAACCCTTCTCATAGGACAACAACAAGATAAATACGTACACACACACACACACATATATAATCATCAAAACTTGATCACTGCAATATCTTTGAAATCATTTTTCATCTATACATACATAATAGCTCTAAAATCCATAATCTTTGAAAATATAAATAATAGTACTCTAACAGAGAAATAGGGATCTCTGTTTATGCACAAGGTATGTGACATAACAAATTCTCTAGTTATGCATGTTAACCATGGCATAACAAGTTTTCTGCTTTGCGATCCCTCAAGGATCTAAATCGGACACCTAACTAGGTTCCATTTCTGCTTTATGAGATTTTCCCTCAGAACAACTTGGTACCAAGGTTAACAATCAGTTTTCAGCCGTTAACTCACTGTCTGTTTCTCTATAGTTATCATATAGTCTTTGAGTAATAAAAACTATTCATTTTCTCTATAGCTCGGTTCTGGGCTCTACTCTATGTTCAAAGGCTCTGTTATAATAAATACATTACTCTGAAAATCAATATGGTGGTCATAAATCTCTAAAGATAATTATATTCATACTCTGGCTATTTATGAAATTATTTTCGCAATAATGGTCCCATGAATTTATGATAAAATAACTATTTCATGCTCTGTGGGAAATCATCATTTTCATAATCTTGGTAAAATCAACCATAATCTCGAATCTATTGAAACAATTTCTAAAATTACGCAATCATGCCACAATTTAAAGAAAATAGCTCTAATGATCAACAAAGGATCATAAGATTTGAACCCACTTACTTGGAGAAGAATAAGAAATGTGTCAACTCCAACGGAGCTCCAGGAAGGATGAATGGCATCAATATTTGCCATTGAAGCAACAAATCTCTACATTAAACTTTAATTCTCTCTAGCTGGCTCTAGATTAACTCTAACAACATTGGGGGAGCACCCCTACTTGACAACAATGAGAAAAACAACAAAGCTTATAACCTAGAACATAAAGTGAAAGGGGAAGGAGATAACAAAAACCCACAAAATCACTTACTTTGATCTTTGGGGAAGAAGTAATGGGGTTAGATTGAGAGAAAAGGTGAGGGAATATGTTTTCGTTTCTGAAGAGAAAGCCTGACCTTGGAGTAATTTAAAGGATTGGGGGCTTATTAAACAAAACTGCATCGTTTTGCACTATGCTGACATCAGGGCCGCTCACTGTAATGAGCTTATTGTCTCCTGATTACTGCAACGAATTACCTGTACTAGACTCGTCTAGAGTCACATGGACTCGAGGTATTACATAGACCCCCCTTAAAATAGATTTCATCCCCAAATCTTAAAATTACCTTGAGAAAGGAAAAGATGCAGATACTTGATCCTTGTGGCTTCTTCGACGTCCCAAATGGCTTCCCTGCCAGAGTGGTTCCTCCAGATAACCTTCATTGAGGCCACTTCCTTTGAGCAAAGCTTCTTGATCTGCCTATCCATGATGGCAATCGATTCTTCTTCATATGACAAGCTCTAATCAACTTGAATCGTTTGTGACATGAGCATGTGTGATTGATCGGGCATGCACTTCTGAGCATGCTGACATGAAAAGCTAGATGGATCTCTGATAAATTGGGAGGTAGTGTCAATCTGTAGGCACTACTCCAACTCTCTCTAAAATCTCAAACAACCCGATATAACATGGATTCAACTTCCCTCGCTTATCGAACCTTACTACTTCTTCATGGGAGACACCTTCAGAAACACATAGTCACCAACAGCAAACTCTAAGTCTCTCCATCAGTTATTAGCATACAATTTTCTGTCTAAACTATGCTGTGAAAATGATTCTCTAATTCATTGAACCTTATCTATAGTCTCTTGTACCAGATCTGGGTATAAGGCCTTAACTTTCCCAAGCTCAAACCATCCAATAGGAGATTTATAACATCTCTTAAACAACACTTTGAATAGTGCCATCTGGATGTTATCTTGATAACTGTTGTTATATGAGAACTTTATAAGGGGCAAATGGTTACACCAACTTCCATCGAAGACTAACACGCAAGCTCTGAGCATGTCCTATAAAGTCTAGATAGTCCTCTCTAACTGGCCATCTGTCTGCCAATGAAATGTTGTGGTTTAGTCCACACGAGTCCCCACAACTTCTTGAATGCTCTCCAGAACTGCAAAGTGAACTAGGATCCTCTATTTGATATGATTAACACTAGCACGCCATGAAGTCTAACAATCTTATCTATATAAAGCCGGGCATACTAAGCTGTACTGAAGGTCGTCTTTATGTCATGACCCGACTTGGGCACATGACCGGCACGTGTGGAATCTTTATTCCCACGTAAGCCTCGTGATCTCTGAGTCCCTCTATATGCATAATTTAATATAAAATCCTTTTCCAAAACATAAATTCATCTCTAACATATATATCTAACTCTTTGAAAAATAAATCATCATAAATACTTTCATAATCAAGCTCTAGAAAATATCTCTGATACAAAACACTTGAGTTGCTTTTAATACAAAATAAACCATAGAACTCGTAATCATGAAAATACAAAATATTCATGATAAAAAAATATGTCAGTCTATCTCTATGGTCCGGGACCCTACCCGTCATGCACATTGGAGCACTCTATCTCTAAACAGAATACCAAAAGTACTTCACTCATAAAGTGAAGCTCACCAAATGGGAAATCTTTACTGCGGGGGAGGAGATAGAAGAGAAGAACCCGCAGCGTCTACTGCACCTGTAATGGAGGAAGAGAGAGAGGTGAGTTTTATCTAAAACTCAGTGAGTAAGTCCTCACCCATAACCCTCTCATGGGACAGTCAAGGAATAAATAATAATATGTATATATCAAACCAATTAATGCAATAACTTTGAAGTTCATATTCGTAGGAATAACAAATAGTTCTGAAATCAATATTCTATAGAAATCATAAACCACAGTATACTAACAAAGAAACAGGAATCTCTGGTTATACCCAATTCATGTGACATAACAAATCTTTGGTTATGCATAGCATAACAAAGTCTCTAATCTCTGGGGCACCTAACTAGGTCCCATTCATTATTTCTCTGGCCCTAAGGCGACTTGGTATACTAAGGTTAACGGAATAATTGCCATTAACTCACAGTTTGTTTCTCTATAGCTACTGTCCAGTTCAATCAGAAATCTAAATCTTTTCTCTTATCTCATAAATCTTCTACCCTAGAGTTCACAAGCTCTAGCATATACATATTCTCTATTCTGGAAATCATCACAATGTTTAACAAATCTCTAAATATATACTCTAGCTCTTTGATAAAAATCGCTTTAACAATAATGGTCCCATGAGTTTTCAGAAAAACATATATCTCATGCTATAATTTATTGAAATTAATTCTAATGATCAACATAAGGATCATAGGATCTGAACCCACTCACCGTTTAAAGCCGGGAGTATGTGGGCCCCACCAACTTGACCTGGAGAGCTTGGAATGGCACCAACAACGGCCATGGAGCAACCATAACTCTAGATCAATATCTAAAAATCTCTAAAGAGCTCTATTCTAACTCTACTAAAATTGGGGAAACACCACCACTTGACAAAAATGAGAAAAATAATCGGACCAAATCCAAGATCATGGAGAAATAAAGACATAATCTAATAACATGAACTTACCTTGAAGCATGGAATGATGGATTGGAGTGAATTTGAGAGAAAGAGAGAAACATGGGGGAGAAGGGGAGAGAGTTGCGTTCCTGCTTCCTTCTGCCCGATTTGAGGGTTTTTAAACTCACTGACACCGCTATAGCGGTATATGACCGCTATAGCGGTCTAACCGCGTCTCATGATCCCCACAGAGACACCACTTATGACCGCTATAGCAGTCTTGGACCGCTATAGCGGTGACAGAAATCCCCAACTTCTGTGTTTTTCAGTCATTCTGGCATCTGAGTTATTCCAACACTCTCTTATTTAAAACATAAATATCCTCATTTATTTTACTCTCCATTAACTTTAAAACATAAATGTAAATAAGGAAATACCCCCCATTTGGATTCAAATAAAATATCACAAAAATCAAAACTCCATCAAATTAGAATCCAAATTTTGAGTTTTAGTTCAAATTCGAGAATTTCCGAGATTTTCTGAACTTGTAGGTTAACAACGAAACATTTGCAGGTTTCATAAAATCACTCTTCAACTTGTTTTCCCTCAAGGAATAATTATCGGGACTTTTGATCCCAAGAATATGGTTCTATCATATAGCCCTCCAAGGAGGTATAGGATCCAGACTTAGTAAAATTCAGGACCCAACGGTGGTTCCCAGGGAATCCTTGAGGCTATACAGAACTTCACTGCTGACTCGTGTACCTCGAGTATCACACTTTACTAGTCAGAAGTGAGCTGACTTGGTCATTTTATCCACAATCACCCATATGAAATCAAAACCTCTAGTGGTCCGAGGTAACTCGACTACAAAGTCCATGGTTATCTTGTCTCACTTTCACTCTAAGATCTCTATCTATTGAAGGAAGTTCGTAGGCCTTTAGTGCTTAACCTTGACTTGCTGACACACCAAATGCCATGCTGTGAAGTCACCAATGTATTTCTTCATGTCTTTTCACCAGTATAACTATCTGAGATATCTTGATACATCTTGGCTGAACCAAGGTGGACAGAGTATGATGCACTATGAGACTCTTCCACCACTCTTCTTCTCAATTCACCCATATCAGGTACAAATAAATGGTCAACAAAGCGCAACATACTTCCATATCTACTGAAAACTGATAGTTTTCTCTTTTTTGTGCATACCCTTCATACGCTTAAGTAACTTAGGTTTTTCCCCTTTTTGTGCCTTAATCTGCTCTACTAGGGTTGATTGGACCCTAATATGGCAAGAAAACTCCTGAATCATCTAGCCCAAACTGGACTTCTTCTACCTTAATGGTGCTGTATGGACCAAACTACCCATAGACTTTCTGCTCTACTCATCGGCTACAATGTTAGCCTTTCCTGGATGATAAGATATGGTGTAATTAGAGACTTTCAACAACTCTAGCCATCTGTGCTACGTAAGATTCAAGTTCTTTTACTAGATGATGTACTTCAAACTCTTATGATCTGTGAAAATATCACATGTCACTTCGTATAGATAGTGCTTCCAAATCTTCAAGGAAAAGACCACTTGTGATAACCGGTGTATACGTGGTAGCAGATAAGTTTCGTACTACCCCAGGGTCCCTTGGGACCTACTCATGTAGCCGAGAAGGCCCCGGGATGCTTGGAGGACCCTTAGTGCAGTTGATGTTGTGAACTGTCACTGCTATAGCGGTCCTAGACTGCTAGAGCAGTCAAAGGCAGGTGGTTGTGGCTCGTTGGCATCCAGGGACCGCTAGCGGTCTAGGGCCATTATAGTGGTCATAAGTGACATGGCCAGGGTGAGTTTCGAGGGCAGGACAGTTATAGCGATCATAGACCACTATAGCGGTGTCAGAAGTCCAAAGACAGTGTAAAACACGTCGTTTTGCTTAAGTAAGACCCCTAACCTTTTTTGAACATCCTAACTCAGGATTTCACCCCAAAACCAAGCCCTACCCCTCTCCAACTTTCTTCCTCTCCTCCCTACTCAATTTAGCTTGAATCCTCCTTCCTTCCAAGTGATCAAAGGTGAGATTTATGGGTCTTGTTGTCTCTGTCCTTCTCACTTTGTATCCTAGAGTTTGGGTTTATTATTTGTCTACATTGTTATTAAGTGGGGTTACTCCCCCAATATTGTTAGAGTCATGTTTGAGTATTTTAGAGGTTAACAGAGACTAATCTTATGTTTTGGTGGCTCCAATGGCAGACATTGGTGCTGTTCTGTCTCTTCGGAGCTTCGTTGAGGTTGATGTCACCATTCCCTCCCCTTCAGGTGAGTGGGTTCGCAACCTATGGCCCTTATGTTGGTCATTAGAGTTAATTTCCTCAAAATTATTATGGGTTACATGGTTTAGAAAAGATTTCAAGAGATTTGAGACTCCGTTTGACTTGTTATAATTATCAAAATGACGATTTCCAACTAGAGCATGAAATATTTGTTTAAATGCAAACTCGTAGGACCATTATTGATAGATGATTTTATCAAAAGAGCTAGAGTATAATTATGACTTGATTAGCAGTTTCCATAAAATTATTATGTTACTTTTATGAGTGAATTGATTATGAATTATAGAGTTTGTGCTTAGAGAAATACTATGAAAGAGATTGAGAGAAAATAATACAATTATCGAATTAGAAACTAGACAGTGGCTATAAAGAAATAGACTGTGAGTTAACGGTAGTTATTCCATTAACTTTGGTATATCAAGTTGCGCCCAAGGCCAGAGAAATCAGAAACGGGAACTAGTCAGGTTCCCTAGAGATTAAAAACTTTGTTACGCTATGCATAACCAGAGATTTGTTATGCCACATGAATTAGGCATAACCAGAGATTCCTTTTTCTTTATTAGTTTGCTGAGGATTTATGATTTCTAAAGAAGATCGATTTTAGAGTTATTTGTTATTCCTATGGATATGATTATTCAGAGATTATTGTATTAACTGGTTTTGATGATTTCTATATAATTATTTATTTACTCTCTTTGGTTGTCCCATGAAGGGGTATGGGTGAGGACCTGTTCACTGAGTTTTAGATGAAACTCACCCTCTCCCTTCCTCCATTACAGGTGTTGTAGATGCTGTGGGTTCTTCTCTTCCACCTCTACCCCTACAGTTGAGATTTATTGTTTGGTGAGCTTCACTTGGTCTGAAGTACTCTATTTTGCTTTTTTTGTTAGAGATAAAGTGCTCTAGTTTTATGACAAGCAGGGTCCTAGACCATAGAGATTGATTAACATTATTTTATCAAAATTATTTTGTATCTACATAATTATAGATTTTATGTATATTTTGTCTAGAGAGCAACTTATGTATTTCGAACCTCAGTAATATTTTATTACAAAAATGGTTGATTATGTTTATGTTTCATGAGACCAATGAGTTGTTAGAGATAAGGTGATGTTTTGCAAATGATTTTATTTTAAAATATGCATATAGAGGAATGCACAGGTCACAAAGCTTACGTGGGAATGAGGATTCCCCGTGTGCCGGTCACGTACCCAAGTCGAGTCGTGACAAAGTGGTATCAAAGCGGCAGGTTTCCCTACATGTCACTGGAGCAAGTATCCACAAGTAGCATGGCATTTTTGAAAATGGAAGCACGCCCATTCACATTAACGAAGCATTACTTGAGGCCTTTAGATTGGTCAGTCATGTCTAAGTTCAGAGTTAGAGTCTTGTTTTCCTTTCAAGATCTGTCTTATCCTTGTGCTCATGCTCTTTCAGATTCAGTATGCTTCCTGATAATTGATTTTTTATCACACTTTATTTTTGCAATTGAATAATGATCTTGGGGCAATTTAGTGTGTAAATATTGGTTTTTGGTCTAAATTGGATTTTGGGCTTTTAAGTGGAATTAATTATAACTTTTGTTTCAGGTTCCCGATTTAAGGCCAAATTCGGACAACAAGGCAGTCATGAAATGCTGGAGCAAAGTTTAGTTAATTAAGTATCCAAATTTCAAGGGACCATTAGTTTTCGGTTTTTGTTTGGTTCGGTTTTTGTCCGTTGAACCGGTTTATTTTATTTGTTTTTTTTAGAGCTAGAAAGTGAAGGGACTGGGGAGGAGCTGTTATTTTTTCTCCAGAAACTTTTCATATTTAGAGAGGAGTTCTTGTATCAGAGGATTCCAACTTTTCAGATTGAACCTTTTCCATTCCAACTTTACATTTCGGTTTTCTGTTCTACCATGGCTGGCTAAGGCATCGATTGATCAACCCACGAATTGAGTTCTGCTAATCCAGAGGACGTTTTTGCCCCACTGAGTTCGTTCTCTTCCTTTCCTTTCTGTATTTCGATTCTGGATAACTTAAGGGGAAGGGGTGTTGAATGTTAGATTTAACATCTAGGTTGATTAATTGAAAAGGGCTTAAAATCAAAACGGGTTTAAGTGGGCATTGTACGTTGAATGAATGAACACACCGAGTTTCTAATAAAATGCTAGGTGATTGCCTAGTATATTCGGTTTTTCTAATGAATGCAGGGATTCCAATTTGTTAGAATCAACCACGAACTCAGTGATCAATTGTCCAATGACGGATCTTTAGGAACTCAAGTCTGGGTTGGTTGCTTTCTAATTGTTAATTTCGTTCTTATTTGCTATCTATTATCTGCATTGAAATTAAACAAACCCCCCATTTTTTTGTTTGTTTGTTTCTGTTGCTAATTCTGTATTGTGTTGTTTTCAATTGAGTAAATTGGTTCTTTGCGAATTCCTTGGGAAATGATTCAGGTTGCTCTATAATACAAGTTTATAGCCTGATTAATTTGAGTGAGTTCGACAGTCACGTCACTTCCTCTATGTCATTCTTCTTCTTCTCACCGCCGCCATCATAGCAGTGAATCTTCGATTTCAAAGGCCTATTTCAAGGTATTAGAGCAGGCCTTGGCAGCCCTCACAGGGGCATTGACCAGGCAGACTGAGGCTGGCACTCAGCTACCCCCAGTCCAGACACCTCCCATTCACCCACCACTGGTCCAGACACCCCTAGTTCAGGCATCGATTAGAGGTCCAGATGACTCAGTGTAAGAGCACTTCAGGAGGTTGGATCTACCTACCTTCCAGAGGCATCTCATGATGGAGGTTCCTCAGACGTTCTTCCGAGAGGTAGAGAAGATCATCAGAGTTATCCATTGCTCTTCTAAGAGGGCAGCAAAGTTAGCTGGCTTCAAGCTGGGAGGCCAGGTTGGTATATGGCACAATGAGTTCCTTCAGGGGTGTGGAGACTTTGAGCCACCCTCTTAGGAGGAATTCTGAGCAGCGTTCCTGAGGAGATACCTTTCAGAGAGCTGTCGGGCTCAGATGGTTGAGGAGTTCTTGAGGCTCTGACTGACACATGGCATGTCAGTTACGGAGCATGAGGAAAGATTCACATACCTAGCCCAGGCAGTTGCTAGTATGTTGGCATCGGAGACAGAGCGGGTTAGGCGATTCGTTCAAGGACTGTGTAACGCCCCGATTTTTTCCTGTACAAATGACCAAAATGCCCCTAAGGTAATTTTACTGGAAAAATAAGGATCGTCGGTCCTAGCCATCCACCAAGGATGTTTTGATGTTAAAAGGGGATTATGTATGGTATATATGCTAATAGAGTAGAAAAATCTCATTTTTGAGTTCCGATGTGCTAAATGACTAAAATGCCCCAGTGGCTGTTTAACACCGATTGATGAGCCGTTTGAGCCCGAACTTCACCCAAAAGTTTTAAATGATGTTTTTAAGTAATGTTTAACATTTGGTTAAGCTCGGATAGCTCCAGGAGGTTTTTGTAAAAAATTACCATTTTGCCCCTAATTAAGCAGCTAATGAGCTTAATCATATAATTAACGAAACCTAAGCAATATTAGACTCTAATTAAAAATTAGTAAGTTCTAATTATTAATCTAGAGTCCAAATAATTCATTGAGATTAATTAGAACCTAAGATTGCTTAGAGAAACCCAAAATCCTTTCCTTAAAATCAAGACATTATGTCATGAATCAATGAATAGTGTTCTTCCTTTTAATTCCCATGGTTTAAGGAACCTTGGATGTGATTGAGAATCTTAATTAAATATGGTTTGACTCTCTTAATAGGTAAGAATGCTCAGTAACCATGTCTTGAATTACCTTAATTACCCACTTTCTTATTCAAACACTTAACCACAAACTCCTAATCAAATACCTAATCAAACCTATCCCCTAAACCACATCATATGTTAATTTATTTTAAACCTCACAAGGCCATTAAACCTCACAGCTGCAGCCTCCAATTCATCACATGTTAATTTATTTTAATAACATTTCTCACTCAAAAGACCATACCTTTAACCATACCTAGCCATACCTTGGAATGACACACACAGGAGATATTTTTCCTCCTTTTCCCTCCATAGTGGCTGGCCACCTCCACCCCCCTCACTCTCCTCATGATGAAATTTTCTATAAATAGGAGAAGCCTCCCATGAAATCCCTTTGCTTATTTCTCTTACACTTCCATAGTTTTCTTTCTCTTATCTCAAAGATCTCTTTTTCTTCTTTCTCTACTCTTTTCAAAGACCAAGCTTTCTCTCTCAATTAAGAAGCACATCCAAGGTGGGGAGTTGTGTGAAGAATGCTACTCTTTTCTTTGTTTAACTTTGGGTTTGTAAAGACACAATGTTGATTCTTCTTTCCTTTTCTACTTTCTTCTTTGGTTCTTGCTCTTACTTTTTCTTTTTCTTTGTTTTTGGCCAAATGGCCTACATTGTTGGTTGCAAAACCATCACTTATTGGACCTCTAAAGCTTGAAAGGTTTCACTTCTTTTTCTTAAAAAAATGGGTGTTTATCAAATAAAGGAGCCATGTTGTTGTAAAGAGTAATCTTGAGTATAGGACTCAAAGAGATAGTAAATGGATTGCATTCATATTTATTTTCCTTGCTATCACCTAAATAATTAATCTCAAAGCTGACCTATTTCAACCTTAAACTTGATTGTTGATTTAGAGTGAATACTCTAAGGGACTTAGAGCACTAAAATAAAGAATTGGACTTGCATATCATATTTATTTTTCAAATCATCACCTAAAGCTCAAAGATAAGAAATGAACTTGCATTTCACGTTTACATTTCTAGTCTTGCATGTTTATGTTTCAAGCCATCACCTAAACTTAAAGATTAAGAATGAACTTGCATTCTCATGTTTAATTTCAAGCCTTGCATATTTTCTTTTCCTTGCCATCACTTTATAATGCTAAGATTAAAATAAAACTTGCATTAGTATGTTTATGTTTATGTCATCATCTAAAGATCTAAGGCTTAAGACCTAACTCTTTCTACTTAATCTTGAAACTATGGGCATTTTACCTTTACAAAAATGTTTTGATTTCAAAGTAAGTGTTGGAATAAGGTTCAAAATGGTTTAAGAAGGAAGGAATAGTTAAGAAGGTGTTTTAAACTTAAAATTTTACAATTTGAAGGTGCTGGTAATCGATTACAAAGTTCGTGTAATCGATTACCAGAGAGCTTTGCCATACTCAGATATGAATTTTTGGCCTGAATAATCGATTACAGCATCATGTAATCGATTACATGTGCTGGAACTCTAGTAATCGATTACCATTCTTGTAATCGATTACTCAGATGTTGTTGGGGCCCAAGTCAAATGTAATCGATTACAAGGCCCATGTAATCGATTACCAGAGCCCTCAACTTTCCTATTTTGAAAACTTAAAGTTGTGTAATCGATTGCAAGGCTTATGTAATCAATTACTAGAATCCAAAATAAGCAATAAACATGTTCCTACTTGAATGACATAAAACCATGGTCTTATATTACTAAAGTCTATGATTTTGTATGGCATGAATATATGATTCTGTATGACATGAATCCATGACCTTGTTTAACATAAATCTACGAATTTGCATAACATAAATTGGTAAGGCAGGTGTGATTAATCTTGGATCATAAGCATGCTTAATTTAGGAAGTGATTGGTTCATATATGACGAATATGTTGCATACTTGGCTATCAATTACATAATTTTTGGCATGTTATGATTACACTTGGACTATTTGACATACTCACAACAAGTAACATGAAAGCATGTGGTATAATATGTTATGTTTGCACTTTTATAACATGCTATAGGTAAAGTGACATCAAACGCGTTTCTCTCTAGCAAAAGGAGGAAGCAAAACCTTGCACCCCTAGCAAAATGGCAAAAGGAACAATATCTACCTTTGGTAGACGCAGATCTCCTTAGCAAAAAGAGATCATATAAGCCCCCTAACCTGCACTTCGGGAGTCGGGATTTAACTTATCAAAAAGGATAAGATTACGCTACTGATGACTAGTGAGGTATGAGCTCATAACCTAGAAACTCTCAAAAAAAGAAGAGTTATTAGGGTGGCCCCATAAGGAAGAGAATGATGAACTTAATGTCACTTAAAAAGAAAAATGAAAAGGATTTATTTGGAAATATCATGTTTTCCTTATGCCACTTATGTTTCTTTATGCTATGCTAAAGTAATGTTTGCATCCGACATTGCCATGCATCCATGATATGATATGTTGCATCCATAACGTCAAGATTCATATTAAAAGACACGGGCCTTGGATAACTATATTTATGAACCTAATAATGAACCTTATGCATGCTCACCCTTTTTTTAATAAACCCAAGGTTCCTGAGGACGTAGATGATGACATTAGGATAGGAGGATTTCCTTACTAAGATTCTTTAGAAAGTTTTTCACTCCTTTTATCTTTTCTTTTCTTTCCATCACGTCTTCAGAGGATGATGGAATCCTTCGTGATATACGTTGACGCACCGACATAGGAGCTATATTTTGACGCCATGCACCAATCCTATCATTTTGTAGGCTGTTGTTTCATCCAGATGTTCATATTTCTGGATCGCCCTTTGCTTAATCAGTTACGAGCTTCCTATTCACACCGACTTCACCCTTCACCGACGACCTACCATTCAAGTGCACACAACCCCGAGAAGAGCGCGTCCGTCGCACCTCCAGCACTGCTTCCGCCATTCACGCCTATCTGGAGTACATCCCCCGTTCACCCTCGGCCTTCTCCGAGACCCACCCCTCCGATATGGACATCCCGTCCATGGGTTCCTCCCCCACCATACCCATGGAGCTGGGTAGTGATGATACAGTGACGCAGGCGCTCCAAGGAGGTAGAGTGAGGATGGTACCCCGCCGCGGAGTACGCGCCCAACCTTCTCACCGCTTGGCCACCCCAGCTGAGTTGGCTTAGTGGGTTGGATATGTACCTCCCATTGATGAGTAGGAGTAGGAGCTGGTAACTGACTCTAGTGCACACACACCTTCACGACTATGGTAGCCTTCTTTTGTTTTAGAGGTTATTTATTTTTAGATGCACTGTTGTAGATGGGAGTTCCAGATGTACTTTCTTTATGTTTTACTTATGATGCATGGATGACTGTATTAACTCTACTACCACTGTTCTGGTGTATGGTATGACTATTTACGTATCTAATTACGATGTGATTTCTTTTATGGTATTATGTTCCTTTTGATATGACATGTTTCCCTCTTGATTTCTTGCAAGACAACGATGTAGTTTACCTTACGCATGCGTATGGCTCACGATTTGTCTTTCCTTTCAAAAAGAAAATTTTTACCTATATCTTTCTAAGTATTTTCTAAACTCAAAACGAAGGACTGAAACGAAATAGTAATTAACTAATAGTTAACTTGAAAACATCCTAGGTGTATTGGGTTAAATATTAGGATATTACAGACTATCCTAGAATATGTTCCTCAGTCTTCAGCCACACATGGGCACCTTGGACTATGCGCAGATAGTGAACACGGTTATTGTGATAGAGGCCGGCTTAGTAGACAGGAGAGCTGTAGTAGATTCTGGCAAGAAGGCCAGGACATATGGTTTTTTCTCGAAGGGAGCTGGGTCGAGCAGAGGACCTGGCCAGTAGGGTCAACAGCGATCCCAGTCGGGCAGGGCCACCTTCTCAGAGTCCGCCTAACGAGGCCTGCTACTTCCTAGAGCTAGAGCAGAGGTGGTAGCCAGATCAGTGGTCAGGGTTCGATTGAGCTTCCACTAGTGTCAGACTTGTAGGAGGAGACATGCTGGGAAGTGCATGATTGATACCTTTGCTTGTTTTGAGTGTGGCCAGCAGGGCCATAAACGAGCAGAGTATCCACTTAGACAAGGAGCATCTAGCCAGAGGTTAGCGAACCCCACCGTATCAGTTCAGTCTTATCAGTCAGGGACTCAAGGCGACCCAGCTACTCTAGCTAGCAGAGGTACTGGGGGCAGGGGCCCTGGAGGTAAAGGTTCGAGCGGTAGATTTAGTGGTCAGAGTGGTGGGGGACAGCCCCGTCTGTTTGCTCTTATGTGCTAGGATGTGGGAGCCTCAGTTGATGTTGTCACAGGTATCATTAGAGTTTTCTCCTTTGAGGCATTTGCATTGATTGATTCAGGGTCTACATATTCCTATGTGTCCCTATTCTTTGCCACGCAGTTTGAGAGACTTGTTTCTACCGTAGAGAAGCAGTTTTTGGTGGGGGTACTCTCGGGGGTACCCCTTCTGATACAATTAGTTTATAAAGAGTGTAGGTTAAGGTTGGAAATATGGAGGCGATCGCTAACCTCCATTTGTTAGATATGTTAGATTTTGATGTCATCATAGGCATGGATTGGCTAGCTTCATGCCATGCCATGATAGACTGCTATAGTAAAATCGTAAAGTTTGATGTTCTTGGAGGCGAGCTTTTAGAGTTTAAAGGTACCAATTGTTTGGTCCCAACCAACTTGATATTGGCCATGAGTGCCTTGAAGCTCATGGATAGAGGAAGTTATAGGTTTATAGCTCCAATTAGAGACATGGATGTAGTAGTACCAAGCTTGGAGTCAGGGACTATGGGTTGTGAGTTCCCTGATGTCATTCCGGAGGAGTTACCCAGGATGCGACTAGAAAGAGAGATAGAGTTCAGGATAGAGCTTGAGCCTAGGGTTAAGTTCATCTCTATACCCCCATATCGGATGGCTCCCGCAGAGTTGAAAGAGTTGAAAGATCAGTTGCAAGAGATGCTTGACAAGGGGTTCATCTGACCAAGTACCTCACCTTGGGGTGCCCCAGTGTTGTTTGTTAAGAAGAAGGATGGGTCTATGAGGATGTGCATAGACTACCAGCAGTTGAACAAGGTTATAATCAAGAATCGGTACCCCTTACCATGTATTGATGACCTATTTGATCAACTCTAAGGAGCTAGGTGTTTATCTAAGATTGACTTAAGGCCAGGCTATCACCAATTGAAGATCAAGGGTGAAGATATATCCAAGATGGCCTTTAGGAGACGCTATGGGCGCTACGAGTTCTTAGTGATGTCCTTTGGGTTAACCAATGCCCCCGCAGCTTTTATGGACTTGATGAACAGAGTCTTCAGACCATTGCTAGACCACTTCATGATTGTCTTCATTGATGACATTTCAGTGTACTCTAGGAGTGAAGAAAAGCATGAGCACACTTTAGGATTGTCTCTCCAAGTGTGAATTTTGGCTCGATCAAGTGGCATTTCTTGGACATGTGGTGTCCAAGGATGGTATCCTAGTTGATCCAAAGAAGGTTGAAACGGTTCAATAGTAGCTGAGGCCAGCTACAATGTCAGAGATCTATAGTTTCCTAGGTTTGGCGGGATACTACCAAAGGTTTTTTAAGAATTTATCGAGAATAGTAGCACCGTTAACCAAGTTGACTCAGAAAGGTGTTAAGTTTCAGTGGTCGGATGCTTGTGAAAAGAGTTTTCAGAGGCTTAAGACCTGTTTGACTACAGCTTCCGTTCTTGTGTTGCCCTCGGGTACGGGAGGTTTCTCGGTGTTCTGTGATGCTTCTAGAGTCGGGCTCAGTTGTGTCCTTATGCAGCCTGGCCGAGTAGTGGCTTATGCATCTAGGCAGCTCAAGAGGCATGAACAGAACTACTCGATGTATGATCTAGAGATAGTAACGGTAGTCTTTGCCTTGAAGATTTGGAGGCATTATCTATATGGAGAGACATGCAAGATCTTCACTGATCATAAGAGTTTGAAGTATATCTTCTAGCAAAAAGATTTGAATCTCAGGCAGGGTATATGGTTAGAGTTGTTGAAAGACTATGGCTGCACCATATGTTATCATTCGAGCAAGGCTAACATGGTAGCTAACGCCTTGAGCAGGAAGTCCATGGCCAGTTTGGCCCATATAGCCCCTTTGAGGCAGCCATTGATAGGAGAGATTCATAAGCTAGAGGCAGAGGGAGTCCTGTCTGGGCTTGATGAGTCTGGAGCCTTTCCCGCTCGCATTGGGGCCTAGTCGACTCTGGTGGAGCAAATTAAGGCACGACAGGGGGAATGTAACATCCTAATTTTTAACCCAATACTCCTAGAACGTATTTAGGTTAACCATTAGTCTATTACCTTTTTAGTCTCATTCTTTAAACCTTTCTTTAAAATACTTAGTGGAAATATGGGTAAAATTTTTTTTTTTGAAACACGGAAACAAAGTGAGAGCCACGGATACGCATAAAGTAAAACGCGTGGCTAACATACAAAGAAAAGATTAACCATTTAGACATAACATAAAATCATAAAGGAACATCATCATAACTGGGTACAAGAAAGTCATAACATAGATATAGAGTCATCACATAAGTTTAGTACAGTCATCCATAAATGAAAAGTAAAGCAAATACACATGAGTTCCTCATCTCCAAAAGTGCACCTAAAACTAGATAACCCTTAGAATAAAAGCAAGCTATCCTAATCTAGTCAGAAGCTCGGGCACCAGAACACCAATGCAGTCTCCTACTGCTGATCACCCCTAAATGGAGGAACGTGTCCAATCCACAGAGCAATCTCGGTCAGAGTGGCTATACGCTGCGTCGGTCAGGCATGGGCTCCTCAGTGGGGAATCATCCTTACTCATCCTCCGTGCATTGGTTGTGTGACGGTAGCCTCACTGCCCTCTCCAAAATCCATCAGCATGGTAGGGGAGGAACCTTCAAAAGGCACCTAAGTGGCAGAATCTTTGGAAGGATCCATCTATGAGAAGGAGGAAGGGGAGCGGGGTACGTACTGAGGGGAATCCCAGATAGCAGATGTGATCGGTGGGGTGCGGCGAGTTCGCTCCTCACGGGAGCGTGCGTGCTCGAACACAAGGTCATCTTCAAATGGTGAGGTAGGGGAGAACCAAAAGTTGGAGACTGGATGTGCGAAGGATCGATCCATGTAGAGAAAAAGACCGACGGTACAATGACCTACAAAATGATAAGAACAGTGGGCAGGGTCGTAGTGCATCTCTCAGGTGGGTGCATCAATGAAGATCACAAATGTTGCCATCGAGCTCTGAAGACGTGATGGAAAGGATGATAGAGGAAGTAAAAATCTTAGCGAATAATCTCAGTAGGGTATCCTACTATCTTGGTGACATCATCTACATCCTCAGAAACCTTGGGTTTAATGTATAAAATAAGTGAGCATGCATCAAGTTCATTTTTAAACTTTAAAACATATTTAACCAAGGTCTGCCTATTTTAGAATGAATCTTAATGTTATGGATGCATCATAATAAAGCATGAATGCATGAAGATACGCTAGGTAGGAATCAATTAAATATTCATAGAGAAACCATTATCAAATAAGTGGCACAAAGTGGCATATGTTTCTCATGTAAAACTTTTCTCTTTATTTAACTATGTGACATTCAAACATCGTACTTCGCATCATAGGGATCACCCTAAAAACTTCTCTAGGTTATGAGCTCATACCTTAACTAGTCATAACAACAATCATAATCGTAACATAACGCATCGCACTGGTGTTAGAATACACAGCGAATATTGTCCTCTTTGGGGCATTACGTATCGCCGTCCCCCTCAAGGATTTGTTTCTGGAACGTTACGTATCGTCGTCCCCCAAAACGCGTTCACAGTTCTATGTCACATCAAAATCTTTTATATATATATATATATATATATATATATATATATATATGTAGTCTTTTTGAAAACTTTCTAAGGCCTCAAACTTGGCGGAAGTTCGATAGCGTAATGGCTATACACCGAATTTCCCCAAATTTTGCTTTATGCCATATAAACAAATAGAGCATGTGCTTTTAATCATAAATTCATATTCAAGACAAACCATCAAGGTCATACCAACATCTTATACATTCACTTGGGATAATAAAGTTCATTATGCAACATACCCACAAAATCTTATGCTTTTAAGCCTTACAGGCCTAAGTCTTGAAATCTAACTAACTGATTATCCATTCCTAACCTCTTATGCACCTAAGGGTTCGCAACTAAAGATTCTTATTGATATTAATGATTATGAACATTCCTAAACAGAACCTAATAGTTAAGGGCAGAATTAGTTTTGCTTGATTTTGGGGTTCTAGAAGTCACGTCTCCAACCCTTTCTAAGTTTCGTCTTCGCCTAAGGCACTATAATTAATTCCTAGACCAATTATGAGTGTTTCTTCCACATATACACTTGTATTGACATGTTTCTATCACGATTTTACAGTTTTCTAGTTACTAGTTTCTCTATAAGAGCTAAAATTCAATTCTACCTCAAAGGTTACCAAGTTTTTCATGTTTAAACAATCCAAAACAGAATTTTATCCCACTAAAATAGTTTTGGCAGTAGCTAACATTAAATGGATCAAAGACTTGCAAAATCTCAACTTTATGATTTTCTAGTAAACTAGTTTTCTATCTAACATGCATAGAATAGTCTCCACTTCAATTTTCATTAATTAATACATACTCTAACATATTAAATATCACCAAACAGTAGCAAATATGCAAGGAAAAACCAAAATGTTTAAAAGTCCAAAGAACACATAATTCACATTTCTAAGGCATATAATGTACTAGTTTCTCTTGGAATCATTTTAAAATTTCTAAAACTCTTTGGAAACCACTATATTTCATTGAAATCATTATACAATGAGTAAGGGTAGTAGCTATTTTAAATTGCTCATGATTGGAATTTAAAATGCAAAACCATCCTTGAGATATTCCTTGAGTTCACCTATGCCTAAGAAAAGCTTTAGAAGACAAAACTTTAAAGAACAAAATCCCTACCAAGTGGTGAAGAGAAAAGCTTGATCTTTGAAGAGGAAAAGAGAAGAAAACTTGTTCCCAAGTGGCTTAAGGTTTTCGGCCAAGGAGAAAGAAAAAGGAAAGAAAGATTTTTGTGTGAGTTTGATGTGTGAGGATGTAAACTTATGTGTTTGTTGATCTATGGTGGCCATGTGGTGGTTTAAGGTTGTGAGGGGTGGTTCTTTGGTGGAGATAGTGAAGATGAAGAAGAAGAGAACTCTTGAAGAAAATGAGACAACTTGAGACAACTCTTGAAAACTCAAAGCTAGCAAATGATCTAAAGGTTCTCACAAGTTCATTTGCATTTGTATTTATAGGAAAACAAAGCCAAGAGTGAAGGAATGAAGAGGGTGGCCGAAACCTCATATTCCATGAGGGGAGAAAATTGGCTTCATGGAGGCATGGTGAAAGGTATGGCTAGGTATGGCGTAAGGTATGATGCTAAGCATAGTTTTTTGTATGTTTGAATTTCAACATGTGATTGAGAAATGGAAGGGGGAGTGGCCGAATATGCATCAGCCAAGGGGGAGGAAATTTCTCATTTTAATTGTGGTTTAGAGTTGTGTTTAGGTGTGTCTTTGATTAGGCTTAAGATTAGGAATTTGTGAGTAAGTATTTAGGTGAGGTAATGGATGTTTAGGGATGTCAAGACATGATTAGGGAGTGTTCTTGTATTATTAGTGAGATTAAAACTCATTTTGGAACATGAACAATTGTAGACATAATTCCTTAATCTAAGGAATTGGAGAGAGAAAATACTATTCAAGATCCCATGACTTGAAATCTTGAGTTTTATAAGAGGTTTAAGTTTAATCTAAGCAATTTTAGGTCCTAATTAACTTTAATAAATCATTTTGACTCTAGATTAATTATGAAAATTAATTAATCTTCGATTAGAGTCTAATATTGCTTAAGTTTGTTTAATTGCATCAATAGGCCCAAACAGCACTATTCTAGGGGCAAAATCATAAATTTGCACAAAAATTACCCGGGACCACCGGGACTTAAACAGATGTTTCTAGACACATGAAATCATCATGTTAAACTTTTTGGGAATGTTCCGGGCTTAAATGGCACCTATACTCGCGTAAAATGCTACAGGGGTATTTTGGTCATTTTGGGCTGAAAATTTGAAAAATGAAATTTTCACCTCCGAGATCATTCCCAACTCATCTAATCCTTTTCCAATATTGAGTTGACCCTTTGGGGATTGCTGGGCTGGCTATTCTCGAATTCTGGGTGGAAAATGACCTCAAGGGCATTTTGGTCACTTTTACTCAGACAGAAAAAAATTGGGGTGTTACAGGGAAGACCCCAAGTTGGTTAAGCTAGTGGAGAATGTGCACATAAGGGGGAGCCTAGAGTTCGTGGTGGACATGGAGGGTGTGTTGCACTTTGGGAACCACCTTTGTGTTCCTGATGTGGATGAGTTGAAGAAAAGAGTGATGGAAGAATCCCATAGTGCAACATATTCCATTCATCTCGGTTTAGCAAAGATGTACCACGATCTCAAACAGCTATACTGGTGGGAAGGCATGAAGAGAGACATTGGTGACTATGTGGCATGGTGTTTGGTGTGTCAGCAAGTTAAGGCTAAGCACCAAAGGCCTGCGGGCCTACTACAGCAGATAGAGATCCCAGAGTAAAAGTGGGAGAGGATAACCATGGACTTCGTAGTTGGGTTGCCTTGGACCACTAGAGGCTTTGATTCCATATGGGTGATTATAGACAGGATGACCAAGTCTGCTCACTTCCTACTAGTGAAGACGACCTTCAGTGCGGCTCAGTATGCTCAGCTTTACATAGGTGAGATTGTTCGACTTCATGGAGTACTGATATCGATCATATCAGACAGAGGGTCTCAGTTCACTTCGTGATTCTAGAGAGCATTTCAAGAAGCTCTTGGGACCCGAGTGGATTTGACCACGACCTTCCATCCACAAACAGATAGCCAATCAGAGAGAACAATCCAAACCTTAGAGGACATGTTCAGAGCTTGTGTGCTAGATTTCGGTGGGAGTTGGTGTGACCACTTGCTATTGATAGAGTTCTCGTATAACAACAGTTCTCAAGCTAGCATCTAGATGGCACCGTTTGAAGCATTGTATGGTAGACGCTGTAGATCTCCAGTCGGATGGTTTGAGCTTAGGGAAGCTAAGTCCCTAAGCCCAGATCTAGTACAAGAGACTTTGGAGAAAGTTTAGCTGATCGAGAACGATTGTTGGCGGCTCGATGCAGATGTAAGTCTTATGTTGATAGCAAGCCTTGAGAGATCTAGAGTTTGCTGTGGGTGATCACGTGTTTCTGAACGTGTCTCCCATGAAGAGTGTAGTGAGGTTCGGTAAGCGGGGAAAGTTGAATCCACGCTATATCGGCCTGTTTGAGATTCTAGACAGAGTTGGAGCAGCGGCTTACAAGTTGGAACTGCTTCCTAGTTTATCAGAGACACACCTAGTATTTCATGTTAGCATGCTCAGAAAGTATATGCCCGATGAATCTATAACGCCCCAATTTTTACTGTCATTAGAAATTACCGAATTACTGTAGGTAATTATTACATAAGATTTGAGGCCGAACAATCCTCAATAAAGGAATATAACATTAGACGAGAGGTTAGGAGCAATTCATGCGAGAGTCGCAAATCCCGAATTTCGGTACGTATAAAATGACCAAAATGCCCCTGAAGTTATTTTACTCAGAAAATGAGGATCGTGGGCCCCACCTATTCTCAAGGGGATGTTTTGATGATAATAAGGGATTGTTTGTGTTATGTGTGTTAATAGAGCAGAAGGATCTCAATTTTGAGTTCCGACGCGAAATGACCAAACGCCTCATGATCAGTAACTCCAATGTGCGTGCCGACTAAGCCCGAACCTCACTAAAATGTTTTAAAATTTGTTTTAAGTCATGATTAACCATTGGTTAAGCTCGGGTGGTCTCGGGCAGTTTTTAAGTGAAAGTATGATTTTGCCCTTGTTCTTGGGCAGTTTTGCGAATTTCGGGATTTTTTATTCGTATACCGAAACCTAAGCAATATTAGGCTCAAATTAAAGCTTATTAAATTCTAAATATTAATCTAGAGTCAAAATTATGTATTTATATTGATTAGAATCCAAAATTGCTCAAAAACACCCAAATTGCTTACTAATTCACTTAAGCCCTGAACCGTAAATTCTCTAAATTACATGAATACCTTGCCTACACCTAAATAATGCATAGAACACACAAATTTCACTTCTTTGGGCTGTAATGGATGAAATTATTGATGCCATTATGCAGCTGAATTATTGCCAAAAGTTGCACTAAAACAAAATGCCAAAATGTCACCATAAGAGACATAATTCCTTAATTTCATACAACTTTGTCTAAAATGATTTTTTCTCCCTTATTTCTCCTGAAAAATTCCGCCAACTACCTCCTCATTTTGGCCAATTAGAAGCCTCAAAATCTTCTATAAATAGGCTTGCTTGAGTCGTCTTGGAATGCTTTGTTCATAACTAGTTTTTAGGAGCATCAAAAACTTTCTTTCTTCCTCCTCTTTGGCTGAATTCTTTCTTCAATTTTTTCAAAGAGATTTTGTTTCATTTCACTTCAAGAAATCAAGTTCTCTTCCTCTTCTTCAACTCAGATTAGGTAGGGAGAAGTTTCTAAATTTATTTCTATGCTTTGAGGAGTTGTGTTTTTAGCTCAAAATGATGAAATTATGAACTTACCTTAGCTTTTCATTTCGGTTTTCCTCTTCATTTTTCTTTAACCAATTCGGCCATATGGCCTAGGTGGAACTAAGATGATGGCTTGATGATGAGGACCTTGAGGGTGGGTTGTAAATCCATCACAAGTTAGGGCTCTAAAGCTTGAAAATTCCACTTGATGCAAAACTTTAAAGAATAATGCTTTATGATGCTAAAACAAAGATTTTTAGTTTAGAACTTGAAAGATGTATTTTCCAAGCTTGTATTTCATGTTTATGTTTCAAGTAATCACTTAATCTTTCAAGATAATAAAGATGTTGCATCTCATATTTAATTTATGCTCTCACTTTATTTTATAATGGCTAAAAGAATCAACGCATGACATGTTTATTTTATGCCATCACCTAAAGATCCTAGAGGTCAAAGACTTGGCCATGTATCACAAGCAAAGAAATATGATTATTGGAGTTAAAGAATTTATTCTTTAAAAAGTCTTGAGATTAGAGCTTAAAAAGATGTAATAATAATTCTCTTCTCCCTTCACTGGTCCTGTGCGGACTACCGCTGCTCCGATTTCTTAATATTCTCTTCTCCCTCTACTGGTCCTATGCGGATTACCGCTCAGCTTTCTTGCATCATGTTTATATTTCAAGTTCTTGCATCATGTTAAATTTTCAAGTCATCACCTTAAATCTTAAAGATAAAGAAATGGAATTGCATATCATGTTTATAATTCCAAGCTATCACCTTATAAAGATAAGATTAAAATAAGGTTGCATAGCATGTTTATAATTCTAAGATGTCACCTAAATCTCTAAAGCTTAAGACTTACTCCTTTTATCTTAAGTGAGAATTTTAATTGTGAAGATCCTCCCAAGTTTGACAAAATAACTAGTTTCTAAATGAGTTTTAAGACTTTGCAAGGATTTTACGAGGAACTAGTATTTTATATGCACTTAAAATATGATTCTATGTAATTGCATGAGGTTCATGATTCGGCCACTGATCTGAGTTTAGTATCAATATATGATAATGATTTGATATGTTTGAAGTTGTGATAATTATGGTTTATTGTTAAGAGAATGATTCACTGTATGTTAGAGATAAAACTAGCTCCCTAGAACAACCGAAGAGCTAGAATTTACCTAGTTTTTGACCCTTTTAAGTTTAGCCAATGCCAAATCTGTTTTAGTATGTTATAATTCTATCTAGGATTAGTTATCCACGAAAAATTTGGTATCAATTAGACTAGGATTGATCCCGAACACTAAAAATGAACTTAGCAACTAGAAAACCGTAAAAACAAGATTTCTAGAACTCTAGGGAATGAAATTTATGCATTCTATCCAGAATCTTTAGCAACGATAAGAACCAGTTTTATTATGTTTAAATAAGGGAGAATGATTCATAATTGGTTTAGTAACTAATTTCAGCATCATAGGAAAAGCTGGTAACAAGAAAGGATTTAAAACATAACTTCTAGCATACCGTAAAACCTTAGGAACAACTTACTACCTATGCTACCCCATTTGATTTAATAGTGTTCTTAAGGCCTATAAATAATCGTAAGGATGGTAATAAATCCCTTAGGTGCATAACTAATTAGTTCTATAATTGAATGATTTCCTGGCTTGCATGTTATAGTTGCTGTTACAAATAATGAGAATGCTTATGCATGAAATATTCTTTATTATGTAAAATTTACCTTTGTTGCTAGAAGAAAGTGTATCATTGTAAAAGTTTAATTTGGAAAGGTTCTGGCTAAGGAAAGACTTGGTATTTAAGCGTGTCCATTGTGACCCACCTCTCTTTCCTGGGAATCTCCCAGATGCATGATTATAGTTGATATATATTATTCTAGCTTAAGACTATAAATGAGAAAATGCTATGATGTTTATGAATTGTATTGTGATATAACATGCAAAGATTTAATGGTGACTTAAACTTATAAGAAAATGATCCTTTGGAACCATCAGACTATAGGTGGTGAAAAGGTGATTTTAGTCCCCTAACCCGTTCTCTCAAAAGGGTAGAGTCGGGACTTTAGCTTATCAAAAGGGATAAGTATATGCTAGTGACGACTAGTAAAGTATGAGCTCATAACCTAAATTACTCCCAAAAGGGTGGAGTATAGGGTGGCCCAAGGAAAATAATGATGATGATAAGATTTTAAGTCACCTAAGGCACTAAAGAAATGAAATATGTGCACTGTGTCCATGTGTAGCTAATATTATATGACGTTCTTTTATGCATGTTATTTTGATAATAATGATGAGGAATATGAAGTAATGATAAACGAAAAGTTCATTGTAAATATGATATGTCAAGATTATGATGCATTATAAGACGCATGATTAAAAATTGACGAACCTCGGTTAAGTATTTGTTCGAACTTAAAATGAATCTTTGCATGCTCACTATTTTAGAATAATCCTGAGGTTCCTGGGGACTTTGATGATGTCACTGTAGAAGGAGGTACCATACTGAGAATTCTTTAGCAAGATTCTCACTCCCTTTTCTTTATTTCCGTCATTGTCTCCAGATTCAAATGGCGACATTCGTTCTGTTCGTTGATACCCCTACTTGGGAATTCCACTATGATCCGGTGCATCGCTCGTATCATTTTGAAAGGAGGTGTGCAGTTCGTGTTTTTATTTACATAGGTCATCTATTTGCACATCCTGTCCCTAGTTATCGATTTTCTCCTACTTCTCCCTATGGCGATGAAATGGTTTTCGAACATGCACGTCCACTTGATGAAAGGATGTTATGTTCTTATCCCGCTTCATCTGCTGTCCATGGATTTCCAGAGTATGTTTCCGAGATGAGATATTCTGAAATTGATCCTTCAGAGGACACTCCTACTCATGTATATTCTGAGAGCTCTGCTCCTACTCCCACACGTGTAAGAGAGGGTGGTGAGGAAACAGTTGTTCAACCGAGGTTAGCAAGAAGGCCGTCCATGCGACCCCAGCCTGGTGTATCTCGTGTGTCCCCTCCCGAGAGAGCTCATTAGTGGATCGGATTTATTCCCCCATTTCTAGGACAGTGGCCATAGAAGGTTCTTAGTAGATTTATGTGTGTTCATGCACCCTAGTTTTAGGATAACCTTCCTGGCTTATGGAGTTATCTAGTTTAGGGGCATGTATTTCCTTATGTATATTTTCTTTTATGGGTTTGCATAAGACAATGATGTATGATCATAACCCACCCTTTGAGTGAGGTTATTGTATGTAAATATATGTTATAATGTGCTTATGGATGTTATATGATGGAGCCAAAGTGATATGATATGATATATTCTTAAACATCTTATTATACTCCGCTTACTCGTTCACGTTGTACTCGGCTCACGTTTTCAATTATGTTTTTTTTTAAAAAAAAAATGGCTCGTAATTTCACTGAGTATTTTCAAATTATGAAGAAAGAACCAAAGCAAGGAGTAAAGTCTAGTCATTAATCAGATTCAACCTAGGTGTATTTGGTTAATTACTAGGGTGTTACAGAATCTCACGTGCTCACTCCACAAGCGCTTCAAGTTGATAAGGACTTGTCATATGAAGAAGAACCGGTCTCCATCGTGGATCGGTAGATCAAGAAGCTTCGCTCAAAGGAAGTGGCCTTAGTAAAGGTCATTTGGAGGAACAACTCCGGCGAGGAAGCCACGTGGAAGGCTGAGGAAGCCATGAGGATCAAATATCCGTACCTTTTCCCTCCTCAAGTAATGTTGTAGATTTGGGGACCAAATCTCTTTTAAGGGGGGAGTATGTGATGACCGGTGCATACGTGGCAGTAGATAAGTTTCGTATTACCCCAGGGTCCCCTGGGACCCACCTGTGTAGCTGCGAAGGCCCCGAGATGCTTGGAGGACCCTTAGTGCAGCTGGTGTGGTGAATTATCACTGCTATAGTGGTCCTTAAAGGACAAAACACGCTGCCACCACACCTCATGACCGCTATAATGGTCCTAGACCGCAATAGCAGTCCCCTGGATGCCAACGAGCCACAACCACCCCATTGTGACTACTATAGTGGTCCAGGATCGCTACAAAGGTCCTAAGTGACACAGCTGGGCTGAGTTTTGAGGGTAGGACTGCTATAGTGGTGTCAGAAGTCCAGATACAATGCAAAATGCATCATTTTGCTTAAGTGAGACCCCCCAACCCCTTTTTAAACATCCCAACTCGGGATTTCACCCCAAAATCGAGCCTTATCCCTTTCCAACTCTCTTCCTCTCCTCCCCACTCAATCTAGCTTCAATCTTCCTTCTTTCTAAGTGATTAAAGGTGAGATTTATGGGTTTTGTTGTCTCCATCCTTTTTACTTTGAATCCTAGAGTTTGGGTTTATTGTTTGTCTCCATTGTTGTTAAGTGGAGGTGCTCCCCCAATATTGTTAGAGTCATGTTTGAGTATTTTAGAGGTTAACAGAGACTAATCTTATGTTTTGGTGGCTTCAATGGTAGACATTGGTGTCGTTCCTTCTCCCCAAAGCTCCATTGGGGTTGACGTCACCATTCCCTCCCTTCTAGGTGAGTGGGTTTGCAACCTATGGCCCTTATGTTGGTCATTAGAGTTAATTTCCTCAAAATTATTATGGGTTGCATGGTTTAGAAAAGATTTCAAGAAATTTGAGACTCCGTTTGACTTGTTATAATTATCAAATTGACGATATCCAACTAGAGCATGAAATATTTGTTTAAATGCAAACTTGTGGGACCATTATTGATAGATGATTTTATCAAAAGAGCTAGAGTATAATTATGACTTGATTAGCAGTTTCCATAAAATTATTATGTTACTTTTATGAGTGAATTGATTATGAATTATAGAGTTTGTGCTTAGAGAAATACTATGAAAGAGATTAAGAGAAAATAATATGATTATCGAATTAGAGACTAGACGGTGGCTATAGAGAAATAGACTGTGAGTTAACGACAGTTATTCCGTTAACCTTGGTATACCAAGTCGCGCCCAGGGCCAGAGAAATCAGAAACGGGACCTAGTTAGGTGCCCCGAAGATTAGAAACTTTGTTACGCTATGCATAACCAGAGATTTTTTATGCTACATGAATTGGGCATAACCAGAAATTCTTGTTTCTTTATTAGTGTACTGAGGATTTATGATTTCTAAAGAAGATCGATTTTAGAGTTATTTGTTATTCCTATGGATATGATTATTCATAGATAATTGTATCAACTGGTTTTGATGATTTCTATATAACTATTTATTTACTCTCTTTGGTTGTCCCATGATGCAGTATGGGTGAGGACCTGTTCACTGAGTTTTAGATGAAACTCACCCCTTTCCATTCCTCTATTACAGGTGTTGTAGATGCTGCGAGTTCTTCTCTTCCACCTCCACCCCCACAGTAGAGATTTATTGTTTGGTGAGCTTCACTTGGTGTGAAGTACTCTATTTTGCTTTTTTTGTTAGAGATAGAGTGCTCTAGTTTTATGACGGACAGGGCCCCAGACCATAGAGATTGATTAGCATTATTTTATCATGATTTTGTATCTACACGATTTATAGATTTCATATATATTTTGTATAGAGAGCAACTCATGTATTTCGAACCTCAGTAATATGTTTAGAGGTTGAAATGGAAATGATTGATTTTATTACTCCTGAGAATTGTGTTAAAGTTTGATTATGTTATATTTCACAAGACCAATGAGTTATTAGAGATGAGGTGATGTTTTGCAAATGGTTTTATTTTAAAATATGCATATAGAGGAATGCAGAGGTCACGAGGCTTACTTGGGAATGAGGATTCCCCGTGTGCCGGTCACGTGCCCAAGTCGGGTCGTGACACCACTGCTGCCATTTTTAAATCATGTATTAGGTAATTCTACTTATGCTTTTTAAGCAGTCATGAAGCATAAGGTACAACTCGACCGTGTTGCATTAGGACACAACCAAATCCAACTCTCAAAGCATCATACGATACCGAAAAACCACCTTTGCCTAGGGGCAACACTAGAATTGGAGCCGTGGTCAAACAAGAATACCATCCTCAGACATTATATGCCCAGGGAACGCTACTTGATCTAGCCAAAATTCATAGTTGGAGAACTTAGCATACAACTGATTCTCTCTAAAGCATCTGTAAGACAATCCTTAAGTGGTGCTCATGCTCCTCTTTGTTCCTAGAGTACACTAGGATGTCATCAATGAAGACAATCACAAAGTGATCTATGAATGGTTTGAAAACCCTGTTTATCAATTGCATAAAAGCTACTGGGGTATTGGTTAACCCAAAGGATATCACTAGGAACTCATAGTGTCCATAGCATGTCCTAAAGGCCGTCTTGGACACATCTTCATCCTTAATCTTTAACTGATGATAACCTGACCGAAGATCAATCTTAAAGAAACACCTAGCCCTTTGGAGCTGATAAAATAGATCATCTATGGGCGGCAAAGCGTACTAGTTATTGACTGTAACCTTGTTCAACTGGTGATAGTCTATGTACATCCTCAAAGACCATCCTTCTTCTCAACAAACAATACTGCAGCACCCCAAGGTGAGGTACTCAGTCGAATGAACCCGTATCAAGCAAATACAGTATAGGGGTATAAAGAAGGGCCTAACTCCCAGTTCAAGCTCTATCCCAAGCTCTATCTCTCTCCTCCTACAGTAGTGTCCCTTGTAGTTCTTCTAGAAATGCATCCAGGAACTCACAAACCACAGGAGCTGACTCTATGCTTGGCACCACTGCATTAATATATCCAACTGAGGCTAAGAACCCACAACTCCCTCTATCCATGAGCCGCAAGGCGCTCATGGCCGAAATAAGGCAGGTCAGAACTAAACAATTGGTACCCTTAAACTCTTGGAGCTTACCTCTAGGAACATCAAACTTTACAGACTTATTGTAGCAATCCTATAATGGCCTGATTTTTCCTACAATGCAAAATGACCAAAATGCCCCTAGGGTTATTTTTGCATGAGGGGTATTATAATATTAGGATGAGGTTATATGAGGTTTAGATAGCAATTTATACGAAAATCGCAATCCCCAATTTTTCATATGTGCAAAATGACCAAAATACCCCTGAGGTCATTTTGCCTAGAAATCGATGACAACTGGTCTAGGCTATCTTCAAGGGGTTAGTTTAATGTTTGAAGGGGATTAGATATGTTATGAATGATATTCGAGGTGAAAACCTCAATTCCTGGTTTTTTCTGTGCACGAAATTACTAAAGTACCCCTGAGGTAATTTAATGCAGGATTTAAGTGACGACTGAACCCGGTCATCACCCGGGAGTTCAAAATGTTAATTATAAGTGTTGCATGATATTTGAAAAAATCCGGGTGATCCCGGGGAGTTTTTGTGTAAAGTTACCTTTTTTACCCCTAGTTAGTGCTAAACGAGCTTAATTAAGCAATTAATGATGTATAGGTAATATTAGGCTTTAATTAAAGATAAGTCAATTTTATTTATTAATCTTGAGTTAGAATAATTATCTGGGGTTAATTAAGGTCTAAGATTGTTTAGGAAAGTTCAAATCAAAAGAGCTCATAAGGCTTTATGTCAAAGTGAAAAAGTAAATAGTATTTTCTCTCTTCTTTCCCTAAAATTAGGAAATGTGTTGGAAATTGAATTTCAAACTAATTGAGTTCAACTCAACTGAATGTGTAAGACCACTCCTTGATCATGTGTTGAAAGCCTTAAACACTTGGTTACCAACCCAAACACCTAATTACCAATCCTTAACCCTTTACCTAATCAAATCTATCTCTAATCCATGTCTAACACACATGAAAAATTGGAAATTTCCCCCAAAAAGTCCCTTATGGCAGCAGCTTTTCCTCCATCAAATTCCTTCTCATATTTCAATTTTTCAACACTCATACACTCACAAACTCTCATTCTTTACCATTACTTTTTTTGGTCATAACATAGGCTAAAAAATCCTCTTATTCTCTCAATCTTGAGCTTTCTTCTTCCTCCTCTCCTTCACCTTCAAGAACCTCTATTTTTTTTCTTTAACCAAGCTTCAAACATCAAACCAGCACACCACCATCATAGATCTTTTCTAAAACACATAAGCTTTCACCTCTACACATCAAACGAACACAAAAATCCTTCCTCTCATTTCTTCTTGCTTTGGCTGAAACTTGCTTGGCTCTAAGAGAAGATTTGTTCTTCTCATTTCTTTGCAAAAGATTAAGCTTATACTCTTGTAACAAGAAAACACACTTGGTAGGGATTTTGTTTTATGTTTTTTTCTCTTGTTATTCTTCCTTTTCTTTTCAGATTTGATATTGGTTATTTGTCAAGACCATAGCCTGATGATGAGGTTCTTGATGTTGGTTGTGGAGCCAACATATATTTGACCTTTAAAGCTCAAGGCTTGATTTTTGGTTTCAAAAGAATATGCAAAATGGAATGTTTGCTGATCTTCTTTGGTTGTTTTCTTTTGAGCTTGATGGTGAGTCCAAGAAATGAGGTTCTTGGTGTAACGCCCCAATTTTTCCCGTGTACAAATGACTAAAATACCCCTGAGGCTATTTTTATTGGAAGAATGAGGATAACCGGCCTCAGTTATCCTCAAAGGTCTGTTTTAGTATTGAATGGGGACTATGTGTGTTACATGTGTTATGTGTGTTAATAGAGCAGAAGAATCTCATTTTTAAGTTCCTGTACATAAAATTACCAAAATGCCCCTGTGACTAATTAACATAGAATTAATTCCCGACTGGACCCGGACTTTGCTCAAGAGTTTGAAATGTTATTTTTAAGATATGTCTAATGTCTGTCTAAGCTCGGATGATCCCAGGAAGCTTTTGTGAAAAATTACCATTTTGCCCTTAATTAAGGGCATAATGAGTTTAATTACATAATTAACGAAACCTAAGCAATATTAGGCTCTAATGAAAGAATTACAACTTCTAATCAAGTACCTAATCAAACCTATTCCCTAAACCATGTTATAACCCAAATAAGATGAGATATTTTCCTCCCTAAATCCTCTAAGAAGCCACTGGCCACTCCTCCCCCATTTACTCCATCACATGTTGAAATTCAATTAAAATATACACTCAAAGAACCATGCTTAAAGCCATACTTAGCCATGCCTAAACCCATACCTAGCCATACCATGACGTAATGCACATAAAGAGATATTTTTCTCTTCCTTTTCCCTCTAAGAAGGCCATGGCCAACCCCTCCCCCTTCATCCCCTCATATCTCATTTTATCTATAAATAGGTGCCAAAGGAAGCTTGCAAGAACCTTTGCTCATTCTTACAACTTCAAGCTTTCTTTCTTTAATCTCAAGAGAGTTCTTCTTCTTCTTCTTTATTCTTCCAAAGGCCACCGCCCTCCACCACTTCTCAACCCCAAACCACCACACAACCACCATAGATCTTCCTTTAAACACCTAACCTCTCCATTTCCAAGATAAAAAACTAAAGACAAAACTTTCTTCCTTCTTTTCTTTCCTTGGCCGTAACCATTCCTTGCTCCAAAGGAAGGATTGTTCTTCTCATCTTTTCTCAAGACCAAGCTCTTTTCTTTCCAAGAAAAATACCTTTGGTAGGGAGTTGTTTTAAAGTTTTTCATTCTTTTTTTTGCATTAATCTTTGATTGAAATATTGACATGTTGATTCCCTCCTTCCCCACTTCATTTCAGCTTCTTGCTTTCCTTCTCTTGCCTTTCTTTTTAGGCCTTGATGGCCTTGTTCTTGAAAAACCATGGTTTGATGATGAGGATCTTAGATGTTGGTCGTAAAACCATCATTTGCTTGACCTCTAAAGTTTGAAGGTTTAACTTCTAAGAGTTTTGGCAAATGAAAATGTCACTTGGTTTTCTTTGATGAATTTTACTTGAGCAAAAATAACATAATATGTTTATGTTATCACTTAATTAACCTAAGTTCAAGACTTACCCCTTTCAACCTTAAAGTTGATTGGTGTTCTAGAGTGATTACTCTAGATAGGATACTTGAGCATAAAACATAAAAGGAATAATTGGACATTCATTCACTTTACAAACTTTGAAGTTGATCGGTATTTGAGAGATATTATGCTAAATAGGAGTTTTGAGCCTAGGACCTAAAGAAATAATAAATGGAAATGTATTCATATTTATATTTCAATTCTTTGCATTTCATATTTACATTCTAGCCTTGCACCTCATATTTATTTCCAAGTCGTCACCTAAAGCTTGAAGATAAGAAATGAACTTGCATTCCATGATTATTTTTCTTGTCTAGCATGTTTATATTTCAAGCCATCATCTAAACTTAAATATTGAAAAAAAGAACTTGCATTCTCATATTTATATTCAAGCCTTGCATATCTTATTTATATTTACATTGCCATCACCTTATTATTCCAAGATTAAAATGAGGTTCGCATTTGCATATTTGAGCTTATGCCATCACCTAAATAATCTAGTGCTCAAGACTTACCCCTTTCAACTTGCATGGGGATTTTGGTCCATGGAACATCTATCTTTATAAATGTGATTTCTTTCTTCAAGGAAGTGAGGTCCTAATAAATGATATATTGTTGTCTTGAAAAATGGAAGTCTATGTCTTACAACTTTTCCTTGAGAAATATGTTAATTCTTAAAGTGTTGAAACATGGTTCACATAACCAAAATCCATTTATTAAGCTCTCTACCTTTGCTACTGAACTAAGGTTATTATTTGTGTTTCTATGAGGATAAGGTTAATTATAAGTGTATTTCTTGATCCAAAATTAATTCTAAGAAAGACTAGTTACTAGAAATGTCTATTTTGTAAATTTGCATGCTCTTAGGAAATTAAATTTTAGTTTCTGTTCAAAATTTTACAGATTCGATGTATACTGTATGGAATGTATTTAACATGTGAAAATTGCTATTAATAAGTGTGGTAGTTATTTTTAGTAATTAAGGAAAGACTAGTAACTAGAAAGAACCGAAAATGTGAACTCTAGGACTCTTTAAATTGAAAAATATGATTTCTGTCCAGCAAGTATTAGGTAAAAAAGGATGTTTATCACTTAGTCAATGTATAGGAATCGCTTATAAATGGTTGAGAAATTAATTCTAGCATCATAAGGAAAGTCGGTAATGAGAAAGAGTAAAAAACATAACTTTTAGAACACCGAAATTACTCATTTCCTTTTTTGCCTAATTCTGTCCAGCATTGTTTAATGATATTTTTGAGGTTAATAATTAATGAAAAACATTGTAATTGATCCCTTAAGATGCATAAAAGAGTAAATATAAAAGTTAGATTTACCCGATTTAGAGGTTTAATTGATTAAGAGATAATGAAAGTACTTATTTTATGAGGTGATGTGATTTAATGTACTTGAGAATTTATGTAACATCCTAATTTTTAATCCAATACTCTAGAACATATTTAGGTTACTCGTTAGGTGTAACATCCTAATTTTTAACCCAATACTCTAGAACATATTTAGGTTAATCATTAGTCTATTACTATTTTAGTCTCATTCCTTACAACCATTCATTAAAATACTTAGCGGAAAATACGAATAAATTTTTCTTTTTGAAACTTGAAAGCAAAACGCGAGCCGCGCACTAACCTAACGTTCGTCATACCCATAACGCGCAAGAAAAAGTAACCACACCATTGACAATCATGAAGCATAATATTATACATAACAATTATAATGATCACATCTTCATAGATACATAGACTACTAACATCATTGTACCATCATTTACATCAAACACCCCCATATATGTGAAGTCATCCTTATCCACCTATGAGGTTGGATAAGTGTCAACCCAAAAAGCTAAGCTATCTATGCTCCCGCAGCGACCCTCCGCCCCATCTTCTAGTGTGATCCTTAAGCACGAGCCTTAACAGAAGTCACGAACCTCATTGTAATCCTCGTCTAGAGACAACACGAAAGAAGAGGAAGGGATGAGAAACTTATTCAAGATTCTCAGTAGGAATTCCCGACTCTAACACAAGTGTCATCATCGTCGTCCCCAGCCACCTCGATTTTAATTATGAAAAAGGTGTACATGCATAAGGATTGGTTTTAGGCTTTTCAAATCTACTTATCCGAAGTGGGTGTCTTTTAGTATGTGTTTTAATGACATGAATGCAACAGATATTTGATGAATGCATGACAATACCATATGCACATTAACATGAAAGTCGTAATACTTGGGCACATCATAAGGAAACAAGAATCATATATGTGGCATAAAGAGGCATAGTAATTTGCATGTGATATCCTTCTTATAAATAAAGCTCTTAAGTTCTTTTTCTTGAAGACCACCCCCTTAACATATCCACCAAAAGTCCAACCGATTCACCGGCCCGGCGATAATCTGGTCACCAAACTACGTCTCACCTATCGCCTAGGAATGAGCTCAATCCTAACTAGTCGTCACTAGATTTAACATGGGCTAATAGAGGGGGTATACATAACTTTCTTGGATCACCTATCTTAGGATCATTTCCTTCTTTGAAACGCTCTACTAGTATCTAGTACACAGCGAATTGTCCGCTTTGGCAAGCTCAATATCAATACCCTCACGGATTTGTTTCCTCCCCACCGTAGCGGGAGAAATGCGTCTCAGTACTATGTCACATCTGTTCTGAGGGTGCTCAGCCGAACCGGTGTCACCCAGAACCTATCCTGGGGGTGCTCGGCCGAACCGGTGTCACCCAGGAGTTTTCGCAAGCTTTTTCTCAAGTACTCAAGTTTGATGGGAAATTCGGCAACGTGAACGGGCGTAATCGGATTTCCATCAAACTTGCTTTATGCCACCAAACATATAGAGCATGCATAGCCATTCAATACCAACATAAGGCATCATAATCATCGTGTGCATCATAATATCATAATTTTGCATAACGCATCATGGCGTGAGCATCAACATATCAACACTATATACTCTCATAAACATACAACCTCATGAATTCCTCATATGAATAACATCATCATCATTTACATACCACATGCATCATCATAGAACATTCAAACGTTTACCCTTACGGTAGCTTATGCTTTGACCCTTACGGGTCTAAATCTTGAGATATAGTTCTCTAACATCCGTCGCTCATAAGTTATGCACCTAAGGGCCCATAATTAATCATCATTCCTAATTCTCATATTCATTCTCAAATTCGAAAGGCATAGGGCATAATTTCTAACTTGTGGTTATGGGTTCTAGAACTTACGTTTTAGACCCTTTCTCGGTTCCGTCTTCGCCTAAGGTGCTATAAATTAAATCTAAATCGATTGTGAGACATTCCCATACTTAAGAACTAATTATAATTCACATTTATCATGTTGTAATGTTTCTGGACAGAATCATGAAAACTAAATGTTCTAAGAGTTCTACATTTGCATTTTTACGATTTTCTAGTTACTAGTTTCCCTATAGGTGCTAAAATTCAATTCTACTCCAAATGTTACCAAGTTTTTCATGTCTAAACAATCCTAATCTGATTATGTTCCCATTAAAACATTTTGGATAAGTTCCAAAAACAAATGGGTCTAAACTATGTTAAATTCTAGCTTTACGGTATTTCTAGTTAGCTAGTTTCTTACCTATCATGCATAGAATCGTTTCTACATCATCATGTGATATTTTCACACCTTCAAACACATCAAAACATCATCATACAGCCACAAGCTCATCATGACAGTACCGAAAACATCTAACTTCAATAAGAGAACTAAATTGACATCTCTAGGTACATAAGTTAACTAGTTTCTCTTGGAATCAGTGACCAAAATATATTTCATCTTCTAAAAGGGAATAAAGTCATATCTCATGATAACATAACCTTGTAAAGATTTGTAAAGCTTTAAGAAAAACTTAGAACATAGGCTATTGGTCCTTGAAGCTAGATGAAAACTCATTACAAGTCCATCATCACTATTTGACCGAAAACATGCATTCAAAGAATGCATTCACATTAAACTTTAACTTGAAATGAAATGGGCAAGTCTTTGAGCTCTAGGTTCTTAAGTTATGACATAAAATAAACGTGTTCATGCTTTTCATTTTTAATCTTGTTTACAAAATAAAGTGATGACTTAATTTAAATATGCACGGCATAAACTTAAACGTGTAAGCTTGAAAGTAAATATGTGGGGCATAAACTTAAACGTGCAAGCTTGAAAGTAAGTATGCAAGGTTCAATTCTTTATTTTAGTGCTCTTGGCCCAACAACAATCGACTTTAAGGCCGAAATAGATAGGCATTCGAGAAATTAATTAGGTGATAATGCAAGTTCAATTCTTTATTTTAGTGCTCTAGGCCCAACAACAATCGACTTTAAGGCTGAAATAGAAAGGCTTTGAGAATTAAATTAAGTGATGATGCAAGTTCCATTTTAATCTTTATGTTCTTAGGTGATAGTTTGAAAGTAAAGGTGCATAGCAAGAATGTAAATATAAATGCAAGCATAAAATAAATTATGCAAGTTCATTTTATCTTTCTAGAGCTCTTAACAAGACTTTAAAGGAACTTAAACCTCAACCCAAACTCATCAAACCAAGATAAAGTAAAGTCTAGAGTTCTTAGAACTCAACATAACATTTTTAGAAAATCGAAACATTTTGCATGTAAAAGAAAAGGAAATGGCCAAAACTTCAAGGAAAACAAAAGAACATTTTGAAACTCTAGAGTCCATGATCTTGATGATATATTAACATCAACATCATGAGACCTCATCATTGAGTCCTTAGAACCATTTTAAAACATCATCAAAGTTAAAGATTCCAAAAGTTGGAGAAAGGAAGAACTAGAAGTATTTTACTCAAGAACAAAGATCAAGCTCTAGAGTTTGTTTCAAGTGATGAACATCATCAAGAAACTCTCATCATCAAGCTCTCATTTCTTTGAACTTCAAGGCCCATGGCCGAAAATGAGAAGGAAAAAGGAGGAGAAAAGAAGTTCTAAAAAGAATCAAGAGAAACTATGAACATAAAGCTAGAACAAGAACTTTAAAGAAAAGAATACATGAAAGGAAATCCCTACTTGGTGTGATGAACTTGAAGATGGAAGAAGAAGATGAAGAACTTGAAGAACTTTGAACTTGAGAGAAAAAGGAAGCTTTGAAGTGTTTCTTTGAAAACTTACTCTTTGCAAATGAACCCAAAATGATGCAAGTTCACCCAAGCAAGCTATTTATAGAGAAATGAAACAAATGCAAGGTGCAAATGAAGAAGGAAATTTTGGCCATCAGCCTCATGGGCAGCCCATGAGTTCCATGAGGTGAGATAATGTGGTCTTGAGGCATGGTGAGGTATGGTTCAAAGTATGGTGAGGTATGGTTCAAGGTATGGCCTCAAGCATGGTTCTTTGAGTGAGAAACAATTCAACATGTGAGGTAAAAGAGAGAGAGGTGGCTGAATGTGCATCAGCCATAGGGGGAGGATTTCTTGCATTTTAATTGTGGTTTAGAGTTGTGTTTAGGTGTATCTTTGATTAGGATTAAGGTTAGGTGTTTGTAAGAAAGTGTTTAGGTGAGAAAATGGGTAATTAAGGTTGTCAAGACATAATTAAAGAGTGTTCTTGCATCATTAGTGAGTTATAAATTCATTTTAGTGTATAAACAATTCTAGACACAATTCCTTGATTTAAGGAATTGGAGAGAGAAAATACTATTTAAGATTCCAAGGATGAAATCTTGAGTTTTAGAAAAGGGATTTAAATCTAATCTAAACAATTTTAGGTTCTAATTAATTTTAATAATTTATTTTGACTCTAGATTAATTATGAAAATTAATTAATCTTCGTTTAGAGCCTAATATTGCTTAGGTTTGCTTAATCACATCGTTAAGCTCAAAAACACTATTCTAGGGGAAAATCGTAATTTTGCACTAAAATTGCCCGGGACTGCCGAGACTCAAACACATGTTTTGAAACATGTAAAAACATGGTTTTAAACCTCTGGGGAAAGTTTCGGGTTCAAACGGCACCTTTACCCACGTAAAACGCTACAGGGGTATTTTGGTCATTTTGACCCGAAATTGCAGACAATGAGACTTTTGCCTCCGGAACCACTCAAGGGTCATTCAATCCCCTTCAAACATTAAGTTGGCCCTTCGAGGACTACCGAGTCGGCCATCCTCGAATTCCGAACCGAAAATGACCTCAGGGGCATTTCGGTCATTTTCCACTAAGACAGAAAATCGGGGCGTTACATTAGGCGGTTACATCATAGTCTCCTTTTTACTTTAAAATACTTAGCAGAAATACTGGTAAAATTTTTTTCTTTTGAATTATAAAAGCAAAGTGAGAGCCGCGCGACACGGTGAACAATAAAGCATGTAAGTAAATGAAGCAAGCATATCATATTATCATGACATAAAGCAAGTAAAGGTACATCACATTAATACTGAACTGCAAGTTTATATAATATGATATGCCCATGCATGAAGAGTGGGACTTAGTTTAGTACAATAAGTAACGAATACATCAAGAGAAAATACAAGGAAAGTGTGACGAAAAACATAAAAGCAACTCCCCTACCCAAGTGCAACTAAAGGGATAACCTCTAAACAAAAGAAGGTCTATCCTCATCTAAGTGGTGTGTGCTCTACTCGGGTACTCCATCGGTCATACGTCACCTCTTACTGACGTTCATCTCGCGAGCGAGGCACATATCTGGGAAACTGGGCGAGCTCTTTCGGCATGTAAAGGCGAAACGGGGATCGAGAGTAACCCCCGCGATGTGGCTGCATCTCCAGTCGTCATGCTAGCCGTGGCTGAGTCACAGTATCCTCACTGCCCTCTCTCATCAGTGGTGGAGTGGGGGCAGAGCTCTCGCTATATGGATGGGTAGGTGGGTCCTCCGACGGGTCGGTCTCCGAGAATTAAGTCCGGGGCACGTAGTCGGGATAGTCATGCATGGCTGAGGCGGCAGTGTGCATGCGGCGCACTCTCTCGTTATGCGTACGTGCGCGCTTAAAAACCCGCTCGTCGTCGCCGTAGGGTTCTGTCGGGGAGAAGCGATGGGTATGTACGGGGTGAGCGAAGGGACGTCCAACGAACATGAAGACTCACACCGTGCACTGTCCCTCAAAATGGTATGATCCGTGCTCTGGATCATAGTGCACCTCCAGTGCCTGGGTGTCCACAAAACTACGAACGTCACCATCTGAGAGCGTGACAGAAAAAAAAAAGAGATAGAGGGAGTGAGAATCTTGCTAAAGAATCTCAGTAGGGCCTCCTACTACCTAGGTGTCATCATCTACGTCCTCAGGAACCTTGGGTTTAGTATACAAATAAGCGAACATGCATTAAGTCCATTTTTAAGCTTTGAAACATAGTTAGCCAAGGTCCATTCATTTTAGCATGATTCTTAATGACATGGATGCAATCATATTAAAGAATGTATGCATGGCTCTACTTAATGCAAGAATAATAATTGTAACTTTAAGAACATCATAATAGTGGCATAAAGTGGCAATTAAATTCTCATATGGGAAACTTTGTGACATAAACATCATACTTACTTCCTCATAGGCCACCCTAAAAGACAATCGTTCTGGGTGCTCAATAATCGATGTCACCCAGAACGTGTCACATCTCTAGGTTATGAGCTCATACCTTAACTAGTCATCAATAGTTCTTACTTATCGATCCCGAAAAGCATATCATAATCATAAACATAATCCCGACTTATCCAGTACGGGCTAGGGGGCATTTCTTGGGGGTGCTCGGCCGAACCAATGTCACCCAAGAATTCATCTTGATACTGATGCCACATGAGTTCTCTGGAGGTGCTCGGCCAAACCGATGTCATCCGAGAACTCATCTTAGTACCTTATAAATAAAATCTCGTAGGTTTCTCAAAAACTTTCTAAGTCCCCAAATTTGTCAGAAATTCGGCAGCATAATAGCAGCATGCCGAATTTCTTCCAAATTTACTTTATGCCACATAAGTCAATCAAACATGCATCCTCCATCATAATTCCATGCATTCACATAATCATTCTCATACGTTCACAAGCAACATTGAAAATTCTTTATGCTCTTGGTCCTACGGTATCTTATGCTTTGACCCTTACGGGCCTTAAACTTGAGATGTAATTATTCTCTCATTTTCTATCATCCTCTTATGCACCTAAGGATTCTCTTCTAACAAATCTTACTATCATTTATGCTCTTGAATAAATCTGGGCAGCACCATTCTTTAAGGGCAGAATTATAAACTTACGATTATGGGGTTCTAGAACTTACGTTTTAGACCTTTTCCTGGTTCCCGTCTTCGCCTAAGGCGCTATAAATTAAATCTAAACCAATTATAAGGCATTCCTATGTCTAAGAACTACTTATAAACCATGTTTACCATATTATGAGGTTGCTAGACAGGTTCTAAAAATTAAATGTTCTAAGAGTTCTAGAATTGCATTTTACAGTTTTCTAGTTACTAGTTTCTCTATAGGTGCTAAAAAATTCAATCCTAATTCAAATGTAACCAAATTTTTTATGATTAAACAATCCTAATCTGATTGTATTCCAATTGAAACAGTTTGGGCAGTATCCAAAAATAAATGGGTTAAAACTATGCTAAATCTTAACTTTATGATTTTTTTTCTAGAAAGCTAGTTTCTCTCCTATCATGCATAGAAATGTTCCTATCTCATTGTCGCAACCGGGATCGCGACGAGGACGGCAAAAAAAAAAAAAAGAAGATATTATTGTTGTATGAAAGTTATGGAGTCGCCACCAAGTTTATTTAAAATTGGGAAAACGTTGGAAAAACCCATTTTTTAGAAAATAGTCTTTGAAACCAGTTTGGGTTCGGGAATCGGTTATGTATAGGGAAGGGCAAGAATTTAATCCCACGCACCCTAGTACACCCGTCCTCGGACGGTACCTATAATTAACTGTGCAAATTAAATAAATAACCTTTTTCAAACATTTATTTTATTTCATTTATAGAATATAATAAAAGAGATTCTCTTTAAAGAAAAAGCTGAGAATACCAAATCACACTGACTCAGGCATCCCCATTTACTAAGTTAACAAGCCACACGCTTAATTAACATTATTTTAAAAAGAAATTTACTAAATAAATGAGCAAACTTAAATTGAAAATAAATATATAAGTTACAAATATTTACAAATAAGAGGAAAAGAAGAAAATTATTTTTTTTTTATGTATTTTTATAAATCAATAGAAACAAATATAAAAGAGAACAAACATTTTTAAGGAAACCTTCGAATCATTAAGCTGTCACAACTCAAATGTTCGAAATATTGAGTTAACAAACCGTCACGGCTAAATTAACTCTTTATCTACAATAACAAAAGTTAAATAAAATACTTTGAAATAAAATTATTAGAAGAAAAAAAAACTTATAAATAAAACAAACTACATAAATAGCATAGAAAAATATTAGGAAAATTATTTTCAAATAAACTAAGTGGTGGAAAGTTAATTTTGAAAGAGAATTTTAGAATATTAAGCTGTCACAGCTAAAATATTCTAAAACATAAAGTTAACAAACCGTCGAGGTCAAATTAACTCTATTAAAAAAAGACTTTGAATATCAAGCCGTCGCAGCTAAAATATTCTGAAAGATAAAATTAACAAACCGTCACGGTTAAATTAATCCTTTTTTTAAAAAAACTCAAATCTCTTTTAGTAAAGAAAACTTATTCAATTATTTTAAACCCAAAATTCATAAAAACATTTTAAATTTTTCTTTACAAAACTCTAATTTTAACGGAAACTAGCAAGATTATATCATAAGTACCGTTACACAATTAATCTAAACAAAACACATAAATAATTAATACTAAACAAAATCAAAACTAATTCATAAACATAAACTTACAATTAAACAATATATATAAAATAATTAAATAAACAAACAAGGGCCCTAATTATTATTATATTTTTATCCTTTTTAATTAAAAGAACTTTAACACTAAATTCACTTAAAATCAAAGAAGTAATTCATTCATAAATATCAACACCTAATTAATTTAAACAAAAAAAAAGCTAAAGTAAAGATCACAAACACCTCTAATTTAGGCAAAATATATAAATATATATAACAGCAAAGTAAGATTACACATAAGCAAAAACACATAAAATAAATAAAAAAAATAAGAACCATTACCTATTTAAATTAAACAAAACACATAACATACATAATAATCAATCTAAAAAAAGTCCTAATTATTACTTTTTATCCTTTTTAGTTAGAATATTAACACTAAATTCAATAAAGAGACTCTTTTTATCCTTTTCAGCATAATTATTTTAGAATTAATTTATTAAATCACACTTGAATAATTTAGAATACTTAAAAAAAAATGACAAACCTAATGAACCAAAGTGCTTTTATTTTGAACCAAATAAAACTCTTTAACCCATTTTAAATCAAAACAAAACCAAATCCAACAAATGAACTCAAGAACTAAATTTGACATAACATTAACCATACAAATCGCAAATTCATACCCAAATATAGTCAAAATTTAACTTAAAAACGGAATAACTACCAACTAAAAACATAAATAAGAAACAAAACCTAAATTAACCTAATTCTATCTTTTTTCTAATCTTATTAACACAACCCATACAAAAAAAAACAAAATCAAAATAAAAAAACACTCACAAGCTCTCTCTGAAAACACAATCATACACACATATACTTTCCTCACTACTACTCAAACACAGCATACTCTCTTACAAACTTACACGCGCACTCACATACACCCTTACACAATTCTCTTTCATCCACACGCACACACACATGCTTACCTCTCTTTTTTTTTACTTCCACAAAAATACACGAGACACATTCTGTCTCTCACTTACACACACTTAGAAAGAAGGAGACCGAGAGAGCATGAGAGAGAGGGAAGAAAGGTCGCCGCCGCTGGAAGAGATGGGAGGCTGATAGAGGTCCCGCCGCCGCAAAGAAGCGAGCCAGAGGTGAAACACGGCGCGGCTGGGAAGGAGGTTGAAGGCGCGGCATGTTCACCGACGCGTGGAGGAGCTTCGCCAAGGCGCGGCGGCCAAAGGGATGGGAAGCGCGGATGAGCAAAAGGCTGAGGAAGGCTGGCCCAACCGCGGCGGGTTCCGCGGTTGCTGCACGCGGAGGGGCTACACCGAGACGCTCGGCGGTGGATGGCATGCGGTTGGCCTAGATCGGTGATGGATAGAGCAGATCGGGCGGTCTTTGGCCGATCTAGAGCTCGGCGGCCATGAATGGGGAGATCGGCTGAAGAAAAGAAGGAAACCGCCTTGGGAGAGTGGCGGTGTGGCTGCGGAGCTGGTGGTTCATGGATGTTGATGATGGTGGGATGGTGACCGAGAGAGATGAAGAACGCGAGAAGAAGATGCCGACACACGGCGGAGCTCGCGGTGAAGCAGCGCGAGGAAGATGGAAGCCGCGACAGAGTGGATCAGCTCTTGAGGATGCCAGGCGCGGTGGCTGGATGGCGGAGTGCTTGGGACGCCGGCAGTGGCTGAAGATTCAGTTGAGAAGGAAAGGGAGGTTGAAGGAAGAGGCCGCGGGTTCATGGCGGGGTACGGTGGCTGGCTGGGTTTCAGGTGCGGAGGTTCGCGGTTCGGTGTGGTGGCTCGGTTGGCTCGTGGCGGAGGGGTATGGGATGATGATGATGGGTTAAAGGGGGAGGTGGTGGATCGGGAGGCCATGGAGGTTGTTGGTGATGGTGAAGAGGGCGGCTGAGGGGTGGTCACGGTGGCTTAGGGGATGAAGATAATGATGATGGGTTAAAGGGGTAGGTGTGGTTGTAATGGTGTTGATGATGAAGAAGACTGGGAGGCCGTGGCCGTGATGAGGAGGCCGCGGCCGTGATGAGGAGGCCGCGGCCTTTGCACCCTCCTCCCCTTTTTTGTTTTAAAATAATATAAAAAAAAAAATTCCTTGATGATGATGATACTGGTCCTCTTGTTATTACCTTTTCTTTCCTTTGTGCTGCTACTGGATTGTCTTGCTGGATTGTATTACTGGACTGAGATTCTAGTTTCTTTACAGGTTCTTCCTCTGATGTTCTAATGTCTCCGTGTTTTTTTTTGTTTGAATTTTCACTGAGTGATTGGAAAAGATTATTGGTAATCTGAAAATTTTTTTGATCCCTTGATTATGGTCCCCGTCTCAAATGTATACTCTCTTCCTTGTTGTTTTTTTCAACTCCACCGAAAGAGGAATCACAAATCAAAGACACCATCATTTAATTTTGATTTTTCTTCTTTTCCTCCTTCCCATGCTTCACGGATTGAATTGGGTAAAAGGAGAATCGGACACAAGTCCGTGAACCTCCTGTTTCTTTTTTTTTTTTCAAATAAGTAATTAAAGAAACTGTAAATAAAATAAAGAGGTAAAGTAGATACAAATTTTTAGATTTTATTGTTCAAAGATTGAACAAAATCGGGTGTTCATAGTTGCCCCTCTTTATTCATTTCTTATGAAAAAATATGAAAAAAGTTTACATTTTCTTCATAAGGAATGAATAAAGACATGAACATTGATTTTGTACGATAATTGCATGGAAAACAATCTAAATCTAAACAGCAAAAATAATATGCACATATGAGAAAGTGAAATACAAATGCACAAGCTAACAAGAATCTAGAGCAGACGATACTGACCGAACCTTAAAAACCGACAAGGGTTGACTGATGATGTAAATGACAAACTAGGATTAATTGAAATTAAATTTGCATCTGAGGCCGACTGGAAATGTAAATTGGCAGCTGAGGCCGATTTGAAATGTAAAATTGGCATCTGAGGCCGACTAAAATGTAAATTGGCAACTGAGGCCGATTTGAAATGTAAATTGGCAACTGAGGCCGGCTGAAAACGTAAATTGGCATCTGAGGCCGACTGGAAATGTAAAACTGGCATCTGAGGCCGACTGGAAACGTAAACTGGCATCTGAGGCCGACTAAAAACGTAAACTGGCATCTGAGGCCGACTGAAAACGTAAATTGGCAGCTGAGGCCGACTGAAAACGTAAATTGGCAACTGAGGCCGACTGAAAATGTAAAACTGGCATCTGAGGCCGACTGGAAACGTAAACTGGCATCTGAGGCCGACTGAAAACGTAAATTGGCAGCTGAGGCCGATTTGAAATGTAAAATTGGCATCTGAGGCCGACTGAAATGTAAATTGGCAGCTGAGGCCGACTTGAAATGTAAAATTGGCATCTGAGGCCGACTGAAAACGTAAATTGGCAGCTGAGGCCGATCAAATCAGAATTGGCATCTGAGGCCGACTTGAAAACGTAAATTAGCAACTGAGGCCGACTTGAAATGTAAATTGGCAACTGAGGCCGATTTGAAATGTAAATTGGCAACTGAGGCCGGCTGAAAACGTAAATTGGCATCTGAGGCCGGCTGAAAACGTAAATTGGCATCTGAGGCCGACTGGAAATGTAAAACTGGCATCTGAGGCCGATCGAAACGTGAATCGCATCTGAGGCCGATCGAAACGTAAATCGCATCCGAGGCCGATCAAAACGTAAATTGGCAAATGAGGCCAATCAAAATGTAAATTGGCAATCGAGGCCGATCGAAATGTAAACCGCATCTCGAGGCCGATCAAAACGTAAACTGGCATCTGAGGCCGACTGAAAACATAAATTGGCATCTGAGGCCGACTAAAATGTAATTTGGAAAAGAAACAATCTTTTTTTCATTTTTCAAATCATATGCAAAAAGCCTTGAATTATTCACCTTCAGTTTATACAATATTGAAAACTAATCAGTAACTCAATTGAGCAAGCCTCGAGGAGAACTTTAACCGATCAAACTCATAATCTCAAAGATTGGACCTTCCGCACAACAAAGGCTTTCTTCTTCTGTGACCTTGCTCATTTTTATTCTTCTCCCATTTTCCTTTTCAGAAGGTTGATTACTTTTCTGTCAAGCTTAACTAAAATTTCTGGATTATGACGTTAGTCATTGATGTATTGCTGTAAACACTGTTAGATTGCGTAATTGAAGCTTAAATTTATCCTACTTGAGACATTATGAATAAACATGTATTCAAAAGAAGGTAGAGGGATCAACTGAATGAACATTTTCATTGTTTGGTGTATTAGATGACAAAATGCTTTGTGAAAGATAGAATTTTGGGAGACACAAAATTTTGCCCCAGTTTAGGTTCTTTGTGGCTCAATCAATTGACTTCTTAAAGCAAGTTGACCATCATAGCCATGATATCTGACAACATGTCTTCAAATTCCCTTCAAAATTGCCCCAGTTTCAGCCTTTATCTGCTTGACTTGCTGGATTATTAAGAATTGTCCCGCTTCGCTACAAATGAAGATGCTTATCTTTTTTTTGCTCTAACTTTTGCCTAGGCCGCTCTTTTGAGTTTTCAACCTAGCGAGCTCTTTTGTTTTGCTGTTTTGCCCTAATTTTTGCTTAGGTCGCTCTTTCGAGTTTTCGACCTAACAGGCTTTTTAAGTATCTGCTTTGCCCTAACTTTTGCTTAGGTCGCTCTTTCGAGTTTTCGACCTAACAGGCTTTTTAAGCTCCTTTTCAAGCATAAAATCTTTTGACGGCATCCCTGTTGATTGGTTTAGGCAATTCTTGTCCCTCCATATTTTGCAAAATCAATGCTCCACCTGAGAATGCATGCTTGACAATGTAAGGACCTTCGTAACTTGGAGCCCACTTTCCTCGCATGTCTTCTTGGTTAGGGAGAATTTTCTTCAGAACCAAATCTCTTGGATGAAAATCTCTAGGGCGGACTTTCTTATTAAAAGCCCTAGCCATTCTGCTTTGATACAACTGGCCATGGCAAATGGCTGTAAGCCTCTTCTCTTCGATCATGTTCAATTGCTCATATCGAGCTTTCACCCATTCAGATTCTTCCAGCTCAGCTTCCATCAAAACTCTGAGCGAAGGGATTTCAACCTCTATAGGAGATACGGCTTCCATTCCATATACCAATGAAAAAGGAGTTGCCCCTATGCTTGATCGTATGTTGGTACGATACGCGTTCAGAGCATACGGCAGCATTTCATGCCAATCTTTGTAGTTCACAACCATTTTGGCGATGATTTTCTTGATATTTTTATTTGCAGCTTCAACCGCACCATTCATTTGAGGTCTATAAGGAGCTGAGTTGTGATGCTTGATCTTGAAAGTCTCAAAGAACTTCTGAACTTCGGCACCATTGAGGTTAGGAGCATTGTCTGTAATGATCCTTTCTGGAATTCCATATCTGCAGATGATGTCCTTTTTGATGAATCTGAGAAACACCTTCTGTGTGATGTTGGTATATGAAGCAGCTTCCACCCACTTAGTGAAGTAATCTATTGCCACCAAGATGAAACGATGACCGTTAGATGCTTTGGGATTAACCGGGCCGATAACATCCATGCCCCACATCGAGAAAGGCCAAGGAGACACCATGCTATGCAACTGAACTGGGGGAGCATTGACTCGATCTGCATATATTTGGCATTTGTGGCACTTCCGAACATAACTGATACAGTCATTCTCCATAGTGGACCAGTAATAACCGCTTCTTAAGATTTTGCGAGCCATCATATGTCCATTGGCATGAGTTCCGCAGATCCCTTCATGAACTTCAATCATGATTATTCGAGCTTCATGAGCATCTACACATCTGAGGAGAGTCGTGTCATAGTTCCTCTTATAGAGAACTTCACCATTCAGGAAGAAAGCCATGGCTAGTCTTCGAATTGTCTTCTTATCCACCTCATTTGCACTCGGGCTGGTATTCTCCTCTTTGAATGTATCGCTTGATATCATGATACCATGGTTGACCGTCCGGCTCAATCTCCACATTGCCACAATAAACTGGTTCACTTTGCACTTCTACATGGATGGGTTGGACATTAGCATGGACCTTCAAGTTAGTCATCACGGCCAAAGTCGCTAAAGCATCCGCAAACTGGTTCTTGTCCCGAGTTAAATGAGAGAATGATATGTCATCAAAGCGCTCAATTAACTGAGACAAATGCTTCTGATAAGGTACCAATTTCGGATCCTTTGTGCGCCATTCTCCATTAACTTGATAGATTATGAGCGCAGAGTCTCCAAAGACTTTTAGATCTTTGATTCCCAAGTCAATCGCAACTTGCAAACCATTTGCACATGCTTCATATTCTGCCATGTTGTTGGTACATTCAAAGTCTAATTTGATAGAAACTGGATACTGCTTCTGAGCTGGTGAGACTACTACAGCTCCGATTCCACATCCATTCATATTGGCTGCTCCATCAAAGTACATCTTCCACACATTCCCCTCTTCCTCATCTTCTCTTTCTAGTGTCAACACTTCATCATCAGGGAATTCAAGCATAGTGGGTTGTACACCCTCCAGAGGGTTTTCAGCTAGATGATCAGCAATTGCACTTCCTTTGATAGACTTTTGAGTGACATATTTGATATCAAACTCAGACAGCATCACTTGCCATTTTGACATTCTCAATGACACATGAGGACTATCAAATATGTACTTTAATAGATCCATTCGAGAAATTAGCCAAGTAGTGTAGTATAACATGTACTGGCTCAACCTCTTCGAAGCCCATACTAATGCACAACAAATCTTTTCAATTGCCAGATAGCGAGATTCGCATTCATTAAACTTCTTGCTCAAATAGTAAATGGCCTGTTCTTTCTTTCCAGATTCATCATACTGTCCCAACATTGCCCCGAGTGAAGTAGGCAACACTGTAAGATACAGTATTAAAGGACGGCCTGGCGTAGGAGGAATCAGAACTGGAGGTTTCATTAGATAAGTCTTTATTTTATCGAAGGCCTCTTGGCATTCCTCATTCCATTCTCCAGGTTGATGTTTTCGCAACAACTTGAATATAGGCTCACAAGTACTAGTCAAATTTGCAATGAATCTAGCAATGTAGTTGAGCCTCCCAAGAAAACTTCTCACTTCCTTCTCAGTTCGGGGAGCTGGCATTTCTTGTTTTGCTTTTACCTTGTCCGGATCCACTTTTATCCCTTCTCTGCTGACAATGAATCCCAGTAATTTCCCTGTGGAAGCTCCAAAGATGCATTTATTCGGGTTCAGCCGCAACTTATATTTTCTGAGCCTTTCAAACAGCCTTCGCAGGACTACTACATGACTTTCTCCCTCTTTGGACTTAGCAACCATGTCATCTACATACACTTCAATTTCTTTGTGCATCATGTCATGGAACAGCGCAACCATAGCACATTGGTAAGTGGCACCGGCATTCTTCAATCCGAATGGCATGACTGTGTAGCAGAATGTTCCCCACGGAGTTATGAACGTAGTTTTTCCTTTGTCATGAACATCCATGAGAATCTGATTGTACCCGGAATATCCATCCATGAATGAAAATCGGTGATTCCTGGCCGTATTATCAACAAGGGCATCAATGTGAGGGAGTGGAATGTTATCTTTCGGGCTAGCTTTATTCAGGTCCCGATAATCAACACAAATCCTAACTTTCCCATCCTTTTTAGGTACAGGCACGATGTTGGCCACCCAATCTGTGTGTCTTGACACCTCTAGAAACCCTACTCTAGCCGCTTAGTCACCTCTTCTTTTATCTTTAGCGACATGTCAGCCGCATTCTTCTCAACTTTTGCTTTTTCTCGCCACGGGTACAAAGGGATCTTGTGTGAAGCAATCTCTGGATCCAATCCTGGCATATCATGATAAGACCATGCAAAAACATCCAGGTATTCTTCGAACAAAGCAATCATCTCTGTCCGCTCAGGATTCTCCACTATTTTCAGCTCTTTCCTCTCTTCTTCGGTGCCCATGTTAATTACTTCGACCACCTCATTGTCTAAGTCAAATCCTTTATCCATGTGTTCCAGTAACCCTGAAAATCTTTCAACAGTTTCTTCATCTTCTTCAGATTCATAGCTATCACACTCAAGTGCAGTAAGAGAGTCAATTGATTGGCCTTCAAAATCCCTTTCATGTGGCAAAATTCCTACACTTAAATCCTGGAAAGTAATTATGTGGGTTGGAATGCCAAGACAAATAACGGGTAAACATGAATAAAAAGGCGCAAATTAATGGTTTGAGGAAATAATGCTAAAGAATAAGAATAGCGGATAGAAAAGAGAACAATTGCTGGATGAACATGCAAGTTTATTCAAATGATGTCTCAAAGTAGCATCCATAAAAGCAAATACAATTAATACAATCCCGAATGATTACTTTGAAGTAACAACATCAAGCACTGGTTCAGCTTCCCAATTCATCAGCATCCCATCGCGGTTGACAGCATAAGCATTGTTGCGTTCTTCAGGCCTCTCAACATCCACCATATTGATGGTTGGACAACAGCTAGGGACACATCCTCCTTCAGCCATAATCACCTCAGCCGGATAAGGAAAGGTCTCTTTCAGATGAGGGATCTGCTTCATCTTCTCTTTTGGTTTCTTTGGTTCAAGAGCCATGGTCTTGATCTGCTCTTCTAATGATGCCTCATATTCTAAACCAAATCGGTTAGGCTTCCCTGAGATAGGTAGAGGTGTTTTGATACCTTGTAACCGTGGTCCCAGTCCTTTGCCGTGCAGATAACCATTTTTGGTCATGATATGAGCCACTATCTGATTGACATCTTGCCTTGGGAGCTCGTTCTGTTCTTGCTTCATCCCCACCACCTCCAGATTGTGCCATAAGCTGTTTTCCACTAACTCAACATTTTCAACATAAGGTAATGAGACAGGTTTAGATACAATGATCTCCTTCTCTCCATGGATCGTAATGACCAATCATTTTCAATGTATTTAACCTTTTGATGCAAGGTTGAAGGAACAGCACCAACATTGTTGATCCATGGTCTTCCCAGTAGCATGTTGTAATCAGACTCAATCTCCATCACTTGGAATAAAACCTCAAATCGGCTCGGGCCGATTTCCAATGGCAGCACTATTTCCCCCAGGATGTTTTTCTTTGCTCCATCAAAAGCTCTCACGATCATCACTTGCGGCGAAACATCGTCTTTGCCCATTGACAAGTAGCTCAATGTCGACGCTGGCAAGACATTTAATCCCGACCCTCCGTCAATGAGGACTTTGGGCACTATATAGCCTTTACATTTAAGGGTTATATACAGTGCTCGTGGGTTAGCCTGTGATACGATCTCTTCACTTGAGAAAGTGATCATATTGACACGCTTTACCGGATCCACCATATTCACCATATTCTCCAATGAGACATCCGGTTTCATATAAGCATCCTTCAAGACCTTTAGCACTGCCCTTTGATGAGATTCGGATGACAAAATTAGTGACAACAAGGAGATTCTGGCAGGAGTCTTCTTCAATTGCTCCAGTATGTCGTACTCACTTTGTTTCATGATCTTCAGGAACTCCTCTTCTTCATTCTCTTCTCTTTCTTTTCCGTCTGCACCAGAACCCTTTCCCATGTTCTCTTCTTTGACAAGCTTTCCTTTTTCCAGTTCTCCGGGCCCATAAATCCTTCCATTTCTTGTTATTCCTTTTACCTCCGCTACCACTTCACTTGTTTGGACTTTCGAGGTTTCCCCTATGTCTCCATTTGTCTCCACATTAGTTTCATAGTTCCAAGGGATAGCATGTGTATTCTCGTAATTGAATGGTGCTGGTTTCTTCACGGTGATCACCACTTTCTCTGGTTTTGGAGCTCAATTCAGTGGAGGGATGCGAAGTATGAAGCGATCGATCATATTCACTTCTTCTTGGAAACTTAACCTCTTTTTTGCTTGAATCACGCCCAAATTGAGCAATCCCTGTACACGAGCCTTGAAATCCCAACAATTTTTATATCATGGCCAAGACCTCCACAATGATATAAACAGCTTGATTCAATATCACATCTCTCATCTTCTTTCATTATGGACGCAGGTACTGTGATATGGTACCCAGCTTCTTTCAAACCATTGAACACTTCTTTCATTGGTGTTTGAAGATTCAAAACTTTCTTAATTAGAGGTTCTTCCTCCTCCAAGGCATTCACACGACTTCCTCCTTCGTGTTTTGGGATCGGGTTGTTAACAATGTCTGGTTTCGAATCTTCTTGAAAGTCTAGCCTCCCGCAAGCAATTAACCTTCTTACTGCTGTTTTGAAACCTTCGCAATCCTCAATGGAATGCCCTGCTATGTCCATGTGGTATTTACAGGTCAGGTTTGGGTTGTACCAAGCTGGGTATGGCGGTTCTAACGGGTGTACAGGATATGCCGAGATCAGATGAGCATCAACTAATTTTTGAAAAAGATCAGCATTCGAAATAGATAGCTTTGGGAAAGGTGGGAAGTTGGGGAATCGATTACGGTTTTGGTTTTGGAAATTTGGTCGAGGTGCCGGGGTGTATGTTGGGCGAGTAGGTTGATATGGCCTTATGTGGATGTTGTTAACTTGGGGTTGAGAATATGGAACGGTGTTTGTGGTTGGTGTGGCTTGGTAAGATGAGTAAGGAGGGATATGTGTTTGGTATGATCGTGGCCAGGTTGGTGGGTATCGTGGGACGAAGGATTGCTGACCATGCACATAATTCACATCTGTCTCCTTTTTCCTTGGTGGGAAACTTTTTCTTGCGTCCTCACTGCTCATGGGAAGCTTGCCGGCTTTTGCTAAGCTTTCAATTCTTTCTCCAGCAGTTATCAACTCAGAGAAGTATTTGTATGCTGCTCCTGCCATTGCCCCGATATAAGGGGATCCCAAGGTTCCCAAGAAATAAGAACACATTTCAGTCGGGATGAGTGGCGGTTGAACCTGAGCAGCCAAGGCTCTCCATCTTTGAGCATATTGCTTGAATGATTCATCCTTCTTCTTCTACATAGAGCTTAATTGCTCCCGTGTAGGTGCCACCTCAAGATTGAACTTGTATTGGCTCATGAACAGATCTGCCAATTCTCTCCAGCTAGAAATCTTTGAGTGGTCCAGTTGAATGTACCACTCCAGAGCAGGTCCAGTCAAGCTTTCATGGAAGAAGTTGATGAGGAATTTTTCATCCTTTGACCATATCGCCATCTTAGTACAATAACTCTTCAAGTGAAAAAGAGGATTACCCGTCCCGTCATACTTTGAGAAGTCAGGAACCTTAAAGTCCCTAGGGATTACTACATCAGTAGAAGGGCAGAGTTGTTCAACTTCCACATACCCATAGGGGCTAGGTCCTTGAATAGCCCGAATCTGCTCTTGAATCTTCTCCATCCACTCTTCTTTGAACTTTACATTTTCTGCCTCGCACGATCGTTTCCTCGAGGAGGATGGTCAAGCTTCGGATGACCACACGAGGTTGCTCCTGCACAGGGTAACATGCCCATGCTCATGAGTTTGCATATTTTCTAAAGAACGATAACCTTCTCCGATAGGGATTACCAATGGTATCGCAGGCGGTGGTTGCCCATGGAGGTTATTCGGGATTTCACCCATATCATTCATCCCCGGAGTGACATTTAGAGCTGCACCTGCACCACAGCATACCCGGTGTCGTGGTACTTGGTTGCACTGATTCTTTGAATGAGCTCCCAATAGGTTAAGTGATTCTTGTATGGCCCGCATCATATCCTCCAACCTTCCTTGGTTGTTTGACGCTCATTCGCTTTCCTCTCACTGCATCAACTTCATTGCTCAGATTTCTTCCTCCTTCAGAAGTAGTTGTGATTGGGATACCCCTTTCTGCGTCACCATTCCCTCCAGCCATTTTGGTCCGGGCTCTGGTATTGTGAATTCGAGTTTGATCGGTATCGGTTTTCCTTGGGCGCCCAATTGTGACGAAGTTTTACCTGATTCAGAAAACAATTTTAGTGAAAGGTAAGAGATAAAAACATGGCTATTTGTTAGAAATCATCGAGCCGAGTCTTGATGTGAGTATCTTTGATGATAACTGCTCTCGTAACGCCTCGTTCAAAAGTACTAAGTCATGGACATTGCTACGAGACCAACACAATACAGAGAAACAAAGATTCTTTTATTCATGAAGGCATATTACAACCATCATCCTTCTTACATTGATTCTCACAACAACAAAAGAGAATACATTGTAAAGCCACAAATGCCTTCCTCAAAATCTCTCAGTAATCATTTGCTTCATTCTTCCAATCAAGTCTTTACAATAGTCAACAAAATTACAAATCTCGATTGGGGTCTTGAAAGGGATTATTCCTTGCTCGACCAATCCTAAGTATCTTGGAACATCTTCAATGGCCGCATTAGCTAATCCTGCCAAGTTTGAGAAGCGAGTCTTCAGCTCATGAATTATGTGGTTCTGATGTTGTATTTCGGAATCCAAACTTGCAACTCTTTCCTTTTCTTCTTCCAAAGGCAACTTGATATTCCATGATCTCATCATTCATGTGTTGACTTAGCTCTTCAATCTTCCTTTGGTATTCATTGTTCAATTCTTCCATTTGTTGTTTCATTTGTTCTTCACCTCTTAGCGCAGTTTCTTCAGCAATTTTGGCCTTTCGAAGTAAGTCTTTCAATTGTTGATTTTCAGCTAGCACTTTGTCACGGTCCTGTCTTCGAAGTCCAAGCTCTTTGTTGGCAGCTTTGAGGCATTCCTTGGTTTTCATCATGTGTTCATGCCCCATCTTCAACCTCTTGCTTGTTCCTTCTAGAGCTTGATCTTTTTCAATACTTTCTCGCTTTAACGCTATGTAATTATGGCGGACACTTTTCAACTCAGCTTCTACTTGCATCTTTTCTTGTTCAACCTTGTCTAGTTTCTCCTTCACTTCTTTGATTTCTTCATTTCCATGGAAACCCCAGGTTGATGCATCGTCCAAAGGAGTAACAAGCATGACCTTGAAGGGCGCCTTGATCTCTTGAGCTCTATTTTTCACCCATTGATGATAACTTTCTTTCACAGCACAACTCCGAACTCCCAATTCTTTTCCTTTCTTGACAACCTTGTTCCAAGCGGACCTGATCTTCCGAATAGGTCAATGTCTTTGGAGTCTTGATAATATGAGACAAACGGAGTAATCAAGGGCTTCGTAGGAGGTCCCATCATGGGATAACCGAGTTGGCGTAACACCAAGACAGGATTGTAGTTTATGCATCCTCGGTACCCATGAGAGGTACATTTGAAAGCTTCCGCACTGATAAATCAGAGTTTGACCATCTTCCCTCCAAGGATACCATCGTATCATCTTTTCATCCAATTTGGCCAGGTCTTGAGCCCACTCTTGTCCATTCTTCTTCTTGATATTATGCATTCGTGAGGTCTTCAATTGGACAAGGCGCTTGTAATTCCTTTGGAATATGTGCGAAGTAGCCCACACATATAACATTGGTAAACAAAGACACATTCTCTTACCATTTCTCTCATGGCAAAAGTTCAGAGTACAATAAACATCTGTCAAGAGGGCTGGAACGGGATTATGACCATGGAACTTGCGAGCAAGGAATACGTCAATAGCCGCAAAGTCTACAAGGCCTTCAATGTTCGGAAATAAGACAAGGCCATAGATAGTGAGAGCCAAGACATCTACAAAAGCATCCTGGGCCTTCGATTTGAGCTAAACGGCGCATGTGCTCTTCCAGGTAATCTCTTGAGAATCCATAGGTCCCATTCCTACATTTCTGTGCTTCATGCAGATTCTTTACACCTACCCTTAGGACAGTTGATAGGGTTTGTAAAGAAGGATAATGGCCTTGTTAGTGATAGGGTTTTTCTCCTTCTAGTGGTAACCCCAGGATCTTCTCAAATTCTTCAATGGTCTGCTAACAGGAAGTCTTGAAAAGTGAAACATCGGAGTAGAGGATCGTAGTACTGTGCCAGTGCTGTGATTGCTTCTTCCTGTTCGTCCACTTCTAAGAGATTCAAGATCTTTCCATACCTTCTGGTGAGAGACAAGCGTTGTGGTGACTTCAACAACTGACCCAAAGATCTCAGGCTTTTAGTTTCGGGTGTCTTGGCTTTGAGACGTAGAGTTCTTTTCAACTTTTCACCCTTCTGACTGTCTGGTCTCATATTTGTTTCCATTTTCCCAAAGATACTCACAAAAGATTTCTGTTCGACTTTCTAACAAACTCCGCCATAATAGAAAGAAAAATTTAATTTAAATAAAAGAAGGAATAGTAAACAATTTAGGAAATGAACAGAAATTATGTACAAAGAACAAAGATAGGAAATTATGTACAAAGAAAGGAGTTAAAGAAAATGCATGCTCTCTTTGTGTCCTATATGAGGTAAATTCTGGAGGTTAATTCTATAGTTCTATGGTCGTTCTACCTTGTGAACACTTTCACTGGGTGGATCTACATTCTCAGAGTTCTACGGCCTCCAGAGTTAAGATTCATTTCGTAATGTTACCCACAACAGCAGGTGAACCGCTAGATGTAGGGTATTCATGAAAGAATCACACTCTAGATGAGATTTTCGCGATAACCAAACAGGATGAACATCCAAAATGGCTACCGCTACACAATCTCTTACCTATCTCAAGTTACACTCAGACCCGGGTATAGGGCCCCACTCGTTTGTGATTAACGTGTAAGTGTTGTGTGTGAAGAGACCATACAAACCTGAAACCCTAAGACTACCCACGACTAATTCCTGCAAAAACAACTCAAATGTACACGCATACAACATTCAAGAATACCATCTACCCTAAGGTTTTAACAAATAAAGCTATCACTATAAATAAACACATGAAAAATGAAATTCTGTAAATAGACGAAGCATACAATATTAGACAAAGTAAAATAAAGAAAGGAAAACAAACATCAAGAGGCTATATTTAATTCGCACAACTAATTAAAACAGGCCTGACTCTCTTGGAAATCCCCAGTGGAGTCGTCATCTGTCGCAACCGGGATCGCGACGGGGACGGCGAAAAAAAAAAAAAGATATTATTGTTGTATGAAAGTTATGGAGTCGCCACCAAGTTTATTTAAAATTGGGAAAACGTTGGAAAAACCCATTTTTTAGAAAATAGTCTTTGAAACCAGTTTGGGTTCGGGAATCGGTTATGTATAGGGAAGGGCAAGAATTTAATCCCACGCACCCTAGTACACCTGCCCGACTACATTTTATAATTAACTATGCAAATTAAATAAATAACCTTTTTCAAACATTTATTTTATTTCATTTGCGAGGAATATAATAAAAGAGATTCTCTTTAAAGAAAAAACTGAGAATACCAAACTGTCACAGCTCAGGCATCCCCATTTACTAAGTTAACAAGCCGTCACGGCTTAATTAACATTATTTTAAAAAGAAATTTACTAAATAAATGAGCAAACTTAAATTGAAAATAAATATATAAGTTACAAATATTTACAAATAAGAGGAAAAGAAGAAAATTATTTTTTTTTATGTATTTTTATAAATCAATAGAAACAAATATAAAAGAGAACAAACATTTTTAAGGAAACCTTCGAATCATTAAGCTGTCACAACTCAAATGTTCGAAATATCGAGTTAACAAACCGTCACGGCTAAATTAACTCTTTATCTACAATAACAAAAGTTAAATAAAATACTTTGAAATAAAATTATTAGAAGAAAAAAAAACTTATAAATAAAACAAACTACATAAATAGCATAGAAAAATATTAGGAAAATTATTTACAAATAAACTAAGTGGTGGAAAGTTAATTTTGAAAGAGAATTTTAGAATATTAAGCTGTCACAGCTAAAATATTCTAAAACATAAAGTTAACAAACCGTCGTGGTCAAATTAACTCTATTAAAAAAAGACTTTGAATATCAAGCCGTCGCAGCTAAAATATTCTGAAAGATAAAATTAACAAACCGTCACGGTTAAATTAATCCTTTTTTAAAAACTCAAATCTCTTTTAGTAAAGAAAACTTATTCAATTATTTTAAACCCAAAATTCATAAAAACATTTTAAATTTTTCTTTACAAAACTCTAATTTTAACGGAAACTAGCAAGATTATATCATAAGTACCGTTACACAATTAATCTAAACAAAACACATAAATAATTAATACTAAACAAAATCAAAACTAATTCATAAACATAAACTTACAATTAAACAATATATATAAAATAATTAAATAAACAAACAAGGGCCCTAATTATTATTATATTTTTATCCTTTTTAATTAAAAGAACTTTAACACTAAATTCACTTAAAATCAAAGAAGTAATTCATTCATAAATATCAACACCTAATTAATTTAAACAAAAAAAAGCTAAAGTAAAGATCACAAACACCTCTAATTTAGGCAAAATATATAAATATATATAACAGCAAAGTAAGATTACACATAAGCAAAAACACATAAAATAAATAAAAAAAATAAGAACCATTACCTATTTAAATTAAACAAAACACATAACATACATAATAATCAAACTAAAAAAGTCCTAATTATTACTTTTTATCCTTTTTAGTTAGAATATTAACACTAAATTCAATAAAGAGACTCTTTTTATCGTTTTCTGCATAATTATTTTAGAATTAATTTATTAAATCACACTTGAATAATTTAGAATACTTAAAAAAAAAAATGACAAACCTAATGAACCAAAGTGCTTTTATTTTGAACCAAATAAAACTCTTTAACCCATTTTAAATCAAAACAAAACCAAATCCAACAAATGAACTCAAGAACTAAATTTGACATAACATTAACCATACAAATCGCAAATTCATACCCAAATATAGTCAAAATTTAACTTAAAAACGGAATAACTACCAACTAAAAACATAAATAAGAAACAAAACCTAAATTAACCTAATTCTATCTTTTTTCTAATCTCATTAACACAACCCATACCAAAAAAAAACAAAATCAAAATAAAAAAACACTCACAAGCTCTCTCTGAAAACACAATCATACACACATATACTTTCCTCACTACCACTCAAACACAGCATACTCTCTTACAAACTTACACGCGCACTCACATACACCCTTACACAATTCTCTTTCATCCACACGCACACACACATGCTTACCTCTCTTTTTTTTTACTTCCACACAAATACACGAGACACATTCTGTCTCTCACTCATACACACTCAGAAAGAAGGAGACCGAGAGAGCATGAGAGAGAGGGAAGAAAGGTCACCGCCGCTGGAAGAGATCGGAGGCTGATAGAGGTCCTGGCCGCGCAGCAAGGAGCAGCAGAGGTGAAACACGGCGCGGCTGGGAAGGAGGTTGAAGGCGCGGCATGTTCACCGACTCGTGGAGGAGCTTCGCCAAGGCGCGGCGGCCAAAAGGATGGGAAGCGCGGATGAGCAAAAGGCTGAGGAAGGCTGGCCCAACCGCGGCAGGTTCCACGGTTGCTGCACGCGGAGGGGCTACACCGAGACGCTCGGCGGTGGATGGCATGCGGTTGGCCTAGATCGGTGATGGATAGAGCAGATCGGGCGGTCTTTGGCCGATCTAGAGCTCGGCGGCCATGAATGGGGAGATCGGCTGACGAAAAGAAGGAAACTGCCTTGGGAGAGTGGCGGTGTGGCTGCGGAGCTGGTGGTTCATGGATGTTGATGATGGTGGGACGGTGACCGAGAGAGATGAAGAACGCGAGAAGAAGATGCCGACACACGGCGGAGCTCGCGGTGAAGCAGCGCGAGGAAGATGGAAGCCGCGACAGAGTGGATCAGCTCTTGAGGATGCCAGGCGCGGTGGCTGGATGGCGGAGTGCTTGGGACGCCGGCGATGGTCAAGCTTCAGTTGAGAAGGAAAGGGAGGTTGAAGGAAGAGGCCGCGGGTTCATGGCGGGTACGGCGGTCGGCCGGGTTTCAAAGTGAGGTTCGCGGTTCGGTGTGGTGGCTCGGTTGGCTCGTGGCGGAGGGGTATGGGATGATGATGATGGGTTAAAGGGGGAGGTGGTGGATCGGGAGGCCATGGAGGTTGTTGGTGATGGTGAAGAGGGCGGCTGAGGGGTGGTCACGGTGGCTTAGGGGATGAAGATAATGATGATGGGTTAAAGGGGTAGGTGTGGTTGTAATGGTGTTGATGATGAAGAAGACTGGGAGGCCCCGGCCGTGATGAGGAGGCCGCGGCCTTTGCACCCTCCTCCCCTTTTTTGTTTTAAAATAATATAAAAAAAAAAATTCCTTGATGATGATGATACTGGTCCTCTTGTTATTACCTTTTCTTTCCTTTGTCTTTGCTCGGATTGTATTATCGATCGAGATTCTAGTTTCTTTACAGGTTCTTCCTCTGATGTTCTAATGTCTCCGTGTTTTTTTTTGTTTGAATTTTCACTGAGTGATTGGAAAAGATTATTGGTAATCTAAAATTTTTTTTGATCCCTTGATTATGGTCCCCGTCTCAAATGTATACTCTCTTCGTTGTTGTTTTTTTCAACTCCACCGAAAGAGGAATCACAAATCAAAGACACCATCATTTAGTTTTGATTTTTCTTCTTTTCCTCCTTCCCATGCTTCACGGATTGAATTGGGTAAAAGGAGAATCGGACACAAGTCCGTGAACCTCCTGTTTCTTTTTTTTTTTCAAATAAGTAATTAAAGAAACTGTAAATAAAATAAAGAGGTAAACTAGATACAAATTTTTAGATTTTATTGTTCAAAGATTGAACAAAATCGGGTGTTCACACTCATCATACATAATTTTCACACATTCTAACACATCAAAACATCATCACACAGCAGCAAACTCATCATGGCAGAACTGAAACATCAAGTCCCAAAAAGATGCATAACTTGATATTTCTAAAGCACATAAGTTGCTGGTTTCCCTTGGAATCATTTTAGGACTTCTAAAACTCTTTTGCAAACCATTTTATTTTGTCAAGAGGCTAAAAACACCCTTAGGTCGGTAACCAACTTGATTCCTCCTTAAAAGAGGATTAAATTCATAATCTTGTTGGTCTTAACTTCATAAAATTCATGAGGCTTAAAGAAAATCTTAAAACTTAGATTGTTGGCCCTTGTAGCTAGATGAAACTCATTCCAAGTTCATCATCACTACATGACCGAAGTTATGCATTCAAAGAATGCTTCCATATTAGACTTTAACTTGAGATAAAATGGGCAAGTCCTTGAGCTCTAAGGTTTTTAAGTGATGACAAAAATGTAAATATGCCATGCGCATCATTCTTATCTTTCATTATAAAGTAAAGTGAGAGCTTAAAGTAAATATATAAGACTTGAAATATAAATATGCAAGGCTAGAAATAAATATGCAAGACTTGAAATATAAATATGCAAGGCTTGAAATAAATATGCAAGGCTTGGAATTTAAATATGCAAGACTTGGAATTTAAATATGCAAGACTTAAAATAAATATGCCATGCAAGTTCATTTCTTTATTTTTGTGCTCTAGGCCCAGCAACAATCGACTTTAAGGCCGAAATAGAAAGGCTTTGAGATTTAGTTAAGTGATAATGCAAGCTCTCATTTAAATCTTTATGTTCTTTAGTGATGAAAAGTAAATATACTAGACAAGAATGTAAATATGAGGTGCACTCCATTCTTTATCCTTTAACTTTAAGTGATGGCTTGGAAAGTAAATATGAATGCAAAACTCAGAGTAAATATGTAATGCATAGGCTTGAATTTAAATATGAATACTAGTCCATTTTATTTATTAGAGCTCATACAAGACTTTTAGAGGGACTTTAACCTTAACCCAAGCTTATCACAACAAGCTAGAGTGAACCTCAAGGGTTTTTTAGAACACAAAGTTTCTTTTCTTGAAATGAGGTCATAAGTAACATTTTTATTAAAACTCAAGCTCTAGAGGCCTCATTGTGATGAACACATAGTCATCATCTAGAAGCTCTCATCACCAAGTGTGAACAACCGATTTTATTCAATCTTTTTAACAATAAAATCCAATAGTTTGTACTTAATTTACCTTTTTTATTTATAGTTTCATTTCTTGTTTATTAAAAAATATAAAAATGAAAATAAAATTGAGAAGGAAACAAAGGAGTTCACGGACTCCTTCATCTGACCGCCTGTGAATTAATAGTAACATGGGGAGGGGGAAAAGCAGAAAAATCAAAACAGAGGTAATGATGGTGTCTTTGAAAAATGTAGATTTCTCTTTCGGTGGAGTTGGGGAATCCAAAAAACAGAGAATACATATTGAGAGGAAGGATGCAGATCGGGGGATATATATATTTTTTTCTTCTAACCAGCAACACTGAAAAAACCATCACAAGCAAGAATATTTCCAATTACTCATCAGCAAAGAAACTAAAAACAAAAAACAAAAAAATTCGAATTACATACTGATACACCAATTGGTCATTAAACAGAGATCAACTCCAAGGGAAATCAAAAGAAGAAACCAACAATTCCAGTAAGATAGCAGTGACAAGGTAGATCATCATCAGATTGTAAAATTTTTTTTTTTTTTTGAAAAGGAAAGGAAGAGGAGGCCGCGGCGGTGCTCCTCCCTCCGCCACCAGCCGCGGCCTCTAAGTCATATCGTTATCTTCAACTTCTCTCCCTTTTAACTACTTCCTCCCTCCGCCAGCAAACCACCGCGCCATCGTCATCATCTTCCTCCCCCTTTAACCCATCGTCATCATCTTCACCCCTTGAAGTCTCCATGAACCTGCGGCCACTCTCCCCCAACCTCTATGAACTTCAACCCACCATCCTCACCCCAAGCCTCCGCTAGATCTTCAACTTTCACCACATTCCAAGCCACGAACCACCATCTTCCCTTCTTCCCTGGCGCACCATCATCATCATCCCTCCATGCTTCAACAAACCTCACCACTGCGAACCCAGCACCCTTTCCCCTTAACCTCCGCGAACCACACCGTGAGCCACCAGCCTAACCACGTGAGCGCACTTCTCTCCACGCTGTGACTACCACGCGCACATCACCACCGCCGCGATCTCTGGCGCCGCAGTCGCGCTAACAAGGCGGCTTTACCGCGCCGACGTTCACCCTTCTTCGCGAACGCCGCTCCTACCTGCTGTCGACGTCCTCCCCTCCGGAGTGCGCTCCCGGTCGCCTCGCGTCGCGGCCTCTATGGCCCATCGTCGGCGCTATCTTACACGGCGAAGCTTTCCCCTCGCGGCCGGTCTTCTTCCTTCTCCGATCGGCCCCTCTCTCTCCCTTCTTTCTTAGTTTCTCTTTCTATTTCTCTCTCTGTTTAGTTCTCTCCACCTCTCACCCTCTGTTTCTTCTTTTCCTTATTCTTGTGAGAATGTGTGTGTTACTTTGTGAGTGTGTTGTGTGCTGTGTGCTCAAGAGAGAGAAAAACCGTGTCCGTGAGTGGGTGAGTGGGTGAGTGTGTGTATGAGAGTGTGTGAGCGTGTGAGTGTGTTTGGGAATGGGTAGAATAGTTTTAGGAATAGAATTAAAATAGGATTAAGTTAAATAAAAATTTAAAATTGATAAAATTTAAGAAAAAATGCTAAATTTATTTTTCAGTTTGAGTTAATGTTAGAATAAGTTTTGAATTCTCGAATGTTCGTTCAATCTTTAGTTTTGTTTGTTTTAGATTTAGTTTAAAATAAGTTATTTTCTTTTTTTTTACAAAAAAAGGATTTGTTCTTTTTGAATAGAATTAAGTAAACTGATTGTAAAAAAGGGTGATTTAACATTTTCTTTAATTTTTGGATAAATTTAGTATTAATGTTTCTATTGATTAAAAAAGAGAGAAAAATAGTAATTAGGACCTTTGTTTTCTTAGTTTAATTATTTTTATATATTTTGTTAAATTGCATGTTTACGTTTATGTTTACGAGTTAATTTTCTTACCTTTGTATGTTGAATTAATTTATATTTATATTGATTGAATTAATTGCTTAATTGTGTTTATTTTATTTTATTTTATTTTATTTTTCAGTTTAAATACTCTTGCTTATGTGTTTTGATTAAAATTAATTGTGTAATTGTAATATTTTGCATTTCTAGTTTAATTATTTTACATATTTTGTGTATTTACGTTTGTGAATTACTTTTTTTAGTTTTGCTATTTTATAGGATTATGCGTTTTGTGTGTAATTATATTATGAATTAGTTTTTCTTTTAGTTTAATTATTTTGTATGTTTATATGTTTTATTTAAGTTAATCGTGTTTGTGTTTATAAATTTTGCTTTTGTTAGCTTAATTATTTTAATATTTTTTTGATTCAACTTAATTGGGTATTTGCTTTTATGCATTAATTTTGTAGGTTCCTGTTAAAATTAGAATTTTTGTCTAAAAAGAGGAGTTTTATCCATTTTGGATTTAAAATAAATACTTGAGTATTTTATTAAAATTTATATACTTAATTAATTGATGAATTGTATTAAAAAAAAAAGCTAATTGAGTCGAGACGGTTTGTTAATCTCATGTTTCAGAATATTTTAGCTGCGACGGCTTGATATTCAAAGTTTTTAAGAATAAAGTTAATTTGACCGCGATGGTTTGTTAACTTTATGTTTTAGAATATTTTAGCTGTGACAGCTTAATATTCTAAAATTCTTTTTTTTTTTAAATTTAACCTTTTACTACTTAATTTATTTGTAAATAATTTTCCTAATATTTCTTATGCTATTTATGTATTTTGTTAAGTTTCTTTTTCCTAATAATTTTATTTCAAAATATTTTATTTAATTTTTGTTATTGTAGATAAAGAGTTAATTTAGCCATGACGGCTTGTTAACTCGATATTTCAAACATTTGAGTTGTGACAGCTTAATGATTCGAAAATTTCCTTAAAAATATTTGTTCTCTTTTATGTTTGTTTCTATTTTTTTTCCTCTTATTTGTAAATATTTGTAACTTATATATTTATTTTCAATTTAAGTTTTCTCATTTATTTAGTAAATTTCTTTTTAAAATAATGTTAATTTAGCCGTGATGACTTGTTAACTTAGTAAATAGGGATGCCTGAGCTGTGACAGTTTGGTATTCTCAGATTTTTCTTTAAAGAGAATCTCTTTTATTATATTCCTCGCAAATGAAATAAAATAAATGTTTGAAAAAGGTTATTTATTTAATTTGCACAGTTAATTATAGGTACCGTCCAAGGACGGGTGTACTAGGGTGCGTGGGATTAAATTCCTGCCCTTCCCTATACATAACCGACTCCAGAACTCAAATTGGTTTCAAAGACCATTCTCTAAAAATGGGTTTTTCCAACGTTTTTTTCCAATTTTAAATAAACTTGGTGGCGACTCCAATATTTTCAAAAAAATTCTTCTCTTTTTCGCCGTGCCCGTTGCGATTTCGGTTGCGACACCAAGCCATTGTGAACCTCAATGGCCAATATGGCCAAAAATTTGGAGAAAAAAAGGAAAAGGAACTGAAACTTTTAACAAGAAAAGCAAACATTTGAAACTCTAGAGACCATGATCTTGATGATGCATTAACACCAACATCATGAGTCCTCATCATTGAGTTCATGTAACCATTTTAAAACATCATCAAAGTTAAAGATTTCAAGGTTCAAGAAGAAAGAACTAAAAACATCTTTAACTTAAGAACAAAGATCAAACTTTAGAGATTGTTCAAGTGATGGACATCATCATGAAACCTCATCATCAAGCTCTCATTCCCTTTGTCCTCAAAGGCCTATGGCCGAAAATGAAGAAGAAAAAGGAGAGGGAAAGGAGTTTTAAAAAGACTTAAGAGAAACCATAAACACATAACTAGAATAAGAACTTAAATAAAGGAAATACTTGAAAGAAAATCTCTACCAAGTGATTTGAAGATTAGGATGAGAAGAGAGGATGAAGAACTTGAAGAACTTGAACACTTGAACTTGAGAGAAAAAGGAAACTTTGAAGTGCTCTTTGAAAACTTACACTTAGCAAATGAACCCAAAATGATGCAAGTTCACCCAAGCATGCTATTTATAGAGAAATGAAACAAATGCAAGGTGCAAGAGGGAGGGGGAGGTTTCGGCCAAGCAAGGGCAGCCCCATGAGGTCCATGAGGTGAGATGTTGTGATCTTGAGGCATGGTGAGGTATGGTTCAAGGTGTGGCTCAAGCATGGTTCTTTGAGTAAGAAACAAATCAACATGTGATGCAAATAGGAGAGAGATGGCCGAAGGTGCATCAGCCATGGGGGAGGGTTTTCTTGCATTTTAATTGTGGTTTAGAGTTGTGTTTTGGTGTATCTTTGATTAGGATTAAGATTAGGAATTTGTAAGAAAGTGTTTAGGTGAGAAAATGGGTAATCAAGGTTATCAAGACATGTTTAAGGAGTGGTCTTGCATCATTAGTGAGTTATAAACTCATTTTAGTGCATAAATAATTCTAGACACAATTCCATAATTTAAGGAATTGGAGAGAAAAAATACTATTCAAGATTCTAAGAGTAGAATCTTGAGTTTTAAAAAGAGATTTAAATCTAATCTAAGCAATTTTAGGTTGTAATTAATTTTAATAGCTTATTTTGACTCTAGATTAATTATAAAAATTAATTAATCTTCGATTAGAGCTTAATATTGCTTAGGTTTTCTTAATTACTGTAACACCCTAATATTCGACCTAATACTACTAGTATGTACTTAGGCCAAATATTAGTCATTACTTACTATCATGGTTCTTCTTACTTGGGCAAATAGCTTGACGAAAATACGAGCCAATTTTTTTTTAAAAACATTACTTAAAATAGAAGCCGCGCGTATCTTACGGGGTCGGTATCATAAAGTGCAGAAATATAAACATAGAAGTGGCTCCACATCATAGCATCATCACAACTGAATTACTTCATATATATAATATGCCTACCCTACAGGGCAGGACTCTTCAAGTACATAGTAAACATGAATACAGTGAAAATATAGAATACACAGAAATGTACTAGAAGGAAACATCCCTACCCACGTGCAACCTAAGGTGGATAACCTCAACACAAAAGAGGTTTCATCCATACTACGTGTCGTGCGTGCACTAAAGGCTACCCTCCAATCTCCATAGCAGACTCACGGGTACGAGGAACGTAGCCAATCCACGGCGGGCTTCGGCAGTGCAGCATGCCTGCGTGACCGAACGTGTCATCCACGTCAAAGTCGTGGTCCGCACCGAAGCCCTACGACGCTGAGTGACTGTCTCCTCGCTGCCTATCTGTCGCAGAGGCGGAGTAGGGGCAGAGCCCTCATAGTCCATGGGGGAATCCTCTGAAGGGTCTTCCTCTGAGTGCTGCGATGATGGCACGTACTGCGGCGCGTCCGCTGAACCGGCAGAGTGGGTCCGCAGGTTCCTCTCATGTCAGGGGTGCGCATGCTCAAAGATCGCGGGTCACCATAGGGGATGCCGGGAGAAGCGATAATCGCACAAGGGGTGTGCGAATGGCCGCCCTAAAAACATGAAGATGCGCACAAAGACACCGGCCCTCAAAATGAAATGACCCATGCTCCGGGTCATGGTGGATCTCCCACCGTGGCGTGTCAATGAATAGGACGAAGGTCACCATCTCGCTCTGAAGACGTAATGGAAAGGAAAAGATAGAGGGAGTGAGATTCTTACTAAAGAAACTCAGTAGGGTTTTCCTTCTATCCTAAATGTCATCATATACGTCTCCAGGAATCTCGGGTTTATTTATAAAATAATGGACATACGTAGGTTCAGTTATGAGTTTTCCAAAATCTCAATTTCCGAGAATCCGTTCTTTTTATCATGGCACTTGTGTTACATAGGCTTTTATACTAAAGTCATAGACATAAATCATGTAGCTTGGTACGTAGAATGTAAATCATATAATCTACATGGAACATAAATCATATAACTGGTACATGGAACATAAATCATATAACTGGTACATGAAACATAAATCATATAACTGGTTTACTTAGGTGACATAAGAACCTTTACTTAACTGGGCCGCCCTAACATTTCTCCCTTTTGAGAAAACTCTAGGTTATGAGCTCATACCACGCTAGTCGTCACTAGCATCTAGACTTTATCCATTTGGATAAGTCAACTTCCCGACTTTAAGTACGGGTTTAGGGGGCTAGCATCACATTGTCCCCACCCTTAATTCAGTAGTTTCAAAGGATTACATTCTTATGTTCTAAGTCATCCTAAGTTTAACATGTTTCTTTAAGATGCCACATAATTAATGCATAACACATAATTACTACCTCGGCATCTCTAAAGTTCTTTACGTAAATAATAACATGTTAATACAAGCTATCACATAGGGATAATAGTTCACATGGTATCATCATACTTGACTCATGGAGTAAAATCATCATAAGGTAAGCAAGAGCAATAAGCCTCTTAACTTGATCATGTTTGAAATCGAACATATAAGATCATGTATTCATGTTAGGCTAAAGCATAGACTAATGTCATAACAATTCTCAGATTCAGGCAATGCAAGCTCATAGCTTCAAGTTATTAAATCGGAAAAGCATTCTGTTTGTAAACTTGGGTTACGTAATCGATTACATAAGTCTTGTAATCGATTACAAATTTCGAGATTTCAAAACATGGAGGTCGTGTTCAATCGATTACATGGGACTTGTAATCGATTACACAACTTCGAGATTTCGAATCAAGGCAGATAGGGGTTCTGGTAATCGATTACATGGAATTGTAATCGATTACTTTGTTTAAAACACTTTGCTGGGCCCCTAGAACATCTGGGTAATCGATTACATGATTAGGTAATCGATTACTAGAATCCAGAATGTGTAATCGATTACACTATATAGTAATTGATTACTTTGGGCAAAAGTTCATGTTTGAGCTCGTCCGAGCTTTCTGGTAATCGATTACATGGGCTGGGTAATCGATCACCAGCATCTTAAAAATCGAAATATGAGGTCTGAACATATCTGAGTCATTCCTTTGAAATGCTTATGGTGGCTAGTTTCTCTTGGAACAATTTTGAACTTCAAAAATATCTTGTCAACCATTTTAACTTGTCAAAACCTTATAATTCTAAGAACATACCCAAAATGTTTTTGAGTACAACATATGTTTTGGAAAGACTTAAAACATGAGCTATAGGCTCTTGTGACTAATAAACTCCTCTTGGAGCTATCTTTATCACATGGCCAAGATGTACATTCCAAGAATGTTTTCCATGGTTAACCTCTTCTCAAGATGAAATGGGCAAATCTTTGAGCTCTAGTATCTTAGATGATGACATAAAATAAACGTTCTATGCACTTCATTTTAGAGTCCTTTAGAAAGTAAAGTGATAGCTCAAAGTAAATATGAAATGCATATCCATTTTCATTCTTTGAGTTTAGTGAGGACTTGAAATATAAAATGAGATGCAAAGCTTGGAATTTAAACGTGCATAATGCAAGTTCATTCTTAGTCTTGGGGTTTAGTGGTTGCATAGAAATAAACGTGCTATGCAAAGCGTAAAGTAAACGTGAATGCAAGTTTCTTTTGTATCTTGTCTAGAGCTTTTACAAGATTTTAAGGAGGAACATAGTCCCAACCCAAAACTCATCTTCACAAGAAAAGAAAAACCATTGGTACCAAGGCATCAAGAGAAAACATGACTTCAAGAGTCATGGGAGTGGTCAAATCTTAACAAAGGAAGGAACCATTTTTAAATCTCTAGGGACCAAGATCTTGATGATCCAAGCATCAACATCCTAAGTCCTCATCATTGAGTACATGGCTCCCTTCAAAACAAATATTTAAACAAAGTTCATGATAAAGGAGAAAGCAAAACCAAAACCATGCTTGGTTTAGGGCCAAGGCTTCAAGCTTTAGAGTTGGTTCATGTGACAAGCATCAACATGAAGCTCTCATCAAGCTTACATTTTTCCCATGTAAAAAGGCTCCATGGCCGAAAACATAAGAAGGAAAAGAAAGAAGATCCAAAATGTTCAAGAGAAACATAAACTCCTTTAACTAAACTTGTAAAGAATGAAACTTTCTTTAAGAAAAACTCAAGCTTTAGAGGTCTCATGGACTCATGGTCACATCTAGAGAACACTCATCATCAAGCCATCATATTCAAGGCCTTAAGGCCGAAAAACTAAGGGGAAGAAACCAAAAAGAAAGCAACATAGAGGTTCAACCATTCATCAACTCCCAATCAAGATTCAAGCATAAGAATCAAAGACATGTTTAGAAAGAGTTCCCTACCTTGTGTCTTGGAAAAGGAGGAGAGAACTTGAGCTTGAGGAACTCTTGGGAACTTGAGAGAAAAGTGAGAAAGCTTGAGAGAAAGAAATGAGAGAGTTTGAGACTTTGGAGAAGGATGCAAAAGTGGTGGAGTTGTGGAGTGTGATGTATTTATAGGCAAATGAAGGAGTAAAGAGGAGTTGGTTGAAGCTTCTTGAAGAAGGAAGAGAAAAAATATCTTTTGAGTGGTCATTCTTGGTGTGATTGAAAACATGGGTAGGCATAGGTCATAGGGTAGCTTTGAAAGACAACTTGATTGACTACATAAAATAAAATTCTTTTTGACTTCTGGGGGCCAAGTGATCAGAAAATTATAGGGTCAAGGGAGAGAAAATTTTATGGCCACAAGGTAAAATATCTGTATGTGTTGTCATTCAAATGTATGGAAGAAAGTATGGAAGATATGATTGATTATGAAGCTTGATTGAAACTTTTCAGTCACAACATAAACAATTCATTCTTTTGAATTTTTGAATGACATAAATTTCAAATGTGATCATGATGATTTGAGAGTGACAACTTTCTTGGAAAGAGAGTGTCATTGGGAAAGGGAGTGTGAATAGTGAAAATACTATTCATAGTTGCTTTTTCTTTAAAGAAAGAAAAGAATTTGGAAAAGGGTTTTAAATTTCCTTGAACAACCCTAGGTTCCAATTAGTTCTGAATAATGACTTTGGCTCTAGATTAATTATGGAAATTAATTAACCTTTATTTAGAGCCTAAAATCGCCTAGGTTCTGAGTTAGATAACTCATTAAGCCCAAAATGCACTAAGCGGGGAAAATCGTAATTTTACTCAAAATCGCCTGGGCCACCGGACTTACCTAAACCTTAAACAAACATAGTTCATGCCTTAAAATCATGGTTTTAAACCTCGGGACAAGGTTTGGGTCAAAACAGAACTTTAAAACTGTCTGAAATCTGTCACAGGGGTATTTTGGTCCCTTATGGGCAGAAATCTCAGAAATGAGGTTTTTCTGCTCCGTTAAACATTCACAATCATACAATCCCCTTCATATAACATATGAACCCTATGAGGATGGCCAAAGCCGGCCGTCCTCAGAGCTGTGTAAAAATGACCTTATGGGCATTTTGGTCATTTAAAAGTTTAGAGAAAAACGGGGCGTTACAATTACGTCATTAGGCTCAAAAACACTATTCTAGGGGCAAAATCGTAATTTTGCACTAAAACTGCCCGGGACTACCAGGACTTAAACAAATCCTTTTAAACATGTAAAAACATTGTTTTAAACCTTCGGGGAAAGTTTCGGGCTCAAACGACATCTTTACTCGCGTAAAAACACTATAGGGGTATTTTGGTCATTTTGACCCGAAACTGCAGAAAATGATATTTTCGCCTCCGAAACCACTCAAGGGCCATTCAATCCCCTTCAAACATTGAGTTGGCCCTTCGAGGACTACCGGGCCGGCCATCCTAGAATTCTGGGCCGAAAATGATCTCAGGGGCATTTTGGTCATTTTCCACTCGCATTTAAAATCGGGGCGTTACAATTTATGTGATGATTAATGTTTGCATACATGGTTACTAGTTACAAGATTTATTGTGGCATGTCATGATTATACTTGGAACATTTAAGATGCATACATTGTGATAATATGAAAGCATGAGACATTAAATGATATGTTTGTGTTTTGCATCGTAAGATAACATGCTAAGGTTAAGATGGCATAAAATATATGGAAATGATCCTTTAGACTACTCGAATTAAAGGTTATAAGAGGTGATCCAATAAAGAAGTGATCCTTTGGACTCCCCAAATTAAAGGTTATGAGAGGTGATCCTAGCCCCCTATCCCATACTTGAATGATTGTGTAGTGGTAGCCATTTTGGATGTTCATCCTGTTTGGTCATCGCGAAAATCTCATCTAGAGTGTGATTCTTTCATGAATGCCCTACACCTAGCGGTTCACCTGCTGTTATGGGTAACATTCTGAAATGAGTCTTAACTCTAGAAGCCATAGAAATCTGAGAATATAGATCCACCCGGTGAAAGTGTTCACAAAGTAAAATGACCATAGGACCATAGAATTGACCTTCAGAATTTACCTTACATAGGACACAAAGAGAGCATACATTTTCCTTAATTCCTTTCTTTGTACATAATTTCCTATCATTGTTCTTTGTGCATATTTTTTGTTCATTTCCTAAATTGTTTACTATTCCTTCTTTCATTTAAATCAAATTTTTCTTTCCATTACGGCAGGTTTGTTAGAAAGTTGAACTGAAATCTTATTGTGAGTATCTTTGGGAAAATGGAAACAAATATGAGACCAGACAATCAGAAAGATGAAAAGTTGAAAAGAACTCTACGTCTCAAAGCCAAGACATCTGACACAAAAAGCCTGAGATCTTTGGGTCAACTGCTGAGGTTACCACAACGCCTGTCTCTCACCAGAAAATATGGAAACATTTTGAATCTCTTAGAAGTGGAAGAGCAGGAAGAAGTAATCACAGCACTGGCACAGTACTATGATCCTCCGCTCCGATGTTTCACTTTTCATTGAAGAATTCGAGAAAATCCTAGGACTGCCACTAGAAGGAGAAAAACCTTATCACTATCAAGGACATTATCCTTCTTTACATACACTATCAACTGTCCTAAGGGTAGGTGTGAAAAACTTGCACGAAGCACAGAAGTGTAGAAATGGGACTTACGGATTCTCAAGGGTTTTTCTCGAAGAGCATATGCGCCGTTTAGCTCAAGTTGAAAACTGGGATGCTTTCGTAGGTGTACTGGCCCTCACCATCTACAGCACTGTCTTATTTCCGAACATTGAAGGCCTTGTAGACTTTGCGGCTATTGACGTATTCCTTGCTCGTAAGTTCCATAGCCATAATCCTATTCCAGCCCTCCTAGCATATGTTTATTGTACTCTGAACTTTTGCCATGAGAGAAATGGTAAGAGAATTCTGTGCTGTTTACCAATGCTATATGTGTGGGCTACCTCACATATATTCCAAAGGAATTACAAGGTGCCTTGTCCGATTGAAGACCTACGAATGCATAATATCAAGAAGAAGAGTGGACAAGAGTGGGCTCAAGACCTGGCCAAATTGGATGAAAAGATGATACGATGGTATCCTTGGAGGGAGGATGGTCAAACTCTGATCTATCAGTGCAGAAGCTTTCCAAACGTACCTTTCATGGGTACCCGAGGATGCATAAATTACAATCCTGTCTTGGTATTACGCCAACTTGGTTATCCCATGATGAGACCTCCTTCTGAAGCTGCAGTTACTCCGTTTGTCTCATATTATCAAGACTCCAATGACATTGGCCTATTGCAGAAAGTCCGATATTCTTGGAACAAGATCGTCCGAAAAGGAAAAGAATTGGGAGTGAGGAGTTGTGCAGTGAAAGAAAGTTATCATCAATGGGTGAAAAATAGGGCTCAAGAGATCAAGCTGCCCTTCAAGGTCATAACTGTTACTCCTTTAGACAATGCATCAACCTGGGATTTCCATGAAAACGAAGAAATCAAGAAAGTGAAGGAGAAACTAGACAAGGTTGAACAAAAAAAGATGCAAATAGAAGCTGAGTTGAAAAGTGCCCACCATAACTACGCAGCGTTAAAGCGAGAAAGCACTGAAAGGGATCAAGCTTTAGAAGGAACAAGCAAGAAGCTGAAGATAGGGCATGAACACATGATGAAAACCAAGGAATGCCTCAAAGCTGCCAACAAAGAGCTTGGACTTCGGAGGCAGGAGCGTGATAAAGCGCTAGCCGAAAATCAACAGCTGAAAGATCTACATCGAAAGGCCAAGATTGCTGAAGAAACTGCGTTAAAAGGTGAAAAACAAATGAAACAACAAATGGAAGAATTGAACAATGAGTACCAAAGGAAGATTGAAGAACTAAGCCAATACATCCATGATGAGATCATGGAATATAAAGTTGCTCTGGAAGAAGAAAAGAAAAGAGTTGCAAGTTTGGATTCTGAAATACAACATCAAAACCACATTATTCATGAGATGAAGACTCGCTTCTCAAACTTGGCAGGATTGGCTAATGCGGCCATCGAAGATGTTCCGATATACTTAGGATTGGCCGAGCAAGGAATAATCCCTTTCAAGACCCCGATTGAGATTAGCAACTTTATTGACTATTGTAAAGACTTAATTGGGAGAATGAAGCAAATGATTGCTGAGAGATGTTGAGAAAGACATTTGTGGCTTTACAGTGTATTTTCTTTTGTTGTTGTCAGAACCAATGTAAGAAAGATGATGGTTGTAATATGCCTTTATGAATAAAAAAATCTTCATTTCTCTGTATTGTGTTGGTCTCATAGCAATGTCCATGACTTAGTACTTTTGAACGAGACGTTCTGAGGAACGGTTATCATCAAAGATACTCACATCAAGATTCGGTTCAACTGATGATTTCTAACAAATAGCTATGTTTTTGTCTTTTTCTTTTCACTAAAGTTTGTTTTTAATAGGTAAAAATCCATCACAATTGGGCACCCAAGGAAAACCAATACCGATCAGACTCGAATCTATAATACTAGAGCTCGGACCAAAATGGCTGGAGGAAATGGTGACGCAAAAAGGGGTATCCCAATCACAACTACTTCTGAAGTAGAAAGAAATTTGAGCGATGAAGTTGATGCGGTGAGAGGAAAACTGAATGAACTGTCAAACAACCAAGGAAGATTGGAGGATATGATGCGGGCCATACAAGAATCACTTAACCTATTGGGAGCTCATTCAGCAAATGTGCAACCAAAGACCACGACACTGGGTATGCCTGTGGTACCGGGTGCAGCTCTAAACGTTACTGTAGGGATGAATGATATGGGTGAAATCCCGAATGACCTCCATGGGCAACCACCGCCCGCGATACCATTGGTAATCCCTATCAGAGAAGGTTATCGTTCCTTAGAAAACGTGCATGCTGATGTGCATGGGCATGCTACCCCTGTTTGGGAGCAGCCTCGTGTGGTCATTCAGAAGCAGCCCTTCTCCTCAGAGAATAGTCGTGCGGAGGCAGAAAAAGGAAAGTTCAAAGAGGAATGGATGGAGAAAATTCAAGAGCAAATTCGGGCTATTCAAGGACCTAGCCCCTATGGGTATGTGGAAGTTGAACAACTCTGCCCTTCTACTGATGTAATAATCCCTAGGGACTTCAAGGTTCCTGACTTCTCAAAGTATGACGGGACGGGTAATCCTCTTTTTCACTTGAAGAGTTATTGTACTAAGATGGCGATATGGTCAAAGGATGAAAAATTCCTCATCAACTTCTTCCATGAAAGCCTGATCGACTCAAGCCTGAGTGGTACATTCAACTAGACCACTCAAAGATTTCTAGCTGGAGAGAATTGGCAGATCTGTTCATGAGCCAATACAAGTTCAATCTTGAGGTGGCACCTACACGGGAGCAATTAAGCTCTATGCAGAAGAAGAAGGATGAATCATTCAAACAATACGCACAAAGGTGGAGAACCTTGGCTGCCCAAGTTCAACCGCCACTCATCCCAACTGAAATGTGTTCTTACTTCTTGGGAACCCTGGGATCCCCTTACATTGGGGCAATGGCAGGAGCAGCATACAAAGACTTCTCTAAGTTGATAACTGCTGGAGAAAGAATTGAAAGCTTAGCAAAAGCCGGCAAGCTTCCCATGAGCAGTGAAGACACTAGAAAAAGTTTCCCACCCAGAAAGAAGGAGACAGAGGTGAATTATGTGCATGGTCAGCAATCCTTCGTCCCACGATACACACCAACACGGCCACGATCATACCAAACACATGTCCCTCCTTACTCATCTTACCAAGCCACACCAACCACAAACACTGTTTCATACTCCCAACCCCAAGTTAACAACATCCACATAAGGCCATACCAACCAACCCGCCCAACATACACCCCAGCACCTCGACCAAATTTCCAAAACCAAAACCGTAATCGATTCCCCAACTTTCCACCTTTCCCAAAGCTATCTATTTTGAATGCTGACTTGTTTCAAAAGTTAGTGGATGCTCATCTGATCTCGGCATATCTTGTACACCCGTTGGAACCACCATACCCAACCTGGTACAACCCGAACCTGACCTGTAAATACCACATGGACATAGCAGGGCATTCCATTGAGGATTGCGAAGGTTTCAAAACAGCAGTAAGAAGGTTAATTGCTTGTGGGAGACTAGACCTTCAAGAAGATTCGAAGCCAGACATTGTTAACAACCCGATCCCAAAACACGAAGGAGGAAGTCGTGTGAATGCCTTGGAGGTGGAAGAACCTCTGATTAAGAAAGTTCTGAATCTTCAAAGACCAATGGAGAAAGTGTTCAATGGCTTGAAGGAGGTTGGGTATCATATCACAGCATCGGCATCCACGATGAAAGAGAATGAGAAAGATGACATAAAGTCAAGCTGCATATACCACTCTGGAGGTTTCGGTCATGATATAGAAAGTTGTTGGAGTTTCAAAGCTCGAGTACAAGAATTACTCGACCTAGGTGTGATTCAAGCAAAAAAGAGGTCGAATCTTCCTGAAGAGGTGAATGTGATCGATCGTTTCGTACTCCGCATCCCTCTACTAAATCGAACTCCGAAACCAGAGAAAGTGGTGATCACTGTGAAGAAACCAACACCATTCAGTTACGAGAATACACATGCTGTCCCTTGGAACTATGAAACTAATGTGGAGACGAATGGAGACATAGGGGAAACCTCGAAAACCCAAACAAGTGAAGTGGTAGCGGAGGTAAAAGGAATAACAAGAAGTGGAAGAATTTATGGGCCCAGAGAGCTGGAAAAAGGAAAGTTTGTCGAAGAAGAGAACTTGGGAAAGGGTTTTGGTGTGGAAAGAAGAGGAAGAGAAGAAAATGAAGAAGAAGAGTTCCTGAAGATTATGAAGCAAAGCGAGTACGACATACTAGAGCAATTGAAGAAGACTCCTGCTAGAATCTCCTTGTTGTCACTAATCTTGTCATCTGAATCTCACCAAAAGGCAGTAACTAAAGGTATTGAAAGATGCTTATGTGAAACCAGATGTCTCACTGGAGAATATGGTGAATATGGTGGATCCGGTAAAGCGTGTTAATATGATCACTTTCTTAAGTGAAGAGATCGTATCACAAAGTTAACCCATTTGAGCAATCGTATATAACCCTTAAATGCAAAGGTTATATAGTGCCCAAAGTCCTCATTGACGGAGGGTCGAGATTAAATGTCTTGCCAGCATCGACATTGAGCTACTTGTCAATAAGCAAGGACGACATTTCACCACAAATGATGATCGTAAGAGCTTTTGATGGAGCAAAGAAAAACATCCTGGGGGAAATAGTGCTGCCATTGGAGATCGGCCCAAGCCGATTGGAGGTTCTATTCCAAGTGATGGAGATTGAGTCTGATTACAATATGCTGTTGGGAAGACCGTGGATTAACAATGTTGGTGTTGTTCCTTCAACCTTGCATCAAAAGGTTAAGTACATTGAAAATGGTTCAGTCATTACAATCCATGGGGAAAAGGAAATCATCGTATCTAAACCTGTCTCATTACCTTATGTTGAAAATGTTGAGTTAGTAGAAAGCAGTTTATGGCACAATTTGGAGGTGGTGGGGTTGAAGCAAGCACAGAATGAGTTCCCAGGGTAGGATGTCAATCAGGTAGTGGCTCATATCATGACCAAAAGTGGTTATCTGTACGGCAAAGGACTGGGACCATGGTTGCAAGGTATCAAGACACCTCTACCTATCTCAGGGAAGCCTAACCGATTTGGTTTAGGATATGATGCGTCATTGGAGGAGCAGATCAAGACCATGGCTCTTGAGCAAAAGAAACCCAATGAGAAGATGAAGCAGATCCCTCATCTGAAAGAAACATTTCCTTATCCGGCTGAAGTGATTGCGGCTGAAGAAAGTTATGAAGCTAGCTGCTGTCCAACCATCAATATGGTGGATGTTGAGAAGCCTGAAGAATGCAACAATGCTTATGCTATTAACCACAATGAGATGCTGATGAATTGGACAGCCGAACCAATGATTGATGTTATTACTTCAAAGTAATCATTTGGGATTGTATTAATTGTATTTGCTTTTATGTATGCTACTTTGAGACATCATTTGAATAAACTTGCATGTTTATCCAGCAATTTTTCTCTTTTCTATCTGATATTCTTTTCCTTTAGCATTATTTCCTCAAACCATTAATTTGTGCCTTTTTATTCGTGTTTTACCTATTATTTGTCTTGGCATTCCAACCCACCGTAATTACTTTCCAGGGATTTAAGTGTAGGAATTTTGCCATATGAAAGGGATTTTGAAGGCCAATCAATTAATTCTCTTACTGTACTTGATTGTGATAATTATGAATCTGAAGAAGATGAAGAAGCTATTGAGAAATTTTCAGGGTTACTAGAACACATGGAAAAAGGATTTGATTTAGACAATGAGGTGGTCGAAGTAATTAACATGGGTACCGAAGAAGAGAAGAAAGAGCTGAAAATAGTAGAGAATCCTGAGCGAACAGAGATGGTTGCTTTATTTGAAGAATACCTGGATATTTTCGCATGGTCTTATCATGATATGCCAGGATTGGATCCAGAGATTGCTTCACACAAGATCCCTTTGTACCTAGAAGCTGAGCCGAAAAAGCAAAAGTTGAGAAGAATGCGGCTTGACATGTCACTAAAGATAAAAGAAGAAGTGACTAAACAGTTAGAGGCCGAGTTTCTAGAGGTGTCAAGACACACAGATTGGGTGGCCAACATCGTGCCTGTGCCTAAAAAAGAGGGGAAGGTTAGGATGTGTGTTGATTATCGGGATCTGAATAAAGCTAGCCCGAAAGATGATTTTCCACTCCCTCACATTGATGTCCTTGTTGATAATACGGCCAGAAATCACCGATTTTCATTTATGGATGGATACTCCGGGTACAATCAGATTTTCATGGATGTTCATGACAAAGGAAAAACTATGTTCATAACTCTGTGGGGAACATTTTGCTACACAGTCATGCCATTCGGGTTGAAGAATGCCGGTGCCACTTATCAACGTGCTATGGTTGCACTGTTCCATGATATGATGCACAAAGAAATTGAAGTGTATGTAGATGACATGATCGCTAAGTCCAAAGAGGGAGAAAGCCATGTAGCAATCTTACAAAAGCTGTTTGAAAGACTCAGAAAATACAAGTTGCGACTGAACCCAAATAAATGTATCTTTGGAGCTTCCACGGGGAAATTACTGGGATTCATTGTCAGCAGAGAAGGGATAAAGGTGGATACAGATAAGGTGAAGGCTATACAAGAAATGCCAGCCCCCCGAACTGAAAAGGAAGTAAGAAGTTTTCTTGGGAGGCTCAACTACATTGCTAGATTCATTGTCAATTTGACTAGTACTTGTGAGCCTATATTCAAGTTGTCATAAAACATCAACCTGGAGAATGGAATGAAGAATGCCAAGAAGCCTTCGACAAAATAAAGGCTTATTTAATGAAACCTCCAGTTCTGATTCCTCCTACGCCAGTCGTCCTTTAATCATCAGATCTTTACAAAGGTTACCTACTTCACTCGGGGCAATATTGGGGCAATATGATGAATCCGGAAAGAAAGAACAGGCCATTTATTATTTGAACAAGAAGTTTAATGAATGCGAATCTCGCTATCTGGCCATTGAAAAGACCTGTTGTGCATTAGTATGGGCTTCCAAGAGGTTGAGGCAGTACATGTTGTACTACACTACCTGGCTGATTTCTCGAATGGATCCGTTAAAATACATATTTGATAGTCCTCATGTGTCATTGAGAATGTCAAAATGGCAAGTGATGTTATCTGAATTTGATATCAAATATGTTACTCAAAAGTCCATCAAAGGAAGTGCAATTGCTGATCATCTAGCTGAAAACCCTCTGGAGGGTGTACAACCCACTATGCTTGAATTCCCCGATGACGAGGTGTTGGCACTAGAAAGAGAAGATGAGGAAGAGGGGAATGTATGGAAGATGTACTTTGATGGAGCAGCCAATATGAATGGATGTGGAATAGAGTCAGAGTAGTCTCACCAAAGAGGAAGCGACTCGTTTTCATCAAATTAGATTTTGAATGTACCAACAACATGGCAGAATATGAAGCATGTGCAAATGGTCTGCAAGTTGCGATTGACTTGGGAATCAAAGAACTAAAAGTCTTCGAAGACTCTGCGCTCATAATCTATCAAGTTAATGGAGAATGGTGCACAAAGGATCCGAAATTGGTACCTTATCAGAAGTATTTGTCTCAGTTGATTGAGCGCTTTGATGACATATCATTCTCTCATTTAACTCGGGACAAGAACCAGTTTGCGGATGCTTTAGCGACTTTGGCCGTGATGACTAACTTGAAGGTCCATGCTAATGTCCAACCCATCCATGTAGAGGTGCAAAGTGAACCAGTTTATTGTGGCAATGTGGAGATTGAGCCGGACGGCCAACCATGGTATCATGATATCAAACAGTACATTCAAAGAGGAGAATACCCAGCAGGTGCAAATGAGGTGGATAAGAAGACAATTCGAAGACTAGCCATGGCTTTCTTCCTGAATGGTGAAGTTCTCTACAAGAGGAACTATGACACGACTCTCCTCAGATGTGTAGATGCTCATGAAGCTCGAATAATCATGATTGAAGTTCATGAAGCGATCTGTGGAACTCATGCCAATGGACATATGATGGCTCGCAAAATCTTAAGAAGCGGTTATTACTGGTCCACTATGGAGAATGACTGTATCAGTTATGTCCGGAAGTGCCACAAATGCCAAATATATGCAGATCGAGTCAATGCTCCCCCAGTTTAGTTGCACAACATGGTGTCTCCTTGGCCTTTCTCGATGTGGGGCATGGATGTTATCGGTCTGATTAACCCCAAAGCATCTAATGGTCATCGTTTCATCTTGGTGGCGATAGATTATTTCACTAAATGGGTAGAAGCTGTTTCATATGCCAATATCACACAGAAGGTGTTTCTTAGATTCATCAAGAGAGACATTATCTGCAGATATGGAATTCCAGAAAGGATTATCACAGACAATGCTCCTAACCTCAATGGTGCCGAGGTTCAGAAATTCTTTGAGACTTTCAAGATCAAGCATCATAACTCAACTCCTTATAGGCCTCAAATGAATGGCGCAGTGGAGGCTGCGAATAAGAATATCAAGAAAATCATTGCCAAAATGGTGGTGAACTACAAAGATTGGCATGAAATGCTGCCCTATGCTCTGCACGCGTATCATACCAACATACGATCAAGCACAGGGGCAACTCCTTTCTCATTGGTATATGGAATGGAAGCCGTATCTCCTATAGAGATTGAAATCCCTTCACTCAGAGTTTTAATGGAGGCTGAGCTGGAAGAATCTGAATGGGTGAAAGCCCGATATGAGCAATTGAACATGATCGAAGAGAAGAGACTTACAGCCATTTGCCACGGTCAGTTGTATCAAAGCAGAATGGCTAAGGCTTTTAATAAGAAAGTCCGCCCTAGAGATTTTCATCCAGGAGATTTGGTTCTGAAGAAAATTCTTCCTAATCAAGAGGACACACGAGGAAAGTGGGCTCCAAGTTATGAAGGTCCTTATATTGTCAAGCATGCATTCTCAGGTGGAGCGTTGATTTTGCAAAACATTGAGGGACAAAAGTTGCCTAAACCAATCAACAGTGATGCAGTCAAAAGATTTTATGCTTGAAAAGATGCTTAAAAAGCCTGTTAGGTCGAAAACTCGAAAGAGCGACCTAAGCAAAAGTTAGGGCAAAGCAAAAAGGAAAAGCCTGTTAGGTCAAAAACTCGAAAGAGCGACCCAAGCAAAAGTTAGGGCAAAGCAGAAAGAAAAAGCCCGTTAGGTCGAAAACTCAAAAGAGCGGCCTAAGCAAAAATTAGGGCAAAACAACAAAACAAAAGAGCTCGCTAGGCTGAAAACTCGAAAGAACGGCCTAGGCAAAACTTAGAACAGAAAAGATAAGCATATTCTCTGGCAACTGAAACTGGGGCAATTTTTGATAGTCCAGCGAATCAAGCAGATAAGGACTGAAACTGGGGCAAATTTTGAAAAGGAATTTGAAGACATGTCGGCAGATATCATGGCTGTGGCATTCAACTTGCTTTAAGAAGTCAATTGATTGAGCCACAAAGAACTGAAACTGGGGCAAAAATTTTGTGTCACCCAAAATTTTATCTTTCGTATTTCTGTTATTCAAAGCATTTTGTCATCTAATACACCAAACAATGAAAATATCCATTCAGTTGATCCCTCGACCTTCTCTTTGAATGCATGTTATTCATAATGTCTCAAGTAGGATAAATTTAAGCTTCAATTACGCAATCTAACAGTGTTTACAGCAATACATCAATGACTAGCATCATAATCCAGAAACTGTAGCTAAGCTTGACAGAAAAGTAATTAACCTTCCGAAAAGGAAAATGAGAGAAAAATAAAAATGAGCAAGGTCACAGAAGAAAAGAAAGCCTTTGTTGTGCCAAAAGGTCCAATTCTAAGATTATGAGTTTGATCGGTTAAAGTTTTCCTCGAGGCTTGCTCAATTGGGTTACAGTTAGTTTTTCAATATTGTATAAACTGAAGGTGAATAATTCAAGGCTTTTTGCATATGATTTGAAAAATGAAAAAAAAGATTGTTTTCTTTTCCAAATTACATTTTAGCTGGTCTCAGATGCCGATTTACGTTTGCAGCTGACCTCAGTTGCCAATTTATATTTTCAGCCGGCCTCAGCTGCAATTTATGTTTTCAGCCAGCCTCAGCTGCCAATTTATGTTTTCAACCGGCCTCAGCTGCCAATTTACGCCAATCGGCCTCGCCGCCAATTTACGTTTTGATGGCCTCAGATGCCAATTTACGTTTCCAGTCGGCCTCAGCTGCCAATTTATGTTTTCAACCGGCCTCAGCTGCCAATTTACGTTTTCAGTTGGCCTCAGTTGCCAATTTACGTTTTTAGTCGGCCTCAGATGTCAATTTACGTTTTCAGCCGGCCTCAGTTGCCAATTTACATTTTCAGTCAGCCTCAGTTGCCAATTTACGTTTTCAGTCGGCCTCAGATGCCAATTTACGTTTTCAGCTGGCCTCAGTTGCCAATTTACATTTTCAGTCGGCCTCAGATGCCAATTTACGTTTTCAGCTGGCCTCAGATGCCAATTTACGTTTCTAGTCGGCCTCAGATGCCAGTTTACATTTCAAGTCGGCCTCAGCTGCCAATTTACGTTTCCAGTCGGCCTCAGATGCCAGTTTACATTTTCAGTCGGCCTCAGTTGCCAATTTACATTTTCAGTCGGCATCAGATGCCAATTTTTACAATTCATATCAATCTCAGAATACCATTTTTACATTTCCAGCCAACCCTTGTTGGTTTTTAAGTTTTGGTCAGCATCGTCTGCTTTAGACTCTTGCTAGCCTTTGCATTTGACTTTCTCATATGTGCATATTATTTTTGCTGTTTAAATTTCGATTGTTTATATTTCATGCATTTGTCGAACAAAATCGATGTTCATGTCTTTATTCATTCCTTATGAAGAAAATATAAAACTTAAGTTTTTCATATTCTCTTATAAGAAATGAATAAAGAGGGGCAACTGTGAACAACCGATTTTATTCAATATTTTTAACAATAAAATTCAATAGTTTGTACTTAATTTACCTTTTTTATTTATAGTTTCATTTCTTGTTTATTAAAAAATATAAAAATGAAAATAAAATTGAGAAGGAAACAAAGGAGTTCACGGACTCCTTCATCTGGCCGCCTGTGAATTAATAGTAACATGGGGAGGGGGAAAAGCAGAAAAATCAAAACAGAGGTAATGATGTCTTTGAAAAATGTAGATTTCTCTTTCGGTGGAGTTGGGGAATCCAAAAAATAGAGAATACATATTGAGAGGGAGGATGCAGATCGGGGGATATATATATTTTTTTCTTCTAACCAGCAACACCGGAAAAACCATCACAAGCAAGAATATTTCCAATTACTCATCAGCAAAGCAACTAAAAACAAAAAACAAAAAAATCCGAATTACATACTGATACACCAATTGGTCATTAAATAGAGATCAACTCCAAGGGAAATCAAAAGAAGAAACCAACAATTCCAGTAAGATAGCAGTGACAAGGTAGATCATCATCAGATTGTAAATTTTTTTTTTTTTTTGAAAAGGAAAGGAAGAGGGAGGCCGCGGCGGTGCTCCTCCCTCTGCCACCAGCCGCGACCTCTAAGTCATATCGTTATCTTCAACCTATCTCCCTTTTAACTACTTCCTCCCTCCGCCAGCAAACCACCGCGCCATCGTCATCATCTTCCTCCCCCTTCAACCCATCGTCATCATCTTCACCCCTTGAAGTCTCCATGAACCCGCGGCCACTCTCCCCCAACCTCTATGAACTTCAACCCACCATCCTCACCCCAAGCCTCCGCTAGATCTTCAACTTTCACCACATTCCAAGCCACGAACCACCATCTTCCCTTCTTCCCTGGCGCACCATCATCATCATCCCTCCATGCTTCAACAAACCTCACCACTGCGAACCCAGCACCCTTTCCCCTTAACCTCCACGAACCGCACCGTGAGCCACCAGCCTAACCACGCGAGCGCACTCCTCTCCACGCTGTGACTACCGCGCGCACATCACCACCGTGCCAGTATCTCGGCGTCGCGGCGCTAACAGTGCGAAGCTTTACCGCGCCGACGTTCACCCTTCTTCGCGAATGCCACTCCCACCTACTGCCGACGTCCTCCCCTCCGGAGTACGCTCCTGGTCGCCTCGCGTCGCGGCCTCTATGGCCCATCGTCAGCGCTATCTTACACGGCGGAGCTTTCACCTCGCGGCCAGTCTTCTTCCTTCTCCGATCGGCCCCTCTTTCTCCCTTCTCTCTTAGTTTCTCTTTCTATTTCTCTCTCTGTTTAGTTCTCTCCACCTCTCACCCTCTGTTTCTTCTTTTCCTTATTCTTGTGAGAATGTGTGTGTTACTTTGTGAGTGTGTTGTGTGCTGTGTGCTCAAGAGAGAGAAAAACCGTGTCTGTGAGTGGGTGAGTGTGTGTATGAGAGTGTGTGAGCGTGTGAGTGTGTTTGGGAATGGGTAGAATAGTTTTAGGAATAGAACTAAAATAGGATTAAGTTAAATAAAAATTTAAAATTGATAAAATTTAAGAAAAAATGCTAAATTTATTTTTCAGTTTGAGTTAATGTTAAAATAAGTTTTGAATTCTCGAATGTTCGTTCAATCTTTAGTTTTGTTTGTTTTAGATTTAGTTTAAAATAAGTTATTTTCTTTTTTTTTTAAAAAAAAAAGATTTGTTCTTTTTGAATAGAATTAAGTAAACTGATTGTAAAAAAGGGTGATTTAACATTTTCTTTAATTTTTGGATAAATTTAGTATTAATGTTTCTATTGATTAAAAAAGAGAGAAAAATAGTAATTAGGACCTTTGTTTTCTTAGTTTAATTATTTTTATATATTTTGTTAAATTGCATGTTTACGTTTATGTTTACGAGTTAATTTTCTTACCTTTGTATGTTGAATTAATTTATATTTATATTGATTGAATTAATTGCTTAATTGTGTTTATTTTATTTTATTTTATTATTATTTTTTCAGTTTAAATACTCTTGCTTATGTGTTTTGATTAAAATTAATTGTGTAATTATAATATTTTGCATTTCTAGTTTAATTATTTTACATATTTTGTGTATTTACGTTTGTGAATTACTTTTTTTAGTTTTGCTATTTTATAGGATTATGCGTTTTGTGTGTAATTATATTATGAATTAGTTTTTCTTTTAGTTTAATTATTTTGTATGTTTATATGTTTTATTTAAGTTAATCGTGTTTGTGTTTATAAATTTTGCTTTTGTTAGCTTAATTATTTTAATATTTTTTTGATTCAAATTAATTGGGTATTTATTTTTATGCATTAATTTTGTAGGTTCCTGTTAAAATTAGAATTTTTGTCTAAAAAGAGGAGTTTTATCCATTTTGGATTTAAAATAAATACTTGAGTATTTTATTAAAATTTATATACTTAATTAATTGATAAATTGTATTAAAAAAAAAAGTTAATTGAGTCGAGACGGTTTGTTAATCTCATGTTTCAGAATATTTTAGCTGCGACGGCTTGATATTCAAAGTTTTTAAGAATAAATTTAATTTGACCGCGACGGTTTGTTAACTTTATGTTTTAGAATATTTTAGCTGTGACAGCTTAATATTCTAAAATTCTTTTTTTTTTTAAATTTAACCTTTTACTACTTAATTTATTTGTAAATAATTTTCCTAATATTTCTTATGCTATTTATGTATTTTGTTAAGTTTCTTTTTCCTAATAATTTTATTTCAAAATATTTTATTTAATTTTTGTTATTGTAGATAAAGAGTTAATTTAGCGGTGATGGCTTGTTAACTCGATATTTCGAACATTTGAGTTGTGACAGCTTAATGATTCGAAAATTTCCTTAAAAATGTTTGTTCTCTTTTATGTTTGTTTCTATTTTTTTTCCTCTTATTTGTAAATATTTGTAACTTATATATTTATTTTCAATTTAAGTTTGCTCATTTATTTAGTAAATTTCTTTTTAAAATAATGTTAATTTAGCTATGACGGCTTGTTAACTTAGTAAATGGGGATGCCTGAGCTGTGATAGTTTGGTATTCTCAGATTTTTCTTTAAAGAGAATTTCTTTTATTATATTCCTTGCAAATGAAATAAAATAAATGTTTGAAAAAGGTTATTTATTTAATTTGCACAGTTAATTATAGGTACCGTCCAAGGACGGGTGTACTAGCGTGCGTGAGATTAAATTCCTGCCCTTCCCTATACATAACCGACTCTTGAACTCAAACTGGTTTCAAAGACTATTCTCTAAAAATGGGTTTTTCCAACGTTTTTTTCCAATTTTAAATAAACTTGGTGGCGACTCCAATATTTTCAAAAAAATTCTTCTCTTTTTCGCCGTCCCCGTTGCGATTTCGGTTGCGACACCAAGCCATTGTGAACCTCATTAGCCAATATGGCCAAAAATTTGGAGAAAAAAAGGGAAAAGGAACTGAAACTTTTAAGAAGAAAAGGAAACATTTGAAACTCTAGAGACCATGATCTTGATGATGCATTAACACCAACATCATGAGTCCTCATCATTGAGTTCATGTAACCATTTTAAAACATCATCAAAGTTAAAGATTTCAAGGTTCAAGAAGAAAGAACTAAAAACATCTTTAACTTAAGAACAAAGATCAAGCTTTAGAGATTGTTCAAGTGATGGACATCATCATGAAACCTCATCATCAAGCTCTCATTCCCTTTGTCCTCAAAGGCCTATGGCCGAAAATGAAGAAGAAAAAGGAGAGGGAAAGGAGTTTTAAAAAAACTCAAGAGAAACTATAAACACATAACTAGAATAAGAACTTAAATAAAGGAAATACTTGAAAGAAAATCTCTACCAAGTGATTTGAAGATTAGGATGAGAAGAGAGGATGAAGAACTTGAAGAACTTGAACACTTGAACTTGAGAGAAAAAAGAAACTTTGAAGTGCTCTTTGAAAACTTACACTTAGCAAATGAATCCAAAATGATGCAAGTTCACCCAAGCATGCTATTTATAGAGAAATGAAACAAATGCAAGGTGCAAGAGGGAGGGGGAGGTTTCGGCCAAGCAAGGGCAACCCCATGAGGTCCATGAGGTGAGATGTTGTGATCTTGAGGCATGGTGAGGTATAGTTCAAGGTGTGGCTCAAGCATGGTTCTTTGAGTGAGAAACAAATCAACATGTGATGCAAATAGGAGAGAGATGGCCGAAGGTGCATCAGCCATGGGGGAGGGTTTTCTTGCATTTTAATTGTGGTTTAGAGTTGTGTTTAGGTGTATCTTTGATTAGGATTAAGATTAGGAATTTGTAAGAAAGTGTTTAGATGAGAAAATGGGTAATCAAGGTTATCAAGACATGTTTAAGGAGTGGTCTTGCATCATTAGTGAGTTATAAACTCATTTTAGTGCATAAATAATTCTAGACACAATTCCATAATTTAAGGAATTGGAGAGAGAAAATACTATTCAAGATTCCAAGAGTAGAATCTTGAGTTTTAAAAAGAGATTTAAATCTAATCTAAGCAATTTTAGGTTGTAATTAATTTTAATAGCTTATTTTGACTCTAGATTAATTATAAAAATTAATTAATCTTCGATTAGAACTTAATATTGCTTAGGTTTGCTTAATTACGTCATTAGGCTCAAAAATACTATTCTAGGGGCAAAATCGTAATTTTGCACTAAAACTGCCTGGGACCACTGGGACTTAAACAAATGCTTTTAAACATGTAAAAACATTGTTTTAAACCTTCGGGGAAAGTTTTGGGCTCAAACGACATCTTTACCCGCGTAAAAACGCTATAGGGGTATTTTGGTCATTTTGACCCGAAACTGCAGAAAATGATATTTTCGCCTCTGAAACCACTCAAGGGCCATTCAATCCCTTTCAAACATTGAGTTGGCCCTTCGAGGACTACCGGGCCGGCCATCCTAGAATTCTGGGCCGAAAATGATCTCAGGGGCATTTTGGTCATTTTCCACTCAAACAGAAAATCGGGGCGTTACAATTTATGTGATGATTAATGTTTGCATACATGGTTACTAGTTACAAGATTTATTGTGGCATGTCATGATTATACTTGGAACATTTAAGATGCATACATTGTGATAATATGAAAGCATGAGACATTAAATGATATGTTTGTGTTTTGCATCGTAAGATAACATGCTAAGGTTAAGATGGCATAAAATATATGGAAATGATCCTTTAGACTGCTCGAATTAAAGGTTATAAGAGGTGATCCAATAAAGAAGTGATCCTTTGGACTCCCCAAATTAAAGGTTATGAGAGGTGATCCTAGCCCCCTATCCCATACTTGAAAGGTGGGTGTTAACTTATCTTAAGAATAAGAATATGCTAGTAAGGTACAAGCTCATAACCTAGAACTCTCAAAAGGTGAAATTAATAAGGTGGCCCTAAATAAGAGAAAGAAATGGTCTAAGTCACCTAAAAGATAAATTACAGAAATTCATGTTATAATCGCTATGACCCATGAGCATCACTTATGTTTGTATTTAGTATGTTGCATCTTGCATTGAAATGCATTTCATGATGAAGCATGATGTATTCATGGTATTCAAGTCGCATATTAAAATGAATGGGCCTTAGTAAAGGGTATTTTAGAACTTAATAATTGAACCTTATGCATGCTCATTATTTCATAATGAAACTCGAGGTTCCTGAGGACGTGGATGATGACACTAGTATAAAAGGACACCCTCCTGAGATTCTTTATCAAGTTTCTCACTCCCTCTATCTTTTCTTTCCATCCCGTCTTCAGAGCTCGATGGCGACGTTCGTGATTTACATTGACGCACCCAAGTGGGAGATGCATTACGACGCCGCCCATTGGTCATATCACTTCGCGGGTCGTTGCGTCGTTCGTCTTTTTGTATGCATGGACCGTGATGCGAGCTGTCGCGACTTACAACAAATTAGAAAATAGTTTTAATGCTAAGTTGCACCAAAAATATAGTAAAGGGAACAACCTAGGTCATCTCTCAAGGACGCTTCAATACTTAGTTGTGAAAATTGGGAGTTTGGAAGAATGAAATTATAGTAATTGAAAATTAAAGATAATAGCAACAATAGAGAAAGACATTAGTGCAAGGTATTCCTAGGATTGGAAATCAATTATCATTGACTAAATATTAAACATTTATGGTTATTAGTAATAAATTACTGGCAATTCTACTAGTGATCTGTAACACCCTAAAAATTATGTAAAAATTAATTTGAGCTTTATTAGTCATAATTTCTAAAATCTGACTCACAACAATAAATTAATTTTTTTTTTTTGCAAAAAAAAGGTGAATAGTAATCTCATGGGCCCCATGGGTCCGTCGAGACAGTCGACACCCTAAATTTCGGGACTTGAAGATACCCGAAATTGAGAAAATATGGGGTTAAGGTTGGAAATGAATATTTTATATCCCAAATTAATTTTCAGGTAATGTTTGATTACCCAAGCATAGTGTTTTACCCGTTCGGTAAAATTTCGGTATGCGATTTCTAATATCGAAAGATAGTTTAATCTTTGTAAAAGGATAATGTTTATCCTTTGGAGTCAACTGTAAGGCTAGGATTTAATCTTGAATTACAAGATCAAATCCTAGCTATTAATCTTATTTTCTTGGTCAAAGAATATAGACTTTATATTAAACAATTTTTACAACCTAATTTAATATCATTAAAAGCTACCAAAACTTACCTTTGAAGACACACTTTCTCGGCCAGCATATGAAACTGCAGAGAACTCCATTTTTCTCTTCGCAAAAACCTTGAAACCTTGTTTCCATCCTCAAATTCTTAAGCCTAGACTTGTTGAATCCATAAGTTTCCTTCACTAAACTTGTTTTACACATCAAAACCTACAAATCTAACCGATTGAAATTTCAATTCTCCATCTATCCTCACCTTGACATATCACTTCTTCACTGCCTAAGGAAGGTTTTGATGTTGATTTGGTGGCCTTGAAGTGAGCAAGATCACTCTTGGAACATCCTTGAAGCTAACATCCTTAAAGCCACCAAAGTAGGGTTTTCTTTGACCTTTTCTTTCAAAATTTATACTGAATGTTTCTGATTGGTCTTGGTCCAAAATTTTTAGTTTTATTGGTTGATTATATATGGATATTGATGTATTAATTTTGGTGGAGTGTTTGGATGATGTTAGAAAACCCATTCTGGCAAAACAAGTTTTGAATCATGTGCTGGATTTTCGGATTTCAATAGGGCAGGATTTGTTCATGAATTTTCTATGCAATTGTAGTCATTTTCATGGGCTATAAAAATTATGTGTTAAATCTAACATCATAAAAAAGTCCCATAATTTTTCTTGAGCTCTGTTTTTTATTTCTAATGCCTGAAAATAATCATAAATCAAAAGTGTACCAATGCTGCCTGAATTATTGGAACCGAAGCTGTAAATTTGTCTAATTTTGTTACCATAGCAAATGATTGAATTATCCTTTGAAATTTTTATAGGTATTACAGACATATTGAGGTTTTACCAGGATTTTTATTTCAAATTTTCTGGGTTCATTTGCTATGGTTAAAAATTATTCATTTCTGATTTTGAGCTGAGTATAAGTGGTCTCTGACCACTAAATTAGTTGAATTTTGTTATCATACTTAGAGAACTCTTTTAACTCCGAAATTTTTAGAGGACCTTGGAGACACATTGGAGTGTCTTGGATAATTTTTATTGTCTTGGATTTGATGGTTTGAAATGCACAATAATTTGTGGTATGGATATGTGAAATCTGTCATCGTGCTGAAAATGAATTGATGAAATAATGACATTGGGTTCAAGTATGATATATATGAATGCATGTGAGTGACTTTAAGGTATATTTTGAGGCATGATTGGAATCATATTATGAATGAATGTGTATATGTGCCTCATCCATGGGTTTGGAAAAGTAAAGTGGATGATATATACGTGGCAAAAGAGAATATATGAACTTTAATCGTGCATATTCTGGCATATGGAGAAAACAGAAACAAGACTTAGATTGAATGAGGGAAAGGCAAAAGTAGGAACTTTTCTAAAATTCTATGAGTGTGCCTATTCTGACATATAGAGAAAACAAAACCAAGACTTAGATTGAATTAAGGAGAAGGCAAAAAGAGGAACTTCCCCTGAGATATTATGAGTCGGTAGACGTATCGGCTAGGAATAGAACTGTGTGTGATTCGAAAATGGAAAAAAATGAAGCCCAATGATCACGTATAGGAATAAGCTCAATCTTGATAAGCAGTCTATTTCCCTTGTATGGTGTAATCCACTATAAATACCATTTAGTATAAACTATCTATTATGGAGTTGTCCACGGCAGATACCCGTTGGGTATAAACTAAGTCTTTCCTATGTCAATCAAGAGCGAAAGTTGCACTAAATTGAGTTTTACAGCATGATATAAGCTAAGTCTTTCTTATGTCAATGAAAAGAGAAAAGTGCACTAGATTAAGTTCCTTGGCCATGAAAAGGAATGCATAAATTATTATTATTTTTGCATATAAGTTTACTTGATAACGCTTGTAAGAATGAAATTTCTACTTATGTTTTGGTTGTTATTTTTGGATGTCTGCTTAGGATGATCTACTAGATGTTTGACATTATAATACATATGCATTAAGTGATTGATTATTAAAAGCTACTTACTTTGGAAGTACGATTTGGAACTTTAAAAATGGACCATTGGTATGAAATGCATGATCACTCTTTTTCTAATAAACCGAAGTGGCTGGAGCAATAATAATGACATTATGAGTAAGTTTTGGAGAGTTGCCCTACTGAGAATTGTATAATTCTCACCCCTATGTGTTTTGTGTTCTTGTATAACCTCTAGGTTGATCTAGAGAGCGATGTGGCTGCTATATGAAAGAACTTCGAATTATAGTTGTTTCGTAGTTGATATTGTTATTATGTTGTATATAGTTGCAGGCCTATGTGTATGTAAATATAATAGAGATTGAATATATATTAAAGTTCATAGCATAAAGCTTCCTTATGTAATTGACTTTATACTAAATAGATATTTTGTATCTTTGTTATATATTTTAGTGAAACTACGCTAGTTATTAAATGATCCCATTGAATTTGCTATAGTTATTTAAGAAAGGTTCGCTAGTTTATAAGTAACAACTCTCGAGTCTGATGTTATGACTTAAGGATTGTAACGCCCCGATTTTCTGTCTGAGTGGAAAATGACCAATATGCCTCTGAGGTCATTTTTGGCCCAGAATTCAAGGATGGCCGGCCCGACAGTCCTCAAAGGGCCAACTCAATGTTTGAAGGGGATTGAATGGCCCTTGAGTGGTTTCGAAGGCGAAAGTCTCATTTTCTGCAGTTTCGAGTCAAAATGACCAAAATACCCTTATAGCATTTTATGCTGGTAAAGGTGCCGTTTGAGCCCGAAACTTTCCCCAAAGGTTTAAAACAATGTTTTTACATGTTTAAAAGCGTCTGTTTAAGTCCCAATGGTCCCAGGCAGTTTTAGTGCAAAATTACAATTTTGCCCCTAGAATAGTATTTTTGAGCCTAATGACGTAATTAAGCAAACCTAAGCAATATTAGGCTCTAATAGAAGATTAATTAATTTCCATAATTAATCTAGAGTCAAAATAAAATATTAAAATTAATTAGAACCTAAAATTACTTAGATTAGATTTAAATCTCTTTTTAAAACTCAAGATTTCACTCTTAGAATCTTGAATAGTGTTTTCTCTCTCCAATTTCTTAAATCAAGGAATTGTGTCTAGAATTGTTTATGCACTAAAATGAGTTTATAACTCACTAATGATGCAAGACCACTCCTTAAATATGTCTTGACAACCTTAATTACCCATCTTCTCACCTAAACACTTTCTTACAAATTCCTAATCTTAATCCTAATCAAAGATACACCTAAACACAACTCTAAACCACAATTAAAATGCAAGAAAACCCTCCCCCATGGCTGATGCACCTTCGGCCATCTCTCCCCCATTTGCATCACATGTTGATTTGTTTCTCACTCAAAGAACCATACTTGAGCCATACCTTGAACCATACCTCACTATACTTTGAACCATACCTCACCATGCCTCAAGATCACAACATCTCACCTCATGGACCTCATGGGGTTGCTCTTGTTGGCCGAAACTTCCTCCTCCCTCTTGCACCTTGCATTTGTTTCATTTCTCTATAAATAGTATGCATGGGTGAACTTGCATCATTTTGGGTTCATTTGCTAAGTGTAAGTTTTCAAAGAGCACTTCAAAGCTTTCTTTTTTCTCAAGTTCAAGTGTTCAAGTTCTTCATCCTCTTTTCTCATCCCAATCTTCAAATCACTTGGTAGGGATTTTCTTTCAAGTATTTCCTTTATTTAAGTTCTTATCCTAGTTATGTGTTTATGGTTTCTCTTGAGTCTTTTTAGAACTTCCTTCCCTCTCCATTTTCCTCTTCATTTTCGGCCATGGGCCTTTGAGGACAAGGGAATGAGAGCTTGATGATGAGGTTTCATGGTGGTGATGTCCATCACTTGAACAATCTCTAAAGCTTGATCTTTGTTCTTAAGTTAAAGATGTTTTTAGTTCTTTCTTCTTGAAATCTTTCACTTTGATGATGTTTTAAAATGGTTACATGAACTCAATGATGAGGACTCATGATGTTGGTGTTAATACATCATCAAGATCATGGTCTCTAGAGTTTCAAATGTTTCCTTTTCTCCTTAAAAAGTTTCGGTTCCTTTTCCTTTTCTTTCTCCAAATTTTCGGCCATGTTGGCCAATGAGATTCATAATGGCTTGGTGATGAGAGCTTCTAGATGATGACTATGTGTTCATCACAATGAGGCCTCTAGAGCTTGAGTTTTAATAAAAATGTTATTTATGACCACATTTCAAGAAAAGAAACTTTGTGTTTTAAAGAACCCTTGAGGTTCACTCTTGTCTTCACTTTATCTTGTCATGATGAGTTTGGATTGAGGTTTAAATTCCTTTAAAGTCTTATATGAACTCTAATAAGAAATAAAATGGATTAGCATTCATATTTAAATTCAAGCTTATGCATTACATATTTACTTTGAGCTTTGCATTCATATTTATTTTCCAAGCCATCACTTAAAGTTAAAGGATAAAGAATGGAGTGCACCTCATATTTACATTCTTGTCTAGCATATTTACTTTTCATCACTAAAGAACATAAAGATTTAAAATGAGAGCTTGCACTATCACCTAACTAAATCTCAAAGCCTTTCTATTTCGGCCTTAAAGTTGATTGTTGCTGGGCCTAGAGGACTAAAATAAAGAAATGAACTTGCATATTTATATTTCAAGTCTTGCATATTTATTTCAAGCCTTGCATATTTATATTTCAAGTCTTGCATATTTACTTTAAGCTCTCACTTTACTTTGTAATGAAGAATAAAAATGAAGTGCATAACATGTTTAAATTATGTCATCACTTAAAGACCTTAGAGCTCAAAGACTTGCCCATTTTATCTCAAGTTAAAGTCTAATGTGGAAGCATTCTTTGAATGCATAATTTTGGTCATGTAGTGATGATGAACTTGGAATGAGTTTCATTTAGCTACAAGGGCCAACAATCTAAGTTTTAAGATTCTCTTTAAGCCTCATGAATTTTATGAGATTAAGACCAACAAGATTTATGAATTTAATTCTCTTTTAAGGAGGGATCAAGTGGTCACTGACCTAAGGATGTTTTTAGCCTCTTTTACAAAATAAAATGGTTTGCAAAAGAGTTTTAGAAGTCCTAAAAATGATTCCAAGAGAAACTAGCAACTTATATGTTTTAGAAATATCAAGTTATACATCTTTTTGGGACTTGATGTTTCGGCTCGCCATGATGAGTTTGCTGCTGTGTGATGATGTTTTGATGTGTTAGAATGTGTGAAAATTATGTATGATGAGGTAGGGACATTTCTATGCATGATAGGAGAGGAACTAGCTTTCTAGAAAAACCGTAAAGTCAAGATTTGGCATAGTTTTAACCCATTTGTTTTTGGATACTGCCCAACTGTTTCAATGGGAATATAATCAGATTAGGATTGTTTAATCATGAAAAATTTGGTTACAATTGAAGTAGGATTGAATTTTAGCATCTATAGAGAAAATTAGTAACTAGAAAACTGTAAAATCGCAATTCTAGAACTCTTAGAACATTTAATTTTTAGAATCTGTCCAGAAACCTTATAATGTAGTGAACATGGTTTATAATTAGTTCTTAGGCATAGGAATGCCTCATAATTGGTTTAGGTCAAATTTATAGCGGCTTAGGCGAAGACGGAACCAAGAAAGAGTCTAAAACGTAAGTTCTAGAACCCCGTAATTGAAAGTTTATAATGCTGCCCCTAAGGAATGGTGTTGCCCAGATTTATTAAAGAGCATAAAAAAATAGTAAGATTTGTTAGGAGAGAATCCTTAGGTGCATAAGAGGTTGATAGAAGATGATATATTAATTACATTACAAGTTTAAGGCCCGTAAGGGTCAAAGGATAAGATACCGTAGGACCAAGATCATAATGAATTTTCAATGTGGCTTGTGAACATATGAGAATGATTATGTGAATGCATGGAATTATGATGGAGGATGCATGTATGATTGACTTATGTGGCATAAAGTAAATTTGGAAGAAATTCGGCATGCTGCTGTTATGCTACCGAATTTCTGACAAATTTGGGGACGTAGAAAGTTTTTGAGAAACCTATGAGATTTTTATTTATGAGGTACTAAGATGAATTCTTGGGTGACACCGGTTCGGCCAAGCACCCCCATGAAATGCCCCCTAGCCCGTACTGGATAAGTCGGGATTATGTTTATGATTATGGTACGCTTATCGGGATTGATAAGTAAGAACTAGTGACGACTAGTTAAGGTATGAGCTCATAACCTAGAGATGTGACACATTCTGGGTGACACCGGTTCGGCCGAGCACCCCCAGAACGATTGTCTTTTAGGGTGGCCTATGAGGAAGTAAAGTATGATGTTTATGTCACAAAGTTTCCCATATGAGAATTTAATTGCCACTTTATGCCACTATTATGATCTTCTTAATGTTATGATTATTATTCTTGCATTAAGTAGAGCCATGCATACTTTCTTTAATATGTTGCATCCATGACATTAAGAATCATACTAAAATGAATGGACCTTGGCTAATTATGTTTCAAAGCTTAAAAATGAACTTAATGTATGTTCACTTATTTTGTATACTAAACCCAAGGTTCCTGAGGACGTAAATGATGACACCTAGGTAGCAGGAGGCCCTACTGAGATTCTTTAGCAAGATTCTCACTCCCTCTATCCCATGGACATTGGGGAGGGTAGTGAGGCGTTTGTCACTTAGCCAGTACATGGAGGACGAGTGAGGATGGTTCCTTGCCGTGGAGCTCATGCTCGACCGATGCAGCGCATAGCCACCCCGGTCGAGATAGCCCAGTGGATCGCATACATCCCTCCTTTCCAGAGAGGCCCGCAGTAGAAGACAACTGTCGCGTTCCGGTGCTTTAGCTTTGACTAGGTTAGGATAGCCTTCTTTTGTCTTTAGGCTATCCATTTGTAGGCGCACTAGAGTTAGGAGAGTTTCTTTTTATGCCTTTGTTGTACTTTCATTTTCCATGTATTTTTATTCCAGATGTACTAAACTAAGTCCCACTCTTCATGAGTGGGCATATCATATTATAAAAATATGCACTTTAGTTCTATTGTGATATGCCTCTACTTGCTTTATGTTATGATGTTATGAGATGCTTGCTTTATTTGCTTCATGTTTTATTATTTATCGTGTCGCGTAGCTCTCACTTTGCTTTTATAATTCAAAAAAAACAAGACCAGTATTTCCACTAAGTATTTTAAAGTAATAAGAAAACTATGACGTAACAGACTAATGATTAATCTAAATATGTTCTAGAGTATTGGGTTAAAAATTAGGATGTTACAAGGATGACGTTTTACTTGGGAGGATGTTACATAATCAATCAACCTCTAGAATTGATCAATAAAATTAACAAATAAATGAAATCTCAATTTAATTGATAATTACAATGATCCAAGGTACCAATTGCTATAGCCTAGTTGCCAATTGGAAAGTTAATTCTAATGTTCTCCTTCAAACATAAACCAATAGATCTATCAATTTATGGGCAAAGGGTTTTCCTAAACAACAATCGCCACTTTAATTATTCCAATAAAGATTATAGCAACCACCACAATAATTAAAGGAATAGAAACTGCAAAACATTAAGAAAACCAATGCATTCAATATAAACAAAGGGTCTCAAATGTCATCCCAATCCATCTGGAAATCCCTACACTAGTAAAGAAATCTACTCCTCCATCTCTGGAGGATTATAACAATGAAGATAAAAGAACCTGAAAATAATAGCAATGATCCTTGCGACAATTTCCAAGACATAGCATCTTCACCAATGGAACCCTTAGAGAGAGAAGAATAGAGAAGAAGAAGATGTAGAGAGAGATGTAGAGAGAGAATAATAGCAACTAAAATGGCAGCCTAAAACGGAGTAAAAACCTAAATGAAAAGCTAGGGTAAAAGTATATAACAATCCCTTATATACTGCTCTCTAAAATGGGTCAAAGTGAGGCCCAAAAACAGGTTAAATGAGCTATTCTGTGTCATCGTATGACTGTTGCAGCGGTCAGCAATGAGCTATGCTGCTGAACGTCACTTTTTCAAGCGCTATTGACCACTGTAACGGTGGGCAAAATTCAAATTGGCCTTAGCACCAACAGCAGAAGTTGTAGCCCTTTGAATAAGCTTTTCAACGCCACCAAAATCACCTCAATTGAACATCTGTGGCTCCAAATATTGTGAAAATATTAACTAGAGGTCAAGTTGGACAGCATCAGAACATCAGCAACCTTTAATCTTGCAACTCGATTTTCACCAAGATACTCTTAGAACTGGGTTTTAAGCTGAACGTGAAAGTTGTAGAGGACTTCTTGAGATTTCCAAAACATCTTCATTTGTCTTAGTCTGATCCTTGTAGAAAAGAGATATAGATTTTCTCTTACAATGCTTCTTGCAATTTTGCTCAAATAAACTCAAGAATTCTTCTATTTTGCTTCCAAATTCTTCCCAACAGTTTCCAACCTTGTTCTTAATATTTGCACTTGATTCAAACCTCCTGTGCGCAAAATGATACTCAAAGAGACCAGTCAAACACAATAGGGTATAATTACAAGTTATCCCAAAATCAATGCAAAAGCCATCAATTTTATCAAAATCACACAATGAAGAATAAATCAAAATCCTTTTTAATTGTATCAACAACACATTAAAACTCATGTAAAAAGCTAAGGTTTAGAAGTAAGATAAGTGGCACAAAAACCTCTCATTTTAACATCCCCTGCTACTTTATAGATTGACGATTGTCCCCACAAACCAACATAGGTCTTTTTAGCGTGTTTTGTCCTCACTCACATGCTTCCTGGGAAAACTTCCCAAGAGATCACCCATCCCAAAATTGCTCCAAGTCAAGCACGCTTAACTGTGGAGTTCTTAAGTGATAGGCTACCAAAAAGAAGATGCATCTTATTGGTATAAGTAGTACAAATTAATTCATATAAGCCCTTCTTAACTGTATAGTCCCACACCTATACAGTCTTAGGATCCCTCTCATTCGGGTGTGTAATCAGTTCATTCATGTACCCCTCCGCTTTTGAAGTCTGCCAGGAGCCGTTCCTTGTCTATGCCTCTTTGCATCGGCGATCACTCCTCGACTTCGTAATCCCTAGGCGTTACATGCCCACTAGTGTCTGCTTGGTTCGTCCCCGAACCATACCATATTGGGAGAGGTACAGACTCTGATACCATAATGTAACATCCCCTGCTACTTTATGGATTGACGACTATCCCCACAAACCAACACGGGTCTTTTCAATGTGCTTTGTCCTCACTTACACACTCCCTGGGAAAACTTCCCAGGAGGTCACCCATCCCAAAATTACTCCAAGTCAAGCACGCTTAATTATGGAGTTCTTAAGTGATAGGCTACCGAAAAGAAGATGCATCTTGTTGGTATAGGTAGTACAAATCAATTCATATAAGCCCTCCTTAACTGTATAGTCCCATACCTATGCAGTCTTAGGATCCTTCTCGTTCGGGTGTGTAATCGGTTCATTCATGTACACTTCCGCTTTCGAAGTTTGCCAGGAGCTGCTCATTGTCTGTGCCTCCTTACACCGACGATCACTCCCCGACTTCGCAATCCTTGGGCGTTACACTTATCAAACTCTCGTACACTTAAGCCTTCACATGTCCTCATGTGGAACTAAGATCAAACCAAGGCATGGATGAGAAGCAGTAAATAAGGACTACAGTAGGCTCCTAACCTAAAATGCATGATGCATGAAATTAAATGACAATACACCAATCCAATGAACCTAGAGGCGCAACAATAAACTTTTACATCAACAATCAAGAGAATTACAACAAGCAAGTCATGATCAACAACATAGCACACAAAGTAGAATCTGTATATGATGTATGAATCAAGTACAAAAATCCTCCCAATGTCAGTGTTTACCCCTCATTCACTCAAGTGTTTTGGGTTATGATGCACACTCAATCACCTCAAATGAAAATGCATTACCATAAGCTTGCTACAGGTCTCTTTCTCCATTTTGGCATACACATATGCATACTGAATCAAGCAGACTTACCTTTAGTTGTAATAGGGCTTGGGTAAAGGTGGATAAAAATATAGGCCAATAGGGTTAAACCTCAAGTCAAAGGAGAGCAAATGCATACACCAGGAGCATAAGTGCCTAAGGGTATAGTTTGTCTAACATAACACAATTATAGGCCTTTCTTTTGCAATATAGCACACTTTCAACTCAAGCTTTTCCTAAAATTTTTTTTATCAAACTTGTATTTTTCCTCTCTTTTTTTTGTGTGCCACTTGTTGAATTTTGCGTACACATTGTTGTTCCCCCACACTTAAACTGAAGCATGTCCTCATGCTCTTCCCCACACTTATGCTCAAGCATGTAGAAGAAATGCACAAATGCTCTCCTAAGCCTAAAAGGTTCAGAATTTTCATGGTTTTTCACTTTTGGCTAGGGATGTGCTAAAATAAAAGAATAGGTAATAAAGCTCAAGGGGGCTAAACGATGGTAACATGCAAAGGTTGGCTATATGAGCAAGTAGCTATAAACAAGAAAGATGCCTCAATAATATTCAAGCATGCACATGGAAACATATATTCAAGCAAGACCCTAAGCAAGTTCTAGAATACAAATCCAGAGAAGGAAACACACATGAACAAATAAGTATGGAATATTATAATCCAATCAAAGAGGCTCAAAATCTCATAGGTAAAAGTGCATGTACTCAATCCAAACAACACAATGAATCTACCAACCATGCAACACAAGATAAAGTCAATCCCAAGAAAGTCAATAATGTGGTGTGAGCCTATGCATGTAACCTCTAAGGTGCCAAAAGGATGGTGTAAAATATAAATGAAAATAAATATTATGCAAGAATTAAAACTAAAAATGAGAAAAAATAAAATACAGAAAATAAAAGGGAAAGGTAAAGAAAAACCTCATGGTGGGTTATCTCCCACCTAGCACTTTGCTTTAACGTCCCTAAGTTGGATGGTCAGAACCCTCATGAAGGGTGTGTAGCTTCAACCCAAAAATAGGTTGTTTGAGCCCTTAGATCTATGGAGATCTCATGAAAGTGCATCAGTCGGTTCCCATCAATGGTGCACCGAACCATCCTAGAATTCTGTAACTCAATTGCACCATCAGGGTGCACATGGGTGACTAAGAATAGTCTCTTCCATCTAGACTTTGGCCTTCTAACCATCAGTTTTTCCCGGGGCTCATGCAGCAAGGTCCACTGCCCCTCACAAGGCTTCTTACCTAACATGGGCTGATCATGGAGCACCTGCAAACTAATGATTGCTACTTGGGTGGTGTACCTGTATTTGAAAACTTAGGACATTCTAAAATAACAGGTGCATCATATCCCATGGAAGAAGAAATAGTGGAGAATAGGGGATCTGGATCTTTACAAATCATATTACCACAGGCATCATCAACTAAAGAATTAATGACATTAATGCCAAACATGGAGTGTTCGTCTTGGGGAATGTTTCATAACATCAGATAAATTAAATTAGACTTTCATGTCCCTACACTCCATGGATAATGTGCCAGAATGAACATCAATCAAGGTTCTAGCAGTTTTTAAAAAGGGTTCCCTAAGATCAATGTATGTTGGCCGGCATTGGCGTCATTTTCCATTTCAAGCACATAGAAATCAACAGGGAATATTAAATCATTTACCTGGACAAGAACAACTTCCAATACTCCCTCTGGTTTTGTGATGCTGTGGTTGGCCAATTGAATTTGTTGCCTGGTTAGCTTGAGCTCTCCAAAGTGCAAGGACTGATAGAGTGATTTGGGCATAACATTAATGCCTGCTCCAAGGTCAGCTAGGACTCTAGTGATATGCAAGTTCCCAATGGTGCAAGGAACATAGAATGTGCCCAGGTCTTTGCACTTGGTTGGCAGACTGCTTGGCTTGATAATGGAGGAAGCATTGACCCCTATAGTCACCTTATCCTCCCCATTGCCCTTGATCTTCCTCTTATTAGTGCAAAGATCTTTCAAGAATTTTGCATATTTAGGAATTTACTTTATTGCATCCAATAGAGGAATATTCACTTGCACTTTTCAGAAGGTTTCTAGTATGTTCGGATCCAAATCCACTGTAGTGACTTTCCTAGAATGCATCATCTGTCTAGAACCTTTGCAGGTTCTGTGATGCACTATAGTGGTGGTTGACCGCTGTAGCGGTCAGCAGTAGGCCTTTCCTTTGAAACTGGTGATGGATCACTCTCGATGGAGTGCTGTAGTGCTCACTCGAGGAGTGTCTTGGCATTAGGCTTCCAACTGTTGATTCTATAGATCGCTGCAGCGCTAGTTGACCGTTGTAGTGCTCACCCAAATGCTTTTCAGGCTTGTCTTTAGCTTGTAGGCCTAGTCACTTGTAGAATTTTCATTCTAGACCTCAGAGTAATTGCACAGACATTTCCACTTGGATTGGGCAAGGTTTGAGAGGGCAACTAGGCAGCTAGGGCCTGTTGGCTTTGATTATTTTTCATCTGAGTCACCTCCTATCTTAGCTGGGTATTTTCTCTTCTAGTTTCCTGCATTTGCTCCGTTATCATTTTCATCATCTCACTCATAGTGGGATCTGATGAAGGAGGTGCAGGAAGGGCCGGTTGCCTTTGATGAGGTGCAAGTACTTTTGCTGTGAAGGTTGGCCCTGTTATTGAGAATCACTACCCCACTTCAAATTGGGGTGATTCTTCCAGCTGGAGTTATAAGTATTCCTAATGGGAATTGGCCTGCTTGATTCTGAGGTTGACTCTGAAAGGGGTATGTTGCTGCTATTCCAGTGGTTGAGTTATCTTGCAATGTTGGGCACATATTAGTGTGATGTCTATTTGAAATACATATGCCATAGACCTTAGAAACCATTGGAGTTGTTGCCTAGCTCACCATTAATTGTTGCATAAGGCTAGAAAGTTGCTGCAAAGTTTGGGCCAACAATGGATTTGGCCTTTAGTAGTTGTGGCTACCCTAGAACCAAATTGATGAAAATTGGCAACCATATTCCCAATCAAAGCATGGACTTCTTCTAGTGTCTTATCCAAGAGTGCCCCTCCACTTGCAGCATCAATCATGCATCTATCAGCAGGTACAAGACCTTCATAAAAGTATTGGAGGAATAGTTACTCTAGAATTTGATGGTTGGGGCAGCTGGCACATAGGAGCTTGAAATGCTCCCAATATTCATGGTGAATCTCATTTGACTACTGGATTCTAGAGATCTCTTTTCTAATAGAAGCCACTCTAGAGGCAAGAAAATACTTTTGCAAGAAAAGCCTCTTCATCCCAGTCCAGTTATTGACAACCCTATCAGGAAGGTTGAAGAACCAATTTTCTACTGCACTCTCAAGGGAAAAAGGGAATTCTCTCAATTTAATATCATCCACTTCTACCCCATTGGGTCTCATGACAAAACACACCATATGAAACTTCTTCAAATACTGATGGGGGTCTTTTCCAGACAGTCTATGGAATTTAGGCAAAGCATGTACCATATGCCTTTCAAGCTCAAAATCACTGTCTAGCCTGGGGTAAGTAATGGCCAAGGGCTGCTGGGTAAAGTCAAGAGCAATGAGCTCCCTAAGTGTCTTATTCAAATCTCCCATGTTACCTGTATTTCCTGAAATACTAAACAGAGGATCAGAATGCTCAGATGCTTTCACTTGTTGACACAAGGGAATAGAATTTTTTTAAAATCTTTCAGAAAAAATAATTAAATAGCAAAAAATTTTAAAAAGTAAATAAATAAAAATAAAAAAATAAAAAATTGGAAAAAAATAGAAACAAAGAAAAATAAACAACTAAGTTCTAATGCATTCCTGGCAACGGCGCCAAAATTTGATGTGACTTGCCGCGACTCACAACAAATTAGAAAATAGTTGTAATGCTAAGTTGCACCAAAAATGTAGTAAATGGCACAATCTAGGTCATTTCTCAAAGAGGTTTCAATACTTAGTTGTGAAAATTGGGATTTTGGAAGAATGAAATTATAGTAATTGAAAATTAAAGATAATAGAAATAATAGAGAAAGATACTAGTGCAACGTAATCCTAGGATGGAAATCAATTATCATTGACTAAATATTAAACCCATTGATGGCTATTAGTAATAAATTACTGGCAATTCTACTAGAGATCAATCGACCTCTAGAATTGATCAATGAAATTAACAAATAAATGAAATCTCAATTTAATTGGTAATTACAATGATTGAAGGTACCAATTGCTATAGCCTAACCGCCAATCGAAAAGTTAATTCTAATGTTCTCCTTCAAACATAAACCAATAAATCAATCAATTTATGCCCAAAGGGTTTTCCTAAACGACAATCGCTAATTTAGTTATTCCAATAAAGATTATAGTAATCACCACAATAATTAAAGGAATAGAAACTGCAGAATATTAAGAAAACTAATGTATTCACTATAAATAAAGGGTCTCAAATGTTATTCCAATCCATCCAGAAATCTCTACAGTAGTAAAGAAATCTACTCCTCCATCTTTGGAGAATTACAACAATAAAGATAAAAGAACCTGAAAATAATAGCAATGATCCTTGCCACAATCTCCAAGACAAAGCACCTTCACCAATGGAACCCTTAGAGAGAGAATAATAGAAAAGAAGAAGAAGTAGAGAGAGATATAGAAAGAGAATAATAGCAACTATAATGGCAGCCTAAAACTGAGTAAAAAGCTGAATGAAAGCTAGGGTAAAAGTCTATAACAATCTTTTATATATTGCTTTCTAAAATGGGTCAAAGTAGGGCCCAAAAACAGGTTAAATGAGCTTTTTTGCATCATCGCATGATCATTACAGTGCTCATTGATTTGCTGCGGCCGGTCGATGTAAGCTATCTTTCTTTGACGTCACTTTTTCAGGCATTGTTGACCATTGTAGCCGTTAAAGACAGCTACAGCAATGGACAGAATTGAAACTGGCCTCGGCACTAGAAATAGAAGTTGTAGCCCTTTGAATAAGCTTTCCAATTCCATCAAAATCAACTCAATTAGACATCTGTGGCTCCAGATATTGTGAAAATACTAACTAGAGGTCAAGTTGGACAGCATCAGAACATCAGCAACCTTTAATCTTGCAACTCAATTTTCACCAAGATACTCTTAAAATTGGATTTTAAGCTAAACACAAAAGTTGTACAGGACTTCTTGAGCTTTCCAAAACATCTTCATTTGTTTTGATCCGATCCCTATAGAAAGAGATACAAATTTTCTCTTACAATGCTTCTTGCAATTTTGCTCAAATAAACTCAAGAATTCTTCTATTTTGCTTCCAAATTCTTCCCAACAGTTTCCAACCTTGTTCTTGACATTTGCACTTGATTCAAAGCTCCTGTGCACAAAATGATACTCAAAGAGACAAGTCAAACGCGACAGAGTATAATTACAAGTTATCCCAAAGTCAATGCAAAAGCCATCAATTCTATCAAAATCACACAATAAAGGATAAATCAAAATCCTTATTAATTGTATAAACAATACATTAAAACTCATGGAAAAAGCTAAGCTTTAGAAGTAAGATAAGTGGCACAAAAGCCCCTCATCAGATCGCCCTTTTGTACACCCAGTTTCTAGCTTTCGGTTCTCTCTTGCTTCCCCCTTTGGCTACGATCTCATCTTCGAGCGTATGTCTTTGTGAGGAGAAGACTCGTTGCATCTAGCCGATCGCTTTTGCCATTCGTGACTTCCCTGAGTATGTGCCTCGTTCCCCCATGGCCCATTCAAAGACGGACCCATCTAAGGACTCAGCTACTCAGGTGCCATCTGAGGGTTTTTCCCCCATCGTGCCCATGGAGTTTGGTGAGAGCAATGAAGCCATAGTGATGCAGCTGATTCATGGAGGACGAGTGAGGATGATACCCCGATGTGGAGCCCATGGCCGATGCGTTCACTATTTTGCTACTCCAGCCGAACTAGCTCAGTGGGTTGGATATGTCCCTCCTCCTTGGGGCGGGTAGCAGTAGGAGCTGGCAGTGGTGTTGGTAGTGCTTGTGCATATAGTCGCAAAGGATAGCCTTCTTTTGCTTTTGAGGTTATCTACTTTAGATGTACTCTAGTGGGTGAGGTTTTCTGGTCTATGTATTTTATGTTTTCCATGTATTCCATTCGGATGACTGTACTTATGCTACTATTCTACTTGGTGTATGGCAGAACCTTTATTACATATATATAATATGATGGTTGTGATGTATGATCTTGTGATTTTATTCATAGCATGTATGGCTTATTATTATTATTCACGAATCAAATGAATATAGTGTCCATCTTATGCGCGGCTCACGTTTTCACCTCTTATTTCAAAAAAAAAATTTTACCTATATTTTCACTAAGTATTTTCTAAAAATTAGAATTAAGAACTGGAACAAAAGAGTAATGACTAATAATTAACTTGAACATGTCCTAGGCATGTTAGGTTAAATATTAGGGTGTTATACTTAGAACTATAGTGTTGATAGACTCTAAAGCTCACTTCTATTTTGTAAGATTGAATGAGGTTAAATAGTTTCATTCTTTAAAAAGTCTTGAGCTTAGGAGCTTAATAAAATATAAAATTGTATTGTATTCATGTTTATGTTTCAAGCTCTTGTAAACACAAACATAATTGCTGTAACCCAATCTAGTAGTGATCGTTGTGAGATCGCTTGAAGAGGCTAGTCAAAGACTACTTGGAAGTGATAGCAGAGTGAGCTACTGGTCGTGTAAGAAAGCTTGAGAACGTTATTGAAAGGCTATTTGACTTTTCTTGGGTTGAGAAAAGGTTGTTTAGCGGAACTCAACAGTTATTGAGAACTGGATGTAGGCAGGTTGGTCGAACAAATATAAAAGCTATTGTGCAGTATCTACTCCTTCCTTGAATCTCCTTTATATTATGTTCTATGCCTATTATATTTGTTTTTATAGAAACCTTCTTTAACTCAATTTTCATATCTCTATTTTAATTTAGAAAGTCACTTTTTAACATAGACTGAAGTTTTTTTGCTGCACTTCAAGTTTACACTTGATAATATTTGTTTAAGTTTTTCAGAAACTAAAAAGGAAAGAAAAGACAAAACACGATTGAACCACCCCCTTCTCATGCACTTTTCAACCTACATTTGGCATCATAGCTCAGGCCTCTGAGGGGTTAAGCATTCTAATGACTGTAGAGGCTAAATATCCTTACGATAAATGGCTCAAAATATCCATATTACAGAAGGACACTTTATAAACAAACTACCATTATTTGATGGTGGAGACTACGTGTAACGCCCCGATTTTTCTGTTTGAGAGGAAAATGGTCAAAATGCCCCTAAGGTCATTTTCTGCCTGGAATTCGAGGATGGCCGGCCCAGTAGTTCTCGAAGGGTTAACTCAATGTTTGAAGGGGATTAGATGGCCTTGAGCAGTTTTGCAGGCGAAAACCTCATTTTCTGCAGTTTCAGGTCAAAATGACCAAAATACCCCTATAGCGTTTTTACACGGGTAAAGGTGCCGTTGAGCCTGAAACTTTCCCCAAAGGTTCAAAACAATGTTTTCATGTGTTTAAAAGTGTCTATTTAAGTTCCGGTGGTCCCTGGCAGTTTTAGTGCAAAATTATGATTTTGCCCCTGGAATAGTGTTTTTGAGCCTAATGATGTAATTGAGCAAACCTAAGCAATATTAGACTCTAATTGAAGGTTAATTAATTTACATAATTAATCTAGGGTCAAAATAAGTCATTAAAATTAATTATAACCTAAGATTACTTAGATTAAACTCAAAACCCCTTTCCTTTTAAAGAACTCAAAGCGTTTAGAACATAGAATCTTGAATAGTATTTTCACTATTCACCCTCTACACTTCAAAAGGAAGCCTAGGATGTAGTTGAAAGCCTAGGATAAATAGAGATAGACTCCCCTAAAAGGCTAGAATGCCCACTAATCATAACCTACATAGCCTTAATTACCTATCCTTTCACTTACACATTTTACTATAAACTCTTAATCTTAGGCCTAATCCAAAAAAATACACTTAAACACATCACTAACCCACAATTAATAAAACAATTTCCTCCCCTTGGATTCCCCTATAAGTGGCACCACCTCATACCCTATACCTCACAAGTTTGTTCACACATACACTCAAAGAACTATGCCTAAACCTATGCCTAAACCCATGCCTACATCTTACCTTGAAATAACACAACCAAGAGATATTTTCCCTCCTTTTTCCCCTCAATATTTCGGCCACCCTTGTAACACCCCGATTTTTCTGTCCGAGGGAAATGACCAAAATGCCCCTAAGGTCATTTCCTGACCCGAATTCGAGGGTAACCAACTTGGTCATCCTCGAAGGGTCAACTCAATGTTTGAAGGGGATTGAATGGCCTTTGAATGCTTCCGGAGTCGAAAATCTCGTTTCAGCATAGCTGGTCAAAATGACCAAAATACCCCTATAGCGTTTTTACGCGGGTAAAGGTGCTATTTGAGCCCGAAACTTTCCCCAGAGGTTTAAAAACATGTTTTCATGTGTCTAGAGGTCTCTGTTCAAGTCCCGGTGGTCCCGGGCAGTTTTAGTGCAAAATTACGATTTTGCCCCTAGAATAGTGTTTTTGAGCTTAATGACGTAATTAAGCAAACCTAAGCAATATTAGGCTCTAAACGAAGATTAATTAATTTCCCTAATTAATCTAGAGTCAAAATAATTTATTAAAGTTAATTAGAACCTAAAATTGCTTAGATTAAACTTAAATCCCTTTTTAGAACTCAAGATTCCTAGTCTTGGAATCTTGAATAGTGTTTTCTTTCTCCAATTCCTTAAATCAAGGAAATGTGTCTAGAGTTGTTTAGACTCTAAATTGAGGATTTAACTCACTAATGGTGCAAGACCACTCCTTAATTATGTCTAGACCACCTTAATTATCCATTTCCCTTACCTAAACACTTTCTTACAACTTCCTAATCTTAAGCATAATCAAAGATACACCTAAACACAACTCTAAACCACAATTAAAATGCAAAGAACCCTCCCCCATGGCTGATGAAGTTTCGGCCATCACACTCCCCATTGGCCACATGTTTAATTATTTTCTCACTCAAAGAACCATGCTTGAGGCCATACCTTGAACCATACCTCACCATACCTTAAGCCATACCTCACCATGCCTCAAGAACACATTATCTCACCTCATGGCCGAGAACCCCTTCAGCCCTCACCCCCTCCATTTGTTTCATTTCTCTATAAATACAATGCCTTGAGGAGCTTGCACCACTTTTAGATCATTTGCTAAGTTTAGGAACACTCAAAGCTTTTCTTTTTCTCTCAAAGTTCTTGTGTTCTTCAAGTTCTTGGAGTTCTTCATCATCTTCATCTTCTTCTTCCATCTTCAAGTTCATCACACCAAGTAGGGATTTTCTTTCAAGTATTCCTTTCTTTAAGGTTCTTGTTTCAAGTTTGATGTTCATAGTTTCTCTTGATTCCTTTTAGAACTTCTTTTCTTCTCCTCTTTCCTCTTTATGTTTCGGCCATGGGCCTTTGGAGTCCAAAGAAATGAGAGCTTGATGATGAGAGTTTCATGATGATGTTTATCACTTGAAACAAACTCTAGAGCTTGATCTTTGTCCTTAAGCAACAATGTTTCTAGTTTTCCCTTTCTTGAACTCTTGAGAGCTTTAGTTTTGATGATGATTCAAAATGGTTTTAAGGACACAATGATGAGGTCTCATGATGTTGGTGTTATTATATCGTCAAGATCATGGACCTTAGAGTTTTAAAATGTTCCTTTTTCTTCTTGAAGATTTCAGCCATTTCCTTAATTTTTCTAAGCTTCATGGTTTGATTTCCTAAAAATATTATGTTGAGTTCTAAGAACTCTAAGCTTGACTTTACCTTGTTTGAGTGAGTTTGGGTTAAGGTTGAGTTCCTTTAAAGTCTTGTTAAGAGCTCTAGAAAGATAAGATGAACTTGCATAATTTATCTTATGCTTGCACTCATGTTTACATTCTTGTTATGCACCTTTACTTTCAAGCTATCACCTAAGAACATAAAGATTAAAATGGACCTTGTACCATCACTTAATTTAATTCTCAAAGCCTTTCTATTTCGGCCTTAAAGTCGATTGTTGTTGGGCCTAGAGCACTAAAATAAAGAATTGAACTTGCATCATCACCTAATTAATTTCTCAAATGCCTATCTATTTCGGCCTTAAAGTCGATTGTTGTTGGGCCAAGAGCACTAAAATAAAGAATTGAATCTTGCATATTTACTTTCAAGCTTGCACGTTTAAGTTTATGCCTCACATATTTACTTTCAAGCTTGCACGTCTAAGTTTATGCCTTGCATATTGAATTTAAGTCATCACTTTATTTTGTAAGCAAGATTAAAATGAAAAGCATGAGCACGTTTAGTTTATGTCACAACTTAACAACCTAGAGCTCAAAGACTTGCCCATTTCGTTTCAAGTTAAAGTTCAAAGTGAATGCATCCTTTGAATGCATATTTTCGGTCAAGTAGTGATGATGGACTTGCAATGAGTTTTCACCTAGCTACAAGGACCAATAGTCTATGTTCTAAGTTTTCCTTAAAGCTTTACAAACCTTTTCAAGGTTATGTCGTCATAAGATATGACTTCATTCCCTTTTAGGAGATGAAACATATTTCGGTCATTGACCTAAGGCTTCTCTTAGCCTCTTGCTGAATTAAAATGATTTGCAAAGAGTTTTAGAAATTCTAAATTGATCCCAAGAGAAACTAGTTAACTTATGCACCTAGAAATGTCAATTTAACTCTCTTATTAAAGTTAAATATTTTCGGTTCTGATATGATGAGTGTGATGCTGTATGATGATGTTTTGATGTGTTGGAATGTGTAAAAATATCATATGATGATGTAGAAGCGATCCTATGCATGATAGGTAAGAAACTAGCTAACTAGAAATACCGTAAAGTTGGAATTTGACATAGTTTTAACCCATTTGTTTATGGATTCTGTCCAAACTGTTTTAATGGGAACATAATCAGATTTAGATTGTTTAGACATGAAAAACTTGGTATCATTTGAATTAGAATTGAATTCTAGCACCTATAGGGAAACTAGTAACTAGAAAACCGTAAAAATGCAATGTAGAACTCTTAGAACATTTATTTTTCTGGATTCTGTCCAGCACCCTTACAACATGATAAACATGATTAATAATTAGTCCTTAAGCATATGAATGCCTCATAATTGATTTAGATTTTATTCATAGCGCCTTAGGCGAAAACGGAACCAAGAAAGGGTCTAAAATGTAAGTTCTAGAACCCCGTAATCACAAGTTAGGAATTCTGCCCTATGCTATTCAGATTTAAGTGTGAACATGAGGATGATGAATGATGTTTAATTATGAGCCCTTAGGTGCATAAAATATGAGCGACGGATGTTAGAGAACCATATCTCATGATTAAGACCCATAAGGGTCAGAGCATAAGCTACCGTAAGGATAAAAGGTTGAAAGTTCTATGATGATGATGTTATTCATATGATGAATTCATGAGGATATATGTTTATGTGGCATAAAGCAAATTTGGAAGGAATTCGGTGTAATGCCATTGTGCCGCCGAATTCCCAACAAATTTGGGGACTTAAAGAGATTTTGAAAATTAAGGTACTAAGATGGGTTCTAGGATGACACCGGTTCGGCCGAGCACCTCCATAGAACTCATGTGACATCGGTACCATTTTATACTCTTAGGTGACACTGGTTCGGCCGAGCACCCCTAAGAGAATTGCCCCCTAACCCGTACTCAGATAGTCGGGATTTATGATTTATGATACGCTTATCGTTAAGTGGTAAGTAAGAACTAGTGACGACTAGTTAAGGTATGAGCTCATAACCTAGATGTATGACACGTTCTGGGTGACACCAGTTCGGCCGAGCACCCCCAGTTCGATTGTCTTTTAGGGTGGCCCATAAAGAAGAGATGTTTCATGATTATGATTATGTCACAAAATTTGTCCCATATGAATGTTACTATTGCCACTTTATGCCACTAAGTATGATGAGGCTCGATGTTATGTTTTATGTATGTGCATTAGGTAGTGCCATGCATACATTCTCTATGATGTTGCATTCATGACATTAAGATTATCCTAAAATGAATGGACCTTGGCTAAAGTATATTTTAAAGTTTAAAATGAACTAAATGCATGTTCAGTCATTTCGTATAATTAAACTCAAGGTTCCTGAGGACGTAGATGACGACACCTAGGTAGTAGGAGGCCCTACTGAGATTCTTTAGCAAGATTCTCACTCCCTCTATCTCTTTCTTTCCGTCACGTCTTCAGATGGCGACGTTCGTAGTGTTCGTGGACACCCCGACATGGGAGGTGCACTATGACCCAAAATTCACGGGTCATACCATTTTGAGGCGCGCACGGTCTGGGTTTTCATGTTCGTAGGACGCCCCTTTGCTCATCCCGTGCACACCCATCGCTTCTCCCCGACTGCACCCTATGGCGACGACGAGCGGGTTTTTGAGCGCGCACGTACGCATGACGAGAGAGTGCTACGCAGGCACACCGTCGCCTTAGCCATGCGAGATTATCCCGATTACATGCCTCGGACCTACTTCTCGGAGACCGACCCGTCCGAGGACCCGCCTGCCCATCCGTATAGCGAGAGCTTTGCCCCCTCTCCACCACTAATAAGGGAGGGCAGTGAGGATACCGTGACTCAGCCATGACTTGCATGACGACCGGAGATGCGGCCATACCGCGGGGGTCACTCTCGATCCCCGTTCCGCCTCTTTACGCCCGAGAAGCTCGCCCAGTTTCCCGGATACTTGCCTCGTTCGCGAGATGGACGTCAATAGGAGGTGACGATCGACCGATGGAGTACCCGGTTAGAGCACACACCACTTAGATGGGGATAAACCTTCTTTTGTTTAGAGGTTATCCTATTAGATTCACTCGGGTAGGGGAGTAGATCATGTTTATGTTTTATGTTGTATTTCCTTTCATGTATTTCCCTTGTACTAAATTAAGCCCCACATTTATAAGTGGGCAAATTATATATATATGAGATGATATTCAGTGTTATTCATGTCGTGCCTTATGCTATGATGTTATGAGACGTATGATTTGATCGTTACATCATATATCGCATCACGCGGCTCTCATTTTGTATTTCAAAAAAAATTTACCCGTATTTTCCGCTAAGTATTTCAAAGTAAAAATGAGAACTATGAAGTAACAGACTAATGATTAACCTAAGTATGTTCTAGAGTATTGGGTTAAAAATTAGGATGTTACAACCCTTCCCTCTACTCACCTCCCCATGTTTTGTTTCTACATAAATAGCATACATGAGTAAACTTGAGACACCTTTAGTCACTTGGCAAGTTTTAGTTTTCTAGAGCACTCAAAGGCTTTCTTTTTCTCTCAAGTTTCAAGAGTTCCTCTTCTTCAACTTCTTTTTCTTCTTCATCTTCTTCAACCTCATCCCACTAGGTAGGGATTTTCTTTCAAGTATTTCCTTCATTTAAGTTCTTATTCTAGTTGTGTGTTTATGGTTTCTCTTGAGTCTTTTTAGAACTTCCTCCCTTCTCCTTTTTCTTCTCTATTTTCGGCCATGGGCCTTTGAGGACAAGGGAATGAGAGCTTGATGATGAGGTTTCATGATGATGTTCATCACTTGAACAATCTCTAAAGCTTGATCTTTGTTCTTGAGTTAAAGATGTTTTTAGTTCTTTCCTTCTTAAACCTTGAGATCCTTAACTTTGATGATATCTTAAAATGGTTATATGAACTCAATGATGAGAACCCGTGGTGTTAGTGTTAATACATCATTAAGATCATGGTCTCTAGAGTTTCAAATGTTTCCTTTTCCTTCTTAAAAGTTTCGGTTCTTTCTTTTTCTTTCCCATGATTTTGGTTCCTTTCCTTTTCTCTTCTTCATAATTTTGGCCAACACTTGTTGGATGATCCAACATGATAGCTTGATGATGAGAGTCTAAATGGTGACTTTATGTTCACCACAAAGAAATCTCTAAAGCTTGAGTTTTCATGAAAATGTTATATAGTTCACTTATGGTTTTGTTTCCTTAAGGAATGTTATTTTGAGTTTTAAGAACTCTTGTCCTCACTTTATCTTGTTATGATGAGTTTGGGTTGGGGCTTAAGTTCCTTTAAAGCCTTGAATGAGCTCTAATAAGACATAAATGAACTTGCATATTTATTTTAAGCTTGCACTCATGATTATATTCTTGCCTTGCATCTTTATTTTTCCAAGTTATCACCTAAGGACTCAAAGATTAAAACAAAACTTGCATTATCACCTAATTAATTATCAAAGCCTTTCTATTTCGGCCTTAAAATCGATTGTTGCTGGGCCTAGAGCACTAAAATAAAGAAATAAACTTGCATTGCATATTTAAATTTCAAGTCTTGCATATTTATTTCAAGTCTTGCATATTTATATTTCAAGTCTTGCATATTTACTTTAAAAGTTCTCACTTTACTTTATAATGAAAGATAAAAATGAAATGCATAGCATATTTACATCTTGTCATCACTTAAAGACCTTAGAGCTCAAAGACTTACCCATTTCATCTCAATTTAAAGTTTAATATAGAAGCATTCTTTGAATGCATAATTTCGGTCATGTGGTGATGATGAACTTGGAATGAGTTTCATCTAGCTACAAAGGCCAACAATCTAAGTTTTAAGATTTTCTTTAAGCCTCATGAATTTTATGAAGTTAAGACCAACAAGATTTATGAATTTAATCCTCTTTTAAGGAGGAATTAAGTTGGTTACTGACCTAAGGTTATTTTTAGCCTCTTTGATAAAATAAAATGGTTTGCAAAGAGTCTTAGAAGTCCTAAATTGGTTCCAAGAGAAACTAGCAACTTATATGCTTTAGAAAAGTCAAATTGTGTATCTTTTTGGGACTTGACATTTTGGTTTTGTCATGATGAGTTTGCTGCTGTATGATGATGTTATGATGTGTTAGAATGTGTGAAAATTATATGAAGAGGTAGGAACACTTCTATGCATGATAGGAGAGAAACTAGCTTCCTAGAAAAATCGTAAAGTTGGAATCAACATGGGTTTAATCCCTTTAATCTTAATCAATGCCCAAACTATTTTAGTATGATGACAGTCAGTTTAGGATTGATTAATCATAAAAAAAATTTGGTTACATTTGAAGTAGGATTGAATTTTAGCACCTATAGAGAAATGTAGTAACTAGAAAATCGTAAAAATGCAATTCTAGAACTCTTAGAACATTTAATTTTCTGATTCTATACAGCGCCCTTATAATGTAGTGAAAATGATTTATAATTAGTTCAAAGGCTTAGGAATACCTTATAATTGGTTTAGATTTAATTTATAGAGCTTTAGGCGAAGACGGAACCGAGAAAGGGTCTAAAACGTAAGTTCTAGCATCCCGTAATCATAGATATATAATTCTGCCCTTGGAGTAAGGTGCTGCCCAGGTTTATTAAAGAACATGAGTGATAGTAAGATTTATTCCTAGGTGCATAAGAGGTCGGTAGGGAATGATAGAATAATTACATCTCAAGTTTAAGGCCCATAAGGGTCAAAGCATAAGATACCGTAGAATCAATGTTACATGTGGATGTATGTTTTATTTGAGAATAATTATGTAAAAGTATGAAATTATGATTGAGGATACATGTTCTAATCGTTTATGTGGCATAAACCAAATTTGGAAGAAATCCTGCATGCCACTGTTATGCTGCCGAATTCATGACAAATTTGGGGACTTAGAAAGTTTTTGAAAAACCCATGAGATTTTCTTAAAAAGAGATGAGGTACTAAGATGTGTTCTTGGATGACATTGGTTTGGCTGAGCACCTCCAAAGAACTCATGTGACATCGGTACCAAGATGTATTCTTGGGTGACACCGGTTTAGCCGAGCACCCTCAAGAAATGCCCCCTAGCTCGTACTAGATAGTCGGGATTATGATTATGATACGCTTATCGGGATTGATAAGTAAGAACTAGTGACGACTAGTTAGGTATGAGCTCATAACCTAGAGATGTAACACGTTCTGGGTGACACCGGTTCGGCCGAGCATCCCCAGAACGAATGTCTTTTAAGGTAGCCCCATGAGAAAGTAAAGTATGATGATTATGTCACAAAGTTTCCCACCTGAGATTTTAATTGCCACTTTATGCCACTACTATGATGATACTTGTTATTATGATGAATATTCTTGCATTAAGTTGTGCCATGCATACATCCTTTACTATATTGCATTCATGACATTAAGATTCATTCTAAAAGGAACGGACCTTGGTTAATTATACTTTAAAAGCTTAAAAATGAACTTAACGCATGCTCACTTATTTTATACACTAAACCCAACGTTCCTGAGGACGTAGATGATGACACCTAGGTAGTAAGAGGCCCTACTGAGATTCTTTAGCAAGATTCTCACTCCCTTTACCTTTTCTTTCCGTCACGTCTTCAGATGGTGACGTTCGTGATTTTTGTGGACACCCCAACATGGGAGGTGCATCATGATCCGGACCACGGGTCATACCATTTTATGGGTTGTTGTGTCGTTTGTGTATTCATGTTCATTGGATGACCCTTCAGTCCCCCTATACATTCTCACCGATTCTTTCCCGTCTCACCATTTGGCGACGATTTCGTGCTCGACCGCGCACGCCCTCGAGAGGAGCGGATCCATCGTACCCCACCGTCAGCCTCTGCCCTCCGGGACTACCCACAGTATGTGCCCCGTTCCCCCTCATCATTCTCCGAGACGGACCCTTCAGAGGACTCGGCCACTCAAGTACCTTCTGAGGGATCCTCCCCCACCGTATTGATAGACCTTGGAGAGGGTAGCGAGGCCACTGTCACTCAGCCGGTATGTGAAGGGCGGGTGAGGATGATTCCCCGCCATGGAGCTCACGCCCGACCGATGCAGCGTATAGCTACCTCGGCAGAGATAGCCCAGTGGATCAGATACGTCCCTCCCTTCCAGAGAGGCCCACAGTAGAGGAGTTTCTTTTTATGACTTTTGTTGTACTTTCATTTTACATGTATTTCCATTTCAGTTGTACTCATTTAATGTTGTACTAAACTGAGTCCCGCCTTTCTTGGGTGGGCATAATATATATATATATATATATATATATATATATATATATATATATATATATATCCACTTATGTAGTTTGTTTTGTTCTGCTGTGCAATTATGTGCTTTATGACCGGATGTTCATGATGTATTTATTTGGGTTTGTACTTTATTTCTCTCACGCTTCATCATTCATCACGTCACGTGGCTCTCACTTTGCTTTTATAATTCAAAAAAAAATTTACCTGTATTTTCTGCTAAGTATTTTAAAACAAAGAGGAGACTATGACATAATAGACTAATGGTTAACCTAAATATGTTCTAGAGTATTGGGTTAAAAATTAGGATGTTACACTACGCATCCTAGAGAGACATAATGGAGCTGTTCAAAAAATACACAAGTCTTGACTTGTAGGAAATTATTCAAGAAGGGGATTATGTTCCAATGGAAGAAGTTCCAAGTACTGAATATGCAACTTCCACCTCTAGAGAAGCTCCTAGGAGTAGGTGTTGCAACAAAAGGCAAGAGTTCAATTGAACTAAAGGCCAAATACCTATTGACATGTGTAGTAAGCAAATCTAAATATGAAAAAATCATTCCTTATGACACAGCTAAAGAAATCTGAGATAGAATTCACATGCTCAACCCAAAGAGATAGATCAATATGTTGGTCCATCAATACAAAATGATTGAGCAAAAGAGTATTGATGACATGATTACCAAGTTCATGCACATTGTAAACCAACTTAAAGGTTTGGGTAAGTGGTACTTAAACACTAAGATGAGTAGGAGAATCTTGAGAATTATTCTTGCAAAATGGCTTCCCAAGGTCACATCTATTACATAAGCTAAAGATCTTCAAATCCTTAGCCTGGATGCTCTCATTGGGTCTCTGAAATCCCATGAGGTTGTGCTCTCTAAAGTTCATAGTGAAAACAACAAGAAGATCAAATCTATGCTCTAAAGCCCTTACACAAGAAGCAGCCTAAAGGTAAATCAATTAAAGTTTCTAAAATCTTAAATGAAGAGGAGGAATCAGGAAATAAGTCTGAAGAAGAAGATGAGATCTCCATGCTTATGAGGAAGATGTCAAAAACTTGGAGAATCAGAATAAAGAAGAGAAAAGACATCAACTTCAAAAAGGATAGGAAGGTTAGGGGAAAGCTAGATAGTGTGATCTGTTATAACTATGGAGAGAAGGGACATTTTAAGACTGATTATCCCAAGTTTAAAGGTCCACAGAAAAAGTTCCCTCAAAGAAGAAAGGGATGCTAGCTATATGAAGTGATTCAGAAGAGTAGGAGGAAGGATCAGAAAGCTAAGATAAGCTTGAAGATATAGCAAACTTATGCTTCATTGTAAGCTACTCTTCAAAAGGAGAACTTGAGGTACATACATCCTTTGAATCTGATGTCCCTTACAATCAATTACTTGCTTTATATGATGAATTACTTCAAAATTCTTAGACCCTATACTCTCACTATCTCAACCTCGAAAAGAACCATTAGGAAATGGTTCTAGTGCTTGAAATAGACAAGACAGATATTGAGAATCTAAGGCTTAAGAAAGAATAGATCAAAGGAGAAAACAAGTTTTTAAATGTTAAACTCAAAACCTTAGAAGTTGAAGTCACTAAAAAAAAATAGAAAACTTAGCAAGTAATTTTCAAACTCTAAGGTAGCATTTGTTTATTGTCTCGGGATAGGAAATACAGGGACAAAGATAGAAATACAAGGACAATGGATACAGTGGAGACTGAGAGATAAATAATAAATATGTATATGGGTATTGTTGGAAGACAAATATTAAATTTTTGTTTACATATCCTGTCCCTACTATTCTCATATTTTGGAGGTATAGAAATTTTGTGTTTTTCTATCCCGAGGACAAAAAATTTTTCTGTCCCCTATTCCTGTCTCTATTACCAAACAGGTTTTTGTCTCCAATGTCTCTGTATTTCTGTCTCGAAAACAGCAAACAAATGCTACCTAAAAGACTTGAAAAACTCTCAAATCTGATCTAGAAAAGATGATAAATCACTTCAAGAATCTTACGCTGATACTTGATGACCAAAGGCCATGTTTTTTAAAAACTAGGTTAGGATATGGGAGTGTGGATGATAAAGGAAAAGTAATCTCATAAAAAAAGTAAAGAATAGAGAATCTTGTACTTTCTATCACAAGAAGGGACACCTATCGGACAAATGTTTTATGTGAAAGAAATCTGTAAAATAAGTTGGAAAACCTCCCCCAAGGGAAAAACTAACCCAAAAGGACCCAAGAAAGTCTGGGTAGATAAAATAAAATTATTTTTGTTGTAAGTGTGTTTGAGAATGCATGTTGACCAAGATTACAACTGGTACATGGACAGTGGCTGCTCTAGACCTATGTCTAGATCATGTAACACCCTAACTTTCAATCAATCCAACATTCCAATCATTCAAAAAAAAAAAAGAATGAGAACTTTAAAACAAAATCCTTGCCAAAGATATTTTCTTGTTCCAAAGAAAAGCTTGATCTTTGTGAAAGAAAATAAGAAGAAAAATCTTCTCTTTGAGCAATAACACTTTTGGCTAAGAGAGAAAGAAAAGGAAGGAAAGTTTTTCTTGAGTTCTTGTATTTAAAGATGGAAAGGTGTTGTTCTTGTAGTGGTGGAGGAAGAAAAGAGAGTCTTTGAGAAGTGAGAGAAGAGAGAATTTGATAGCACTATTTTGACACAAAGTCTTGGTCAAAAAAGTGGATGAAAAGAAATGAGAGTTTGTGTGTGTTTGTGTGTTAAATAAAAAAACTAAATATAGGCAAGTATGGGCAAGGAGTAGCCATGTAGAGGTATGGGGGGAGGGGGGATGGCTTGCCATGAGAAAGGCATAAGGAGGGGGGAGGAGATATTTTCTTTCTTTTGTGTTAGGAGTTGTGTTTAGAGATAAACTTGATTCGGTACTTGGTTTGGAATTGTTAATGGAGTGTTTGGGCTAGTAAGCAAATGATTAAAGCTATGTAGGACAAGATTAGGAAGTTGTCTTGCTCAATTAGAGTAAATTCACCTCTATTAGCTAGGAATCTCATCATATCATGGGTTCCATGATTTAAGAAATTGGAGAGAGAAAACACTATTTTATATGACATGACACAAAGTCTTAGATTAAGGAAGAGATTTTGAATTTTCCTAAGCAATCATAGGCCCTAATCAATCTCAATTAATTATTTTGACTCAAGATTAATAATTAAAATCAATTAATCTTTAATTAGAGCCTAATATTACCTATGTTTCCTTAATCACATAATTAAGCTCATTATGTCCTTAATTAGGGGTAAAATGGTAATTTTACACAAAACTCCTCAGGACTGCCTAGACTTAAATAGATATCATGCATCCCTTAAAAATAACATTTCAAACTCTCAAGTAAAGTCCGGGTCCAAACGGCAATTAATCCCGCGTTAAATTACCGCAAGGATATTTTGGTAATTTAGCTTGCAGAAAAACCAAAAATGAGATTTTCATCTCTATTACTATGCATAACGCATATAATTCCCATCCAATATTAAAATAACCCTTTGAGGATGGCCTAGGCCGACTGTCCTTGATTCCCAAGTAAAAATGGCCCCGGGGGCATTTTGGTCATTTGGACACTGGAAAAACCGAAGCATTAAAGATCTAAGAAGCAGTTCAAAAACTTGAAGCCTCAGAACTCTAGCTTAGTAAAATTTGCTGATGGAGGTAAAGCCAAGGTTACATGTAAAACCCGAATATTTAACCTAACACGCCTAGCACGTATTCAAGTTAATTATTAGTCGTTACTCTTTTGTTCCAGATCTTTTTATTAACTTTTAGAAAATACTCAGTGAAAATACAGGTAAATTTTTTTTTTTTTGAAATAAAAGATGAAAACGTGGGCCGTGCATAAGGTGAACACTTCATCGTTTGATTTCGGAAAATAGTATTAAGGAAACATCCACATCATAAGTAAAATCACAAATCATAACATAACAGTCATCATATATATATAAAAGGTTCAACCATATATCAAGTTAGATAGTAGCATTAGGTACAGTTATCCGAAATACATAAAAACATAAAGTACGTAAACCATAAATCCTCACCTACCCTAATGCATCTAAAGTAGATAACCCCTAAAACAAAAGGGGGCTACCCTATGCCAGTCATATGCTTGAGCACCAAACGATAGCTACTGGCTCCTACTACTACCCACCCCAAGAATGAGGGACACATCTAACCCATTGTGCCAGTTCAGCTGGAGTGGCCAAGCGATGCGCAAGTCGGGCATGGGCTTATCGATGGGGAGTCATCCTTACTCGTCCTCCACGTATTGGCTATGTAACTGTGGCCTCATTGCCCTCGCCAAAATCCATAGGGATGGTAGGAAGAAGAACCCTCGAAGGGTACCTAGGTAGAGGAGTCCTCGAAAGGGTCTATCTCTGAATGGTCCGTGGAGGAATAGGGCACATATTCCGAGAAGTCGTGGATGGTGGAGGCGGTGGCAGAGTGCGGTGAGTCCACTCCTAGCGAGGGCGCGCACACTCAAAGACAAGGTCATTGCCAAAAGGGGAAACAGGAGAGAATCGAAAGCTGGAAACTAGAAGTACAAAGGGGCGGTCCATGTATACAAAAAGATGAACGGCACAATGACCCATGAAGTGATATGACCGATGGGTGGCATCGTAATGCATCTCCTAACTAGGCGCATCAATGAAGATCATGAACATTACCACCAACCTCTGAAGACACGATGGAAAGAAAAGATAGAGAAAGTGAGAAACTTTCTAAAGAATCTCAGTAGGGTGTCCTCCTATCCTAGTGTCATCATCTACATCCTCGGGAACCTCGGTTTTTATTATAAAATAGTGAGCATGCATAAGGTTCAATTTTTAAGTTCTAAAATGTCATTTGCCGAGGCCCGTTCATTTTAATGTGCTTCTTAAATGTTATGAATACATCATACCTCATCATGAAATGCATGTCAGTGCAAGGTGCACATACTATATACAAACTTAATGATGCTCTTGAAACATGATGAACATAACATGAATCTTTACAATTTATCTTTTAGGTGACTTAGCTATTTTCTTTTTCTCATTTGGGGCCACCCTATTTCTTTCGCCTTTTGAGAGTTCTAGGTTATGAACTCATACTTCACTAGTCGTCACTAGCATACTCTTATCCTTAAGATAAGTTAACACTCAACCTTTAAGTATGGGATAAGGGGCTAGGATTACCTTTCATAACCTTTAATTCGGAGAGTCCAAAGAATCATTTTTTCATTGGATCACCTCTCATAACCTTTAATTCGGGGAGTCTAGAGAATCATTTCCATTTGTTTTATGTCACCTTAACATTAGCATGTTATTTCAAGATGCAAGAATACAAACATTTCACATAATTGTCACATGCTTTCACATTACTTCAACATATGCATCTTAAACGTTTCACGTGCAATCATAACATGCCATAACAATCATTTCTTCATGTAAACATAACCAATACATCAATCTTAACATCTCATACGACAAGCATTCTTTTTAACTTCTTAATTGGTAAAACCTCTAAATTGGGTAGACCTATCTTTTGCATTTATTTTTTTACACATCTAGGGGATCAATTCCAATGATTCTCACTAATTATTAACCTCAAGAATATCTCTAAACAAATCTGGATAGATTTGAAACAGAAAAGAAAATGAACCATTTCAGTGTTCTAGAAGTTACATTCTTGACCCTTTCTCATTACCGACTTTTCCTACGTCGCTAGAATTAATTCCTAAACCAATTTTGAGTGTTCCCTATATATTTATTAAGTGTTAAACATCATTTTCACTTAAATATCACCTACTGGGCAGAATACATGTTATTTGTCTTAAGGAGTTCTAGAATTCACATTTTGGGTTCTTTCTAGTTACTAGCCCTTCCTAAATTACTAAAATTAATTACCATTCCTATTAATGGCAATTTTCTCATGTTAAACACATTCCGTACAACATACAACAAATATGGAAAGTTTGGAACAGAGACTAAAATTTAATTTCCTAAGAGCATGTAAGGATACAAAATAGGCATTTCTAGTAGCTAGTCTTTCTTTAAATTAATTCTAGATCAAAAGATACACTTATAATTAACTACACCTTTATAAAAACACAAATAATACCCTTAGTTTAGTAGCAAGGCTGAGAGCCCAAGTGATTTTTGGTTGTGTGGACTAAGCTTTAACATTTTAAGAACAAGCTTATTTTTCGAGAAAAAGTTGCAAACTTTATTTTTTCAAGACAATAATGTATCATTCCTTATTTTCTTAAAGAACCAAATCTTATTTATAGAGATAGATATTTCATGGACCAAAATCCCCATGTAAGTTGAAAGGGGTAAGTCTTAAGCACTAGATTATTTAGGTGATGGTATAAACTTAAATATGCAAAAGCAAGTTTCATTTTAATCTTGGTATAATAAGGTGATGGCAATGGAAATATAAATATGATATGCAAGGCTCGAAATTAAATATGAGAATGTAAGTTCATTTTTAATCTTTAAGTTTAGGTGATGGCTTGAAATATAAACATGCTAGACAAGAAATATAAACATAAAATGCAAGTTCATTTCTTATCTTCAAGCTTTAGGTGACAACTTGGAAATAAATATGAGGTGCAAGGGTTGAATGTCAATATGAAATGCAAGGACTTGAAACATAAACATGAATGCATTTCCTTTTATTATTTCTTTAGGTTCTAGGCTCAAGACCCCTATTTAGAGTGATAACTCTAAAACACCAATCAACTCCAAGGTTTGCAAAGTGAAAGAATGTCCAATTGTTCCTTTTTAGTTTTATGCTCAAGACTCATTTAGAGTAATTAGTCTAGAACATCAATCAAGTTTAAGGTTGAAAAGGGTAAGTCTTGAACTTAAGTTAATTAGGTGACAACATAACCATATCATTTTATTTTTGCTCAAGTAAAACTTATCAAAGAAAACCAAGTGGCATCTTTATTTGCAAAAACTCTTAAAAGTGGAACCTTCAAGCTTTAGAGGTCAAGTAAATGATGGCTTTGCAACCAACATCCAAGATCCTCATCATCAAGCCATGGTTTTTCAAGAACAAGGCCATCAAGGCCGAAAATGAAGAGAAAGAAAAAGGAAAGTAAGGAACCGAAAATGAGAAAGAGAGGGAGAAGACCAACATTATAACATCTGAACCCAAGAGTAATATAGAAAAAAAGAATGACAAACTTCAAACCAACTCCCTACCAAAGGCATTTTTCTTGCAAAGAAAAGATCTTGGTCTTGCAAATGAGATGAGAAGAACCAATGTTCCTTGGAGCTTTAAGGTGATTTCGGCCAAGGAAATAAAAGAAGGAAGAAAGGTTTATCTTTGGTTTTTTATCTTGGATATGGAGAGGTTAAGTGTTGAGAGGAAGATCTATGGTGGTTGTGTAGTTTTTTGGGGTTGAGGAGTGGTAAAGGGTGGTGGTTCTTGAAGAATGAAAAAGAAGAAGAGAAGGATTCTTGGAGATCAAAGGAAGAAAGCTTGAGGTTGCAAGAATGCTCAAAGGTTCTTGCAAGCATTCCTTTGGTACCTATTTATAGAAAAATGAAACACATGGGGGCATGAGGAAGAGGAGTAGTCAGCGGCCATTGGGAGGGAAAGGAAGAGAAAATATCTCTTTTCATGGTATGGTGTAGGCATGGTTTAAGGTATGGCTAAATATGCCTCAAGGTATGGTTCTTTGAGTGTATATTTTAATTGAATTTCAACATGTGATGGCTGAAAATGGAGGAGGACTGACCGGCCATATTAAGGAGGAATGGGGAGGAGAAAATCACATTTTAATGTTGGTTTATGGATGTGTTTCGAAGTTGATTTGGTTAGGTCATGGACTAGGAGTTGTAATTAAGTGTATAGGTGAGAAAGTGAACAATTAAGGTGACTCAAGATAAGATTAAAGAGTGTTCTTGTACAATTAGTGCAAATCCACCTTTATTAGTAAGGAATCTGATCACATGACCATTCCCATGATTTAAGGAATTGAATAGAGAAAGTACTATTCCAAATTGACATGACACTAATTCTTGAATTAAGAAAAAGGTTTTCAATTTCTTTAAATAATCTTAGTCTCTAATTAACTTTAATTAATTATTTTGACTCTAGATTAATTATTAAAATAAATTAATCTTCGATTAAAGCCTAATATTGTTTAGGTTTTGTCAATTATGTAATTAAACTTGTTATGCTCTTAATTAGGGGCAAATCGGTAATTTTTCACAAAAACTTCCCAGGATCACCCGGGCTTAAACAGATGTTAGACATCCCTTAAAAATGGCATTTCCAACTCCCGGGCAAGGTCTAGGCCTAGCAAGAATTAATTCTGTGGCAATTGGACACAGGGACGTTTTGGTAATTTTGCATGCAGAAACTCAAAAATGAGATTCTTCTGCTCTATTATCACATATAACACATGTAATCACACATAATCCCTGTTTAACACTAAAACAGTCCTTTGAGGATAGCCAGGGCCGGTTATCCTTATTCTCCCAGTAAAAATGGTCTCAGGGGCATTATGGTCATTTATACATGGGAAAAATCGGAACGTTACATTACTCCCCTCCTTAAAAAGAATTTCACCCTCAAAATTCGTTACCTGAGAACAGCTCGGGATATTGTGCCATCATTTGTGACTCTCGCTCCCAGGTAAACTTTTCTGTTTGTCCCCGTCCCCACACTACTTTAACCAAAGGTATAGTCTTATTCCTCAATTGCTTGACTCCTTTGTCTATGATTCTTGTGGGTGGCAGGTTAAACGTCAGGTCTTCCCTTAATTGTACATGCTCTGGCTCTAATACATGACTCGAGTCAGACTCATATCTTCTCAACTGGGAAACATGGAAAACATCATGGAGGTTGGATAGCTTTTCGTCCATATACGGCCTCATACGGTGCCATGCCAATACTTGTATGATAACTATTCTTATACGCAATTTCGATCAACGACAAGTACTTGTCCCAGCTCCCCCTTTGGTCCAACACACGTGCCCTTAGCATATCTTCCAGTGTCTGGATGGTCCTCTCGGATTGTCCATCTATTTGAGGGTGGTAAGCGGTGCTTAGACATAGCTTTGAACCAAACACCTTCTAAAAGGCTCCCCAAAACCATGACGTAAACCATGGGTCTCAGTCTGAGATTATCGTCAACAGTACCCCATGCATTTTTACGATCTCTTGAATATATAACTGAGCTAACCTGTTCAAGGAGTAAGTTACCTTGATAGGTAAAAAGTGAGCTGACTTGGTTAGCTGATCTGTAACACCTCAATTTTTCTATCTTAGCGAAAATGACCAAAATGCTCATGAGGTCATTTTTTCACCTAGAATTCGAAGATAGCCGACCTGGTAGTCCTCAAAGGGTGAAATCAATATTCAAAGGGGATTGTATGTGAATGAATGTCAAGAGACTAGAAAAATTTCTTTTTCTAAGCTTTTAGGTCAAAATGACCAAAATACCCCTACAACGTTTTTAGGCAGGGTATAAAGGCTGTTTGAGCCCAGAATGTCCCAAAAGGTTTAAAATGATGTTTTTTATGAGCCTGGGCATGTCTGTTTAATCTTGGTAGTCCCGGGCAGTTTTTATGCAAAATTACGATTTTGCCCCTGAAATAGTGATTTTGAGCTTAATGACCTAATTAAGCAAACCTAGACAATATTAGGCTCTAATCGAAGATTAATTAATTTTTATAATTAATCTAGAGTCAAAATGATTTATTATAATTAATTAGAACGTAAAATTGCTTAGACTGAACCTAAACCTCTTTTAAAACTCAAGACTCCAAGTTATGGAATCTTAAATAGTGTTTTCACTATTCCAATCCCATGATTTAAGGAACCAAGGATATGATTGATAATCTTGACTGAATATGGTTTGACTCCATTACTGGGCAAGAGTGCTCACATATCATGCCGCAAATAGCCTTAATCACTCATCCTTTCACTCAAACACTTAACCACAAACTCCTAATCTCAAGCCTAATCAAAGATATACCTAAACACATCACTAAACCATAATTAAATAAGACATTTTCCTCCCCCTTGGATACGCCAAGAATGGCGTCACCTCATTCCCCATGCATCACAATGTTGCTCACTCAAACACTCAAAGAAGCATGACACACTATACCTAGCCTATACCTACAACCTTACCTTGAAATGACACAACCAATAAATATTTTTCTCTCCCCCCTTTCCTCTCCCCCCCCCCTCCAAAAAAAAGTGGCACCACTTTCCCCTTCCATTCTCACCCCCTTATGTTTCATTTCCTCTATAAATAGGTACCAAGGGAGCTTGCAAGAACCTTTGCTTATTCTCTTACACGAACCTTTTCTCATTCTCTTGCACCTCCTAAAGACTCTTTTTCTCTCAACTTCAAGGAGAAAAAGTTTTTGAGAAAAAGTTTTTAAAAAGTCCTGGGTGACACCGGTTCGGTCGAGCACCCCCAGGATAAATGTGATATATTCTGGGTGACACCGATTCGGTTGAGCACCCCCAGAACAGATGTGACATGTACTGAGACGCATTCTGGGTGACACCGATTCGGCCGAGAACCCCTAGAAAGAAAACCGGGAGGGTCTTGACATTGAGCTTGCCAGAGTGGACAAATAACTAAGTACTAGTTACCAGTAATTGTATTTCAAAGAAGGAAATATTCCTATGGACTCCCCAAATTAAAGGTTATGATAGGTGATCCTTATTCCCCCTAACCCATACTCTAGAAGTTGGGATTTATTATGTTATGCTTATCGAGAAGGATAAGTAAGAACTAGTGACGACTAGTTAGGTATGAGCTCATAACATAGAGATGTTTTTAGGGTGGACCCCCATGATGTAAAGTATAAAGTTTAATGTCACAAAGTTGAGAAGAGAGAAAGTTTCACGAGAAAAGTTACGTGCCACTTTATGCCACTTGTATGATATTGCTTGATGATGTACTCTATTATCTTCTTGCATAAAGTATTGCCATGCATTCGTGATTTGTTATGTTGCATACATGATATTAAGACTCATTCTAAAATGAAAAATGAATAGACTTTGGATAATTATGTTTAAAACCTAATAATAAACTATATATATGCACACCTTTTTATAATAAACCTAAGGCTTCTGAGGATATGGACAATGACACTTAGATCTGGGATTCCCTATTGAGATTCTTTAGTAAGATTCTCACTCCTTTTATTTTCTATCGCATCTTCAGACTCCGATGGCGACTTTCGTGCTGTTCATTGACACCCCCACCTGGGAGGTTCATTTCCACCCGGAGCATTGGTCATATCATTTTGAGGGCAGCTGCACAGTTCGAGTTTTTATGTTTTTGGGATGCCCATTCGCACACCCTGTACATAGTTATCATTTTTCTCCAACCTCTCCTTTTGGCGATGACATGGTCTTTGAGCGTATGCGGACGCACAACGAGAGGATACTCTATACGTATACTACCACGTCTGCTGTCCGCGACTTCCCAGATTATGTTCCTCGCTCCAGGCACTCGGAGACTGACCCGTCAGAAGATTCGCCTACCCACATCTATTTCGAGAGTTCTGCCCCACTCCCCTTCTGAGGGTGGATGGTAGCGAGGAGACAGTCACACAGCCGAGGTTAGCACGGAGGCCAGCCATGCGGCCCTGATGTGGCGCTCATGCTCAGGCATCCCGTGTGCCTACGCCCAACGAGCTTCATCCGTGGATCGGCTATGTCCTACCCTATTCGGACTACTAACAGTAGGACTCTTGGGGATCGTTAGTGCACACACAATACCACTAATTTATGGTAACCTTCTTTTGTTCTAGAAGTTATCTATCTTAGGTGCACGAGGGTAGGAGGTGACTTCTTTTATGTTTCCTTTGTATTTTTATTTTAGTTGTATCTCGCACTATGATGTACCAAGCCTATATAATATGATATTATTATGGTATGACTATGATTGTCTTATGTTACGAAGTTACTTGATGTTCTTACCTTGTGCTCTCTTTTGTATGAGCTATGTTTTACGATAACGTTCACTTAAGATACGCATGGTTCTTACCTTGTATTTATATTTTTCGAAAAAAAATTTATATGTATTTTCTGCTAAGTATTTTAAAGAAAGTTTTAAAGAATGAGACTAAAAGAGTAATAGACTAATGGTTAACCTAAATATGTTCTAGGAGTATTAGGTTAAAAATTTGGATGTTACATTTTGGTGTCAGAGTAGTTTGGTTCTCACAAAGCCTGAGGGTTGGACTGACTATGCTTCATAAGCATAATGCGGTAGACATGTCATATGTAGTGCTTGATAGAGATAAGCTATAGGTTAGATATGCATGACCCTGTTTGTTTGCGTGTGCCATGGTAACTAGCTCATTTCGCATGGAATATTGAGCCTGATCAACTCAGTGTTTGTTGTCCTATGTGTTTAGGAACCAATGGTACCCAGATGACAGACTAGGGCCCCAACCGAGGAAAACCAAAAGAATGTGACAGCAACAGCTGTTTGGGATATGGCAAAGGCCATGAAGCGCATGTTTGACTACATGAACCAACAGGGAGACGCTGCACGTGCTCCCCCTACAGCTGAGATGATTGAGCAAGCTAGGTTTGGCAAATTCCGCAAGGCTAACCCACCTGCCTTTTGGGGAGCCATGAATCCCAATAAGGCTGACGAGTGGATCAAGAATTTAGAGAACATTTACTCCGTGGTAGCCTATTCGGAGGAGCAGAGGATCATGTTCGCAGCCTACATGATGGAATCTGATGCCGAGATCTGGTGGACCGGCACTCGAAAACTACTGGCAGCTTCTGGTACTGCTATCGACTGGGAGCTATTCAAGACATATTTTTATGAGAAGTACTTCCCAGAGTCGGTGAGGAACGCCAAGGACATTGAATTTATGCAACTAACCCAGGGAGGGTTAACTGTCGCCCAGTACACAGCGAGGTTCGAGGAGCTGATCAAGTTCTCATAGGTGTTCCAAGGGAACCCCGATGAGGTGTGAAAATGCATGAAGTATGAGGCCAGGTTGAAAGCTGAGATAAACTACGCGGTAGCGCACATGGAGATTAGGGATTTTCCCACCTTAGTCAACAAGTGCCGTATACTGGAAGAAGGACAAGGAAAGCTCAATGCTGCAAGAGCAAAGCGTGCTAAGGGGCTAGGACCCCAAGCCGTAAGGTTTAAACCAATACATTATAATCAGTCAAGAAATCACTACAACCCCTATCACACCAACCAATTCAAGCCACGACAACAACAACAACAACAACAAAGAGCACCCTTCCACCAACAATCCAAACAACACCAAAGGCCACCTTTCAAGCACAATGGCAATAGGAACAACAACAACAACTAACCAGGAGGACCGGGAGGTTCCTGGAACAATAACAACCATCACCAAGGAGGGTCCAACAGGGCCAAAAACAAGGCACCTCAAGGAGCCCCCACTACCTTCTAGACCCACACCGACTGTGGAGTGCCCTAAGTGTGGGAAGAATCATAATAATCGCCCCTGCCTGGCTGGATAAGGAATATGCTTCAGATACGGGAAGCACGGCTACTATGCCGAGGATTGCACAAACGGGAGGCCGATAAACTAGAACCCCAGGCCACAATACCAAGGGAGGGTCTTCACCCTCAATGCCAAGGAAGTGAAAAAGTCTAACGACCTCATGAAGGTAAGTGCGAAGTAAACGGTAGAACTTTAACTGTACTGTATGATTCTGTGCAACCCATTCATTCATCTCACATGCTAGCGTCGAGTCTTTGAATTTGAAAGTTTCTAAACTTCCTTTTGATCTTATTGTTGCTACCCCCACTAATCACCCTGTAAATACCTGTAACTGTTGTTTAAATTGCCATCTCACTGTAGAAAATAGATCCTTTGTCATAGATTTTATTTGTTTACCTATGAAAGACGTAGGCATAATTCTTGGCATGGATTGGCTTCACGCCAACCATGTAATGTTAGACTGTGATACCAAAACTGTTGCTTTTCGTTCTCCCCCTAGCAAGACCAGTCAGACTTTGAAGCTTTACCTAAATTCTATAGAGGTCAACTGTAGTGGGAAGAAAACTAAGGGATATGTTCTCCTAGCCGCTAGTGAGATAGACTTTGAGCAAAACCTTGATGACATACCTGTAATAAGAGACTATCCTGAGGTATTTCCGGATGAAATACTCGAATTCCTTCCTGAAAGAGAAGTAGAGTTTTCCATCGAGTTAGTCCCTGGAGCAGGACCTATCTCTATAGCCCCTTATCAGATGTCACCCCTAGGGTTGGCCGAGTTAAAAACCCAGTTGGAGGAGCTTTTAGAGAAAAGTTTCGTAAGACCCAGCGCTTCACCTTGGGGAGCCCCCATTTTGTTTGTCAAGAAGAAGGAAGGAAGTATGAGGTTGTGCATAGACTATAGGCAATTGAATCAAGTAACAATGAAAAATAAGTATCCCTTGCCTAGGTTCTCCAAGATTGATTTAAGGTCAGGATACCACCAGATTAGGGTAAGAGATCAGGACATACGTAAAACCGGCTTTAGAACTCGGTATGGACACTTTGAGTTCACCGTGATGTCTTTTGGGCTAACAAATGCTCCCGCGGTGTTTAAGGATTATATGAATAGGATTTTTAGACCCTATTTAGACTAGTTCGTGGTTGTTTTCATAAATGATATACTCATCTATTAGAAGACCCACGAGGAGCATGAATGTTACTTACAGATGGTTTTAGAGGTCTTGTAGGAGAAAAAGCTGTATGCCAAGCTCTCTAAGTATGAATTCTGGCTGGAGGAAGTAAAGTTTCTAGGGCATATAGTGTCTAAAGGAGGCATAGCTATTTATCCTAGTAAATTCGAGGCAGTAATGAATTGGGATAGACCAACCACTGTAATGGAAACACAGAGTTTCTTGGGCTTAGCAGGCTATTATCATAGATTTATAAAAGGTTTTTCCCAGATCGCCCTACCCTTAACCAAGCTCACTAGGAAAAACGCCCCCTTTGTATAGAATCTCGAGTGTGAAAAGAGCTTCCAAGAGCTAAAGGAAAAGCTAACCACGACCCCAGTTTTGGTTTTACTTGACCCCAATGTACCTTTTGAAGTGTATTGTGATGCTTCGAGCAAAGGTTTAGGCTGTGTATTGATGCAAAATAGGCAAGTGGTAGCCTATGCGTCCAGACAACTCAAGCCTCACAAAGTAAACTACCCTACCCATGACTTGGAGTTAGCAGCCATAGTGTTCGCTTTGAAGATATGGAGGCACCATTTATATGGTGTAAGGTTTGAAGTTTTCTCTGATCATAAAAGCCTCAAGTACCTCTTTGATAAAAAGGAATTGAACATGAGGCAAAGAAGATGAATGGAGTTTTTGAAAGACTATGATTTCAGCTTAAGTTACCACCCCAGCAAGACTCATGTAGTCGCCGACACCTTGAGTCGAAAATCTTTACACCTGTCTCACATGATGGTAAAGGAAATTGAGCTAATAGAGAAGTTTAAGGATATGAATCTGGGGATATCTTTGACCAATGGAGGTATAAAGATGTGTCACCTTAGTGTGATAAGTGGTTTCAAGCAAAGAATCGTTTTAGCACAAAGAGAAGATGAGGAGTTTAGGGAAACCCTTAAGGTAGTAAAGGCGGGCAAGTTGAAAGGTTTCGAGCAAGGTTCTGATAGTTTATGGAGGTTTGAAGGGCAAATCTGTGTGCCACGGGATGGTGACCCCCGAGAGAAGATTTTGGAGGAGGCTCATAAGAGCCATTTCACTATTCATCTTGGTATAACCAAGATGTATCAGGATCTGAAAAGGATGTTTTGGTGGCCCGGATTAAAGAAGGATATGGTCACCTGAGTTAGTAAGTGCTTGGTTTGCCAAAAGGTGAAAATCGAACACCAAAAGCATTCAGGTATGTTATAACCCCTGTCAATTCCTGAGTGGAAGTGGGAAGGTGCATCAATGGACTTTGTGATAGGATTGCCAAAGACCCAAGCTAGCCATGACGCCATATGGGTGATCGTGGATCGACTAACCAAGTCGGCTCACTTTTTACCCATTAGAGTGACCTACTCTTTGGATAAATAGGCACAGTTGTACATCCAAGAGATCGTAAGATTACATGGCATGTCGTCGAAGATAATCTCGGATAGGGATCCGCGGTTTACGTCTCGTTTTTAGGAAGCCTTTCAAAAGGCATTTGGTTCAAAGTTGTGCTTAAGCACAGCATACCACCCACAAATGGATGGCCAATCAGAAAGAACGATCCAAACCTTGGAGGACATGTTAAGAGCCTGTGTTTTGGACTAGAAGGGAAGTTGGGATAAGTATCTGCCGTTGATCGAATTCGCATATAACAATAGTTATCACGTGAGTATCGACATGGCACCCTATGAAGCCTTGTACGGACGAAAGTGTCAATCCCCTTTATGCTAGCATGAACCTGGGGGAGAAAGCATTATAGGACCCAATGTAGTGAAGGAAACAATAGAGCAGATTAAGAGGATTAGGGACAGGATGCTTACGGCCCAAAGTCGGCAAAAGAGCTATGCGGATTGGCGGCGAAAGTTGTTAGAATTCAATGAAGGAGAACATGTATTCCTGAGAATCACTCCTACTACAGGCATAGGAAGAGCCATTAAAGTTAAAAAGCTGAACCCCCCATTCTTTGGTCCCTTTGAAATTCTCCAAAAGGTCGAGTCTATAGCCTACAAAATAGCCTTACCCCCTAATCTTTCTAATCTTCATGACTTCTTTCACGTCTCCCAGTTGAGAAAATATGAGTCTGACCCTAGCCATGTTTTGGAACTAGAGCAAGTACAGTTAAGGGAGGACCTAATCTTCAATCTGCCGCCAACGAGGATCGTAGACCACAGAGTCAAGCAGCTAAGGAACAAGTTCGTTCCATTAGTGAAAGTGGCATAGGGACATGGCAAGTCTGAGGAGTACACATGGGAACTGGAGTTAGAAATGAGGACAAAATACCCAGACCTTTTCTAAGGTAACGAATTTCAAGGATGAAATTCTTTTTAAGGAGGGGAGTAACGTAACACCCGATTTTTCTATTTGAGCAAAAATGATCAAATGCACCTGTGGTCATTTTTCCACTCGGAATTTGAGGATAGCCGACCCGGCAGTCCTCGAAGGGTGAAATCGATGTTCGAAGGGGATTGTATGTGAATGAATGTCAAGAGACCAGAAAAATTTCTTTTTCTAAGCTTTCGGGTCAAAATGACCAAAATACCCCTACAGCGTTTTTACGTAGGGTATAAGTGCTATTTGAGCCTGGAATGTCCCAAAAGGTTTAAGATGATATTTTTATGAGCCTGGGCATGTCTGTTTAAGTCTTGGTGGTCCCGGGCAGTTTTTGTGCAAAATTACGATTTTGCCCCTAGAATAGTGATTTTGAGCTTAATGACGTAATTAAGCAAACCTAAGCAATATTAGGCTCTAATCGAAGATTAATTAATTTCCATAAGTAATCTAGAGTCAAAATGATTATTAAAATTAATTAGAACCTAAATTGCTTAGATTAAACCTAAACCTCTTTTAAAACTCCAGACTCCAAGTCATGGAATCTTGAATAGTATTTTCACTATTCCAATCCCATGATTTAAGGAACCAGGGATGTGATTGGTAATCTTGATTGAATATGGTTTGACTCCACTAATGGGTAAGAGTGCTCACTAATTATGCCCCAAATAGCCTTAATTACTTATCCTTTAACTCAAACACTTAACCACAAACTCCTAATCTTAAGTCTAATCAAAGATACACTTAAATACATCACTAAACCACAATTAAATGAGACATTTTCCTCCCCCTTAGATACCCCAAGAATGGCGCCACCTCATTCCCCATGCATCACAAGTTTGCTCACTCAAACACTCAAAGAAACATGACACACCATACCTAGCCTATACGTACAACCTTACCTAGAAATGACACAACTAAGAGATATTTTTCTCTCCCTCCTTTCCCCACCAAAAGTGGCGCCACTTTCCCCCTCTATTCTCACCTCCTCATGTTTCATTTTCTCTATAAATAGGCACCAAGGGAGCTTGCAAGAACCTTCGCTCATTCTCTTGCACCTCCCAAAAACTCTCTTTCTCTCAACTTCAAGGAGTTCTCATTCTTCTTCTTCTTCTTCTCCAATCTTCCAAGAGTAAGCTCTCTCTCAGTCAAGAAGTACATCCAAGGTAGGGAGTAATGTTGAGAATGTCTTTCTTTGTCTTTGTTTAGCTTGTGGTTTGAAATGACAAAGTGTTGATTCTTCTTTTGTCTTCTTTCTCCTTTCTTTTTCGGCTTTTGATTTCCTTTTTCCTCCTCTTGATTTTTAGCCATAATGGCCTACGTTGGAAGGAACCATGGCTTGATAATGAGAATCTTGGGTGTTGGTTGAAAAACCACCACTTAGTGACCTCTAAAGCTTGAAGGTTTCACTCTTTTAAATGGTTTTAGCAAGAAAAGAATGTGTGATGTTTTCGAAAGAGTTTAAGTAGCGAACTTGAGCCTAGGACTCAAAAAAAATAATAATTAATGGGTTGCATCCATATTCACTTTTCAAATTCTTGCATTACATATTTACTTTTGAGTTTTGCATATCACGTTTATTTCCATGCTATCATTTAAAGTTTGAAGATAAGAAATGAAAGTGCATTTCATATTTATATTTCTCGTCTAGCACATTTACTTTCCAAGCCATCACTTAAGAACTCAAAGAATAAAACAAGAGTTGTACATCACCTAATAATTAATCTCGAAGCTCGCCTATTTCGGCCTTAAAGTCGATTGTTGTGGAACCTAAAGCACTAAAATAAAGAAATGAACTTGCATTCCATATTTACATCTTTTGCTTCGCATGTTTATATTTCAAGTTTTTGCATCCCATGTTTATAGTTGAGCTTTGCACATCATATTTATGTTTCCATTGTCATCACCTTATGATATCAAGATTAAAATGAAGCTTGCATTAGCACTTTTATGATTATGTTATCACCTAATTGTTTAAGGCTCAAGATCTACCCTTTTCAATGTCACATAGTGACTTCAAATCCATGGGTAAGAACCTTTTACAAAAATGTTTTGATTTCAAAGGAAATGATGAAAAGAGTGTTTTAAACTTGGTTTTTCCTTCTTTGAAGGTGCTGGTAATCTATTACACAACCCATGTAATCGATTACCAGAGAGCTTTGATGCACTCGGATATGAACTTTTACCCTGGGTAATCGATTACAATATAATGTAATCGATTACATATTCTGGACTCTAGTAATCGATTACCATCTCATGTAATCGATTACTCAGATGTTCTTGGGGCCCAAGAATGCAACAGTGGTAATCGATTACAAGGCTCATGTAATCGATTATTAGAGTCCCCAACCTTCCTATTTTTGAAAACCTAAAGCTGTGTAATTGATTACAAGGCTCATGTAATCGATTACCAAAGCCCTCAATTCATCTGTTTTAAACCTAGAAGCTGTGTAATCGATTACAAGGCTCATGTAATCGATTACCAGAACCCCAAGAATGCAGTAAACACTTTCCCTATCTAAATGACATAAAGCTATGATCTTATGCCACTTGGATTTATGATTTTGTACGATATGAACCTACGATTTTGTTTACCATGAATCCATGAAGTTTACATGATATAAATTGATGAGATATGAACGACTAATCTTGGATCGTGAGCATGTTTAATTTTATGAGCAACATAAATTCGTTAACTTAAGTTATGATGTATTGATGCATATGTTATAAAGTACATGTTTATATGACCTTGATGACTTATCTTGAATATGGAATTATGATTTCTTATGGCATAAAGCAAGTTTGAAGGCAATCTGGTGTACCGCCATAATGCTGCTGAATTTTCGTCAAACTTGAAGACTTGAGAAATTTTTTTTGAAAACTCCTGGGTGACATGTACTGAGTGACATCAGTTCGATTGATGTGATACGTTCTGCGTGACATCAGTTCGATTGAGCACCTTGAGAATAGATGTGACATGTACTGAGACGCGTTCTGGGTGACACCGGTTCGGCTGAGCACCCCTAGAAATAAAACCGTGAGGGTATTGACATTGAGCTTGCCAGAATGGACAAATAACTGAGTACTAGTTACCGGTAATTGTGTTTCAAAGAAGGAAATATTCCTCTGGACTCCCCGAATTAAAGGTTATGATAGGTGATCCTTATGCCCCCTAACCCATACTCTAGAAGTCGGGATTTATTATGTTACGCTTATCGAGAGAGATAAGTAAGAACTAGTAATGACTAGTTAGGTATGAGCTCATAACCTAGAAATGTTTTTAGAGTGGCTCCCATGATGTAAAGTATAAAGTTTAATGTCACAAAGTTGAGAAGAGAGAAAGTTTCACGAGAAAAGTTACACGCCACTTTATGCCACCTGTATGACATTGCTTGATGATGTACTCTATTTTCTTCTTACATAGAGTATTACCATGCATTCATGATTTGTTATGTTGCATACATGACATTAAGACTCATTCTAAAATGAACGGACCTTGGATAATTATGTTTAAAACCTAATAATAAACTATATGTATACACACCTTTTTAAAATAAACCCAGGGCTTCTGAGGATGTGGGCGATGACACTTAGATAGGGGATTCTCTATTGAGATTCTTTAGTAAGATTCTCACTCCCTTTCTTTTCCGTCGAATCTTCAGACTCTGATGACGACTTTCGTACTGTTCATTAACACCTCCACCAGGGAGGTTCATTTCGACCCGGAGCATTGGTCATATCATTTTGAGGGGAGCTACACAGTTTGAGTTCTTATATTTTTGGGACGCCCCTTCGCACACCCTATACATAGTTATCATTTTTCTCCAATCTCTCCCTTTGGAGATGACATGGTCTTTGAGCGTGTGCAGACGTACAAGGAGAGGATACTCCATATGTATACTAACGCATCTGCCATCTGTTGTAATGCCTCGATTTTTCTATCTAAGGGAAATGACCAAAATGCCTCTGAGGTCATTTCCTGACCCGAGATTCAAGGGTCACCAATGTTCAAGGGATTGGATGATCCTTGAGTGTTTTCAAAAACAAAAAACATGTTTTCTGTAGTTTCAGGTCAAAATAACCAAAATACCCCTATAGCGTTTTACACGGGTAAAGGTGTCATTTGAGCCCGAAACTTCCCCAAAGGTTTAAAATGATGTTTGCATATGTTTAAAAATATCTGTTTAAGTCCCGGTGGTCCTGGGCAGTTTTTGTATAAAATTATGATTTTGCTCCAAGCATAGTGTCATTTGAGCTTAATGATGTAATTAAGTAAACCTAAGCAATATTGGGCTCTAATCGAAGATTAATTAATTTTCATAATTAATCTAGAGTCAAAATAAGTTATTAAAATTAATTAGAACCTAAGATTACTTAGATTAAACTCAAAAACCCCTTTTTCTTTTAAAAATTCAAGTTCCCAAGACATAGAATCTTGAATAGTGTTTTTACTATTCACTCTCCATACTCCAAGAAGCCTAGGTAGAATAGGTGTAACACCCCGATTTTTCTGTCCGAGGGAAATGACCAAAATGCCCCTGAGGTCATTTCCTGATCCGAATTCGAGGGTAGCCAACTCGATCATCCTCGAAGGGTCAACTCAATGTTTGAAGGAGATTGAATGGCCTTTGAATGCTTCTGGAAGCGAAAATCTCATTTTCCGCAGTTTCGGGTCAAAATGACCAAAATACCCCTATAGCGTTTTTACGCGGGTAGAAGTGCCGTTTGAGCCCGAAACTTTCCTCAGAGGTTTAAAAACATGTTTTCATGTGTCTAGAGGTCTCTGTTCAAGTCCCGGTGGTCCCGGGCAGTTTTGTGCAAAATTACGATTTTGCTCCTAGAATAGTGTTTTTGAGCTTAATGACGTAATTAAGCAAACCTAAGCAATATTAGGCTCTAAACGAAGATTAATTAATTTCCCTAATTAATCTAGGGTCAAAATAATTTATTAAAGTTAATTGGAACCTAAAATTGCTTAGATTAAACTTAAATCCCTTTTTAGAACTCAAGATTCCTAGTCTTGGAATCTTGAATAGTGTTTTCTCTCTCCAATTCCTTAAATCAAGGAAATGTGTCTAGAGTTGTTTAGACTCTAAATTGAGGATCTAACTCACTAATGGTGCAAGACCACTGCTTAATTATGTCTAGACCACCCTAATTATCCATTTTCCTTACCTAAACACTTTCTTACAACTTCCTAATCTTAAGCATAATCAAAGATACACCTAAACACAACTCTAAACCACAATTAAAATGCAAGAAACTCTCCTCCCTTGGCTGATGTATTTCGGCCACCTCTCCCCCATTTGACCACATGTTGATTTGTTTTCTCACTCAAAGAACCATGCTTGAGCCATACCTTGAACCATACCTCACCATACTTTGAACCATACCTCACCATGCCTCAAGACCACATTATCTCACCTCATGGAACTCATGGATGCCTCCATTCTGCACCCTCATGGCCGAAACCCCTTCAGCCCATTCACACCCTCCATTTGTTTCATTTCTCTATAAATAGAATGCCTTGAGGAGCTTGCACCACTTTTAGATCATTTGCTAAGTTTAGGAACACTCAAAGCTTTTCTTTTCTCTCAAAGTTCTAGTGTTCTTCAAGTTCTTCCAAGTTCTTCATCATCTTCATCTTCTTCTTCCATCTTCAAGTTCATCACATCAAGTAGGGATTTTCTTTCAAGTATTCCTTTCTTTAAAGTTCTTGTTCTAAGTTTTATGTTTATAGTTTCTCTTGATTCTTTTTAGAACTTCTTTTCTTCTTTTTCTTTCTCATTTTCGGCCATGGGCCTTGAAGTTCAAAGAAATGAGAGCTTGATGATGAGAGGTTCATGATGATGTTCATCACTTGAAACAAACTCTAGAGCTTGATCTTTGTTCTTGAGCAAAAATGTTTCTAGTTTTTCCTTTCTTGAACTCTTGAGAACTTTAGTTTTGATGGTGATTTAAAATGGTTCTAAGGACTCAATGATGAGGTCTCATGATGTTGGTGTTAATATATCATCAAGATCATAAACTCTAGAGTTTCAAATATTTCTTTTCTTGCCTAGATGTTTCGGCCATTTCCTTTTCTTTATATGCCTTGTGGTTTGATTTCCTAAAGATGTTGTTTTGAGTTCTAAGAACTCTAGGCTTACTTTATCTTGGTTGGAGGAGTATGGGTTAAGGTTTAAGTTTCCTTTAAAGTCTTGTTAAGAGCTCTAGAAAGATAAAATGAACTTGCATAATTTATTTTATGCTTGCACTCATATTTACATTCTTGTTATGCACCTTTACTTTCAAGCTATCACCTAAGAACATAAAGATTAAAATGGAACTTGCATCATCACTTAATTTAATTCTCAAAGCCTTTCTATTTTTGCCTTAAAGTCGATTGTTGTTAGGCCTAGAGCACTAAAATAAAGAATTGAACTTGCATCATCACTTAATTAATTTCTCGAATGCCTATCTATTTCGGCCTTAAAGTCGATTGTTGTTGGGCCAAGAGCATTAAAATAAAGAATTGAACCTTGCATCTTTACTTTCAAGCTTGCACGTTTAAGTTTACGCCTCGCATATTTACTTTCAAGCTTGCACGTTTAAGTTTATGCCTTGCATATTTAATTTAAGTCATCACTTTATTTTGTAAGCAAGATTAAAAATGAAAAGCATGAGCACGTTTAGTTTATGTCACAACTTAACCACCTAGAGCTCAAAGACTTGCCCATTTCATTCCAAGTTAAAGTTTAATGTGAAACCATTCTTTGAATGCATGCTTTCGGCCAAGTAGTGATGATGGACTTGCAATGAGTTTTCATCTAGCTACAAGGACCAATAGTCTATGTTCTAAGTTTTCCTTAAAGCTTTACAAACCTTTTCAAGGTTATGTTGTCATGAGATATGACTTCATTCCCTTTTAGGAGATGAAATATATTTTGGTCATTGACCTAAGGCTTCTCTTAGCCTCTTGATGAATTAAAATGATTTGCAAAGAGTTTTAGAAATTCTAAATTGATTCCAAGAGAAACTAGTTAACTTATGTACCTAGAAATGTCAATTTAAATCCTTTACTGAAGCTAAATGTTTTCGGTTCTGATATGATGAGTGTGATGCTGTATGATGATGTTTTGATGTGTTAGAATGTGTGAAAATATCATATGATGATGTAGAAATGATTCTATGCATAATAGGTGAGAAACTAACTAACTAGAAATACCGTAAAGCTAGAATTTAACATAGTTTTGACCCATTTGTTTATGGAACTTATCCAAACTGTTTTAATGGGAGCATAATCAGATTAGGATTGTTTAGACATGAAAAACTAGGTAACATTTGGATTAGAATCGAATTCTAGCACCTATAGGGAAACTAGTAACTAGAAAACCGTAAAAGTGCAAGTTTAGAACTCTTAGAACATTTATTTTTCTGGATTCTATCCAGCACCCTTACAACATGATAAACATGATTAATAATTAGTCCGTAAGAATAGGAATGCCTCATAATTGATTTAGATTTAATTCATAGCGCCTTAGGCGAAGACGGAACCGAGAAAGGGTCTAAAACGTAAGTTCTAGAACCCCGTAATCACAAGTTAGGAATTCTACCCTATGCTTTTCAGATTTAAGTGTGAACATGAGGATTATGAATGAAGTCTAATTATGAGCCCTTAGGTGCATAAAATATGAGCGACGGATGTTAGAGAACCATATCTCATGATTAAGACCCATAAGGGTCAAAGCATAAGCTACTGTAAGGGTAAGTATTTGAATGTTCTATGATGATGCATGAGTTATGTAAATGATGATGATGTTATTCATATGAGGAATTCATGAGGATATATGTTTGTGTGGCATAAAGCAAATTTGGAAGGAATTCGGCGTAACGCCATCGTGCCGCCGAATTCCCGACGAATTTGGAGACTTAAAGAGATTTTGAAAATTAAGGTACTAAGATGGGTTCTAGGATGACACCGGTTCGGCCGAGCACCTCCATAGAACTCATGTGACATCGGTATCATTTTATACTCTTAGGTGACACCGGTTCGGCCGAGCACCCCTAAGAGAATTGCCCCCTAACCCGTACTCAGATAGTCGGGATTTATGATTTATGATATGCTTATCGTTAAGTGGTAAGTAAGAACTAGTGACGACTAGTTAAGGTATGAGCTCATAACCTAGATGTATGACACGTTCTGGGTGACACCGGTTTGGCCGAGCACCCTCAGTTCGATTGTCTTTAGGGTGGCCCGTGAGGAAGAGAAGTTTCATGATTATGATTATGTCACTAAGTTTGTCCCATATGAATGTTTCTATTGCCACTTTATGCCACTAAGTATGATGAGGTTTGATGTTATGTTTTATGTATGTGCATTAGGTAGTGCCATGCATACATCTTCTATTATGTTGCATTCATGACATTAAGATCATCCTAAAATGAATGGACCTTGGCTAAAGTATATTTTAAAGTTTAAAATGAACTTAATGCATGTTCAGTCATTTTGTATAATTAAACCCAAGGTTCCTGAGGACGTAGATGATGACACCTAGGTAGTAGGAGGCCCTACTGAGATTCTTTAGCAAGATTCTCACTCCCTCTATCTCTTTCTTTCCGTCACGTCTTCAGATGGCGACGTTCGTAGTGTTCGTGGACACCCCGACATGGGAGGTGCACTATGACCCGGCTCACGGGTCATACCATTTTGAGGGGCAGTGCACGGTGCGGGTTTTCATGTTCGTAGGACACCCCTTCGCTTATCCCGTGCACACCCATCGCTTCTCCCCGACTGCACCCTATGGCGACGACAAGCGGGTTTTTGAGCGCGCGCGTACGCATGAAGAGAGAGTGCTCCGCATGCACACCGCTACCTTAGCCATGCGAGATTATCCCGATTATGTGCCCTGGACCCGCCTACCCATCTGTATCGCGAGCGCTCTGCCCTCTCTCCACCATTGATGAGGGAGGGCAGTGAGGATACCGTGACTCAGCCACGACTTGCACGGCGACCGGAGATGCGGCCACACCGCGGGGGTCACTCTCGATCCCCGTTCCGCCTCTTTACGCCCGAGGAGCTCGCCCAGTTTCCCGGATACTTGCCTCGTTCATGGGATGGACGTCAGTAGGAGGTGACGATCGACCAATGGAGTACCTGGTTAGAGCACACACCACTTAGATGAGGATAAACCTTCTTTTGTTTAGAGGTTATCCCATTAGATGCACTCGGGTAGGGGAGTAGATCATGTTTATGCTTTATGTTGTATTTCCTTTCATGTATTTCCCTTGTACTAAATTAAACCTCACACTTATAAGTGGGCAAGTTATATATATATGAGATGATATTCAGTGTTATTCATGTTGTGCCTTATGCTATGATGTTATGAGACGTATGATTCGATCGTTACATGATATATCGCATCACGCGGCTCTCACTTTGTATTTCAAAAAAAAAAATTTACTCGTATTTTCCGCTAAGTATTTCAAAGTAAAAATGAGAACTATGAAGTAATAGACTAATGTTTAACCTAAGTATGTTCTAGAGTATTGGGTTAAAAATTAGGATGTTACAATAGGATTTTGACCCCACTAATGGGCTAGATTGCTCACTAATCATACCTTAACATAGCCTTGATTACCAATCCTTTCACTTACACACTTACCTACAAGTTCCTAATCCTAAGCCTAATCAAAGCTACACCTAAACACACCTCTAAACCACAATTAAATAGAAGATTTTCCTTCCCCATTCCATGGAGAAGATGGCACCACATCACCCCCTAATATCCACCACATGTTTGAATTCTTTCATTCAAAAAACCATGCCTACCCTATGTCTAAACCTATGCCTAAACCCATGCCTACACCTTACCTTGAAATGACATAACCAAGAGATATTTTCTCCCTCCTTCCTTCCCTAAAAGTGGCGCCATTCTTCCCCTCTTTTTCACCCCTCATGTTTTGTTTTTCTATAAATAGGACACATGGGTGAACTTGAATCATCTTTAGTCACTTGCTAAGTTTTAGTTTTCTAGAGCACTCAAAACTTTCCTTTTTCTCTCAAAGACCAAGAGTTTTTCTTCTTCAACTTCTTCATCTTTTTCATCTTCTTAAACCTCATTTCACTTGGTAGGGATTTTATTTTAAATGTTTCTTTCATTAAAAGTTCTTATTTAGTCATTGACTTGATGGTTTCTCTTGAATCGGTTAGAACTTATTCTCTTCCTCCTGTTTTATTTTCGGCCAAGGGCCTTTGGTGAGCTTGGAAATGAGAGCTTGATGATGGAGATTGCATGATGATGTTCATCACTTGAGCAACCTCTAAAGCTTGATCTTAATTCTTGAGGAAAAGGTGTTTTTAGTTTCTTTCCTTTTTATCTTGAAAAACTTAACTTTGATGTTGTTCTAAAATGAGTGTATGAACTCAATGATGAGGACACATGATGTTGGTGTTCATACATCATCAAGATCATGGTCTCTAGAGTTTCAAAATGATTCTTTTCCTTGCTCATAGTTTCGGCCCCTTTTCTTTTCTTTTCTTCAAATTTTCGGCCATATTTGTTATCAATACACATGATAGCTTGATGATGAGAGTTTCTAGATGATGACTATGTGTTCATCACAATGAGACCTCTAGAGCTTGAGCTTTAATAAAAATGTTATTTATAACTTTGCTTCAAGAAAAGATACTTTGTGTTCTAAGAACCTTGAGGTTCACTTTAGCTTGTTGTGATAAGTTTGGGTTGAGGTTTAAGTTCCTCTAAAGTCTTGGATAAGCTCCACTAAGAAATAAAATGAACTTGCACTCATGTTTATTTTCAAGCTTTTGCATTGCATATTTACTTTTGAGCTTTGTATTCATGTTTACCTCCCAAGCTATCACTTAAAGTTAAAGATACGGAACAAAGAGCATCTCATATTTATGTTCTTGTCTAGCACGTTCACTTTTCAAGTCATCACTTAAGAACTTAAAGATTTAAAACGAGAGCTTGTATATCACCTAATTAATCTCGAAGCCTTTCTATTTCGGCCTTAAAGTTGATTGTTGCTGTGCCTAGAGCACTAAAATAAAGAATTAAACTTGTATATTTATTTTCAAGTTATGCATATTTACTTTAAAGTCTTGCATATTTACTTTGAAGTTCTCACTTTACTTTAAAATGAAGAATAAAATGTAATGCATAGCATGTTTACTTTTTGTCGTCACTTAAAAACTCTAAGAGCTCAAAGACTTGCCCTTATTGCCTCAAGTTAAAGTTTGGATATGGAGACATCCCCATGAGTGCATATTTTGGCCATGTGATGATGATGAACTTAATATGAGTTTCATCTAGTTGCAAGGGCCAACAATCTATGTTCAAGTGTTTTCCTATGTTTTAAGAATTTTATAAGGTCATTACTAACAAGATTTGTAAATTAAACCTCTTCGAAGAGTGTTTTAAATTAGTTACTGCCCTATGATTGTTCTTAGTCCCTTTTACAAGATAAATGTTTTGCAAAAGAGTTCTAGAAGTCCTAAAATGATTCAAAGAGAAACAAGTAACTCATGCTTGTTGAAAATGAAATTTTACGTATGATACGTACATATATGAATTTGGTTCTTCCATGGTGTGTTTGGTGCTATATGATGTTATCTTGATATGATATAATGTGTAAAAATTATATGTGTTAAGGTAGGAACCCTTCTATGCAAGTTAGGAAAGAAACTAGTCTTACAGAAAAACCGTAAAGTCAAGTTTTAGCGTGGTTTTGACCCATTTATTTTTATACACTGATCAAAATGTTTTAGTGGGATAATAATCAGATTAGGATTATTTAAATATGAAAAACTTGGTAACATTTGATGTAGGATTGATTTTTAGCACCTATGGAGAAACTAGTAACTAGAAAACCGTAAAAGTGCGATTCTAGAACACTTAGATTAATTAGTTTTCTGTTTCTGTTTCAGCACCTTTGAATGATTGTAAAACCATGTTATGCCATGTTTACTTGAGTAAGAATGACCATGAGTGGTTTAGGAATTAATTCTAGCATCATAAGAAAAGCCAATAACGAGAAAGGGCGTAAAATGCAACTTCTAGAACACCTTAAATCATGGAAATTCATTTACTACCTATGCTGTCCAAATTAGATTGACGATGTTCTTGAGGTTAATAATTAGTGGTAATGATGATGATTAGTCCCTTAGATGCATAAGAAAATAATTTGACAATTTGAGTTACCCAATTTAAGTGTTTGGTCATTTAAGGGAATGTTTATATGATGATGATTTGAGATGATATATTCATGTGATATTTGATGTTATATGAGGCATTGGCATAGGATTCATCATTTGCATGTTATGGTTTCATTTGAAACATTAGAGATGCATATGTTAGAAATATATGAAGAATTATGACATTTATGAGATATGTGTTGCATCTTGTTATAACATGCCAAGACTTAAGTTGACTTAAAAGTATGAGAAAATGATCCTTTGGACTCATCAAATGATAGGTGATGAAAAGGTGATTCTTGCTTAAGGTGATCTAAAACATGAGAAAATGATCCTTTGGACTCATCAAACTATAGGTGATGAAAAGGTGATTCTTGCCCCCTAACCCGTACTTATCAAAAGGGAATAAGTTTATGCTAGTGACGACTAGTAAGGTATGAGCTCATAACCTAGAAGTACTCTCAAAAGGGAAGAGTAATAGGATGGCCCCAAGAATGAAAAGAGACTTAAGTCACCTAAGGAAAATAAGGAATGTCATTCATGAACCACGTTCTATGCACATCATGTTTGCTATGAAGTTAGATATATGCTTTAAAGTTAATGTTGCATAAAGTATTGACATGCATATCATAAAGAAGTATGATGCATTCATTACAAGACTCATGATAAAATAAACGGACCTTGGTAATGGATGTTTTAGAACTTAATAAATGAATCTTTGCATGCTCACTATTTCATAGTTAAACCCGAGGTTCCTGAGGACGATGATGATAACACGTGTGTGAAAAAGGAAGCCCTACTGAGATTCTTGTATAAGTTTCTCACTCCCCCTATCTTTCTTTTCCATCTTCGTCTTCAGACAAGGCTGACAACGACGCCCATGGATTTCCCTGAGGTGCTGACATGGAGGTAGCTAGATGGTCGAGGATCAAAGTGGCGTAACGGAAGTAGGGATATAGTCTTAGCCTTTTCACATGGTAGTCGTGTGTAGTTTGGAATTGTTGTATGCTCAACCTTCATGGGTGGGCCCAATATATTTGATGTGATTGTGGGAACCTATATCACTAATACTATTAATGTTTGACTTGATATTTAATGTTAATGTTATAGGATGATGTGTTGATGGTTCTTCCTTCCATGAAGCCTCTCTAGTGTTTCTGTTCATGCTATTCCTTTTAGGTTTACGCTTCACGGTATGCGAGGCTCGCATTGGTTTATGTTTCAAAAACAAAAAATTCTACCCATATTTTCCACTAAGTATTTTAATGAAAAGTTCTAAAAAATGAGACTAAAAGAGTAATAGACTAATGGTTAACCTAAATACGTTCTAGGAGTGTTAGGTTAAAAATTATGATGTTACATCTGTGATTTATCGGATTATGTTCCCCGCTCCAAGCACTCGGAAACTGACCCGTCGGAAGATTTGTCTACACACATCTATTCTGAGAGTTCTGCCCCCACTCCTCCTCTGAGGGTAGATGGTAGCAAGGAGATGATCACACAGTCGAGGTTGGTATAAAGGCCAGCCTTATGGCCCTGACATGGTGCTCATGCTCAAGCATCCCATGTGCCCACGCCTGACAAGCTTCATCCGTGGATCGGCTAAGTCCCACCTTATCCGGACTACCAGCAGTAGACTCTTGGGGATCATTAGTGCACACACACCACCACTAGTTTAGGATAACCTTCTTTTGTTCTAGAAATTATCCATCTTAGGTGCACGAGAGTACGAGGTGACTTCTTTTATGTTTCCTTTGTATTTCCTTTGTATTTTCATTTCAGTTGTATCCTGCACTATGATGTACCAAGCTTATATAATATGAAATTATTGTGGTATGACTATGATTGTCCTATGTTATGAAGTTACTTGATGTTCTTACCTTGTGCTCTCTTTTTGTATGAGCTATGTTTTACGATAACGTTAGCTTAGGATATGCACGGCTCTCACCTTACATTTATATTTCCAAAAAAAAAAATTTATCCGTATTTTCCGCTAAGTATTTTAAAGAAAGTTTTAAAGAATAAGACTAAAAGAGTAATATACTAATGGTTAACCTAAATACATTCTAGGAGTATTGGGTTAAAAATTAGGATGCTACATGATCCACTATTACCCATATGGCATCATGACCCGCTTGGGTCCTTGGTAGTCTAGTCACAAAATCCATTGAGATATTGTCCTACTTTGACTCGGGTATTAATAGGGGTTGCAGCATTCCAGAGAGATTTTGGTGCTCAATCTTCACCTTCTGACAGACTAAGCACTTACTCACCTATGCATTCACATCCTTTTTCAACCCAGGCCACCAGAATATCTTCTTCAGATCCTGATACATCTTGGTGGTACCAGGGTGAATAGTAAAATGGCTTTTATGGGCTTCCTTTAGAATCTCTTTCCGAAGGTCACCACTTGCCGGTACACAGATTCGTCCTTTAACTTTTCATTCCGTACTGCTTCTAGAGTTTCCTAAAACTCTCTATCCTCCCGTTGAGCTCGAGTGATCCTCTTCCTAAAGTCACTTGTCACACTAAGGTGGCATGCCTTTATGCTTTTGGTAGTTAAGGTCATCCCTAGGTTTAGGTCTCTAAACTTTTCAATCAACTCTACTTCCTTAACCATCATATGGGATAGATGCAACGATTACCTACTTAAGGCATCAACCACGACATAGGCCTTGCCGGGGTGGTAGTTTATGTAACGCCCCGATTTTTCTGTCTGAGTGGAAAATGACCGAAATGCCCCTGAGGTCATTTTCGGCCCGGAATTCGAGGATGGCCGACCCGGCAGTCCTCGAAGGGCCAACTCAATGTTTGAAGGGGATTGAATGACCTTTGAATGCTCCCGGAAGCGAAAATCTCGCTTCATAGCTTCGGTCAAAATGACCAAAATACCCCTATAGCGTTTTTACGCGGGTAAAGGTGCCGTTTGAGCCCGGAACTTTCCCCAGAGGTTTAAAAACATGTTTTCATGTGTCTAGAGGTCTCTGATCAAGTCCCGGTGGCCCCGGGCAGTTTTAGTGCAAAATTACGATTTTGCCCCTAGAATAGTGTTTTTGAGCTTAATGACGTAATTAAGCAAACCTAAGCAATATTAGGCTCTAAACGAAGATTAATTAATTTCCCTAATTAATCTAGAGTCAAAATAATTTATTAAAGTTAATTAGAACCTAAAATTGCTTAGATTAAACTTAAATCCCTTTTTAGAACTCAAGACTCCTAGTCTTGGAATCTTGAATAGTGTTTTCTCTCCAATTCCTTAAATCAAGGAAATGTGTCTAGAGTTGTTTAGGCTCTAAATTGAGGATTTAACTCACTAATGGTGCAAGACCACTCCTTAATTATGTCTAGACCACCTTAATTACCCATTTTCCTTACCTAAACACTTTCTTACAAATTCCTAATCTTAAGCATAATCAAAGATACACCTAAACACAACTCTAAACCACAATTAAAATGCAACTAAACCTCTCCCAAATCTGATGCACATGGTCGAAATTCTCCTCTCCCATTGACCACATGTTTAATTATTTTCTCACTCAAAGAACCATGCTTGAGGCCATACCTTGAACCATACCTCACCATACTTTGAGCCATAACTCACCATGCCTCAAGAACACATTATCTCACCTCATGGAACTCATGGGCTGCACTCCCCTTGGCCGAAAATGCATCAGTCCCCTTACCCCCTCCATTTGCTTCATTTCTCTATAAATAGAATGCCTTGAGGAGCTTGCACCACTTTTAGATCATTTGCTAAGTTTAGGAGCACTCAAAGCTTTTCCTTTTCTCTCAAAGTTCTAGTGTTCTTCAAGTTCTTGGAGTTCTTCAAGTTCTTCATCTTCTTCATCTTCTTCTTCCATCTTCAAGTTCATCACATCAAGTAGGGATTTTCTTTCATGTATTCTTTTCTTTAAAGTTCTTGTTTCAAGCTTGATGTTCATAGTTTCTCTTGATTCTTTTTAGAACTTCTCTTCCATTCCTTTTTCCTTTCCATTTTCGGCCATGGGCCTTTGGGAATGAAGAAATGAGAGCTTGATTATGAGAGTTTCATGATAATGTTCATCACTTGAAACAAACTCTAGAGCTTGATCTTTGTTCTTGAGCAAAAATGTTTTTTAGTTTTTCCTTTCTTGAACTCTTGAGAACTTTAGCTTTAATGATGTTTTAAAATGGCTCTATGAACTCAATGATGAGGACTCATGATGTTGGTGTTAATATATCATCAAGATCATGAACTTTAGAGTTTTAAAATGTTCCTTTTTCTCCTTGATGATTTCGGCCATTCCCTTAAATTTTGCTTGGCTTCATGGTTTGATTTCCTAAAAATATTATGTTAAGTTTTAAGAACTCTAAGCTTGACTTTACCTTGTTTGGATGAGTTTGGGTTATGGTTTAAGTTCCTTTAAAGTCTTGTTAAGAGCTCTAGAGAGATAAAATGAACGTGCATAATTTATCTTATGCTTGCACTCATGTTTACACTCTTGTTATGCACCTTTACTTTCTAGCTATCACTTAAGAACATAAAGATTAAAATGGAACTTGTATCATCACTTAATTTAATTCTTGAAGCCTTTCTATTTCGGCCTTAAAGTCGATTGTTGTTGGGCCTAGAGCACTAAAATAAAGAATTGAACTTGCATTATCACTTAATTAATTTCTCGAATGCCTATCTATTTCGGCCTTAAAGTCGATTGTTGTTGGGCCAAGAGCACTAAAATAAAGAATTGAACCATGCATATTTACTTTCAAGCTTGCACGTTTAAGTTTATGCCTCGCATATTTACTTTCAAGCTTGCACGTTTAAGTTATGCCTTGCATATTTAATTTTAAGTCATCACTTTACTTTGCAAGCAAGATTAAAAACGAAAAGCATGAGCACGTTTAGTTTATGTCGTAACTTAAGAACCTAGAGCTCAAAGACTTGCCCATTTCATTCCAAGTTAAAGTTTAATGTGAATGCATTCCTTGAATGCATAATTTCAGCCAAGTAGTGATGATGGACTTGCAATGAGTTTTCATCTAGCTACTAGGACCAATAGTCTATGTTTTAAGTTTTCCTTAAAGCTTTACAAATCTTTATAAGGTTATGTCATCACAAGTTGTGATTTTATTATCTTTTAGGGGATGGAATATGTTTTGGTCAGTGACCTAAGGCTTCACTTAGCCTCTTGATGAATTAAAATGGTTTGCAAAGAGTTTCAGAAGTTCTAGATTGATTCCGAGATAAACTAGTTAACTTATGAACCTAGAAATGTCAATTTGACTCTCTCATTTAAGTTAAATGTTTTCGTTTCTGATATGATGAGTGTGATGTTGTATGATGATGTCTTGATGTGTTGGAATGTGTGGAAATATCATATGATGATGTAGAAGCGATCCTATGCATGATAGGTAAGAAACTAGCTAACTAGAAATACCGTAAAGCTAGAATTTAACATAGTTTTGACCCATTTGTTTTTGGAACTTATCCAAACTGTTTTAATGGGAACATAATCAGATTTAGATTGTTTAGACATGAAAGACTTGGTAACATTTGGATTAGAATTGAATTCTAGCACCTACGGGGAAACTAGTAGCTAGAAAATCACAAAAATGCAAATGTAGAACTCTTAGAACATTTAATTTTCTAGATTCTGTCCAGCACCCTTACAACATGATAAACATGATTAATAATTAATCCTTAAGCATAGGAATGCCTCATAATTGATTTAGATTTAATATATAGCGCCTTTCAAGTAAAACGGAACCGAGAAAGGGTCTAAAACGTAAGTTCTAGAACCCCGTAAATACAAGTTAGAGATTCTGCCCTATGCTTTTCAGATTTAAGTATGAACATGAGGATTAGGAATGATGATTAATTATGAGCCCTTAGGTGCATAAAAATATGAGCGTCGGATGTTAGAGAATTATATCTCAAGATTAAGACCCGTAAGGGTCAAAGCATAAGCTACCGTAAGGATAAACAGTTGAATGTTCCATGATGATGTATGTTATATAAATGATGATGATGATATTCATATGAGGAATTCATGAGGATATATGTTTTATTACGAGAACAACTTGAGCATGTGATCTCTGATGAGAGCGTATAGTATTGATGTGTTGATGCTCCCGCCACGATGCGTTATGTAAAATTATGATATTATGATGCATACAATGAATATGATGCCTTATGTTGATGTTGAATGACTATGCATGCTCTATATGTTTCGTGGCATAAAGCAAGTTTGAAGGAAATCCGGTGTATGCCGTTACGCTGCCGAATTTCCCATCAAACTTGAGAATTTGAGAAAAGTTTGTGAAAACTCCTGGGTGACACCGGTTCGGCCGAGCACCCCAAGATAGGTTCTGGGTGACACCGGTTCGGCCGAGCACCCCCAGAACGGATGTGACAAAGTACTGAGATGCATTTCTCCCGCTACGATGGGGAGGAAACAAATCTGTGAGGGTATTGACATTGAGCTTGCCAAAGCGGACAATTCGCTGTGTACTAGATACCAGTAGAGCGTTTCAAAGAAGGAAATGATCCTAAGATAGGTGATCCGAGAAAGTTATGTATACCCCCTCTATTAGCCCATATTAAATCTAGTGATTTACTAGTTAGGAATGAGCTCATTCCTAGGCGATAGGTGAGATGTAGTTTGGTGACCAGATTATCGCCGGGCCGGTGAATCGGTTGGACTTTTGGTGGATATGTTAAGAGGGTGGTCTTCAAGAAAAAGAACTTAAGAGTTTTACTTATGAGAAAGATATCACATGAAAAGTACTATGCCTTTTATGCCACAAATATGATTTATGTTTCCTTATGATGTGCCCAAGTATTACGATTTTCGTGTTAATGTGCATATGGTATTGTCATGCATTCATCAAATATCTGTTGCATTCATGTCATTAAGACACATACTAAAAGACACCCACTTTGGATAAATAGATTTGTAAAGCCTAAAACCAATCCTTATGCATGTACACCTTTTTCATAATTAAAACCGAGGTGGCTGGGGATGACGACGATGACACTAGTGTTAGAGTCGGGAATCCCTACTGAGAATCTCGAATGAGTTTCTCATCCCTTCCTTTTCTTCCGTGTCGTCTCTAGACGAGGATTACAACGAGGATCGTGACTTCTTCTGAGGCTCGTGCTTGGGGATCACACTAGAAGACGGGGCAGAGGGTCGCTGCGGAAGCATAGATAGCTTAGCTTTTAGGTTGACACGTATCCAACCTCATAGGTGGATAAGGATGACTTCACATATATGGACATGTTTTGATGTAAATGATGGTACAATGATGTTAGTAGTCTATGTATCTATGAAGATATGATATTATGATTGTTAAGTATAATACTATGTTTCATGATTATCAATGGTATGGTTACTTTTCTCGCACGATATGGTTATGACGAACGATAGGTTAGTGCGCCGCTCGCGTTTTGCTTTCAAGTTTCAAAAAGAAAAATTTATTCGTATTTTCCGCTAAGTATTTTAATGAAAGGTTGTAAGGAATGAGACTAAAAGAGTAATAGACTAATGATTAACCTAAATATGTTCTAGAGTATTGGGTTAAAAATTAGGATGTTACAGTTTAGCCAAAAATCATAGTCTTTTAGAAACTTCATCTACCTTCTCTATCTCATGTTCAGCTCTTTTTGATCAAAGAGGTATTTCGGATTCTTATGATCAGAGAACACCTCAAACCTTACTCCATGCAAATGGTGTCTCCACACCTTTAAAGCAAACATTACGATGGCTAACTCTAGGTCATGGGTGAGGTAGTTTGCCTCATGGGGCTTAAGTTATCTAGACCATAGGCTACCACTTGCCTATTTTGCATCAACACATAACCTAAGCCTTTCCCAGAAGCATCACAATATACCTCAAAAAGTACATTGGGGTCAGGCAATACTAAAACTGGGGTTGAGGTTAACTTCTGATTCAGCTCTTGGAAGCTCTTTTCGCATTCTGGGGTCCAAGTAAAAGAGACATTCTTCCTAGTAAGCTTGGTCAAGGGTAAAGAGATAGGGGAGAATCCCTTAATAAACCGACGGTAATATCCTGCCAAACCCAAAAAAATCCTAATCTCCATTACCGTGGTAGGTGTCTCCCAATTCATCAAAGGCTCTACCTTACTAGAGTCAACAACAATGCCTCCTTTTAACACTACATGCCCAAAAAAACTTCACTTCCTTTAACCAAAATTCGCATTTAGACAACTTGGCATATAGTTCCTATTTTCTCAGGATCTCCAACACTATCCTCAAATAATGTTCTTGCTCCTCGTGGGTGTTGGAGTAGATGAGTATGTCATCTATGAAAACAACCACAAACTGATCTAGATAGGGTCGAAAGATCCTATTCATGTAGTCCATGAATATAGCTAGAGTATTTGTCAATCCAAAGGACATGACGGTAAACTCAAAGTGGTCATATCAAGTGCAAAAGGCCATTTTTGGTATATCCTCATCCCTCACCCTAATCTGGTGGTATCCTGATCTCAAATCAATCTTAGAAAACACCGTTGTTCCTCTCAACTAATCCATCAAATCATCAATCCTAGGCAAAGGGTACTTACTTTTCATTGTCACTCGGTTCAACTGCCTATAATCAACACACAACCTTATACTCCTGTCCTTTTTCTTCACAAACAGCACTAGGGCTCCCCACGATGATGTGCTAGGCATTACAAACTTCTTTTCTAATAGATCTTCCAGCTGGGTTTTTAACTCGGTGAGTTCCATAGGGGACATTCTATAAAGTGCTATGGATATGGGCCCCGTTCCTGGAAGCAATTATATCAAAAATTCTATCTCTCTCACGGGGGAAACTCAGGTATCTCATTTGGCAATACTTCGGGATAGTCCCTAACGATAGGTATCTCATCAAAATTTTGCTCAAAGTCTACATCACTAGTGGCCAGGGGAATGTAACCCTTATACTATTCCTTACCACAGTTTATTTCTATAGCATTTATATACAAGCTTAGAGGTTTTCTAGGTTCACTGGGGATGGGAAGGAAAACAATGGACTTCTCATAACAATTTAGCATCGCACGGTTGGCATAGCTAATCCATGCCAAGGATTATGTCTAGGCCTTACATAGTAAGCAAACAAAATCTAAGACAAAAGATCTGTTCTCAACAATAAAACTACAGTTTAGGCAACATATACATGTCCTAACAGGTTTTCTAGTAGGGGTAGAAACAGTGAGATCAAAGGGAAGTTCTAACACATGCAAATTTAGGGACTCAACACAAGAGTGGGATATAAACGAATGGGTAGTGCCAAAGTCAAAAGTACAATTAAAGTCTTACCATTCATTTCACACTTACCTTCCATAAGGTTTCATGACGTTGTTGTCTCTTTAGCGTTGAAGGTGAAGATTCTCCCTTGGCGTTGCGGCTTAAGGTTAGGGGCTGTCGGGTTTCTTTTTGTGCATTCCCGTGAGTAATGGTCGGGCTTCCTACATCGGTAGCAGACGCCCAGGCCTCTTTGCCGAGGCAAGTTTCCATGAGGTTTCCTGTAACGCCCCGATTTTTCTGTCTGAGGGAAATGACCAAAATGCCCCTAAGGTCATTTCCATACCAGAATTCGAGGGTAGTCGGCCCGGCAGTCCTCGAAGGGTCAACTCAATGTTTAAAGGGGATTGGATGATCCTTGAGTGTTTTCAGAAACGAAAAACCTGTTTTCTGCAGTTTTGGGTCAAAATGACCAAAATACCCCTATAGTGTTTTTACGCAGGTAAAGGTGTTGTTGAGCCTGAAACTTTCCCCAAAGGTTTAAAACAACGTTTTCACGTGTTTAAAAGTGTCTGTTTAACTCCTGGTGGTCCCGGCCAATTTTTATGCAAAATTATGATTTTGCCCCTGGGATAGTGCCATTTGAGCTTAATGACGTAATTAAGCAAACCTAAGCAATCTTAGGCTCTAATCGAAGATTAATTAATTTTCATAATTAATCTAGAGTCAAAATAAGTTAATAAAATTAATTAGGACCTAAAATTGCTTAGATTAAACCTAAATCTCTTTTTAAAACTCAAGTTCCTAATCTTGGAATCTTGAATAGTATTTTCTCTCTCCAATTTCCCTAAATCAAGGAATTGTGTTGACATTGGATTCCTTGTTAATGGAGTTTGACTCCATTAATTTAGCAAGACCACCTCCTAAACCTAGTCTTACAAGACTCTAATTAACCATTACCTCACCTAAACACTTTCCTACAAATTCTTAATCTTAAACATAACCTAAAACACACCTAAACACACTTCTAAACTACAATTAAATGGAAGAAATCCTTCCCCCATGGCTGATTCATTTCAGCCACATCATCTAAAGTTTCATCACATGTTTTAAATTTTAAAAACTCCTTGAGCCGTGCTTTGAGCCATGCCTTGAACCATACCTCACCATGCCTTAAGATCACAACATCTCACCTCATGGACCTCATGGACTACTTTGCCTTGGCCGAAACCCCTCCTCCCCCTTGGCACCTTTCATTTGTTTCATTTCTCTATAAATAGCACACTTGAGTGAACTTGAAATACCTTTTCATTTGCTAAGTTTAGAGCACTCAAAGCTTTTCCTTTTCTCTCAAAGATCAAGAGTTCTTCTTCTTCATCCTCTTCAACATCATTTCACTTGGTAGGGATTTTGTTTTAAGTGTTTTAGCCATTAAAGTTCTTGTTTAAGTTATGTGCTTTATAGTTTTTCTTGAATCTTTTAGAACTTCTTTCTTCCTCTTTGTTTCTTCTTCCATTTTCAGCCATGGGCCTTTAGTGAGCTTGGAAATGAGAGCTTGATGATGGGGATTGCATGATGATGTTCATCACTTGAGCAACCCCTAAAGCTTGATCTTAGTTCTTGAGGGAAAAGGTGTTTTTAGTCTCTTTCTTTTTATCTTGAAACTTTACTTTGATGTTATTCTAAAATAAGTGTATGAACTCAATGATGAGGACACATGATCTTGGTGTTAATACATTATCAAGATCATGGTCTCTAGAGTTTTAAAATGGTTCTTTTCTTGTTCATGGCTTCGGCCCCATTTTCCTTTTTCTTTCTCTAAAAATTCGGCCATCATTGATGGTTGAACATGGAAGCTTGATGATGAGAGTTTCTAGATGATGACCATGTGTTCATCACAATGAGACCTCTAGAGCTTGAGTTTTAACAAAAATGCTATTTATGATCTTGCTTCAAAGAATGATATTTTGGTTACTTTAGCTTGCTTGTTGTGATAAATTCGGGTTAAGGCTTAAGTTCCTTCAAAGTCTTGTAAGGGTTCTAGTAAAGATATAAAAATGAACTTGCATATTTATATTTCTAGCACCTCATGTTTATATTTCAAGCTCTTGCATCTCATATTTACTTTCCTATGTCATCACTAAACTCTAAAGATTAAAGAAAAGGACTTGCATTATCACATTTAAGTTTCAAGCCTTGCATTGTACGTTTATATTTCAAGTCATCACTTAAAGAACTTAAAGATTTAAAACGAGAGCTTGCATATCACCTAATTAATCTCGAAGCCTTTCTATTTCGACCTTAAAGTGGATTGTTGTTGGGCCTAGAGCACTAAAATAAAGAATCAAACTTGCATATTTACTTTCAAATTTTACATATTTACTTTGTGCCTTGCATATTTAATTTCAAGTTCTTGCATTCCATATTTACTTTAAAGCTCTCACATTACTTTATAATGAAGAATAAAATGGAATGCATAGCACGTTTATATTTTGTTATCACTTAAAGAACCTAGAGCTCAAAGATTTGCCCTCATTATCTCAAGTTAAAGTTTGATTATGGAAACATTCCCAAGGATGTAAATTCGGCCATGTGATGTTGATAAACTCAAAATGAGTTTCATCTAGTTGCAAGGGCCAATAATCTTTGTTCAAAAGTTTTCCTGTGTTTTTAAGAGTTCTATAAGGTCATGATCAACAAGATTTATGAATTAAACCTCTTCCAAGAATGTTTTAAAATAGTGCTGCCCCATGATTATTCTTAGCCTCTTTTACGAGATAAAATGTTTTACAAAAGGGTTTTCGAAATCCTAAGATGATTTAAGGAGAAACTAGTAACTCATGCTTGTTAGAAATGAAATTTTATGCAAGATATGTATATGCATGAATTCGATTCTGCCATGACATGTTTGCTGCTGTATGATGATGCTTTGACATGTTAGAATGTGTGAAATTTATATGTGTTGAGGTAGGAACCTTTCTATGCAAGTTAGGAAAGAAACTAGTTTAACAAAAAAATCGTAAAGTCAAGTTTTAGTATAGTTTTGACCCATCTATTTTTGGTTTCTGCCCAAACTTTTTTAGTGTGATAATAATCAGATTAGGATTGTTTACCATTTGATGTAGGATTGAATTTTAGCACCTATAGAGAAACTAGCAACTAGAGAACTGTAAAAATGCAATTCTAGAGCTCTTAGAATATTTAATTTTTTGATTCTGTACAACACCCTTATAACGTAGTAAACATGATTTATAAATAGTTCAAAGGCTTAGGAATACCTCATAATTGGTTTAAATTTAATTTATAGCGCCTTAGGCGAAGACGGAATCGAGAAAGGGTTTAGAACGTAAGTTCTAGAACCCCGTAATCATAAAGATGTGATTCTGCCCTTAGAGTATGATACTGGACAGATTTATTAATGAACATAAATGCTAGTAAGAATTATTAGTTGTGAATCATTAGGTGCATAAGAGGTTAATAGAGAACGATAGAATAACTACATCTCAAGTTTAAGGCCAGTAAGGGTCAAAGCATAAGACACCGTAAGTTCAAGAATATAATGAGTTTTCATGTTACACGACGATGTATGTTTTATTTGAGAATGATCATGTCAATGTATGAAATTATGATTGAGGATACATGTTCTATTTGTTTACGTGGCATAAAACAAATTTGGAGGAAATCCAACGTGCTACTGTTATGCTGCCGAATTTCTGACAAATTTGGGGACTTAGAAACGTTTTTGAAAAACCTATGAGATTTTCTTTAAAAGAGATGAGGCACTAAGATGTGTTCTTGGATGACACCGGTTCGGCCGAGCACCTCCAAGAACTCATGTGACATCGGTACCAAGATGTATTCTTGGGTGACACCAGTTCGGTCGAGCACCCCCAAGAAAATGCCCCCTAAGCCCATACTAGAGAGTCGGGATTCATTTATGATACGCTTATCGGTAAGGGATAAGTAAGAACTAGTGACGACTAGTTAGGTATGAGCTCATAACCTAGAAATGTGACATGTTCTGGGTGACACTGGTTCAGCCGAGCACCCCCAAAATGAATGTCTTTTAGGGTGGCCCCATGAGAAAGTAATGTATGATGAATATGTCACAAAGTTTTCCCCACCTGTGATTTCAATTGCTACTTTATGCCACTTTTATGATGTTACTTGATGTTATGATGAATATTCTTGTACTAAGTAGTGCCATGCATACATTTTTTAATATGTTGCATCCATGACATTAAGAATCATTCTAAAATGAACGGACCTTGGTTAACTATGTTTAGAAGCTTAAAATGAACTTGTTGCATGCTCACTTATTTCATACACTAAACCCAAGGTTCCTGAGGATATAGATGATGACACTTAGGTAGTAGGAGGCCCTACTAAGATTCTTTAGCAAGATTCTCACTCCCTCTATCTTTTCCTTCCGTCATGTCTTTAGATGGCGACGTTCGTGATTTTTGTGGACACCCCGACATGGGAAGTGCATCATGATCCGGACCATGGGTCATACCATTTTGTGGGCCGCTGTGTCGTTCGTGTATTCATGTTTGTTGGACGGCCTTTCATGTAACATCCCCTGCTACTTTATGGATTGACGACTGTCCCCACAAACCAACACGAGTCTTTTCAGCATGCTTTGTCCTCACTCGCACACTTCCTAGGAAAACTTCCCAGGAGGTCACCTATCCCAAAATTGCTCCAAGTCAAGCACACTTAACTGTGGAGTTCTTTCAGTTTGGGCTACCGAAAAGAAAATGCATCTTGTTGGTATAGGTAGTACAAATCAATTCATATAAGCCCTCCTCAACTGTATAGTCCCATACCTATACAATCTTAGGATCCCTCTCATTCGGGTGTGTAATCGGTTCATTCATGTACCCCTCTGCTTTCGAAGTCTGCCAGGAGCCGCTCCTTGTCCGTGCCTCCTTGCACCAGCGATCACTCCCCGACTTCGCAATCCCCGGGTGTTACATTTCAGTCACCCTGTAGATACTCACCTATTCTCTCCTGCCTCACCATTCGACAACGACTTCATGTTCGAGCCCGCACGCCATCGAGAGGAGCGGATCTGCCGTACCCCACCGACAGCTTCTGCTATCCGGGACTACCCGCAGTACGTGCCCCGCTCCTCCTCATCATTCTCCGAGACGGACCCTTCAGAGGACTCGGCCACTCAGGTACCTTCCGAGGGATCCTCCCCCACCATACCGATGGACTTTGAGGAGGGTAGCGAGGCTTCTATCACTCAACTGATACGCGGAGGATGTGTGAGGATGATTCCCCGCTGTGGAGCTCATGCCCAGCCGATGCAGCGTATAGCTACCCCGGCGGAGATAGCCCAGTGGATGGGTTACGTCCTTCCTTTCCAGAGAAGCCCACAGTAGGAGACGACAATCGTGTTCTGGTGCCCGAGCTCTAACTAAACCAGGATAGCCTCCTTTTGCCTTAAGGTTATCTATTTGTAGGCGCACTAGAGTAGGAGAGTTTCTTTTTATGCCTTCTATTGTACTTTCATTTTCCATGTATTTCTATTTCAATTGTATTCGTACCATGTTGTACTAAACTAAGTGTCGCCTTTTTTAGGTGGGCATAATATATATCCACTTATGCAGTTTGTTTAAGTATGTTGTGCAATTACATGTTCTATGATCGGATGTTCATGTCGTGTTTATTTGGATTTGCGTTTTATTCCTTTCATGCTTCATCGTTCGTCATGTCGTGCGGCTCTCACTTTGCTTTTATAATTCAAAAAAAAATTACCTGTATTTTTCGCTAAGTATTTTAAAGTAAAAAGGAAACTATGACATAATAGACTAATGATTAACCTAAATATGTTCTAGAGTATTGGGTTAAAAATTAGGATGTTACATTTCCCGCACTTGGAGCATACGGCGGTGGGTGTAGGCCCCGGGGGTGTAGCTGGGGTCTTTTGTTGTGCCTTGTCTCGATCGTCATTGGTCCTCCCTTGGTTGATGTCTTTCTGAGGGCCTTGTGTTTTGAACAGTGGCCTAGACTGTGGTCTTTGTTGCAGTCGAAAGGGGGTCGAGTCTGCGGCTTGAACCTTGGAGCTTGGGGTACTAACCTCTTTGCATTATTATTGGCTTTCGATGTGCTCAACTTTCTTTGGCCGTCTTCAATGATGCAGCATTTGTTGACCAGGGTAGGGAAGTCCCTAACCTCCAAATGGGCTACCACAGCATTAATTTTTGCCTTCAGCCCGGACTCATACTTAACATACTTCCAGTACTCATCAGGGTCCCCTTGGTATATCTATGCGAACTTGATGAGTTCTTCAAACTTGGTAGTATACTGGGTGATACTCATGCCTCCTTAAGTGAGTTGCATGAACTAGATATCTCTGGCATTCCTTACAGACTCCAGGAAGTATTTCTGGTAGAAGTGAGCCTTGAACAGCTCCAAAACAATCGATACCGGCTGCTTCCAATAGTCTTTGAGTGCTGGTCTACCAGAACCCGGCATCTCCCTCCAACATGTATGTAGCGATGGTCACCTTTTGTGTCTTCGTGCATGGAATCACAGTGAAAATCTTCTCCATGCTTTTGATCCATCTGTCAGCGTGATTTGGGTTCAATGTTCCCTTGAATGAAAGTGGGTTAGCTTTACGAAATTCCCAAAATGGGCGTGCTCGGGGACCTCAGCAGTATTGTGACCACAACCTGCATCTACCTGGCGGTCTCGGTCCATCCTTTCCAACATTACCCTCATGGTCTTAGCCATATCACGGAGGATTTCAACAGTTTCATTGTCTTGTCTTCAAGGGGTTATGGTCCTATTCTCTTGTCAACGTGCCATTGGTTCCTATGCACACAAAACAACAAACATTGAGGTGATCACGCTCAATACTCTAGATAAAGTGAGCTAGTTACCATGGCAAGTTCACACATATAGGAGTCATGCATTCCTATCCTATAGCTTATTCTATCAATAAGGCACTATACATGACATAATTATCGTATCATGCTTAAGAAGCATAGTCAGTCCAATCCTCAAACTCCGTGAGAACCAAACTGCTTTGATACGAAAATGTAACACCCTAATATTTAACCTAACATGCCTAGGATGTATTCAAGTTAATTATTACCCGTTACTCTTTTGTTCCAATTCTTATTGTTAACTTTTAGAAAATACTTAGTGAAAATACAGGTAATTTTTTTTAAAAAAATAAAAGATGAAAATGTGAGCCGCGCATAAGGTGAACATTCCATCATTTGATTTTGAAAAACAGTATTAAGGAAACATCCACATCATAAGTAAAATCACAAATCATAATATACCAGTCATCATATATATATAAAAAGGTCAACCATATATCAAGTTAGATAATAGCATTAGGTACAGTCATCCGAAATACATAAAACCATAAAGTACATAAACCATAAACCCTCGCCTACCCTAGTGCATCTAAAGTAGATAACCCCTAAAACAAAAAGGGGGGCTACCCTTTGCTAGTCATATGCTCGAGCACCAAACGATAGCTACCGGCTCCTATTGCTGCCCACCCTAAGGAGAAGGGACATATCCAACCCACTGTGCCAGCTTGGCCGGAGTGGCCAAGCAGTGCACAGGTTGGGCATTGGCTTATTGATGAGGAGTCATCCTCACTCGTCCTCCACGTATCGGCTGTGTAATTGTGGCCACACTGCTCTCGTCAAAATCCATACGCATGGTAGGAGAAGAACCCTCGGAGGGTACCTGGGTAGCAGAGTCCTCAGAAGGGTCTGTCTCTGAATGGTAAGTGGGGGAATAGGGCACATACTCCTGGAAGTAGCGGATGGCAGAGGCGGTCGACGGAGTGCTGCGAGTCTGCTCCTCACGAGGGCATGCACGCTCAAAGATGAGGTCGTCGCTAAAGGGAAAAGTAGGAGAGAATCGAAAGCTAGAAACTGGGTATGCAAAAGGCGGTCTATGTATACAAAAAGGCAAACGGCACAACAACCCACGAAGTGATATGATCGATGGGTGGCATCATAGTGCATCTCCCAAGTGGGCGCATCAATGTAGATCACGAACATCGCCATCAACCTCTAAAGACGCAATAGAAAGAAAAGATAGAGGGACTGAGAAATTTTCTAAAGAATCTCAGTAGGGTGTCCTCCTATCCTGGTGTCATAATCTACGTCCTCAGGAACCTCAGGTTTTGTTATAAAATAGTGAGCATGCATAAGGTTCAATATTTAAGTTCTAAAATGTCATTTGCCAAGGCCCATTCATTTTAATATGCTTCTTAAATGTTATGAATGCATTATACCTCATCATGAAATGCATGTCAATGCAAGGTGCACATACCATATACAAACATAATGATGCTCTTGAAACATGATGAACATAACATGAATCTCTACAATTTATCTTTTAGGTGACTTAGGCTATTTTCTTTTTCTCATTTGGGTCCACCTTATTTCTCTTGCCTTTTAAGAGTTCTAGGTTATGAGCTCATACCTCACTAGCCGTCACTAGCATACTCTTATCCTTAAGATAAGTTAACACCCGACCTTTAAGTATGGGATAGGGGGCTAGGATCACTTTTCATAACCTTTAATTCAGGGAGTCCAAAGCATGATTTCCTTATTGGATCACCTCTCATAACCTTTAATTCAAGGAGTCTAGAGGATCATTTCCATATGTTTTATGTCACCTTAATAGTAGCTTGTTATATCAAGTTGCAAGAATACAAACATTTCACATAATTGTCACATGCTTTCATATTACTTCAACATATGCATCTTAAACATTTCACTGGTAATCATAACATGCCATAACACTCTTTGCTTCATGCAAACATAACCAATACATTAATCTTAACATCTCACATGACAAGCATTCTTTTTAACTTCTTAATTGGTAGAACCTCTAAATCGGTAGACCTATCTTTCGCATTTATTCTTTTATACATCTACAGGATCAATTCCAATTATTCTCACTAATTATTAGCCTCAAGAACATCTCTAAACAAATCTGGACAGATTTGAAATAGAAAAGAAAATGAACCATTTCAGTGTTCTTGAAGTTACGTTCTTGACCCTTTCTCATTACCGACTTTTTCTACGATGCGAAAATTAATTCCTAAACCAATTTTGAGTGTTCCTTATATATTTACTAAGTGTTAAACATCATTTTTACTTAAATATCACCAGCTGGGCAGAATACATGTTATTTGTCTTAAGGAGTTCTAGAATTCACATTTTGGGTTCTTTCTAGTTACTAGCCTTTCCTAAATTACTAAAATTAAATACCACGCCTATTAATGACAATTTTCTCATGTTAACACATTCCGTACAACATACAACAAATCTGGAAAGTTTGGAACAAAAACTAAAATTTAATTTCCTAAGATCATGCAAGGATACAAAATAGGCATTTCTAGTAACTAGTATTTCTTTAAATTAATTCTAGATCAAGAGATACACTTATAATTAATGACACCCTTATAAAAACACAAATAATACCCTTAGATTAGTAGCAAGGCTAGGAGCCGAAGTGATCTTTGGTTATGTGGACTAAGCTTTAACACTTTAAAAACAAGCTTATATTTCGAGAAAAAGTTGTAAAACTTCATTTTTCAAGACAATAATGTATCATTTCTTATTTTCTTAAGGAACCAAATCTCATTTGTAAAGATGGATATTTCATGGACCAAAATCCCCCTGTAAGTTGACATGGGTAAGTCTTGAGCACTAGATTATTTAGGTGATGGCATAAACTTAAATATGCAAATGCAAGTTTCATTTTAATCTTGGTATTATAAGGTGATGGCAATGGAAATATAAATATGATATGCAAGGCTCGAAATTAAATATGAGAATGTGCTAGACAAGAAATATAAACATGGAATGCAAGTTCATTTCTTATCTTCAAGCTTTAGGTGACAACTTGGAAATAAATATGAGGTGCAAGGCTTGAATGTAAATATGAAATGCAAGGACTTGAAACATAAACATGAATGCATTTCCTTTTATTATTTCTTTAGGTTCTAGGCTCAAGACCCCTATTTAGAGTGATAACTCTAAAACACCGATCAACTCCAAGGTTTGCAAAGTGAAAGAATGTCCAATTATTCCCTTTTAGTTTTATGCTCAAGATTCCTATCTAGAGTAATTACTCTAGAACACCGATCAACTTTAAGGTTGAAATGGGTAAGTCTTGAACTTAAGTTAATTAGGTGACAACATAACCATATCATTTTATTTTTGCTTAAGTAAAACTTATCAAAGAAAACCAAGTGACATCTTTATTTGTAAAAACTCTTAAAAATGGAACGTTCAAGCTTTAGAGGTCAAGTAAATGATGGCTTTGCAACCAACATCCAAGATCCTCGTCATCAAGCCATGGTTTTCAAGAACAAGGCCATCAAGGCCAAAATGAAGAGAAAGAAAAAGGAAAGTAAGGAACCAAAAATGAGAAGGAGAGGGAGAAAACCAACACTACAACATCTCAACCCAAGAGTAATACAAAAGAAAAGAATGACAAACTTTAAAACAAACCCCTACCAAAGGTATTTTTCTTGCAAAGAAAAGAGCTTGGTCTTGGAAATAAGATGAAAAGAACAAATCTTCCTTGGAGCTCCAAGTGATTTTGGCCAAGGAAAGAAAAGAAGGAAGAAAGGTTTGACTTTGGTTTTTGATCTTGGAAATGGAAAGGTTAAGTGTTAAAAGAAAGATCTATGGTGGGTGTGTGGTGGTTGGAGGTTGAAGAATGGTGGAGGGTGGTGGTTCTTGAAGAATGAAGAAGAAGAAGAAGAAGAGAAGGATTCTTGGAGATCAAAGGACGAAAGCTTGAGGTTGCAAGAATGCTCAAAGGCTCCTGCAAGCATTCCTTTGGTACCTATTTATAGAAAAATGAAACACATGGGGGCATGAGGGGGAGGAGTGGCCAACGGCCTTTGGGAGGGAAAAAAAGAGAAAATATCTCTTTTTATGGTATGGAGTAAGCATGGTTTAAGGTATGGCTAAGTATAGCTCAAGGTATGGTTCTTTGAGTGTATATTTTAATTGAATTTCAACATGTGATGGATGAAAATGGAGGAGGAGTGGTCGGCCATATTAAGGAGGAATGGGGAGGAGAAAATCTCATTTTAATGTTAGTTTATGGGTGTGTTTAGAAGTTGATTTGGTTAGGTCATGGATTAGGAGTTGTAATTAAGTGTTTAGGTAAGAAATTGAGCAATTAAGGTGGCTCAAGATAAGATTAAAGAGTGTTCTTGCACAATTAGTGCAAATCCACTTTTATTAGCAAGAAATCCCATCACATGACTATTCCTATGATTTAAGGAATTAAATAGAGAAAATACTATTCCAAATTGACATAACACTAATTCTTGAATTAAGAAAAGGGTTTTGAGTTTCTTTAAGCAATCTTAGGCTCTAATTAACCTCAATTAATTATTTTGACTCTAGATTAATTATTAAAATAAATTAATTTTCGATTAGAGCCTAATATTGCTTAGGTTTAGTTAATTATGTAATTAAACTCTTATGCCCTTAATGAGGGGCAAAACAGTAATTTTTCACAAAAACTTTCCAGAATCACCCGGGCTTAAAAAGATGTTAGACATCCCTTAAAAATGGCATTTCCAACTCCTGGGCAAGGTCCGGGCCCAATCGGGAATTAATTCTATGTCAATTGGGCATAGGGGCATTTTGGTAATTTTATGTGCTGGAACTCAAAAATCATATTCTTTTACTCTATTATCACGTATAACACATGTAATCACACATAATCCCCGTTTAATACTAAAATAGTCCTTTGAGGATGGTCGGGGTCGGTTATCCTCATTCTCTTGGTAAAAATTGCCTCAGGGATATTTTGGTCATTTGTATACGAAAAAATTGGGGCGTTACATTACAAGTATTGGAAATGTTTGTAAACATAATTCCTACCCAATTTCTATTGTTTTACTTATTGATGGTCTAACTCAGAATTTGTTGAGCATCAGCTAATTTTGTGGCCAAGGTTTTAATGTTTTATTTAATGCAAATGCTTACAAAATTGTAAATCCCACTTCTAGACAAGTCGTTCTATCTGGTAAGAGACTTGGTAACACTTATGTGTTATTTTTGGTTAACCTTCTAGATCAAGATATAAAATACCTTGCATCCTTCATGGATGATAAGTGGTTGTGGCATAAAAAGCTTGGATATGCTCATATCAAGCTAATTTCTGAGCTATCTCAGAAAAATCTTGTTAAAGGCCTGCCAGAGATCATATTTGACATGGATTCCACTTGTGATTTTTGTGAGAAGGGCATGCAAACCAAACCTTCTGTCCATAACAAAAATATGGTTTTAACTACTAAGCCACTTAAGCTTTTACATATAGATCTCTTTGGACCAACCAAGTCTTGTTGGAAAAAGATATTGCCTTGTCATAGTGGATGATTTCTCTAGATTTACATGGGTTATCTTCCTAGCTTCTAAGGATGAGGTGGCTGAAACATTAAAAGTTTTTGTAAATCATGTTTGTATTGAAAAATATTCTCAAATTACCTCTATTAGATCAGATCATGGAGGAGAATAAGAAAATTATGTTTGTGAAGAGTTTGTTTAAAACATGGCATCTCACATGAGTTTTTGTACTTAGAACTCCCCAACAAATAGGTTACTGAAAGAAAGAATAGAAGCTTGCAAGAGATGGCTAGAACCATGTTGTTAGAATGCAGTTTAAACACCTCAATGCTATTTGGGTAGAGGCTGTAAACACCCCATACTATATTCAAGATAGAATCTTTCTGTGGTCAATTTTTAAGAAAACTCCTTATGAGCTACGGAAGGGTAGAAAACCCAACATATCATATTTCTATATCTTTGGCTCATCATGTTTTATTCTTAACATCAAGGACAAACTTGCAAAGTTTGATCATAAATCTAATGATGGAATTTTCTTAGGATACTTTTCAGTCTGAAAAGCCTATAGGATGTACAATAAGAGAACACTACGTATTGAAGAGACTATCCACATCAAATTCAAAGAGCTTAAAAAGGACTTTGCTGATGATCTAGAAAAGCTAGAATAGAACCTTGAAAAGTTGAACCTCAAGGAACCATCAGAAAATAAGCAGATAAAAGCACAATCTTCAGGAAGCAAGCTCTATAACAAGGACAATTCAAAAGCTTATTTAGAATTCCAAAGCTCTTAGAAAGTGACATTTCTGAGCATGAAGAAGAGCAATCTGAAGATAAAAGAAAAGTTGAAGAACATCAAGGTTACAGAGACTATAGAGGAGTTTCTAACCTAAAAATAATTTCTCAGAACAAAGTTCTAGGGGATATTTTCAAAGGTGTGAGAACTAGATCTTCCCTCAAAAATGTGTCCAACTGTGCTTTCATTTTTAGCATTGAGCCTAAATATATTGAAGATGCTTTGAATGATCAAAGTTGGGTGGAAGTTATGCAAGAAGAACTAGATCAGTTTAAGAAAAGCAAAGTTTGGACACTCATGGAGAAGCCCAAAGGAAAAACCATCATTGAAACCAAATGGATGTTCAGAAACAAGATTGATAAACTAAGAAAGATGATAAAAAACAAAGCAAGGTTGGTTGCAAAAGGTTATAATCAACAAGAGGGTATTGATTATGATGAAACCTTTACACTAGTAGCTAGGTTTAAAGATATAAGAATGCTACTAGCTTTTGCTGTCTTCAAGGGATTCACTATTTACCAAGTGGATATTAAGTCTGTATTCCTAAATAGATTCCTTTTTGAGAAAGTTTACATGAAGCAGCTTCTTGGTTTTGAGAATGAAAACCTTCCCAACCATGTCTTTAAGTTAAGAAAGGCACTTTATGGTCTGAAACAAACTCCCCAAGCTTGGTATGAAAGGCTAAGTACTTTTTTTACTAAAGAGTGAGTTCAAGAGAGATAAAGTTGATACAACCATATTTACTCTTGAGCAAAATACTTTTTGGTAGTTCAAATATATTTTGTTGACATTATATTTGGTGTCACTGATCATTCTCTTTGTGAAAAGTTTTCAAAATTGATGCAAAGTGAATTTAAGATGAGCATGATAGGTCAACTCAAGTTTTTCCTTTGACTTCAAATAAAACAACAAAAAGAAGGAACATTGATCCATCAAGAAACGTGTATAAAAGAGCTTTTGAAATGGTTTAATATAGATCAAGCCAAATCCATTAGCACCCCCATGCATCGATCTCAAGTGATTGATGCAAATGAGAATGGAGAAAAGGTATCAAAAAGTAATTATAGAGAAATGATTGGTTCACATATGTATCTTACAATAGGTAGACTAAACATTCAATTAATTATGGGAATTTATGCTAGATTTCAATTTAATCCAAAGTAATTACACTTAAATGTTGTCAAAAGAATTTTGAGATATTTATCCGGTACTACTAGTCTTCATTTATGGTACGAGAAAGGTACATCTTATGAGACTGTAGGTTACTATGATGCTGATTTCACTAGAGATAAATTGGAAAGAAAAAGCACCAGTAGATGTTGGTGTTTCTTTGAAAAGAGTCTCATCACTTGGTCATGCAAGAAGCAAAACACCATTGCTCTTTTTACAGCTGAAACTGAATATGTATTGCTACAAACTGTTACGCCTAGATGTTGTGAATAAAGAACCAACTAGAATATTATCACCTGAGGTATTCCAAAATCCCTATCTTTTGTGATTATACCAGTGTTATTAATCTTGTAAAGAATCCTATCCAGCACTCTAGATCCAAGTATATTGACGTCAAACATCATTTTATTAGAGATCATGTTCAAAAAGGGGATATTGAGTTAATATTTGTGAATACTAAAGACCAAGTATCTGATATATTCATAAAACCATTAGTTGAAGATTGTTTTTGCTACTTGAAAATGCTTTTGAACTTTAAGGGTTTTTAAATCTACATAGCATTCATGCATTAACACCTTTAGAGACTCTCCATCATGGCTCTGAATTGAGGCCCAAATGAAAACATCAATGCAAGATTAGAAAATCAATTTGCAAGGTCAGAAAAGTCAAAATGCAAGGTTAGAAAATGGGTCAAAAAGTCATACATGCTCAGAATATGAAAGATTATTCATATATGACGAAGTTGTGTAGTTGTGAAGACTCACGCTCTATTACTGATGGTTTAGAAAGTTGGTAAGGTTCAGAAAGTGGTTCCATGTTTCAAAAATCACCTATTCTGTATGACTTAAAAAAGGTAGGATAATTCCCGCTCTTTTTAAGTTTCTCTCTCCCACATCGCCTTACCTTCAAACTTTGTGCCCATCACTTAAATAACTTCCTTCACTTCACACATCACACATAACCCCTTCATCTTCAACCATTATACACTTTCACATTCATCTTAACCAAAACTGTTTCACCTTCTCTCACAAACCTCCCTTTTCTGCAACCTTCACCGTTTCTCAAAACTTCAACCTTTTTTCTCTTAATCCTCTATGTTCATACCCACAATGGCAGAAGGAAAGCAACTTGACCACACCATTGCCAAGAGAGGACTATTTTACATGTACGATGACCTGGAGATGCAAGATCACTATGTGAATAACTTTTCACTAGGAAAAGTGGCCCTTGGAAAGGCATTAAACATGATCTTCTTGATGAGGTATCCATTTTCAAGGAGATTTTCTCATTCCAAGGGTAGAGAGTGTTCCTAGAGATCAATGATAGAATCTTTTTGGGAATAGTAATGGCCTTTTACATGTGACTAAAGGGCACCCCAAATTCATCTTTGAATACGTGGATTAGAGACTATGCAATAGAGATTGGCCCTATTGGACTCTGAAGTGTAGCCAAGGCATTGTATAAGGGTTTTTTTTGAACCTCTTCACCAAATTGGACTCTTTCTTTGGGAATTAATGAGGGAGATGTGTCCAGGTACCTCACTGACTCCATTATTCATAAACCCTGTGAAATAACCACCTCTATGTTGACTCCAAAAGGCAAAAAACTTTTCACTGTGGTACAGTTCACAATCCTGCCTAAATTGGGGAATGCTGACGTGCTTGTGTCATGACCCAAAAATCGTGATTGGCACATAAGGGATATTGTCCCTTATGGAAGCCTTTTGAAATTAATTTCATGCAATCATGCATAGTAAATTACTAAATTAATGCTTATAATAAATCATAATAATAAATAAATAATTAAATAAGTAAATTCCTCAAAACTTCTTGCAAAATTTATTAATAAAATACATAAAATATTTAATTATTCTAAATCGTTTCAAAACCCATAACTGAAATAGATAATCTAATCTTAAATCATATTTCTCGAAGAAATACATAAAATGATATAATATTAAAATAACCATGCATGCTAAATGATGTCCGAGGACCCTGCCTGCACACTACTAGAGCATTCTACTTTAACATGATCCTAATTTAAACTTCACTATGAAGTGAAGCTCACCAATAGAACAGCTACATAGCTTCTGATGTTTAAACTGAACAATAATAAGATCTGTAGTTGTAACTATAAGGGGGTGGAAAACAGAGGGGTGAGTTCATCAAAACTCAGTGAGCAAGTCTCCACTCACAACCCACATGGGACAATAATAATGTAACACCCTAACTTTTAGCACAATACACCTAGGACACATAATGATTAATTGTTAGTTATTACTCTTTCGTCTTAGAACTTTTACTTAATTTTAAACCTTTAAAGTAAGTCTATGGAATATATGACCCCTTTTTTTTTTTGAAAGACCAAACTATGAGCCATTCGTGCATAAGTTATAGCATATAACTATTCATCACATAGCATACATGCAAATCACAACAGAGTATAGCATAGACTGAGAACACCATCATGTCATAATATTGACTTTAATATCATAATAGTAATATTAATAACGTAAGAATATTCCACAATTATATAATGCCCACCTATAGAGGTTGAGCATACAATAAATCAAAAGCTAAGCATAACTAAGATGTAGCTAAGCCCCTCGTAACTAAGTTATGAGCATGTGTGAAGATGAGACAACTCTTAAGTATTACAAAAATGAAGGATTATATCTCTGCCTCTGCTATGCCACTTTGATCTAGTCTGCCATGCAACTCCTACACCGGCATCTCAAAGAAGTCCACCGACATCGCCATCAAAAAGATAGAAGGAGTGAGAAACTTTATATAAGAATCTCAGTAGGGTTTCCCTCTCTGCACACGTGCCATCATCGTCGTCCTCAAGAACCTCGGGTTTAATTATGAAAGTAGTGGGCATAAATAAGATTTATTTGTTAAGTCTTCAAATACTATTAACCGAGGCCCGTATCTTTTAGCATGAATCTTAATGCATGAATGCAACAGGTATCTCATGTATGCATGGCAATGCCTCAGTGCATGCAACATAAATCAATAATGTGAAATTTCAAAACACAAGATAAGGCTAAGCACATGAGCAGAAGATAAGCTAGGAAACTAAAACAGTGGCAGGTAAATGGATGCATGATAGGGCAATGCTATGAGTTATATATCATGTAACATGCATGGGAAGGCTGGAGAACCCATGGTAATTTACTTTCTCATGAATGAATTCTTAAGTTCCTTTCTTATCAGTTCCACCCTCTTATGTCATCACCACAACCAACTAACATGCCCTCCCCGACGATTTTTAAAATCATCACCAAAACCAACCAACCTACCGATCACCTAGGATGAGCTCAACCTAACTAGTCGTCACTAGATTTAACATGGTAATAGAGGGGGAGAAACACATCACTTCCTTGCCTTTCTTACTATGAATATGCAACTTACTTCGATCACCTCTCATAACCTTTAATTCAGGGAGTCTAGAGGATCATTTCCATATGTTTTATGTCACCTTACCATTAGCATGTCATATTAAGATGCAAAAACACAACTTATCATATAATATCACATGCTTTCATATTACTTTCACACATGCATCTTAAACATTTCAAGTGAAATCATAACATGCTATAACAATCTTTATGCAAACATAATTGATATAAACCTCAAGTACATCAATTCATAACACTTTATAAAGCAAGCACTCATAATAATTCTTTAATCAATTAAACTTCTAATCGGGTAAACCTAACTTTTGTATTTATTTATTTGTGCATTTAAGGGATCAATCCCAATGATTCTCATTAATTATTAACCCAAAAACACTACTAAACAAATCTGGACAGATTTGAAATAAAAACGAAATGAACCTTTTAGGTGTTCTATAAGTTATATTTTTGACCCTTTTTCTTTACCGACTTTTCCTATGATGCTAAAATTAATTTCTAAACCAATTATGGGTGATTCCTATACATTTGCTAAGTGTTAAACATCCTTTTTACTTATATATCACATGCTGGACAAAAACCATATTATTTGTTTTAGGAAGTCCTAGAATTCATACTTTTGATTCTTTCTGGTTACTAGTCTTCCATTAATGCTAATAATAATTACCATACAAATTAATAACAACTTTTGTATGTTTAACACATTCCAAATAGCATACATCAAATCTGTAACATCCTAATTTTTAACCCAATACTCTAGAACATATTTAGGTTAATCATTAGTCTGTTACTTCATAGTTCTCATTTATCTTTGAATTACTTAGCGGAAAATACGGGTAATTTTTTTTTGAAAAACAAAGTGAGAGCCGCGTGATGCGATAAGCGGTAAATCATGTATGGTAAACAAATGTCTCACAACATCATAACATAAGGCACACCATGAGTAACACGGAAGATCATCTCATATATATATAATTTGCCCACTTATAAGTGTGGGACTTAGTTTAGTACAAGGAAAGTACAGGAAAGGAAATACAATATAAATGTAAACATGATCTACTCCCCTACCCGAGTGCACCTAATGGGATAACCTCTAAACAAAAGAAGGTTTATCCCCATCTTAGTGGTGTGTGCTCTAACCGGGTACTCCATCGGTCGATCGTCACTAGTTCTTACTTACCACTTAACGATAAGCGTATCATAAATCATAAATCCCGACTATCTGAGTACGGGTTAGGGGGCAAAACTCTTAGGGGTGCTCGTTGAACCGGTGTCACCTAAGAGTGTAAAATGGTACCGATGTCACATGAGTTCTATGGAGGTGCTCGGCCGAACCGGTGTCATCCTAGAACCCATCTTAGTACCTTAATTTTCAAAATCTCTTTAAGTCCCCAAATTTGTTGGAAATTCGGCGGCACAACGGTCATTACACCGAATTTCCTTCCAAATTTGCTTTATGCCACATAAAATGATAACCTCATAAATTCCTCATATGAATAACATCATCATCATTAGCATACTTCATGCATCATCATAAAACATTCAAATGCTTACCCTTACGGTAGCTTATGCCTTGACCCTTACGGGTCTTAATCTTGAGATATAGTTCTCTACATCCGTCGTTCATATTTTAAGCACCTAAGGCTCATAATTAAACATCATTCATAATCCTCTCATTTTACTTTTAAATCTGAATGGCATAGGGTGGAAATCCTAACATGTGAATACGGGGTTCTAGAACTTACGTTTTAGACCCTTTCTTGGTTCCGTTTTGACCGGAAGCGCTATGGATTAAATCTAAATCAATTATGAGGCATTCCTATGCTTAAGGACTAATTATTAATCATGTTTACCATGTTGTAAGGGTGCTGGACAGAATCCAGAAAATTAAATGTTCTAAGAGTTCTACATTTGCATTTTTACGGTTTTCTAGTTACTAGTTTCCCCATAGGTGCTAGAATTCAATTCTAACTCAAATGATACCAAGTTTTTCATGTCTAAACAATCTAAATCTGATTATGTCCCCATTAAAAAAGTTTGGAAAAGTTCCATAAACAAATGGGTCAAAACTATGTTAAATTCTAGCTTTACGGTATTTCTAGTTAGCTAGTTTCTTACCTATCATGCTTAGGATCGCTTCTACATCATCATATGATATTTTCACACATTCCAACACATCAAAACATCATCATACCGCATCACACTCATCATATCAGGACCGAAAACATTTAACTTCAATAAGAGAGTTAAATTGACATTTCTAGGTACATAAGTTAACTAGTTTCTCTTGGAATCAATCTAGAACTTCTAAAACTCTTTGCAAAACACTTTAATTCATCAAAAGGCTAAGAGAAGCCTTAGGTCACTGACCAAAACATATTCCATCCCCTAAAAGATAATAAAATCACAACTTGTGATGACATAACCTTATAAAGATTGTAAAGCTTTAGGGAAAACTTAAAACATAGACTATTGGTCCTAGTAGCTAGATGAAAACTCATTGCAAGCCCATCATCACTACTTGGCCGAAATTATGCATTCAAGGAATAGATTCACATATAACTTTAACTTGGAATGAAATGGGCAAGTCTTTGAGCTCTAGGTTCTTAAGTTGTGACATAAACTAAACGTGCCCATGCTTTTTGTTTTTAATCTTGCTTACAAACTAAAGTGATGACATAAATTAAATATGCGAGGCATAAACTTAAACGTGCAAGCTTGAAGGTAAATATGCAAGGTTCAATTCTTTATTTTAGTGCTCTTGGCCCAACAACAATCGACTTTAAGGCCGAAATAGATAGACATTCGAGAAATTAATTAGGTGATGATGCAAGTTCAATTCTTTATTTTAGTGCTCTAGGCCCAACAACAATCGACTTTAAGGCCGAAATAGAAAGGCTTTGAGAGTTAAATTAAGTGATGATACAAGTTCCATTTTAATCTTTATGTTCTTAGGTGATGGCTTGAAAGTAAAGATGCATAGCAAGAATGTAAATATGAATGCAAGCATAAAATAAATTATGCAAGTTCATTTTATTTTTCTAGAGCCTTTAACAAGACCTTAAAGGAACTTCAACCTCAACCCAAACTCATCAAACCAAGACAAAGTAAAGTCTAGAGTTCTTAGAACTCAACATGACATATTTAGAAAATCCAACATTTTGCATGTAAAAGGAAAGGTAATGGCCGAAACTTCAAGGAAAGAAAAGAATTATTTGGAACTCTAGAATCCATGAGTGCATAACAAGAGTGTAAACATGAGTGCAAGCATAAGATAAATTATGCAAGTTCATTTTATCTCTCTAGAACTCTTAACAAGACTTTAAAGGAACTTAAACCATAACCCAAACTCATCCAACAAGGTAAAGTCAAGCTTAGAGTTCTTGAAACTCAACATAATATTTTTAGGAAATCAAACCATGAAGCTTAGAAAATTTAAGGTAATGGCCGAAATCTTCAAGAAGAAAAAGGAACATTTTAAAACTCTAGAGTTCATGATCTTGGTGATATATTAACACCAACATCATGAGTCCTCATCATTGAGTTCATAGAGCCATTTAAAAACATCATCAAAGCTAAAGTTCTTAAGAGTTCAAGAAAAGAAAAACTAAAAACATTTTTGCTCAAGAACAAAGATCAAGCTCTAGAGTTTGTTTCAAGTGACGAACATCATCATGAAACTCTCATCATCAAGCTCTCATTCCTTTGTTCTCCAAGGCCTATGGCCGAAAATGAAAAGGAAAAAGGAGTGGAAATGAAGTTCTAAAGAGAAACAAGAGAAACTATGAACATCAAGCTTGAAACAAGAACTTTAAAGAAAAGAATACATGAAAGAAAACCCCTACTTGGTGTGATGAACTTGAAGATGGAAGAAGAAGATGAAGATGATGAAGAACTTTGAAGAGCTTGAAGAACTTGAAGAACACTAGAACTTTGAGAGAAAAGAAAAGCTTTGAGTGTTTCCTAAACTTAGCAAATGATCTAAAAGTGGTGCAAGCTCCTCAAGGCATTCTATTTATAGAGAAATGAAACAAATGGAGGGTGTGAAGGCTGATGAAGGCTTGGGCCATATGAGGTGCAGATTGGAGGGTTCCATGTGTTCCATGAGGTGAGATAATGTGTTCTTGAGGTATGGTGAGGTATGGCTTAAGGTATGGTGAGGTATGGTTCAAGGTATGGCTTCAAGCATGGTTCTTTGAGTGAGAAAATAATTAAACATGTGGCCAAAGAGGGTGTGCTCGGCGAAATGCATCAGCCAAGGGAGGAGAGTTTCTTGCATTTTAATTGTGGTTTAGAGTTGTGTTTAGGTGTATCTTTGATTATGCTTAAGATTAGGAATTTGTAAGAAGGTGTTTAGGTAAGGTAAATGGGTAATTAAGGTGGTCTAGACATAATTAAGGAGTGGTCTTGCACCATTAGTGAGTTAAATCCTCAATTTAGAGTCTAAACAACTCTAGACACATTTCCTTGATTTAAGGAATTGGAGAGAGAAAACACTATTCAAGATTCCAAGACTAGGAGTCTTGAGTTCTAAAAAGGGATTTAAGTTTAATCTAAGCAATTTTAGGTTCTAATTAACTTCAATAAATTATTTTGGCTCTAGATTAATTAGGAAAATAAATTAATCTTCGTTTAGAGCCTAATATTGCTTAGGTTTGCTTAATTACGTCATTAAGCTCAAAAACACTATTCTAGGGGCAAAATCGTAATTTTGCACTAAAACTGCCCGGGACCACCGGGACTTGAACAGAGACCTCTAGACACATGAAAACATGTTTTTAAACCTCTGGGGAAAGTTCCGGGCTCAAACGGCACCTTTACCCGCGTAAAAACGCTATAGGGGTATTTTGGTCATTTTGACCTGAAACTGCGGAAAATGAAATTTTCGCTTCCGAAAGCATTCAAGGGCCATCTAATCCCCTTCAAACATTGAGTTGACCCTTCGAGGACGACCGAGTTGGTTACCCTCGAGTTCGGGTCAGGAAATGACCTCAGGGGCATTTTGGTCATTTCCCTCGGACAGAGAAATCGGGGTGTTACAAAATCTGGAAAGGTTTGAACAGAAACTAAAATTTAATTTCCTAAGAGCATGCAGAAGTACAACATAGACATTCCTAGTAGCTAGTCTCTAATAGAATTAAATCTAGATCAAGAAATGCACTTATAATTAATTTTATCCTTATAGAGACAAATAACGACTTTAGATCAATAGCAAAATTAGAGAGGTTAACAAAAGGATTTTGGTTACATGAACCATGTGCTAGTATTTTAAGAAATAACATATTTTTCAAGGAAAAGTTGTAAGACACAAACATTATTTTCTCAAGGCAACAACTTATCATTTAATTGGGATCTTATTTCTTGAAGAACCGAATTGCATTTATAAAGATAGGTGGTCGATGAATTGAAATCCCTATATAAGTTGAAAGGGGTAAGCCTTGATGTAACATCCTAATTTTTAACCCAATACTCTAGAACATACTTAGGTTAAACATTAGTCTGTTACTTCATAGTTCTCAATTTTACTTAGAAATACTTAGCGGAAAATACGGGTAAATTTTTTTTTGAAATATAAAGTGAGAGCCGCGTGATGCGATATATCAAGTAACGGGCAAAACGTACATCCCATAACGTTATAGCACAAAGCACATAAAGGCACATTGTGGGAAAACACTGAATAACATCTTATATATAACTTGCCCACTTATAAGTGTGGGACTTAATTTAGTACAAGGGAAATACATAAAAGAAAATACAACATAAAACATAAACATAATCTACTCCCCTACCCGAGAGCATCTAATGGGAAACCTTTAAACAAAAGAAGGTTTATCCCTCATCTAAGTGGTGTGTGCTCTAACCGGGTACTCCATCGGACGATCGTCACCTCCTACTGGCGTCCATCTCACGAACGAGGCAAATATCCGGGAAACTGGGCGAGCTCCTCGGACGTGAAGAGGCGGAACGGGGATCGAGTGTGACCCCCGCGGTATGGTCGCATCTTCGGTCGTCGCGCAAGCCGTGGCTGAGTCACGGTATCCTCACTGCCCTCCCTCAACGGTGGGGGAGAGGGGGCAGAGCTCTCGCTATACGGATGGGTAGGCGGGTCCTCGGACGGGTCGGTCTCCGAGAAGTAAGTCCGGGGCACGTAATCGGGATAGTCTCGCATGGCTAGGGCGGCGGTGTGCATGCGGAGCACTCTCTCATCATGCGTACGCGCGCGCTCAAAAACCCGCTCATCGTCACCATAGGGTGCAGTCGGGGAGAAGCGATGGGTGTGCACGGGATGAGCGAAGGGGCGTCCTACGAACATGAAAACCCGCACCGTGCACTGTCCCTCAAAATGGTATGACCCGTGAGTCGGGTCATAGTGTACCTCCCACGTCGGCGTGTCCACGAACACTACGAACGTCGCCATCTGAAGACGTGACGGAAAGAAAGAGATAGAGGGAGTGAGAATCTTGCTAAAGAATCTCAGTAGGGCCTCCTACTACCTAGGTGTCATCATCTACGTCCTCAGGAACCTTGGGTTTAATTATACGAAATGACTGAACATGCATTAAGTTCATTTTAAACTTTAAAATATACCTTAGCCAAGGTCCATTCGTTTTAGGATGATCTTAATGTCATGAATGCAACATAATAGAAAATGTATGCATGGCACTACCTAATGCACATACATAGAACATAACATCAAGCATCATCATACTTAGTGGCATAAAGTGGCAATAGAAACATTCGTATGGGACAAACTTAGTGACATAATCATAATCATGAAACATCTCTTCCTCATGGGCCACCCTAAAAGACAATCGAACTGGGGGTGCTCGGCCGAACCGTGTCACCGAGCGTGTCATACATCTAGGTTATGAGCTCATACCTTAACTAGTCGTCACTAGTTCTTACTTACCACTTAACGATAAGCGTATCATAAATCCCGACTATCTGAGTACGAGTTAGGGGCCAATTCTCTTAGGGGTGCTCGGCCGAACCGGTGTCACCTAAGAGTGTAAAATGGTACCGATGTCACATGAGTTCTATGGAGGTGCTCGGCCGAACCGGTGTCATCCTAGAACCCATCTTAGTACCTTAATTTTCAAAATCTCTTTAAGTCCCCAAATTCGTCGAAAATTCAGCGGCACGAAGGCATTACGCTGAATTTCTTCCAAATTTGCTTTATGCCACACAATCATATATCCTCATGAATTCCTCATATGAATAACATCATCATCATTTGCATACTACATGCATCATCATAAAACATTCAAACGCTTACCCTTACGGTAGCTTATGCTTTGACCTTTACGGGTCTTAATCTTGAGATATAGTTCTCTAACATCCGTCGCTCATATTTTTATGCACCTAAGGGGTCTTAATTAATCATCATTCCTAATCCACCCGTTCATATTTAAATCTGAATAGCATAGGGCAAAATCTCTAACTTGTGTTTACGGGGTTCTAGAATTACGTTTTAGACCCTTTCTCGGTTCCGTCTTCGCCTAAGGCGCTATGAATTAAATCTAAATCAATTATGAGACATTCCTATGCTTAAAGACTAATTATTAATCATGTTTATCATGTTGTAAGGGTGCTGGACAGAATCCAGAAAAATAAACGTTCTAAGAGTTCTACATTGCATTTTTACGGTTTTCTAGTTACTAGTTTCCCTATAGGTGCTAGAATTCAATTCTAATTCAAATGATACCAAGTTTTTCATGTCTAAACACTCTAAATCTGATTATGTTCCCATTAAAACAGTTTGGACAGAATCCATAAACAAATGGGTTAAAACTATGTCAAACTCTAACTTTACGGTATTTCTAGTTAGCTAGTTTCTTACCTATCATGCATAGGATCGCTTCTATATCATTATATGATATTTTCACACATTCCAACACATCAAATCATCATCATACAGCATCACACTCATCATATCAGAACCAAAAACATTTAACTTTAATAAGAGAGTTAAATTGACATTTCTAGGTACATGAGTTAACTAGTTTCTCTTGGAATCAATCTAGAACTTCTAAAACTCTTTGCAAAACATTTTAATTCATCAAGAGGCTAAAAAAAGCCTTAGGTCAGTGACCAAAACATATTCCATCCCCTAAAAGAGAATGAAATTACAACTTATGATGACGTAACCTTATAAAGATTTGTAAAGCTTTAAGGAAAACTTAAAACATAGACTATTGGTCCTAGTAGCTAGATGAAAACTCATTTGCAAGTCCATCATCACTACTTGGCCGAAATTATGCATTCAAGGGATGGTTTCACATTAAACTTTAACTTGGAATGAAATGGGCAAGTCTTTGAGCTCTAGGTTTTTAAGTTACGACATAAAATAAACGTGCTCATGCTTTTCATTTTTAATCTTGCTTACAAACTAAAGTGATGACATAAATTAAATATGCAAGGCATAAACTTAAACGTGCAAGCTTGAAAGTAAATATGCGAGGCATAAACTTAAACGTGCAAGCTTGAAGGTAAATATGCAAGGTTCAATTCTTTATTTTAGTGCTCTTGGCCCAACAACAATCGACTTTAAGGCCGAAATAGATAGGCATTCGAGAAATTAATTAGGTGATGATGCAAGTTCAATTCTTTATTTTAGTGCTCTAGGCCAACAACAATCGACTTTAAGGCCGAAATAGAAAGGCTTTGAGAGTTAAATTAAGTGATGATACAAGTTCCATTTTAATCTTTATGTTCTTAGGTGATGGCTTGAAAGTAAAGATGCATAGCAAGAATGTAAATATGAATGCAAGCATAAAATAAATTATGCAAGTTCATTTTATTTTTCTAGAGCCTTTAACAAGACCTTAAAGGAACTTCAACCTCAAACCAAACTCATCAAACCAAGACAAAGTAAAGTCTAGAGTTCTTAGAACTCAACATGACATATTTAGAAAATCCAACATTTTGCATGTAAAAGGAAAGGTAATGGCCGAAACTTCAAGGAAAGAAAAGAATTATTTGGAACTCTAGAATCCATGATCTTGGTGATATATTAACTCCAACATCATGAGACCTCTTCATTGAGTCCTTAGAACCATTTTGAAACACCATCAAAACTAGAGTTCTCAAGAGTTCAAGAAAGGAAAACCAAAAACATTTTTCCTCAAGAACAAAGATCAAGCTTTAGAGTTTGTTTCAAGTGATGAACATCATCATGAAACTCTCATCATCAAGCTCTCATTCCTTTGTTCTCCAAGGCCTATGGCCGAAAATGAAAAGGAAAAAGGAATGGAAATGAAGTTCTAAAAAGAAACAAGAGAAACTATGAACATCAAGCTTGAAACAAGAACTTTAAAGGAAAGAATACATGAAAGAAAATCCCTACTTGGTGTGATGAACTTGAAGATGGAAGAAGAAGATGAAGATGATGAAGAACTCCAAGAACTTGAAGAACACAAGAACTTTGAGAGAAAAAGAAAAGCTTTGAGTGTTCCTAAACTTAGCAAATGATCTAAAAGTTGTGCAAGCTCCTCAAGGCATTCTATTTATAGAGGAATGAAACAAATGAAGGGAGCTCATGGTGGTGAAGAGCTTTGGCCATGTGTGCAGAATTGGAGGCCTCCATGAGTTCCATGAGGTGAGATAATGTGTTCTTGAGGCATGGTGAGGTATGACTTAAAGTATGGTGAGGTATGGTTCAAGGTATGGCCTCAAGCATGGTTCTTTGAGTGAGAAAATAATTAAACATGTGGTCAATGGGGGAGGAGGTGGCCGAAATGCATCAGCCCATGGGGGAGGGTTCTTTGCATTTTAATTGTGGTTTAGAGTTGTGTTTAGGTGTATCTTTGATTATGCTTAAGATTAGGATTTGTAAGAAAGTGTTTAGGCAAGGGAAATGGATAATTAAGGTGGTCTAGACATAATTAAGGAGTGGTCTTGCACCATTAGTGAGTTAAATCCTCAATTTAGAGTCTAAACAACTCTAGACACATTTCCTTGATTTAAGGAATTGGAAAGAGAAAACACTATTTAAGATTCCAAGACTAGGAGTCTTGAGTTGTAAAAAGGGATTTAAGTTTAATCTAAGCAATTTTAGGTTCTAATTAACTTTAATAAATTATTTTGATTCTAGATTAATTAGGGAAATAAATTAATCTTCATTTAGAGCCTAATATTGCTTAGGTTTGCTTAATTACGTCATTAAGCTCAAAAACACTATTCTAGGGGCAAAATCGTAATTTTGCACTAAAACTGCTCGGGACCACCGGGACTTGAACAGAGACTTCTAGACACATAAAAACATGTTTTTAAACCTCTGGGGAAAGTTTCAGGCTCAAACGGCACCTTCACCCGCGTAAAAACGCTATAGGGGTATTTTGGTCATTTTGACCCGAAACTGCGGAAAACAAAATTTTCGCTTCCGAAAGCATTCAAAGGCCATTCAATCCTCTTCAAACATTGAGTTGACCCTTTGAGGACAACCGAGTTGGTTACCCTCAAGTTCGGATCAGGAAATGACCTCAGGGGCATTTTGGTCATTTCCCTCGGATAGAAAAATCGGGGTGTTACACTTGAGCATTGGATTAATTAGGTGATGGCATAAACTTAAAAGTGCAAATGCAAGCTTCATTTTAATCTTGGCATTATAAGGTGATGATAAGGAAATATAAATATGATATGCAAAGCTTAAATATAAATACGAAAATGCAAGCCCTAGTTTTAATCTTTAAGTTTAGGTGATGGTTTGAAAAGTAAATATGTTAGGCAAGAAATATAAATATGAATGCAAGTCCAATTCTTTATTTTAGTGCTTGAGGTCCCTTAGAGTATTTACTCTAAATCAATAATCAACTTTAAGATTGAAATAGGTAGGCTTCGAGTTTAATTATTTAGGTGATAACATGAATGTAGATATGAAATGGAAGGCTCAAATATAAATATACAATGCAAGGACTTGAAATATAAATATGAATGCACTCCATTTATTATTTCTTTGAGTCCTAGGCTCAAGATTACCACTTAACTCTTTGAAACAACATAATATCTTTGTTTGCCAAAAACTCTTAGAAGTCAAACCTTCAAGCTTTAGAGGTCAAATAAATGATGGTTTTACAACCAACCCCCAAGATCCTCACTATCAAGCCATGGTTTCTCCAATATGTAGGCCATCAAGGTCAAAAATAAAGAGAAAGAAAAAGGAAAATAAAGGACTGAAAATGAGGAGGAGGAAGGAAGAATCAACATTATAACATCTCAATCCAAGAGTAATATAAAATAATAGAATAGTAATCTTTAAAACAACTCCCCACCAAAGGTATTTTTCTTTGAAAAGAGAAAAGCTTGGTCTTGGAAATGAGATGAGAAGAACAAATCTTCCTTAGGGCTTCAAGGTAGTTTCGGCCAAGGGAAGGGAAAAAGGAAGAAAGGTTTGTCTTTGGTTGTTACTCTTGGAAATGGAGAGGTTAAGTGTTTAAAGGAAGATCTATGGTGGTTGTGTAACACCCTAATATTTAACTCAACACGCCTAAAACGTATTTAAGTTAATTATTAGTTATTACTTTTTTGTTCCAATTTTTAATTCAAAACTTCTTGAAAATACTTTAGTGAAAATATGGGTAATTTTTTTTTTGAACTTAAATACCAAAACGTGAGCCGCAGCACATACTAAGTATCTAACGTCATTTATCTTACCTGCGTAAAAGAGATGTTAGAAACAAATAATAGGTAAATACATAATACAACCATGGCATAACATAAATAATAATAACATATCCATAACTATATCATAATAGTGATGTCCTATAAACATAAGGACATCAATATATATCCATAAATAGAATACAAACTGATAAATGAGATATGATCACTTTAAAAGCAAATATCCAAAGGGAAATTATCTTCGTAGCTCCTCATCCAGTTTCAAGGTAAATCACGAACTACACCATCATTCATGTCTGAAGACGACACGGAAAAGAAAAGAGATAAGAAACTTATACAAGAATCTCAGTAGGGCTTCCTGATTCTAACACCAGTGTCATCGTCATCGTCCCCAAAAACCTCGGGTTTAATTATGAAAATTTTGGACATATATATAAGGTTCATTTATTAAGTTCTAAATACCATGAATCTTAATGTCATGAATGCAATATACTAGTCATGAATGCATGTCAATATCATATACAAAATATCATAGAATTCATAAAACATTGCATGTGATATAAAGAACATAGAATGATGATCATCATTCTTACAGGTGACTTAAACTTCTTATTTTCTTTTCCTTGGGAGCCGCCCTATATTCTCTCTTTTCTTGAGAGTTCTAGGTTATGAGCTCATACCTCACTAGTCATCACTAGCATTATCTTATTGCTTTTGATAAGTTAAATTTCCTGACTCTTAGGTATGGGATAGGGGGCATTAGCATCACCTCTCATAACCTTTAATTCGAGGAGTCTAGAGGATGATTTCCATGTGTCGTATGCCACATTTAATCTTGGCATGATATATAGAGATGCAAACATGAATAACTCATCATTTCAATATTTCATGCTCATAAATTTCATGGACTTATGCATCTCAATGAATCAAACATAACCGTAACATGCCATAAATCAAATCATATAAACATGCATCATATTTCATTGCATATATCCATAAGTCATATAAATCTCAATATATGAACATAGCCATCACAAGATATCAATCACATTAATCTCATCAAATTATCAATATTTATGTTTAAGTCCCAAAGGGGTCAAATCGCAATTTCTCAAAGGTTATGGGACAAAACGTAATACCCCTTTTTAGCACATTCTTACAAACTAAAGATCTTTAACATTAACTAATACTTTCAAGAGACATATAACCATTAGAAACCATTTAAACTCATTATAAAAACCTTTTAGGGCTATAGACCAAATTTTAACATACTTTAGGGGTCAAATTGCAGAATCGCTTGTTTTTAATATTTAATAACAACCGAAATTTCTAAAACTTTATCTAAACTTCATAAATGGTATTTTGAACTCATGAACATATTCAACATCATTAGTAGCTCTAAATAAAATCATTTGGCTGAAATAATATACTTGATAGTTCAAAACACAACTTTCTGCATTTTGCAAAATGACCCAAACTAATACTTGTACTTACCCTTTTATGCATCTATGGTACCAAAAACAAGTTTTACAAAAAATATAAGTAATTCTTAAGTGTGTGAACAATGTGAACAGCCTTGAACAACCCTTGAATAGAATTAGAAAATTAATCTCCTTAAAGTTTCATAAAATCACAATTTTAATCCTTTCTAGTTACTAGACTTTCCTAAAATGCTAAGAACAATTTTTATGACAATTATTAGTGATCCTCAAGTGTGTGAACAGTAGTGAACAGTGATGAACAAGGTTGAACAGTAATCAGAAAAATTAGCATTCTAAAAGTTTCATAAAAACACAATTTTGATCCTTTTTAGTTACTAAGTTTTCCTAAAACACTAAAAATAATTTTTTACAATAACTATTAGTGATTTAAACTCATCTAAACATCCTAAATCAGTAACCATTCTAGTTCTAAAAGATTAGATTAGAAACTAAAACTTTAGCATTTAGAATCATGAGAAAAACCATATTCTTAATCCTTTATAATTTCTAGGTCTTTCAAAATTTCTTTGTACAACTATAAAGACAAGATCATATCTAAAAATAAAATATATCAAGCTTTAAATCAGAATTATATAAGGGCCAAAAATAAATAGATGAGAAGTGTCTATGATCAAAATTGCCATTTAAGATAAAAGAAGTCTTGAACTTTAGGATTTAAGTGATGACTAGAATCATAAACTTGTCTTGTAACCTTATTATTATCATTATAAGGTGATAACTTGGAAATATAAATATGAAATGCAAGGCTAGAAATATAAATATGAAGATGCAAATTCATTCTTAAGTCTTTATGATTTAGGTAATAACTTGAAATGTAAATATGAATATGCAAGTTCATATTATTATCTTCAAGAATTAAAGTGATAACTTGAAATATAAATATGATGTGCAAGAACTTATAACATAAATATGGATGCAAGTTCATTTTTATGTCTTATTAAGCTTAAAATTCAAGACTTAGCAATTCCTTTATTATTCTTTTAACATCAAGAATTAAACCTTGGGCTTTAGAGATCATTTAAATGATGGATTCACAATCACCACCATGATTCCTCATCATCAAGCCATGGTCAATATCAAGTCATAAAAATAGAAAATATAAAGAAAGAACAAGAGAAAGAATATGAAATAAAATCCCTACCAAGTTGTTTCTTGTTATCAAAAGGTAATGCTTAATCTTTAGAGAAGTTAGAAGAAGAAAATATGTGCTTGATGTGTCCTTGAAATTCGGCCAAGATTAGAACAAATGGAGGGAGGATTTTTCTTGTGTTTTTGTGTTTGATAATGGAAAGGTTATGTGTTTAGGAGTTGATTTATGGTTGGAATGTGTATTCTTGAGGTTTAGAACTTGATTAGAGGTTGGGAATGGAGTCTCTTGAGTGTGAATAAGGAAGAAGAAGAAAGCTTGAAGTATTGAGAGAATTAGAGAACTTTGAGCAAACTTTGAGTAAGAAATCTATCAAGTAAGAAAATGCTAAGGCTAGGAATATTTGTGTGTGCATTTAGGCAATAGAAGAGCTCATATTTATAGGCCAAGGAGGTTGCATGGCTGCTAGCTTCATGGCTGGAAAATAGGGGTTTTAATTTCATTTTTCAATTAAAGAAACATAGAAAAAGAATGCTTTTATCCTTGTAATAATTTGGTTCACGCATAATGGATGAAAACACTAAAATATGATACTAATGGGAGACATTGTTATTGATCACATCATGGCTGAAATGGGTGGGTTTTCTTTTGATTAAACATAGCTAAAAACAATCCAAAAAAAAGCTAAAGGTATGGTGTTATGGTTGAATATGTTTCTTTGTTAGAAAAATAATAAAATATGGTGATCATGAAGCAACTTGGCCGCTGCTTTTCTAGTTGTAAATGATCAGATTTGTGTTCTTTTTACAAGTGGTAAATCATGTATTAGATGTGTAATTACTTAGGTAAAAGGTTAGGAATTGATAGATTAGTGAAAATGGTAAAAGGTTAAGTGTTTAGGACAATTTAAGACAAGGTAAAAAGAATAATCATACACTAGTAAATGAGGTTAATCTCATATGAGTTAAAATCAATTTGTTACATAAGTCTTAAACTTAGGATAAGAAAATGTAAATGTACTAGATTTTACCTAAACCGTAATCTTAACTTTGATCTCAACATCACTGATTTTATGAGCTTTTGTAATTAAGGAAAAGCAATTTAATTTTACCTTTGGTAATTTTAGGCTCTAATTACCTCAAGTAATTATTTTTAACCTTGGGTAATTAATTTTTAACTCAAGGTTAATGAATGAAATCAATTTGAGTTCAATTAGAGCTTAATACTGCCTTAATTACATAAATAAACTCATTTATCATAATTAGGGGTAAAAAGGTAATTTCACGTAAAAACTCCTGTAAATACTAGACATTCTCAAATCATACTTGAATAAGTCATTTTGAACTTTTGGGTGAAAACCGAATTCAAAGGTTATATAATTTCATGTAAAATTACTGTAGGGGTAAAACAGTAATTTTACGCATCTGAAAAATTGAGAATTGAGATTTTTACCTCTAAGGTACATATAATCCCCATCAATCATAAACTAACCCTTCAAAGATAATTTAGATTGGTTATCCTTGATTTCTTGGTAAAAATGACCTCAGGGGCATTTTGGTCAACTTAGTTGAGATAGCCTCATTTAGTTTGAAATTCAAAAACCAATACATTCCTAATTTTAAGGAGAATGAGAGAGAAAACACTGTTCACCTCTTTGACTATGTCATGTCTCCTTTGATTAAGAAAAGGATTTTGAATTTCCCTAAGCAATCTTAGGCCCTAATTAATCTCAATTAATTATTTTGAATTAATATTAACAATTAGAATTTACTAATATTTAATTAGAGCCTAATATTGCCTATGTTTTCTTAATTGCATGATTAAACTTATGATGCACATAAGCAGGGGTCATTATGCACGTAAGCAGGGGCAAAATGGTAATTTTTCCCAAAAACTCCCTGGGATCACTAGGGCTCATACAGATATCATGCATCCCTTTTAAACAACATTTTCAAACTCCCAGGTAATGTCCGGGTTCAATCGGCAGACAATCCCATGTTAAATTACCGCAGGGGTACGTTGGTAATTTCACATACAGGAAAAACCAGGAATCGTGATTTTCACCTCTAATAGTATTATCAATACATCCATCCCCTTTCAACATCAAACTAACCCTTAGAGGATAGCCTGGACTGGCTGTCTTCGATTCCCAGGTAAAAATGACCTCAGGGGTATTTTGGTCATTTGTACACAGGAAAGATCAGGAATTGCGATTCTCGCATAGATTGCTATCTAATCCTCACATAACCTCATCGTAATATTAAGTTACCCCATTGAGGGTGGTCAACATATTTCATCATGAAAGAGTTTCGAAAAGTGTGACAAACAATGCCAGTCCAAAGGTTTTCAAAAACATATAAGGTGTATTAGTGCCCAAGGGATAGTCTAACTGTGCATAGGAAACCTGAAGTTGGTCATTAATAGAATCATTTCCATAACTAGCCACTAAAAGACAGGTCAACTATGAAGGAAGAGGCAATATGATGCATGTAAGGTTAGCAACTTAGGCAATCATGACATCTTTAATAAGTTCAACAATGGAGTAGGATTGAGCAGTTCACCCAAAGACTTGAGTGTAGACAAATGTAAGAAGACTAGTATGTCAAGAAAGGGGCATAAACAAAAAGAGTTACAGCGATTCCATGTGATCATAAGAAATGAATATGTAGCACTGAAATTAGAGGTACAACCCAAAATCCTATCATTTATCTTATGCTTACCTTAAGTAAGATTGCTAGGGTAAGAGGCATCTTGGGTATTGGTTGTGAAGGTTGGATCTTAGAACTGCAGTCTAGAAGAGGCAGTAAACCATGGAGACTTTATGTTGTATTCACGAACCTTATGCCTAGCTTTGCCACACTTCTAGCATACTCCCTTACTGGCTAGGCAGGGACGATCACCATGATTCTTGCCACATATCGGGAATTTAACAACAAGAGTGGGCTTAAGTGAAAAAATTGGATCCCTTTGAGGTTCTTTCCTCTTTGGACTACTTGATCCTCCATGTTGAAAAGCTCTCCTTTGTACATGGTGCTTGAACCTCAGGGTTTGAGGTGTTGCCTTTCCCTTGTACGTTCTAGCTTTAGTTGCCAACCACTTCTTGTTACTATCCTTTATGATATGGCATTGGTTTACCAGGGAAACAAGTTTCTTGATCTCCAAATAGACAATGGTAACATTTCTATTTGCCCTTACTCCTGCCCATATTGACAGTCTATGTGGTCCATCAATTTTTATCTTGCTGAGACCTATTTTGCTAGGGTAGTGCCACTAGTCCCTAAGCACATCAAATAATAAAAATTGAGGTGATCAAGCTCAATACTTCATGGAGAGTGAGCTAGTTACCATGGCATACATACTTATAACAGTCATGTATCTCTATCCTATAGCTTATCCTATCAGTCAAGCTCTACATATGACATAACTATCGTGTCATGCTTAAGAAGCATAGTCAGTCCAATCTTCTGGCTCCGTGAGAATTGAACTGCTCTGATACCATAAAACCCTAACTTTTAATACAATACGCCTAGGACGCAATAATGGTTAATCGTTAGTTGTTACTTTTTCCGTCTCAGAACTTTACTTGGTTTAAACTTTGAAAATAAGTCTACAAAAAAAAAAAATATGACCTATTTTCTTTTTAATCTGAAAGACCAAACTATGAGCTATTCGCATATGATTATAGCGCATGAGTATTCATCATACAATGCGTAAATAGTACACCTCATCAACATATTCTTAACTAATCATCACATATTATACACGCAAAATCACAGCAGAGCCTAGCATAAAATATAAGCATTATCATAGCATAACATTAACTGTAAATATCATGTCATGTAATAAGAATATAGAAGCATTCTATAACGCCCCGATTTTTTCTGCCTGAGAGGAAAATGACCAAAATGCCCTTGAGGTCATTTTACGCTCGAAGTCCGAGGATGGCGGCCCAGCGATCCTCGGCGGAGTTAACTCAATGTTTGAAGGGGATTAGATGGCCTTGAGCGGTTTAGAATGAAACCTCATTTTCTGCAGTTTTGGGTCAAAATGACCAAAATACCCCTATAGCGTTTTTACGCGGGTAAAGGTGCTGTTGAGCCTAAAAATTTCCCCCAAAGGTTCAAAATAATGTTTTCAAGTGTTTAAAAATGTCTATTTAAGTTCCGGTGGTCCCGGGCAATTTTAGTGTAAAATTACGATTTTGCCCCTGGAATAATGTTTTTGAGTCTAATGATGTAATTGAGCAAACCTAAGCAATATAAGGCTCTAATCGAAGGTTAATTAATTTCCATAATTAATCTAGAGTCAAAATAAGTCATTAAAATTAATTAGAACCTAAGATTGCTTAGATTAAACTCAAAACCCCTTTTCTTTTAAAGAACTCAAGCTTCTAGAACATAGAATCTTAAATAGTATTTTCACTATTCACCCTCTACACCTCAAAAGGAAGCCTAGGATGTAGTTGAAGGCCTAGGATTAATAGAGATAGACTCTTCTAAAAGGTTAGAATGCCCACTAATCATAACCTACATAGCCTTAATTACCTATCCTTTCACTTACACATTTTACTATAAACTCCTAATCTTAGGCCTAATCCAAAAAAACACCTAAACACATCACTAATCCACAACTAATAAAACAATTTCCTCCCCTTGGATTCCCCTATAAGTGGCGCCACCTCATACCCTATACCTCACAAGTTTGTTCACTCATACACTCAAGGAACTATGCCTAAATCTATGCCTACAACCTCACCTTGAAATGACACCACCAAGAGACTTTTTCCCTCAATATTTCGGCCACCCTTCCCTCCACTCACCTCTCCATGTTTTGTTTCTCTATAAATAGCATACATGAGTAAACTTGAGACACCTTTAGTCACTTGGCAAGTTTTAGTTTTCTAGAGCACTCAAAGGCTTTCTTTTTCTCTCAAGTTTCAAGAGTTCCTCTTCTTCAACTTTTGCTTCTTTTTCTTTATCTTATTCAACCTCATCCCACTAGGTAGGGATTTTATTTCAAGTGTTTCTTTCATTTTAAGTCTTTATTTAGTTATTTACTTAATGGTTTTTCTTGAATCTTTTAGAACTTCTTCTTCTTCTCCTTCTTTGTTTCATTTTCGGCCAAGGCCTTTAAAGGACTTGGAAATGAGAGCTTGATGATGGGGATTGCATAATGATGTTCATCACTTAAGCAATCTCTAAAGCTTGATCTTAGTTCAAAGGAAACCATACCTTTAGCTTTTTTTCTTGTGGTCCTAAAGAGCTTAACTTGATGTTGTTTTAAAATGAGTAAGTGAACTCAATAGCAAGGGCTCATGATGTTGGTGTTAATACATCATCAAGATCATGGTCCCAAATGTTTCAAATGGTTCTTTTCCTAGCCTATAGTTTCGGTTCCTTTTCCTTTTCTTTCTCCAAATTTTCGACCATGTTGGCCAATGAGGCTCATAATGGCTTGATGATGAGAGCTTCTAGATGATGACTATGTGTTCATCACAATGAGGCCTCTAGAGCTTGAGTTTTAGTAAAAATTTTATTTATGACTTCATTTCAAGAAAAGAAACTTTGTGTTCTAAAGAACCCTTGAGGTTCACTCTAGCTTGTTGTGATAAGTTTGGGTTGAGATTTAAGTTCTTCTAAAGTCTTGGATGAGCTCTAATAAAGAAATAAAATGAACTCGCATTCATATTTATATCCAAGCTTGTGCATTGCATATTTACTTGAGCCTTGCATTCATGTTTATTTTCCAAGCTACCACTTAAAGTTAAAGATAAGAAATGGAGTGCATCTCATATTTAAGTTCTTGTCTAGCATATTTGCTTTTCATCACTAAAGAATGTAAAGATCTAAAACAAGAGCTTGTATATCACCTAATTAATCTCAAAGCCTTTCTATTTCGGCCTCAAAGTTGATTGTTGCTGGGCCTAGAGCACTAAAATAAAGAATTGAACTTGCATATTTAAATTTCAAGTCTTCCATACTTATTTCAAGCCTTTCATATTTATATTTCAAGTCTTGCATATTTATTTCAAACCTTGCATATTTATATTTCAAGTCTTGCATATTTAGTTTAAAGTTATCACTTTACTTTACAAGGAAAGAAAAAAAAATGAAGCGCATAGCATATTTACATTTTGTCATCACTTAAAGACCTTAGAGCTCAAAAACTTGCCCATTTTATCTCAAGTTAAAGTTTAATATGGAAGCATTCTTTGAATGCATAATTTTGGTCATGTAGTGATGATGAACTTGGAAAAAGTTTCATCTAGCTACAAGGGCCAACAATCTAAGTTTTAAGATTTTCTTTAAGCCTCATGAATTTTATGAAGTTAAGACCAACAAGATTTATGAATTTAATTCTCTTTTAAGGAGGAATTAAGTTGGTTACTAACCTAGGGTTGTTTTTAGCCTCTTTGATAAAATAAAATGGTTTGCAAAGAGTCTTAGAAGTCCTAAATTGGTTTCAAGAGAAACTAGCAACTTATATGCTTTAGAAAAGTCAAATTGTGTATCTTTTTGGGACTTGACATTTTGGTTCTGCCATGATGCGTTTGCTGCTGTATGATGATGTTATGATGTGTTAGAATGTGTGAAAATTTTATATGATGAGGTAGGAACACTTCTATGCATGATAGGAGAGAAACTAGCTTCATAGAAAACCTGTAAAGTTGGAATTTAACATGAGTTTAATCCCTTTAATCCTAATCAATGACCAAAATGTTTTAGTATGATAACAATCAGTTTAGGATTGATTAATCATGAAAAATTTGGTTACATTTGAAGTAGGATTGAATTTTAGCACCTATAGAGAAACTAGTAACTAGAAAACCGTAAAAATCCAATTCTAGAACTCTTAGAACATTTAATTTTCTGATTCTGTACAGCACCCTTATAATGTAGTAAAAATGATTTATAATTAGTTCAAAGACTTAGGGATACCTCATAATTGGCTTAGATTTAATTTATAGTACCTTAGGCGAAGACAGAACCGAGAAAGGGCCTAAAACGTAAGTTCTAGCGCCCTGAATCATAGATATATAATTTTGCCCTTGGAGTAAGGTGCTGCCCAGGTTTATTAAAGAACATAAGTGATAGTAAGATTTGTTAGAAGAGAATCCTTAGGTGCATAAGAAGTCAGTTGGGAATGATAGAATAATTACATCTCAAGATTAAAACCCATAAAGGTCAAAGCATAGGATACCGTAAAATCAAGAGCATAATGAGTTTCAATGTTACATGTAGATGTATGTTTTATTTGAGAATGATTATGTAAATGTATGAAATTATGATTGAGGATACATGTTCTAATTGTTTATGTGGCATAAAGTAAATGTGGAAGAAATCCGGCATGCATTTGTTATCTTTGTCGAATTTCTAACAAATTTGGGGACTTAGGAAGTTTTTGAAAAACCCATGAGATGTTCTTAAAAAGAGATGAGGTACTAAGATGTGTTCTTGGATGACACCGGTTCGGCCGAGCACCTTCAAAGAACTCATGTGACATCAGTACCAAGATGTATTCTTGGGTGACACCGGTTTAGCCAAGCACCCCCAAGAAATGCCCCCTAGCCCGTACTAGATAGTCGGGATTATGATTATGATACGCTTATCGGGATTGATAAGTAAGAACTAGTGACGACTAGTTAGGTATAGGCTCATAACCTAGAGATGTGACACGCTCTGGGTGACACCGGTTCGGCCGAGCACCCCAGAGTGAATGTCTTTTTAGGCTGGCCCATGAGAAAGTAAAGTATGATGATTATATCACAAAGTTTCCCACCTGAGATTTTAATTGCCACTTTATGCCACTACTATGATGTTACTTATTATTATGATGAATATTCTTGCATTAAGTAGTGTCATGCATACATTCTTTACTATGTTGTATCCATGACATTAAGAATCATTCTAAAATGAACGGACCTTGGCCAACTATGTTTTGAAACTTAAAAATGAACTTGGTACATGCTCACTTATTTCATAAACTAAACCCAAGGTTCCTGAGGACGTAGATGATGACACCTAGATGGGAGGTTGCCCTACTGAGTTTCTTTAACAAGATTCTCACTCCCTCTATCTTTTCTTTCCGTCACGTCTTCAGATGGCGACCTTCGTGTTGTTCATTGACACCCCCACCTGGGAGGTGCACTACGACCCGGAGCACCAGTCGTATCATTTTGAGGGGAGCTGCACACTTCGAGTGTTTATGTTTTTGGGATGCCCTTTTTCTCACCCTGTACATAGCTATCGATTTTCTCCGTCTTCCCCATATGTCGACAACATGATATTTGAGCGAGCACGGAGGATCCACCCATGACTTCCCCGACTATGTCCCCCGTTCGAGGCATTCGGAGACTGACCTATCAGAGGATCCACCCACCCATCCATACTCCGAGTTCTGCCCCTACGCCCCCATTGAGGGTAGAGGGTAGCAAGGAGACGGTCACACAACGAATGCCACAGCGAATGCCCACTCCAGATGAGCTTCATCCATGGATCGGCTATATCCCGCCTTATCTGAACAGCTAGTGGTAGAGGTGCTCGAGGAGTGATAGTGTACACACCACACATAGATTAGGGTAGCCTTCTTTTATTCTGAAAGGTTGCCCATTTTAGGTGTACTAGGGTGTGGGTGTCTTCCCTTTTTAGATTTCCATGTATTTTCTATTTTCAGTAGTATTTGCTTTATGTTGTACTAAACTAAGTCCCACTTTTGAGTGGGCATATTACATATCCATTTATGCAGTTTGTTTTATTATGTTGCACAATCACATACTACATGATCGGATGTTTATGACGTGTTTGTTTGGATTTGTGTTTTATCGCCGCTAGGCTTCATAGTTTGTTTCATCACTCTTCTCATCGCGCGGCTCTCACTTTGTTTTCTTAATTCAAAAAAAAATTTACACATATTTTCCACTAAGTATTTTAAAACAAAGAGGAAACTATGACTTAATAGACTAATGGTTAACCTAAATATGTTCTAGAGTATTGGGTTAAAAATTAGGATGTTACACATTTATCAAGAATAGTACCATAACAAATATACTAAGCCCACCTTTGGAGGTTGAGCATACAATAGTTCAAAAGCTAGACGTAACTATAACATAGCTAAACCCATCATGGGTGCATATATACCAGAAACAAAGTTATGAATGTGCTTAATAACAAAACAATCCTAATCGGCTGCAAACGGGAAGGACTAAATCCTCACTTCCACTGTGCCACTTTGGTCCAAACCATAGTGCAACTCCCACGTTAGCATCACAAGGAAGTCCTCAGACATCACCATCAACCTTTTTGAAGATGAAGACAAAAAGAAAGAAAAGGAGTGAGAAACATATACAAGAATCTTAGTAGGGTTTCTATCTTCATACACGTCTCATCATCATTGTCCCCAGGAATCTCGTGTTTTATTATGAAAACACTGGAAATAAATAAGGTTCATTTATTAAGTTTAAAAGCCATTGGCTGAGGTTCGTATCTTTTAGCATGAGTCTTAATATTATGGATGCATCATACTATATTATGCATGTATGTCAATGCCTTATGCAATATATTAAACCAAAATTCTAACAATTGTCATAACATAAGGATCATAAAACATCATAACATAATCTTTCCTCTTTACTCTCTTGGGTGACTTAACTTTCTTGTTATCTTCTAAGAGGCCATCCTAATACTCTCTCCTCTTGAGAGTTCTAGGTTATGAGCTCATACCTAACTAGTCATCATCAGTCTACACTTATCCTCTCAATAAGCTAATTCCTGACTCCTAGAGTGAGAGATGTAGGGCATAAGGTCACCTTTCATAATCATTAATTTCTGGAGTCTAAAGGATCACCTCTTTGAGTCACCTTCCATAACCATTAATTCTTGGAGTTTGAAGGATCCCTTTATTGGATTATCTCCCATAACCATTAATTCCTAGGTTCTAGAGAATCATTTCCATGTATTTGATGTCACTTTTAATCTTAGCATGTCATTTAGAGATGCAAACATGAGCATATAATCATAGCCATCATCATATCTTATTATTTAACATTTTCATGCTCACAACATCATAATTTGTCTAAGGCCACAAATTTTGGTGGATGCTATGCGAGGGGAGCTGGACCAGTTTGAGAATAGCAAAGTCTAGACATTCATGGAAAAGCTCAAAAGAAATACCATCATAGGAACAAAATGGATGTTTAGAAACAAAATTTGGGTGAAAATTTGGAAAAGTAATTAGAAACAAAGCAAAATTGGTTGCACAAGGTTATAATTAATAAGAGTGAATTGATTACGATGAAACCTTTACACTAGTAGCTAGGGTTGAAGCCATAAGAATGCTACTTGCTTTTGATTCCTTTAAGGGATTTACTCTCTACCAAATGAATGTTAAGTCTACATTCCTAAATGGTTTCTTCTCTGAGGAAGTTTATGTAAAGCAGCTTCCAGGTTTTGAGGGTGAAGACCTTCCCAACCATGCCTTTAAGTTAACAAAGGCACTTTATGGTCTGAAACAAGCTCCCCGAGCTTGGTATGAAAGGCTAAGTTCCGTTTTACTAAAGAATGGGTTAAAGAGAGTTAAAGTTGATACAACCTTGTTTACTCTTGAGCAAAATAATCTCTTTCTGATAGTTAAAATATATGTTGATAATATTATATTTGGCACCACTGATCATTTTCTTTGTGAAAAGTTTTCAAAATTGATGCAAAGTGAATTCAAGATGAGCATGATGGGTGAACTTAAGTTTTCCTTGGACTTGAAATAAAACAACAAAAGGAAGAAACCTTGATCCATCAAGAAAATTATATAAAAGAGCTTTTGAAAAAGTTTAATATGGATCAAGCCAAAGCCATGAGTACCCCTATGCATCCATCTGATGTAATCATGCATATGAGAACAGTGAAAAGGTATCGGATAGTAATTATAGAAGAATGCTTGTTTCAGTTCTATATCTTATAGCAAGTAGACCAGATATTCAATTAAGTGTGGGAATTTATGATAGGTTTCAATCTAACCGAAAGCAATCACACTAAAATACTATTAAAAGAATTTCAAGATATTTATCTGCTACTATTAATCTTGGTTTATGGTACGAGAAAGGCCTCATCTGCTTTCCCTCATGTAAATGGGCTCGCTTCTTAAGAATAAATGAAGGAGATATGTCTATGTATTTGAATGACTCCATTATTCATGAACCAAGTGAAATTAATACCTCTATGTTAAGTGCTAAAGCTAGAAAACTTTCACTACGGTACAATTCTCAATCCTGCCTAGACTAGGAAACACTGATGTGCTTGTAGGTATGGATTATATGCTCTTATATTTCCTTATGTCCAAAAAGAAGGTGAATCTACCAAGGCTCATCATGGACTATATGCAAGCACAATCATCAAGGATAAAAGGAGAATGGTAGGGGTACCTTATGGAATGCTATTGACAATTCCAATATATGAACTGTCCTCTTACTAAAAAGTGGTTTGAATATATGGAAAACACTGAATGTAAGCTTCAGAACCCTTCAAAAAGCTTAGTGGTTTTAAATGACAACAAAGCCAATTTAAAGAAAATATTTTGAAGAATGACTAATGGCTACGTTGAGTTTCTTGACAAAGCAAAACAGGTTGTTCTGAATTGCATAAAAATGGACTTGAAATGAGAATAATTTCACTATATATGTACGAGCATGTTTTATCTCGAGGATAGGAGATTAAGCTTAAATGAAGTGAATAATATATCATGAAAAGAACATAGATATGCATTATGGACTGAAGAATATCCTGGCATAGCAAGACAAGCAGTTTTGATTTGCATAAAAGCAAAACTTAAATCGAGAATAATTTCACTACACATGTGCAAACATGCTTCATCTCAAGGGAGGAGATTAAGCTTAAAAGAAGTGAATATTATTATTGTACAAAGAATGTTTACATGCACTACAAACTGAAGTCTATTAAGTCAGGAACAAGAAACCAAGGGTAAGGGTCTTCAGAAAGTAGCACGGGACATCAAAAAGTACACTCAAGATTAAGAAATCAACACATATCCAAGAGCAACGTGTTACTTAATCCCCAATCATCACAATCACAAAGAAATCATCAGCAAAGAAGATTGGATTGAAGACCAGAAGATTGAAGAATCTTCAAGGGGCTGATTACGACGTCAGAAAGCTCACCTATGAGTAGAGCATTTGAACAATACAGGAAAAAGAGAGAAATTTGAATTTTGAAACTAAAATTTCAATCTAAATCTAACCCAGTTGTCAAACTGGTATGTCATCTCTTTGCCTAAATGATCAATCACCCTGGCTTCACAAAGGAAGAGTTCAAAAAGCATGTTCAGAAAGTAGAAAAATAGTTTCTAAAAGAAGATCAGAACACTCAACATTACAATAGCTTCTGCAACAGACATGACAGATCTGTCAACGTCTCTTCTAGCTTATTCTTCCAAGACACAAATGATGATCAATACATGTCACTTGGAGATATGATTAAAGGCAATGGTCATATGGAACACCGCTATATATGGAGAGATGTTGTGCCCTAAAAAGACATGAGAAAGGCTATGCTTAAACGAGAGGAAACTCTGCTTAAATTTCTTCTCATCCTGTAAAGTTCATCATTCTTTATGTAATCAGATTCCTTACATGTAAAAATCTTCTTTCCTATTCTTGTAATGTAAAATGCCTTTCTTAAAAAGATATTTGGAAAGATGTCACTCTTGTTTCCCAGGTCTGTTTTAAATGTATAATCTTTAAGGAAACTTGAGTGCGGGTTAGTTTGAGTAGTAACCTAAACACAAACCTTTGTATCCTTGATCCATTAGTGATCAGTGTGAGACATAGCTTGGAGAGGCTAAGGTAAAACTATTTGCAACGAGACACCAGTGGTTGCTGCTAGTCACGGTTTAGCTTGGGGAGGCTAGTCAAAGACTACTTGTAGCTTGGAGAGGCTGGGAAAGACTACTTGCTACTTGGAGAACCGGGAACAGACTACTTGCGGCTTGGTGTAACACCCCGATTTTTCCCGCTGTGCAAAATAACAAAAATGCCCCTGAGGTCATTTTCACTAGGAATCAAGGACAGCCAGTATCCTCTCGGGGTTAGTTGGATAATTGAAGGGGAATGGATGTATTGTTAATTCTGTTAGAGGTGAAAACCTCGATTTCCTAGTTTTTCCTATACATGAAATTACCAAAGTACCCCTGCGGTAATTTAACGCAAGATTAATTGCCGATTGGACCCGAACTTTACCTGAGAGTTTGAAAATGTTGTTTTTAAGGGATGCATGATATCTGTTTAGCCCAGACAATCCCAAGTGTAACGCCTCAATTTTTCTATCTGAGGGAAATGACCAAAATGCCCCTGAGGTCATTTCCTGACTAGATTCGAGGATAGCAGGCACGACAGTCCTCAAAGGGTCAACTCAATGCTTGAAGGGGATTGGATGATCCTTGAGTGTTTTCGGAAATGAAAAACATGTTTTCTGCAGTTTCGGGTCAAAATGACCAAAATACCCTTATAGCATTTTACGCGGGTAAAGGTGCCGTTTGAGCTCGAAACTTCCCCCAAAGGTTTAAAACGACATTTTCATGTGTTTAAAAATATCTATTTAAGTCTCGGTGGTCCCGGACAGTTTTTGTGCAAAATTATGATTTTGCCCCTGGCATAGTGTCATTTGAGCTTAATGATGTAGTTAAGCAACCTTAAGCAATATTAGGCTCTAATCGAAGATTAATTAATTTCCATAATTAATCTAGAGTCAAAATAAGTTATTAAAATTAATTAGAACCTAAAATTGCTTAGATTAAACTCAAAAATCTCTTTTTCTTTTAAAAGTTCAAGTTCCCAAGACATAGAATCTTGAATAGTATTTTCACTATTCACTCTCCATACTCCAAGAAGCCTAGGTAGAGTAGGATTTTGACCCTACTAATGGGCTAGAATGCTCACTAATCATACCCTAACATAGCCTTGATTACCTATCCTTTCACTTACACACTTACCTACAAGTTCCTAATCCTAAGCCTAATCAAAGCTACACCTAAACACACCTCTAAACCACAATTAAATGGAAGGTTTTCCTCCCCCATTCCATGGAGAAGATAGCGCCACATCACCCTCTAATATCCACCACATGTTTGAATTCTTTCATTCAAAGAACCATGCCTACACTATGCCTAAACTCATGCCTACACCTTACCTTGAAATGACATAACCAAGAGATATTTTCTCTCCTTCCTCCACTCAAATTGTGCCACCTAGCCTCCTTCCCTCACTCCTCTCATGTTCATTTACTCTATAGATAGACACCCAAGGAGCTTGCTAGAACCTTTGCTCATTTCTCTCACACCCCCAAATACTTTCTTTCTCTCAAGCTTCAAGGAGTTCTTCTTCTTTTTCTTCAAGAGCAAGTTCCTTTTTTCAATCAAGAAAACACATCCAAGGTAGGGATTTTATTTCAAGTGTTTCTTTCATTAAAAGTTCTTACTAATTATGTGTTTTATGGTTTCTCTTGAATCTTTTAGAACTTCTTTCTTCCTCTTTGTTTCTTTTTCATTTTTGACCAAGAGCCTTTGGGGACTTGGAAATGAGAGCTTGATGATGAGGATCTCATGATGATAGTTATCACTTGAGCAACCTCTAAAGCTTGATCTTGGTTCTTGAGTGAAAGATGTTTTTGGTTTCTTTCTTTCTTGATCTTAGGAACTTGGTTTTGATAATACTCTAAAATGGATGTATGAACTCAATGATGAGGACTCATGATCTTGGTGTTAATACATCATCAAGAACATGACCTCTAGAGTTTCAAAATGGTTTCGGTTCTTTTCCTTTTCTTCCCTTTGAGTTTTCGGTCATTATGTTGAATGGCTCAACATGATAGCTTGATGATGAGAGTTCTAGATGATGACTTCTTGTTCATCATAATGAAATCTCTAAAGCTTGAGTTTTCATAAAGATGTTATATGGCTCTCTTATGATTTTATTTTTAAGGCTTATGTCCCTTTAAAGTCTTGTAAGAGCTCTAAAAAAGATGTAAAAATGAACTTGCATATTTATATTTCTAGCCCCTCATTTATATTCCAAGTTCTTGCATCTCATATTTACTTTTCTATGTCATCACTAAACTCTAAAGATTAAAGAAAAGAACTTGCATTATCACGTTTAAGTTTCAAGCTTTGCATTTCACGTTTATATTTCAAGTCATCACCTAAGAACTTAAAGATTAAAACAAGAATTTTCATATCACCTAATCAATCTCGAAGCCTTTCTATTTCGGCCTTAAAGTCGATTGTTGCTGAGCCTAGAGCACTAAAATAAAGAATTGAACTTGCATATTTACTTTGAGCCTTGCATATTTACTTTCAAGCCTTGCATATTTAATTTCAAGGTCTTGCATTTCATATTTACTTTGAAGCTCTCACTTTACTTTCTAATGAAGAATAAAATGAAATGCATAGCACGTTTATATTTTGTTATCACTTAAAGAACCTAGAGCTCAAAGACTTGCCCTTATTATCTCAAGTTAAAGTTGGTTATGGAGACATCCTCATGGATGCATATTTCGGCCATGTGATGATGATGAACTTGGTGTGAGTCCTATCTAGTCACAAGAGCTAACAATCTATGTTTTAAGATTTTCTCTAGACCTCAAGAGTTTTATAAAATTATTACCAATGAGATTTATGAATTAAACCTCTTCTAGGAATGTTTTAAACTAGCTACTGCCCTATGGCCATTCTTAGTCCCTTTCGTGAAATAAAATGGTTTCCAAAGAGTTTTAAAAGTCCTAAAACGATTCCAAGAGAAACTAGCAATTTATATGTCTTGAAAATACGAGATTACGTATTCTTTGGAACCTATGCTTTTTTATTCTGCCATGGTGTGGTTGCTGCTGTATGATGATGTTTTGACATGTTAGAATGCATAAAAATTATGTATGTTGAGGTAGGAGCCTTTCTATGCATGTTAGGAAGGAAACTAGTCTTACTGATAAACCGTAAAGTTGAGTTTTAGCATTGTTTTGACCCATTTATTTTTAGCCACTGCCAAAACTGTTTTAATGGGATAACATCAGTTTAGGATTGATTAATCATGAAAAATTTGGTAACATTTGATGTAGGATTAATTTTTAGCACCTATGGAGAAACTAGTAACTAGAAAACCATAAAAGTGCGATCCTAGAACACTTAGATTAATTAATTTTCTGTTTCTGTTCTAGCACCTTTGGAGGATTGTAAAACCATGTTATGCCATGTTTACTTAAGTGAAAATGACCCATAAATGGTTTAGGAATTAATTCTAGCATCATAAGAAAAGTCGATAACGAGAAAGGGCGTAAAACGCAACTTCTAGAACACCTTAAATCATAGAATTTCATTTACTACCCATGCTGTCCAACTTTGATTGATGATGTTATTGAGGTTAATAATTAGCGGTAATGACGATGATTAGTCTCTTAGATGCATAAGGAAATAATTCGACAATTTGAGTTACCCAATTTAAGTGTTTGGCCATTTAAGGGAATGTTTATGAGATGATGATTTGAGATGATGCATTCATGTGATATTTGATGTTATGTGAGGTATTGGTATAGAATTCATCATTTGCATGTTATGGTTTCATTTGAAACATTAGAGATGCATATGTTAGAAATATATGAAGAATTATGACATTTATGAGATATGTGTTGCATCTTGTTATAACATGCTAAGACATAAGGAGACTTAAAGTATGAGAAAATGATCCTTTGGACTCACCAAACTATAGGTGATGAAAAGGTGATTCTTGCTCAAGGAAATGTAAAGTATGAGAAAGTGATCCTTTGGACTCACCAAACAATAGGTGATGAAAAGGTGATTCTTGCTTAAGGTGATCTAAAACATGAGAAAATGATCCTTTGAACTCATCAAACTATAGGTGATGAAAAGGTGATTCTTGCCCCCTAACTCGTACTTATCAAGTCGGGACTTCAACTTATCAAAAGGGAATAAGTTTATGCTAGTGACGACTAGTGAGGTATGAGCTCATAACCTAGAAGTACTCTCAAAAGGGAAGAGTAATAGGGTGGCCCCAAGGATGAAAAGAAACTAATTTAAAATCACCTAAAGAAACAAGGAATGTCATTCATGAACCATGTTCTATGCACACCATGCTTTCTATGAAGTTAGATGTATGATTTAGAGTTAATGTTGCATAAAGTATTGACATGCATATCATAAAGAAGTATGTTGTATTCATTACAAGACTCATGATAAAATGAACAGGCCTCGGTTATGGATGTTTTAGAACTTAATAAATGAATCTTTGCATGCTCATTATTTCATAGTTAAACCTGTAACATCCTAATTTTTAACCCAATACTCTAGAACATATTCAGGTTAATCATTAGTCTATTACGTCATAGTTTCCTTCTTTCTTTAAAATACTTAGCAGAAAATACTGGTAAATTTTTCTTTTTCGAAACTTGAAAAACAAAACGCGAGCCGCGCACTAACCTAATGTTCGTCATAACCACATCGTGCAAGAAAAGAAATCACACTATTCATAATCATGAAATATAGTATCATACATAACAATCATAATATCATCACTCCTTCATAAATACATAAATTACTAGCATCATTGTACCATTATTTACATCAAAACATGCCTATATATATGAAGTGATCCTTATCCACCTATGAGGTTGGATGAGTATCAATCCAAAAGCTAAACTATCTATGCTTCCGCAGCGACCCTCTACTCCATTTGCTAGTGTGACCCTTAAGCACGAGCCTTAGAAGAAGTCACGAACCTCGTTGTAATCCTCGTCTAGAGATGACACGGAAAAAGAGAGAGGGATGAGAAACTCATTCAAGATTCTTAGTAAGGATTCCCGACTCTAACACGAGTGTCATCGTCGTCCTCCCCAGCCACCTCGGTTTTAATTATGAAAAAGGTGTACATGCATAAAGTTCGGTTTTAAGCTTTCCAAATCTATTTATCCAAAGTGGGTGTCTTTTAGTATGAGCCTTAATGGCATGAATGCAATAGATATTTGATGAATACATGACAATACCATATGCACATTAACATGAAAATCATTGCTCTTGGGCTTAATGTAAAGAAACATAAATCATATACGTGGCATAAAAGGCACAGTACTTCTCATGTGACATCTTTCTCATAAGTCGAACTCTTAAGTTCTTTTTCTTAAAGACCACCCTCTTAACATATCCATCAAAAATCCAACCGACTCATTGGCTCGGTGATAATCTGGTCACCAAACTACATCTCACCTATCGCCTAGGAATGAGCTTAATCCTAACTAGTCGTCACTAGATTTAATATGGGCTAACAGAGGGGGTATACTTAACTTTCTTGCATCACCTATCTTAGGATCATTTCCTTCTTTGAAACGCTCTACTGGTATCTAGTACACAGTGAATTGTCCACTTTGGCAAGCTCAATGTCAATACCCTCACGGATTTGTTTCCTCCCCACCGTAGCAGGAGGAATGCGTCTCAGTATTACGTCACATCTATTTTGGGGGTGCTCGGCCGAACCGGTGTCACCCAAAACCTTTCCTAGGGGTGCTCGGCTGAACCGGTGTCACCCAGGAGTTTTCACAAACTTTTCTCAAATCCTCCAATTTGGTGGGAAATTCGGCAGCGTAACGGTGTACACCAGATTTCCTTCAAACTTGCTTTATGCCACAAAACATATAGAACATGCATAGCCATTCAACATCACCATAAGACATCAAGTCATTCTCATACGTTCACATGTAACATTGAAACTCATTATGCTCTTGATCCTGCGATATCTTATGCTTTGTGTAACATCCTAATTTTTAACCCAATACTCTAGAACATATTTAGGTTAATCATTAGTCTGTTACTTCATAGTTCTCATTTATCTTTGAATTACTTAGCGGAAAATACGGGTAATTTTTTTTTGAAAAACAAAGTGAGAGCCGCGTGATGCGATAAGCGGTAAACCATGTATGGTAAACAAATGTCTCACAACATCATAACATAAGGCACACCATGAGTAACACGGAAAATCATCTCATATATATATAATTTGCCCACTTATAAGTGTGGGACTTAGTTTAGTACAAGGAAAGTACAGGAAAGGAAATACAACATAAATGTAAACATGATCTACTCCCCTACCCGAGTGCACCTAATGGGATAACCTCTAAACAAAAGAAGGTTTATCCCCATCTTAGTGGTGTGTGCTCTAACCGGGTACTCCATCGGTCGATCGTCACCTCCTACTGACGTCCGTCTCGTGAACGAGGCAAGTATCCGGAAGCGTGCGAGCTCCTCGGCGTAAAGAGGCGGAGCAGGGGATCGAGAGTGACCCCCGGGGTGTGGCCGCATCTCCGGTCGTCGTGCAAGTCGGGGCTGAGTCACGGTATCCTCAACGCCCTCCTCATCAATGGTGGAGAGGGGCGAGCTCTCGCTATACGGATGAGTGGCGGGTCCTCGGACGGGTCGGTCTCAGAAGTAGGTCAGGGCACGTAATTGGGATAGTCTCGCATGGCTAAGGCGGCGGTGTGCATGCGGAGCACCCTCTCGTCATCGCGTCTGCGCTGCGCTCAAAAACCCGCTGCGTCGTCGCCATAGGGTGCGATCGGGAGAAGCGATGGGTGTGCACGGATTAGCGAAGGGCGTCCTCTGAACATGAAAACCCGCACGTGCCTTTGCCCCTCAAAATGGTATGACCCGTGAGCCGGGTCATAGTGCAGCTCCCATGTCGGGGTGTCCACGAACACTACGAACGTCGCCATCTGATCACGTGACGGAAAGTAAGAGATAGAGGAGTGAGAATCTTGCTAAAGAATCTCAGTAGGGCCTCCTACTACCTAGGTGTCATCATCTACGTCCTCAGGAACCTTGGGTTTATTTATACAAAGTGACTAAGCATGTATTAGGTTCATTTTAAACTTAAAAATATATTTTAGCCAAGGTCCATTCATTTTAGGATGATCTCAATGTCATGGATGCAACATATTAGAAAATGTATGCATGGCACTACCTAATGCACATACATAAAACATAACATCAAGCATCATCATTCTTGGTGGCATAAAGTGGCAATAGTAACATTCATATGGGACAAAACTTAGTGACATAATCATAATCATGAAACTTCTCTTCCTCATGGGCCACCCTAAAAGACAATCGAGGCCAGGGTGCTCGGCCGAACCGGTGTCACCGAGCGTGTCATACATCTAGGTTATGAGCTCATACCTTAACTAGTCGTCACTAGTTCTTACTTACCACTTAACGATAAGCGTATCATAAATCATAAATCCCGACTATCCGAGTGCGGGTTAAGGAGGCAAAACTCTTAGGGGTGCTCGGCCGAACCGGTGTCACCTAAGAGTATAAAATGGTACCGATGTCACATGAGTTCTATGGAGGTGCTCGGCCGAACCGGTGTCATCCTAGAACCCATCTTAGTACCTTAATTTTCAAAATTTCTTTAAGTCCCCAAATTTGTCGGAAATTCGGTGGCACAACGGTCATTACACCGAATTTCCTTCCAAATTTGCTTTATGCCACATAAACATATAACCTCATAAATTCCTCATATGAATAACATCATCATCATTAGCATACTTCATGCATCATCATAAAACATCCAAACGCTTACCCTTACGGTAGCTTATGCTTTGACCCTTACGGGTCTTAATCTTGAGATATAGTTCGCTACATCCGTCGTTCATATTTTAAGCACCTAAGGCTCATAATTAAATATCATTCATAATCCTCTCATTTTACTTTTAAATCTGAATGGCATAGGGTGGAAATCCTAACATGTGAATACGGGGTTCTAGAACTTACGTTTTAGACCCTTTCTTGGTTCCGTTTTACTTGAAAGCTATGGATTAAATCTAAATCAATTATGAGGCATTCCTATGCTTAAGGACTAATTATTAATCATGTTTACCATGTTGTAAGGGTGCTGGACAGAATCCAGAAAATTAAATGTTCTAAGAGTTCTACATTTGCATTTTTACGGTTTTCTAGTTACTAGTTTCCCCATAGGTGCTAGAATTCAATTCTAACTCAAATGATACCAAGTTTTTCATGTCCAAACAATCTAAATCTGATTATGTCCCCATTAAAACAGTTTGGAAAAGTTCCATAAACAAATGGGTCAAAACTATGTTAAATTCTAGCTTTACGGTATTTCTAATTAGCTAGTTTCTTACCTATCATGCATAGGATCGCTTCTACATCATCATATGATATTTTCACACATTCCAACACATCAAAACATCATCATACCACATCACACTCATCATATCAGGACCGAAAACATTTAACTTCAATAAGAGAGTTAAATTGACATTTCTAGGTACATAAGTTAACTAGTTTCTCTTGGAATCAATCTAGAACTTCTAAAACTCTTTGCAAAACACTTTAATTCATCAAAAGGATAAGAGAAGCCTTAGGTCACTGACCAAAACATATTCCATCCCCTAAAAGATAATAAAATCACAACTTGTGATGACATAACCTTATAAAGATTGTAAAGCTTTAGGGAAAACTTAAAACATAGACTATTGGTCCTAGTAGCTAGATGAAAACTCATTGCAAGCCCATCATCACTACTTGGCCGAAATTATGCATTCAAGGAATACATTCACATATAACTTTAACTTGGAATGAAATGGTCAAGTTTTTGAGCTCTAGGTTCTTAAGTTGTGACATAAACTAAACGTGCTCATGCTTTTCATTTTTAATCTTGCTTACAAGGTAAAGTGATGACTTAAAATTAAATATGCAAGGCATAACTTAAACGTGCAAGCTTGAAAGTAAATATGCGAGGCATAAACTTAAACGTGCAAGCTTGAAGGTAAATATGCATGGTTCAATTCTTTATTTTAGTGCTCTTGGCCCAACAACAATCGACTTTAAGGCCGAAATAGATAGGCATTCGAGAAATTAATTAGGTGATAATGCAAGTTCAATTCTTTATTTTAGTGCTCTAGGCCCAACAACAATCGATTTTAAGGCCGAAATAGAAAGGCTTCGAGAATTAAATTAAGTGATGATACAAGTTCCATTTTAATCTTTATGTTCTTAAGTGATAGCTAGAAAGTAAAGGTGCATAACAAGAGTGTAAACATGAGTGCAAGCATAAGATAAATTATGCAAGTTCATTTTATCTCTCTAGAGCTCTTAACAAGACTTTAAAGGAACTTAAACCATAACCCAAACTCATCCAACAAGGTAAAGTCAAGCTTAGAGTTCTTGAAACTCAACATAATATTTTTAGGAAATCAAACCATGAAGCTTAGAAAATTTAAGGTAATGGCCGAAATCTTCAAGAAGAAAAAGGAACATTTTAAAACTCTAGAGTTCATGATCTTGGTGATATATTAACACCAACATCATGAGTCCTCATCATTGAGTTCATAGAGCCATTTAAAAACATCATCAAAGCTAAAGTTCTTAAGAGTTCAAGAAAAGAAAAACTAAAAACATTTTTGCTCAAGAACAAAGATCAAGCGCTAGAGTTTGTTTCAAGTGACGAACATCATCATGAAACTCTCATCATCAAGCTCTCATTCCTTTGTTCTCCAAGGCCTATGGCCGAAAATGAAAAGGAAAAAGGAGTGGAAATGAAGTTCTAAAGAGAAACAAGAGAAACTATGAACATCAAGCTTGAAACAAGAACTTTAAAGAAAAGAATACATGAAAGAAAATCCCTACTTGGTGTGATGAACTTGAAGATGGAAGAAGAAGATGAAGATGATGAAGAACTTTGAAGAGCTTGAAGAACTTGAAGAACACTAGAACTTTGAGAGAAAAGAAAAGCTTTGAGTGTTTCCTAAACTTAGCAAATGATCTAAAAGTGGTGCAAGCTCCTCAAGGCATTCTATTTATAGAGAAATGAAACAAATGGAGGGTGTGAAGGCTGATGAAGGCTTGACCATATGAGGTGCAGATTGGAGGGTTCCATGTGTTCCATGAGGTGAGATAATGTGTTCTTGAGGTATGGTGAGGTATGGCTTAAGGTATGGTGAGGTATGGTTCAAGGTATGGCTTCAAGCATGGTTCTTTGAGTGAGAAAATAATTAAACATGTGGCCAAAGAGGGGTGTGCTGGCCAAAATGCATCAGCCAAGGGAGGAGAGTTTCTTGCATTTTAATTGTGGTTTAGAGTTGTGTTTAGGTGTATCTTTGATTATGCTTAAGATTAGGAATTTGTAAGAAAGTGTTTAGGTAAGGTAAATGGGTAATTAAGGTGGTCTAGACATAATTAAGGAGTGGTCTTACACCATTAGTGAGTTAAATCCTCAATTTAGAGTCTAAACAACTCTAGACACATTTCCTTGATTTAAGGAATTGGAGAGAAAACACTATTCAAGATTCCAAGACTAGGAGTCTTGAGTTCTAAAAAGCGATTAAAGTTTAATCTAAGCAATTTTAGGTTCTAATTAACTTCAATAAATTATTTTGGCTCTAGATTAATTAGGGAAATAAATTAATCTTCGTTTAGAGCCTAATATTGCTTAGGTTTGCTTAATTACGTCATTAAGCTCAAAAACACTATTCTAGGGGCAAAATCGTAATTTTGCACTAAAACTGCCCGGGACCACCGGGACTTGAACAGAGACCTCTAGACACATGAAAACATGTTTTTAAACCTCTGGGGAAAGTTCCGGGCTCAAACGGCACCTTTACCCGCGTAAAAACGCTATAGGGTATTTTGGTCATTTTGACCCGAAACTGCGGAAAACGAGATTTTCGCTTCCGGAAGCATTCAAGGGCCATTTAATCCCCTTCAAACATTGAGTTGACCCTTCGAGGACGACCGAGTTGGTTACCCTCGAGTTCGGGTCAGGAAATGACCTCAGGGGCATTTTGGTCATTTCCCTCGGACAGAGAAATCGGGGTGTTACACTTTGACCCTTATGGGCCTTAAACTTGAGATGTAATTATTCTATCATTCTCTATCAACCTCTTATGCACATAAGGATTCTCTTCTAGAAAATCTTACTATCATTTATGCTCTTTAATAAATCTGGGCAGCACCATTCTTTAAGGGCAGAGTTATAAACTTACAATTATGGGGTTCTATAACTTACGTTTTAGACCCTTTCTTGGTTCCGTCTTCGCCTAAGGCGCTATAAATTAAATCTAAACCAATTATGAGGCATTCCTATGCCTAAGAACTAATTATAAACCATGTTTTCTATATTATGAGGTTGCTGGACAGATTCTAAAAATTAAATGTTCTAAGAGTTCTAGAATTGTATTTTTACGGTTTTCTAGTTACTAGTTTCTCTATAGGTGCTAAAATTTAATCCTACATCAAACGTAACCAAAATTTTCATGATTATTCAATCCTAAACTGAATGTTATCATACTAAAACAGTTTTGGCATTGATTAAGATTAAAGGGGTTAAACATACGTTAAATTCCAACTTTTACGGTTTTCCTATGAAGCTAGTTTCTCCCCTAACATGCATAGAAGTGCTCCTACCTCATCATATATCATTTTCACACATTCTAACACATCAAAACATCATCATTCAGCATCAAACATATCAAGATAGAATTGAATTGTTCAATGTTCAAAAGACGCATAATTTGACATTTCTAAAGCATATAAGTTGCTAGTTTCCCTTGGAATCATTTTAGGACTTCTAAAACTCTTTACAAACCATTTTATTTTATCAAGAGGATAAAAATAACCTTAGGTCAGTAACCAATTTAATACTTCTCTAGAAGAGGAGAAACCATAAATCTTGTTGGTCATAACTTTATAAAACTCATCAAACTTAAAGAAAATACCAGAACATAAGTTGTTGGCCCTTGTAACTAGATGAAACTCATTCTAAGCTCATCATTGTTACTTGGCCGAAATTATGCATTCAAAGAATGCTTCCATATTGAACTTTAACTTGAGATAAAATGGGCAAGTCTTTGAGCTCTAAGGTCTTTAAGTGATGACATAATCTAAACATGTTATGCACTTCATTTTTATTTTTCATTACAAAGTAAAGTGAGAACTTTGAAGTAAATATGCAAGACTTAGAATTTAAATATGCAAGACTTGAAATAAATATGCAAGGCTTGAAATTTAAATATGCAAGACTTGAAGTAAATATGCAAGGCTTGGAATTTAAATATGCAAGACTTAAAATAAATATGCCATGCAAGTTCATTTCTTTATTTTAGTGCTCTAGGCCCAGCAACAATCGACTTTAAGGCCGAAATAGAAAGGTTTTGAGAATTAATTAGGTGATAATGCAAGCTCTCATTTTAAATCTTTATGTTCTTTAGTGATGAAAAGTAAATATGCTAGACAAGAACGTAAATATGAGATGTACTCCATTCCTTATCCTTTAACTTTAAGTGATGGCTTGGAAAATAAATATGAATGCAAAGCTCAAAGTAAATATGCAATGCATAACCTTGAATATAAATATGAATGCGAGTTTATTTTATTTCTTATTAGAGCTCCTACAAGACTTTCAGAGGAACTTTAACCTTAACCCAAACTCATCATGACAAGGTAAAGTGAGGTCTAGAGTTCTTAGAACTCAAGATAACATTCCTTGAAAACATAACCATAAATGAACTTTATAACACCTTTATGAAAACTCAAGCTTTAGAGATTTCTTTGTGGTGAACATAAAGTTACCAACTAGAACTCTCATCATCAAGCTATCATGTTGGACCACCCAAGTTGGTTGGCCGAAATTTTAGAGGAAAAGGAAAGGAAAGAAACCGAAACTTGAGAGCAAGAAAGAACCATTTTGAAACTCTAGAGACCATGATCTTGATGATGTATTAACACCAACATCATGAGTCTTCGTTATTGAGTTCATGTAACTATTTTAAAACATCATCAAAGTTAAAGATTTCAAGGTTCAAGAAAGAAAGAACTATAAACATTTTTAACTCAAGAACAAAGATCAAGCTTTAGAGGTTTGTTCAAGAGATGAACATCATCATGAAACCCTCATCATTAAGCTCTCATTCCTATGCTCTTCAAGGCTCATGGCCAAAACAAGAAGGAGAAGGAGGAGAAGGAAGTTCCCAAAAAGATTCAAGAGAAACTGTGAACAAATAAAGAGATTAAGAACTTAAGTGAAAGAAATACTTGAAAGAAAATCCCTAACAAGTGATTAGAGGTTGAGATAAGTGAAGAGGATGAAGAACTTGAAGAACTTGGACACTTGAACTTTGAGAGAAAAAGAAAACTTTGAAGTGCTCTTTAAAAATTTACACTTACCAAATGAACCCAAAATGATGCAAGTTCACCCAAGCATGCTATTTATAGAGAAATGAAACAAAATGAGAGGTGTTAATGGGAGAGAAAGCTTCGGCCATTACAGCACAAGGAGGAGAGAAAATATCTTCTCCAAGGCATGGTAGAAAGCATGGCTAGGTATGGGTTCAAGTATGGGTGCAAGTATGGGTCAAGCATGGTTCTTTGAGTGAAAAACAAATCAACATGTGATGTAAATGGGGGAGGAGTGGCCGAAAATGCATCAGCCATGGGGGAGGGTTTCTTGCATTTTAATTGTGGTTTAGAGTTGTGTTTAGGTGTATCTTTGATTAGGATAAAGATTAGGAATTTGTAAGAAAGTGTTTAGGTGAGAAAATGGGTAATCAAGGTTGTCAAGACATGTTTAAGGAGTGGTCTTGCATCATTAGTGAATTATAAACTCATTTTAGTGCATAAACAATTCTAGACACAATTCCATGATTTAAGGAATTGGAAAGAGAAAATACTATTCAAGATTCCAAAATTGGAATCTTGAGTTTTATAAAGAGATTTAAGTTTAATCTAAGCAATTTTAGGTCCTAATTAATTTTATTAACTTATTTTGACTCTAAATTAATTATGGAAATTAATTACTCTTCGATTAGAGCCTAATATTGCTTAGGTTTTCTTAATTGTGTCATTAAGCTCAAACGGCACTATCCCGAGGACAAAATCATAATTTTGGACAAAAACTGCTCGGGACTACCGGAACTTAAACAGACACTTCTAAACACATGAAAACATTATTTTAAACCTTCAGGGAATTCAGGGAAAGTTTCGGGCTCAATGGCACCTTTACCCACGTAAAAACGCTATAGGGGTATTTTGGTCATTTTGACCCAAAACTGCAGAAAACATGATTTTCGCTCTAAATCACTCAAGGACCATCTAATCCCCTTCAAACATTGAGTTGACCCTTCGAGGACTGCCGGGCCGACTATCCTCGAATTCCGGGCAGAAAATGATCTCAGGGGCATTTTGGTCATTTTCTCTCAGACAGAAAATCAGGGTGTTACAAAACCTGAGGTTCCTGAGGACGATGATTGTAACACCCCGATTTTTCTGTCCGAGGGAAATGACCAAAATGCCCCTGAGGTCATTTCCTGACCCGAGCTCGAGGGTAACCAACTCGGTCATCCTCGAAGGGTCAACTCAATGGTTGATGGGGATTGAATGGCCTTTGAATGCTTTCGGAAGCGAAAATCTCGTTTTCCGCAATTTCGGGTCAAAATGACCAAAATACCCCTATAGCATTTTTACGCGGGTAAAGGTGCCGTTTGAGCCCGGAACTTTTCCCAGAGGTTTAAAAACATGTTTTCATGTGTCTAGAGGTCTCTGTTCAAGTCCCGGTGGTCCCGGGCAGTTTTAGTGCAAAATTACGATTTTGCCCCTAGAATAGTGTTTTTGAGCTTAATGACGTAATTAAGCAAACCTAAGCAATATTAGGCTCTAAACGAAGATTAATTTATTTCCCTAATTAATCTAGAGTCAAAATAATTTATTAAAGTTAATTAGAACCTAAAATTGCTTAGATTAAACTTAAATCCCTTTTTAGAACTCAAGACTCCTAGTCTTGGAATCTTGAATAGTGTTTTCTCTCCAATTCCTTAAATCAAGGAAATGTGTCTAGAGTTGTTTAGACTCTAAATTGAGGATTTAACTCACTAATGGTGCAAGACCACTCCTTAATTATGTCTAGACCACCTTAATTACCCATTTTCCTTACCTAAACACTTTCTTACAAATTCCTAATCTTAAGCATAATCAAAGATACACCTAAACACAACTCTAAACCACAATTAAAATGCAAAGAACCCTCCCCCATGGGCTGATGCATATTCGGCCATCTCTCTCCAATTACCACACATATTAAATTGTTTTCTCACTCAAAGAGCCATGCTTGAGCCATACCTTGAGCCATACCTCACCATGCTTTGAATCATACCTCACCATACCTCAAGAACACATTATCTCACCTCATGGAACTCATGGAATGCCTCCAATCTGCACCTCATGGCCGAAGCCATCATCCTCCATGAGCTCCCTCCATTTGTTTCATTTCTCTATAAATAGAATGTCTTGAGGAGCTTGCACCACTTTTAGATCATTTGTTAAGTTTAGGAAACACTCAAAGCTTTTCTTTTCTCTCAAAGTTCTAGTGTTCTTCAAGTTCTTCAAGCTCTTCAAAGTTCTTCATCATCTTCATCTTCTTCTTCCATCTTCAAGTTCATCACACCAAGTAGGGATTTTCTTTCATGTATTCTTTTCTTTAAAGTTCTTGTTTCAAGCTTGATGTTCATAGTTTCTCTTGTTTCTCTTTAGAACTTCATTTCCACTCCTTTTTCCTTTTCATTTTTACCATAGGCCTTGGAGAACAAAGGAATGAGAGCTTGATGATGAGAGTTTCATGATGATGTTCATCACTTGAAACAAACTCTAGAGCTTGATCTTTGTTCTTGAGCAAAAATGTTTTTAGTTTTTCTTTTCTTGAACTCTTAAGAACTTTAGCTTTGATGATGGTTTTAAATGGCTCTATGAACTCAATGATGAGGACTCATGATGTTGGTGTTAATATATCACCAAGATCATGAACTCTAGAGTTTTAAAATGTTCCTTTTTCTTCTTGAAGATTTCGGCCATTTCCTTAAATTTTCTAAAGCTTCATGGTTTGATTTCCTAAAAATATTATGTTAAGTTTTAAAGAACTCTAAGCTTGACTTTACCTTGTTTGGATGAGTTTGGGTTATGGTTTAAATTCCTTTAAAGTCTTGTTAAGAGCTCTAGAAAGATAAAATGAACTTGCATAATTTATTTTATGCTTACATCCATATTTCAATTCTTGCTATGCATCTTTGCTTTCTAGCTATCACTTAAGAACATAAAGATTAAAATGGAACTTGTATCATCACTTAATTTAATTCTCGAAGCCTTTCTATTTCGGCCTTAAAGTCGATTGTTGTTGGGCCTAGAACACTAAAATAAAGAATTGAACTTGCATTATCACCTAATTAATTTCTCGAATGCCTATCTATTTTGGCCTTAAAGTCGATTGTTGTTGGGCCAAGAGCACTAAAATAAAGAATTGAACCATGCATATTTACCCTCAAGCTTGCACGTTTAAGTTTATGTCTCGCACATTTACTTTCAAGCTTGCACGTTTAAGTTTATGCCGTGCATATTTAAATTTAAGTCATCACTTTACTTTGTAAGCAAGATTAAAAATGAAAAGCATGAGCACATTTAGTTTATGTCGTAACTTAAGAACCTAGAGCTCAAGGACTTGCCCATTTTATTCCAAGATAAAGTTAAATGTGAATGTATTCCTTGAATGCATAATTTCGGCCAAGTAGTGATGATGGCCTTGCAATGAGTTTTCATCTAGCTACTAGGACCAATAGTCTATGTTTTAAGTTTTCCTTAAAGCTTTACAAATCTTTATAAGGTTATGTCATCACAAGTTGTGATTTTATTATCTTTTAGGGGATGGAATATGTTTTGGTCAGTGACCTAAGGCTTCACTTAGCCTCTTGATGAATTAAAATGTTTTGCAAAGAGTTTCAGAAGTTCTAGATTGATTCCAAGAGAAACTAGTTAACTTATGTACCTAGAAATGTCAATTTAACTCTCTCATTTAAGTTAAATGTTTTCGGTTCTGATGTGATGAGTGTGATGCCGTATGATGATGATTCGATGTGTTGGAATGTGTGAAAATATCATGTAATGATGTAGAAGCGATCCTATGCTTGATAGGTAAGAAACTAGCTAACTAGAAATACCGTAAAGCTAGAATTTAACATAGTTTCGACCCATTTGTTTATGGAACTAATCCAAACTGTTTTAATGGGAACATAATCAGATTTAGATTGTTTAGACATGAAAAACTTGGTATCATTTGAATTAGAATTGAATTCTAGCACCTATAGGGAAACTAGTAACTAGAAAATCGTAAAAATGCAAATGTAGAACTCTTAGAACATTTAATTTTCTGGATTCTGTCCAGCACCCTTACAACATGATAAACATGATTAATAATTAGTCCTTAAGCATAGGAATGCCTCATAATTGATTTAGATTTAATATCTAGCGCCTTCGGCGAAAACAGAACCGAGAAAGGGTCTAAAACGTAAGTTCTAGAACCCCGTAAATACAAGTTAGAGATTCTGCCCTATGCTTTTCAGATTTAAGTATGAACATGAGGATTAGGAATGATGATTAAATATGAGCCCTTAGGTGCATAAAGATATGAGCGACGGATGTAGAGAACTATATCTCAAGATTAAGACCCGTAAGGGTCAAAGCATAAGCTACCGTAAGGGTAAGCGTTTGGATGTTCTATGATGATGCATGAAGTATGCTAATGATGATGATGTTATTCATATGAGGAATTTATGAAGTTATATGTTTATGTGGCATAAAGCAAATTTGGAAGGAAATTCGGTGTAATGACCATTGTGCCGCCGAATTCCCGACAAATTTGGGGACTTAAAGAGATTTTGAAAATTAAGGTATTAAGATGGGTTCTAGGATGACACCGGTTCGGCCGAGCACCTCCATAGAACTCATGTGACATCGGTACCATTTTACACTCTTAGGTGACACCAGTTAACCGAGCACCCCTAAGAGTTTTGCCCCCTAACCCGTACTCAGATAGCCGGGATTTATGATTTATGATACGCTTATCGTTAAGTGGTAAGTAAGAACTAGTGACGACTAGTTAAGGTATGAGCTCATAACCTAGATGTATGACACGTTCTGGGTGACACCGGTTTGGCCGAGCACCCCCAGTTCGATTGTCTTTTAGGGTGGCCCATGAGGAAGAGAAGTTTCATGATTATGATTATGTCACTAAGTTTTGTCCCATATGAATGTTACTATTGCCACTTTATGCCACCAAGAATGATGATGCTTGATGTTATGTTTTATGTATGTGCATTAGGTAGTGCCATGCATACATTTTCTATCATGTTGCATCCATGACATTAAGATCATTCTAAAATGAATGGACCTTGGCTAAAATATATTCTAAAGTTTAAAATGAACCTAATACATGCTCAGTCATTTTGTATAAATAAACCCAAGGTTCCTGAGGACGTAGATGATGACACCTAGGTAGTAGGAGGCCCGACTGAGATTCTTTAGCAAGATCCTCACTCCCTCTATCTCTTTCTTTCCGTCACGTCTTCAGATGGCGACGTTCGTAGTGTTCGTGGACACCCCGACATGGGAGGTGCGCTATGACCAGGCTCACGGGTCATACCATTTTGAGGCGTGCGGCACTGCGGGTTTTCATGTTCGTAGGACGCCCCTTCGCTCATCCCGTGCACACCGATCGCTTCTCCCCGACTGCACCCTATGGCGACGACGAGCGGGTTTTTGAGCGTGCGCGTACGCATGACGAGAGAGTGCTCCACATGCACACCGCCGCCTTAGCCATGCGAGACTATCCCGATTACGTGCCCCGGACCTACTTCTCGGAGACCGACCCGTCCGAGGACCCGCCTACTCATCCGTATAGCGAGAGCTCTGCCCCCTCTCCACCATTGATGAGGAAGGGCAGTGAGGATACCGTGACTCAGCCCCGACTTGCACGACGACCGGAGATGCGGCCACACCGCGAAGTCACCCTCGATCCCCGTTCCGCCTCTTTACGCCCGAGGAGCTCGCACAGTTTCCCGGATACTTGCCTCGTTCACGAGACGGACGTCAGTAGGAGGTGACGATCGACCGATGGAGTACCCAGTTAGAGCACACACCACTTAGATGGGGATAAACCTTCTTTTGTTTAGAGGTTATCCTATTAGGTGCACTCGGGTAGGGGAGTAGATTATGTTCATGTTTTATGTTGTATTTTCTTTTATGTATTTCCCCTGTACTAAACTAAGTCCCACACTTATAAGTGGGCAAATTATATATATATGAGATGATATTCAGTGATGTTCATGTTGTGCCTCATGTTATGATGTTGTGAGATAATTGTTTCACTTTACATGGTGTACCGCTTATCGCATCACGCGGCTTTCACTTTTATTTCAAAAAAAAATTACCTGTATTTTCCGCTAAGTAATTCAAAGTTAAATGAGAACTATGAAGTAACAGACTAATGATTAACCTAAATATGTTCTAGAGTATTGGGTTAAAAATTAGGATGTTACATTATAATATCGAGCGATTCGATTCTCATGGAGCCTGAGGATTGGACTGACTATGCTTTCTAAAGCGTAGTACGATAGCTATGTCATGCGTAGTGCTTAGTTAGAGATAAGCTATAGGATAGAAGTGAATGACCCTTGTCTACTTGCGTGTGCCATGGTAACTAGCTCATTTTACATGGAATATTGAGCCTGATCACCTCAGTGTTTATTGTCTCGTGTGTTTAGGAACCAATGGCACCAAGGAGACAACCTAGGACCCGACCGAGGGGGACCAAAACGCTGCTCTCGTTGTTGCTGTTCGTGACATGGCTAGGCCATGGAGCGAATGTTCGAAGGATGAACCAACAAGGGAACACCGGACGTGCTCCCCCTACTGCTGAGATGGTCGAGCAAGCGAGGTTTGGCGAGTTTCGCAAGGCGAACCCGCCAACCTTCCGAGGAGCCATGGACCCCGACCAAGCTGATGAGTGGGTCAAAAACATGGAAAAGATCTACTCTGTGGTGGCTTGCTCGGAGGAGCAGAAGGTCACCTTTGCGGCCTATATGATGGAATCGGATGCCGAGTTTTGGTGGACCGGCACCCGAAGATTGCTAGAAGCTTACGTGCTTTGTCAACTGGGAGCTGTTCAAGACCTACTTGTATGAGAAGTACTTTCCGGAATCGGTGAGGAATGCAAAGGACATTGAGTTCATGCAACTGACCCAAGGAGGTCTCATCGTCGCCCAAAGACACGGCGAAATTCGAGGAGCTGATCAAGTTCTCTAGGGTGTTTCAAGGGAACCCCGACGAGGTGTGGAAGTGCGTCAAGTATGAGGCCGGACTAACGGCAGAACTCAACTATGCTGTGGCGCACATGGAGATTAGGGACTTTCCAACCCTAGTCAACAAGTGCCGGATCATGGAAGAGGGACAGAAGAAAATCAATGCTGCAAGGGCAGCACGGAACAAGGGGCTAGCACCTCAAGCCCCAAAATTCAAGCCCCAATATCCAAACCAATCCCGAAATCACTATAATCCCTACCAAACCAACCAGTTCAAACCACAACAACAACAAAGAACCCCCTTCCACCAATAACCCAAACAACCATACCGACCACAATTCCAGAACAACAACAACAACCGCAACAACAACAACCACAACCGACAAGGAGGGTCGGGCGGCCCCCGAAACAACCAAGGAGGGTCAAGTGGGACTAAGAACAAGACGCCCCAAGGAGCCCCCGCCACCTTTGCTAGGCCTACACCGGCAATACTATGCCCCCAGTGCGGGAAAGATCATGGCAACCGTCCCTGCCTAGCTGGACAAAACGTGTGCTTCAAGTGTGGGAAGCCCGGCCACTATGCCAATAGATGCAACAACGGAGGGCCAGCAAATTCGAACCCTAGGCCGCAACACCAAGGGAGGGTCTTCACCCTCAATGTGGACGAAGCGGACACATCCAACGGTCTCATAGAAGGTAAGTGCGAAATAGATGGTAGGACCTTAACTGTACTTTATGACTGGTGCAACACATTCTTTTATTTCTTATGCTAGTGTCGAGGCTCTAAATTTGAAAACTTCCAAACTTCCTTTTGATCTTATTGTCTCTACCCCCACAAATCATCGTGTGAATACTTGTTATTGTTGCCTAAATTGTCACCTCACCACAGAAAATAGATTATATGTTGTGGATTTAATTTGTTTACCCATGAAAGGTATAGGAGTAGTTCTTGGCATGGATTGGCTTCACGCCAACCGTGTATTGTTAGACTGTGACACCAAAACAGTTATCTTTCCTTCTCCCCCTAGTGAAATAAGTCAACCTTTGAAACTCTATCTTAATGCCGTAGAGGTCCACTGTAGTGGGAAAAAGACTAAGGGATATGTTCTCCTAGCCGCTAGCGAAGTACACTTTGAGCAGAATTTAGAGAATATACCTATAGTGAGAGACTATCCCGAGGTATTTCCAGAAGATATACCCGAGTTCCCTCCCGAGCGAGAAGTGGAGTTCTCCATTGAGTTAGTTCCTGGAGCGGGACCAATCTCCATTGCCCCCTATAGAATGTCACCCCTAGAACTAGCCGAGCTTAAAACCCAACTTGAGGAACTTTTAGAGAAGAGCTTTATAAGACCTAGTGCTTCACCATGGGGAGCCCCGGTCTTGTTTGTGAAAAAGAAGGACGGGAGTATGAGGTTGTGCATAGATTATAGGCAATTAAATCGTGTGACAGTGAAAAACAAATACCCTTTGCCTAGGATTGATGATCTCATGGACCAATTGAGAGGAGCGGTAGTGTTTTCCAAGATCGACCTAAGGTCAGGATACCACCAAATTAGAGTGAGAGATCAAGATATACCAAAGACCGCCTTTAGAACTCGGTATGGACACTTTGAGTTCACGGTGATGTCTTTTGGGTTGACCAACGCCCCTGCAGTATTTATGGATTACATGAATAGGATCTTTAGACCCTATTTAGATCAGTTAAGTGGTCGTTTTCATAGATGATATACTCATCTATTCGAAGACCCACGAGGAGCATGAGCGTCATTTGAGGATAGTTTTGGAGATTTTGAAGGAGAAAAAGCTGTATGCAAAACTCTCTAAGTGTGAATTTTGGTTGGAGGAGGTCAAGTTTTTAGGGCACGTTGTGTCAAAAGGAGGCATAGCCGTTGATCCTAGTAAGGTACAAGCCGTAATGAATTGGGATAGACCGACCACCGTAACGGAAATACGGAGCTTTTTGGGCTTAGCAGGCTACTATCGTAGGTTTATCAAAGGATTTTCCCAGTTAGCCCTACCCTTGACCAAGCTCACTAGGAAGAATGCCCCGTTCGAGTGGAGCCCCGAATGTGAGAAGAGTTTTCAAGAGCTTAAGGAAAGGTTAACCACGACCCCAGTCTTAGTCTTACCTAGCCCCAATATACCCTTCGAGGTATATTGTGATGCTTCGGGCAAAGGACTAGGGTGTGTGTTGATGCAAAATAGGCAAGTGGTAGCCTATGCATCACGACAACTCAAGCCTCACGAGGCTAACTACCCCACCCATGACCTAGAATTAGCTTGTAGTAGTGTTTGCCTTAAAGATGTGGAGACACCATCTGTATGGTGTAAGGTTTGAAGTTTTCTCCGATCATAAGAGTCTCAAGTACCTCTTTGATCAAAAGGAGTTAAACATGAGGCAAAGAAGGTGGATGGAATTCCTCAAAGACTATGATTTCGGTTTAAGTTACCACCCCAGCAAGGCTAATGTAGTCGCCGACGCCTTGAGCCGAAAATCGTTACACCTGTCCCACATGATGATCAAAGAAGTTGAGTTGATAGAGAAGTTTAGGGATATGAATCTAGGGATGTCAGCAACCGATAGAGGGATAAAGATGTGCTATCTTAGTGTAACAAGTGGATTTAAGCAAAGGATCATGTTAGCACAACGAGAGAATGAGGAGTTCGAAGAGATCATAGATGCTGTTAAGGCGGGAAAGTTGAAAGGTTTTGAAAGAGGCGAGGATTGGATATGGAGATTTGAGGGAAGGATCTGCGTACCCTAAGATGGTGACCTCCGAGAGAAGATCTTGGAGAAGGCTCACAAAAGCTATTTCACCATTTATCCCGGTGTTACCAAGGTGTACCAAGACTTGAAGAAGATGTTTTGGTGGCCCGGAATGAAGAAGGATGTAGTCGCCTGGGTTAGTAAGTGCTTGGTATGTCAGAAAGTGAAAATCGAGCACCAAAAACCTTCAAGTTTCTTTGCAACCCCCTGTCAATCCCCGAGTGGAAGTGGGAATGCATATCTATGGATTTCGTGACGGGATTGCCTAAGACCCAAGCTGGCCATGATGCTATATGGGTGATAGTGGATCGACTAACCAAGTCGGCACACTTTCTACCTATTAGAGTGACATACTCTTTAGATAAATGGGCTCAGTTATACATCCAAGAGATCATAAGATTGCATGGAGTACCGTCGACGATAATCTCGGATAGAGATCCGCGGTTTACGTCGCGTTTTTGGGGAGCTTTTCAAAAGGCGTTTGGTTCAAAGCTATGCTTAAGCACTGCTTACCACCCACAAACAGACGGACAATCCGAAAGGACGATCCAAACCCTAGAGGATATGCTAAGAGCCTGCGTGTTAGACCAAAGGGGAAGTTGGGATAAGTACTTGCATTTGATCGAGTTTGCGTATAACAATAGTTATCACGCAAGCATCGGTATGGCACCGTACGAGGCATTGTATGGGAGGAAGTGCCAATCACCTTTATGTTGGTATGAGTCCGGAGAACAAACCATAATAGGACCCGATGTAGTGAGGGAAACGACGGAACAAATCAAGAGGATCCGGGATAGAATGCTCACTGCTCAAAGTAGACAAAAGAGCTATGCGGACAAGCGGCGCAAGCCCTTGGAGTTCGAAGAGGGAGAACATGTGTTCCTTAGGATTACCCCCACTACAGGCATAGGGAGAGCCATGAAAGTCAAAAAGTTGAGCCCCCGATTCCTTGGTCCTTTCCAAATTCTTCAAAAGATATGAACAGTTGCCTACAAAATAGCCTTACCCCCTAATCTTTCAAATCTTCATGACGTCTTTCACGTCTCTCAATTAAGGAAGTATGAGTCCGACCCTAGCCACGTTTAGAGCGAGCATGTTCAATTAGCGGCGACCTAACTTTCAATCTTCCCCTACGAGAATCGTGGACCGCGAGTCAAGCGGTTGAGGAACAAGTCCTGCTCCATTGGTAAAGGTAGCATGGGGACGCGACAAACTCGAAGAGTTTACATGGGAGCTAGAGTCAGAAATGCAAGACAGGTATCCCGTGCTTTTCCAAGGTAGCAATTTCGAGGGCGAAATTCTTTTAAGGAGGGGAGTAATGTAACACCCCGATTTTTACGTCAGGAAATGACCAAAATGCCCTGAGGTCATTTCTGACCGAACTCGAGGGTAACCAACTCGGTCGTCCTCGAAGGGTCAACTCAATGTTTGATGGGGATTGAATGGCCTTTGAATGCTTTCGGAAACGAAAATCTCGTTTTCATGATTTGGTCAAATTGACCAAAATACCCTATAAGCGTTTTTCTACGGGTAAAGGTGCCGTTTGAGCCGGAACTTTCCCAGAGGTTTAAAAACATGTTTTCATGTGTCTAGAGGTCTCTGTTCAAGTCCCGGTGCCCTAAGGCAGTTTTAGTGCAAAATTACGATTTTGGCCCTAGAATAGTATTTTTGAGCTTAATGACGTAATTAAGCAAACCTAAGCAATATTAGGCTCTAAACGAAGATTAATTTATTTCCCTAATTAATCTAGAGTCAAAATAATTTATTAAAGTTAATTAGAACCTAAAATTGCTTAGATTAAACTTAAATCCCTTTTAGAACTCAAGACTCCTAGTCTTGGAATCTTGAATAGTGTTTTCTCTCTCCAATTCCTTAAATCAAGGAAATGTGTCTAGAGTTGTTTAGACTCTAAATTGAGGATTTAACTCACTAATGGTGCAAGACCACTCCTTAATTATGTCTAGACCACCTTAATTACCCATTTTCCTTACCTAAACACTTTCTTACAAATTCCTAATCTTAAGCATAATCAAAGATACACCTAAACACAACTCTAAACCACAATTAAAATGCAAAGAACCCTCCCCCATGGGCTGATGCATATTCGGCCATCTCTCTCCAATTACCACACATATTAAATTGTTTTCTCACTCAAAGAGCCATGCTTGAGCCATACCTTGAGCCATACCTCACCATGCTTTGAATCATACCTCACCATACCTCAAGAACACATTATCTCACCTCATGGAACTCATGGAATGCCTCCAATCTGCACCTCATGGCCGAAGCCATCATCCTCCATGAGCTCCCTCCATTTGTTTCATTTCTCTATAAATAGAATGCCTTGAGGAGCTTGCACCACTTTTAGATCATTTGTTAAGTTTAGGAAACACTCAAAGCTTTTCTTTTCTCTCAAAGTTCTAGTGTTCTTCAAGTTCTTCAAGCTCTTCAAAGTTCTTCATCATCTTCATCTTCTTCTTCCATCTTCAAGTTCATCACACCAAGTAGGGATTTTCTTTCATGTATTCTTTTCTTTAAAGTTCTTGTTTCAAGCTTGATGTTCATAGTTTCTCTCGTTTCTCTTTAGAACTTCATTTCCACTCCTTTTTCCTTTTCATTTTCGGCCATAGGCCTTGGAGAACAAAGGAATGAGAGCTTGATGATGAGAGTTTCATGATGATGTTCATCACTTGAAACAAACTCTAGAGCTTGATCTTTGTTCTTGAGCAAAAATGTTTTTAGTTTTTCTTTTCTTGAACTCTTAAGAACTTTAGCTTTGATGATGGTTTTAAATGGCTCTATGAACTCAATGATGAGGACTCATGATGTTGGTGTTAATATATCACCAAGATCATGAACTCTAGAGTTTTAAAATGTTCCTTTTTCTTCTTGAAGATTTCGGCCATTTCCTTAAATTTTCTAAAGCTTCATGGTTTGATTTCCTAAAAATATTATGTTAAGTTTTAAAGAACTCTAAGCTTGACTTTACCTTGTTTGGATGAGTTTGGGTTATGGTTTAAATTCCTTTAAAGTCTTGTTAAGAGCTCTAGAAAGATAAAATGAACTTGCATAATTTATTTTATGCTTACATCCATATTTACATTCTTGCTATGCATCTTTGCTTTCTAGCTATCACTTAAGAACATAAAGATTAAAATGGAACTTGTATCATCACTTACTTTAATTCTCGAAGCCTTTCTATTTCGGCCTTAAAGTCGATTGTTGTTGGGCCTAGAGCACTAAAATAAAGAATTGAAATTGCATTATCACCTAATTAATTTCTCGAATGCCTATCTATTTCGGCCTTAAAGTCGATTGTTGTTGGGCCAAGAGCACTAAAATAAAGAATTGAACCATGCATATTTACCCTCAAGCTTGCACGTTTAAGTTTATGTCTCGCACATTTACTTTCAAGCTTGCACGTTTAAGTTTATGCCGTGCATATTTAAATTTAAGTCATCACTTTACTTTGTAAGCAAGATTAAAAATGAAAAGCATGAGCACGTTTAGTTTATGTCGTAACTTAAGAACCTAGAGCTCAAGGACTTGCCCATTTCATTCCAAGATAAAGTTAAATGTGAATGTATTCCTTGAATGCATAATTTCGGCCAAGTAGTGATGATGGCCTTGCAATGAGTTTTCATCTAGCTACTAGGACCAATAGTCTATGTTTTAAGTTTTCCTTAAAGCTTTACAAATCTTTATAAGGTTATGTCATCACAAGTTGTGATTTTATTATCTTTTAGGGGATGGAATATGTTTTGGTCAGTGACCTAAGGCTTCACTTAGCCTCTTGATGAATTAAAATGTTTTGCAAAGAGTTTCAGAAGTTCTAGATTGATTCCAAGAGAAACTAGTTAACTTATGTACCTAGAAATGTCAATTTAACTCTCTCATTTAAGTTAAATGTTTTCGGTTCTGATGTGATGAGTGTGATGCCGTATGATGATGATTCGATGTGTTGGAATGTGTGAAAATATCATGTAATGATGTAGAAGCGATCCTATGCTTGATAGGTAAGAAACTAGCTAACTAGAAATACCGTAAAGCTAGAATTTAACATAGTTTCGACCCATTTGTTTATGGAACTAATCCAAACTGTTTTAATGGGAACATAATCAGATTTAGATTGTTTAGACATGAAAAACTTGGTATCATTTGAATTAGAATTGAATTCTAGCACCTATAGGGAAACTAGTAACTAGAAAATCGTAAAAATGCAAATGTAGAACTCTTAGAACATTTAATTTTCTGGATTCTGTCCAGCACCCTTACAACATGATAAACATGATTAATAATTAGTCCTTAAGCATAGGAATGCCTCATAATTGATTTAGATTTAATATCTAGCGCCTTCGGCGAAAACAGAACCGAGAAAGGGTCTAAAACGTAAGTTCTAGAACCCCATAAATACAAGTTAGAGATTCTGCCCTATGCTTTTCAGATTTAAGTATGAACATGAGGATTAGGAATGATGATTAAATATGAGCCCTTAGGTGCATAAAGATATGAGCGACGGATGTAGAGAACTATATCTCAAGATTAAGACCCGTAAGGGTCAAAGCATAAGCTACCGTAAGGGTAAGCATTTGGATGTTCTATGATGATGCATGAAGTATGCTAATGATGATAATGTTATTCATATGAGGAATTTATGAGGTTATATGTTTATGTGGCATAAAGCAAATTTGGAAGGAAATTCGGTGTAATGACCGTTGTCCCGCCGAATTTCTGACAAATTTGGGGACTTAAAGAGATTTTGAAAATTAAGGTACTAAGATGGGTTCTAGGATGACACCGGTTCGGCCGAGCACCTCCATAGAACTCATGTGACATCGGTACCATTTTACACTCTTAGGTGACACCAGTTCGGCCGAGCACCCCTAAGAGTTTTGCCCCCTAACCCGTACTCAGATAGCCGGGATTTATGATTTATGATACGCTTATCGTTAAGTGGTAAGTAAGAACTAGTGACGACTAGTTAAGGTATGAGCTCATAACCTAGATGTATGACACGTTACGGGTGACACCGGTTAGCCGAGCACCCCCATTCGATTGTCTTTTAGGGTGGCCCATCAGGAAGAGAAGTTTCATGATTATGATTATGTCACTAAGTTTTGTCCCATATGAATGTTACTATTGCCACTTTATGCCACCAAGAATGATGATGCTTGATGTTATGTTTTATGTATGTGCATTAGGTAGTGCCATGCATACATTTTCTATCATGTTGCATCTATGACATTAAGATCATTCTAAAATGAATGGACCTTGGCTAAAATATATTCTAAAGTTTAAAATGAACCTAATACATGCTCAGTCATTTTGTATAAATAAACCCAAGGTTCCTGAGGACGTAGATGATGACACCTAGGTAGTAGGAGGCCCTACTGAGATTCTTTAGCAAGATTCTCACTCCCTCTATCTCTTTCTTTCCGTCACGTCTTCAGATGGCGACGTTCGTAGTGTTCGTGGACACCCCGACATGGGAGGTGCACTATGACCTGGCTCACGGGTCATACCATTTTGAGGCGGTGCGGTGCGGGTTTTCATGTTCGTAGGGCGCCCTTCGCTCATCCGTGCACACCGATCGCTTCTCCCGATCGCACCCTATGGCGGCATTTACGAGCGGGTTTTTGAGCGTGCGCGTCCGCATGACGAGAGAGTGCTCCGCATGCACACCGCCGCCTTAGCCATGCGAGACTATCCCGATTACGTGCCCCGGACCTACTTCTCGGAGACCGACCCGTCCGAGGACCCACCTACTCATCCGTATAGCGAGAGCTCTGCCCCCTCTCCACCATTGATGAGGGAGGCGTTGGGGATACCGTGACTCGGCCCGACTTGCACGACGACCGGAGATGCGGCACACCGCCGGTCACTCTCGATCCCCGTTCCGCCTCTTTACGCCCGAGGAGCTCGCACAGTTTCCCGGATACTTGCCTCGTTCACGAGACGGACGTCAGTAGGAGGTGACGATCGACCGATGGAGTACCCGGTTAGAGCACACACCACTTAGATGGGGATAAACCTTCTTTTGTTTAGAGGTTATCCTATTAGGTGCACTCGGGTAGGGGAGTAGATTATGTTCATGTTTTATGTTGTATTTTCTTTTATGCATTTCCCCTGTACTAAACTAAGTCCCACACTTATAAGTGGGCAAATTATATATATATGAGATGATATTCAGTGATGTTCATGTTGTGCCTCATGTTATGATGTTGTGAGATAATTGTTTCACTTTACATGGTGTACCGCTTATCGCATCACGCGGCTCTCACTTTTATTTCAAAAAAAATTACCCGTATTTTCCGCTAAGTAATTCAAAGTTAAATGAGAACTATGAAGTAACAGACTAATGATTAACCTAAATATGTTCTAGAGTATTGGGTTAAAAATTAGGATGTTACAATGGTGATGACACGTGTGTAAAAAGGGGAGCCCTACTGAGATTTTTGACTAAGTTTCTCACCCCCTATCTTTCTTTTCCATCTTTGTCTTCAGACAAGGCCGACAACGACGCCCATGGGTAGCCCTGAGGTGCCGACATGGAACTAGCTCGAGGGTCGAGAATAGAGTGGCGCAACGGAAGCGGGGACATGGCCTTAGCTTTTACATCATAGTTATGCGTGGTTTTTAAGTTGCATGCTCAACCTTTATAGGTGGGCTCAGTATGATTAATGTGATGTTACTGTGGAATATTCCTATATCATTAGTACTATTAATGTTGTTTGACTTAAATATTTGAAGATTAATGTTATATGATGATGTGTCGATGTTTCTGATTATGCTATTCTTATTATGTTTACGCTTCATGTCAATGACCCTTTTACAATACGCAAGGCTCACGTTTTGTTTATGTTTTCAAAAAAAAAATTCTACCCATATTTTTCGCTAAGTATTTTAATGAAAAGTTCTAAAGAATGAGGCTAAAAGGATAATAGACTAATGGTTAACCTAAATACGTTCTAGGAGTGTTGGGTTAAAAATTAGGATGTTACACCATGAAGTTTTTGTGTAAAATTATCACTTTTACCCCTAATTAAGGGCATAATGAGCATAATTGTGTGATTAAGGAAACATAGGCAATATTAGGCTTTAATTAAAGATTAATAAATTTTAATTATTAGTCTTGAGTCAAAATAATTAATTGAGGTTAATTAGAGACAAAGATTTCTTAAGGAAATTCAAAATCCCTTCCTTATCTAAGACTTTGTGTCATGTCATATGAAATAGTATTTTCTCTCTCCAATTCCTTAAATCATAGAACCCATGATATAATGAGATTCCTAGCTAATAAAGGTGAATTTACTCTAATTGAGCAAGACAACTTCGAAATCTTGTTTTGCATAGCTTTAATCATTTGCTTACTAGCCCAAACACTCCATTAACAATTCCTAACAAAGTGCCAAATCAAGTTTATCTCTAAACACAACTCCTAACACAAAAGAAAGAAAATATCTTCTCCCCCCATGCCTTCATCATGGCAAGCCATTCCCCTCCATACCTCTACATGGCCACTTTTTGCCCATACTCCCCCATATTTAGTTTTTTCTATTTAGCAAACAAACACACACACAAACTCTCATTTCTTTCTATCCATTTTTTTGGCCAAGACTTTGTGTCAAAAAAAGTGCTGTAAAATTCTTTCTTTTCTCACTTCTCAAAGACTCTCTTTTCTTCCTCCACCACTACAAGAATCACCGTCCACCAGCACCTCTCAACCTCAAACCACCACAAACCACCCTCAAGAAACATAACTTTTCTATTTTTAAACACAAGAACTCAAGAAAAACTTTCCTTCCTTTCCTTTCTCTCTTGGCTGAAAGTGTTATTGCTCAAAGAGAAGATTTTTCTTCTCATTTTCTTTCACAAAGATCAAGTTTTTCCTTGCAACAAGAAAATATCTTTGGTATGGATTTTGTTTTAAAGTTCTTATTCTTTTTCTTTGAATCATTGGAATGTTGGACTGATTTGAAATATTTTCTTCTTCTATGGTCTCTTTTTTTTTTGGTTTGATGATGAAACAAGGAATGGGTTTTACTCTTGCCATTTTTGGTTTTAGGCTTCCTTTTTTTCTTTCCATTCATTTCAACCTTGGAGCCTTTTTCTGCTAAAAAATAATGGCTTGAGAATGAGGACTCCTAGATAATGATAATGAGACTATCACACTTGTGACCTCTAAAACTTGAACTTTGTTTTTTCTTTTTGGTTTTTAGAGTACTATGATGAGTAAGGTATTAGATTCTTTATATCATAGAGGCTCTTGGAACCATGGTGTTGGTGGACTCTAAAGCTCTTGTCCATTTTGTAAGATTGATCGATTTTAGAGTTTATACTCTAAATAGGAGTCTTGAGCTTAGAACTTAAAGAGATAACAAATGGAACTGCATTCATATTTATATTTCAAGTTCCTGCATTTCATTTTTATATTTAAGCCTTGCATATCATGTTTACTTCAAAGTTATTACCTAATCTTGAAGATAAGACAATAAACCTGCACTTCATGTTTATATTTCTTGTCTAGCATATTTATGTTTCAAGTTATCACTTAATTCCTAAAGATTAAAAATGGGCTTCATTCTCATGTTTACTTTCAAGCCTTGCACTTTATATTTATATTTCCATTGCCATCACCTTATAATATCAAAATTAAAATAAGACTTGCATTAGCATGTTTATGTTTATGCCATCACCTCAATATCTAAAGCTCAAGACTTACCCCTTTCAACTTACATAGGAATTTCGGTTCCATGGGCATTTACCTTTATAAATATGTTTTGGTTTCAAGAGGACAAAGTTTCTGGAGTTTAGTGTATCATTGTTTTGAGGTTTTAAAACTTGTACCTTGCGGTTTCTCTTGAAAGGGATTAATAACTCCTAAAGTAATAAAGTAAGGTCTTATGATTAAAATATTAGTAATGAAACTTTTAATTCTTTTGCTATTTCCCTAAGGGTTATTACGCATATTTTGAAAGGGATAAATTGGTTTTAAGTGTTTTCTTTGGCTTAGAATAAATTTAGAGGAAACTAGTTACTAAGAATGATTAATGTTGCAACTTTCGATGCTATTAGAAATCTAAATATTTGGCTACTGATTGAACTGTTTTATTTGTGTATGGTGCTGTTTGGGATTTTTTAAATGTGTAAAAGTTACTAAAAAATAGTGTAATAATTATTTTTAACACTCAAGGAAAGACTAGTAACTAGAAAAGATCAAAAACGTGATTTCTAAAACTCTTAAGGATTGAATTTTGAATTCTGTTCCAGCATGTGTTATTTCTATAGAAAGGATGTTTCATATTGTGTATATGTGTAAGAATAACTAATAATTAGTTTAGGAATTGATTTTAGCATTATAGGGAAAGCCGATAATTAGAAAGGGTAAAAAATGTAACTTCTAGAACCCCGAAATTGTTTAATTTCAATTCTGCCCAAATCTATCCAGCATTGTGTAATGATGTTCTTAAGGTCATTATTTAGTGGAAGTCATTGAAATTAATCTCTTAGATGCATAAAAGAATAAATACAAAAGTTATGTTTACCCGATTTAGAGGTTTAACCATTTAAGGGATAATGAAAGTGCTTATTTTATGAGATGATGGGTTTATGATATATTTGAGAATTTATGTGATGATTATGTTTGCATACTTGGCTACCAGTTACAAGATTTATTATGGTATATTATGATTACACTTGGAATGTTCAAGATGCATATGTTGAAATAATATGAAAGCATGTGATGTTACATTATATGTTAAATAATAAGTTGTGATTGCATTGCATCTCTAGAAGAACATGTTAAGGCTAAGTGGCATAAAACAGATGGAAGTGATCCTCTTATAAGACTTATGTGAGGTGGGTCAATAAGATGCGGGCCAATACTGATGCTTTAGACTCCTTTAATTAAAGGTTATGAGAAGCGAGCCAACAATAGCCCTCTATACTCCTCTGATTAAAGGTTATAAGAGGCGAGTCAATACTGACCCTCTAGATTCCCTGACTTAAAGGCTATAAAAGGTGATCCAATAAGATGACCCTATACCATAAGAATGAAATATTAAACAATAAGTTATGATTATATGTCTTGTGTTGCATGCTCATAACAAGAAAGTTAAGGCAAGGAAGTGATGTGTTTCCCCCTCTATTACCCCATGTTAAATCTAGTGACGGGTAGTTAAGTTAAGCTCATCCTAGGTGATCAGTGAGGTGAAGTTTTGGTGGTTATTGTAAAATCACCAGGGAAGATGAGATGGTTAGTTTAGGATGGTTATGCAAGAGGGTGGTTATTAAGAAAGGAATTTGAAAGTTCAAATATAAGAAAGTAAATTATCATGAGTTCTCCGGCATCCCATGCATGCTAAGAGTTATATGGTTCATCATATTTGCATTCTTTTACCCGTCATATGATTGTATAGATTGCATGCCAAGTCATCTAAGAAAGAAAAAGAGGAATGATTGCAAGTATAGTGAATATGATCCTTATGATTCTACATTATGTGCTTGTGTATTTGGAATGCTGCATGAGATATTGACATGCATTCATGACTTAGTATGCTGCATTCATAATATTAAGATATATGCTAAAAGACACAGGCCTTGGCTAATGGTATTTTTAACTTAATAAATGAACATTACATATGTCCACTACTTTCATAATGAAACCCGAGGTTCCTGGGGATGATGATGATGACACGTGTGTGGAGACGGAACAACCTATTAGGAATCTTTTATAAGTTTCTCACTCCCTCTCTTTTTTTCCATCTTCGTCTTCAAACAAGATCGATGGCGAAGCTCGTGGACTTCCTTGAGATGCCGGCGTTGGAGTTGCTCTATGGTCTAGATCATAGTGGCATAGCAAAAGTGGAGATAAAGGTCTTCTTGTTTTCAGGACTTAGAAGTTGTCTTGTCTTTGCATATGCTCATAACTTAGTTCTAGTAAATGTGCACCCACTAGGAGTTAGTTACTTTTTAATCATGTTTGGCTTTTGTATTAGCATATGCTCAGCCTCTATGGGTGGGCTCAATATATTTTGATGTGGTAATATGATTGTGGGATATTTCCATATTATTATTATTACTATTTGATATGATATTCGAAGTAAATGTTATGATGTGATGATGTTCGCAGTTTATGTTGCACCTTGTTATGGTTTGCATGAATGCTATGTGATGAATAATTATGCGCAATAACATATATATGAACAGCTCATGGTTTGGTTTTTCAAAAAAAAAAACGGGTTGTATTTTTCATAGACTTATCTTCCAAGCTCAAAATTAAGTAAAATTTTGAGATGAAAGAGTAACAACTAATGATTAATCATTATGTGTCCTAGGCGTATTGTGTTGAAAGTTAGGGTGTTACACTTGGAGACGCCAAGGAAAGACTACTAACAACATGTTGAAGGAGTTCCCTATTAGTCACAAGTTAGCTTGGAGAGACTAGAGTCAAGACTACTCATGTTAGCTTGGAATGCTAGTACATAATTACTCAAAATCCTTGGCTTCAGCTGATTTCTGAAACCCATAGATCATAGCTTGGAAAGACTAATATAAAGACTATCCAGTTTACTTTATCAGGTTGAGAAAGTTGTTTTAGTGGAACCTCAACATTTGTTGAGTAATGGATGTAGTCAATTTGATTGAACTAGTATAAACATCGTTGTGTCTATCATCTTCTCCCTAATCTCTTTTATTTTAGTCTTGCTTTATTTATTTCCTTTACCTTCATTTATACGCCTTGCTACTTATCATTTACAGCTTTATTATCCTTAGCTTTTATGCTTTATGTTTGTTCAAATGTTCCTCTTTTAATGACATACATCAGAAAGTAGCTTTCTGAATCAACTAACTTATTTTCGCTGCACTTCAAGCAAAACACTTGATAGTAATCTGTTCTAAAGTTTTAGAAAATGAATAAGAAAACAAAGAGGAGCGAAGCATGATTCAACCCCCTTTCTCATGCACTTTCTTACCTATAAGTGTATCAAAGTAAGGCCTCTGGGGTTAAGTAATCTAACAATTGTAGAGGACAAAGATCTGAGGGACAGAATAGGATATATCCTCTTCACAAGATCAATCTATTAACTAACCATCTTTTACTGATAAGATTCTAGGATTTGGCACAGTTCACTCAAATGGTGAAAGGATTCTAAAGAGACCAGTGGACAAGAACAACAAAATGAAAAGAGTTCAATTGTTCTACTAAGTCAAGCTCCTGTTCATATATGCTATAAGTAGAAGTTGAACATGCTACATATGTATTGTGTGTTACATGTGAAAAGGCTATATGAAACAAACTGTACATGATGTTTGAAGATCTCAAATCGCTTCAAGATATCTTTGATCTTGCAATTGGTAATTCATATGCATGTAATGCTAAGGCAATAAAAATTGCTTAAACTTCTTTTGAAGTAGAAAGATCTAATATTGATGTCTGAGATTGAATAAGGAGACGAGATCTCCCTATCTGTGAAATATGTCAAAAGTCTATAATGACTATAACAAGAAGATATCAATCTCATGAATGGAAAATCAGGACAAAGATCATCTTGAGAAAGAAAATTTGCTTACAGTAGTAATGTCACATATCATGTATCTATTTAGTATTTAATCAACATATCCCTATGCAAAGAAGAAAAATGTGCTAGATATCTTGAAAACTTTATCAGGAGGTCTTAATGTGCTAAAACTTGTTGTTATTCTATGCTTCATCTCAAAAGAACATCATCAAAGATAAGTGAGGTAAATGTTTCTGCATTTTATCCTTGTTATAAAATTTTATTTGCTTCATGTGATAAGTTGCTAGAAGGTTATCAAGCCAATTCTTCTATATATCTTAAACCAGTCAAAGAACTCAAAAAGTTGTCATGAAAACTTGAGAAGGTCAAGCCTAAAGCTGGAAAGCTGAAAGAAAGACTTACTCCAAGGAGAGTTTATTCTTCTTAAGTTACATATTTCTAAAGCTTTCCAAAAGTTATATGAAAATGTCAGAAAGTTTTTTTTTTCTGAATCCTTGAGAGGACTTCATGGCATCTAAAGATCTGACCTATTATATTTGACATATTTCAAAACCTATGTTTTTGTGAAAATGGTCAATATCTATAGTTCTAGATAACTAAACTAAGATATATAGAGGAAACTGAAGATGAAAAAAACTATGCAACTTCATCTATTATATCTATCTTATGATTCTATCCTTCTTGCTGTATAAAGAGATACCTTCCTAACTTATGATTCCTAAAAAGGAAATTCATTAGAAAGGTTGGAAAAATCTCTTTGTATAAAGCTAACCAAAAGGACTCAAGGGAGCCTAGGTACGAAAAGCAAAATTTCTTCTTACAGGTTTCTCTGAAAAGTCTCTTTGGCTGAAACCTCAAGAAGCACTTTGATGATGATGATCATTCTAGATATCATGTCTTGAACCTGAGAGCTATCACAGTTCCTGAAAGATAATCTTCTCAGGAATCCCTAAAGTATGATGATGATGAAAAGCTTAAGGAAGACTTTGCTGACAATCTTGATAATCATAGAGAAAGCCTTGAGAATATTTATCTCAAAGGAACTCCAAAAAGCTAGCAGATGAAAGCCAAAGCTACAAAAAGTGACCTCCAGAACCTCAGAAAGTATGCTTGGACCTTTCAAGATGATCAGAAAGTAATCTTTCTGAAATACAGTATGAGCAGTATGAAGATGACATAGAAGCTGAAAGAATCTGAATGTACAATAACTTCATGAAAGTTTCTGTTTTAAAGATAGTCTTCTATTGTCAAATTCTTGGAGTATCTTCAAGAGTATGAGAACCAAGTCATCACTTGGTTATTCATCAAGAGTGCTTTCATCGCCACCTTTATATCTAAACATGCTGAAAAAGCTTTGAGTTGTCAAAGTAAGGTGGAAGCTATGTTGAATATGCAGACCAAGCTCAAGAGAAAGGCAAAGTCTACACATCTTCTTTGAAACATCATCCTTAGTACTAAGAAGAAATTCAAGGACTATCCGGATAAATCTGATATCACCAGGGGAAGCATATCCACGCAAGAGAAAAAGGCTAAAAGAAATAGCACAAGCAATGCTAAGATCTTTGCACCTAGATGTTGTGGATAAAGTACCAGTTGAAAGATCATCTTTTGAGGTAATTCACTTTCCTATCTTCTGAGATTATGCTGTGCTTTTTATCTTTTAAAGAATCCATTCAGCACTCTATGTCCTAACTTGTTTTGAAAAATCCTTTCTTCATGTTTTCTTGTTCAAAATGGAGATGCTTAGTAAATAGTTATGTCTACTGAAGATCTTGTATCAAAATATATTCACAATATTTAGTCGTAAAGATCTCTTGAATGTTTTTGTTTGTGTTTCAAAAAGACCTTTCTCTTTTCAAAACTTTTTCACACCAGCATAAGCATTCATACATAAAATTCTCTGAGGAGCCTTTCTTCATTACTCCTATCTAAAGACCTAGCAAAGCCGTCAGAAAGTGTATCATCTTGAAGACTTTATATGTCAACTCATAAGAACAACAATAGCTTAGTCCATGTTATCAGGAGGGTGGTCAGAACATCAGAAAGTCAATATACTATATCAGAAATGCAGTTTGCAAGATCAGAAATTAGTGATATATCAAAAAGCTAGTTTGCTTGACCGAAGCCTCTTGAAGAATAGTTTAATTATAAGCTCTGAAAGAAGAAGAATCGATTAGAAGGAAGATCTAAATATCAGAAAATGGAAAAGGATAACCTTATATAGACCTACATATGGAGCCGTGTATTTTGATGAAGATATATTGAAAGTCTGAAGGTTCAGAAAGTAAAGATGGAATATCAGAAAGTAACTCCTTCATAGAGCAATCTCAAGAGTCAGAAACCTTTGCTTTGAAGCATGATGATAAAGGAAGGAGTTTTCCCAAATTCTTTTTGGTTTCTCTCTTCTATATCGTTTCACCTTTTGTGAACTATAACCTCCCACTATCTACACACCACATCACATCTATCATCTTCCTCCATACATACTTCCTCAAAACCCTTCATATTCTTTTTCATTAAAACCCTCATTCTTCGACCAAAATCTTCTACTATCCTTATAAGGTTCCTTATCATTTTCTTTCAAAGCCTTCATCCTTATACCCAAACCTTACATAATCTTTCACTAACTCTTTCAAATCCTTTCAAGCTCCAACTTTTGTTCAACAACCTACCTCAAAAAATTCCACAAATGGCTGATGGTAAACATTGTGATGGGTGTTTTATAAATATGGGAACACTTCTCATGTTCGATAAACCAGAGTAACAGCAACACTGTGCTAGAAACTTTTCTCAGCGACTTATAGAATCTGGGAAAAATTCAAAAGGAGAGCTACTAACGCAAATATCAATTTTGATGGAAGTAATCCTCTTCTAAGGATGGGTAGGCTTCCTCAATCTTGCTGACAGAGTCTTCACTGGAATGGTCACTATATTCCACTCAAAGTTAAGACAAAGGTTTGATTCTAGCTTGCCCATCTACATCAAAGGGACTCATATGAGTCTGAACAGAATAGATCGTTCTCATACTGTTCATGTTCTTGACGAAGGTGTCAGTTGCTCATTTGAAGAAGACTGGTTCACATTCCTTGAAGTATCAGTAGAGGATGTTTCTAGACACCAACCTGGTGAAATAAGCACTACTATATCAAACTCAAGAGCTCGCCAAGTTTTGACTCTGATCTAGTTCTCTATCCTTCCATGACTAGGAAGCACTCACCTTCTTGTAGGAATGGACTGCATGTAGCTCTATTGCTTGTTGGCAAAGAAAGATCATTGAACACCTAAAACTACCATGTAGAAAATGAGTGGTACGAGTACATGGAAGGTATTCTATATTCTCTCAACTCCTTCTGGACCCTAAGGAGACCTACAAGTGTTGCCACTACGGGTGCTAGGACACGGAATTTGAGAATAAGGGATGCTGCTCTCGACAAGGCTATAGTAGAGGCTAAAGGAAAAAGAGGAAAAACAAAAATCATTCTCCTTGAAGATAGCTTTGATGAAAATGATAGACCTGAAATTATCATGAGATATGGAGGTCCTCCTTGTCGATCATGTATGGTCATAGAATCTGAGGAGGAGACAGAATCAAAGTCTTCTTACACAAAATCTGCTACTGAAGATAAAGCAGTCTCAAAGAGATGAGAACATAGATGCAATGCATGCTAATGCCTCTCTTCCTGTACCAATAGATACTGTCTTTGAACAAGCTACCGCTCCTAATAATGATCTATCACCAAGTTAATAGCCAAGCAACACAGGAATTCAATCACTACTGAATGAACAATGGCTCACTAACACTAGGCTCAATCAAGATAAAAGCACTGCTATTGGAGTTTCTTCAAGAGCTCAGATGCCGAGGTTAAAGATGGTATCTTTGATTCCTTGTACACCTTTTTTTGATGATGCCAAAAAGGGGGGAAAGAAAAAAGTTGAAGAAAATTTGAGCTAAGGAACTTAGAGGGAGCCAAGCTATGGGACTCAAGGAGAGATGCCTTACATTGAAAGGGAGCCCAAAGAATTTTTTAAAAAAAAATATTTAACATGCATATATCTTTTGTTTTTCTATCTTTTATTTATATATCAGTTTGTGCCAAAGCTTGCATGTTCACATAGTTGTTATAGCACTGAGTTATATCTAGTTTAAGCACATCTTCATCTATTACACATGAGATGCCTTTAAATGTGTTTTGTGTAACTTGATCGAAAAATAGTTGTGTATAATTTGTTTCTGACCGTGTTCAGAAACCTATCCTTACCATGCTTTGACATGACTCAGATCAGTTAGGGAGAATCATTTATTTCGCAAAGTGTGCTACGCTTATATTTTATATGATATAATCAATCCCATATCTGTATCAGTGAGCAAGCTTATTGAAAAGCATGAACTATATGTTTTTTCTTTGAGCATCAAAAACTATATAAGCATCAGTATGTTTTTATCATCACTGAGCATGCTCTTTTGAAAATCATCATATACATCTTTTGAGCATTTGTTTTCAAAATCTGGCTTGGATCAAACTGTGTTGAATAAGGAAGTTCATCAAGATAATATATCACAAGTATTACTTGTTTATTATTATTCAAGCATAATTAAAATTTCAGAAAGTTTCTTTTGAATGAAAATTAGGTTGTTGGTATTAATGAGCTTGAACGATCACATCTACTTAAGTATCATTATGATACTTATCAAGAGGATTCTAACGTAGTTCAAAAAATTCCAATCCAAACTGTCCCAAAATCCACGCTCACTTACAACACATATCTTTTGCTCTGATAGGGCGTATAGCTAGTTTAAAAAATTGTGCTTGTATTTAAACTATGTCTAGAATTACAATGTCTTATTATGTATTGAAAAAATTGTATAATTGGTGGGTACTATGTATTATTGTGTCTTGGGTGTTGGATGTGTTAGATTTTGAGGGTTTCAAATAATATTGTTGTTATTGTTTTCAGATGATACTTTCACACAGAGGAGGTCAATTGTGGAATCTTTCTCATTGTTCCGTCCATATTGGAACATAAGAAACACTCAATGGTTTCAACTAAATTTCGTGTCTCGTCCAGTGACTAATGCCTAAATCAGCATCCGCCTTTGATTGCTAATTGGTTCAATCAGCCGCGCAAATGAAAGGGGTGGAAGGAGTGGATAATTGTATACAATAAAGCATGCTGTCAAAATCAACTACCTCATGTGCAATGCCTTAGAAGTGACTTCTAAGACTTCAGAATTGGCTCCCGCTTCCCTTTTGTTGAGTCACCGAGCTGGTCCTAAAGTACTGGAGTTATAAAGGCACTAGTTTCTTCGGTTTACTTTCAGTCTTTGCAATGATGATTCCGATGGTTGGTGTTGAAGAACACAAGCATCATTTGCCTCCTAAGCAATAATGCATCTTAGTTTGTTGATTGCTCCATTAGAAGTTTCTTTTGCAAAGCCTATATATGCGAATGGTCAACTCTATCTGTGGTAATCAGTTGAAAATTTGGAATTAAATTGTACTAGTTCAAATCTATCATTTCTATATATTAACTGAATGATTTTGTGGGACAATTATTGCTTTCCACTTCTTCAAGTCTTATTCACACAATATTTTTCTATTTTTAATATGATTTAAATTAATTAGATCAAGCATCGACGTGACTTTGAAGTTTAGATTCCATTCACTTCTATCAATTGACATGGACTAGGGCGGTTTCCTTGCAACTTTTCACCTCACAAACTTACAAATTTTATTACATAAAATTTTAGAAAGTTACACGCCTAGAACCTATCCACTGACAATATAAAAAATGGCCCTTAATTAGCCATATTTTATTTCGATACTTTTCTTTTACGTTCAGATTAATGTATTTGACTTTAGTTTCTCTCGGGAAATAAATTGAGTAATTTTAACTCTTAAACACATAGCTTTCGTTGTTCTTTTTTTTTTTTTTCCCTTTCCTCATGAGACATGAGGTTAATCTTCTTCAAGTGACAAAGTAATTGGAACGTAATTTAAACTATTCGCTGGGCTACATCTTTGTGGTGTCATTACCACTAATTTAGAGTAATTTCAATCCAATATATTCTAGTTAAGTTTAAAATTTGGATTCAGGGATTGATTCAAAATATAATTAACATGATGTTGCAGTGTGACAATAAGTAACAAAATAAATATAATATAATTAAATCTATCAATTCACTCACCATAGTAAGAATAAATGCGTGTAAAGTCAACATAAAAGAAATATCAAATTTTAACATGAAAGCCTTGAAATATCTGAAGTATTATAATTTTGTAATACCAAAAAGTAACAAAGATAATAACCAAAATATCCTCAATGCATATATTTACACCCTACATTTTTTTAGGATTTGGTCACTCTATCTATTTTTTCTTACACTCTCAGAGAATAATACAATTTTTGTATATCTTTCTTCACTCTACAGCTATTTAACTCGCGCTACTTGGTGTCTGCACTGAGTGACAAACTCACCTCTATTTATAGAGTTGAAAAGCAATGTAAACACTGCACTTCTGGTAACATCCCAAAATTTTCCTAGCCAAATTGACTCAATGAACCCGAGCAATCGAATTCTGAATTGGACAATTGAACTTGGCCCTCTAGTGGGAAAGTAAATAATATAGCCAATTGACAACATAATTAATTGGATAAATATTAAGGAAGATCATAATACTTGCCTAACTAGAATCTAATCTTTCTCAAAAATAATTAAACAAAGACTAGAGCCTTAATTAAGAATTCATCAGTTTAGCATTAAGTAAAGAACAAATCGGAGCAAAATGAGATTAATCTGAATCATCGATGCTGAGTTGAATGTGATGTTGCACAACTAGAGGGATCTAGCATCTAGGTTGGATAGTGTAACGCCCCAATTTTTACTGCTATGTAAAAATTACCAAAATACCCATAGATAATTTTTACACGTAATTCAAGGTCAAATAATCCTCAATAAAGGAATATGACATTAGAGAAACATCATAGGAGACTTGATTAGCGATTCTGCGAAAGTCACAAACCCTAATTTTTCTATATGCGTAAAATGACCAAAATGCCCCTGAGGTCATTTTTACCTAGAAATCAAGGATAACCAATCTAAATTATCTTTGAGGGGATAATTTTATGCCTGATGGGGATTATATGTGCCTTAGAGGTAAAAATCTCAATTTTCAATTTTTACCATAAGTAAAATTACCGTTTTACCCCTGTAGTAATTTTTCATGAAATTATATAATCTTTGAATTCGGTTTTCACTCAAATGTTCAAAATGACTGTTTTAAGTATGATTTGAGATTGTCTAATATTTACAGGGAGTTTTTACGTAAAATTACCTTTCTACCCCTAGTTGTGGTAAATAGGTTTACTTGTGTAATTAAGATAGTATTAAAGCTCTATTTGAACTCAAATTGATTTTATTCATTAACCTTGAGTTTAAAATTAATTACCCAAGGTTAAAAATAATTACTGAGGTAATTAGAGTCTAAAATTACCTAAGGTAAAATTAAATTATCTTTCCTTAATTATGAAAGCTCATAAAATTAGTGATAATTGATATCAAAGTTAAGATTTCGGTTTAGGTAAAATATTGTACATTTACATTTTCTTATCCTAAGTTTAGAACCTATGTTACAAAGTGATTTTTACTCATTTGAAATTAACCTCATTTACTAGTATATGATTTCTCCTTTTACCTTGTCTTGTATTGTCCTAAACACTTAACATTTTACCATTTTCACTAATCTATCAATTCCTAGTCTTTTACCTAAGTAAATACACATCTAATTCATGGTTTACCACTTGTAAAACATTACCAATCTGATCCTAAAGGAATCAGAAACCAGTGGCCAACTTGTCTCCTTTTCACCATATTTTAATTGTTTTTCCAACAAAGAAACATATCCAACCATAACACCGTACCTTTAGCTTTCTTTTGCATTATTTTTGGCTATGTTTATTCAAAAGAAAATCCACCCATTTCAGCCATGATGTGATCAGCAACAATGTCTCCCATTAGCATCATATTTTAGTGTTTTCATCCATTATGCATGAACCAAATTATTACAAGAATAAAAGCATTCTTTTTCCATGTTTTCTTTAATTGAAAAATGAACTAAAAACTCTATTTTTCCAGTCACAAGGCAGCTGCCATACAGCCCTCCTTGGCCTATAAATATGAGCTCTTCCATTGCCTAAATGCATACACAAACATTCCTAGTCTTAGCATTTTCTTACTTGATAGTTTTCTTGCTCAAAGTTTGCTCAAAGTTTGCTCAAAGTTCTCTATTTCTCTCAATAATTCAAGCTTTCTTCTTCTTCCTCATTCACACTCAAGAGACTCCATTCCCAACCTTTAACCAAGCTCTAAACCTCAAGCATACACATTCCAACCACAAATCAACTCCTAAACACATAACCTTTCCATTATCAAACACAAGAACACAACAAAAATTCTTTCTCCATTCCATCATCACTTGGCCGAAGTTACCATCATCATCATCTAGAGCAGATTTTCTTCTCTTTACTTCTTAAGACATCAAGCTTTAACATTTGAGAACAAGAAACAACTTGGTAGGGATTTTATTTCATGTTATTTCCTTGTTCTTTGCTTATAATTTAACTTTTAATGAGCTTAATGATGAGACCATGAAATAAGGTTCTTGAAACCATGATAATCAAGGACTCTAATGCTCACTTCGTTTGTTAAAATTAATTGAGGTTAAAGAGTTTAATTCTCTAAAAGTTTTGAGCTTAATAAGATGATAAATGAACTTGCGTCCATTGTTTATGTTTCAAGCTCTTGCATATCATATTTACATTTCAAGCCTTGCATAATCATATTTAATTTCAAGTCATCATCTTAAATCTTAAAGATAATAATATGAATTTGCATTCTCATGTTTAAATTTCAAGTAATGCCTTTTATGTTTCAAGTTATCACTAAACTTTGAAGATCTAAAAATAAACTTGCATCTTCATATTTATATTTGAAGTATTACATATCATGTTTATATTTCCAAGTTATCACCTTATAATGATAAATATTAAAAATGGATTGCATAGCCCTCTATGATTCTTGCTATCACCTAAATCTCTAAAAGCTCAAAACTTACCTCTTTAATCTTAAATAGGAATTCTTATACTTAAATTAAGTTAATTTCAGTCTCTTGATGTTCTTGGTATTAAGATTCATTTATTTTATTTTTAAGGCTTTGATCTTGTTTTTAAATTACTTAAATAATTCTTGTTAGAGTTAGAAATCCAAAGATATTAAAAATTGTGCTTTTCTCAAGCTTTTTAATTTAAAAATTATGTTACTGACCTGACTTAAACAAAATGGTTAGAATACTATTTTATAAGGTTTGAATGTGTATAAATTACTTATAATTGATGTAAGAATTGTTTTTAGCATTTTTGAGATAAACTAATAATTAGAAAGGATCAAAATCATAATTTTATAAAGCTTTAGATAATGAATTTTCTGGATTAATTCCTCACTAATTTGATACTGATCTTATGGTTTATATACATTATAATTATTAGTATTTGATGTATAAATTGTTTTTGGTATCTTACAGGTTGAACAGAATAATTACAAGTATTAGTTTTGACCGATTCATAAAATGTGGAACGTTGTGTCCTAAACTATCAATTATGTAATTTTTTGATTCAAAGGATTTTAATTAGAGTAAATAATGATATCTGATGTGTATATGTGTTTAGAATACCATTTATGATGTTTAGAGAAAGTTTTAGAAGTATTGGCTTTTGATAAGTGTAAAAAATAAGTAACTTTGTACTTTGACCCCTAAAATATGTTAAATTTAGTCTATGGCCCTAAAAGGTTTTTATGATGAGTTTGAATGGTTTCTGATAGTTATATGTCTCTTGAAATGTATTGGTTAAAGTTAAAGGTCTTTAATTTATGAGTAGATGTTAAAAAAGGGTAATTACGTTTTGACCAGTAACCTTTGAGAAATTATGATTTGACCCTTTGGGACTTAAACGTAAATATTGATAATTTGATGAGATGTATGTGATTGATATCTTATGATGGCTATGTTCATATATTGAGATTTATATGGCTTATGGATATATGCAATGAAATATGATGCATGTTTATGTGATTTGATTTATGGCATGTTACGATTATGTCTGATTCATTGAGATGCATAAGTTTGTGAAATTTATGAGCATGAAATATTAATGATGAGTTATTCATGTTTGCAGCTATATATATCATGCCAAGATTTAAGGTGACATAAAACACATGGAAATAAACCTCTAGACTCCTCAAATTAAAGGTTATGAGAAGTGATCCGAATAGGAAGTGATCCTTTGGACTCCCCAAATTAAAGGTTATGAAAGGTGATCCTAATGCCCCCTATCCCGTACCTTAAGAGTCGGGGATTTAACTTATCAAAAGGGATAAGATTACGCTAGTGACGACTAGTAAGGTATGTGTAACACCCTAAAAATTATTTAAAAATTAATTTGGACTTTACTAGTCATAATTTCAAAAATCTGACAGTTTTAGTAATGATGAGGACGGTCCAACGGATTTATAAAAAAAATTATGAATAGTAACCTTGTGGGCCCCATTGGCCCGTCGGGATAGCCGAAACCCTAGAATTGGGACCCGGAGGTGTCCGAAACTGAGAAATTATAGGATTGAGATTAGAAATAGTTAGAAATGAGGATTTTATACTTAGAATTAATTTTCGGGCAAAGTCTTATTACCCGAGTACAGTGTTTTGCCCGTTCGGTGGAATTTCGATGTGCAGTTTTTAACGCCGTACAAATTACTTAATGGCTAAGTAACCTTTAACCATGACCTTTGATTTATTATATTTTACTCGGAAGCCAATAACTTATCCGTTAGGTGGAATTTCGGTGTGCGGTTTTAACACCGAAAAAGCTACTTGCTCACCAAGTTAATGTGAGCCACTTATCTTGAGCCAAGTGGAAGACCAAGATCCATTCTTTGCCGAAGAAAATAATCTTGGCCATCCATTTTTCTTTCTTTGGTCAAAGATTACTTAATTACATATTATAATATTCATTCTTTATATATAAGATCAACACCAAACCAAGCTTCTCCAAGAAGCCAAATTTTCTTCTTTTTAAAGCCCAATTTCGGCCAGCCTTTGAAGAGAACACCAGCCACCATTTTCATTTCTTCAAGAGCTTACAACTTGCTTCAAATCACCAAAACTCTTGCCCAAAGTTCCTAAAACCACAAACTCTCTTCACAAAACTTGTTCTACACATCAAAATCTACAATTCTAACCGATTGGAATTTCATTTCCTTACCTTGGTATCTCATACATCATTGATTAAGGAAGAGCTTGGTGCTGATATGGTGGCCTTGAAATGGGCAAAATCAATCTTGGACCATCCTTTGGAGTCAAGATCCCTAAAGCCATCAAAGTAGGGTTTTTGAACCTCTTCTTCTTCAAATCCATTTTTCTGTTTTAACCACTGATTTAAATTGATATTTTTTGTTGCATTTATTGATGATATATCGATATTGATGTGTGAATTTTGGTGGAGTGTTTGGATGATGTTAGATATAATTTTCCTCAAAAGGAATCTTAGACTATGCTGCAGGATTTTCGGATTTCTTCTAGACAGGTTATAGTTCATGAATTTTATGATGTATTTGTAGTGATTTTTATAAGCTATAAAAATTATATGTTGAAGCTAATATCATAAGGCAACTCCATGATTTTTCTTGGTTCCTAAAAATGAGTTTTACTATTTTATAAAAATAAAAAATCGAGACTGTTCTTGAGTTGTTTGGACAGCAAATTCTGAAGCTCTGAATTTGTCTAATTTTGTTACCATATCAAATGATTGATTTTTCCATTGAAATTTTATAGGATATTGAGGACATGTTAAAGTCCAACAAGAATTTTTTTATGATTTGATATGATCATTTGGTAGGTAATAAGATTGGAACTTTGGCTGTTGGCTTCAAATAAGGAGTTTCTAGTCTCCTAATTTGTTGAATTTTGTTATCATACTTAGAGAACCTTTTAACTCTGAAATTTTTAGAGGACCTTGGGGACACATTGAAATGTCTTGGATAATTTTTGTAGCCTTGGATTTCATGGTTTGGAATGCAAAATAATTTGTGCTATAGATATGTGAAATCTGCCATTGTGCTGAAAATAAATTGATGCTTTGAGTTGATGAGATAATGACATTGGGTTCAAGTATGACATATATGAGTGCATGCTAGTGACTTTAAGAAATGGTTTAAGGCATGATTGAAATCATATTATGAGTGAATGCGTAGATGTGCCTCATGCATGCATGTGGAAAAGAACAATGAATGATATGTATATGAGGCAAAAATGAGAATTACTTGTGATTGAAAGCTTACAAGTGGCTTATGCATGCATTTGAGAAAAGAAAGTATATGATGCAATTATATGAGAAAAGAGAATATATATATATATATATATATATATATATTTCACTCGTGCATGTTCTGACATATGGAGAAAATAGAAACAAGACTTATGTGGTATGAGGGGAAGGCAAAAAGAGGAACTTCCCTAGAGATAAAGGGGAAGGCAAAAAGATGAACTTCCCTAGAGATAAATGAGTCGCTAGACTTATCGGCTAGGAATAGATCTGTGTGAGAATTGGAGAAAATAAATCCAATGATCATGTATAGGAATGAGCTCAGTCCTGATAAGCAGTCTATTTTCCTTGTGTGGTGTGAACCACAATAAATACCATATGGTATAAACTGTTCATCGTGGAGTTATCCATAGTAAATACCCATCAGGTATACAATAAGTCTTTCCTATGTCGATGAAAAGAGAAAAATGCACCGAGTTGAGTTCTATGACCACAAGTAAAACCAGGTCACTTTGAGATAAGTTCACTATATTTAGCATATGCATACTCATATCATATTTAATTTCTTGATTAGGATTGTTAACTATATGTTTGAGCTTTATGATATGTGTGCATTAAGTGATTGATCATTAAAAGCTACCCACTTTGGAAGTTCAATTTGGAACTCTAAAAATGAACCATTGTTATAAAGTGCATGATCACTCTTTTCTAATAAACCGAAGTGGCTGGGACGATGACGATGACAGATATTTTAGTATATGTTTTGGGGATGCCTTACTGAGAATTTTAGAATTCTCACCCTTATGTGTTTGTGTTCCCATGTCGTCTCCAGGTTGATCCAGTGGACTATGGAGGTGTTACATGAAAGGACTCAGGATTGCAGTAGTTTAGGAGTTGATGCTTTTCTTATGTGGTATATAGTTATGTGTAGGTGAATGTAATAGAGATTGTATATGTATTCAAGCTCACAGTACAGCTTCCTTATGAAATTGAATTGTATCTTTGTTATACATGTTAATCAAATTACGCTAGTTATTACACAATCTTATCGCATTTGCTATAGTTATTTAAGAAAGGTCCGATAATTTAGAAGTAACAACTCTCGAGTCTAATGTCATGACCTAAGGATGACGTTGCACTTGGGAGGATGTTATAGTATGATCTCATAACCTAGAACTCTCGAGAAAAGAGAGAATTATAGGGCGGCCCCTAAGGAAAAGAGAACAAAGAAGTTTAAGTCACCTGTAAGAATGATGATCATGATGTTCTTTATATCATATGCATCATTTTATGAATTTTATGATATTATGTATATGATATTGACATGCATCCATGACTAATATGTTGCATTCATGACATTAGATTCATACTAAAAGATACAGGTCTCGGCTAATGGTATTTATAGCTTAATAAATGAACCATATATATATGTTCACCATTTTCATAATTAAACCCGAGGTTCCTGGGGACAATGACGATGACACTTGTGTTAGAGTCGGGAAGCCCTATTGAGATTCTTGTATAAGTTTGTCATTCCTTTTTCTTTTCCGTGTCATCTACAGACATGAATGATGGTGTAGTTCATGATTTACCTTGAGACTGGACGAAGAGCTACGGAGATAACTTTCCTCTGGATATTTGCCTTTAGAGTGATCGTATCTCATATATCAATTTGTATTATATTGATGGATATATATTGATGTCCTTAAGTTTACAAGACATCACTATTATGATACAGTTATTGATATGTTATTATTATTTGAGATATGTTATGCGATATGTAACACCCTAGTAATTAATCAGATACACCTAGGTTGAATCTGATTAATGACTAGACTTTACTCCTTGCTTTGGTTCTTTCTTCATAATTTGAAAATACTTAGTGAAATTACAAGCCATTTTTTTTTTAAACACATAATTGAAAACGTGAGCCGAGTACAACGTGAACGAGTAAGCGGAGTATAATAAGACGTTTAAGAATATATCACATCATATCACTTAGGCTCCATCATATAACATCCATAAGCACATTATAGCATATATTTACATACAATAACCTCACTCAAAGGGTGGGTTATGTTCATACATCATTATCTTATGCAAACCCATACAAGAAAATATACTTAAGGAAATACATGCCCCTAAACTAGATAACTCCATAAGCCGAAGGTTATCCTAAAACTAGGTGCATGATCACACATAAATCTACTAAGAACCCTCTATGGCCACTGGCCCGAAATGAGGGAATAAATCCGATCCATCGATGAGCTCCCTCGGGAGGGACACATGAGATGCACCAGTCAGTCGCATGGACGGCCTTCTTGCTAACCTCGGCTGAACAACTGCTTTCTCACTACCTCTCTTACACGTGTGGGAGTAGGAGCAGAGCTCTCGAATATACATGAGTAGGAATGTCCTCTCAAGGATCAGTTTTAGAATATCTCGCCTCAGAACATACTCTGAAATCCATGGACAAGCAGATGAAGCGGGATAAGAACGTAACATCCTTTCATCAAGTGGACGTGCATGTTCGAAACCATTTCATCACCATAGGGAGAAGTAGGAGAAAATCGATAACTAGGGACAGGATGTGCAAATGGACGTCCTATGTAAATAAAAACACGAATCACAAGACCTCCTCAAAATGATACGAGCGATGCACCGCATCATAGTGAAATTCCCAAGTAGGGGTATCAATGAACAGACGAATGTCGCCATCTGAACTGGAGACAATGACGGAAATAAAGAAAGGGAGTGAGAATCTTGCTAAAGAATTCTCAATAAGGTACCTCCTTCTACAGTGTCATCATCAAAGTCCCCAGGAACCTCGGGATTATTCTAAAATAGTGAGCATGCAAAGATTCATTTTAAGTTCCGACAAATACTTAACCGAGGTTCGTCAATTTTTAATCATGCGTCTTATAATGCATCATAATCTTAACATGTCATATTTACAATGAACTTTTCCTTTATCATTACATCATTTTCCTCATCATCATTATCAAATAACATGCATAAAAGAACGTCATATAATATTAGCTACACGTGGACATAGTGCACATATTTCATTTCTTTAGTGCCTTAGGTGACTTAAAATCTTATCATCATCATAATTTTCCTTAGGCCACCCTATACTCCACCCTTTTGGGAGTAATTTAGGTTATGAGCTCATACTTTACTAGTCGTCACTAGCATATACTTATCCCTTTTGATAAGCTAAAGTCCCGACTCTACCCTTTTGAGAGAACGGGTTAGGGGGCTAAAATCACCTTTTCACCACCTATAGTCTGATGGTTCCAAAGGATCATTTTCTTATAAGTTTAAGTCACCATTAAATATTTGCATGTTATATCACAATAGAATTCATAAACATCATAACATTTTCTCATTTATAGTCTTAAGCTAGAATAATATATATCAACTGTAATCATGCATATGGGAGATTCCCAGGAAAGAGAGATGGGTCACAATGGACACGATTAAATACCAAGTCTTTCCTTAGCCAGAACCTTTCTAAATTACACTTTTACAATGATACACTTTCTTCTAGCAACAAAGGTAAATTTTACATCATAAAGAACATTTCATGTATAAGCATTCTCATTATTTGCCACAGCAACTATAACATGCAAGCCAGGAAATCATTCAATGATATCAAGTACTTAATAAGCATCCAATCCTTACATAGAATTATCAATTATAGAACTAATTAGTTACTAAACCAATTATGAATCATTCTCTTAACAATAAACCATAATTATCACAACTTCAATCATATCAAATCATTATCACACATTGATACTAAACTCATATCAGTGGCCGAATCATGAACCTCATGCAATTACATAGAATCATATTTTAAGTGCATATAAAATACTAGTTCCCCGTAAATTCCTTGCAAAGCCTTAAAACTCATTTAGAAACTAGTTCTTTTGTCAAATTTGGGAGGATCTTCACAATTAAAATTCTCACTTAAGATAAAAGGAGTAAGTCTTGAGCTTTAGAGATTTAGGTGACATCTTAGAATTATAAACATGCTATGCAACCTTATTTTAATCTTATCTTTATAAGGTGATAGCTTGGAATTATAAACATGATATGCAATTCCATTTCTTTATCTTTAAGATTTAAGGTGATGACTTGAAAATTAAACATGATGTAAGAACTTGAAATATAAACATGATACAAGAAACTGGAGCGGCGGTAATCCGCACAGGACCAGTAGAGGGAGAAGAGAATATTAAGAAAAGTAGAGGGAGAAAAGAATATTAAGAAACCGGAGCATGTGAGTCCGCACAGACCAAAGAGAGGGAGAAGAGAATTATTATTACATCTTTTAAGCTCCAATCTCAAGACTTTTTAAAGAATAAATTCTTTAACTCCAATAATCATATTTCTTTGCTTGTGATACATGGGCAAGTCTTTGAGCTCTAGGATCTTTAGGTGATGGCATAAAATAAACATGTCATGCGTTGATTCTTTTAGGCATTATAAAATATAGTGAGAGCATAAATTAAATATGAGATGCAACCTCTTTATTATCTTGAAAGATTAAGTGATGACTTGAAACATAAACATGAAATACAAGCTTGGAATTTAAACATGAGAAATGCAAGTTCATTTATTCATTCTTGAAAATTTAGTGATGACATAGAAGGTAAACATGGTTATGCAAAGCATAAACTTAATCATGGATGCAAATTCATTTTGTTTCTTTACTAGAGCTCCTTCAAGACTTTAAAAGAATTATAAATTCAACCCAATACATATCTTAACAAGAAATAAAACATAAAAGGAAAATACATCTTTCAAGTTCTAAAATAAAAATCTTTGTTTTAGCATCATAAAGCATTATTCTTCAAAGTTTTGCATCAAGTGGAATTTTCAAGCTTTAGAGGCCTAACTTGTGATGTATTTACAACCCACCCTCAAGGTCCTCATCATCAAGCCATCATCTTAGTTCCACCTAGGCCATATGGTTGAATTGGTTAAAGAAAATTGAAGAGGAAAACCAAAATGAAAAGCTAAGGTAAGTTCATAATTTCATCATTTTGAGCTAAAAACACAACTCCTCAAAGCATAGAAATAAATTTCGAAACTACTCCCTACCTAATCTGAGTTGAAGAAGAGGAAGAAAACTTGGTTTCTTGAAGTGAAATGAAACAAAATCTCTTTGAAAAAATTGAAGAAAGAATTCAGCCAAAGAGGAGGAAGAAAGAAAGTTTTTGGTGCTCCTAAAAACTAGTTATGAACCAAGCATTCCAAGACCACTCAAGCAAGCCTATTTATAGAAGATTTTGAGGCTTCTAATTGGCCAAAATGATGAGGTAGTGGACGGAATTTTGCAGGAGAAATAAGGGAGGAAAAATCATTTTAGACAAGGTTGTATGAAATTAAGGAATTATGTCTCTTATGGTGACATTTTGGCATTTTGTTTTAGTGCAACTTTTGGCAATAATTCAGCTGCATAATGGCATCAATAATTTCGTCCATTACAGCCCAAAGAAGTGAAATTTGTGTGTTCCATGCATTATTTAGGTGTAGGCAAGGTATTCATGTAATTTAGAGAATTTACGGTTAAGGGTTTAAATGAATTAGTAAGCAATTTGGGTGTTTTTGAGCAATTTTGGGTTCTAATCAATCTAAATACATAATTTTGACTCTAGATTAATATTTAGAATTTAATAAGCTTTAATTTGAGCCTAATATTCCTTAGGTTTCTGATACTGAATCAAAAATCCCAATTCGCAAAACTCGCCTAAAAACAGGCAAAATCGTACTTTCACTTAAAAATCGCCTGAGGCCACCCGAGCTTAACCAATGGTTAATCATGGCTTAAAAACACATTTTAAAACATTTTAGTGAGGTTCGGCTCAGTCACACGCACATCGAAAGTTAAAACAACCAGGGCGTTTTGTCATTTCAAGGCTTCTAACTCAAAATTGAGATCCTTCTGCTCTATTAACACACATAACACAAACAATCCCTTATTATCCTCAAAATATCCCCTTGAGAATAGGTGGGGCCCACGATCCTCATTTTCTGAGTAAAATAACTTCAGGGGCATTTTGGTCATTTTATACGCATGCAAATTGATTTGCGACTCTCGCATGAATCGTTCCTAACCTCTCTTCTAATGTTATATTCCTTTATTGAGGATTGTTCGGCCTCAAATCTTATGTAATAATTACCTACGGTAATTCGGTAATTGAGTAATTTCTAAAGACAGTAAAAATTACAGTAAAAATTGGGGTGTTACACGATGGTTGTATTATGTATTTATCTGTTATTTGTTTCTAACATCTCTCTTACGCAGGCAAGATAAATGACGTTAGATATCTAGTATGCGCGGTTCACGTTTTGGTATTTAAAGTTCAAAACAAAAATTTACCTATATTTTCACTAAAGTATTTTTCAAGAAGTCTTGAATCAAAAACTGAAACAAAAGAGTAATAACTAATACTTAACTTAAATACGTCATAGGCGTGTTGAGTTAAATATTAGGGTGTTATAGGTAGCGGTTGAAGCTTCCAATTAAAACATTGCTACTCAAATGAAAAGGCATGAAGAGCTATTGTTGACGATCTTGAATGCTCTGAGCAAGTAAAGTAGGAAGGGTCAGTGATGCCCCTTCTCCATGCTCTACCCTTTGCTTCTAATGCGAAAATAATTAAGGAGTAGAGAAAGCTTGAAAAATAAGAGATTATCCCCTCTCTTTGCTCTACCCCTTTTCTTCTTGAACTTAATATATATTTCGTTTTTTGATCTCTCATATTTTTGTTGATTATATGTTCTATTATATCTAGTTTTTCAAGTCCCTATATCTTAAATCTTATGCTGTGCTTTGATATATAAAGACAATATACTTCGAGAAACAGATATGATCTTATGCTCTGATGATATCTATCATGTTCTGAAGTTGAGAGAAATCTTGATAAAGATACAAAACACAGCTGAGTAAGTTACCCTTTCAAGAAAACTCCTTTTATAAATTGCTCTAAGAATTACTCTCTTTGAATAAAAAATCTCCTCATAATTGTTCTTAGACTCTGATCTGAAGAAAAATCATGTAAGCTCTAATATATGCTTCTCTCTAAATTTCTTCATCTATTAGAATGCTTATTTATATGTTCTCCCATAGTCTTTTTCAAATGTTGATTTTTCATTGTAACACCCTAAATTTTATCCCCTTGACGCTCGAGCCGTATTAAAGTTAATATTTAGTTATTACATTTTGGTCTCATTAATTTTTCAAATAAAATAAGATATAATGAAAATAGTGGTAATAATTTTTCTTTTATAAAAATTAAACTAGAAGCCTTGCACGTAGATAAATCATGTACAATATTTATTTTGCGGAAGCTAATTAATACATTCACAAACACATACGAATTATCCAATATTTGAATAATATATATACATCATGAATACATAAATAACTCCAAACAGTATGTCTTAAATACTAAATAAGTAGCAAGAACAATAAATATTTTTCAACTAACAATGGTCTGGTAATCAATAAATTATGTAATTGAACTTCTAAGAAAGGATAACTCATCTAAATTAGCCTTACGGATTGAGATGAAATCCTACCTACTCTCATAATTATAATTAAAATCATGTCTACTTTCTTTGAATGTGCTCCTCCAAAGTTACTTCTTGTTTGAAAATGACATGGAAATAAAATGGGATGAGAAGTAGAAAATTCCTAATAAAATGCTCAAAACAAGGTGACATTGAAATCATCTCTAGTCACCTCGGTTTATTTTTAAAAAGATGTAAACATATAGTAAAATTCAATTAATAAGTTTTAAAAATCTTTACCCAAGCAGTAGACATATCTTTGAACATGGTTTTTCTTAACATGGATGCAATACTATATTTCATGTATGTATGACAATAGAAATGAACTTACACATACATATAAAATTATATTAAGTCACATAAAGTATGTAGTTTAGTCTTTTAGTTTACTTTCTCTTTGTTTATTCGTTATTTTCTTTACACATCTCTTCCTTTATACATATCTTCCTTTATACATTTCTTTCTTTATAAATTTCTTTCTTTATTCACCCAATTTAGCCAATCAATAAGGTAATGAGCTCATATCAAAAGTTGATCATCATCAACAAATATAGTGGGGACAAATAAGATGTGAGAATAGATCACCTCTTTCTATCGCGGATTATTCCCAAATCACTGAGGTCTGAGACCAACATTTTTAACATTTTATATCATCTTAATACTTTATTAGAGGGGACAGAGTCCAACATCTTTAATATCACATTAATACTTTATCAGTGGAAACAAAGTCCAATATTTTTAACATTTTATATTACATAAATACTTCATTAGTGGGGACAATGTCTAACATATTCTCATATCACATTGATAATTTATTAGTAGGAACCATGTCAAATATTTTGCATATATATAACTTAATACTTTCTTTTAATGTAGGTGCTCATTATAAAATTAAACATAGTATACTTATCAGCATTTGACTTACAACATGTACACATTTTTATTATTGGTACATAACAATATCACACATTAATCCATAAACCGCTAAAACCATGTAGTCTCTCAATACACAAATAAAGTGGAATTACTATGCGTGCAATCTAACACCAAACATTTAATTACATGTTCATGCCCATCTCATAAGTAACATAATATCCCTTCCCTAGATTTCATATCATGCAATCATTTTTCTTAATCATAAACAATCATAGTGATCATAATCACCATTGTTTCATGTCAGTCAAACTTTCATAGACTTGTTGATACAAAACACGACACCTATCACCACTTGCACTTTATTTACTTTATTGATATAATAAAGGCAGCAACTTTCCAGAAAGTTGTTCTTAATAAAAATAAATTAAAAATGTTAGTAAATAGCATGATAAGTTTCTGAAAAAAAAAATTAGAGATGTACCTCAATATGTTAAGATTCATGTTCAGAAAATTTGGGTAAAAAATGAGATCTTATATGAGATTACAAAATTGTACAAATTTCGTATTTAGAATACATTTTCCAATGTTATAGAATTAGATTTCTCGAATTTTAGACCATGAAAAACATCCCAGAACTTTTTACAAAAATTCATAGAAAAACCTCAACATGGTACTAACACATGTAAAAATTTCAGCTTAACATTCCTTCATTTGACAAGGTAACAACAATAGGAAAATTTGTAGTTTGCTGAAACAAGTTTAGGGTCTTACAAGGATAGTTTTAGTTTTGCAAATTTTAAGGATAGTATAGATTATGTTTGCCCTCATAAAAATTCATAGGAGTTGTCCCTCGTGTTAGCTAACATTCCATAAAATTTTAGCTCAAAATTTTATTTGCAGGTGAATTTAAAAATTCATGCAAGTTTATTGCCAGGGCATAAAATTGAATTTCCACAAGTCACACCATTTAGCAAAGTGATTTTAAAAGCTTCCTAATCAACACAATTTAACCCCAAATTAATTATAACATAGAAAAACATCAATCATTATCATTCTAGCACAAAATTTCCAGCCATACTTTATTCTAAAACCGTAAATTACTTATTCCAATAGAAAATTCATCAACAGAAATTTCAACAATGTAGAAAACTTCATTGAATCCATTTAATGGGCAGAAAATTAAATAATGCAAGCATAAACCCCTACTTTAAGTGATGAACTATATGAGACTGAGTTTTTCGAGACTCCAAAGGGTTGAAATCAAGCAAAAATCCTCTTCTTTGCTCATTCCTTGCCCATAACCAAAATTGCTGAAAAGAATATGGAAATATTTTAGCTCTAAAATGCTTGAGGTTTATGTATTTAATGTGAACTTCGAACCAAGATGGCAGCTCAAGTTCAAGATGAAGATTGATAGTGGTGAGGGATGGATAAGAAGTGAAGAATGATGTACAAGATTAGAGTTTGGAGAGGATAAGAATGGTGGGGAGGCCAAAATTGCAATAGTAAATAGGAGTGAGTGTGCTACCTTTTCCTTATATAATGGATGTGATTAGGGTTAGTGTATATCTTTCATCTCTCTCTTTTTGTTATTATGTCTATTCCTACTACTATCTATCATTTATTTTTATTATTATTTTATACTTTCTATATATGTAATTTATTTATTATAATAGTAACGTATCAATATATCAATATATTATTACATATATATATAATTACGCATCAAATATTATATATAATTAAGTGTTATGATATGATTATATATATAATTATGTATATAATATTTTAATATGTATCTATATAATTATGCAGATACTATGTGTGTGTATACATAAAAAGATAGATTTGTTAAAGTTTTTTATCCCTTGTTTATATGTGGGTAAAAAGTAGAGATTTGAAAAGAGATTATATTTTTTAGTTAGGGTGATCATTATTTGTAGAGATTTGACGAGAGATTATTATTTAAAATTTGAAACTAAAATATCAATCATTTACAATTTGCACATTCTCTTCTAATTTAATTCTAATATTAGTTGGTTATGGAATATATTTATCTTCTAGAATCTTATTTTTAATTCTAATTCTTAAAATTAACAAATTTATTAAATGTTTAAAATTATATTTTTGCCTTTCATCTAATTGGGTTAACTTGTTGGTGCGGATTGTTGCTACCCGCAACAAATTAAAAATAGTTTTAGTTACTGAATTGCATAAAAAATGCAGTAGCGATCCAAGTCATCTCACGTGGAAGCATTGTAATTGATTCTAGAAAATTGGGGGGTTTTGAAAGAATTAGGAGCAAGTTAAATGTGAGAAATTATAATGTAAAAGTTACCTACAAAAGTTCCTTCAGATCAAAAATTGTTCTATCATCAGTTCAAGCGAATAAATTCATGGTAGTGATAACCTATGTAAATTATGCTTTTGCACAAAAGACGATGCAATTCTACTTAACAGTCATATGAACATACTTTTGCTAAGGGTTCAACTAACACAAGAACTAGTGATCACAATCATGACCCTATAAACCTATGCTAGTTTAATTGTCAACTGCGGTAGCCTAATTCCTACCAAAGTTAATTTTGATCCCTTATGAATTGGAAATAATCAAATCAATTGACCTAGTACCCCAACGGTATCTAGATTATGCATGCAAACGAATACACAATCAACAACTCTTAAAAACATAATCACAAAAATTATTGCATTTGATATTTAAAAAAGAAAGCAACAGGAACGAAAAACCAAACATGAACTGAATTAAAATTAGGAACCCCAAGAACAAATTTGATCTTCAGTTATCCCTGTGTACGGTAAGAAAATTACTCCTCCATAGGGGGAGTATCACAATCGTAGTTTTAAGAAAAACAGTAAATTATACTCCGAAAATAAAAAACAAGTAGTAATAGAAGCCTTCTAAAACCTAAAGAGAGAAGGAGAGAATTCTAGGAAGAGAATAGAATTTCAAAAGCCTCAAAATCTAAAAGAAAATAAGCTACGTTACGAGTCATCTCTCCTATTTTTTGTAAAATTGAGTTATATCCAAGTATAAGACACGACTCCAATGAAAACATGATGGGATACTGAAGCTGGGCCACTTACGATTGCTATAGCGGTCCTATCTTCAATGCTCCAAATACTAGCACAGCCTTCTCTCTACAAACTGCTATAGCGATTACAAACCACTATAGTGGTCCTGTGCTGAATGGTCTGTGGTCTTTTCTTCAGTCTAAGTTCCCAGAGTCCTTTTGTCAAAGCTCTTTAGTCCCTTTCCTCGAATTAACACTGTAGTTCCTGTAACTCAATGAATGCTCACACAAAAAAGGGTAAATGTACAAGCAACTTTCAAATAAAATTATTTGCTTGAAAATGGTGTCAAAATCATGAAATTATTCAGCAAAATAAGATGAGGACAAGGTCTGAATTCACTAATTTAACCAACAATTAAGAACAGTTCAAGTGAAAAATATTCAGAGTTAGGATATAAGATGGGTGCATAAATGCAATCCATCAAATCTCCCCATACTTAAACAATTGCATGTCCCCATGCATGGAACTCATATGCAAAAGCAAAGATGAAAATGCAAGATGCTACTAAGCCTAATGATGCAAGATGCATGACACACACATGATATGCATGACACACACATGATATGTCAGGACCTAACCAAGCAAGAAAGGTAGCTAAAGATGGTTAAACAATAGCCAATACACAACAAAGAACCTAGAATCCAATGGCACTCATAAGGTCAATCAAGATAGCATATGGCAAAAATGAACAAAACAAGTATGACTGAGTTGACCTCATAGGGGACGATATGTATCACTCTCCACTCAAGCTCATAATCTTATAACATGCTCTAGCACTCAATAGGGAACTTCTTCCGTAAGCTTGCCTTTTTTCTAAGTGACTACTGGTCAAACATATGTTTGGGCATATTTCGAGAGGACTTTTTCAAGGCGGTAACTAGGCTTAGGTACAGATGGGATAGATGAGAGATGGGCTAAACTTAGTTCTTGCAAGAGCAAGGTGCAACACAAGAGTTCACATGAGAGAAACCAACACCCCCCAACTGTCTTTTTGGCCTTGTTACTTTAATAGCATTTCTTGATTCAAACCTAATTAATTGCTTACAAAGGTGGATTGGTGAAACTTGACTCTTTTTTCTTTTTTTCTCTTTTTTTTAATTTATTTATTTTTGAAGGAATTTCCACCAATCTGCAACTTTTTTCCGTCATGGGCCTATGGTTCTTTTTCTTTCCACCTCAGGCAATGGTTTCCCCACACTTAGAGTGTTGCACATACTAGTTTGTACCACGATTTTACAGGTTCTAAGTTGGGTATCGTTCATTGTTTTCTACTTGGCTTGTATTGTGCTAATCAATAAAAATGGGAGAATAAGCTCAAACAAGGGTAGCCAAAGGGTAAATGCATGCAGCGTAGGCTCTATGGTTAAGTGAGTGAAAAGAATGAATGCCCCAATCATAACTATACCAGACAATGTGAAGAAACTATTTTGACCAAGAATTGGGCAAGTTCTAGAGTCCATTCCAAGAAAGTGCACACACATCAACAAGTTTATTGATTATATAGTAAAAATCACATTTAGGTCCAAAAGCTCACAGGTAAAAATAATTAACCAGCCAAACAAGTTAAATTCAATTGCATTGCTCATGTGACTATTAGATTAATCAGCGCACCATGGAAATCAAAACAGAAAATAGTTATAAAGTGCAAGTATTGTTCAATCAAAAACTAGCCAACTCCCTTTTTTTTCCAAAACAAAAAAAGATATGCAACCAGCATGTAATGCAAGACATAAGGTTAAAAACAAAATAAAAAGTACAAAGAAAATGAAAATGAAAATACATGACTAAAAGGGTGGAAATGTAAACCAAAGATCCATGGAATAACCCTCCCCATACTTACAAAAAGGCATTGCCCTCAGTGTCTAGGCGAGTGCAGCCAATCAAAACAGCGGGAAGGCAAGCTCAGTAATCCTCATCATCAGAGGCCTCCTCCTCTGAAATTTGGATGTCAGAATCGTCCTCCCTAGAATCCGAGTCAAGATCTACATGGGGCTCAATGTGCCGGACAGGTGGGGGTGGAGCCTGTTCCTCAGTTGTATCCTCTGCAGGGGGCTTAATGCCCTGAATTTGTAACTCTAGGCAAGCCATCCTCCTCATGATCCACTCCTCTGAGGCGGTCACATAGCCTATACTCTCCCGTTGCATAGTAGCAAGGACTGTCGTAAATGGGTGGGAAAAGCTAGTTTCACTCTCCCTTCGCTGAGACTTCTTCTTGGCCTTGGAGTCCATAAAGAGCAAATTCTTAACAACAATAGCCTTGCCCGGCTTCGCCAGGCATCATTAGGAAGAGTGGGGATAGCGGCAGCCATGGTCATCCTAATGACTAAGGAGAGCTATGGCAGGCCATTGCAGGCCTTATCATGGTGAACTCGCTCCATGTATCGCCAAATCAAGCAGGGAAAGTAAACCCTCTTTCCTTCAACCAGGCAATAAATGAGGGAAACCTGGTCCAAAGTGAGGTTGGTGACATAGGAATAGGGAAGGATATGGGAGAAGACTAGCTTTATCCATAGACGGGCCTCAAAGTTCAACAGAGAGCTCTTTAAATGAGTAGGGAGGAGCTGGGCATTGCGGATCCACTGTATACCTAGATATATGATCCTGTCCTTGATCACATCTTTATCCATCTCTGCCAATTATTGTAGGAGCTGCTGGTAGTCATCCGGCTAGTAGTCATAGCGAGTGAAATTGAGCTGTAGGGCATCCCGGAGGGCATGTGGGCTAACTGGAATTTGGCACCCTTTGAGATAGACCTGTGACCGAGGCGCCCATTGCCAATTGGCATAAAACTCCCCCTACTAATAAGTCATTAATGGGCGTCCGGGATTCCAAGAAAAATCTCCAACCATGCTCCTTAATATCATGGAGGACCCTCTCAACATGGGCCTCCACCCCACTAAAATCAAAGGGTGACTCTACCAAAAGTGGGCGGTGTCCTAGGCAAGGAGGTTGTTGTTGTCATCAGTGTTACCGCCTGTAACACGGGGGCGCTTACCCTTGTCAACCTTTGGTGCCATACCTAAAAAAGACAAAATGTGCATGAATCCAATACTAATGGCAACCAAACAAATATGAAGATAACTAAGAACAACTACTAAGCAATGGAAGAATACAAAAGCATGTGGTTGTTGGTGGGGGAAATGTGCCAAAACCCATGTCATAGGATGTTTAAAGTGAGTAAACAACTCATAAGTGAAAGTGATTTAGGTATGTTTACAAACACTTGGCATGCACAATATAAACAACAATCAAAAACCCCAACCAACATATAGAAAGACACTAAAAATTAAAAATCAACCAGTAGAAGAGCAGAGGAGGGAAGAAAAGAGAATAAAGCTAGAGTGGAAATGTAATGAAAATGAAATGGGAGGTAAATTGGGGTAGGGAAACAGCCACGGTCTTCAAGTGAGAGAGGGGGACACGGTATTAGAAGAAATGAGGAAGAATAAGTTGTGCTTCCCCTGTGCTCCCTTTTTCATGGGCATATGACAATTATAGCGGTTGGGAACCACTATAGCGATCCCATGAGTGACCCTTTCCCCTTAGTGAAACGCCGAGTTTCACTTAAGGGTCCTTTTTTTTTTTTTACTTACCTTACCGCTATAACGGTTGAAGACCACTATAGCGATCCCTAGGAGTGGCTACGGCTTTGAAGTTAGAGTCCAGACAACTACAGTGGTGTCTAGAAAGCTAAAATTGCTGCAGTACCCGGGGTTCTTTTTGCTGAAGCCTATATACCTGCACACTCAATACACAGTAAGAATAAAATAAAGAAATAAATAACTAATTAAGCTTAATTAGCACTAACTAAGGGCAAAAAGGTAATTTTACATAAAAACACCCGGGACTTCTCGAGACCCATCCAGATATCACATTTACCCTTTAATTAACACTCCCAACTCCTAGGTGATGACTGGGTGTAGCCGTCACTTAATCTCACGTTAAATGACTTTAGGGGTATGTTGGTAATTTTGCGCACAAAAAAATATCAAGAATTGAGATTTCCACATCTACTGCCATCCAAAACACGTCTAATCCCCTTCAAACATCAAACTAATCCCTTGAGGATAGCCTGGTCCAGCCGTCCTCAATTTCTGGGCAAAAATGATTAAAGGCATTTTGGTTATCTTGCACACAAGAAAAGTTGGGGATTGTAATTTTTACACAAATTACTATCTAAACCTCATATAACCTCATCCTAATATTAAAATACCCTATTGAGGATGGCCTAGACCTGTCGTCCTCGATTCTCATGCAAAAATGAGTCCAGGAGCATTTTGGTCATTTTGCACAGCAGGAAAAAAATCAAGGTGTTTACAATTAGCTTATTGAGAAAATAAATGTAAACTAGTGATAACTAGTTAGGTATAAGCTCAAGAGAAGAGAGTATTAGGGTGGCCCTTTAGAAGAGAACAAGAAAGTTAAGTTACCTAAGAGAGTAAATGTAACATCCTAATTTTTAACCCAGTACTCTAGAACATATTTAGGTTAATCATTAGTCTGTTACTTCATAGTTCTCATTTCTACTTTGAAATACTTAGTGGAAAATACGAGTAATTTTTTTTTAAATAAAAAGTGAAAGCCGCGTGATGCGATAAGCGGTAAACCATGTAAAGTAAAACAAATGTCTCACAACATCATAACATAAGGCACACCATGAATAACACTGAATATCATCTCATATATATATAACTTGCCCACTTATAAGTGTGGGACTTAATTTAGTACAAGGGAAATACATGAAAGGAAATACAACATAAACATAAACATGATCTACTCCCCTACCCGAGTGCATCTAATGGGATAACCTCTAAACAAAAGAAGGTTTATCCCCATCTAAGTGGTGTGTGCTTTAACCGGGTACTCCATCAGTCGATCGTCACCTCCTACTGACGTCCATCTCGCGAACGAGGCAAGTATCCGGGAAACTGGGCGAGCTCCTCGGGCGTAAAGAGGCGGAACGGGGATCGAGAGTGGCCCCCGCGGTGTGGCCGCATCTCCGGTCGCCGTGAAAGTCGTGGCTGAGTCACGGTATCCTCACTGCCCTCCCTCATCAATGGTGGAGAGGGGGCAGAGCTCTCGCTATACGGATGGGTAGGCGGGTCCTCGGACGGGTCGGTCTCCGAGAAGTAGGTCCGGGGCACGTAATCGAGATAATCTCGCATGGCTGAGGCGGCGGTGTGCATGCGGAGCACTTTCTCGTCTTGCGTACACGCACGCTCAAAAACCCGCTCGTCGTCGACATAGGGTGCAATCGGGGAGAAGCGATGGGTGTGCACGGCATGAGCGAAGGGGCGTCCTACGAACATGAAAACCCGCACCGCACCGCCCTCAAATGATATGACCCGTGAGCCGGGTCATAGTGCACTTCCCATGTCGGGGTGTCCACAAACACTACGAACGTCGCCATCTGAAGACGTGACGGAAAGAAAGAGATAGAGGGAGTGAGAATCTTGCTAAAGAATCTCAGTAAGGCCTCCTACTACCTAGGTGTCATCATCTACGTCCTCAGGAACCTTGGGTTTAATCACGCAAAATAACTGAACATGCATTAAGTTCATTTTAAACTTTAAAATATACTTTAGCCAAGGTCCATTCATTTTAGGATGATCTTAATGTCATGAATGCAACATAATAGAAGATGTATGCATGGCACTACCTAATGCACATACATAAAACATAACATCAAGCATCATCATAATCAGTGGCATAAAGTGGCAATAGTAACATTCATATGGGACAAAACTTAGTGACATAATCATAATCATGAAACTTCTCTTCCTCATGGGCCACCCTAAAAGACAATCGAACTGGGGGTGCTCGGCCGAACCGGTGTCACCCAGAACGTGTCACATATCTAAGTTATGAGCTCATACCTTAACTAGTCGTCACTAGTTCTTACTTACCACTTAACGATAAGCGTATCATAAATCATAAATCCCGACTATCTGAGTATGGGTTAGGGGGCAAACCTCTTAGGGGTGCTCGGCCGAACCGGTGTCACCTAAGAGTATAAAATGGTACCGATGTCACATGAGTTCTATGGAGGTGCTCGGCCGAACCGGTGTCATCCTAGAACCCATCTTAGTATCTTAATTTTCAAAATCTCTTTAAGTCCCCAAATTTATCGGGAATTCGGCGGCACGATGGCATTACGCCGAATTCCTTCCAAATTTGCTTTATACCACATAAACATATATCCTCATGAATTCCTCATATGAATAACATCATCATCATTTTACATAACACATGCATCATCATGGAACATTCAACCGTTTATCCTTACGGTAGCTTATGCTTTGACCCTTACGGGTCTTAATCATGAGATATGGTTCTCTAACATCCGTCGCTCATATTTTATGCACCTAAGGGCTCATAATTAAACATCATTCATAATCCTCATGTTCATACTTAAATCTGAATAGCATAGGGCAGAATTCCTATCTTGTGATTACGGGGTTCTAAAACTTACGTTTTAGACCCTTTCTTGGTTCCGTCTTCGCCTAAGGCGCTATGAATCAAATCTAAATCAATTATGAGGCATTCCTATGCTTAAGGACTAATTATTAATCACGTTTATCATGTTGTAAGGGTGCTGGACAGAATCCAGAAAAATAAATGTTCTAAGAGTTCTAAACTTGCACTTTTACGGTTTTCTAGTTACTAGTTTCCCTATAGGTGCTAGAATTCGATTCTAATCCAAATGTTACCAAGTTTTTCATGTCTAAACAATCCTAATCTGATTATGCTCCCATTAAAACAGTTTGGATAAGTTCCATAAACAAATGGGTCAAAACTATGTTAAATTCTAGCTTTACGGTATTTCTAGTTAGCTAGTTTCTTACCTATTATGCATAGAATCATTTCTACATCATCATATGATATTTTCACACACTCTAACACATAAAAACATCATCATACAACATCACACTCATCATATCAGAACCGAAAACATTTAGCTTCGGTAAAGGATTTAAATTGACATTTCTAGGTACATAAGTTAACTAGTTTCTCTTAGAATCAATTTAGAATTTCTAAAACTCTTTGCAAACCATTTTAATTCATCAAGAGGCTAAGAGAAGCCTTAGGTCAATGACCAAAATACATTTCATCTTTTAAAAGGGAGTAAAGTCATCTCTCATGATAACATAACCTTGAAAAGCTTTGTAAAGCTTTAAGGAAAGCTTTAGAACATAGACTATTGGACCTTGTAGCTAGATGAAAACGCATTGCAAGTCCATCATCACTACTTGGCCGAAAATATGCATTCAAAGAATGCATTCACATTAAACTTTAACTTGGAATGAAATGGGCAAGTCTTTGAGCTCTAGGTTCTTAAGTTATGACATAAAATAAACGTGCTCATGCTTTTCATTCTTAATCTTTGCTTACAAAATAAAGTGATGACGTAAATTAAATATGCAAGGCATAAACTTAAACGTGCAAGCTTGGAAGTAAATATGCAAGTTTCAATTCTTTATTTTAGTGCTCTTGGCCCAACAACAATCGACTTTAAGGCCGAAATAGAAAGGCTTTGAGAATTAAATTAAGTGATTATGCAAGTTCCATTTTAATCTTTATGTTCTTAGGTGATAGCTTGAAAGTAAAGATGCATAGCAAGCATGTAAATTTAAATACAAGCATAAAATAAATTATGCAAGTTCATTTTATCTTTCTAGAGCTCTTAACAAGACTTTAAAGGAACATAAACCCCAACCCAAACTCATCAAACCAAGACAAAGTAAAGCCTAGAGTTCTTAGAACTCAACATAACATCTTTAGAAAATCAAACCATAAGGCATATAAAAGGAAAGGAAATGGCCGAAACATCTAGGCAAGAAAAGAAATATTTGAAACTCTAGGGTCCATGATCTTGATGATATATTAACACCAACATCATGAGACCTCATCATTGAGTCCTTAGAATCATTTTAAAACACCATCAAAACTAAAGTTCTCAAGAGTTCAAGAAAGGAAGAACTAGAAATATTTTTGCTCAAGAACAAAGATCAAACTCTAGAGTTTGTTTCAAGTGATGAACATCAATATGAAACTCTCATCATCAAGCTCTCATTTCTTTGAACCTCAAGGCCCATGGCCGAAAATGAGAAAGAAAAAGGAAAGGAAAAGAAGTTCTAAAAAGAATCAAGAGAAACTATGAGCATCAAGCTTGAAATAAGAACTTTAAAGAAAAGAATACATGAAAGGAAATCCCTACTTGATGTGATGAACTTGAAGATGGAAGAAGAAAATGAAGAAGATGAAGATGATGAAGAACTTTGAAGAACTTGAAGAACTTGAAGAACACTAGAACTTTGAGAGAAAAGAAAAGTTTTGAGTGCTCCTAAACTTAGCAAATGATCTAAAAGTGGTGCAAGCTCCTCAAGGCATTCTATTTATAGAGAAATGAAACAAATAAAGGGTGTGAGTGGGCTGAAGGTGTTTCGGCCATGAGGGTGCAGAATGGAAGCATCCATGAGTTCCATGAGGTGAGATAATGTGATCTTGAAGCATGGTGAGGTATGGTTCAAAGCATGGTGAGGTATGGCTCAAGGTATGGCTCAAGCATGGCTCTTTGAGTGAGAAAACAATTTAATATGTGTGGTAATTGGGGAGAAATGGCCGAATATGCATCAACCCATGTGTGGTTGTGTTTGCATTTTAATTGTGGTTTAGAGTTGTGTTTAGGTGTATCTTTGATTATGTTTAAGATTAGGAATTTGTAAGAAAGTGTTTAGGTAAGGAAAATGGATAATTAGGGTGGTCTAGACACAATTAAGGAGTGGTCTTGCACCATTAGTGAGTTAGATCCTCAATTTAGAGTCTAAACAACTCTAGACACACTTCCTTGATTTAAGGAAGTGGAGAGAGAAAACACTATTCAAGATTCCAAGACTAGGAATCTTGAGTTCTAAAAAGGGATTTAAGTTTAATCTAAGCAATTTTAGGTTCTAATTAATTTTAATAAATTATTTTGACTCTAGATTAATTAGAAAAATTAATTAATCTTCGTTTAGAGCCTAATATTGCTTAGGTTTGCTTAATTACGTCATTAGGCGTAAAAACACTATTCTAGGGGTAAAATCGTAATTTTGCACAAAAACTGCCCGGGACCACCAGGACTTGAACAGAGACCTCTAGACATATGAAAACATGTTTTTAAACCTCTGGGGAAAGTTTCGGGCTCAAACGGCACCTTTACCCGCGTAAAACGCTACAGGGGTATTTTGGTCATTTTGACCCGAAACTGCGGAAAACGAGATTTTCACCTCCGGAAGCATTCAAAGACCATTCAATCCCCTTCAAACATTAAGTTGACCCTTCGAGGACGACCGAGTTGGTTATCCTTGAATTCGGATCAGGAAATGACCTCAGGGGCATTTTGGTCATTTCCCCTAGACAGAAAAATCGGGGTGTTACAGTAAAGAGGAAAGATTATGTAATGATGTTTTATGATTCTTATGCTATGTTAATTTGTTACGATTCTTGTGATATGTTGCACAAGCATTTGTATTCATAAAATGGTATGATGCATCCATGACATTAATATTCATCCTAAAAGATATGGGCCTCGATTAGTGGTATTTGGAACTTAATAAATGAACTTTATTCATGTTCACCATTTTCATAATGAAACCCGAGGTTCCTGGGAACGATGATGATGACACATGTATGGAGATGGAAACCCTACTGAGATTCTTATATAAGTTTCTCACTCCCTTTCTTTTTCCATCTTCATCTTCAAACAAGGTTTATGGTGGTGTTCGTGGACTTCCTTGAGATACAGGCATGGGCGTTGCACTATGGTCCGGATTAGAGTGGCACGGTGGAAATGGGGATATAGTCCTTCTTGTTTGCAGTTGGTTAGGGGTTGTCCCGTCATCAAGCACGTTCATAACTTAGTTTTTGGTAGATGTGCACCCATGATGGGATTAGCTACGTCATAGTTTATGTTTAACTTTTGAACTATTTTATGTTCAACCTCTATAAGTAGGCTCTGTAACACCCTAATAATTAACTCAATGCACCTAGGATATATTTAACTTAATTATTAGCTATTACTCTTTTGTTCCAGTTCTTAATTCTAGTTTTAGAAAATATTTAGTGAAAATATGGATAAAATTTTTCTTTTTGAAAATGGAAGCACAGTGTGAGCCATGTGAGTGCATAAAGTAAACCATATCGTCAACTTGCAGAGGAAAGTCATAACATAACAGATGGAACATAAAGAAGAAACATCACAGTTAGATATACATAAATAGTTATACCACACACCAAGTCGAGTAGTAGTAGCGTTAATACAGTCATCATGAAGAAACATAAGGAAAATATATCTGAATCCCCTCTCTACAAAAGTGCATCTAAAATAGATAACATCTAAAAGCAAAAAAAGGTTATCCTAAGCATGTGCGTATGTATGCACTATGAGTCAGCTGCCAGCTCCTACTCTGCCCATCAAAGGGAGGAACATCATAACCAACCCGCTAAACCAGCTCGGCCAAGGTGGCCAAACGATGAAAAGGTCGGGCATGCGCTCCACAACGAGGTACCATCCTCACCCTGCCTTCTCAAAGTGGCTGCGTCACAGTAGCCTCACTACCTAACTCCATGGGTACAATGGGGGAAGAACCCATGGATGGGATGTCTGTCTCGAAGGGGTCAGTTTCAGAAAAAGCCGAGGATGAACGGGGAACATACTCCGGGTAGTCTTTGACGGCGAAGGCAGCGACAGGGGTACGACGGATACGCTCTCCTCAGGGGCGTGTTCGCTCGAAGAGTAGATCATCAGCGAGAGGCGAGGTCGGCAAGAATCGGAAGCTAGTAACTGATTGAGCAAAAGAGCGCTCTAGGAATACAAACAGACTAACTGAACAACAACCAACGAAGTGATAGGAATGGTGCATGGCATCAAAATGCAACTCCCAATAAGGTGTTCTCAATAAGGTGATAAAGAAAGATAGAGGGAGTGAGAAACTTGATAAAGAATCTCAATAAGGTGTTCTCCTATCTTGTGTCATCATCTATGTCCTCAGGAACCTCGGGTTTCTTCATAAAAAGATGAACATGCACAAGGTTCAATTTTGAAGTTCTAAAGTACCATTTACCGAGGCCCATTCATTTTAGTATACATCTTGGATGTCATGAATGCAACATACCTTATCATGAAATGCATGGCAATGCGAGGTACAATATACTAATTCCAATCATAAGAGATACTCATGGATCATAACAATTATAACATGACTTTCTTCCATTTATCTTTTAGGTGACTTAGATTAATTCTTTCTCTCATTTAGGGCCACCTTATTTCTCTTGCCTTTTGAGAATTCTAGGTTATGAGTTTATACCTCACTAGTCGTCACTAGCATAATCTTATCTTATAATAAGTTAACACCCGATCTTAGAGTGCAAGATATGGGGCAAAATGATCATTTCCTTATTGGATCACCTTTCACAACCTTTAATTCGAGGAGTCCAAATGATCATTTCCTTATTGGATCACCTCTCACAACCTTTAATTCGATGAGTCCAAAGGATCATTTGTACATATTTTTATGTCACCTTTATATTTGCATATTATGTTAAGATGCAAAGTCATAATAATCATATCATATACTTTTCTCGTACTTTTCACAATACTTGAACATATGCAACTTTAAAATATTTCAAGTGAAATCTTATCATGCCATATCAATTCTAGCAACCAAATAACATGTAAGACATCAATTTCACATAATTCTTCAAGCTTATGAAAAATCACAAAATTTTACAGGATAGGTACTTTCATTGCCTCAAAACGATTTAACCCCTAAATCGGGTAAACCCAACTTATATATTTATCGTCTTATGCATCTAAGGGATCAACTACAAGAATTCTCATTTATTATTAACCTAAGAGCATCACTAAACAAATCTGGACAGATTTGAAATAAAAACAAAATAAACCATTTCGGAGTTCTTATAAAATACGTTTTTAACCCTTTCTTATTACCGACTTTTCCTATGATGCTAGAATTAATTTCTAAGCCAATTGTAGGTGATTCCTATATATTTACTAATTGTTAAATGTCATCTTTACTTAAGTATCACATGTTGGACAGAAAGTATAGTTTCATTTTAAAGAGTCCCAGAATTTACATTTTTTTATTCTTTCTAGTTATTAGACTTTCCTTAACTATCAAAAATGATTAACATACCCACTAATAAAAAAATTTGCATGCTAAGAGCACTCCAAACAACATACATCACTTGTGGAAAATTTTGAACCAAAATCAAAATTTACTTTCCTAAGAGCATACAAAATTGTGAAGCAAACATTTCTAGTAACTAGTCTTTCTTAAAATTAATTCTAGATCAAAGAATACCCTTATAATCAATTCTTATCATTATGGTAATATAATTAATAACTTTAGATCAGTAGCATAATTAGAGAGCTTAATGAAAGGATGTTTACATTTAATAAGATATATATATATTCCATGAGTCAAAGTTCTCATGTGAGTTAAAAGGGTGAGTCTTGAGCACTAAGTTAATTAAATGATGGCATAAATTTAAACGTGCAATGTAAACTTCATTTTTTTAATCTTGGCATTATAGGGTAATGGTAAGAGAAATATAAATATGATATGCAAAGCTTGAATATAAATATGAAAATACAAGCTCTAGTTTTAATCTTTAAGTTTAGGTGATGGCTCGAAAAGTAAATATGCTAAGCAAGAAATGCAAATATGAATGCAAGTCCAATTCTTTATTTTAGTGCTCAAGCCCCTTTAGAGTATTCACTCTAAGTCAACAATCAACTTTAAGGTTGAAATAGGTAGGCTTAGAGTTTAATTATTTAGGTGATAACATAAATGTAAATATGCTAATGTAAACTTCATTTTAGTCTTTAATATTATAAGGTGATGGAAAAAAAAATAAATATAAATGCAAAGCTTGAATATAAATATGAAAATGCAATCCATTTAATTGTTTCTTTGAGTCTTAGGCTCAAGACAACCATTTAACTCTTTAACACAACATAATATCTTTATTTACTAAAAACTCTTAGAAGTGAAACCTTCAAGCTTTAGAGGTCAAATAAATGATGGTTTTACAACCAACACCCAAGATTTTCATCATCAAGTCATGGTTTCTCCAATATGTAGGCCATCAAGGCCAAAAATAAAGAGAAATGAAAAGGAAAATATGGAACCGAAAATGAGAAGGAGGAAGGAAGAATCAACATTATAATATCTCAATCCAAGAGTAATATAAAAGAAAAGAATAGTAATCTTTAAAACAACTCCCTATCAAAGGTATTTTTCTTTGAAAAGAGAAAAGCTTGGTCTTGAAAATGAGATGAGAGGAACGAATCCTCCTTGGTGCTTCAATGGTGGTTTCGGCCAAGAAAGAAAAAAAGAAGGAAGATGTGTCTTAAGTTTGATCTTTGAAGTGGAGAGGTCATGTGTTTAAAGGAATATCGATGGTGGTTTGGTGGTGGTTTGGGGTTGAGAAGTGGTGGAGGGTGGTGGCTCTTGTAAGATTGGAGAAGAAGAAGCAGAAGAACTCTTGAGCTTAAAGAAAGAAAGCTTGAGGTTGCCAGTTTGAGCAAGTGTTCTTGCAAGTTTCCTTAGATGCTTATTTATAGAAAAAAATGAAACACATGGGGGTGAAATGGGGAGGAGTGGCCGGCGGCCTCTTGGAAGGAAAAGAAGAGACAAATATCTCTTTTCATGGCATAACTTTGGGTATGGTTAAGTATGGTTCAAGGCATGGCTAGATATGGCCTTAAGTATGGCTCTTTGAGTGTTTGAATTTCAACATGTGATGGATTAATGGAGGAAGGTGTGGCTAGTTCCTATGGGGGGTTTAGGGAGAGAATTTTATCATTTCATTTATGTTATGACTTGGTTTAGGGAAAGGGTTTGATTAGGTGGTGAAAAAGTACATGATCAAGGCTACTCAAGACAAAGTTTAAGAAATGTTCTTGGTCAATTAGTGCAAATCTACCTTTGTTAGGGAGGAATCTCATCATGTGACCATTTCCATAATTTAAGGAAATTGGAATACGAAAAAAATACTATTCATGACAATGTGACATAAAGTCTTAAATCAAGAAAAGAATTTTTAAGTTTCATTAAGCAATCTTAGGTTCTAATAACCTCAATTAATTATTTCGACTCTAGATTAGTAATTAGAATTTACTAATCTTTAATTAGAGCCTAATATTGCTTAGGTTTCGTTAATCGTATCATAACAAAAAATGCACTAGCCGTGGGCAAAACAGTAATTTTTTGCAAAAACCTCCCGAGACTATCTGGACTCAACCGGATGTTAAACATCACTTAAAACATCATTTTAAACTTTTGGGTGAAGTTCAGGGTCAAACGGCACTTAATTCTATGTTGTTTAGTTGCAGAGGTATTTTGGTCATCTTGCGCATAGGAACCCCAAAAATGAAATTCTTCTCTCTATTAACACATATGACACACGTAACCCCCATTCATCATTAAAACAGCCCTGTGACGATGGCCGGGCCCGGGTATTCTTATTTTCCCAGTGAAATGACTTCAGGGGCATTTTGATCATTTGTACACGGAAAAATCGGGACATTGCAGACTCGGTATATTTGTTATGGTATTATTTTTGTGAAATGCTTCTATATTATTATTACATGACATGATATTTAGAGATAATGTTATGCCATGATAATATTTTCAGTTTATATTATGCTCTACTGTGATTTTGCATGTGTGTTAAGTGATGATTGGTTAAGAATATGTAGATGAGGTGTACTATTATTATGCATTATATGATGAACACTTATGCATTAGAACTTATAAGTGAATGGCTCATAGTTTGGTCTTTCAAATATAAAAAAATGGGTCATATTTTCCATAGACTTATTTTCAAAGTTTAAATCCAAGTAAAGTTCTAAGACGAAAAGGGTAACAACTAACGATTAGCCATTATGTGTCCTAAATGTATTATGTTTAAAGTTAGGGTGTTACACTCATTCAAAAATCAATCATGAACAATGCTCAGAATAAATACACATGCAACTAGTCCAGCCAACAATATCTAGTATGACAATTAATATCACATATATTACCAATGCATCTTAGTCACGTATGTCACATAAGTTATTCATAATCCGATTAAATATAACAATCAACTGTAATAAATAATTATATTTCACCTAATAGATATTCAAGAGTCATCAATGCATTTGAAATTGCAGTTATAAATCTCTTTTACTAAACTAGTTTAAGCCTAATGATAAGAGTATTTTGAAAGACACATTTTTTCTCTTCCCAAGATATATGATTACTATGACCCATCTTTCTTTATGTTATAAGTTCTAAAAATTTACTTTTGAAAGACTTTACAACTTTTAGTTTTACAAGGTAGCTCTAAACTTTTATAAAAATTATAAACAACCTCTAAATTTTTCATTCAAAAACATATTTTCCACTCTAATTCTGCTGAAATTACTGACCTGCACTTGAAATTTCAAAATTTGCACCAAAACCTCAAACTTTTGAGAAATTGTATTTTGACTGCTAAACTTTACTAAAATTATAAAATAACTCCCAAACTCGTTTTTTTTTCTTCCATACTCCTACAATACTATTCAAAAACCCACTTTAATAGCTTTACACCCAAAACTCAATTTTTGCATAAAAACCCCTAAACTTTACTAAAATTGCAAAACAACCCAAAACTCAATTTTTTTTCTCTTAAACACATACCTTCCTATTTCAAGGCCTATTTTGTAGATTTACACCCTAAAAATTTAGTTTTTACAAAGAATCCCTAAACTTCATAAAATTATACTTTGATCCTTAAACTTTACTAAATTACAAAATAACCCCAAAACTTTTTTTTTCTCTTACAGACATATCTTACTATCCCATGGCCTATTTTTATAGATTTATACCCTAAAATAAGAGTCCCTTAACATTATGAAAATACATTTTTAGCCCAAAATCTCTATATAGTCACTAAAATACCCAAATCACAAGTACCTACTCCATTTTCGTGTAGATTCCAAATGTGATTAGTTTTAAAAACAAAATTTTCCTTCTATGTGAACAAGCCTTGGCCGAACATATATACCCCAAAATCGAAGCTTTTTGCAAAACATTGAAACATACATGAATGTGCTCCTTTTTTGAGTAGATTCTAAGTATAAACGTGATTTTTGAAGCAAACATTACCAACATAGTAAACCCTCTAAAACAGTGACCTAATTGAAAAATTTCATAAAATACATAAAAGTGATTCTTTTTAAGTGTAGAAAAAAGATATGGTATTGAGTTTTGCAACAAAAATCTCTACCCATACCAAATGAAGGAGGACGAAACTCAAAGGAGAGGAAACAATAAGCTCTTCAAATACTTTTAAAAGAAAGGAAGAGTTTTGAGCAAAATAACCAACTTTCAAGCATAATCACCCATCAAAACTCAAACCTTTTTAGCAAAAATTAGAAGACAAAGTAAGAAAACAAATTTGAACACGAACCCTTACCAAAAGAGGTTCTTTGTTGGAGGTCAAGGCAATCACAAGCTCCTTGCAACCCAAGATCATAAGAATGGAAGCAAAAGCTCCTCTTTTCTTCACCTTCACAATTCAACCAAGCAAGAATGCAGGAGTTGGAGGCTTTTCTTGCAAAACTAATGGTGGATTTGGGTTTGCTGGGTGGAAGAGCTATGGAAAAGTGTATTCATTTGTTGGATTTAATGGAGAAATGAAGGAGTTGTGAGGTTAAAGATAGTAGAGATGAAAGAAAATGAGATGGAGTATTTTTGTAAAAAAGAATGAAATGTTGTAAGAATGGAAATGGGGGTGGGGCCCAAGACAAGAAGAATGGAGAAGAAAGTGGTTGGATTAAAGTTAGGGGTATTTTGGGGATTAGGTAAAAAGATGGTGGTAGTTTAGGTAGAAAATGAACTACATAGGGGTAGTTTGATAAAAACAATGGTCAAAATAGGATTAACTTGGTCTAACCAAGATTAATTTGAATTAATCATCATCAGAGACACTATTATGTAGCCACTACAAGACAATTGTAGTGGGTTGTGACATTATCATGTCCATTTTTGTCTTTCAAAATGAGATTAAGTTTTCTTAATCATTTTTGGGCTTAATAAATTCAAATAATTATTTTGACTTAAAATTAATTAATAAAAATAATTTATCAATCCTAATATTGCCTATATAACCTTAATTACTTTAATTAAGCCTAATTAGCACTAACTAGGGGTAAAATGATAATTTTACACAAAATTCTCCAAGACTCACCCAAACATCAAATATCCCCTCAAATTAACATATTCAATTCCCGGGTTATGACCAAGTCCAATCATCACTTAATCCCTATTAAATTACCTCAATGACATTCTGGTAATTTTTCACATAGGAAAAACCAAGAATTGATATTTTCACATCTATTTCTATCCAGAACACATTTAGTCCCCTTAAAACATCAAAGTAACCCCTTGAGAATATCTGAGACCAACCGTCCTCAATTTTTGTGCAAAAATAACCTCATGGGCACTTTGGTCATTTTATACAAAAGGAAAAATTGGGCGTTACAGCTCATGCTAGGCTCACTGAGTCAACCAACACACAAATTGCTCAGAAAAGGGCTAAAGGCATGGAAGCTCTTGCTCCCACTACTGCTTGACTTACTGCTAAGCATGAAATTTACAACTACAAAAATAATAGCTAATAGGGTTTCATATTGAAATGAAAATTTGACATAAATTTGAAAAAAAAAATTAACTTATGGCAGTTCTAATCTCTATGTTGGAACTGCCACAGTGTTTTGAGAACAATGAAGATTCTAACCCGCCATAATTCACATGGAAAAAAATGACGGTTAATAACCACTGAAATTTTCCAAGAAAAATGACAAGATACACAGCATCACTGCTAAGAGAAAAATGGCGGTTGACAACCGTTGCAATTTACTAAGAGTATGGGAGCATATTGTTAAGCAAAAAACAGTGGTTCCAACCCGCTATAATTCGCATTGAAAAAAGTGGTTATTAATAACTGTCGCAATTTCCTAATAATGATGGCCCATATTGTTAAGAAAAAAACGGCAATTCTAACCCATCGTAATTCACATTGAAAAAAGTAGCGATTGATAACCGTCACAATTTACTGATAATAACAGCGGTGAATAACTGCCATAATATACCTAAATTATGGCGGTTCTCGACGTTCATTGCGATGGATTTTTTTTAACCTCCATTCTTGAAAAAAGCAACGATCGAAACAGCCACAATTCTCCAAAAAAACCGCCATAATTTACTATTTTTTATAGTGATTTCATGCTCACAAACTGTAATTTTTCTAAGTCTACAAATTTAGCAAAAGTCTAGGAACATAACGATTAGGAATGGAGTTTTCCCAAATTTGCTTGTCGTCATATAACATATCAATCATACATCTCAATTAATCATTTATAATCACAACATGCCATAATTCATAATATCATCGATCACATAAGCATGCATCTCGTTTCGCATATATCCACAAGCATGTTATCATCAATATCTCATTGAAAGGTAAACATGGTCCTATCCAGTATGCCAAAAATTAAAGACCAAACTCAATTAATGCATATGCTATTCTCAACAGGATATATATACAATATAGATAGTAATCATCACTTGCATAATTCAATAATCAAGCATATTATCAATACATAATTTTACCCCAAAAGTCATCAATATCATCAATTCATATAAATATAACTCTCATAACATCTTATTCACATCAATATCATCAAGTTATTGATAATTATACTTTAGCCCTATAAGTGGGTCAAAACTGATATTTCTAAAAGTTTGTGAGTCAAAGCATAAATTTCTTATTCAACACTTTTTCTCAAAACTAATTATTCCCAAAATTAATTTACACTTTTAAGAGGCCCTTACCACTTTCGAAATCATTTAAAATCATCATAAAAATCATTTTGGGTCATTGACCAATTTTGTTAGATTTTAGGGGTAAAAGTTCAAAGTTTCATTTTTTTAACACTTCTAAAAATTATTCTTAACATCATAAATGATATTTTGAACACATTGGTACATTCAAAATCATTATTAACTCTAATTAAACTCATTTAGGTAAAATTCTCATTTTGAGAAGTTCAAGGTACAACTTTCCATATTTTGCAAAACTCATAATCTAACACTTGTAATTATCCTTTTAGGCATCCAGGATACTAAAACTAAATTTTACAACAATTATTAACACTTTTAAACCATGTGAACAGTACCAAACAATGACAAACAATGAGTAACAATGCAAAATTGAAAATATGAAAATTTTTAGAAATTATATTTTTACCTCTTTCTAGTTATTAGTTTCCCAAAAGCTATTCTAAGCCATTTAAAACACATAAAATTATTTTATCCCTTTTGAAAAATGAAATATTACCATTAAAATAGTGGAAAAACTTAAAATTTCATTAGTAAGGTTCTATTTACTTAAAAATCACATTTTTGCTCCTATTGGATTTCTAACTCTTTCAAAATTTCTTTGTATATATTAGACACAAGATTCAAATTTTAAAACAAAATAGAACCAATTTCAAATCCAATGTCCATATATATATATCCATGATCAAAATTTCCACTTATAAAAGGGGCACAAGTCTTGAGCATTAGAAACATAAGTGATGACTAGAATCATAAATATACCATGCAAACTTATTTAAAGTCTGTAAAAAATATAAGGTGACAACTTAGAAATTTAAACATGATATGCAAGGCTCAAAATATAAACATGAGATGCAAGTCTATCTTTAAGCCTTTAAGATTATAAAGTGACAACTTGAAATATAAACATGAAATACAATACTTGAAACATAAACGTGAAATCCAAACTTGAAATATAAACATGAACGCAAGTCAATTTTTACATATAATTAGTGCTTAAGAACCCAAGACATCAAAGAGTGAAACTCTCAACCCTATTAATCTTAACAACATAAAAGTGAGCTTTAGGGTCTCTCAACTTTATGATTCTAAGAACCTCATTCTCTTGGACTCACAAAAATAACCAAAGAAAACAAATGAGCATACTTTCTCTCTCTCTCTCTCTTTTTAAACTAAAGATCAAGTATTGAGCTCTATAGATCATACACATGATGGTCTCACAACCATCATCAAGAACACTCATCATCAAACTTTGGCCTTGATCACAACCAAACCAAAAGAAGAGAGTATAAAAGAAAGGAAAACATAGAAACAAAATCCCTACCAAGTGTTCTTCTTGGTTAAAAATGAAAATAATTGATCCTTTGTAAGGAAAAGAGAAAAAAAATATCTTCTCTTAGGGAGGAATATGTTTCGGCCAAAGGAAAAGAAAATAGAATGAAAGATTTTTATAGTGTTTTTGAATATGAAGATGAATGCATAAGTATTTTGGGATTGATCTATGATGATTGTGAACACCCAATTTTATCCTGTTTATTTTAATCATCATCAATATTTTTCAGTTTTATTTATTCTTATCTATTCAAATTTTGCACACTCTGAGAAAAAAGGGAAATGATTTACGAAGGGCCATTGCTTCTGGCAAGTTTTTTTCTTTTTTTTTTTGGGGGCCACAGATGCCCCTCTTGATTTCTTTCAAAAAAAAAGTAAAAACAAAAAAAGGAAAAGGAAAGAGTGAATCATATTTGGCCCCTCATTTTTTATCAAATTATTTCATCCATAAAAAAAAGAAATTAATCTCGTAGTCCCTTGAAATTAAAAATAATTGACACATTAACCCCTCTTTTAGTTTTTTCATTAGTGAATTTATATGTGACAGTAAAATAATAAAATGCCATTAAAATATTAGAAGCAAGCTAAATAAATATATTACACTCATTTATTTTAGAATATATTATATTTATTTTGGTATCTAAAATTGCATATAATAGGTTACTTTATAACTTTAATAGAGATTTAAATGACTCATTTATGAATTTCAACCACTAAAATGAAATGTTATTCCACTTCAAATGATATAATGACATATACATCACTTAACATCATATTAGTAGGTCAATATATAATTCTATTAGTGTTTAAAAATCAAATATATGTGAAAGAATTAATATGTCTTATCATTAAAATTTTGAGGAACTGCAGTGTAATTTCAGTTTTTTAGTTCAGTTTTTGAGGGACTACCCTTGCCAAATTTTCTTGATGATCTACGTCAGTTATTTACTCAAAAAGAAAGAAAAGAATCAGGAGGGTTACGCAGGTTGCTGCAACCCCATATTCAGTATAAGCCAAAGCATGCTTTCATGCCTCCAGGTTTGGCTTTCCTGGTTCAGGCCAATACAACATCAGGGACAGCAAAGCATATCAGCGTGGCTAGTCCTCAGCACATTAAAAAAAAAAAAAACACGCACCAGTATGCAATGCAAAACGCAGAGGCAAGCAATGCAGAGGGTAGCTGGGAGACAAGGCTGCCTTGTCCTCCTGCAAAATTGAAAATATGAAAATTTTTAGAAATTATATTTTTACCTCTTTCTAGTTATTAGTTTCCCAAAAGCTATTCTAAGCCATTTAAAACACATAAAATTATTTTATCCCTTTTGAAAAATGAAATATTACCATTAAAATAGTGGAAAAACTTAAAATTTCATTAGTAAGGTTCTATTTACTTAAAAATCACATTTTTGCTCCTATTGGATTTCTAACTCTTTCAAAATTTCTTTGTATATATTAGACACAAGATTCAAATTTTAAAACAAAATAGAACCAATTTCAAATCCAATGTCCATACTTGCCGATATATATCCATGATCAAAACTTCCACTTATAAAAGGGGGACAAGTCTTGAGCATTAGAAACATAAGTGATGACTAGAATCATAAATATACCATGCAAGCTTATTTAAAGTCTGTATAAAATATAAGGTGACAACTTAGAAATTTAAACATGATATGCAAGGCTCAAAATATAAACATGAGATGCAAATATATCCTCAAAATATAAACATGAGATGCAAGTCTATCTTTAAGCCTTTAAGATTATAAAGTGACAACTTGAAATATAAACATGAAATGCAATACTTGAAACATAAACGTGAAATGCAAAACTTGAAATATAAACATGAACGCAGGTTAATTTTTACATATAATTAGTGCTTAAGAACCCAAGACATCAAAGAGTGAAACTCTCAACCCTATTAATCTTAACAACATAAAAGTGAGCTTTAGAGTCTCTCAACTTTATGGTTCTAAGAACCTCATTCTCTTGGACTCACAAAAATAACCAAAGAAAACAAATGAGCATACTTTCTCTCTCTCTCTCTCTTTTTAAACTAAAGATCAAGTATTGAGCTCTATAGATCATACACATGATAGTCTCACAACCATCATCAAGAACACTCATCATCAAACTTTGGCCTTGATCACAACCAAACCAAAAGAAGAGAGTATAAAAGAAAGGAAAACATAGAAACAAAATCCCTACCAAGTGTTCTTCTGGGTTAAAAATGAAAATACTAGATCCTTTGTAAGGAAAAGAGAAAAAAAAATATCTTCTCTTAGGGAGGAATGTGTTTCAGCCAAAGGAAAAGAAAATAGAACGAAAGATTTTTATAGTGTTTTTGTATTTGAAGATGAATGCATAAGTGTTTTGGGATTGATCTATGATGATTGTGAACACCCAATTTTATCCTGTTCATGTTTAATCATCATCAATCTTTTTCAATTTTATTTATTCTTTTCTATTCAAATTTTTGCACACTCTTAGAAAAAAGGGAAATGATTTACGAAGGGCCATTGCTTCTGGTAAGTTTTTCTTTTTTTTTTTTGGGGGGGGGGGCCAAAGATGCCCCTCTTGATTTCTTTCAAAGAAAAAAAAGAAAAAGGAAAGAGTGAATCATATTTGGCCCCCCATTTTTTATCAAATTATTTCATCCTCCAGGAAAAGAAATTAATCTCGTAGTCCCTTGAGATTAAAAATAATTGACACATTAACCCTTCTTTTAATTTTTTCATTAGTGAATTTATATGTGACAGTAAAATAATAAAATATCATTAAAATATTAGAAGCAAGCTAAATAAATATATTACACTCATTTATTTTGAAATATATTATATTCATTTTGGTGTCTAAAACTGCATATAATAAGTTACTTTATAACTTTAATAGAGATTTAAATGACTCATTTATGAATTTCAACCACTAAAATGAATTATTTTAAATGTTATTCCACTTCAAATGATATAATAACATATACATCACTTAACATTATATTAATAGGTCAATATATAATTCTATTAGTGTTTAAAGATCAAATATATATGGAGGAATTAACTGTCTTATCATTAAAATTTTGAGGAACTGCAGTGTAATTTCAGTTTTTTAGTTCAGTTTTTGAGGGACTACCTTGCCAAATTTTCTTGATGATCTACGTCAGTTATTTACTCAAAAAGAAAGAAAAGAATCAGGAGGGTTACGCAGGTTGCTGCACCCCCATATTCAGTATAAGCCAAAGCATGCTTTCATGCCTCCAGGTTTGGCTTTCCTGGTTCAGGCCAATACAACATCAGGGACAGCAAAGCATATCAGCGTGGCTAGTCCTCAGCACATTAAAAAATAAAAGAATAAAAAAAAAAACACGCACCAGTATGCAATGCAAAACGCAGAGGCAAGCAATGCAGAGAGTAGCTGGGAGACAAGGCTGCCTTGTCCTCCTGCAACCCAAGGACAGCATAAAAATAAATTTTAATTGCAAAACATTCAGGATATAAATAAGAAGAAAAAAAGAGGGGATGGGGGAGCCGTTTGTTTACTGATTCTTGGAGAGTTGGAGGAAAAGTCATAGAAGCTGAGGGATTTGGAAATAACCAAAAACAAGGAAGACAGCAGCATCGTGTGGTATTTTATTTTTCTTTCTGGCTCTTGTCATCTGGCTTTGATCTTCATTCATCCTTGGATCACGAATCACACACTCACAAAGTCTCTGTATATGAACATTCCGCACACACACACACACACACAAAACATTCAGCTAGTGACAATCCATTCACCCATGCCTCTTTTCTTCCACAACAAACAAAAAAAGGGGCTCAAGCCATAGCCAAAGAACCAATAGAAATAAACCACTTCTCAGCATCAAACACAACCTCAAGGTCAGACCATCATCAATAACCCATCTGAACCCAAAAACAAACTCAATCTCAGTCACGGTAAGCCAAAATCAAAACCCCAAATCAGAAATCCAAACCAACCTTTCATGAAACACAGCACCTGTATCTCCTACCTTACAACCGAACCTTTTCCAAACACAAATCAAACAAATCCAAGCCATCTTCTCCACAAACCATGGACCACCATTCACTGTGTAACCCATTCAAAAAAGATGATGCATAGCAAATCAGAATCCATTCACAGTCAAAATCCCAAACAGCCCAACCAAACCCCTCGAAACGAAAAAAAAAAAAAAGGAGGAATGAAGACAAAACCAGGAACAAAAAAATGAGAAGGAAAAGAAGGGAGGCCACGGCTGTCACTGCCGCCCATCGCCGCCGCTCCCCTTCTCTCTCTGCCTTCCGCTCCCTTCCTCACCACCGTGTCGCACCACCCCGCGCCACCACCGCACTGAGTCGCGGCGGCGCTGCCCTTCCCTGCCTCTGCCTGAGCCCACCCGCCACCCCTGCTCCAACTCTGCCTCCATTCTCTTTGTCTCTCTCTCTAGTTTAGGGCTCCTCTCTCACTCTGCTGTTTTGGTTTTCCATTCTTTTAGCTTTGTTCTTGTTTTGGTGGTCTGAAAGTTTTACTCTCAATGGTGTTTTCTGAAAATAAAAAACACATTGTTGTTGAGCCAGCTTTCTTTTTTATTGGTTTCTCTTTTTGTCAAGGAAATGAACACGAAAGGGTTCTGGACTATGCTTTCTTGTCCAGAATATGTTCTTTTGGGCTGGTTCTCTAAACACATTTTGGGCTGTTTTTCTTTTACTTTTTTTCAGAACTTCTTTTGGCCTGGGATTCTAAAAAATTTTGAAGCTCACCGTTTTCATGGGTTTCTTAAACGGGGGAAAGGGGACAAAGTCAGAGAAAATGGGCTTTTAACATCATCTTTTTTCTCTTTTTTCTTTCCCCTTGGCAATGTGTATTTATTTTTTGAAGAATCTCACCTCTAAAACAATTTCTTTTTTTTTCATGCAATGATCAATAATGGTGATTGAGTAGTAAATATTATTTTTACTATTGTTGAATTATAAGAGTTTATTGAATACCCAAGTGCTAACTTAAATCCTGTACAAAAACGGATTTTGCTTTTAAAGAAAAATGCTTCTTTACAAAATGCTCTTATTAATTAATTAAAATCAACCAACACACAAATATTTTCTATAAAACTACATGACTTTGAGTTTTTCATTGCATTTGAAGATACGTAAGAGCAGACGACCCCTGTCAAATCAAAATTATTTGTTTGCTTGATTTATTTATAAATGTGTTTGTCTCCTTTTTAATTATTGAAACCTTTTTTAGGTTATTAATTAATTTACATAACTTACTAAGGTACTGTCTAAGGACGAGTGTATTAGGGGTGCTATAAGATTAAGTTCCTACTATTCTCTATACATAACCGACTCCCAACTCGTATCTAATTTTTCAAAGGCTATTTTCTAGAGGAAAAAAATGGGTTTCTTCATGTTTTCCCGATTTAAATAAACTTAGTGGTAACTCAATTTTTTTATACCTTTTTTGTCATCCCCTCACGATCTCTGTTGCAACATTGATAGTGTGTTTGTTTGGGGTTTAGAGCTTGGATATAGAGTGTGTTTGTTTGGGGTTTGGAGCTTGGATATGGAGTAACAATGGTGGTTCTTGAAGGTGAAAAAAAAAGAAGAAAATAATAATAAGAAGAAGAAGAAGAGAGCTCAAGAAGGAGAGAATGAGAGTATTTTATAACATAACTTAGTGCACAAATTTGGACTAAAAAGTTGGTGGTAAGAATGAGAGTGTGTGTGAGTGTGAGAATGTTTAAAAAATCAAAATATGAGAGTGAAAATGGAAGGGGCTAGCCGAAATGTTCTTGGTGGTTAGGTGGGATTATTTTTATGTTTTATGTATGTTAGGATTAGGATTAAGGGTAGATCTAATTAGAGGAATTGCTAGGGATTGATAATTAGGTATTTAAGGCTTTCAAAACAAGATTAGAAAAGTGTCTTGTATGATTAATGAGGCTAACCTTAAAAATTCAAAATTTAAATACCAACATGTCCCTGATCTTAAGGAAAAGTAGGAGAGATAATGTATCATTTGTCCCCTACTTTTACGTTTGTGTCTCATAAAGCACTTTTGTTCTTTTCGCACTAATCTTTTATTAAGAATGAAATTAAGTTTTTCTAACCATTCTTGAGCCTTAATTAACTCAAAATAATTATTTTGGCTCTAAACTAATTAATAAAATAATAAATATTTAATTAGAGTCTAATATTGCTATATGCTCTTAATTACTTTAATTAAGTTTAATTAGTATTAACTACGAACAAAATAGTAATTTTATACTAAAACTCCCGGAACTCACCGAAATACCAAATATCCCCTCAAATTAATATATCTAACTCTTGAGTGATGACAGGATAATCCCGCGTTAAATTACCTTAGAAGCATTTTAGTAATTTTGCACACAGGAAAAACCAGAGATTGAGATTTTCACATCTGTTGCCATCCAAAACATATCTAGTCCTCTTCAAATATCAAACTAACCCTTTGAGGATATCCAAGAGCGGCCGTCCTTGATTTCTATGCAAAAATTATCTCAAAGGTATTTTGGTCATTTTACAAATGAAGCAAAATTGAGGATTGTAATTTTTGCATAGATTGCTTTCTAGAACATCTATAGTGCCATTCCAATATCAAACTACCCCATTGAGAATGGCCTGGACCGGCTGTTCTCGATTCTCATGTAACAATTACCCTAGGAACATTTTGATCATTTTATAAAGAAGAAAAAATCAGGGCATTACATTGAAAGCCTCAAGTACTCTCGTATCTCATTTCTTAGTGGACCTAAGACCATAAAATGAGGTTTGTAACGCCCCGATTTTTCTGTTTAAGAGAAAATGACCAAAATGCCCCTGAGGTCATTTTTTCGCTAATCGAGGATAGCCAGACCCGGCGATCCTCGAAGGGTCAACTCAATGTTTCAAGGGGATTGGATGGTCTTTGTGTGCTTTCGAAACAAAAATCGTGTTTTCGCAGCTTTGGTCAAAATGACCAAAATACCCCTATAGCATACTACGTGGTAGAAATGCCATTCGAACCCTAAACTTTCCTAAAGGTTTAAAATAACGCTTTCAACTATTTTAAAGTGTCTGCTTAAGTTCGATGGTCTCGGCAGCTTTGTACAAAATTACGATTTTGCCCCCGGGATAGTGCTGTTTGAGTTTAATGATATAATTAAGCAAACCTAAGCAATATTAGGCTCTAATTAAAGGTTAATTAATTTCCATAATTAATCTAGAGCCAAAATCATTATTTAAAATTAATTGGAACCTAGAATTGTTTAAAGAAATTTAAAAACCCTTTTCTAAATTCTTTTCTTTCTTTAAAGAAATACTATCCATGAATAGTGTTTTCACTATTCATGCCCCCATTTCCAAGAAAAGTTGTCACACTCACATCACTAGTCATAAAAGTTTTTGACTTCACTAAACCTACATGATCACTTCTAACCTATGGGATTATAGCCTTAATTAGCTAACTAGTTTACTTAAAGTACCTACATAACAACCCTTAATCCTAAGTCTAATCCATAACACACCTAAACACACCTTTAAACCATGATTAGAGGAGATGATTTTGCCCCATGGTTGCCCAAAAAATGGCTCCACTTTTCACTCCACTTTGCATCACATGTTGTTTGAATGTGTGGCACACAATTGGCCATGTCTCCAAGACAACTTCTCATTCATTCTCCTCCACATACTTCCCTTATTCTAGAAGACAACTACATGGCCTCTTCCTCTCCACTCATTCATGACTCAAGGCTCTATATATAGCTTGCCTTGGTGAACATTTTACTACTTTAGTTCATTTGTAAAGTTTAGATCTCTCCAAAGCTTTTCTTTTTCTCTCAAAAACTCTTGTGTTCTTCAAGTTCTTGAAGCTCTTCATCTTCTTCCATCTTCAAGATCATCACACCAAGTAGGGATTTTCTTTCATGTATTCTTTCTTTAAAAGTTCTTATTCTAAGTTTGATGTTCATAGTTTCTCTTAATTCTTTTTAGAACTTCTTTTCTTTTCTTTGTTCTTTCTCATTTCGGCCATGAGCCTTGGAGTTCAAAGAAATGAGAGCTTGATGATGAGAGTTTCATGATGATGTTCATCACTTGAAACAAACTCTAGAGCTTGATCTTTGTTCTTGAGTAAAAATATTTCTAGTTCTTCCTTTCTTGAACTTTTGAGAACTCTAACTTTGATGATGTTTCAAAAATGGTTCTAAGGACTCAATGATGAGGACTCATGATGTTGGTGTTAATATATCATCAAGATCATGGACTCTAGAGTTATAAAATGTTCCTTTTTCCTTCTTGAAGTTTCGGCCTTTTTCCTTGTTTTTCCAAGTTTTATGTTTTGGTTTTCTAAAAATATTATGTTGAGTTCTAAGAACTCTTAGCTTTACCTTACCTTGGTTGGATGAGTTTGGGTTAAGTATTGAGTTCCTCTAAAGTCTTGTTAAGAGCTCTAGAAAGATAAAATGAACTTGCATAATTTATTTTATGCTTGCACTCATATTTACATTCTTGCTATGCATCTTTACTTTTCAAGTCATCACCTAAGAACATAAAGATTAAAATGGAACTTGCATCATCACTTAATTTAATTCTCAAAGCCTTTCTATTTCGCCTTAAAGTCGATTGTTCTGGGCCTAGAGCACTAAAATAAAGAATTGAACTTGCATTATCACTTAATTAATTTCTCGAATGCCTTTCTATTTCGGCCTTAAAGTCGATTGTTCTTTGGGCCAAGAGCACTAAAATAAAGAATTGAACCTTGCATGTTTACCTTCAAGCTTGCACGTTTAAGTTTATGTCTTGCATATTTATTTTCAAGCTTGCACGTTTAAGTTTATGCCTTGCATATTTACCTTTCAAGTCTTGCATATTTATGTTAAGTCATCACTTTATTTTGTAAGCAAGATTAAAAATGAAAAGCATAGCACGTTTACTTTATGTCATAACTTAAGGACCTAGAGCTCAAAGACTTGCCCATTTTATCTCAAGTTAAAGTCTACTATGGAAGCATTCTTTGAATGCATAATCTCGACCATGTAGTGATGATGAGATTGGAGTGAGTTTCATCTAGTTACAAGGGCCAACAACCTAGGTTCTAGGATTTTCTTTAAGCTTGATGAGTTTTATAAAGTCATGACCAACAAAATTCATGATGTTAATCCTCTTCTAAAGGATAATTTAATTGGTTGCTGACCTAAGGTTATTTTTAGCCTCTTGATGAAGTAAAATGGTTTGCAAAGAGTTTTAGAAGTCCTAAAATGATTCCAAGAGAAACTAGCAATTTAGATGCTTTAGAAACATCAATTTATACATCTTTTTGGGGCTTGATATTTCGGTTCTTTCATGATGAGATTGCTACTGAATGATGATGTTTTGATGTGTTAGAATGTGTGAAAATTACTTATGATGAGGTAGGAATCTTTCTATGTATGTTAGGAAAGAAACTAGCTTTATAGAAAAACCGTAAAGTTGTGTTTCAACCTAGTTTTGACCCATTCATTCATACCTAATACCAAAACTGTTTTAGTATGATAACAATCAGTTTAGGATTGATTATTCATGAAAAATTTGGTCACATTTGGAATAGGATTGAATTTTTAGCACCCATAGAGAAACTAGTAACTAGAAATACCGTAAAGTTAGAATTTAACATAGTTTCAACCCATTTCTTTATGGATTCTGCCCAAACTGTTTTAATGGGAACATAATCAGATTAGGATTGTTTAGGCATGAAAAACTTGGTGACATTTGGATTAGAATTGAATTTTTAGCGCCTACAGAGAAACTAGTAACTAGAAAACCGTAAAAAAAACGTAATTCTAGAACTCTTAGAACATTGAATTTTCTGATTCTGTACAGCACCCTTATAATGGAGTAAATATGATTTATAATTAGTTCAATGGCTTAGGAATACCTCACAATTGGTTTAGATTTAATTTATAGCGCCTTGGCGAAGACGGAACCTAAAAAAGGGTCTAAGACGTAGCTTTTAGAACCCCGTAATCCCAAGATGTAATTTTGCCCTTAAGAAAGATGCTGTCCAGATTCATCATTGAACATAAACATTAGTAAAAATCATTAGTTGTGAACCTATAGGTGCATAAAAGGTTAATAGAGAATGTCAGAATAATTATACCTCAAGTTTAAGGCTCGTAAGGGTCAAAGCATAAGACACCATAGGCGTAAGGGCATAATAAACTTTAGTGTTTTACGTGATCGCATGTTTTATTATGAGAATATCTTGGGCATATGATTTCTTATGAGGATATGCAATGTTGATTTATTGATGCTCACGTTATGATGCGTGCGATGTTTTACAATGCCTATGATGCATATGATGATGATGCTTATGACACACATGATTATAAATGATTGTGTAAAGATATGAATGTGGCATAAAGAAAGTTTGGAAGAAATTCGTGTCTTCTTTGTTAGGCTGCCAATTTCTGATAAACTTGAGAACCTTGAAAGTTTTGAAAGTACATGAGTTTTTAATGTGACATAGTACTGTGAAAACGCGTTCTGGGGGACGGCGATACGTAACGCCCCAGAAACAAATCCTTGAGGGGGACGGCGATACGTAACGCCCCGAAGAGGACAATATTCACCGTGTACTTGATGCCGGTGGGACGCGTTTTGTTATGATTATGATTATTATTATGATTACGCTTATCGGGATTGATAAGTAAGAACTAGTGACGACTAGTTAGGTATGAGCTCATAACCTAGAGATGTGACACGTTCTGGGTGACACCGGTTCCGCCGAGCACCCCCAGATCGATTGTCTTTTAGGGTGATCCCTATGTTACAGTACAATGCTTGGAATGTCACACAAGTTATAGAAAGATGTTTTACATGAGAAGTATATGCCACTTTATGCCACTTACGTGATATTGATTCTTCTATGATGATTAAATGATTTATGCTTGATGCATCTTCATGCATTCATGCTTTATTATCTTTGCATCCGTAACATCAAGACTCATTCTAAAATAGGCGGACCTTGGCTAATTACGTTTAGTAACTTAAAAATGAATTTGATGCATGCTCACTCATTTTATACAATAAACCCAAGGTTCTGAGGACGTAGATGATGACACCTAGATAGGAGGTTACCTACCGAGATTCTTTAGCAAGATTCTCACTCCTCTATCTCTTCTTTCCGTCACGTCTTGAGATGACGACTCGTGGATTTTATGGATTCCCGGCGTGGGAAGTGCACCATGATTGAGCATGGGCTATACCTTTTCGAGGGCCGATGCATTGTTCGTGATTTCGCGTTTGATAGGCGATTCGACATCACCATACTGGCGACGAGGATCAAGTTTTGAGCGTGCCCAATTCCAGATGTGCCTCGTCCTTGGATTGGATACGCCTATCCTTTACGGGATCCTAGCGATTGAGGCTCGCGGGTAGAAATAGTGCACACACCACATAGGAGAGGATAAACCTTCTCTTGTATAGAGGTTATCCGCTTTAGATGCACTTGGGTAGGGAGTTTTCCTTCTCACTTTCTGTAGTAATTTCCTTTCTAATGTACCTTCTTTTCAGTTGTATTTGTTCTATGTTGTACCAAACTAAGTCCCGCTTCTTATAAGTGGGCATATCGTGTTATATATATATATATATATATGCAGTTCGGTTTTCTTGATGATGTGCCATTATCTGCCTTATGTTGTGATGCTTATGAGATATTTGTTATATTTCTTTATGTGCTTCATCATTCACCGGATTCTGTGGCTCTCACTTTGCTTTTATTATTCAAAAAAAAAATTTACCCATATTTTCGCTAAGTAATTTTAAAGTAAAAAGGAGACTATGAAGTAATAGACTAATGATTAACCTAAATATGTTCTAGAGTATTGGGTTAAAAATTAGGATGTTACAAGGTTGCAATAGTCTTATCTCCTATTTCACATGATAATAAATAAGATTAAATCAAAATCAAATTTCAAGTGTTAAAAACTTCAAATTTTAATAATAAAACCTACAAATTATTTTATAGTTTTTGTAACTTATATTAAAACTATTATAATAAAAATAACAAAAATAAGATTGTATATTTTAAAATTAAAAATTATAAAAGTTATTAATTTCCAATTTTTATTATTAATCATAAAATATGATATAATAAAAATAAGTAATATAAATTGTAAATTTTAAAATTCAAAAAACAAATAGATAATATAATAAAAATAACCAATATAAAAATTGTAATTTTTAAAACTAAAAACAGTAGTGTATTCATTCCTAGTAAAAATAGTAAATTTTAAACTAAAATTCCTAAATTATTAAATGTAAAAAAGTCAATTTTTGCATTTTATAATAAATACTAAGAATAAATGTACTCAACCATTTTATTTATCACTGTGCCAATGGAAAATAAATATTAAATCTCAATCCAGTTTCAAGTGTTAAAAACGTTAAATTTTAAAAATGAAAACCCACAAATTATTTTTCAATTTTTCTAATTTATATTAAAACTATTATAACTAGCTTTTATTTTTTAAAAATTATTGTAATTAATACTAAATATTACATGTGGTAATTTTACTTTAATAAAATAAATATTTAAATATAATTAATTAAATTTTATATATTTTACATATTAAGTCTTGTTTAGCTGCGTTTTCTATTTTTTTTGTTATTTATATAATTTATATAATTAATTTTTAAAAATTTATATTTTTAATTAGTTTCAAGAGATTTTAGAATGAAATGGTTGAGACTCGAGTAAAATCTAAAAACATTGAAGAGTGGAATAATTTCAAGATGTTGATGATCAATAAAAATTTGAAATTGCCATGCATTAAAAAAAAGTTAAAAACTACCACAAAAGGCAGGGAACATGGGGAATAAGGTAGGAAATAAAAGAGTAATATAAATTTTTAATAAATTAGTAGATATTTCAATATAAACTATGTTTATAGACTTAAAAGTCGATTCCAATTCAATTAGGTGACACAAAAAATAGTTATATATTGAATTATCTTTATATAATGGTATAGATAAAAATAAATAAAATAAAATTAAAAATTATAAAAATTATTAATTTCAAATTTTTTATTATTAAAAATAAAATCTGATATAATAAAAATAAATAATATAAAATTTAAAATTTTAAAAATAGTGAATTAATTAGTAATAAAAACACAATTTTAAAATTAAAAATTGACAAGATGATTAAATGACACTTCTTATATTTTCTAATAATAGATAATATAATAAAACTAAATAATATAAAAACTATATTTTTAAAACTAAAAACAGTAAATTCATTACTAATAAAAATTGTAGATTTTAAAATAAAAATTCCTGGATTTTTAAATGCGAGACATTCAGTTTCTTGTATTTGATAATAAAAGCCAATATAGTAAAAATAACTAAAAAATGTGCGTTTATTTTTTTTATTCAATGCCAAAAGCTAGAATAGAAAAATAACTTACTATAACTTTTAAAATTAACAAACAGTAGATTACTTAGTTATAAAAAAAACTGTAAATTTAAAAATTAAAAACCTTAAAACCTGTTAAACAAAAGTTTCCTTTATTTTATAACAAAGGCTAGTATAAAAAAAATTTATAATGAGGAATTAAAATAATTCAAAATAACCAAATTTTATAAGAAATAAAAAAAATTCAATTGAAATAATATATTATTTACATTGTGATCAAGGACGTCCTCTAAACTATGTTTTATTGGATCCATAGTTTTTTCTTTCACCATCTTTTCTAATTTGTAAATACTTTTTTGAAGTTTTTTTAATCCCTCTCACTTGAAAAATTTCTCGTTCACTCTACTCTCTTTCTCATTGAGACTGCGGCTCTCCCACACAGCAATATAGATACACTACATATATTGAACCCAACACTATAAACCCCAACCCATCCCTCTCCTAGCACGCTACACACTCAGCGGATTGTAGATGCACGGGCGGAGAATCTGCAGGTGAAACCTCGCCAGGGGCAGGATTATGGTGTCGTCCCATCTGCTGCAAACCACGCTAATAGAAGCAATCATTCCCAAGGCGATCAAACCTCGTCGATGGAAGGGTTTCGCTAATCGTCACTCGCTGTGCAAACCTTGCCATTACAGGTCCGTAAGACACCATAGAAACGTAATTTTTCCTATAATATAATATCTAAAGAGTTCTTTAACTCATGCACCATAATAAAAATAAAAACCAATAATACTCTACACATTATACCATGAGGCTTTATGGAAAATCAAAATGACCAACTGCGAGCTTTTAATGAGGAAGTGAATGCCAATTTATATTTTTTTTACAACATACTAGCTGCATTTTCTTATTAGTTGTTTTAAATTAATTTTATCATTAAATAATAAAAGAAGGAAGAAGGAAAGACAAAAATTGAGATTATAAGAATGCATAATATATTATGATTATTGGTCAACTGTACATTAATTGCCCATAAAATAAAGGTTTGTAAATTTTAGTCTCAGAATATGGAAAACATGTAAGGAATAAGCTATGAAAGACAATAATTGTAGCAAAACAGGAGGGCACATTTGCAAAACGCGGTTCGAGCGAACAAGTCTGGCTCTATCTAGGCAACGGCGTTACTACAACACCAACAACAATTCAACAACCGTACCAATTATATTGGAAAATAGTAATAACAAAAAAAAAAATTCAAGTAAACAAATTGGAAAAGGGAAAGGCCACCGAAAGAGGGCGAAAAAGGCCAAAGGGCCAGCTATAAATACACATCGCCGCTGCTTCGTTTATCTGTCATACAAATCCCATTACAAGAATCGATCTCCTCTCTTCTATCCTTTCATGTCTTTCATCTTCTTATAACACACGCTTCTTCACCCCCCCCCCCCCCCCCTTCTTCCTTTTGTCCCACTTTGGTATCTCCAAGAAAATCTGAGAGAAAAGAACAAAAGGGTGTTTGGTTAATTCGGGGCATGGGGAAGTTTGTGGAGATTCTTGACCAAGGGGTGAGGATTGCCGTAAGGTTCCACTCCAACTGCCCCCAGACAGGGCGCAAGTACTACCACCCTCCGACCCTCTCCGACAACAACGGCAACCAATCTCACGGCGGATCCACCTTGATCGGCAGTGATGTCAAGGCGACGGTGGCTGGCGGGAGCGTTGATAATGATATCATTCTTTATTATGTTTGACGGGGCAATTTTTTTTTTTTTTCCGGTTCATCGATGAGTTGTTTAGTTCTACAAGCGATTGTTTCCGGTCTTCTGTCACACAGGATCACATGCATAAGATTTACTATTTTTTAATTCTCTTTTATGAGTATTGAATACAGTTCTTGTCAGTATTTAAATTTATTTATCGATTGATCCAATGATTCCATCTGTGTTTTCGTGTTGGAGGTGTTTGTAGTTATTGATTTAATTTGGATCCCATTATTAATTAATGCAGTCATGTTAAAATATGAATAAAATCACCGTACTCGCCCTTTGTTTTTATGTAGGATTGTAAATTAAAATCAACAGTCTTAATTACATGACACATTTAAAGTATATAATCCCAACATTACCAAAATAAAAAAAAGTATATAATCCCAAGTTTTGAACCAAACATTTAATCGAATCGAGTACAGCACATTCTCAGGGCTTTTTAGATCAAACTGGATCACTGGAAACCGTAAAACCCTTTAAACAAAATTAAAACCAAATATCAGAGAGGAGGCTTATAGGCACAGATAAACTTTTTTGTTTCTTTTTTCTCAACTTCATGTTATTTTGGTTGCACGAAGTTTAAAATTCCTTTCGGTGGTTCAATTAACTTTACATACTCAAGGAATAAAAGCTCGGAAACGTTAAAATCAAACGAAGGAAGCCAGCAATGGAGTGGTAGATCCGCAATATATCTACAAGGTTGAATGTGAACCTCCCTAATTCAAACTAGCATTGCTGATAAAGTCCGCGTGGAAATAAAGTGGGTTATGGTACGTTTTGGTCAATGGCGGCCTTTAACTTGTTTTGCAGAAGGGCTAATCTAAACCTAACTTATTACCAACTTACCATTTTTTGTGAAAACATATATAATTATATTGTGAAAATAAGTATATCGTTTAGAAAGATTATTACTACAATTATTTTATTTAAAAATTTAATATTTCGACAACGTACCAATGAATTTTATCAATATTATAAATTTCACCTTTTATTATAAATAAATATGCTAAGCTATTAGACAATACTTTTTTCAAAGATATCTACTTTGCCTTTATTACTTTTTATATCAATAAACTAAACATCCTTTCTATTTTTTGTTTTTGTTTTTCATATGTATCATTTTATGGAAGGCAACTCGAACACGAGATAATTAGGTAAGAGCAATAAGCATCTACTACTTTAACCAACCGCGTGTGGATTTATTTTTAGAAGTGTAATACTACACATTAAAAAAATAATTATAGAATGTTTGACATAAATTATAGTGATTGTTGGTTGAAATAATAATAATGTTATGTGCACACCACAACACTATACACTTATGCTTTCATCTACGGTTGGTGAGGGAAGAAGACAAAATAGAAGTATGGCCATGTATTATACATTAATGGCATTGAGGTAATTTTGATAAAATTTCAAAATATTTCTCTCACAAATACAAATTGAACAACAAAATACGTTCACCCTCCTCCCTCCCTCAACTCCCACCTTGTATAAACTCTGGTCTCACACTTGCCAACTAATAAGGGGTATTTATGCCACTTATTTTGCTACAAAACATTAACATTTTGCATAAGTTTTATTGAGCTATTGATATGATTAATTAGGATTTTGATTTATTCTTCATTATGTGATTTTGATAGAATTGATAACCTTTTTTTTATTGATTTTGAGATAATTTATAATTACACCTTATTGCATTTGACTTGTCTCTTTGAGTATGGTTTGTGCACAGGAGCTTTTGATCAAATGTAAAATGTTAAGAACAACGCTGAAAACTCTCTGGAAGAAGCTTAAAGCAAAAAGGAATAAAAGCTATAAAAGCTCGCTCTCAGGTGAGTGATGCAGCGCTCATTTAGCACTGCAGTGCTGGGCAGAGTGACTCCCAAGATTAATTGGAGCAATGCTCTCTAGAGAGCGCTCATGCGATAGCGGAATTGCAATTCACTTATCTATTTTTGGGTCCCACTTTGGGCCAGTTTAAATAGCAGTATTTAAAGAATTGACACAGTTATTTACCCTAGTTTTTGACTCAGTTTAGGCTTCTAAAATTAGTTGCTATTATTCTCTCTCTAATCTTTCTCTTCCCCTTATCTATTCTTTTCTCTCTTAGGGATTTCATTAGTGAAGTTGTTTTGTTCTTTTGAATTGTAGTAAGGATCATTGTTATTATTTTCAGGTACACTTTTAGATTTATTGTTGTAATCCTCCAGAGATGGAAGAGTAGATTTCTTTATTAGTGTAAGGGTTTCCGGATGGATTGAGATGATATTTGAGACCTTTTTTATATTAAATGCATTGATTTTCTTAATTTTCTGCAATTTCTATTCCTATAATTATTGTGGTGATTGCTATAATGTTTATTAGGATAACTAAATTGGCGATAGTTATTTAGGAAAACTCTTTCGGCATAAATTGATAGATCTATTGGTTTATGTTTAGGAGAGAACATTAGAATCAACTTTCTAATTGGCGGTTAGGCTATAATAATTGGTTCATTAAATTATACTTCATCCCTCTACTCCTCATATTCCTCTAACTCTTCAAAATAGATCTTACATCTGGCTCCAAATGCAAGACCAAGTGTGCCGATGGGCCAACTGCGAGCAATTTCATCCTGAACATGCCTCCCATTGGCATCCTGCTCTTTGTATGCACCTAGGCCAAGAGAATCCAATCGACTGATTAGATTAAGATATCATAACCATATCATAGTAGCGAATAGCGATCATATAAATGATCGAGAGATGAGAAACTATGGCATAATGGTCAATATACACCTAATAATAGCGATCATACACACCTTTTATTTCCAAAATGTGAGCCACATGTACACGTAGATAATGGTCAATACACACCTAATAATAGCGCTCATATAAACGAAAACGTAATATATGTGTAAACCATGGCATAACGTGACACAAACTAGATTAACATATCATAACTATATCATAGACGCGACGTCCTATATACATAAAGGACATCCTAAGATACTAAATCTACCAACAATGGTTGGACACACGGTAGTCCAAAACTAAACAAAATTATAGCTTAGCCAAACTAGTCACCAGTACATATCCATCAAAAGATTAGAATACAAGTAGGTATAAGGGGTATGATCACCCTAAAGCTAATGTCCAAAGGAAAACTATCTTTGTGCTTCAACTGTGACCCTCCCCTGATCTAGTTTGTAGCACAACCCCCTTGTTCACGTCTTATAGAAGACTACGAAATACGTCATCACTCTTGTCTGGGAGATGACACGGAAGAAAGAAGAAGGATGAGAAACTTATTCAAGATTCTCAGTAGGGCTTCTCGACTTTAACACAAGTTTCATCATCATCATCATCCCTAGCCACTTCGGTTTTCATTATGAAAGAGATGTACAGGTATGAGATTCAGTTTTAAACTTCTCAACTATTTATCCAAAGTGGGTGTCTTTTAACATGAGTCTTAATGTTATGAATACAACAGGTATCTCATGTATGCATGGCAATGCCTCCAGTGCATAGGTAACACATGCGAATAACATAAGTCTACTCACAACATGAATTTGTAACATTCAAATCCAAAACACAAAATAAGGCTAAGTATATAAGCATGAGATAAGCTAGAGAACTAAAGCAGTAGCAAATAAATAAATGCAGGATAGAACATATATGATGAGTCGAATATTATTTAGCATGCATGGGAAGACAAGAGAACCCATGATAATTTACTTTCTCATAATTGAACCGTCAAGTTCCTTTCTTAACAATCACCCTCTTATGTAACCATTCTAAACTAATCACCTCACATTCCCCGATGATTTTACAATCATCACCAAAGCTTCACCTCATCGATTGCCTAGGATAAGCTCAACCTAACTAGCCACTGCTAGATTTAATATGGGGTAATAGAGGGGGAAACACATCACTTCCTTGCCTTAACTTAACTTTCTTATTATGAGCATGCAACTTCCTTGGATCCCCATTCATAACCTTTAATTCAGGAAGTCTAAAAGATCACCTCTCCTAACCTTTAATTCGGGGAGTCTAGAGGATTATTTCCATATGCTTTATGTCACCTTAACCTTAGCATGTTATTTAGAGATGCAAGTATATGAACCTATCACAACTTATCTTTTAACATTTCATGCTCATAAAACACGTAGGTTATGCACCTCTATTATTCAAACATAATCATAACATGCCACAATTCATCATGTAATTGATCACATAAGCATGCATCAAATTCTTTGCATATATCCATAAGCATGTCATCAATCAATATCTTATAGCAATAAACATGCTCCTACTCAGTGTATCGGGGATCAAAGATCGGATTCAACTAATGCATATGTTATGCTCAACAAGATATATACAACATACTAAAGATCATCATTTTCATAATTCAAAATTCAAACATGCATAGTCATCAATTCATATTATTTCACATAAATCGTTGGGGATTGATCCAGAAGAATGTATTTCTTTAAAACACACTCATTTGCACATTTCTGGGCCTGGTAATCGATTACATGAACTAGTTATCGATTAGATAAAAATCAATTCTCATGACTTATACAAGGTAGAAACTCAAAGGATAGGACAACCCATCTTTAACTTCATTTATTTTGAAAAAGAGTGACAAATATAACTAGGTTTGGGAGTTCAAAAAGAGGGTACTTTAGCTCCAATAGGAAAATCAAAGTCAAACCTTCACAGAGTCATCACTGAAACTACCCACAAGTAGACAACTTGAAATAGGGAGGAAGGAATATGCAACACCTACGAGGATGGAAACTTAAGGAATCATGACATGCAGAATAGGTTTACTAGAAGAAACATGATCAGGCCATTCACAAGGAAACTCGAATATAAGCAAATGCAAGAAGGCCACCAAAGATTAAAAGGGCATGAATCAAGGAGTCGCAGTGATTCTACATGATTGTAAACTACAAAACAAATGTGTGGAACCAAAATTAAGAAACACAACCAAAATCCTACCATTTATCGTATGCTTAGCTCGAGTGTTAGAGCAGGAGGTTTCTTTAGCATTGATTGTGAACACTCGCCTTTGGCATTGGGGTCTAAAAATGGCATTCAATCATGGGGACTTCACATTGCAATCTCGAATCATGTGACCAGGCTTGCCACACCTAAAGCTCATTTTTGGCCAGCTAGACAGGGACGGTCGCCATGGTTCTTTCTATACTTTGCTCATAAAACACTTAGGTTATGCACCTCTATTATTCAAACATAATCATTGTCACAACGTACCCGGAGGGCGTCGCGATGAGGATGACAGCCGATTTTAAAATAAAATAGGAGTCACCACCAACTTTAATTTTGGTTAAAACTGTAAAACCTTTTGATTTGCAAACTGGTTTTTTAAAAGAGATTTGTGGTTCGGGAGTCTGATTATGATTAAGGAAGAGTAGAAACTTAATCCCACTACACCCCTAATACATCCGTATAAATACGGTTACCCTAGAGCTTATTATGCAAATTGATTATAATTTTATAATATTTATTTTTCCCCATAAAGTATGACAATTACATATTTACAAAGAGATAAAGCTAAAAAAAACAAGAAACAAAGGATACATTTTATGAAAAAAAGGATTTTGGCTTGATAGTTGTTGGCTATGTCGACGTATCCTCTGGTGCAATGAGGAACTCAAAGCCACGTTGTTCTGTAGAAAATGATTCTGTGTTGAATTGATTTTATTAAAGAAACTAATTTTAAGAAACTAAAACCCACTTTTGCACAGGATTTAAGATAGTATAAACTATACAATAAACCCTTACATTCTTGTGAAACTTTGAGGATAGCAAGCCATACATCAATATCACAAGTTGTTGCGTGGATTTTAAGATGAAAAAAAGAAGTGTGTTGATTGGTTTTAATTTTTTAAAAAGAGAGTATTTTTTATTATTATTAAATAGAATGAAAATATTTTGACAAGTTCTAATTTTAATGAGAATTGACGAAAAAAATAAAATAAAAAAAAACACATTACACAACTGATTTAAGCAAATAGATGAACACATGAAATGAGTAAACTAAAAGCAAAATTAATTTAAAAGCACAATTACATAATTAATTTAAACAAGACACATAAACCTGTAAAATAACTAAATTACACAAAAACAAAAACACACAATTAAACAAAACATCTAACATAATTAAACTAAAAAAAAGTCCTAATTATTATTTTCTTTTTTTACCCTTTTTAATAAGAAAAATCAAAGAAATAATTAAATCAATCATTTTTTGTTTTGTTTTGTATAATTAAATTACCTTGAAACTAATTTATTCAATTTCACTAGAATACTAAAAAAAACTAAAAGACACATCATAAACTCTTTTTCTTCTTTTTTTTATAAATCAAAATGATCAAATATTAATTTTGAACTAAATAAATAAAATCTTTTTGATTCATTTTAGATCAAAACAAACCTACTAACTAAACCAAACAATTGAAAATCTAATTTATAATAATAATAATAATAATAATAATAATAATAATTTAGGGAGTGAGGCATGTCACCACATGCACTCCCCACTCACACACGCACATATACACTCTCATTAACACACTAACACAATCTATCTCTCGCTCACTAATGCACACGGTATCTTTCACATACACACACATACACACAAAAATGAAGATAAAGAGAGATTGAGAGAAATAATGAGAGAAAGAGAGAGAACGAAAAGGAGAATCAGCCGAGGCTGGAAGCGGCTTTGAGCATCGACCGCACGGCATGGCGTGGCACGGCGGAACGAGCATGGTGGCCTCACGGTCGGCGGATTGGCTTCTGGCGCTGAAAGGAGGCTCTGTTTGCGATGAGGTTGAGGTGGGAAGAGGAGTTCGCGTAGCTAGACGTGGAAGGGGAGGCGGAGTGCAACGATGGTTGGTGACGGTGACCGGCGGTGATTGCAGGAGAAAGGAGTTGATCTAAAGTGGTGGTGGTCATGTTGTGATGGGGGTGAAGGAGAATGACCAATGGCGGTGCACATGGAGGAGCTGATCGTGAACTTCGGAGGGTCTAGGCTTTGAGGCAAGGCAGGGGTCGGGTGGCTGGAACGGCTGTGAAGAGTGGCAATGGTTGCAGATCGGAGGACCAGCAACTAGTTTACAGTCTCCGCGGTGTAGAGGTGGCTGTTCGCGACCGCGACAATTAGATCGGAGGGGAAGCGTGCCATTTTCACGATGATGATGGTGATAGGTGAGCAGAGGAAAAGTTGGACACAGCGAAGAGAAAGGAATCGCGCGGTGGAGAGAATATCGCTAGTGGTGGCAACGTGTGGACTCTAGGCCGAGGACGGTGAAGACCGGCGGTGACACACAGTGGCAGTTGTGAGTGGTGGAAGGGAAGGTAGTAGTTGAAAGTTTGAAGATAATGATGATGGGAGGGTGATGATGATGTAGTGAGACCGCAGCTGAGGGAGGAAACCACCGCGGCCTCTTCCCCTTTCTCCTTTTCTTGTTTTCTTTTTCCTAATTTCTAATGATGATGATACTGTTGTTGTTACTAGACTTACCTTATTACTGGATTATCTTGTTGGAATTGTTATTGATTTCTTTCCAGTTCTCCTTGGATATGATCTCCGTTTGCTAGCTGATGAGTGTATCAGTATGTAATTTTCATTTTTTTTTTTTTTGCTGATGAGTGATTCAAAAGTTTCTTCTTGATTCAAAATTTCTGGTGATCTCCATATTGTTCCCCCCTCTTTATTCCCGTCTTTGCTAGATGTATATGGTGTTCCTTCGGTCCAATGGAATTATTGCTGAACAAATTTTGAGGTTGGCTGTTATCATGAAAAGGCAAGGAAATTATGCTACTGGGGAAATAGGTGATGATGGTGTCCTTTCCTATTTGAGAAAACAGTTAAAAAGAAAAAGAAGGATCCGATGCTTTTTTTTAATTGTTTTTATTTATTTATTTTTTGGAGGAATGGGAATCTGGGGAATCCAACGTTCCCTTCCCTTTTTCTTTTTTAATTTTTTTTTGAATTAATGGGCCAATAAAATTGTGGGCTACAACAAAAATGACAATAAGATAAATGGGTTGGACTCTTTTTCTTTTCTCTCTTTTTTTTGGTGAAAATTAGATAAAAAGATAAAATATCCGCACAAAATATGGTGTTCACAATCATAACATGTTATAATTCATCATATAATTGATCACATAAGCATGCATCATCTTCTTTGCATATATCCATAAGCATGTCATCAATCAATATCTTATAGCAATAAATATGCTGCTACCCAGTGTGCCAGAAATCAATGACCGGACTCATCTAATGCATATGCTATGCTCAACAGGATATATACAACATACTAGAGATCATCATTTTCATAATTCAAAATTCAAACATGCATCGTCATCAATTCACATTATTTCACATTAATCATTGGGAATTGATCCCAAAGGATGTATTTCTCCAAAACACACTCATTTGCACATTTTTGGGCCTAGTAATCAATTACATGAGCTAGTAATCGATTATATAGTTCAAATTTTCAATACAAACAACATTCAAGTTGTTGGTAATCAATTATATGGTGCCTGTAATCAATTACCAAAGTCAAAAACTCATCCCTAGCGCTAAAAACATCCTAGTAATTTATTACAGTGTGTGATAATCGATTACCAGCAACTCCAAAAGTTGAAAAACTAAAGTTTTAACACCATTTAAGTTGCCCTTTCATTCTAAAATTATTCTAAAACATCATTCCAACATTTCCTTTGAAATCATACTCACATTTTTATGAATCAAAACAAACTCTTCATAAAACCCTTTTTGGGCCATAAACCAAATTTTGGTAGACTTTAGGGGTCAAAATGTAAAGTTTCTCATAATTTGATATTTGACAAATGCCAATACTTCTAAAACTTTTTCTAAAAATCGTAAATGGTATTTTGAATACATGAACACATTTAAAATCATTACTAACTCTAATTAAGTCTTTTTGGCCAGAGTTCCATAATGATAGTTTAAAACATAACTTGCCATAATTTGCAAAACGATTCAAACTAATACTTCTAATTATTCTTTTAAGCATCTAAGACACCAAAAATAGTTTTTACAACAATTATTAATGATTTTTACACATAGAATCAGTCCCAAACAACACCTTACAGATTTAAATGAGATCAATCAGTAGCCATAATTTTAATTTCCAAAAGCTTTGCAAGTCACATTTTTAATCCTTTCTAATTACTAGTTTTTCTCAAAAACTATTCTAAGATATAGAACACACTTGAAACTAATTTATCTCGTTGAGAACTTAAATATAAATGCCAAATCAGTAGCAAAACTAAGGATTTTTTTAATAGATTTCTAATCACTTGGAAATCACATTTTTACTCTTCTTGGGTTCTAAATCTTTCAAAAATTCTTTGAACATCCTAGAAACAAGATTCAAGCCTCAAAATAAAATAAAACTAACTTCAAAACTCAAAACCTTATAGGACTGATATATATATATATATATATATGTATATCAAGATATGTCCATGATCAAAATTTTCATTTAAGATAAAAAAGGCAAGTCTTGAGCTTTAGAATTTAGGTGATGGCTAGAATCATAAACATGCTATGCAAGTCTCATTTTGATCTTTATCATTATAAGGTGATGGCTTGGAAATATAAATATGATGTACATGACTTGAAATATAAATATAAGAATGCAAATTCATTTTAAGTGTTTAAAGTTTAGGTGATGACTTGAAACATAAACATGTAAGACTTGAAATATAAACATGAAAATGCAAGTCTATTTTCTTATCTTCAAGATTTAAGGTAATAACTTGAAATATAAAAATGACATGCAAGGCTTGAAATATAAACATGAAATGCAAGAGCTCGAAACATAAACATGAATGCAATCTATTTTTATATCTTATTAGGCTCCAAACTCAAGACTTTTTAAAGAATGAAACTCTTTAACCCCAATCAATCTTACAAAATGGAAATGAGCTTTAAAGTCCATCAATATCATGGTTCTAAGAACCTTATTTCTTAGACTTACCATCAAGCTTAAAAAAAAAAAGAAAAACAAAAAAAAACCAACATCCCATTTCTCATATTTTTTTGAAACCAAAAATCAAGCCTTGAGCTTTAGAGGTTAAATATATGATGGCAACACTACCAACATCAAGAATCCTCATCATCAAGCTATGGTCTTGACCATCAACCATCAACAAAAATCAAAAAAGAAAAGGAAGAATAAGAGGAAGAACTCAAAAATAAATCCCTACCAAGTGTGTTTTCTGTTGCAAGAGTGGAAACTTGGTCTTTTGCAAAGAAATGAGAAGAACAAATCTTCTCTTGGAGCCAAGAAAGTTTCGGCCAAGAGGAAATAAAATGAGAAGATGATTTTTCTTGTGATTTTGTGTTTAAGAATGGAAAGGATATGTGTTTGGGAGTTGATCTAGGGTGGAGATGTGGTGGTTTGATGTTTGTAGCTTGAAGGAACAACAAAAATAGGGGTTCTTGAAGGTGAAGGGGAAGAGGAAGAAGAGAGTTTAAGATGGAGAAAATGAGAGGATTTTTGACATAACTTGATACCCAAGTTGTGACAAAAAAAAATAATGGTAAAGAATGAGAGAATATGTGTGTAAGAGAGTTGAAAAAAATCAAAATATGAGAGGGAATTAAGGGAGGGAGGCTGCTGCTATGTGGGACTATTTGGGGGGAAAATTTTCATTTTTCATGTAGATTCGGACATGGTTTAGAGATGGATTTAATTAGGTAAAAGGTTAGGGATTAGTAATTATTTGTTTGGGTTAGTAACCAAGTGTTTAAGGCTTTCAAAACATGATCAAAGAGTGGTCGTACACACTTAGTTGAGTTAAATTCAGTTATTTTAAAATTGAAATACCAACATATTTCCTAAACTTAAGGAAAAGAAAGAGAGAGAAAATACTTTTTTTGGTTTTTCATTTTATGTCACATGAGTTCTTTTGAAAAAGAAAGGGATAAATATTTCTTTAAGCAAAGTTGGATCTTAATTAATCTCAAATAATTATTTTGACTCAAGATTAATAAATAAAATTGATTTATCTTTAATTAAAGTATAATATTGCCTACGTTTCCTTAATTACTTAATTAAGTTCATATAGCACAAACTAGAAGCAAAAAGGTAATTTTATACAAAAACTCTCCGAGACCACTCGGACTTTTCCAAATATCATGCAACACTTATAATTAACATTTTGAACTCCCAGGTAATGACCGAGTTCAGTTGTCACTTAATCCTGCCTTAAATTACCTTAGGAGTATTTTGATAATTTCGCGCACGGAAAAAACTAGGAATTGAGGTTTTCACCTCTAACATCATCCATAACACAGTCAATCTCCTTCAAATATTGTACTAACCCCTTGAGGATAACCTGGATCGGCCGTCCTTGATTTCCGGACAAAAATGACCTTAGAGGTATTTTGGTAATTTGTACATAGAAAAATCGAGGATTATGATTTTCGCACGGATTGCTATCTAAACCTCGTATGTCCTCATCTTAATATTAAGTTACCCCATTAAGGATGGTCTGAACTGGCCACCCTCGATTCTCATGCAAAAATGATGTCAAGGGTATTTTGATCATTTTATACAGTAGGAAAAATCAGAACGTTACAATAAAGCCATTGCTCTATAGCCCTCAATGCTACACTTGATTCAATAGAGCCTCAAACCTTTGATCACATTATAGGAACCGCCGCTAACTTCGCCTACACCACCAACCATTGAACCTTGCTATGATAGCAACTTATGTGGGGTGTGCATAAAATTTAACTAAGCAAGAGCCCACAAATGACAAGATCCTCATTAAAGTGCTAACTTGCACTAAAAGAATTCTCTAAACAAATATTTATTGCTTCCATATATGTTTGAATATAATCCAAAGCCTCTTATTTATATAGAAGTGGAGCTCCTTACATTTGCTAAATAAGCAATGTGGGACTAATAATAGGAGAAAAGAAGCAAATGACATAATAATCGTATTACGTGCTCCTCATCCCATAAACATTGGATACAACCACTAGTACACTTTCTCAAAGGAATTTATCAAAAATTGATTTATTAGCATTCAAAACTAAGCTTTTGGTATGCTTCTCTAGGGTTTTAGAGCTTGCAATGACAAGTTTTTACATCCACTTCAACCGACTCTTAAATTAAACGATGACATGTAGGTATTTTTCTTGGAATGAGCAACTTAAAAGCTAAAAATATAGACTCTTAGAAGAAAAATGCCACTTAACATTTTCTGATAAAAATACTTTTTCTAAAATTTTCCCCTAAAATAACTTTTTTATTTTATTTTATTTTATTTGTCAGCAAGCCATCACATCGATTTCTGGGATTGTATTGCAGTCAAAGTCATTGAATTTGACACTTCTGAAATAATCAGATCCTGGATGCATGTGGCCACGGATGAAGAAAAGATAAAACAAAATATTGACGGTCTATTGTAATTTTTGATGTGATTAATTCTAACTGAAAGCGAAAGCTTGAAAATCGGACATGCATACGCGGAATACGGTTGTCCGGTATCGTCATAGATGTGGAACGAACAATCCTCATCGTCCGAATAAATTTAACAATTTATTAATGGTATAAAACAACCCGATCACCAGCGTCCCAATTTGAGGCGCGGACCACTACGAACGTTTTCTCCAGGAAGATGGCTGGTAGTGTCAGTGGTAAGAGCCAATCCCCCCGAACAATAGTATTATGTTCACTTAAATGGACCACACTTCTTAATATGAATAAATTGACAGATAATAACTGAACTCTGAAAGCTTTTGAATGCTAAAATTTACGGGATCTAATTGCATTTAAATCACCATTCATTTCGATTTAAATTGTACCTTAACACTATTTTAGACTAAAGCTAATTTGTATCATTGCAAAATGTGATGTTGAAAGGGGAGCATTTAGTACGACCTTCGCTAAAACAAAAACATACATAAAATAGCATGCCATTGGCCATTGGGATTGGTTTACTTGAAGGGATTTAAATAAGGACAATGCATTCCCTTCAACAGAGTTCGAAACCCTCGTTGCTTTGCCGTCCTGCTTTATGGTCACCCTTCAACAGAGAGATGCCGTTGATTCCCCGCTTGCCCCTTGGGTGCCTGTGGTCTTGGAGTGATCCATGACAAAAAAAAGAAAAAAAAAGAAAACACTAATAACTCGTAGGATAAATACATGACATGAAAACCACATCCATTGGACAAGTTCAACACCATCCAGGGAAGCAGAAGACACACTGCTTGCTTTCGCCGAACAAAAGGCAGAGTAGTAGCAAGGTAAACGCAAACAAACAACTTAAAACAGCAAGGCTCCCTATGGCAAGGCCAGAAACAATCCAAGATTAGGATTCTCCCTCACAGAATCACAGTTAGTCATGACTACAGAAAGCAATTTGCGCCACCATTCTAGTTGCTGTCTGAATCACGCTTCCGTGCCAAAAAGAAGTACATTGGTGTGAAAATTTCTTTCCTGAAAAGGTAACATTAGCAAGTCAAGTTTCTGACAGTCTTCAAAAACTGTCATAAACTAGTTTTAACTAATCCCAATATTTGATTCAGAAGTGTTTCTGTCGGAGCTCAGATGCACTCACAGTGGAGACCTTCCAGAAAAGACATTACCACATACATATACAGCACTGTACATGGTGTTAAGAACATCCCACTTTCAAATTGGAAAAAACATATTCATACACTAAAGATGCAGCTACAAAATGACATCAATAGGATAAATGCAAAACTTACTTTCCACCTTCAACTAGTCCCTCTGCAGCAGTCTCTAGGAAATCTTGAACCCTTTGACTCCCTTTTGGAGCCAGTCCAACAAATTCCAGAGCCTTAACCTGCAAATAAATAAAATTCATGGTCCAACAGCAAACATTAGGGAATCAAATCCAAAAGATATCTGATATCTGAAGTAAAACAAAGAGTAGCTATGATTTTCAGTAACAATACCATGTTTCTGGTAAAAAATCGTCCAACAGCTGTGAGACGGAAGCTACTAAGTGAGAAGTGACTTTTGTCTAAAGGCATGTACCAAGGAAGAGGAGAATCAGCTGCAAGATCTTTTGACCATATTACCTTTGAACATGAAAAGAGTGAATCTCCCCTTAGCCAACTAGGTTGTCTATATTTTAGATACTGAAATAACAAAATTGTGAAAGGTAATAATTAATAAGAAATTAATGTTCACCTCAAAACCTGCTTGCTTTAGAGCTTCAAGACACTTTGTGGTCAACCTAACATCAGGAAGCCCATTACCAATCTCAATTTCTGCCTGCACCAATTAATTTAATCTATTGAATTACCAACCTGGAAGAGGCTTCAACCAATTCAATTGATAACCTCAATATAAAATCTTTCAATTCCTCTTTATCATACCTTTATTTTTTGATGTTCTTGGTTACTGGGATCGAAAGAATCGGTCATGCACCATTCATACGCAGCAAAACATTGGCCAGGCTTTAACACTCTATAAATCTCTTTATAGCAGCCATACTACCCAGAATTTCATAGGAGGTAAGTGTCAGACAATACAAAGTTCACCATTTTTGTAGATTCACAGTTAATACATGCACTTCATGCTGTTATGCATGGAAACATTGAAAGATGGTTCATAATACTGGAGCATTTACAGGTGCTATTGTAAGTGAGTAGAAAGCTGCAGCAGGGAAAAAGAAGTAAGAATGTGAAGTGAGTATTAAATACTGTCACATACAGCATCTGGGGCATGGCAGGTGGCTTCAATCGCATACACTGCATCAAAACTATTGTCTGGAAATGGCATTTTCATGAAGTCAGCCTGCATTATCAAATATGATAATCATCTCAGCTACAATTTTAAACCATATCGTTTTATTAAGCACACATTTTTCTTAATTTAAAATAGCTTTCTAGTGAAAAGCTTTCTCTTTAGGATTTTAATTATAACCTTTGTCTGAACAGAAGATAAGTCAATCCAAACAATAAAATATCCAGCATAACATACATTTGGAGTAGAAAACTTTTATGAAATATTAGAATCATGTGTGTTAAAAACTAGCAGGCCGCACACTTCAAGAGAACGGAAAATAATTACCTTGACAAAGTTGCAAGTCTTGTCCACTCCAGCAATGCGATTGAGTTCCTGTTAAATAGCAAAAACTAACAAGTAATCAAAGTACTTTTGAAAATTTAGGAATAGAAGAACACCACAAAATAAAAGTTCTGGGGGATCTAGAAGGTTTATTCCAAGACATATCTTTTGGAAGAAAAGATTTTCTTAAAGAGGAGGTCTAAATGGTCATGTGAGGAGGGAAGCTAATGGATATGAGGGGTTGTGATAGAAACCACAAAAAAAGAAACAGAAAATGGGATAAGAAATTGATATCTCACTGAAGAGAAAATACAGAGGAAACAAAATGCAGAGAAAGCAGAGGAAGCCTGGACACTATAGCAGTCCAACTCTCCCAAAGCCTAAGCCAAAGTTCAACCTCCCCGTTCACACACCCTCCCTCGGATACATTAGTCTCACACCTCACTCCCCATGCTAACTCAGCAAAGTTGGTTACAATTGTGTGCCCTCCACTACTGCCTATTCTCTGTGTCTATTTCCCCATTTGCCCTTTCTTTCATGTAATCTAATAATATGTAGGTTCCTAACAGGTTGCATGGGGGATATGGCTTTAGAGAAACAAATGCAGAGGGTAAAACTACATTAGATTTCATAAGATTTCTCATTTACACTTTTGATTGTACTATATCTAGTACTTGTTTAAGGAAATGGGAAGAGCAACTTATAAAGCTTTTGTTTGTTATTTAGTATTTTTCAAGTAATATCATCTTTTAATTAAATATGGAAAATCGACACAATTCCTTCATCGAGAAGGTATTTAAGAATTGCCCAACCTAGTAGAAAACTAAGCAGGAGAGACTTCATGCATCAAATATGGGAGAACTGTAATAAATACATTACAACAACAACAATTGAGCATTGTCCCACTAATGTTGTAAATAAAGCAGTAATGCTTAAACGACAACATAAATGCTAAGTGAGAGGGCTGAAACAATATTACAAACAACGATAGCTCAACTACCTACAAGGCTATAACAGCCACATACAGATAGTTCAATGCATAACTATTTACTCCTAAAAGTTATTGTCTCAATGCATTATATCATCTCATGACACATACCTTTCCTCTTGTTATCTGGTACTCATTGTTATTCAACCCTGTAATTGACGTTGAGCTACACAAATACACACTCAATTTTTGTTAAGCAGTAAAGGTAAGGCCAAAAGGAAAGGAAGTGCAGTTCACCTAAATCGAGAAATTTCTCTCAATGGTCCCCCAACTCCACATCCAACATCCAGAACCTAAAACAAAAAGTAAAAAAGTTCAGGGGCTTTTAATAAATAACCACAGCTAGCCAAGTATCAGTCTGCTATTTTGTTATATTGAACATCAAAACCTTCTGTTCAGGCTTAAGGCCAAGTTGTAAAGCAAGGAAATGCTCATGTCGCTTGATGCTTTCTTGAAGGGATTCCCCTTTCCATCTGAATGAGAAGAAAATTATCAGCATGTTCAACTTAACAGCAAACTCTTCAATTTGAAGGTGTAGGAAGCAAACTGACACCTGTTTGCAAAATGAAAAGATTCTCCCCAGCCATACTCATAAAAGCTGGTGACAAGATCGTAGTATTTGTTAACCTGAAAACACATGCTGACCTTATGATAGTCTTTTCACAGATAATCAAGTTGACTATGACTAAGACTGAGAAAGGGTATTCCCTAACTTCAACAATCGCAAGCTATAAACAAACACCATTTGCGTGATAGAAAGCGGATAGCTTAAACGAAAGAGTCTATAAAGGGTGGCTTAGTGCACGAGGCTCCCATCGGGTAGGATCTAGGGAGGATGGATATACACAGTCTTACCCCCACTTTGTGGAGAGACTATTTCTAGGATTTAAACCCGTGACGTTTAGGTCACAAAGCAGCAACCTTACCATTACACCGAGACTCACCTGAGATGTGAAAGTGAATGGCTTAAACGAAAGAGTCTATATTCATCAATTTTCTTTTTTAATTCTTTTAAAGAAAAAAAAAGGAGATTGCTATAAGTTAATCATCCCAACAAGAACTTGGCTTAACAACCAATCTAACTCACTAGATATCCAAAACAATAGTTTGGTTATCGTTTCAGTGCCATATCAATGGGATGTCTTCATTAAAATTGTGAATAATGTGATGAGACAATCTTTTTCTTTGTTTTTTTATTTTTTGAAGAAAAAATGTCTCAAAATCTTCTTGTATTATAATCATTTTAGTATTCAACAAAAATTGCTTCTCCTAAACTTAATAAACACTATATGTTATTGGTGAGGCAAGCCAGGTAGTGTATGCATCTGAAAGAAGGTTAGCACTATATGTTATTGGTGAAAAAGGGGGAAAAAAAATTTGACCGCTAAATCTTATTTTTATCTCTCACCATATCAGTGTAGTTAGCTTTCCTCTCTTCCTCTTCACCTCCATGTAAAAGATGATACTTCTCATACCTGAACGATAAGATCAATAACATAAAACATGATTACTTTTCCATATAGAAACAAGGATTCTCCTTCGGTAAATGAAATGGAATAGAATTTCTTATTTATCAGCACCATCAATTTGCTGTAACCAATCAGGGTATCTCTTTAATCTATATATTAAGGGTTATAAAAGCAAATAATACAAAGTTAAAAATGTATATGTACATACTATCTGATTTTTGTTGGCAACATAACCAACTGCAATGCAGAACATCTTCAACAACGTGTTCTGTTTAGCAAATATTCTATTCAGAGCAAAATTGAAAAAAATCAACAAAAGCCCATTCTCAATTAAATATTATACCCCAATTGTCATAGTCACAAGCAGTAATCAACAACTTTATTGCAGAACCCAGGGACCAGAGGGATCCTTCAATTTCCATCAAAATTTCTCCCCAAAAAAAAAAAGGATTTTCATGAGATAATGCCATCATTTTTGTTTTACTAAATACCATCACTGTCAGATCAACCGAGGAGAGAAAACAAAAAATACCAAAACGAAAAATAAGAAAAAACACAGTGATTAAAGCAAGTAACTCCACTCCAGCACTTCAGGGAAACCGAACCACAGTGCGAGTATCAAAACCATATAATTATATAAAAATAATGACAAAATACCCAAATTGATCAATCATAAATATATATTGGGTCAAGTTAATGCCGCAGACTTTCAAAGTCCCAAATTGATCGCACATATTTCAAAAAATTTGGTTCCACTGTCTAGTGAAAAGGGGACAAATTGATCACTTCGTACACAGTATATAACTGTACAGAAAGACCAATTTCTCCCATTTCTCTAAAATGACCAATTTGTGACTTTCAAATTTTGCAAAACTGGGTTGTAGTTTAAGGAACTTTGAAAGTTCCGCATTGGTCCCTCAGATTTAAAAAAAAAAAAAAAAAACCTATACAGTGAAAGAAAAGGGAATAAATTGATTACTCCATACTAGTTTATATAGTATAGATACAACGCATAACTGTGTGTCGGAATCAATTTGTGACTTGCGAATTTCTGAAAGACTTAGTTGTACCTGATACAATTCTAATGGAACAATTTGGCTATTTAGTCAAAAAAAATTTAATGAAAAAATAAAAAGAATGCAATAGAGAAGGGAGCAGCGTACTTATCAACAGCATCGACAACTTGAGCTTTCTCAAGCTTGCCGCCGACACCCGATGCCAAATCCATAGCAGAGCGGCTTCGTTCAAAACGACGTCGTTCTCGATCTATACACGGAGAACTCAGAATAATAAATAAAAGCAAAATCAAAATAAAAACAAGAAATGCATATCGAATCCGAACGAGAGAGTGAAGTGCAAGATGCGAATCCCAGGCATGCAGAAACACGACGAATGTGAGGGGGCAGAGAGACTAACACGGAAAGAAGGCGTAAGGAAGAGAAAGAACCCTAAGGAAAAGGGGGAACCTGTTGAGATATTCGTGCAATGAACGAGGGAGGGAGGGAGCTTTATCGTGAGAAGAGACGAATGAGAGGTGACGATAATAGGGAAAGAGGAGTGTCAAAGCGAGTGAGTGGCAAGGGAAAATAATTTCTGCTCCAGCAGAAAGAGCTTTCTCTTTTTCTCCAGATGGATCTTAACCCTTCAAATTCAAAATGGATGAGAGGAAATGTAATAGAGAAATACATGGATTGTTCCGATTAAGTATTGACACAAAATAATTCTTACTCCAAGTGCACACTAGAAAGGCTCGAGCAGGGGATTCGCTGGCTTGTGCACACTAGAAAGGCTCGAGCAGGGAATCGCTGGCTTGTGGACGTATGCGCAGCAAGAATACTGGGGAAGGCACGTGGTGGGGACCACAACCCGGGAGCAAAGATTGAGAAAATTTTCGCCAGTTTTTTTTTTTTGGTGCGAAATTTTCGCCAGTTTTATATTGAGAAGCCGTCTCCCTGCTTAAAAATTAGTAAAACCCTACACTGGTTTACAGCTGTTCAAGATCTATTCATATCGAATTAGAATTAAAAGTTAAATAAAAAATTTAAAAATTAATCAAAATCAAAATTAATGGGTTTAAATTAGTTTTTAATTTATGAAAATCATAACCAAACAGATAAGTTTTTAATTCTTATTTCCAAAATCGAACCAAATCTAATCGAATTGATAACATATTATATCAATAATTTTATTTATTAACTAGATTATTACTCATCAAAATTTTCTATTCATATCTAAATTTATCTCATATTTTAACTCAACATTTAGCCTTTTCAATTATACATTAATTTTTTAATTTAATCAATATAATTTTAAGTTAACACTTCTATCATTTAACTTATTAGTTAATTGTATGACATATTAGCATAAATTTTAAAAAGACAAAACTTCCAAATTCATCCTTCTAAAATTTCACGTCGACTAGATTGGTCCCTGCAAAAAAAAAAAAAACTCTCAAATTGGTCCCTATAAAATTGAAAGCTGGCCAAATTAGTCTTTATAAAAAAAATCTCTCAAACTAGTCCCTGTAAAAGGGAATTATCCGACAGTTAGTCCTTCTTGCTTGACTTATAAGAGGGACTAATTTGGTCGATTATTCAATTTTGTACGAACTAATTTATTTGATTTGAAGTTTTTACAGGGACCAATTTGAGAGATTTATTTTTCAGGGACCAATTTATCTGGCTATTGAATTTTGTAGTGATGAATTTTGTATGACCAATTTGAGAGTATTCTTTTTACATGGACTAATTTGGTCGATGCAAAATTTTAGAGAGACTAAAATGAGTGTTTTGTCTTTTAAAAATTAGCTTAGATCTTATAATTATATAGTTTTATAATAACAATTACTCCAATTTAATGGTATTTATAATTACTTTTTTATATTTTATAAATTTTATAGTAAAAACCAAAAAAACTGAAACAATCCAAACTGATTTAAATAGGTTTAGTTTGTTTCAATTCTTAAAAAATAATCAAATCAAACTAAAATAAAATTTATTAATTGGATAGGTTAATTTTTACCTCAAAATCGAATCAAACCAAACCATAAACTGTAACACCCTCTCAATTACAACATCATCCTTGAGTCATGAAATCAGACTTGGGATTTGTTATTTATAAATAAGCGGATCTTGCTTAAGTATCTATAGCATATTTGAGTGAGTTGTGCAATAACTATTTCGTAGTTCTACTTAAATATATAAAAAGAAAATAGAATAGTTGGAGAATACATATTCGAATACATGAAAAAGCTTTTCTATGAGACTAAATATATATCTGTCTTCTTAAACATTTATCTACAAAAAAGTGAAAATGGTCTTCAGCCATTGAGCTATTCTGAATTAGGCACTTCTAGCACGAGCAGTTTCATTATTCTTTTGAGCTATTTGGAGACAACACGAGAACGCACAAACATAGAGAATGAGAATTATGAAATTTTCAGCAAGGTATTCCAAAATATATAACAATTAATGTCATTGTAGTTGTCCCAGCCACTTCAGTTTATTTTTAAAAATGTGATCATGCATTAATACAATAAAAATTCATTTTAAAGTTTAAAATCATCCTTTCAAATAGGTTTCTTTCAAAGTTCAATCACTTAATTCACATATATCACAATATTCAAAATCAAAATAAATCAACATAAGTAAATAAATCATAATAATGAAAGTATGCATATGATAAATGCCTACTTTAGGGTAATAGACTACTTATTAGAACTAAGCTTATCCATATACATGATTATCTGATTTACTTTATTCGACTCTCACACAGTACTATTCCTAGTAAAGTTTATTTTCCCTAACTCATAAGTGGTCAAGTTTACTTTTCATAACGATTTAATCTTTATAAGTGGTCAGGTTTACTTTTTTTTGGCAATTTAATCTTTATAAGTGGTCAGGTTCACTATCCCTGGCGTTTTAATTTTTATAAGTGGCAAGGTTTACTCTCCTGGGCGATTTAATATCTTATTTATTCCGAAATACTTTAACAACTCATGTTTCATGCTCCATGTAGTATGCACAGCATCATAATCATATATTGTCATGATCCGATCTGGGAACGTGACCGATACGTGAAGGTCTAGGTTCCTACATAAGCCTTTTGGGTAATGTGTGTAACACCCCAAAAATTGTTCAAAAATTAATTTAAACTTTATTAATGAGAATTCTAAAAGTCTAGAAGACTTAGCGATGATGAGGACGACTCAATGGACGAGTTGAAAAGAAAAATTCGGGTCGAGTGTGAATAGTAACTTTTCGGGTTCGTATATCAATAGTAACTCTGGAACCAGGACCAAGAATGACCCCAGGGCTAGAGGGCAACTAAACCGGAAGACTGAGATAGAATATTGGGCTTGGGGCCCATATAAAGATATGTTAAATTTTCCAGGTATGGTGTTTTACCCATTTGATAAAGTTTTGATGTGCAATTTTTAACACCATAAAGGTGACTTGGAGACCAAGTAAACACTATCACATCTTGCCAAGTGGATGCCATGGATTAAAACTTGGCATGCAAGTTTTAATCCTGGCCTTTCATTTATCATAATTTTACTTGGGGACCAATATCTTATCCATTTAGTGAAATTTTAGTGTGGGATTTTAATACCAAAAAAGTAACTTGCTTACTAAGTTAAAGTACATTACTTATCTTGAGCCAAGTGGAAGGACAAGATTCATTTTTTGACTAACAAATCAATCCTAGTTATTCATATCACTTCTATTCCAAAAAGAAAGAAATAAAGCTTGAAACTAGATAAATACTACCACCAAACTTAAGATAAACACATCACAACCAACCTTATCACTCCATCATCATCATTTTCGATTAAAGAGTAAGAAAACACAAACCTCCATTTTTCTTTTTCTCAAAACCTTAACCCTATTTCAAACCTTCAAAACCCTAACTCAAAATCACCAAAACCCCAAATCTCCTTCATAAAACTTGTTCTACTCATCATAATCTACAAAACAACAAATTAGAATTTGAATCCATCACTATTTCCCAACTTGAGATATCACACCCCACTGTTAAAGAAAGGGTTTAGAGTTGATTTGAAGAGCTAGTAGTGAAGGAAACCATTTCTGGAAGATCTTTTTGAACTAGAAGCCTATCTCCTTCTTTCTCAATTATGTTTCTGAAAGTTATTTACTATTTGAAGTTGATATTTTTTATTTTATTGTATGGCTACGCATAGATATTGATGTGTTTAAAAGGGCAGAGTAGTTTGATGTTGTTAGAAAATCATCTTTACGAAAACAAGTTTCAAACTAAGCTACTAGAATCTTGAGTATTTCACTGGCAGTGAGTGTTTTATGATTTTTCTTAAGTATTTGTAGATATCTTTTTGAGTTGAAATTTTTATATAGTGAAGCTAATATATTAAGGCATTTCCAGTAATTTTCTTGGGTTAATTTGAAGACTTTTACTATTTTTGGAAAGTCAAAGTCTAAAATTGTTAGGGTTGTTATTTGAACCATAATTTTCAGACTCACTCGGTAATCAACTCGGTCAAGGTACTGGGTCACTAGTTGAATCGAATATTCTTAAATTAATATATAAAAATAAAAATTAATAAATATTATATATATAAATAATGAAGATTATTAACAAAAAAAGTTGCTAGCCCAGTGGTACATGTACTCTATCATTTCTTTATAGTCTTATACCACAGGTTCGAGTCTTGCCATTGGGAGTTTTGAAGAATTTTATATAATTTTAATACAACGAAGCATATATTATGTATAAAAATAATGACATATGTTAACAAAGGAAGCAGTTAGCCTAGTGGTTGAGGCGCTGCTTCCTTCTTTCATAGGTTGCAGGTTGTGAGTTCGAGTCTTGCTGGTGGGGGTTTTGAAGGATTTTATCTAATTTTAATACAACAAAGCACATATTATATACAAAAATAATGACATATATTAACAAAGGAAGTGGTTAGCCTAGTAGTCCTGGTGCTACTTCCTCCCTTCACAAGTGTGCAGGTTGCGGGTTTGAATTTGACTAGGAGGTGTTTTTGGAAATTTTTTCAGAATTTCTTTTGGTCAGTTTGTGAGCGGTTTGAAAGACTGATTCATGGGTAGCTTGATAGCAACTTGGTCGGCTCACTCTGAGTTTGATCAAGCCCAGTTCAGTGCATGTCTAGTCTGATTAGAGAACCGAATCGATCCATAGATTGGTTAACCAGTTTCCAATCCGAATTGACTGGTCCGGTCCGGTTTTCAAAACTATGGTCTGAACAGCTAATTCTAAAGCTCTAAATTTGTCTAATTTTATTACTATATCAAATGATCAAATTTTTCTTTGAAGTATTTACAAGGTGTAAGGCTCAACCATAAATTTTTATAGAATTTATTTAATTCATTTTCTATGGTGATAAAATTAGGGATTTTAGTTATTGGCTGAAATCAGGTGGTTACTGACCACCGAATTTGTATAATTTTGTTAATATAGCTAGAGAGCTTATTTTGCCTTGAAATTTTTACAAGACCTTGGGGACACATTAATGTGTCTTGGTAAATTTTTGTAGCTCATTTATATATAGTTTGACACTACTAGAAACTCACGGAACACAAACAGGATTTACAAATAGGTTATTTTTTCGTTTGTAGGGATTTACAGATAGGAAAATGGAAAATTTGGATAATTTTTTTTTGTAAAATGTGGGAGATCCGTTTGTAAATCTGTCTGTAACTAATAGCGCAAAAACCCACCACGTGGTACGTAATAGATACAGACGGCACTTATAGATGGAAAATTTTGAAATTTTTTTTTATTGTTAACAATACAGATACATACACAGATGGATAATTAAAAAAATAAAAAATTACAAATGGGTAAATCTGTCTGTAATTTGAAATTACAAGCGTGTATTACACGTGCAAAATACAGAAGTTAAAATCTGTCTGTAATTTGAAAAATTAAACACAGCATTTCAGTTTTCGTATTACAGGTGGATTTTACCATCTGTAATTCGCGCATGTAATACACACTTGTAAATGGAAAAATTTGAACGCATTTTTCAACCATTTACAGACGGATAAATCCATACAAATTGACTAATCATTTGTAAAGCTATTATAAATTACAGACAGGAATAAAAATCCATCTATATTTCTTATAAATGAAGAAAAAACAAATGAGTCATACCTGTTTATACAACCGTCTGTAATGATAAAATTCGTCTATAACGACTTAAAAATCTATCTATAAACCCGTATGTGTTCTGTGAAAAATCTTGTAATGTGATATGTGAACTAAATGTGTTAATTGGATTTGAAATCTCCATGTTGAGCTGAAAATGTGCACATGCCTCTAATTGATGATATAATGGCATTTGATTCAAGTGTGATGCACATGAATGCATGCTATAGACTTTAAAGATTGGTTTATGAGGAATGAATGAGAATTACTTCTGAATGAATGTCTGTATGTGATAAATGCATGCATTTAGAAAAAGAAAAGTAAATGATGCATATATGTGACAAAAGAGAATGTATAAACTTCAATTATGCATGTTCTGATTTATGGGCAAAACAGAAACAAGACTTATGTTGAATGAAGAGGAAGGCAAAAGAGGAACTTCCCTAGAGATATTATGAGTCGGTAGATGTATTGGCTAGCAATAGATTTGTGTGAGATTCAAAAGGAGAAAAAATGAAGTCTGATAATCACGTATAGGAATGAACTCAGTCCTAATAAGCAGTCTATTATGTAACACTCTAACTTTCAACACAATACGCCTAGGATGTATAATGGTTAATCGTTAGTTGTTACTCTTTCATCTCAGAACTTTACTTGATTTTTAAACTTTGAAAGTATGTTTATGGTAAATATGACCCCTTTTTTATTTGAAAGACCAAACTATGAGCCGTTCATGTATAAGTTATAGTGTATAAATATTCATCATACTAATAATAGTACATCTCATCATCATATTCTTAACCATCCATCACATGACATATATGCAAATCTACAGCAGGGCATGTCATAAATTGAAAACGTCATCATAGCATAACATTAACTGGAGATATCATATTGTATAACAATAACAATATAGAGACATTCCACAAGTATAACATAATAGATGGATTAGGTCCACCAATAGTGGTTGAGCATACAATAATTCAAAAGCTAAGCATAACTATGATGTAGCCAAACCCATTGTGGGTGCATGTCTACTAAAACTAACTTATGATTATGCATGAAGATGAGACTACCCCTAAGTGAATGCAAATAGGAAGGACTATATCTTTGCTTCCGCTGCGCCACTCTAATCCAGGCTAAAGTGCAACTCCTACGCCGGCATCTCAAGAAAGTCCACAGACATCGTTATCAACCTTATCTGAAGACTAGATGAAAAAAAAGAGAGGAAGTGAGAAACTTATATAAGAATCTCAGTAGAATTTTCCATTTCTATACACGTGTCATTGTCATCGTCATCAGGAACCTCGGGTTTCATTATGAAAACAGTGGACATAAATAAGGCTCATTTATTAAGTTCCAAGTACCATTAATTGAGGCTTATGTCTTTTAGCATGAATCTTAACGTCAAGAATGTGCCATACCACATTATGAATGCATGTTAATACCTTATGCAACATATCATACAAATCATAGTAAATTATCATAGGATAAGGAACTCCAAACATCATAGCATAACCCTTCCTCTTTAATCTCTTAGGTAACTTAACTTTCTTATTCTCTTCTAAATAGCCACCCTAATACTCTCTCCTCTTGAGAGTTCTAGGTTATGAGTTCATACCTAACTGGTCATCACTAGTCTACACTTATCCTCTCGATAAGTTAAATTCTTGACTCCCAGGGTGCAAGATAGGGGGTATAGGATCACCTTTCATAACCATTAATTCCTAGAGTCTAAAGGATCACCTTTTTATGTCACCTCCTATAACCATTAATTCCTGGAGTATGAAAGATTCCCTTATTGGATCGTCTCTCATAACCATTAATTCCTAGAGTTTAGAAGATCATTTCCATATGTCTTATGTTCCCTTTAATCTTATCATGTTATTTAGAGATACAAATATGAGCATATAATTATACTCATCATCATAACTTATCATTTAACATTTCATGTTCATAAACTTCATAATTTTTCCAAGTCTACAAATTTGCCAGAAATTTGGCAGCATAACGGTTGGGAACGAAGCTTCCCTAAATTTGCTTCATGCCATAGAATACATCAATCATGCATCTCAATCATTCGTATATAATCACAATATGTCACAAATCATCATGCAATTGATCACACAAGCATGCATAACATTCTTTGCATATATCGATAAGCATGTTATCATTAATATCTTTGTAAAAGTAAACTTGCTCATATCTAGTATGCTAAAAATCAAGGACAGGACTTAGCCAATGCATGTGCCATGTTCAACAAGATATATACAATATAATCGAAATCATTACTTGCATAGTTCAACCATCAAGCATGCATAGTCATCAATACATAATCTTGCACAATTATTGCAAGTCATATAATTTCCAGCCAAATCATATGAACATAGCTTTCATAACATATCAATCACATCAATAAGACCAAGTTGTTGATAATTACACTTTGGCCCCAAAAGGGGTCAAAATTGCAATTTCTAAGAGTGCATGGGTCAAAGTGTAAGTTTTTCAATTAATGCATTTTCTCAAACTAATGATTCTCAAAATTAGTTTACACTTTTAAGAGACCCATACCACTTAGAAATAATTTAAATTCATCATAAAAACCATTTGTGCCATTGGCCATATTTCGTTAGATTTTAGGCGTCAAAGTGCAAAAGTTCACATCATAAAAACCATTTGTGCCATTTAAATTTTTTAAGTTTACACTTACCAAGTGCCAATGCTTTTAAAACTTTTTTTAAACATCATAAATGGTATTTTGAATGCATGGACACATTCAGAATCCTTACTAACTCTAATTAAATCTATTTGGCCATCATTCCATAATCATAAGTTTAAAGCACAATTTTTCGCATTTTGCAAAACGGTCCAACCTAACACTTGTAACTATTCTTTTAAGCACCCAAGGCATCAAAAATAATTTTTACAACAATTATAACTAATTAGCATGTGAACAGTTCTATATAGTGCTAGAAAGTATTAGAAAATTAGTTTTTAAAGCTTTCAAAAATTACATTTTTAACCCTTCCTAGTTACTAGTTTTTCCTAAGATGCTAAAAGATAATTTTAACAACAATTATTAATAATTTTTATGCATATGAACAGTACCCTACAATCATGAACAGTACCATAACAGTAATGAACAATGCCAGAAAATTAAAATTTCAAAAGCTTTGGAAAAATTACATTTTTGACCCTTTCCAATTACTAGTTTTTCTCAAAAGTCAATCTAAGAAGACATCTACGACATATGAAATAATTTTTAATATATTTTTGACCACGTGAACAATTCCAAACAGTGGTGACCAATGTCAAATAGTGCCAAAATTAAAATTTCTAAAAAGCTTGAAAATTGCATTTTTACCCTTTTTTAGCTACTAGTTTTTCTCAAAAACTATTCTAAGACCCTTAAAACACATGGAATGCCAACGTGGGGTTAGTTCACTTGGTCAAGCCTTCCGCTCCTGCAAGCTAGGATTTGGGTTCGATTCCAGGGCAACACGTTGGTAAGCAATATATAATCCCACTGTAAATCCTCGCTAAGGTTGTGGTCTTCCCTGGCCTTGCGTGGGGGCAAACCTTCCCTTAATCTAAACTTATTGTAACCAAAAAGAAAAAAAACACATGGAATCATTTTGTCCCTCTTAGAAATTAATTATTATTATTTAAATTAGTAGCAACACTTAAAGTTTCATAAATAAGGTATTTACTTATTTAAAATCACATTTTTGCTTCTTTTAAGACTATTTCTTTTAAAATTTCTTTGTACACTCAAAACATAAGATTCAAGTCTCAAAATAAAATGAAACCAGCTTCAATCCCAATAGTTGGACATGGCCAAAATATGTATATATATATTTGTCCATGATCAAAATTTCCATTTAAGACCAAAGGGAGCAAGTCGTGAGCTTTAGAAACTTAGATGATGACTAGAATCATAAATATGCCATGCATCTCATTTTAAGTGTTTAAAAATATAAGGTGACAACTTGAAAATATAAACATGATGTGTAAGGCTTGAAACATAAACGTAATATCCAAGTTCATTTTTAAATCTTTGAGATTAGATGGTGACAATATGAAATGCACGACTTGAAATAAAAATATGAAAATACAAGTTTATTTTTTTTGTCTTTAACATTACAAGGTGACAACTTGAAAAATAAATATGATATGCAAGACATTAAAACATAAACATAGAAATGCAAGACTTGAAATATAAATATGAATACAAGTCCATTTTTACATCTTATTAAAGCTCAACAACTCAAGACTTTAAAGAGTGAAACTTGCAACCCCATTAATCTTAACAAAAATGAAAATGAGGTTTAGAGTCCTTAATTCCCATGGTTCAAAGAACCTCATTTCTTGGACTCATCATCAAACTTAAAACAACAAGAATCCAAATGAGCATTTTTGAATCCTTTTCTTTTTTTTAAGAAAAATAAAGGATCAAGCTTTGGGCTCTAGAGGTCATGAACATGATGTCCTCATAATCATCATCAAGCCATAGTCTTCAACTCCAAAAGAAAACCAAAAATGAAAAGCAAAGGGAAGAATAAAAGAAGAACATGAAATAAAATTCCTACCAAGTGTTTCTTGGTTCCAAAATGAAAATGCTTGATCTTTGCAAGGAAAAAGAGAAGAAAAATCTTCTCTTGGAGTGAATATATGTTTCGGCCAAGAGGGAAAGAAATGGGAGGAAGGATTTTTGTGATGTTCTTGTGTTTGGGGATGAAAGCTTGAGTGTTTTGGGGATGATCTATGGTGGTGATGTGTTTGTTTGAGGTTTGAAGCTTAGATGGAGAACAAAAATGGAGGTTCTTGAGGTTGAAGGAGAAGAGGGAGAATTTTTTTTGACACAACTTGGTGAACAAGTTGTGACAAAAAAGTTGGTGGTAAGAATGAGAGTGTGTATGTGTGTGTTAGTGTTTGAAAAAAAATAAAATACGTGAGTGAATTGGAGAGGGAGTGGCCAAAATGTCGTGGGGGCTAGGTGGGATTATTTTTGTGTCTTGTGTGGTTAGGATTAGGATTACGGGTAGGCTTAGTTAGAGCAATGGTTAGGAATTGGTAATTTAGTGTTAGGACTTGTAATTTGGTGATTAAGACTTTCAAGACAATGTTAATGAGTTGTCTTGCATACTTAGTTGAGCTAAGCTTGATTAATTCAAAATTTAAATACCAACATGGTTCCTAATCTTTAGGAAAAGAAAGAGAGAGTGTGTAGTTTTTATCGTTTGCTTTTGCATTTTGGTCTTATAAAGCATCTTTTATTAAGAATGGGCTTAAATTTTCCTTAACCAATCTTGGCCTTTAATTATCTCAAAAGAATTATTTTGACTCAAAATTAATTAATAAAAATAATTTATCTTTAATTAGAGCATAATATTGTCTATATACCCTTAATTACTTTAATCAAGCTATTAGCATTAACTAGGGGTAAAATACTAATTTTACGCAAAAACTCCCTGGGACTACCTAGATATCATATATCCCCTCTAATTATCATATCCAACTCTCAACATGGTTACCAGGCCTGGTTGTCACTTAATCCCATGTTAAATTATCCTAGTGGTATTTTGGTAATTTTGCATATGGAAAAAATCAGGAATTGAGATTTTTCACATCTATTGTCATCCAAAACACATTTAACCCACTTCAAACATCAAACTAACCCCTTGAGGATAGCTAGGGCCAGTCGTTTTCTTGATTTCTAGGAAAAAATGACCTTAGGAGCATTTTGGTCATTTTGCACATGGGAAAATCGGGGATTGCCATTTTCGCATAGATTGCTACTCAAACCACATATAGTCTTATTCTAATATTAAGTTACCCCATGGGGAATGGCTTGGACTAGCCGCCCTTGATTCTCGTGAAAAAATGACCCTAGGGGTAATTTGGTCATTTTGCCCAGTAGGAAAAATCGAGGCGTTACATTACTCCCCCCTAAAAAAGAATTTTGCCCTCAAAGTTCGTTGGCTACAAGTAAAGTAGGCTTCACTGTAGCGTCATTGGCTCCAATTTCCCGGTTAACTCCTTCCGTATTTATTTTATTCCATGTCGCTCTCTCTATTTCATCTGTCTTGACTTCCTTAGTTGTGCAACATCTCCATGTATGAATTGCAATGTTGAGGATTCAAATCTTCTCTCAATTGTGCTTATCTTAGCTTAAGACATGACTGGGGTTGAAATCATATTTCCTAACTGAGACACAAGAAGGATATCATGAAAGGTTCGATAGATATGGGGACAAGACCATTGATAGACAACTGACAAGACATTTTTCATGAATTGGAAGAGGTCAAGGAATCCAATGTAGGTGAAGATGTGCACGAAAAGGGGGGGTTAAATAATGTATTGATCTTTTTTCGAATTTCTGAAGCTTCTGAAAAGTATTACTATCAAGTATAAAACTTGAAGTGCAGCAGAAATAAAGTTAGTGGCTTCAGAAAGTTACTTTCTGATCCTTATTAATTAAGAAGCTTAGTATTAAACGATATACCGTAAAAGATACATGATAGAGATAAAGTCAATTGATAAGATAAATAACCAATAAAGGAAAATAAAAGAGATTAAGGTAAGGGAGAAAGAACACGAGGGATTTTATACTGGTTTGACCAACATGCATACATCCAGTACTCAACAACTGTTGAGGTTCCATTATAACAACAACTTTCTCAACATGAGAAAGTACAGATGGATAGTATTTTCATTAGCCTTCCCAAGCTATCATCCATTGGTTTCAGAAATCGCTTGTAACCAAGGATTTTGAGTAGTTTTGTACTAGCCTCTCCAAGCTAACATGAGTAGTCTTGACTCTGACCTTTCCAAGCTAACCCGTGATTGACAGGCAACTCCTTCAGTGCATTGTTAGTATTCTTTCCCTAGCCTCCCCAGGCTCCAAGTAGTCTTGAGTCCGGTCTCTCCAAGCCTAACTGAGTAGTCTTGACTCTGGCCTTTCCAAGCTTAACATGAGTAGTCTGCTCCAGGCCTCTCTAAGCCTCAAGTAGTGTAACGCCCCGATTTTTACCTGCTGTGCAAAATTACCAATATGCCTCTAGGTAATTTGTGCATGAGTTTTGAGGCCGAACAATTCTCAATAGAGTATTTTAACATTAGAATAGCGTCATATGAAGGTTGGATAGCAATTCCTGTGAAAATTGTAAATCCCAATTTTTTTCGTGTGCAAAATGACCAAAATGTCCCTGAGGTTATTTTTACCCGGAAATCAAAGAAAACCAATCCCAGTTATACTCGAGGGGTTAATTTAATGATTGAAGGGGATTATATGTGTTATGAATGATGATAGAGGTGAACATATCAAACCTTGGTTTTTTCCATGTGTGAAATTACCATAATACCCCTGCGGTAATTTAACGCTGGAAATGTAACATTCCCAAATTCATAACTAGGATAAATATCAATTAATCCTATTTAGTGACTTAGATGAAATAGAGCAAAACCAATAGAATCTAGACAAGTGTTTTGAAATATAACAAATATTATTAGAATATTCAAGTGTATCTAGAGAAAAATGCAAAGAATCACAAAAATGCCATCATTTAGTTGAATTACGAAAATACCCTTACTATGTAAATGAAATTACCAAACTACCCTTGCTTTATTAATAAATGACAAAGATACCCTTACTCTATAAATGGAACTACAAGAATACCACTGCCATTGTCTAATTACAAAAATATCCTCATTTTAGTTAAAGAAATTACTACAATGCCACTACTTTAATAATTACAACAATGCCATTGTACAAATCCCTAGACTTGTCTTTAATCAAGAATAAATCTAAGCCATTGGATTAAAGTAATAATACACAAATTTATTCATATACATCATGTGCATTCTTAACCACATATATGTATATAGACAATCCCATGCTAAAAATTAAAAACACCTATTAAAACATAAGGTCACATGATGTAAATCTATGATGCATTCACGCATTAAAAGTTAGAAATTTTCCACTAACCATGCATGCCCAACAACATCATAAAACATGAAGCATTTTCTTGCCAAAATTACATGTTTGCATAAAACATAGAGCATTTTCATCCCAAAATTTGGCCAACATGCTTGCAAAAATCATGCCCCAAGAATTATTTTTCTAAGTGTTTCTTGTCTTGATCTTTACACTATAAATACCCTTCAAACTCTCTGCTATTTCTTACATTTCCAAGAGGCCTTAGCCTGCTTTGCAAGAGCTACATCCTCTAGCTCTTGTAAGATAAATACAATCTTGCTAGTCTTCAAGCTTTAGAAACTCCCTAAGTTTTCTTTCTCTCTTATTCTTCCTCTACCATTCTCTTCATATATTCTCCTTTTCAAAGACTTATCTTCACTTACTAAACTCATCCAAACATGTAAATTCTAAGCCCAAACTTTCACTAGCCTTCACAGGAGTCACAATCTTTAACCATAGTGAAAAGTATCTTCTTAAGTATTCAAAGTTTTAGAGCCAAGATACAAGGAGGGTCATCCACTACAAGAACTTTTGCTCAAGCTCAAGGAAGAAGAGAAGGACTCTTTTTAAGACCCTACATAAGAGGTAAGGATTTCTTCCTTATTTGTTCAAGCATTATTGGTTTCTAACCTTGTCCATGGATAAAATGCCTCAAGCTTGAGTTATTGTCAAAAGTTTTGAATGATTATTTGTAAAATATATTTTTAGATAGCACAATATATTTTATTATGTTCTTAGCACTTTTATGATGTTATAATACTTAAATATAGCTTAAAAAGATAGCACGTGAAACTTGATTTAATAAAGATTACTTGAGACATAAGAATGGTAGGTGCTAGAATTTCTGGTTGATTCTAGCAGCAGGCACTTCGAGATGTAATGATCATAAAATATGAAGTATCTCGAAATAAAAATATTTTTACCATAAACTAGACTCATTATGGAAGATCTCCATAAAGAATCACCCAAAATGAAGTTCTCTAGCTCAAGATATAAATTTTCAAAGTTAAGCCAAAGACTGAAACTCTATATATGACCTTGCAGTAGTAAAATAAGTGTAACTCACTATATAAAAATCCAAATGGACTGGTTTCAACTCTTTAGGAAAGCTAACACATGTAGGAATACACCTATGTATATTATGCATAATGCTTTGCACCAAGTAAATATAGAATGAAAAATAAATTTCTAGGACAGTGCGCTGTGAGAGTGCAGTTTGAAAAGGTTCTGACTAAGGAAAGACTTGGTATTTAAGCGTGTCCATTGTAACCCACCTCTCTTTCCTAGGAACCATCCTGTGCACGGTTTACAATTGGTTTACACTAGTGCCAAAATTTGATGAGTTAGGAATCTATAACTATCTTTACTTGGCTGAGATAACAAGTATATAGAGAGCTACAAATTTTCATATAAAAGATGTCAAAACTATAAATAGAAGATTCAAGACTTATACAGAGAAAGTTTTAAGAATTTAAGTTGCAATAATCTTCATGAGGAAAAATATATATATAAAAGTCATATGGAAGCTTATATATACAGAACCTCTAATAAATATTTTGAAGTGCATTAGCTGAGCATGGTCGTTAATTTCTGGCATACTATGTAACACCCTAAAAATTATTTAAAACTTAATTTGGGATTTACTAGTCATAATTTCAAAAATCTGATAGTTTTAGTAATGATGAGGACGGTCCAACGAATTTGTAAAAAAAAAAATTGTGAATAGTAACCTTGTGGGCCCTACGAGCTCGTTGGGACAGTCGAAACCCTAGAATTGAGATTTGAAATAGTTAGAAATGAGGATTTTATACTTAGAATTAATTTTCAAGCAATGTCTTATTAACCGGGTACAGTGTTTCGCTCGTTCGGCGGAGTTTCGGTGTGCAGTTTTTAATGCCGTACAAGTTACTTCGTGGATAAGTAACTTTTACCAACCACTTTATGCCAAGTGGATGGCAAGGATTAAAACTTGAAAAGTAAGTTTTAATCATGACCTTTGATTTATTATATTTTACTCGGGAGCCAATAACTCATCCATTCGGTGGAATTTCGGTGTGCAGTTTTAACATCGGAAAGGCTAATTGCTCCCCAAGTTAAAGTGATCCAATTATCTTGAACCAAGTGGATGACCAAGATCCATTCTTTGACCAAGAAAACAATCCTAGCTATCCATTTTACAATATTTAAGAATTCTCCTTTTACATTATTATAATTAAGCTTCCTTTACAAGCTTGCTCACAAGATAAATACAAAGCCACCACCCTTATCACCCCACCATCATCATTTTCGGCCAAGAGGCCTAGAAACACAACCCTCTGTTGTTCTTCCTCTCAAACCTCCATTAATAAGCTTCAAGCTTTAAAAACTCTAACTTAGAGTCACTAAAATATCGAGATTCTTTTACAACACTTGTTCTACTCCTCATAATCTATCAAACTAACCGATTTGAATTTTATTTCCTCACCATTTCTCACCTTCATACCTCATATACTACTGCCTAATGGAGGGTTTGATGCTATTTTGAAGGCTTTGAAGTGAAGGGAATCATCCTTGGAGCATCCTTTGGAGTCAAGATCCCTAAAGCCATCAAAGTAGGGTTTTTGAACCTCTTCTTCTTCAAATATGTTTTTCTATGTTAATCACTGATTTAAATTGATATTTTTAGTTGTCTTGGTTGATGATATATTGATATTGATGTATTAATTTTGGTGGACTATTTGGATGATTCTAGAAATCATTTTTGTCAAAAGGAATATTAGACTATGCTGCTGGATTTTCGGATTTCTTCTGGGCAGGTTATGGTTCATGAATTTTCTGATGTATTTGTAGTAATTTTTATGAGCTATAAACATTATATGTTGAAGCTAACATCCTAAGGCAACTCCATGATTTTTCTTGGGTCCTAAAAATGAGTTTTACTATTTTATAAAAATAAAAAACTGAGACTATTCTTGAGTTGTCTGGACAGCCAATTCTGAAGCTCTGAGTTTGTCTAATTTTGTTACCATACCAAATGATTGATTTTTCCACTGAAATTTCTACAGGATATTGAGAACATGTCAAAGTCCAACCATGAATTTTTGTATGATTTGATATGATCATTTGATAGGGTAATAAGATTGGAACTTTGGCTGTTGGCTGCATATAGGGGGTTTCTGGCCTCCTATTTTGTTGAATTTTGTTATCATACTTAGAGAATTCTTTTAACTCCGAAATTTTTAGAGGATCTTGGGGACACATTGAAGTATCTTGGATAATTTTTATAGCCTTGGATTTCATGGTTTGAAAAATGCAAAATAATTTGTGCTATAGATGTGTGAAATCTACCATTGTGCTGAAAATGAATTGATACTTTGAGTTGATGAAATAATGACATTGGGTTCAAGTATGACATATATGAATGCAAGCTAGTGACTTTAAGAATGGTTTGAGGCATGATTGGAATCATATTATGAATGAATGTGTATATGTGCCTCATGCATGCATTTGGAAAAGAACAATGAATGATATGTATGGTGGCAAAAGAGAATATATGAACTTTAATCGTGCATGTTCTGATATATGGAGAAAACAGAAACAAGACTTAGATTGAATGAGGGGAAGGCAAAAGTAGGAATTTTCCCAAAATACTGAGTGTGCCTATTCTGACATATGGAGAAAACAGAAATAAGACTTAAATTGAATTAAGGGAAAGGCAAAAAGAGGAACTTCCCCTGAGATATTATGAGTCGGTAGACGTATCGGCTAGGAATAGAACTGTGTGTGATTCGGAAATAGAAAAAAATGAAGTCTGATGATCACATATAGGAATGAGCTTAGTCCTGATAAGCAGTCTATTTCCCTTGTGTGGTGTGATCCACTATAAATGCCATTTGGTATAAGCTATCTATTGTGGAGTTGTCCATGGCAGATACTCGTTGGGTATAAACTATGTCTTTCCTATGTCAATGAAGAGCGAAAGTTGCACTAAAATGAGTTTTACAGCACGATATAAGCTAAGTCTTTCCTATGTCAATGAAAAGAGAAAAATGCACTAGATTAAGTTTCTTGGCCACGAAAAGAAATGCATAATTTATTATTATTTTTGCATATAAGTTTACTTGATAACGTTTGCAAGAATGAAATCTGTACTTATGTTTTGGTTGTTATTTTTGAATGTCTGCTTAGGATGATTTACTAGATGCTTGACATTATAATACATATGCATTAAGTGATTGATTATTAAAAGCTACCCATTTCGGAAGTATGATTTGGAACTTTAAAAATGAACCATTGGTATGAAATGCATGATCACTCTTTTTCTAATAAACCGAAGTGGCTGGGGCGATGACGCTAGTATGAGTGAGTTTTTGGAGAGTTGCCCTACTGAGAATTGTATAATTTTCACCCCTATATGTTTTGTGTTCCCGTGTCGTCTCCAGGTTGATCCAGAGAACAATGTAGTTACTACGTGAAAGAACTTGGAATTACAGTTGTTTAGTAGTTGATATTGTTATTATGTTGTATATAGTCATAGGCATATGTGTATGTAAATATAATAGAGAATGTATATGTATTACAGCTCTTAGAAGAGCTTCCTTTTGTACTTAGCTATGTATTCAATAAATATTGTGTTTCTTTGTTATATATTTTAACCAAATTACGCTAGTTATTACACGATCTTATCGCATTTGCTATAGTTATTTAAGAAAGGTCTGATAATTTATAAGTAACAACTTGCAAGTCTGATGTCATGGCTTAAGGATGACGTTGTACTTGGAAGGATGTTACATACTGGGTAGGAGCATGTTTACTTTTCAATGAAATATTGATGATAACATGATTATGTGATCAATTATATGATGATTTATGGCATGTTGTGATTATGAATGATTGATTTAGATGCATGTTTAATATATTATATGACAGGAAGCAAATTTGGGAAAACTCCGTTCCTAGCCATTATGCTGTTAGATGTTCACCATGTAACACCCCGATTTTTCTGTCCGAGGGAAATGACCAAAATGCCCCTGAGGTCATTTCTTGACCCGAATTCGAGGGTAACCAACTCGGTCGTCCTCGAAGGGTCAACTCAATGTTTGAAGGGGATTGAATGGCCTTTGAATGCTTCCGGAAGCGAAAATCTCGTTTTCCGCAGTTTAGGGTCAAAATGACCAAAATACCCCTATAGCGTTTTATGCGGGTTGAAGTACCATTTGAGCCCAAAAATTTCCTCAGAGGTTTAAAAACATGTTTTCATGTGTCTAGAGGTCTCTGTTCAAGTCCCGGTGGTCCCGGGCAGTTTTAGTGCAAAATTACGATTTTGCCCCTAGAATAGTATTTTTGAGCTTAATGACGTAATTAAGCAAACCTAAGCAATATTAGGCTCTAAACGAAGATTAATTAATTTCCCTAATTGATCTAGAGTCAAAATAATTTATTAAAGTTAATTAGAACCTAAAATTGCTTAGATTAAACTTAAATCCCTTTTTAGAACTCAAGATTCCTAGTCTTGGAATCTTGAATAGTGTTTTCTCTCTCCAATTCCTTAAATCAAGGAAGTGTGTCTAGAGTTGTTTAGACTCTAAATTGAGGATCTAACTCACTAATGGTGCAAGACCACTCCTTAATTATGTCTAGACCACCCTAATTATCCATTTTCCTTACCTAAACACTTTCTTACAAATTCCTAATCTTAAGCATAATCAAAGATACACCTAAACACAACTCTAAACCACAATTAAAATGCAAGAAACTCTCCTCCCTTGGCTGATGCATTTCGGCCACCTCTCCTCCATTTGACCATATGTTGATTTGTTTTCTCACTCAAAGAACCATGCTTGAAGCCATACCTTGAACCATACCTCACCATACTTTGAACCATACCTCACCATGCCTCAAGACCATATTATCTCACCTCATGGAACTCATGGATGCCTCCATTCTGCACCCTCATGGCCGAAACCCCTTCAGCCACACACACACTCCATTTGCTTCATTCTTCTATAAATAGAATGCCTTGAGGAGCTTGCACCACTCTTAGATCATTTGCTAAGTTTAGGAACACTCAAAGCTTTTCTTTTCTCTCAAAGTTCTAGTGTTCTTCAAGTTCTTCAAAGTTCTTCATCTTCTTCATCCATCTTCAAGTTCATCACACCAAGTAGGGATTTTCTTTCAAGTATTCCTTTCTTTAAAGTTCTTGTTCTAAACTTTATGTTTACAGTTTCTCTTGATTCTTTTTAGAACTTCTTTTCTTCTCCTTTTTCTTTCTCATTTTCGGCCATGGGCCTTGAAGTTCAAAGAAATGAGAGCTTGATGATGAGAGTTTCATGATGATGTTCATCACTTGAAACAAACTCTAAAGCTTGATCTTTATTCTTGAGCAAAAATGTTCCTAGTTTTTCCTTTCTTGAACTCTTGAGAACTTTAGTTTTGATGGTGTTTTAAAATGGTTCTAAGGACTCAATGATGAGGTCTCATGATGTTGGTGTTAATATATCATCAAGATCATGGACTCTAGAGTTTCAAAATGTTCTTTTGTTCCTTGAGATTTCGGCCATTTCCTTTTCTTTTAACATGCAAAATGTTTTGATTTCTAAAAATGTTATGTTGAGTTCTAAGAACTCTAGACTTTACTTTATCTTGGTTTGATGAGTTTGGGTTGAGGTTTATGTTCCTTTAAAGTCTTATTAAGAGCTCTAGAAAGATAAAATGAACTTGCATAATTTATTTTATGCTTGCATTTATATTTACATTCTTGCTATGCACCTTTACTTTCAAGCTATCACCTAAGAACATAAAGATTAAAATGGAACTTGCATCATCACTTAATTTAATTCTCAAAGCCTTTCTATTTCGGCCTTAAAGTCGATTGTTGTTGGGCCTAGAGCACTAAAATAAAGAACTGAACTTGCATTATCACCTAATTAATTTCTCGAATGCATATCTATTTCGGCCTTAAAATCGATTGTTATTGGGCCAAGAGCACTAAAATAAAGAATTGAACATTGCATATTTACTTTCAAGCTTGCACGTTTAAGTTTATGCCTCCCATATTTACTTTCAAGCTTGCACGTTTAAGTTTATGCCTTGCATATTTAATTTAAGTCATCACTTTATTTTGTAAGCAAGATTAAAAATGAAAAGCATGAGCACGTTTATTTTATGTCGTAACTTAAAGAACCTAGAGCTCAAAGACTTGCCCATTTCATTTCAAGTTAAAGTTCAATGTGAATGCATTCCTTGAATGCATGTTTTCGGCCAAGTAGTGATGATGGACTTGAAATGAGTTTTCATCTAGCTACAAGGACCAATAGTCTATATTCTAAGTTTTTCTTAAAACTTTACAAATCTTTTCAAGGTTATGTTGTCATGAGATATGACTTTATTCCCTTTTAGAAGATGAAATATATTTTGGTCATTGACCTAAGGCTTCTCTTAGCCTCTTGATGAATTAAAATGATTTACAAAGAGTTTTAGAAATTCTAAATTGATTCCAAGAGAAACTAGTTAACTTATGTACCTAGAAATGTCAATTTAAATCCCTTACTGAAGCTAATTGTTTCGGTTCTGATATGATGAGTGTGATGCTGTATGATGATGTTTTGATGTGTTAGAATGTGTGAAAATATCATATGATGATGTAGAAATGATTCTATGCATAATAGGTAAGAAACTAGCTAACTAGAAATACTGTAAAGCTAGAATTTAACATAGTTTTGACCCATTTGTTTACGGAACTTATCCAAACTGTTTTAATGGGAGCATAATCAGATTAGGATTGTTTAGACATGAAAAACTTGGTAACATTTGGATTAGAATCGAATTCTAGCACCTAAAGGGAAACTAGTAACTAGAAAACCGTAAAAGTGCAAGTTTAGAACTCTTAGAACATTTATTTTTCTGGATTCTGTCCAGCACCCTTACAACATGATAAACATGATTAATAATTAGTCCTTAAGCATAGGAATGCCTCATAATTGATTTAGATTTAATTCGTAGCGCCTTAGGCGAAGACGGAACCAAGAAAGGGTCTAAAACGTAAGTTCTAGAACCCCGTAATCACAAGTTAGGAATTCTGCCCTATGCTATTCAGATTTAAATGTGAACATGAGGATTATGAATGATGTTTAATTATGAGCCCTTAGGTGCATAAAATATGAGCGACGGATGTTAGAGAACCATATCTCATGATTAAGACCCGTAAGGGTCAAAGCATAAGCTACCATAAGGATAAACGGTTGAATGTTCCATGATGATGCATATGGTATGTAAATGATGATGATGTTATTCATATGAGAAATTCATGGGGATATATGTTTATGTGGCATAAAACAAATTTGGAAGGAATTCAGCGTAATGCCATCGTGTTGCAATTCCCGATTTAATTTGGGGACTTAAAGAGATTTTGAAAATTAAGGTACTAAGATGGGTTCTAGGATGACACCGGTTCGGTCGAGCACCTCCATAGAACTCATGTGACATCGGTACCAATTTATACTTTTAGGTGACACCGGTTCGGCCGAGCACCCCTAAGAGAATTGCCCCCTAACCCGTACTCAGATAGTCGGGATTTATGATTTATGATACGCTTATCATTAAGTGGTAAGTAAGAACTAGTGACGACTAGTTAAGGTATGAGCTCATAACCTAGATATGTGACACGTTCTGGGTGACACCGGTTCGGCCGAGCACCCCCAGTTCGATTGTCTTTTACGGTGGCCCATGAGGAAGAGATGTTTCATGATTATGACTATGTCACTAAGTTCGTCCCATATGAATGTTACTATTGCCACTTTATGCCACTAAGTATGATGATGCTTGATGTTATGTTTTATGTATGTGCATTAGGTAGTGCCATGCATACATTTTCTATTATGTTGCATTCATGACATTAAGATCATCCTAAAATGAATGGACCTTGGCTAAAGTATATTTTAAAGTTTAAAATGAACTTAATGCATGTTCAGTCATTTTGTATAATTAAACCCAAGGTTCCTGAGGACGTAGATGATGACACCTAGGTAGTAGGAGGCCCTACTGAGATTCTTTAGCAAGATTATCACTCCCTCTATCTCTTTCTTTCCGTCACATCTTCAGATGGCGACGTTCGTAGTGTTCGTGGACACGCCGACATGGGAGGTGCACCATGACCCGGACCACGGGTCATTCCATTTTGTGGGTCGATGCACGGTTAGAGTATTCATGTTCATGGGTCGACCCTTCACTCCCCCTGTACATTCCCATCGTTTCTCCCCCGTCTCACCTTTTGGCAATGACCTGGTGTTCGAGCGTGCACGTCCCCTAGAGGAGAGGCTTTGTCGTACCCCATTGTCCACATCCGCCGCTCGAGACTACCCCCAGTATGTGCCCCGCTGCCTGTCGTCTTTTTCGGAGACGGATCCTTCCAAGGATTCGGCAACCCAGGTGCCCTCCGAGGGATCTTCCCCCACCATACCCATGGACCTTGGGGAGGGTAGTGAGCCTTCCGTGACTCAGCCAAGGCTTGCACGACGACCGGAGATGAGGCCACGCCGTGGAGGTCACTTCCGAGCCCCGTCCCGCCTATTCACGCCGGAAGAGCTTGCTCAGTTTCCTGGTTACGTACCACGCTCGAGGGATAGTTGCTAGTAGGAGGCTGTGGATGGCCCAGGTTAGAGCACACACCACTTAGATGGGGATAAACCTTTTTTTGATTTGAGGTTATCCCATTAGATGCACTCGGGTAGGGGAGTAGATCATGTTTATGTTTTATATTGTATTTCTTTTCATGTATTTCCCTTGTACTAAATTAAGTCTCACACTTATAAGTGGGCAAGTTATATATATATATGAGATGATATTCAGTGTTATTCATGGTGTGCCTTATGCTATGACGTTATGAGATGTATGTTTTGTTCGTTATATGATATATCGCATCACGCGGCTCTCACCTTGTATTCCGAAAAAAAAAAAAATTTACCCGTATTTTTCGCTAAGTATTTCTATGTAAAATTTGAGAACTATGAAGTAACAAACTAATGATTAACCTAAGTATGTTCTAGAGTATTCGGTTAAAAATTAGGATGTTACACACCAAATTTGTAGACTCAGAAAAATTGTTGAATTTTGAGCATAAAATGATGAATGATAAGTTATGATATTGGTCATGTTTATATGCTCTTATTTGCCTTTCTAAATAACATGCTAAGATTAAAGGTGACATAAAACACATGGAAATAATCCTCTAGACTTTAGGAATTAATGGTTATGAGAGGTGATCTAATAAGGGAATCCTTCAGACTCCATGAATTAATGGTTATGGGAGGTGACCCAAGAGGTGATCCTTTAGACTCCAAGAATTAATGGTTATGAAAGGTGATCCCATGCCCTCTATCCCGTACTCTGGGAGTCGGGAATTAGCTTATCAAAAGGGTAAGAACAGACTAGTGATGACTAGTTAGGTATGAGCTCATAACCTAGAACTCTCAAGAGGAGAGAGTATTAGGGTGGCACCTTAGAAGAGAACAAGACAAGTTAAGTCACCTAAGAAAGTAAAAAGGAAAGATTATATTAAGATGATTTATGTTCCTTATGTTATGATAATTCATGTAAGTCTTGTGGTATGTTGCATAAGCATTGACATGCATTTCATAATATGGTATGATACATTCATGACATTAAGATTAATGCTAAAAGATACAGGCCTCTGATAATGGTATTTGAAACTTAATAAATGAATCTTATTTATGTCCACTGTTTTAATAATGAAACTTGAGGTTCCCAAGGACGAAGATGATGACATTTGTTTGGAGGCGAAAACCCTATTGAGATTCTTGTACAAGTTTCTCATTCCCTCTTTCTTTTCCTTTTCCATCTCGTCTTCAGAGGGCGATGACTACATTTGTGATCAAAATTGATGCCTCCACTTGGAAGATACATTTCAATCCTACCAACCTTACTTGTGTGCTCAGTGTAACGCCCCAATTTTTACTGTAATTTTTACTGTCATTAGAAATTACTCAATTACCGTAGGTAATTATTACATAAGATTTGAGGCCGAACAATCCTCAATAAAGGAATATAACGTTAGAAGAGAGGTTAGGAACGATTCATGCGAGAGTCGCAAATCCCGAATTTCTGTACGTATAAAATGACCAAAATGCCCCTGAAGTTATTTTACTCAGAAAATGAGGATCGTGGGCCCCACCTATTCTCAAGGGGATATTTTGAGGATAATAAGGGATTGTTTGTGTTATGTGTGTTAATAGAGCAGAAGGATCTCAATTTTGAGTTCCGACACGCGAAATGACCAAACGCCCTGCAATTTGTTTTAACTCCGATGTGCGTGCCGACTGAGCCCGAACCTCACTAAAATGTTTCAAAATGTGTTTTTAAGCCATGATTAACCATTGGTTAAGCTCGGGTGGCCTCGGGCAGTTTTTAAGTGAAAGTACGATTTTGCCCCTGTTTTGGGCGCTTTGCAATTTCGGGATTTTTGATTCAGATATCTGAAACCTAAGCAATATTAGGCTCAAATTAAAGCTTATTAAATTCTAAATATTAATCTAGAGTCAAAATTATGTATTTAGATTGATTAGAACCCAAAATTGCTCAAAAACAACCAAATTGCTTACCAATTCACTTAAACCCTTAACCGTAAATTCTCTAAATTACATGAATATCTTGCCTACACCTAAATAATGCATGGAACACACAAATTTCACTTCTTTGGGCTGTAATGGACGAAATTATTGATGCCATTATGCAGCTGAATTATTGCCAAAAGTTGCACTAAAACAAAATGCCAAAATGTCACCATAAGAGACATAATTCCTTAATTTCATACAACTTTGTCTAAAATGATTTTTCCTCCCTTATTTCTCCTGCAAAATTCCGTCCACTACCTCATCATTTTGGCCAATTAGAAGCCTCAAAATCTTCTATAAATAGGCTTGCTTGAGTGGTCTTGGAATGCTTGGTTCATAACTAGTTTTTAGGAGCACCAAAAACTTTCTTTCTTCCTCCTCTTTGGCTGAATTCTTTCTTCAATTTTTCAAAGAGATTTTGTTTCATTTCACTTCAAGAAACCAAGTTCTCTTCCTCTTCTTCAACTCAGATCAGGTAGGGAGTAGTTTCTAAATTTATTTCTATGATTTGAGGAGTTGTGTTTTTAGCTCAAAATGATGAAATTATGAACTTACCTTAGCTTTTCATTTTGGTTTTCCCTCTTCAATTTTTTTAACCAATTCAACCATATGGCCTAGGTGGAACTAAGATGATGGCTTGATGATGAGGACCTTGAGGGTGGGTTGTAAATCCATCACAAGTTAGGCCTCTAAAGCTTGAAAATTCCACTTGATGCAAAACTTTAAAGAATAATGCTTTATGATGCTAAAACAAAGATTTTTAGTTTAGAACTTGAAAGATGTATTTTCCTTTTATGTTTTATTTCTTGTTAAGATATGTATTGGGTTGAATTTATAATTCTTTTAAAGTCTTGAAGGAGCTCTAGTAAAGAAACAAAATGAATTTGCATCCATGATTAACTTCTATGTCATCACTAAATTTTCAAGAATGAATAAATGAACTTGCATTTCTCATGTTTAAATTCCAAGCTTGTATTTCATGTTTATGTTTCAAGTCATCACTTAATCTTTCAAGATAATTAAGAGGTTGCATCTCATATTTAATTTATGCTCTCACTATATTTTATAATGGCTAAAAGAATCAACGCATGACATGTTTATTTTATGCCATCACCTAAAGATCCTAGAGCTTAAAGACTTGCCCATGTATCACAAGCAAAGAAATATGATTATTGGAGTTAAAGAATTTGTTCTTTAAAAAGTCTTGAGATTGGAGCTTAAAAAGATGTAATAATAATTCTCTTCTCCCTCTCTTTGGTCTGTGCGGACTACCGCTCAGGTTTCTTAATATTCTCTTCTCCTCTCTCGTCCTGTGCGGATTACACGCTCCGATTTCTTGTATCATGTTTATATTTCAAGTTCTTGCATCATGTTTAATTTTCAAGTCATCACCTTAAATCTTAAAGATAAAGAAATGGAATTGCATATCATGTTTATAATTCCAAGCTATCACCTTATAAAGATAAGATTAAAATAAGGTTGCATAGCATGTTTATAATTCTAAGATGTCACCTAAATCTCTAAAGCTCAAGACTTACTCCTTTTATCTTAAGTGAGAATTTTAATTGTGAAGATCCTCCCAAATTTGACAAAAGAACTAGTTTCTAAATGAGTTTTAAGGCTTTGCAAGGATTTTACTGGGAACTAGTATTTTATATGCACTTAAAATATGATTCTATGTAATTGCATGAGGTTCATGATTCGCCATTGATCTGAGTTTAGTATCAATGTGTGATAATGATTTGATATGATTGAAGTTGTGATAATTATGGTTTATTGTTAAGAGAATGATTCATAATTGGTTTAGTAACTAATTAGTTCTATAATTGATAATTCTATGTAAGGATTGGATGCTTATTAAGTACTTGATATCATTGAATGATTTCCTGGCTTGCATGTTATAGTTCCTGTTGCAAATAATAAGAATGCTTATACATGAAATGTTCTTTATTATGTAAAATTCACCTTTGTTGCTAGAAGAAAGTGTATCATTCTAAAAGTGTAATTTGGAAAGGTTCGCTAAGGAAAGACTTGGTATTTAAGCGTGTCCATTGTGACCCACCTCTCTTTCTGGGAATCTCCCATATGCATGATTACTGATTGATATATATTATTCTAGCTTAAGACTATAAATGAGAAAATGTTATGATGTTTATGAATTGTATTATGATATAACATGCAAAGATTTAATGGTGACTTAAACTTATAAGAAAATGATCCTTTGGAACCATCAGACTATAGGTGGTGAAAAGGTGATTTTAGCCCCCTAACCCGTTCTCTCAAAAGGGTAGAGTCGGGACTTTAGCTTATCAAAAGCGATAAGTATACGCTAGTGACGACTAGTAAAGTATGAGCTCATAACCTAAATTACTCCCAAAAGGGTGGAGTATAGGGTGGCCCAAGGAAAATAATGATGATGATAAGATTTTAAGTCACCTAAGGCACTAAAGAAATGAAATATGTGCACTGTGTCCATGTGTAGCTAATATTATATGACGTTCTTTTATGCATGTTATTTTGATAATGATGATGAGGAATATGATGTAATGATAAAGGAAAAGTTCATTGTAAATACGACATGTTAAGAATAAGATGCATTATAAGACGCATGATTAAAAATTGACGAACCTCGGTTAAGTATTTGTCCGAACTTAAAATGAATCTTTGCATGCTCACTATTTTAGAATAATCCCGAGGTTCCCGGGGACTTTGATGATGATCTTTGTAGAAGGAGGTACCTTCGAGAATTCTTTAGCAAGATTCTCACTCCCTTTTCTTTATTTCCGTCATTGTCTCCAGATTCAGATGGCGATATTCGTCCTGTTCGTTGATACCCCTACTTGGGAATTTCACTATGATCCGGTGCATCGCTCGTATCATTTTAAAGGGAGGTGCGCAGTTCGTGTTTTTATTTACATAGGTCGTCCATTTGCACATCCTGTCCCTAGTTATCGATTTTCTCCTACTTCTCCCTATGGCGATGAAATGGTTTTGGAACATGCACGTCCACTTGATGAAAGGATGTTACGTTCTTATCCCGCTTCATGTGCTGTCCATGGATTTCAGTATGTTCCGAGACGAGATATTCTCAAACTGATCCTTCAGAGGACACTCCTACTCATGTATATTCGAGAGCTCTGCTCCTACTCCCACACGTGTAAGAGAGGGTAGTGAGGAAGCAGTTGTTCAGTAGAGGTTAGCAAGAAGGCCGTCCATGCGACTGACTTGGTGCATCTCGTGTGTCCCTCCCGAGAGGAGCTCATCGATGGATCGGATTTATTCCCCATTTCCGTGACAAAGGGCCCTAGAGAGTTCTTAGTAGATTTATGTGGGATCATGCACCCTAGTTTTAGGATAACCTTCCCCTATTATGCAGTTATCTAGTTTAGCGGCATGAATTTCCTTAAGTATATTTTCTTTTATGGGTTTGCATAAGATAATGATGTATGAACATAACCCACCCTTTGAGTGAGGTTATTGTATGTAAATATATGCTATAATGTGCTTATGGATGTTATATGATGGAGCCTAAGTGATATGATGTGATATATTCTTAAACGTCTTATTATACTCCGCTTACTCGTTCACGTTGTACTCGGCTCACGTTTTCAATTATGTGTTTAAAAAAAAAATGGCTCGTAATTTCACTAAGTATTTTCAAATTATGAAGAAAGAACCAAAGCAAGGAGTAAAGTCTAGTCATTAATCAGATTCAACCTAGGTGTATCTGGTTAATTACTAGGGTGTTACACTCAGATACCTTCCTCCCTCTTAAGAGTATCGATGGTGGACCTCTTGGAGTGCTTGTGCATATTTCGTGGAGAGGATAGCCATCTTTTAATATTTTTATTGGAGATTATCTACTCTAGCCATGTCCCAGTAGGAGTAGTAGGAGGAGAAGTTTTATTAGATTATTTTAGTTTCTATCTATATACTATTTATGTCTTTCCCAGATGACTGTACCTAGCCTAAACTTTGTTAGTGGGCATGATGCCGTTTTAGTAGTTTGTTTTGGTGCATAATGTAGAACAGTTAATACTTATGCTATAATTATATATGACAATGTAATTATGTTCATGTGGTTGTTGAGTTTATACTTGTACATGTTGTGACTTGTTTTTATTTCTCTTTTATATGTACGAGACAAATGATGGGTTTTATTTAGTACACACGGCTCACGTTTCGTTTTCAGAGTTACAAAAAAGAAACCCATATTTTTACTAAAGTATTTTCAGGAGTTAACAACAAAGACTGAAACAAAAGAGTAAATTCTAATAATTAACTTTAATGCATCTTAGGCGTGTTGGGTTAAATATTAGGGTGTTACAAGTAGTCTGTTCTCGGCCTCTCCAAGTCGCAAGTAGTCTTTCCCCAGCCTCTCCAAGTTGCAAGTAGTCTTTGACTAGCCTCTTCAAGTTAAACCGTGATGAGTAAGTTCATCTTACCATCATGTTGCAAGTAGTTTTTTCTTTAGCCTCTCCAAGCTATGTCTCACTCTGATCATTAACGGATCAAGGATAGAAAGGTTAAGTGTTTGTGCTGTTACTCAAACTAAGTGTTTGTGCTGTTACTCAAACTAATCTACACTTAAGTTTCCTTAAAGATGATACTTTTTTGAAAGATCCTGGGAGAACTTGAATGACTTCCTTCTTCTACTTCTTTCACAAGAAGAATATATATATATATATATATATATATATATATATATATATATATATATCTAACTAAGAATATAGAAGGAAGATTTTCTTTTACACTTCAAGGATAGAAACTGTTTACGTCGTTAAGATAGAATATTCCAGGAAGTGGGAGAAGATTTTTGTAAAGTTTCCTCTCTTTGAATCTTCAAAATCTCTCAACATTCTTCAAGCTTAGCATATCTTTTTATAATGGTCTTTTTCTTTGTGACTGTTGCCATTGATCGATTCTTCAAGTGACACGTGTTGTACATCAGTTATGTCTTGAAAATAACATCTAGAAGAGAGGTTGAGAGAACTATCACATCAGTTGCAGAAGCCATTGAAAATATGAGCTTTCTGATCCTCTATCAGAAACTACTTTTCTACTTTCTGAGCAAGCATTCTGAACTCCTCCTTCATGAAACTAAGGTTGTTGATCAAATAGGCAGAAGAGATGACGTACCGGTTTTAAACTGGGTTTGATTTGATAATTTGAAATTCAAATTTCAAATTTTGCTCCCTCTCTTGTAGCGTTCTTTGTTCCACACACAGCTATGAGCTTTCTGACGTGCACAACTAGTTCCTTGAAGAGTATTTGACTTTCTAATCTTCAATCAAATCTTCTTGATGATGATTTCTTTGCGATTGTGATGACTGAAGACTAAGTAACACGTTGCATATGGACATATTTTGATATCTTCATCTTGAGAGTGCTTTCTGATGTCCCGTACTACTTTCTGAAGTCTCTTTCCTTGGTTTCTTGGCTTTTGGCTTGATTTCCTCTAGTCCTTAAGCATATACATGTTTTTTGCACAAGATAATGATTACTTCATTTTAATTTAATCTCTTCATACAAGATAAAACATGCTTGGTACATGTCTGGTGAAATTATTCTTGATTCAAGTCCGTTTTTGTGCTTTGTTCCATAAGTATGTGTACATGCTTTGCTTGAAATAATATTCACTTTCTTTTTGGCTCAGTCTCTTTGCATAAGATAAATCATGTTTGCACATGCAAAGTGAAACATTATTCATGCTATAAGTTCATAACATACTAACAGAATTTAACTTGTTATGCTTTCTCAAGAAACTCAAAGGAGATATCAGTAGTTCTTCAAAGTATTTTTTTTGAATTTGTTTTGTTATTATTCAAAACTTATGAGCGTAAGGGTTCTGAAGCTAACAATCTCCCCCTTTTTGATGATGACAAACCAATTTGAAGAAAATCTTTTGAATAGATAATTGAAAAAAATATTGTAGAAATGTAAACACGATAATCATATTTTTTCAATAAAATAGAATGAGGGATATTCAAGAAGATCTTTTTCTGAAGGCATGATGTAAGTTCTAAAAACATTTTTAGCCTTGAGTGACACTTAATCAATACTACTGTTGTTTCATTTTAAGCAAGAGACAGACTTAAGCATACTTTCTGAACCATTGTAAGCACAAATGTTTAAAAGAGAAAGACGTTTAATCTATGAATAAACAACTAGCTTGATCACTTGTCAAAAGAAAGAATTTTCTGAGAATCATTATACTTGAAAAACTTAACAAGTAAAACTTGTGATATTTTATCTTTGCAAGATCCGTTTTCAGTAAGTCTTATCACAAAAGAGACTTTGAAAGGAATGCTCAAGGACATGAAAAACAGCGCATTCATAATCTTTGAAAAAATAGTAAGGAACAAATAAGCTCTTTATATATATATATATATCAGTACTCAATTTATAAAACAGTATTAGAGCAACACATGCTTTGTTCTCCTTAAGATACATGGCCTGGACAAATCACTCAAGAAAGCATAAACCAATATCCAGCATATACAATTAAACATGACAAAGCATACGCATTCAATATAAGAGGCATACATATGTGGTTAACTGAGCCTAGGTAGAGTATGATATGAATCAGAGCTTAAGATCAAATCAAAAACATGATGCATGACAAAAAGATGCATATGACATAATAAAGATATAAACAAGACATGTAACGCCTCTATTTTTCCCGTATACAGTTGACCAAATGTCCCTGAGATCATTTTTACTGGGAGAATGAGGATAACCAGCCCCGACCATCCTTAAAGGGCTGTTTTGATATTAAACAGGGACTATGTGTGTTATGTGTGTTAATAGAGCAGAAAAATCTCATTTTTAGGTTTCTGCGCTCAAAATTACCAAAATACTCCTGCAGTAATTTAATGGGAGATTAACTGCCGAGTAGACCTGGATCTTACCCCGAGGTTTGAAATGTCATTTTTAAGGGATGCTTAATGTCTGTCTAAACCTGGGAGGTCCCGGGAAGTTTTTGCAAAAATTACTGTTTTGCCCCTAATTAAGGGCGTATTGAGTTTAATTGCATGATTAACGAAACCTAAGCAATATTAGGCTCTAATTAAAGATTAATTAATCTTAATAATTAATCTAGAGTCAAAATAATTAATTGAGATTAATTGGATCTAAGATTGCTTAAAAAAACTCAAAATCCCTTTCTTAATTCAAGACTTTATGTCATATTTCATGGAATAGTATTTTCTTTCTCCAATTCCTTAAATTAAGGAATCAAAGATGTGATTGTCATTCTTGTTGAATGAGATTTGACTCCACTAATTGTGCAAGAACACTCCTTAACCATGTCTTGAATGACTTTAATCACTCATTTTCTCACCTAAACACTTGATTACAAACTCCTAATCAAAGGTCTAATCAAAGATACTTCTAAACACACTTCTAGTCCACATACAAGAGACATTTCCTCCCCCATTCTCCTTAGGCGCCACCCCTCCTCCATTCATTTCATCACATTTTGATTCTTTTGCTTACACATTCAAAGAAACCCATACCTAGCCATATCCAAACCCATACCTAGCCACTCCATGTAATGATACAACAAAATGAGATATTTTTCCTTCCTTTTCCCTCCACATGTGCTGCGGCTTCCTTCCCCCATTCATCCTCTCATATTGTGTTTTCTCTATAAATAGACACTCAAGGAAGCTTGCAACACCTTTTGATCATTCTTGCAACTTTAGTTTTCTCTCTTTGCTCTCAAGAGTTCTTCTTCTTCTTTTTCATTCCTCAAAGAAACCACCATCAACTACCACATCTCAACCCCAAATGACCACTCAACCACCATAAACTTTCCTTAAAACACTTACCTTTTCCATTTCCAGGATCAAAACTCAAGATACATCTTCCTTCCTTCTCTTTTTCTTCTTGGCCTAAGCTACATTGGGCTCCAAGGAAGAATTTTCTTCTCATCTCTTTCAAGATCAAGCTCTTTTTCTTTCAACAAGAAAAACATCTTTGGTAGGGAGTTGTTTTAAAGTTTTCATTCTTTTCTTTTGTATCATCTTTGGATTAGAATATTGAAATGTTGGTTCTTTTCTTCTCTTCTTCCTTTTCGATTTCATGCTTTCCTTTTCTTTCTTTTCTTTTCGGCCTTGAAGGCTTCATTGTTCAAGAGTCATGGCTTGATGATGAGAATTTTTGATGTTAGTTGCAAAACCATCATTTTTTTTACCTCTAAAGCTCAAGATTTTATTTTTAGTTTTAAGAGTTCTTAACAAATGAAAATGTTATTTAGTTTTCTTTGATGGTTTTTGCTTTGAGCCTGATGGTGAATCTAAGGAAACAAGGTTCTTGGAACCATAATGATTAGAGACTCTAAATAGGGGTCTTGAGTTGTTCAATAAGACTGATCGGTGTTTTAGAGTTGTTACTATAAATAGGAGTTTTGAGCCTAGGACCTAAAGAAATGATAAATGGAAATGCATTCATATTTATATTTCAAGTTTTACATTTCATATTTATATTTGAGTCTTGCATATCATATTTATTTCCAAGTTATCATCTAAAGCTTGAAGATAAGAAAATGAACTTGCATTTCACATTTTTATTTATTGTCTAGCATATTTATATATCAAGCCATCACCTACACTTTAAAGATAAGAAATGAGCTTGCATTCTCATATTTATATTCAAGCCTTGCATATCATATTTATATTTCCATTGCCATCACCTTATAATATCAAGATTAAAATGAGGCTAGCATTTGCATGTTTAAGATTAGGCCATCACCTAAATAATCTAGAGCTCAAGGCTTACTCCTTTCAATTTACATGGGAATTTCGGTTCCATGGGTATTTGTCTCTACAAATATGTTGTCTTTCAAAGAAATAAAGTTTTGAAGTTTGGAGTATTATTACCTTGAGGTTTTTCAATAATTTGTATCTTGCCTCTTTTCATCTAAAATGGATGTTTTGACACTAAAAAGTTGGAGATCTTGAAATGGCCTTGTTGATGATGAATCTTGGTTTTTATGAGGTATAAGAGAGCTTTGAAAGATTAAAGAACTCAAGAAATGGAAATGTGTGTTTGATTTTAAAATGCTAGAATGATGTTTAAAAATAGTTTAGAATGAAAGAATGATTTGAAGAAGGTCAAAACTTGAGTTTTTCTTATTTTGGGGTTACTGGTAATCGATTACAGGGGTTATGTAATTGATTACCAGAATGCTTTGCGATCCTCGGACATGTTTTTTTGGCCTATGTAATCGATTACAACCTCATGTAATTGATTACAAGACATCCTGGGAAACCCAGAATGTGTTTCTGAACTCTGGTAATCAATTACCATTCCATGTAATTGATTACTCAGATGTTCTTGAGGCCCAGAATGCATTTTCAATAGTGGTAATCGATTACAAAGTTCATGTGATCGATTACCAAAGCCTCAAACATTTCTGTTTTGAAAATTCGAACTATGTAATCGATTATAAGGCTCATGTAATCAATTACCAGAACCTAAAATGTGTGAATTAGTGTTTTTTTCACTTGTATAACTTAGATTTATGATCTCGTGTGCTTATTCTTAAATTATGAACATGATGATTTATAGTTTAATGAATATATATGTATCCTGTATGCATGGCATGCATATTAGCTGAGTCTGGTCCTTGATTTTCGGTATACTGGATAGGAGCATGTTTATTTGAATCGAAGTTCATTAAGGGATATTTGCAATGAATGTCAAGCATGCTTATGTGATTGATTGAAATGCATGATTATGAGCATGACATGTTGAGAAATAAGTTATGATTTACCTTGCATCTCTATATAACATGCCAAGATTTAAGGTGACATAAGACACATGGAAATGATCTTCTAGACACCCTGAATTAAAGGTTATGAGAGGTGATCCAAATAGGAAGTGATCCTTTGGACTTCCCAAATTAAAGGTTATGAAAGGTGATCCTAATACCCCCTATCCTATACCTTAAGAGTCAGGAACTTAACTTATCAAAAGGGATAAGAATACGCTAGTAACAAGTAGTGAGGTATGAGCTCATAACCTAGAACTTTCAAGAGGAGAGAGTAATAGGTGGCCCCCAATGAGAGAAAGAATAGATTAAGTCACTTAAAGAATAAAATGAAGTAGTTCATGCCTTGTTTACCATGTTCCATGTGCATCATTTATGTTTTTATAGTATGTTGCACTCTACATTGACATGCATTTTATGATGAGGTATGATGTATTCATAATGTAACATCCTAATTTTTAACCCAACACTCTAGAACATAATTAGGTTAATCATTAGTCTGTTATGTCATAGCTTCCTTATTACTTTAAAATACTTAGCGGAAATACTGGTAAATTTTTTTTTTGAACTTATAAAAGCAAAGTGAGAGCCGCGTGACACGATAAATGATAAAACGCGAATGAAAGTAAAGCAAACATCTCATCATATCATAAGGCAAGTAAAGACACATCACAATAACATTGAACTGCATAATCATATAATATATGATATGCTTACTCATAAAGAGTGAGACTTAGTTTGATACATCATAGACAGATACAACTAAAAGAAAATACAAAGGAAAGTACCACGGAAACGTAAAAGCAGCTCCGCTACCCAAGTGCAACTAAAGAGGTAACCTCTAAACAAAAGGAGGTCCATCCTCATCTAAGTGGTGTGTGCTCTACCCGGGCACTCCATCGGTCGTACGTCGCCTCCTACTGATGTCCCTCTCGCGAGTGAGGCACATATCCGGGAAACTGGGCGAGCTCCTCGAGCGTAAAGAGGCGAAATGGGGATCGAGAGTGACCCCCGCGATGTGGCCGCATCTCCGGTCATCGTGCAAGCTGTGGCTAAGTCACGGTATCCTCACTGCCCTCCCTCATCAGTGGTGGAGTGGGCGGGGGGAGCTCTCGCTATATGGATGGGTAGGCGGGTCCTCGGATAGGTCGGTCTCCGAGAAGTAGGTTCGGGGAACGTAATCGGGATAGTCACGCATGGCTGAGGCGGGGGTGTGCATGTGGAGCACTCTCTCGTTATGCGTATGCGCGCGCTCAAAAACCCGCTTGTCGTCGCCGTAGGGTACTGTCGGGGAGAAGCGATGGGTGTGCACGGGGTGAGCGAAGGGACGTCCTACGAACATGAAGACTCGCACCGTGCACTGTCCCTCAAAATGGTATGATCCGTGATCCAGATCATAGTGCACCTCCCATGTCGGGGTGTCCACGAAAACCACGAACGTCGCCATCTGAAGACGTGACGGAAAGAAAGAGATAGAGGGAGTGGGAATCTAGCTAAAGAATCTCAGTAGGGCCTCCTACTACCGAGGTGTCATCATCTACGTCCTCAGGAACCTTGGGTTTAGTAAACGAAATAAGTGAGCATGCATTTAGTCCATTTTTAGGTTCTAAAACATAATTTAGCCAAGGTCCGTTCATTTTAGCATGAATCTTAATGACATGGATGCAAACATATTAAAGAATGTATGCATGGCTCTACTCAATACAAGAATAATCATCATATCTTTAAGAACATCATAATAGTGGCATAAAGTGGCAATTAAATTCTCTTTGTGACATAATCATCATAACTTCCTCATAGGCCACCCTAAAAGACAATCGCTCTGGGGGTGCTCATTAATCGGTGTCACCTGTAATGTGTCACATCTCTAGGTTATGAGCTCATACCTTAACTAGTCGTCACTAGTTCTTACTTATCAATCCCGATAAGCGTAACATAATCATAAACATAATCCCGACTTATCCAGTACGGGCTAGGGGGCATTTCTTGGGGGTGCTCGATCGAACCGGTGTCACCCAAGAATTCATCTTGGTACCGATGTCACATGAGTTCTCTAGAGGTGCTCGGCCGAACCGGTGTCATCCGAGAACTCATCTTAGTTCCTCATAAAAATCTCATAGGTTTTCAAAAACTTTCTGAGTCCCGAATTTGTCAGAAATTTGACGACATAACTGTAGCATGCCGAATTTCTTCCAAATTCTTCTTTATGCCACATAAGTCAATCAAACATGCATCCTCCATCATAATTTCATGCATTCACATAATCATCCATATACTTTCACAAGCAACATTAAAAATTCATTATGCACTTGGTCCTACGGTATCTTATACTTTGACCCTTACGGGCCTTAAACTTGTGATGTAATTAACCTATCATTTTCCATCAAACTTTTATGCACCTAAGGGTTCTCTTCTAACAAACCTTATTATTAATTATGCTCTCTGTTAAATCTGAACCACATCATTCCTTAGGGGCAGCATCATGAACTTATAATTGCGGGGTTTTAGAACTTACATTTTAGACCATTTCTTGGTTCTGTCTTCGCCTAAGGCGCTATAAGTTAAACCTAAACCAATTATGAGTCATTCCTATGTCTAAGAATTAATCATAAACCATGTTCTCTACATTACAAGGTTGTTGTACAGATTCTAAGAATTAAATGTTCTAAGAGTTCTAGAGTTGCGGTTTTACGATTTTCTAGTTACTAGTTTCTCTATAGGTGCTAAAATTCAATCCTACTTCAAATGTAACCAAATTTTTCATGATTAATCAATCCTAATCTGATTATATCCCCATTGAAACAGTTTGGGTAGTGTCCATAAATAAATGGGATAAGACTATACTAAATTTTGACTTTACGATTTTTCTAGAAAACTAGTTTCTCTTTTAACATGCATAGAAGTGTTCCTACCTCATCATGCATAATTTCCACACATCATAACACATCAAAACATCATCACACAATAACAAACTCATCATGACAAGGCCGAAACAGCAAGTCCCCAAGAAGGTGCATGCCTTGATGTTTCTAAGACATATAAGTTGTTAGTTTCTCTTGGAACCAATTTAGAACCTTTAAAACTCTTTTGCAAACTATTTTATTTTGTGAAAGAGACTAAAAACATCCTTAGGTGAGTGACCACTTAATCCCTCCTTAAAGAGAGTTAGAGTCATAGAACCTTGTTGGTCTTAAACTCAAACAAATTCATGAGATTTAAAAGGATTCTTAAAACTTGACTACGGGTCCTTGAAGCTAGATGAAACTCATTCCAAGTTCATCATCACTATAAGGCCGAAATCATGCATTCAAAGAATGCTCCCACATTAAACTTTAACTTGAGATAAAATGGGCAAGTCTTTGAGCTCTAAGGTCTTTTAAGTGATGACATAATTTAAACATGCTATGCACTTCATTTTATTCTTCATTACAAAATAAAGTGAGAGCTTAAAGTAAATATGCAAGACTTGAATTGTAAATATGCAAAGCTTGAATTAAATATGCAAGACTTGAAATATAAATATGCAAAACTTTAAAATATAAATATGTAAGTTCATTTCTTTATTTTAGTGCTCTAGGCTCAGCAACAATCGACTTTAAGGCCGAAATAGAAAGGCTTTGAGATTTAGTTAGGTGATGGTGCAAGTTCTTATTTTAAATCTTTACGTTCTTTAGTGATGAAAAGTAAATATGCTAGACAAGAATGTAAATATGAGATGCACTCCATTCTTTATCCTTTAACTTTAAGTGATGGCTTGGAAAATAAATATGAATGCAAAGCTCAAAGTAAATATGTAATGCATAAGCTTGAATTTAAATATGAATGCTAGTCCATTTCATTTCTTGTTAGAGCTCATACAAGACTTCTAAAGGAACTTAAATCTCAACCTAAACTTATCCTGACAAGATATAGTAAAAACAAGAGTGAACCTCAAGGGTTCTTTAAAACACAAAGTTTCTTTTCTTGAAATGTAAACATAAATAACATTTTTATTAAAACTCAAGCTCTAGAGGCCTGATTGTGATGAACACATAGTCATCATCTAGAAGCTCTCATCATCAAGCCATTGAAAACCTCATTGTCCAACATGGCCGAAAATGTGAAGGAAGAAAGAAAAAGGAACCGAAAACTTTTTAAGAAGAAAAGGAAACATTTGGAACTCTAGAGACTATGATCTTGATGATGCATTAACACCAACATCATGAGTCCTCATCATTGAGTTCATGTAACCATTTTAAAACATCATCAAAGTGAAAGGTTTCAAGGATTCAAGAAGAAAACTAAAAACTTCTTTAACTCAAGAACAAAGGTCAAGCTTTAGAGATTGTTCAAATGATGAACATTATCATGAAACTTCTCATCATCAAGCTCTCATTCCTTTGATCTTCAAGCCTTATGGCCAAAAACAAAGAGGAGTAGAAGATGAAATGAAGTTCTAAAAAGATTCAAGAGAAACTATGAACACATAAAGAGATTAAGAACTTTAAATGAAAGAACTCTTGAAAGAAAATCCCTACCTAGTGGTTTCAAGATTGGGATGAGAGAAGAGGATGAAGAACTTGAAGAACTTGAAGACTTGAACTTGAGAGAAAAAGGAAACTTTGAAGTGTTTCTTTGAAAACTTACACTTAGCAAATGAACCCAAAATGATACAAGTTCACCCAAGCAAGCTATTTATAGAGAAATGAAGCGAATGAAAGGTGCAAGGAGGAGGAGGAGCTTCGACCATCAACCTCATAGGCAGCCCATGAGTTCCATGAGGTGAGATAATGTGGTCTTGAGGCATGGTGAGGTATAGTTCAAAGTATGGTGAGGTATGATTCAAGGTATGGCTCAAGCATGGTTCTTTGAGTGAGAAACAATTCAACATGTGAGGTAAAAGGAAGAGAGATGGCCGAATGTGCATCAGCCATGGGGGGAGGATTTCTTGCATTTTAATTGTGGTTTAGAGTTGTGTTTAGGTGTATCTTTGATTAGGATTAAAATTAGGAATTTGAAAGAAAGTGTTTAGGTGAGAAAATGGGTAATCAAGGTTGTCAAGACATAATTAAAGAGTGTTCTTGCATCATTAGTGAGTTATAAACTCATTTTAGTGTATAAACAATTCTAGACACAATTCCTTGATTTAAGGAATTGGAGAGAGAAAACACTATTCAAGATTCCAAGAGTGAAATCTTGAGTTTTAGAAAAGAGATTTAAATCTAATCTAAGCAATCTTAGGTTTTAATTAGTTTTAATAATTTATTTTGACTCTAGATTAATTATAGAAATTAATTAATCTTCGATTAGAGCCTAATATTGCTTAGGTTTGCTTAATTACATCATTAAGCTCAAAAACACTATTCTAGGGGCAAAATCATAATTTTGCACTAAAACTGCCTGGGACCACTAGGACTCGAACAGATGTTCTGAAACATGTAAAAATGTTGTTTTAAACCTCTGGGGAATGTTTCGGGCTCAAACGGCACCTTTACCCGCGTAAAACGATATAGGGGTATTTTGGTCATTTTCACTTGAAACTGCAGAAAATGAGACTTTCGCCTCCGAAACCCCTCAAGGGTCATTCAATCCCCTTCAAACATTGAGTTGGCCCTTCGAGGACTGCCGGGTCGGTCATCCTTGAATTCCGGGCCGAAAATGACCTCAAGGGCATTTTGGTCGGGGCGTTACACATAACACCCAAGATGCATATTAAAATGAATGGGCCTCGGTAATTGGTATTTTAGAACTTAATAATTGAACCTTATGCATGCTCGCTATTTCATAATGTAACACCATAGTATTTTACTTAACACGCCTAGGACGTATTCAAGTTAATTATTAGTTATTATTCTTTTGTTCCAGTTCTTAATTCAAATTTTTAGAAAATACATAATGAAAATATGGGTAAATTTTTTTTTTTGAAATTAAAAATGAAAATGTGAGCCATGCGTAAAGTAAAACTACATCGTTCACCTCGTATATAACAAAGAGTAGACATACACGTAAACAACGAAGTACAAAATCTTAAACACAACCAACCATCATACACATATATATATATAGTAGAAGTTTTTCCATTCACCAAGATCAAATAGTAGCATTAGTACAGTCATCCATACAAATACATAGAAAAACATAAAATATATAAACCAAAACCCTGGCCTGCTCGAGTGCACCTAAAGTAGATAACCTCTAAAAACAAAAAAGGCTATCCTATGCAAGATATGCGCACATGCAGTACTACGCCTACTGCCCGCCCACTACTGCTGCCTATCCCAAGGGGGAGGAACATAACCAACCAACTAGGCCAGTTCGACTGGAGTGGACAAATAGTGAAAGGGTCGGGCGTGTGCTCCACGATGGGGTATCATCCTCACTCTGCCTACTCGAATCGGCTACATCACTGTAGCCTCATTATCACCATCGATCTCCATGCACATGGTGGAGGAAGAATCGATGGACGGGATCTCTGTGGTTGAGCTCTCAGAGGGGTTAGTTTCTAAGTGAGTCGGGGAGAGCGAGGAACATACTCCGGGTAATCTTGTACGGCTGAGGTGGCAGCAGGGGTGCAACGAGTCTGCTCTGCGCCGGGACACGCACGCTCAAAAAGAAGATCATTAGCGACAGGTGAAGTGGGGGTGAAACAGAAACTTGTGACTAGATGAACAAATGGGCGGTCCAAAAACACAAACATACGGATGTAACAACAGCCCACGAAGTGGTATGATTGGTGTGTAGGGTCAAAGTAGAGCTCCTAAGTCGGCGCGTCAACGTAGATCACAAATGTTACCATCGTCCTCTAAAGACATGATGGAAAAAAAAGATAGATGGAGTAAGAAACTTGATAAAGAATCTCAGTAGGACATCCTCCTATCCTAGTGTCATCATCCATATCCTTAGGAATCTCGGGTTTCATTATGAAATAGTGAGCATGCATAAGGTTCAATTATTAAGTTCTAAAATACCAATTATCGAGGCCCATTCATTTTAATAGGCATCTTGGATGTTATAAATGCATCATACCTCATCATGAAATGCATGTCAATGTAAGGTGCAACATTACTATATAGAATCATAAGTGATGCATATAGAACATGGTAAACATAGCATGAATTACTTCATTTTATCTTTTAGGTGACTTAAACCATTCTTTCTCTCATTAGGGCCACCCTATTACTCTTTCCTTTTGAGAGTTCTAGGTTATGAGCTTATACCTCACTAGTTGTCACTAGCGTAATCTTATCCCTTTTGATAAGTTAACACCCGACTCTTAAGTATGGGATAGGGGGCTAGGATCACCTTTCATAACCTTTAATTCGGGGAGTCCAAAGAATCACTTCCTTATTTCGATCACCTTTCATAACCTTTAATTCGGGGAGTCTAGAGGATCATTTCCTTCTTTTTTATGTCACCTTAGCATTAGCATGTTATATTAAGATGCAAGAACACAAACATATCATATAATGTCACATGCTTTCATATTATTTTAACTTATGCATCTTAAACATTCTACGTGTAATCATAACATGCCACAACAGTTCTTATAACTAGTGACTAAGTATGCAAACATAATCATCATGTAGATCCTTAAGTACATTAAATCATAACATCTCATAAAGCAAGCACATTCTTTATCTCTTAATCGATTAAATCCCTCAATCGGGTAAATCCAACTTTGCATTTATTCTTTTATGCATCCAAGGGGTCAGTTATAATGACTTCCACTAATTATTAACCTCAAGAACATCATTAAGAAAATCTGAACAGGTTTGAACAGAAACAAAAATAAGTATATTTTGATGTTCTAAGGGTTACGTTTTTGACCCTTTCTTATTACCGACTTTCCTATGATGCTATAATTAATTCCTAAACCAATTATGAGTGATTTATACACATTTAAGCAACCTTAAACAGCATATAACAGGTCTGGAATAGTTAGAACAGAATCCAAAATTTAACATTCCAAAAGCAAGTAAAATTGCAAGAATAAGCATTTCTAGTAACTAGTCTTTTCAAAAATTAATTCTAAGTCATGGAATATTCTCAAAGGCAATTTATCTCTTGGAAATATAAGCAGTTACTCTAGGGTCAGTAGCAAAATTAGAGAGCTCAATAAAAGGATTTTGGGTATGTAAATCATGTACTAACACTTTAAGAATCAACATATTTCTCTAGGGAAAATTAGAAGATACAAACTTTGTACCCTCAAGATAATAATACTCCAAACCTTAAAATTTCATTCCGTTGGAAACAAAACTGTTTTTTAAATATAAATGCCCATGGAACCAAAATTCCCATGTAAGTTAAAAAGGGTAAGTTTTGAGCTCTAGATTATTTAGGTGATGACATAAATTTAAACGTGCAAATGCAAGTCTTATTTTAATCTTTGTATTATAAGGTGATGGCAATGGAAATATAAATACGATATGCAAAGCTTGAATATAAATATGAGAATGAAAGCTCATTTTTAATCTTTAAAGTTTAGGTGATGACTCAAAATAAATATGCTAGACAAGAAATATAAATATGAAATCCAAGTTCATTTTCTTATCTTCAAGCTTTAGGTGATAAATTGGAAATAAATATGATATGCAAGGGTCAAATATAAATATGGAATGCAAAGACTTAAAATATAAATATGAGTGCATATCCATTTGTTATTTCTTTAAGTCCTAGGCTCAAGACTCCTATTTAGGGTAATAACTCTAAAACACCAATAAACTTTAAGTAAGTTTTAAACTTTAAATGGTTAGGTGATAACATAGCATACACATGAAAATGCAAGCTTATTTTTAGCCTCTAAGACTTAAGTGATATCTTGGAAAATGAATATGATTGCATGTGCGTTTATTCTTTTTAAGTTTTATGCTCAAGACTCCTATTTAAAGTAACCACTCTAAAACACAGATCGATTTTAAGGTTGAAAGGGGTAAGTCTTGAACTTAAGGTAATTAAGTGATAACATAACATATTATTCCATTTTACTCAAAGCAAAACTCATCAAAGAAAATTTTCATTTATTAAGAACTCTTAAAACTAAAATGAAATCTTAAGCTTTAGAGGTCAAGCAAGTGATGGTTTTGCAACCAACATCAAAGATCCTCACCATCAAGCTATGACTCTTGATCCATAAGGCCATCATAGCCAAAAAAGAAAGGAAAGAAAAAGAAAACTTGAAACCGAAAATAGAGAGGGGTGGGAGAGAACCAACATTTCAATATTCCAAACCAAGAATGATACAAAAAAAAGAATGAAAACTTTAAAACAACTTCTTACCAAAGGTATTTTTCTTGGAAAGAAAAGAGCTTGATCTTAAGAAGAGATGAGAAGAACAATTCCTTTTTGAAGCAAGGAAGTGGTTTCAGCCAAGAGAAAAAGAAAATGAAGGAAGTTATGTCTTGGGTTTTTTTATCTTGGAAGTAGAAAAGTTAGCTATTTAAAGGAAGATCTATGGTGGTTATTTAGTGGTTTGGAGTTGAGAAGTGGTGGAGGGTGGTGGCGCTTGGAAGAATGAAGAAGAAGAAGAAGAAGAAGAATTCTTTGAGAAACTAAAGAGAAAACTTGAGTAATCAAAAGTTGCAAGAATGATCAAATGACACTTTGACCTTCCTTGAGATTGTATTTATAGAAGAAATAAAGCATGAGAAGATGAGGGGGAAGGAGTGGCCATAGGCCTCATGGAGGGAAAAGGAAGGAAAATATCTCTTTGTGTGGATCATGTCATGGTATGGCTAGGTATGAGTTTAGGTATGGTTCTTTGAGTGTGTATTTTAATTAAAATACAACATGTAATGAAATAAATGGAGGAGGAGAGGTCGTGGACTTCAAGGCCATGGGGGGGGGAGGGAAGAAAATATCTTATTTTATTTGTGTTAGGACATGGCTTAGGGAATAGGTTTGGTTAGGTAACTGATTAGGAGTTGTAATTAGGTGTTTAGGTGAGAAAATGAATGATTAAGCTATTTAAGATAAGGATAAGGAGTGTTCTTGCTCAATTAGTGCAAATTCACCTTTATTAATAAGGAATCTCATCACATGACCATTTCCATGATTTAAGGGATTGGAGAGAGAATTTACTATTTCAAATTGATATGACACTAATGCTTGAATTAAGAAAAGGGTTTTGACTTTCTTTAAGCAATCTTAGACCGTAATTAATCTCAATTAATTATTTTAAATTTAGATTAATTATCAAAATTATTTAGTCTTTAATTAGAGCCTAATATTGCTTAGGTTTTATTAATCATGCGATTAAGCTCGTTATGCCCTTAATTAGGGGCAAAATAGTAATTTTTCACAAAAACTCCCTAGGACCATTCGGGCTTAGACAAACATTAGACATCCCTTAAAAATGACATTTCAAACTCTTGGGCAAAGTCCGAGTCTAGTTGGAAAATAATTATGTGTTAATTAGCTACAGAGGTATTTTGGTAATTTTGTGCGTAGGAACTCAATAATGAGATTCTTCTACTCTATTAGCACACATAACACATATAATCCCTGTCCAACATAACAATAGCCCTTTGAGGATGGTCGGGGCCGGCGATTCTCATTCCCCTAGTAAAAATGACCTCAGGGGCATTTTGGTCATTTATACAAGAGAAAAATCGGGGCGTTGCACATAATGAAACCCGAGATTCGTGAGGATGTAGATGATGACACTAGGATAAGAGGACGCCCTACTGAGATTCTGTTTCAAGTTTCTCACTCCCTCTATCTTTTCTTTCCATTGCATCTTTAGATGACGATGGCGGCATGCGTGATCTACGTTGACGCACCAACGTGGGAGCTCCATTTTGATGCCACACATTAGTTATACCATTTCGTGGGCCGCTGTTGCATCCATATATTCATGTTTTTGGACTGCCCGTTTGCTCATCCAGTCACCAGTTTTCGTTTCGCCCCTATTTTGCCCTTCGCTGATGAGCCTCTCTTCGAGCGCACGTGCCCTAACGGAGTGTAGACTCATCGTACCCCTGCCGCTACCTCAACCTTCCGAGACTATTAGGAGTACGTTCCCCATTCTCCCCTTGTTCATTTGGAGACTGACCCATCTGAGGACTTAGCCACAGAGATTTCATCCATTGGTTCCTCCCCCATCGTGCCTATGGAGATTGGTGGAGGCAGTGAGGCTATGATGACTCAGCTGATTCGAGGAGGTAGAGTGAGGATGATACCCCGTCGTGGAGTTCATGCCCGACCCTCTCACCGTTTGGCCACCCTGGCCAAACTAGCCCAGTGGGTTGGTTATGTTCCTCCCCATTGGGACAGGTAGCAGTAGTGGTTGGCTGTGGACGTAGTAGTGCATGAGTGCATACTTTACATAGGATAGCATTCTTTTACTTTTAGGGGTTATCTACTTTTGTTGCACTCGAGTAGGCAGAGTTTCTAGTTTATGTATTCTATGTTTTTTTATGTTTTCGCACGGATGACTATACTAATGCTATCATTATTTGACTTTATGTTTGAGATCTTGTATTCCACTTATTATATGAATGCTTCCTCTTTATTATATGCAAAATGAGCGACGTAGTTTTATTTACGCATGGCTTACGTTTTCATCTTTAATTTTTTTTTTAAAAATTTACCCATATTTTTGTTAAGTATTTTCTAAAAATTAGAGTTAAGAACTAGAACAAAAGAGTAATAACTAATAATTAATTTGAATACGTCCTAGGCTTGTTAGGTTAAATATTAGGGTGTTACAAGATACATTATGACTAAAAAAGATCATGATAAAATTTTTAAAAAAATTGTTCAAAGGAGTACAAAAATAAAATTCTAAAACAAAATTCTCTAGACAAGGCTCACCCTTAGCAATACTCCCCCTGAGCCCTTGAGGCATAGATTTTCTTCAAACTTCACTTTTCCCCCCTTTTGGCATCATCAAAAAGGAGGTGTGCCCTGAAACGCACGCTGTATCCACTATAACATCTGGAGTTGAAGATCTTCCATTTGCCTTAGATGAGCACCATGAGCAGCTAACGTTGCCTCAAATCTATCTTGCTTAGACGAGATCTTTCTCAGATTTCTCAGGATGACTTAATGGATTGTAGAGGTTTCAAACGGGTAAGGAGGTGGCTAATTTATCGGAGTATGAGCAGCTCTGGTAGAAGATTCTGGAATGTCTAGGGGTACAGTGTCCCCCAATCTTGGTGAGTTACCCCTAGTGTCATTTTGTACCTTAATAGGAGGTGAGGGTGATTGTCTATGAGCATTTTCAGAAGAGGTAAAGACTAAAACAGAGACAACGGGAATGGGTATAGGCTTAACATCATCATCATTTAGCATGTGAGCGACAAAAGGATCATGAATATCTTGTGTTTGAGCAGGTATGCTAGGAACATTTTGGCTCAGTGTGGTTGCATAAGCTTCTTGTACGATAGGAGCTAAACCCCCAACCAATCTGTCCACTTCTTCAACTGGAAGAATGTGAGGTAAAGGTTCAAATGGTACGAGAGCAAAACAGGTTACAAGATTTTCTTCATCTGGTTCTTCAATAATGGGCTCCATCGGAGGCTTTACTAGTGCGAGTTTTGAGCTTGTCATTGCACTTAGTCTGGCCATTTTACTGCTCTAGGAGATTTCCCTTTTCTTCTTTAGAAGATGATGTTTCAGCTTGTTCTTCATTAGCTTTTTGTTCTTCTTCTTCTTTAATATCAATTAGCACAGTTAGACGATATTTTTCCTCTTGAAATTTCTTGACTTCCTCCCACAAGATAGTAACAGGTGATACACTTTTGTGCATCGTCTTGCATTTTAGCTCAATTTCGTTTCTACTGATAACTTTTTTTAGGTTTGGTTATCGTTCTTAATGGTGAGTGCTTGCCTCCTCTCTTCTTTTTGTTCTCTTTTCATAGTGTTGTATTAAGGGAACATCTTCCTCATCAGATTCATTATCAGGAAGAATGCATTTCTTCTTCTCTTTTGCCTTCTCTTGGTTGGATTGAGACCTCTGTGAGGCTTCTTGAGCTTGTCCTCTCCTTGTTTTGGGGTTTTATCTTGTAGGTTTAGATATTTGGAGGATTGACCTCTTTCTCATAGTTCTAAAGGATGAGGGAGTGAAGATGGTTCCTTTCATCAACTCACATATTTCATTATCAAGAGGGAATTTTGCCTTTTGAAGTAGTTTAGTAAGAAGCATCCCATATAGAACACTAGCAGTCCTTCGAGTGTCCTTTGTTGCAACGCTTATCATATAATCACGAATGAGCATGGGGAGATTTACTTTTCTCTTTTCCATTAGGCAATAGAGAAGCATGCAATCCATTTTGACTAGAGTGTCAGTGCTACCAATCCGTGGAAGGATGGAAAATTGAACAATTGTGTAAACTTTTCTTGCCCTAGCACTTAACATGGCTGTGGTAATCTCACTGGGCCTATAAATGGAGTCAATGAGATACCTACACACATCTCCTTTATTTACACCGAGAGATTTTGGCTAGTCCATGTAGATGTACAGACAATCCCTTCGCATGGTGCCTTGATGATCTTTGCAAGATCTGAGGCCATAACCTTGATAGAATAGTCCTTGACCATTCCTCAGACGTGTGAAGATGAGGATCTTTGTAGATGAGAATAGAAGACATTAACCAACCAAGGAAAGATGAGGTCATTTATTTCTAGGAATTCTTCCCATTTCTGAAATGTAAAGACTTTATTAAGAATATTGACTTCTTCTCTTAGGTTTTTACTTAAAGACTTTCCAGGTGCCATCTTACTGTTCATGAATAATCTCTCAAAATGGTCCTGCATTCCAGCATCTTCGAACATGTAAAAGGGTTTTCCTATAGGGACAGACTTAGCCACGTTCTTATCCTTTGCTATTAAAGAGGTGTAGGAGTAAATCTGAAAGGATAAAGGTTGAAAGAAAGGACACAAGAAGAAAGAAAAAAAGAAGAAAAGAAAACAGCTCAAAGATGAAAAGAGCGATTAAAGGAGCAAAAGTAAAGCTTTTAACAAGGATTGTTGTGGAGTAGAAGAAGAAAGGTTTAAGTAACAGAAAAGTGAAAACAAAAGTGAAGCGATCAAGTATATGGGGTTAAAGGTTATAAAAGATTTGCTTAAGAAGATTATGGTTAACAACGAGAGATGTGGGAGTTTAAAGAGATGTGGCGTGACTGAAGATTAAGCATCGTGGGGGAGAGAAACTTCTGACAACATGGATTAAGACTCCTGTCTTTTCATCTTTCTTTCAAAAGGAGAGTTTTCTGACTCTTGAACTCACTTTCTGAAGGAGTTGCTTTCTGAAGCTTCAAGGTTTACTTTCTAATCTCCAGAGGAACTTTCATAACTTATCCCAGATTTTTCTTCTTACTTTGAGTTCAAAGCCTTTATAAAAGCCATCATGCTCTGACATTTTTTTTGACCCAGCAATCTTCTTATGAACATGAGAACTTCTTTTTGATCAATCCGCCTTCAAACAAAGCAACCTGATTCCCTTTTAGTCTTGCAAATTGACACATCATACCTCACAGAGAACTATAGCCTTGCAAACTAACTTTTTGACATTCTTGCATACTGATAAGCATAGTCTTCAAGAGAATATGTATACTGATGATTTCTGATGCATTTCTTGATCTTCATGAGGGAGTAGTGAAGAGAGACCACCAGAGAGTTTCATGCAGAGATGCTTTTGCATATGTAAAAGCTTAAAAACTTTTCAAAACATTTGAACAGAGATCCTCAGTTATAGATAATGTGAATACATCTAGATACAAGATCTTCAGTAAACACATCCATTGATTTTAATGCAAGAAACTTTGCAAAAACAAACTAGGATAAGGAGTGCTGAACAGAATCTTGTAAAGATAAATAGCACAGTATAGCTTTAGATGATAGGAAGACAACTTACATTAAGAGATGATCTTGCACTTGATTCCTTATCTGCACCATTTGGGTTCAAAGAATCTAGCATGTTTTGGCCTTTTTCTTGTATAGAAATACTAGCCCTGATGATATCAGATTTGTCCAGATAGTTCTTGACCTTTCCTCTTGAAAGAGGATGATGATGCCTTGAACATGATGAGTAGCCTTTGCTTTTTCACTTAAGCTTGAATAGCACATTCAACATAACTTCCACAAAACTTTGACAGCACAAAACTTTCTCAACAAATATGTAGATATTGTGGTGGTGATGAAAGCATGGTAGATAGATTTCCGAGGAATGACTTGGTATTCATATCCTTGGGAATGCTCTCAGAACTTAGACAATAGAAGATTATCTAAAGGATAGAACTTTCAAGAATTTCCTGTACGTACAGGTCTTTCCAGCTTCTATGTCATCTTCAGACAGTTCATGTTGTTCATTGGAATGATTTCTTTCTAAAAATCTTGAAAGGTCCGAGCATAACTTTTTGAAAGATTGAGGTTCTGGGGCTTATTCTTTGAAGCTTTTGGCTTTCATCAGCTGGCTTTCTGAAGATACCTCGAGATAGAAAATCTCAGGATATTTCTTAGTATAAACAAGATTATCTGCAAAGTCTTTTTTAAGCCTTTTTCTTTAATATCACCATGAGAGATCCTTGAAAGGATTGATTCTTTAGGAAACATGGCAGCACTTAGAATTAGAATCTAATATCTGGATGGATCAACATTAAAGTACTTCTTTTGATATTTCAGACAGAGAAATATATCAGAAATATCTGCAATAAGGAGAATGATTTTTAGTACCCAGACTTTCATGGGTCCTTATCCATTAGTTTTTACATAAAGAGATTTTTCAACCTTTTAAAAAAGAAATCCTTTTCATCATTAGACATGAAGGTATTTCTTTAAACACAAAAACATATGTGTATATGTGTGTGTATATATCCGATGAAGTTGCTAAGAATTTTTCTTTTGATGTTTCATTTGTATATCTCAATCCAACTTTTCTAAAGCAAAAGATGCTGACTATTTGTTACAAAAACAAACCATGTCCTTGAATATCTCTAATAAGACAAGTCAAATCTTAGGATGCCATGAGGTCCTCTTTAAGAAATTTGAGAAAAGATTTCTAACATGATCATATAGGTCCTTGGACGCTTCATATGACTTGAGAAGGTTGAACTCTCTTGGAGTATTTATTTCTTTTAGCCTTCCAAATTTTGATAGACTTTCTCAAGTGTTTATGGCAAATTTTTTGAGATATAAGATAGATTGAGATATGTAGATGAATCAGCTTAGAGTCTTTCTAGCAACTCAAACAAAATGAAAGAGATAGGGTGCAAAAACATTTACCTCATATGTCTCTGATGAAGCTCTTGAGATATGAAGCACAGAATGACAGTAAGTTTTAACATGGCAAGACTTTTTCTGACAAATATTTTCAAGATCATTGGCATATTCTTCCTTTTTCTTAGGGATATGTTGGTAAAGAATTGAATAGATTCATGATGTGAGACATTGCTGCTGCAAGCAGCAGTTCTTTCTCAAGATAGTCTTTGTCCTGACTTGATATTCGAGAGATTGATGTCCTTTTGGTATAGTCATTTTAGACTTTAGACGTATTTGACAGATAAAGAATCCAATCTCAAGTAACAGTATCAGATCTACTTCTCTGAGAAGCTTTTCAGTTAAAATCATTGCCTCAACATGGCAAGATATCTGACATGTTACAGATAGGATCAAAGATATCTTGATGCACATTGAGTTCCTTTAACATCATGAGCTGATATCTCATATAGCCTTTCTTATGTAACACATAGTACATAAATTGCATGTTCAACTATAATTCATGGCTTATATGAGTAGAGACTTGACATGATTTTGAGATAGAGTCTTTCTCACTTTGAGATACTTGTCAGCAGCTTTCCTTTGAATCCTTTTCATCTAAGAATGAATTATGCCATGTCCTTAAGTTTTGTCAGCAAAGAATCTGTCATTCTGTCGTTTGGATCTTTGTCTTCTGCAAACATTGGATTGCTCAACCCCTCAGAGGCCTAGCTCTGATACCACTTGTAAGTGAAGATGTGCACAAGAAGGAGGGGTTGAATCATGTATTGATCCTTTTTTGGATTTCTAAAGCCTCTAAAAAGTATTACTATTAAGTATAAAAATTGAAGTGTAGCAGAAAAAAAGTTAGTGACTTCAGAAAGTTACTTTCTAATCCTTATTAATTAAAAAGCTTAGTATTAAATGATATAGCATAAAAGATGCATGATACAGATAAAGCCGATTGATAAGATTAATAACCAATAAAGGAAAATAAAAGAGATTAATGTAAGGGAGAAAGAACACGAGGGATTTTATACTGGTTCGGTCAACATGCCTTCATCCAGTACTTAACAATTGTTGAGGTTCCATTATAACAACAACTTTCTCAACCTGAGAAAGTACAGATGGATAATATTTTCATTAGCCTTCTCAAGCTATCATCCTAGGGTTTCAGAAATCACCTGTAACCAAGGATTTTGAGTAGTTCTATACTAGCCTCTCCAAGCTAACATGAGTAGTCTTGACTTTGGCCTCTCCAAGCCAACTCGTGATTGACAGGCAACTCCTTCAGTGCATTGTTAGTATTATTTCCTAGCCTTCCCAGGCTGCAAGTAGTCTTGACTCCGGCCTTTCCAAGCCTAACTGAGTAGTCTTCACTCTGACCTCTCCAAGCTTAACATGAGTATTCTACTCCAGGCCTCTCCACGTCTCAAGTAGTCTGTTCCTGGCCTCTCCAAGCCGCAAGTAGTCTTTCCCCAGCCTTTCCAAGCTGCAAGTAGTCTTTGACTAGCCTCTCCAAGCTAAACTGTGATGAGTAAGTTCATCTTACCATCGCATTGCAAGTAGTTTTTTCCTTAGACTCTCCAAGCTATGTCTCACTTTGATCACTAACGGATCAAGGATACAAAGGTCAAATGTTTATGCTGCCACTCAAAGTAACCTACACTTAAGTTTCCTTAAAGATGATACATTTTTGAAAGATCCTGGGAGAACTATTACACTTCATGGATAGAAATTGATACGTCATTAAGATAGAATATTCTAAGAAGTAGGAGAAGATTTTTGCAGTGTTTCCTTTCTTTGAATCTTCAAAATCTCTCAACGTTCTTCAAAAGTGTAGCATCTCTTTTTATAATGATCATTTTCTTTGTGATCATTGCCATTGATTGCTTCTTCAAGTGACACATGTTGAATATCAGTTGTGCCTTGAAAACAACATCTAGAAGAGAGGTTTATAGAGTTATCACATCGGTTGCAGAAGCCATTCAAAATATGAGCTTTCTAATCCTTTATTAGAAACTACTTTTCTACTTTCTAAGCAAGCTTTTTGAACTTCTCCTTCATTAAGCTAAAGTTGTTGATCAAATAGGCAGGAGAGATGATGTACCAGTTTTAAACTGGGATTGATTTGATAATTTGAAATTCAAATTTCAAATTTCCCTCCTTTTCCTGTAGCATTCTTTGTTCTACACATAGCCGTGAGCTTTTTGATGAGCGCAACCAACTCCTTGAACAGTATTTGACTTTTTGATCTTCGATAAGATCTTCTTGATGATGATTTCTTTGTGATTGTGATGATTGAAGACTAAGTAACACATTGCATATGGACATATTTTGATATCTTCATCTTGAGAGTGTTTTCTGATGTCCCATGCTAGTTTTTGAAGTCTCTTTCCTTGGTTCCTTGGCTTTTAGCTTGATTTCCTCCAGTCCTTAAGCATATACACGTTCTTTGCACAAGATAATGATCACTTTGTTTTAAGCTTAATCTCTTCATGCAAGATAAAACATGCTTGTACATGTATAGTGAAATTATTCTCGATTCAAGTCCGTTTCTATGCTTTGTTCGATAAGTATGTGTACATGCTTTGCTTGAAATAATATTCACTTTATTTTTGGCTCAGTCTCTTCCCATAAGATAAATCATGTTTGCACATGCAAAGTGAAATAGTATTCTTGCTATAAGTTTGTAACATACTAATGGAATTTGACTTGTTATGCTTTGTCAAGAAACTCAAAGGAGACATCAGTAGTTCTTCTAAGTATTTTCTTTGAATTGGTTTTGTTGTCATTCAAAACTTATGAGCGCATAGGTTCTGGAGCTAACATCCAAGACTAAACATCTTGACTCTTGTGGCTCATCCTAGACTTCATGTAGGGGTGGTTTGTAGGAAACATGTCCTCCTTTAGGGAACTCTATGGGCTTTTCTTCCACAATCCACACCACTTTCTATCTGCTTTAAGCAGTAAGGGCTTCATTCCTTATTTCCTTCTCACTTCTATCTCTAAAATTACAAAAGTTTAACACCAACCTAAGGGCTTTAGTGCTTGATTTGATCATCCAAAAGCTTATCCATTTACTCAGCTACACTCCTATGTTATACATATCACTGCCTAAGCTACTCTCAAGACGTCAGGAAAATTGCCAAAATAGCTCAACAATGTCAGGTAAACTAACACAGAGGGTGTGATTAGCTCATTCTTTCAGCTCTTGGAAACTCTTTTCTTTTCTAAGAAACTAGAATAAAAAGGTCCCATTCACTACTGTCAGCTATCATCCCTCAGTTTCATCTTCAAGAACTTAATTTTACTACACCGTCAATTCATAAGATCATCATTCATGGAAAAAAGGAAACTTACTTCTTAAAGCTACCTTGATTAATCTCGTATAACCTATAACTAACCTCATTTTTCTCTTTTCTAATACTCCTTTTAACTGGATTTTGAACTTATGCTATCTCTAATGGTGGCATCCTACGAGGGCTATAGACATAGGTCACCTTTTAGGTATCAAACCTATGGCGGACTTAAGCATTCTCTTAAGGGAAAAACTCAGGTGCCTAACCTAAAGCAACATGGGAATACTCCCTCATCATGAAACCTCAACCAACACCTGTTCATCTCCCACCTTACTTAGGATAAGTTATTCCCAACATCCAAACCCACAATAATCTGACACAATACAGCTTAGAAATGACACATAGACTTGATGGGTTCAAAAGAAGAAATAACAGTTATAACAAAACAGTCTAATTAAACATGGTCAACTACACGGCAACCCACTACAAAAGAACAACAAGTCTTACATTAGAAACAATAGACTTGCCATCAATATAAGAAAAGAAATTCCCACTAGGTGACTAAAACATCCTATCTTGAAAGAGTTTCAAAAGAGTGACAAACCTCGTTGGTTCAAAGGTTTTCAAAAACAAATAGGTGCATTAATACATGAGGGATAGTCTAATCGGGCATAGATAAGTTGAAGCTAGTCATTAATAGAATTATTTCCATATCTAACCACTAGAAGATATGTCAAACATGAAAGAAGAGACAATGCAACACATGTGAGAGCAGCAACTTAGGCAACCATGACGCCTTTAACAAGTTCAATAATAGGAATAAGACCAAACAATGCACTCAAAGACCCTCGAAGTGTTGGCAACTACGAGAAGACCATCATGTCAAGAAAGGGGGCATGAATAAAAGAAGCCATAGGGATTTCTTATGATCATAAGATATGAATCTATATACAATACCAAAATCAGAGGCACAACCCAAAATCCTACAGTTTATTTTATACTTACCTTGAGTGAGAACCCTAGGGTGAGAGGCATTGTGAACACCTGATTTTGTTCGATCTTTTAACAAAAATCCAAAAATTTGCATTTGATTTATTTTTGTTATTATTTACAGTTTCTTTAATTACTTCCTAAAAAAAAAGAAAAAAACTAATTAATTACTAGTTGTTTTTAATTTTTATTTATTTCAAAAAATATAAAAAGGAAAACAGAGGAATCACGGGCTCCTCTCGGATTCCTCTTTTCTTCCTTCCCCGAGACGCGTTCGTGATGCATGAGACAAGGGAAACTTTTCTTATTTTCAAAAAAAATGGAGAATATCATCATGATGTTCCTCTCCACTTTGTCCAAGAAGTTAAGCTCCTTTCGGTAGTGAGGGGGAGCCAACCTGCAATGGTTAACGGAAGGCTGGAAATATAAAATTCATCATCATCACAATCAAAAGGGGACAGTCACCGAAAAACCATCATCAAGAAGAAATTTTCCAATCACTCGTCAGTAAGAATTTTTCAATAAAAAAAAAATCAAAGAACAAAAGAATCAGAAGCAGATTCCAGCAAGACAATTCAAATACAAGAAAGAGGAAGACAAGGTAACAACAGAAGCAATTTTATCATCATCATCATCATATTTTCAAAAAAAAAAAAAAAAAAAGGACATAGGGGGCCGCAGCCTCCCTTCACTGCCGCGGCCCCTCCCCCTTCAACCCATCATCATCACTTTCACAACCATCATACACAAGCATCCCCTTTGCACAACCCCTCAACCTCCATGAACTTCATCATCCTCGAACCCACAACCCCGGCGCCTCCTTCTTCCCTTGGCCGCGCCGCCTTCTGCCCTCCAAGACCGGCGGAGCTCCTCTTTTCTCAGATCCGCGAACCATAACCACCACCACTCCCCCCTCCTTTCACCACCACCATCAACACCACCCCACATCCTCAACTCGCTTCCACTGTGAACCTTTTCCTTCTCAGCCACCGAGCCACCGCTCTCCCTTTTCTTTTCGTCAAAACCCAGCAGCGCCGCGCACATCGCCACCCCATACACCGCACCCCCATGCCTCAGCGCGAAGCCACCTCGAATTTGTGACGGCCCAAGCTCCGCCATCCTCACTACCTCCGCTGCCCTGTCAGCGGGCGCCAGCCTCGCTTCCTTCTTCCTCCTTCCGCGATCTCAGCCTCTCATTCTCTCTCTCTCAGCTTCTCTCTCTCCTTCTGAGTATAAGTGTGTGTGTGAGTGAATAACAGAGGAAAGAAGGGTCTATGTCCCTGTGAACACCCAATTTTGTCCGGTCCGTTAAACAAAAAATCAAAAAAATTGCATTTCTTATTTCATCACTTTCTTTGAAAAAAGATTAAAACAAAAAAAAAGAGTTTTCCGGTTATCTTTATTTATTTCTAAAACCAAAAACTTAAACAAAAAAGAGAGTCCATTTCCTTTTATGCCTCATTTCCTTTTGGTCCGTTTATACTTTGTCCTTTTGTTTTAGTCCAACCGAGACATGTTGCTTGGCCACAAGGCCGTGTGCATCTGATTCTATTAGCTTTTGTCCCAAAACCAGAATTTATAAAATTCAAAAGGATGAAAAAGTGGTGAAAGGGGGTGCACATGCTCCCAGCATTCCACTTCAGCATGACCATCCCACTCCTCGCACACCTACACGCCTAGCAGGGAGCTTATGCGCCCATGACCAAAATGATGGGCAACAGTCATCAGGTGACAGTCAGTGATTAGAAAAAATATATATAATATGAGAAGAGTGGGACGCTGCAGTGATGATGGGCATCTGTCAAGCCACTAAAATGGGAATTGTGGTTGAAGCTGAAGGCGTGGGGAGCAATTCCATTTGGAGTTCCTGCAGTTCAGAGAGCATGGAGATATCAGTTAGTTAATCAATGCCATCTCAATACAAATAACCAGCTGCAATAAGGAGGAAAGAAAAATCGAAAAAACGGCAACAAACACCAGCTATTAGAGCAATAATCAGGAGACTCAAAAAAAGAAAAAACTGGCAGCATATCAGCTAAATTCAAGCAAACCCCAACAAATACAAGGAGTAATCAACAACAATCCAGCAATTACAACAGAGACAGGTACATACATATACCATCACCAGCATCAGAAATAAAAAAAAAATCAAAAAAAAGAAGGAAAAGAGGGAGGGAGGCCGCGGCTGCCACCACCATAGCCGCAGCCTCTGTTTACTCATCCATCATCATCCCCACCAAGCACCGCCGCACCCACCCCTTGCCTTCTTCCCCATTTTTTTCCATCTTCACCATCTCACAGCCTCAATTCCTCACCCCCTAATCAACCCAACCACCACAAACCCAACCATCGCGAACCCAACTACCGTCGCGAACCCAACCACCACGAACCGCAGCACCCACCTGAACCCACCGCCGCTTCCCTCTCTCCGTCGCGAGGCCCCGGCGCCGCTGCTGCCACCGACATTGCCGCGCGATGACCGCCTCTGCCCTCCCCCTCGCACGGCCTCCTTCCTCCTCTTCCTTTTCAGATCGGTTTCTTTCTTCCTCCATCGCGCCTCTCAGCAGCGCCACATGCACCGCCGCAAGGGCCGCCGCCTATGGCTTCTCACTGGGCCGCGTCGACCCACCACCAGCTGCGCCTGCAACAACACCTTGGCCTCCCTACCTCGGTCGGCGCAGCTCCCTTCTTCCTCGCGAAGGTCCCTTTGCGCGGCCTCCCACGCCGGCGGCGGCGGCCCCCTCCCTTTTCCCCGATTTCTCTCTCTCAACTTCTCTATCTCCTTTTCTTCCGTGTATTTGTGTGTTGAAACAAAAGTGTGTGAGTGTGCCAAAGAGAGAGAGTGCACTAAGTGTGTGTGAAAGGGAGAGAGTAGATGCGCGTGTGAGTGTGTGTGTGTGAGTGAGTGTGTGTGGGGAATAAGTAGAATAATTTTAGGGGTAAAATTCATTAGGGTTAGATTAAATAAAATTTAAACTAATGAAATTTCAAAATAAATAAAGAGTTTTAGGTTTTTTTATTTTATTTAGCTTAAGTTAGTGTTAGAATAAGTTTTTTTCGAATTTTTGGTTTAAATTGGAGTTTTTTTTAACTTTTAATTTCAGGATTTGCTCTTTCAAAAGTTAGTTTAGTCTTTTTTAAAAAGGGGAAAAAGGGTTTATTTTCTTTTAAGTAAAATTAATTGATTGGATTAGAGATTGATTTAAATATCTACTTGATATTTTTGTGTTAAAAATCTTAAAATACAAAAAAGTAAAAAAATAATAAAAAATAAAAATAATAAAAATAGTACTTAGGACCTTTTTCTTAATTATATTTGGTTTTATTTTTTATTTCATATGTTTATGTACTTTGCTTAAATCAATTAGGTATTTGTGTTTAATTTTGCTTTTAGTGTATTTATTTCATATGTTCATGTGTTTTGCTCAAATTATATTATGTGTTCATGTTTACAAATTATTTTTTTTTCTTTTTTGGTTTGATTATTTGCGTTTGTGAGTGTTATTTAAATTAAATAAGTAATGGTGTTTATGAATTAATTATACTTTTTAGTTTTATTATCTTATGTGTTTTGGTTGAAGCATTTGTACTTCATTTAATTGTTTTATATGTTTATGTGTTTTGGTTAAATTAACTGTGTGGTTGTGAATTATTGTTTTAGTTTAATTATTTCATATGTTTTATTTAGTTAGTTGTTTATGTTTATAATTTAATTTTGTTTCCGTTTGGTATTAATTATAGGTTATTGTGTGATTTAATTTTACTTGTATATATTTTGCTCAAATTATTTGTATATTCATGTTTATGAATCAATCTTGTCAGTTTCTATTATTTTTTTTATATTTTATTTTGTCTAAAATTGAGAAATAAAACAAAAATATGTCTTTTAATAATCAATTTTCTTTTTTTTCAAAAATCTTTTATATTTGTGCAATGTTCGACAATAGTGATTGAATAGCAAATGTTATCTTCACTATTTTTGAATCATAAGGATTCATTGAGTAGCCTAGTGCTAACTTGTATTCTGCGCACAAAATAAATTTGTATCAAGATTTGTTCTAATCTGTGCAATGATCAATGATGATAATTGAGTAACAAATGTTATCTTTATTGTTATTGGATCATAAGGGTTTATTGAGTAGCTAAATGCTAACTTAAATCCTGTGCGAGAACGGATTTCGTTTTCTAAAAGAATTGCTTCTTCATAAGGATCTTTTTAATCCGTGCAATGTCCAATAACGATGATTGAGTATCAGATGTTACCTTCATTGTTATTTGAATTCATTGAGTGGCCTAGTGTCAACTTGGGTTCTGTGCAATAACGGATTTTGCGTATCTTGTTGCAAATTCTTTTCTTAATAATTAAAGTCTATCAACCCACAAGCATTTTTTTACAGAACTACGTGACTTTGAGTTCCCTATTGCACCAGGGGATACGTAGGAGCAGGAGATCCCTGTCAAGCCAAAATTAAATTTTCATAAATTGTTTATTTGATTGTAAATATTTTGGCATTGTTTCTATATTCAAAAAAGAAATTTTGAAGGTTATTAATGAATTTGCATAACTTACTAAGGTACCGACTGAGGACGGGTGTACTAGGGGTGTGTAAGATTAAATTCATACCCTTCCCTATGCATAACCAACTCCTAAACTCATAATTTGGTTTCAAAGATCATCTTTTAAATGGGTTTTTCCAACGTTTTCCTAATTTAATAAACTTGGTGGCGACTCCATTAATTTTCAAAGAATGAAAACTCTCTTTTAAATTCGCCGTCCCCGTCGTGATCCCGATTGCGACAGTCCCCTTCTTGTTGGCCGCGTGTGTGAGTGTGTTATGTTGAAGAAGAACAAGTGTGTGTGTGCGTGTGTTTGTTTAAAAGTGAGTGCTGTGTGTGCGTGTGATGGTATGTGTGTCAGAGAGAGAGAGAGAGAAACTTGGGTTATGTGTGTGTGTGTGTGGGTGAAGTCCGAGTGCTGCGTGTGTGCTTTGTGAGAGTGAGAGTGAGAGCCAGAGTGAGAGTGAGCTGTGTGTGATAGAGAGTGATTATGCATGTGTGTGTATGGACGATAGATTAGGGAATTTTTTTTTATTTGCTATTATTATTATTTTGTTAATTTTGTCTAGATTTTGAATTTGTTTATTTGAATTGGAATTCATTTGGTTTAGTTATTATTTGTTATATTTTGTGGTCTTTTGGGTTTTACTTGTTGAATTTGAATTTTTGTTCGGTCTAAATGAACTTAAAAAGAGTTTCGCTTAATTTGAATTTAAATGTTAGGTTTGTTTGTTTAGTTAACATTTATTCTTTTTTTTAGTTTAAGAGGATTAATTGTCTTATTATGTTTATTTTTATTTTCTTTAGTTTTAGTAATTTGTGTTTATATATTTCTTTTTGATTAGATTAATTGTGTATTCGTAATAACTTTATATCTCTAGTTTAATCATTTTACATAGTTTGGGTATGTGTGTCTATGAGTTAATTTTTGTTCGTCTTAATTATTTTATATGTTTATGTGTTTTGGTTAAGTTAATTATGTAATTGTGAATTTTTTTTTATGTGTTTCAATCAAATTAATTGTTTTTTTTATTTTTTTTATTTAATTATTTTATATATTCAGGTGTTTGCTTGAATTAAGTGTATATTTGTACTTATGTTTTTAAGTTTATTTATTTTACGATTGGCATTTTATGTGTAACTATGTTTATGAATTTATTCCCTTTTTAGTTTAGTTCCTTTACATGTTTATACGTCTTGGTCCAAATTAATGCATATTTATTTTTATAAATTAATTTTGTCAATTCCTATTAAATTTAAAGTTTTTATTTTAGTTAAGGTCGTTTGTTTTTTTCATTTTATTTTATTTTATTTTTTTTTCTTTGGTGAATTAAATCTTTCGGTTCCTTTTTATTCGTATTCTTTTGTAGTTTTTTTTTCATCCTTTTAAAACTCATTTATTTGGATTTGATTTGGTTTGAGTCTAAAGTAAAAGGAGCATTTTATCTCAATTTGGGTTTAAAATAAATATTTGAAGTTTTTTTTTATGAATTAATGTTTTTTTTTAAAAAAGGAGATTAACTGAGCCATGATTTACTTGTTAATCACATATTTTGGATATTTTAGCTGTGACAGCTTGATATTCAAAATCTTTTTTCTTTAAAATAGAGTTAATTTAACCGCAACGATTTGTTAACTTTATGTTTCAGAATATTTTAAATTGTAATGACTTAATATTCTACTTTTTTTTATCTAATATTCATTTATGTGGGAAATTTTAGATAAAGATGTTAATTTAGTCGTGACGGTTTATTAACTCCAAATTTCGGGTATTTGAGTTGTGATAGCTTAATAACCTGAAAATTCCTTTAAAAATATTTGTTTTTTTTAAAATAAAAAAAATCACTTTCTTCTTATCTTATTTGTAAATATTTATCATTTATATTTTAATCTTCGATTTAAATTTATTCATTTATTTATTAAAACTTTTATTTCAAATAATGAGGTTAACTTAGTTATGATGGCTTGTTAACTCATTTTTAGGACACCTGAACTGTGACAGTTTGGTGCTCTAAAAATTCTTTTCTTTTCTTTTAAGAAAAAAAAACAAATTCCTTTTAGTTTTCTTGTAATAGAAATAAATATTTAAAAGGGGTTATTATTTAATTTGCACAATTAATTAAAGGTGCCGTCTAAGGATGGGTGTATTACGGGTGCGTAGGATTAAACTTCTACCCTTCCCTATGCATAACCGACTCCCGAACTCAAATCGGGTTTCAAAGACCATATTTCAAAATAAATGGGTTTTTCCATGTTTTCTCAAATTCTAATAAACTTGGTGGTGACTCCATTGTTTTCAAAAATGAAAAATTCTTTTTTCGCCATCCCCGTCGCGATCTCGGTTGCGACAGATGGCGACTCCACTGGGAATTTCCAAGAGAGTCAGGCCTGTTTTAGTTAGTTGTGCAAATTAAATATAGCCTTTTGTTGTTATGTTCTTAATTTACTCTGTCTAGTGTTTTTCTTTATGCTTTATTCTTTTGTAAAGTTTTCATGTGTTTACTTATAATGATGACTTCATTTGTTAAAACTTTAGGGTAGATGACTATTTCTGAGTTCTGTGCATATTTGTTGGTGTTATTTTTGCAAGTGTTAGTCATGGGTAGTTTTAGGATTTCAGGTTTGTATGCTCTCTTCACACACAACACTAACACATTAATCACACACGAGTGGGGCCCTATACCCGAGTCTGAGTGCAACTTGAGATAGGTAAGAGATTGCATAGTGGTAGCCATTTTGGAGGTTCATCCTGTTTAGTTATCGCGAAAATCTCATCTAGAGTGTGATTCTTCCATGAATGTCCTGCACCTAGCGGTTCACCTGCTGTTGTGGATAACATTCTGAAATGAGTCTTAACTCTAGAGGCCATAGAACTCTGAGAATATAGACCCACCCGATGAAAATGTTCACAAAGTAAAATGACCATAAGACCGTAGAATTGACTTCCAGAATTTACCACAAGTAGGACACAAGGAGAGCATGCAGTTTCTTTAATTCCTTTTCTTTGTATATAATTTCCTATCACTGTTCTTTGTATATAATTTCTTTTCATTCCCTAAATTGTTTATTATCCTTTCTTTTGTTTAAATCAAGTTTTTTGTTATGGCAGTTTGTTAGAAAGTTGAATTGAATCTCATTGTGAGTATCTTTGGAAAATGGAAACAAATATGAGACCAGACAATCAAGGAGATGAAAAATTGAAAAGAACTCTACGTCTTAAAGCCAAGACACTTGACACAAAAAGCCTAAGATCCTTGGGTCAATTGTTGAGGGTACCACAATGCCTTTCTCTTACCAGAAGATATGGGAAGATTTTAGATCTTTTAGAAGTAGAAGAGCAGGAAGAGGCGATCACAGCACTTGCACAATATTATGATCCTCCACTCCGATGTTTTACCTTTCAGGACTTTCAGTTAGTACCAACCATTGAGGAATTTGAAAAAATCCTGGGACTGCCACTAGAAGGAGAAAAACCTTATCACTATCAAGGTCATTATCCTTCTTTACATACCATATCAACCGTCCTAAGGATAGGAGTGAAGGATTTGCGTGAAGCACAGAAATGTAGAAATGGGACCTATGGACTCCCGAAGGATTACCTGGAAGGGCATATGCACCGTTTGGCTCAAAATGAGGACTGGGATACCTTTATAGATGTACTGGCTCTCACTGTCTATGGCACTGTCTTATTTCCGAATATTGAAGGCTTGGTGGACTTTGCAGCTATTGATGTATTCTTTGCCTGCAAATTCCATGGTCATAATCCTATTCCAGCTCTCTTAGCAGACGTCTATTGCACTCTAAACTTTTGCTATGAGAGGAATGGCAAAAGAATTCTGTGCTGTTTACCAATGTTGTATGTGTAGGCTACCGCACACATATTCCAAAGGAGTTACAAGGCACCCTGTCCCATTGAAGATCTACGGATGCATAATATCAAGAAGAAGAGTGGACAAGAGTGGGCCCAAGACCTGGCCAAGTTAAACGAAAAAATGATATGATGGTACCCTTGGTGGGAGGATGGGCAAACTTTGATTTATCAGTGCGGAAGCTTCCCAAATGTACCCCTCATGGGTACCCGAGGATGCATAAATTATAATCCAGCATTGGCATTGCGCCAACATGGCTATCCCATGATGGGATCTCCTTCTGAAGCTGCAATCACTCCATTTGTCTCATATTACCAAGATTCCAAGGATTTTGGTTTACTACAGAAGATCCGATCGGCCTGGAACAAGGTTGTCAAGAAAGGAAAAGAACTGGGAGTTAGGAGTTGTGCTGTGAAAGAAAATTACCGTCAATGGGTGAAGAATAGGGCTCATGAGATCAAGCTACCATTCAGGGCCTTAACAATTACTCCTCTAGACGAGACATCAACCCGGCACTTCAATGAAGAAAAAGAAATCAAAGAAGTGAAAGAAAAATTAGACAAGGATGAACAAGAAAAGATGCAAATAGAAGCCGAATTGAAAAATGCCCATCATGACTACGCAACCTTAAAACGAGAAGGCACTGAGAAGGATCGAGTTCTAGAAGGAACAAGTAAAAAGTTGAAGATAGGGCACGAGCACATGATGAAAACCAAAGAATATCTCAAGGTTGCCAACAAAGAGCTAGGGCTTCGAAGACAAGAACGTGACAAGGCACTAGCTGAGAATCAACAATTGAAGGAATTATTCCGAAAGGCCAAAGTTGTCGAAGAAACTGCGTTAAAAGGCCAAGAGCAAATGCAACAACAAATGGAAGAATTGAACAAGGAATACCAGAGGAAGATTGAAGAACTCAGCCAACACATGGATGATGAAATTGTGAAATATCAAGTTGCTCTGGAAGAAGAGAAGAAAAGAACTGCAAGTTTGGATTTTGAAGTGCAACATCAAAATCACATTATTCATGAGTTGAAGATTCGTTCTCAAACATGGCAGGGTTGGCTAACGCAGCTATAGAAGATGTTCCAAGCTATTTAGGATTGGCTGAGCAAGGAATAATCCCTTTCAAGACCCCAATTGAGATTAGCAACTTTATTGATTATTGTAAAGACTTGATTGGGAAAATGAAGCAAATGATTGCTGAGAGATGTTGAGAAAGGCATTTGTGGCTTTACAGTGTATTTTCTTTTGTTGTTGTGAGAACAAATGTAAGAAAGATGATGGTTGTAATATGCCTTTATGAATAAAAGAATCTTTGTTTCTCTGTATTGTGTTGGTCTCATAGCAATGTCCATGACTTAGTACTTTTGAATGAGACGTTCTGAGGAACGGTTATCATTAAGGATACTCACATCAAGATTCGGTTCAACTGATGATTTCTAACAAATAGCTATGTTTTTGTCTTTTTTCTTTTCACTAAAGTTTGTTTTTAATAGGTAAAAATCCATCACAATTGGGCGCCCAAGGAAAACCGATACCGATCAAACTCGAATTCACAATACCAGAGCCCGGACCAAAATGGCTGGAGGAAATGGTGACACAGAAAGGGGTATCCCAATCACAACTACTTCTGAAGTAGGAAGAAATCTGAGCAATGAAGTTGATGCGGTGAGAGGAAAACTGAATGAATTGTCAAACAACCAAGGAAGACTGGAGGATATGATGCAGGCTATACAAGAATCACTTAACTTATTGGGAGCTCATTCAGTAAATGTGCAGCCAAATACCACGACACTAGGTATGCCTGTAGTATCAAGTGCAGCTCTAAATGTCACCTTAGGGATGAATGATATGGGTGAAATCCCGAATAACCTCCATGGGCAACCACCGCCTACGATACCATTGATAATCCTTATCGGAGAAGGCTATTGTTCCTTAGAAAACGTGCAAACTCATGAGCATGGACATATTACCCCTGTCTGGGAGCAACCTCGTGTGGTCATCCAGAAGCAGCCATCCTCCTCAGAAAATAGTCGTGTAGAGGCAGAAAAAGGAAAACTCAAAGAAGAATGGATGGAGAAGATTCAAGAGCAGATTAGGGCTATTCATGGACCTAGTCCCTATGGTTATGTGGAAGTTGAACAGCTCTGCCCTTCTTCTGACGTAGTAATCCCTAAGGATTTTAAGGTTCCTGATTTTTCAAAGTATGATGGGATGGGTAATCCTCTTTTCCACTTGAAGAGTTATTGTACCAAAATGACGATATGGTCAAAAGACGAAAAATTTCTCATCAGTTTCTTCCATGAAAGCCTGACTGGACCTGCTTTGGAGTGGTACATTCAACTAGACCACTCAAAGATTTTTAGCTGGAGAGAATTGGCGGACCTGTTCATGAGCCAATACAAGTTCAATCTTGATGTGGCACCTACTCGGGAGCAATTAAGCTCCATGCAGAAGAAGAAGGATGAATCGTTCAAGCAGTACGCTCAAAGGTGGAGAGCCTTGGCTGCCCAAGTTCAACCACCTCTCATCCTAACTGAAATGTGTTCTTACTTCTTGGGAACCTTGGGATCGCCTTACATTGGGACAATGGCAGGGGCAGCATACAAAGATTTCTCTGAGTTGATAATTGCTGGAGAAAGAATTGAGAGCTTAGCAAAGGCCGGCAAGCTACCCATGAGCAGTGAAGACGCGAGAAAAAGCTTCCTGCCCAAAAAGAAGGAAACAGATGTTAATTATGTGCATGGACAACAATCCTTCGTCCCAAGGTATGCACCAACACATCCACGACTCCAACTGTCATCATACCATACACCTATCACTCCTTACCCATCCTACCAAACCACACCAACCACAAACACTGTCTCATATCCCCAGCCACAAGTTAACAATATCCACATAAGGCCATACCAACCAGCTCGCCCAACATACACCCCAGCACCTTGACCAAATTTCCAAAACCAGAATAGAAATCGATTTCCTAACCTTCCACCTTTTCCAAAGCTATCCATTTTGAATGCTGACCTTTTTCAAAAACTAGTTGATGCTCACCTAATCTCTGCATATCCCGTGCACCCATTAGAACCGCCATTTCCAGCATGGTACAACCCAAACCTTACTTGCAAATATCACATGGATATTGCGGGACATTCTATAGAGGATTGTAAAGGATTCAAAATGGCAGTAAGAAGATTAATTGCTTGTGGGAGGCTAGACCTTCAAGAAGATTCGAAGCCAGACATTGTTAATAACCCGATCCCGAAACATGAAGGAGGAAGTCGGGTGAATGCCTTGGAGGTAGAAGAACCTTTGATTAAGAAAGTTTTGAATCTTCGAACACCGATGGAAGAAGTGTTCAATGGCTTGAGAAAGGCTGGGTACAACATCACAACAGCTGCATCCATGATGAAAGAAGATGGGAAATATGACATGGAATTAGGCTGTTTATATCATTGTGGAGGTCTTGGCCATGATATAGAAAACTTTTGGGATTTCAAGGCTCGTGTATAGGGATTGCTTAATTTGGGCGTGGCTAAGTTTCCAAGAAGAAGTGAACGTGATTGATCGCTTTGTGCTTCGGATACCATCAATTAATCCGACTCCAAAACCGGAAAAAGTGGTGATCACTGTGAAAAAGTCGATACCCTTTGGGTATAGGATACACATGCTGTACCTTGGAACTATGAAACCAATGTGGAGACAAATAGAGACATAGGGGAAGCCTCGGAAGTCCAAACAAGTGAATTAGTAGCGGAGGTAAAAGGAATAACAAGAGGCGGAAGAGTTTATGGACCCGGAGAGCTGGAAAAAGGAAAGCTTGTTGAAGAAGAGAATATTGGAAAAGGTTCTGGTACGGAAAGGAAAGGAAAAGAAGAAGATGAAGCAGAAGAGTTCCTAAAGATCATGAAGCAAAGTGAGTATGACATACTGGAGCAATTGAAGAAAACTCCCGCCCGAATCTCCTTGCTGTCATTAATCTTGTCATCCGAATTTCACCAAAAAGCATTGCTAAAAGTCTTGAAAGATGCTTATGTGAAACCGGATGTCTCATTGGTGAGTATGGTGAATATGGTGGATCCGGTAAAACGTGTCAACATGGTCACTTTCTCAGATGAAGAAGTTGTATCGCAGGATAACCCACGAGCACTGTATATAACTCTCAAATGTAAAGGTTATATAGTGCTGAAAGTTCTCATTGATGGAGGGTCGGGACTAAACGTCTTGCCGGTGTCGATCTTGAGCTACTTGTCAATAAACAAGGATAGTATTTCACCACAAGTAATGATTGTGAAGGCTTTTGATAGAGCAAGGAAAAGTATCCTTGGGGAAATGGTGTTGTTATTGGAAATCGATCCAAGCCGATTTGAGGTGTTATTCCAAGTAATGGAGATTGAGTCTGATTACAATATGCTGCTGGGAAGACCATGAATTAACAATGTTGGTGCTGTTCCTTCAACCTTGCATCAGAAGGTTAAGTATGTCGAGAATGGCTCAGTCATTCCATCCATGGAGAGAAGGAGATCATAGTATCCAAACCAGTTACACTTCCATATGTTGAAAATGTGGAGTTAGTGGAAAACAGTTTATGGCACAGTCTGGAGGTTGTAGGGCTAAAACAAGAGAAAAACGAGTCCTTAAGGCAAGATGTCAATCAGATAGTGGCTCATATCATGACTAAAAATGGTTATCTGCATGACAAAGGGCTAGGATCACAGTTGCAAGGTATCAGGATGCCGCTGCCTATCTTAGAGAAGCGGTTTATCGGTTTAGGATATGAGGCATCATTGGAGAATCAGGTCAAGACAATGACTCTTGAACAAAAGAAATCAAAAGAGAAAATGAAGCAGACCCCTCATCTGAAAGAGACATTTCCTCACCCAGCTAAAGTAATTGTGGTTGAAGAAGGTTGCACCTCCAGTTGTTTTTCCACCATCAATACTCTGGATGTTGAGAAGCCTGAAGAATACAACAATGCTGATGCTACCAACCACAATGAGATGCTGATGAATTGGACAGCTGAACCAATAATTGATGTTATTGCTTCAAAGTAATCACTTGGGATTGTAATAATTGTCTTTGCTTTCTTGTATGCTACTTTGAGACATCATTCGAATGAACCTGCATGTTTATCCAGTAATTTTTCTTTGTTATTACACCTTGTACTTCTTCACCTCTTCCGTTCTTTTATTTCCATACGCTATTCTTTTTACTTTCTTGCTATCTCTAGCATTATTTCCTTAACCCTTTAGTTTGTGCCATTTTTATATTATTTGTGTTTTACCTATTATGTGTCCTGGCATTCCAACCCCCACAAATGCTTTCCAGGGACCTAAATGCTATGAATATTTTGCTGCATGAAAGGGACTTTGCAGGCCAATCAATTGATTCTCTTACTGCACTTGATTGTGATGGCTATGAATCTGAAGATGATGAAGAAACTATTGAGGAATTTTCAGACTTACTGGAACATGCAGAAAAGGGGTTTGACTTAGACAATGAGGTGGTTGAAGTGATTAACATGGGCACTGAAGAAGAGAAGAAGGAGCTGAAAATAGTGGAAAATTCTGAACGAACAAAAATGATTGCTTTATTTGGAGAATACCTGGATGTCTTCGCGTGGTCTTATCATGATATGCCAGGATTGGATCCAGAGATCGCTTCACACAAGATCCCTTTGTATCTAGAAGCTGAGCCAAAGAAGCAAAAGTTGAGAAGAATGTTGCCTGATATGTCACTAAAGATAAAAGAAGAAGTGACTAAACAGCTAGAGGCTGGATTTTTGGAAGTATCAAGACATACTGATTGGGTGGCCAATATTGTGCCTGTACCTAAAAAGGATGGAAAAGTCAGGATGTGTGTAGATTATCGGGACCTGAATAAAGCTAGTCCGAAGGATGATTTTCCACTTCCCCACATTGATGTCCTTGTTGATAATACAACCAAGAATCACCGATTTTCATTCATAGATGGATACTTCGGATATAATCAGATTCTCATGGATGTTCATGACAAAGGAAAAACTACATTCATAACTCCGTGGGGAATGTTTTGTTACACAGTCATGCCATTCGGGTTGAAGAATGCCGGTGCCACTTACCAACGTGCAATGGTTGCACTGTTCCATGACATGATGCACAAGGAAATTGAAGTATATGTAGATGACATAGTCGCTAAGTCTAAAGAAAGAGAAAGCCATGTGGCAGTCTTGCGAAAACTGTTTGAAAGACTCAGAAAATACAAGTTGCGGCTGAACCCGAATAAATGCATTTTCGGAGCTTCTATAGGGAAATTGCTCGGGTTCATTGTCAATAGAGAAGGGATAAAGGTAGATCCGGATAAGGTAAAGGCAATACAAGAAATGCCAGCTCCCCGAACTGAAAAAGAAGTGAGAAGTTTTCTTGGGAGGCTTAACTACATTGCAAGATTCATTGCCAATTTGACCAGTACTTGTGAGCCTATATTCAAGTTGCTACGAAAATGTCAACCTGGGGAATGGAATGAAGAATACCAAGAAGCCTTTGACAAAATCAAGGCTTATCTAATGAAACCTCCAGTTTTGACTCCTCCTGCGCCAGGCCGTCCTTTATCATCAGATCTTACAAAGTGTTACCCACTTCACTCGGAGCAATGTTGGGGCAATATGATAAATCTGGAAAGAAAGAACAGGCCATTTATTATTTGACCAAGAAGTTTAACGAATGTGAATCCCGCTATCTGGCGATTGAAAAGACCTGTTGTGCATTAGCATGGGCTTCTAAGAGGTTGAGCCAGTACATGTTACACTACACCACTTGGTTGATTTCTCGAATGGATCCATTAAAATACATATTTGATAGTCCTCATGTTTCATTGAGAATGTCAAAGTGGCAAGTGATACTTTCAGAATTTGATATCAAGTATGTAACCCAAAAGTCCGTTAAGGGAGGTGCAATTGCTGATCATCTAGCTTGAAACCTTCTGGAGAATGGACAACCTACCATGCCTGAATTCCCTGATAGTGAAGTATTGACAGCAGAGACAGAAGAAATGGAAGAAGAGGATGTGTGGAAGATGTATTTTGATGGGGCCGCCAATATGAATGGATGCGGAATAGGAGCTGTAATAGTCTCACCAGCTGGGAAACAGTACCCGGTTTCTATCAAACTAGACTTTGAATGTACCAACAACATGTCAGAATATGAAGCATGTGCAAATGGTTTGCAAGTTGCGATTGACTTGGGAATCAAAGAACTAAAGGTCTTTGGAGACTCCGCGCTTATAATCTATCAAGTTAATAGAGAATGGCGCACAAAAGACCCAAAGTTGGTACCTTATTAGAAGCATTTGTCTTAATTAATTGAGCGCTTTGATGAAATATCGTTCTCCCACTTAACTCGAGACAAGAACCAGTTTGCGGATGCTTTGGCGACTTTGGCCGTGATGACTAATTTGGAGGTACATGCTAATGTCCAACCCATCTATGTCGAAGTGCAAAATGAACCGGTATATTGTGACAATGTGGAGATTGAACTGCATTTTGACAACCATGGTATCATGATATCAAGCAGTATATTCAAAAAGGAGAATATCCACCAGGTGCAAATGAGGTGGATAAAAAGACAATTCGAAGACTGGCCATGGCCTTCTTCCTGAATGGTGAAGTCCTTTACAAGAGGAATTATGATACCACTCTCCTTAGATGTGTAGATGCTCACGAAGCTCGAATAATCATGACCGAAGTCCATGAAGGGATCTGTGGAACTCATACTAATGGGCATATGATGGCACGCAAGATTCTAAGGAGTGGTTATTACTGCTCCACTATGGAGAATGACTGTATCAATTACGTTCGGAAGTGCCACAAATGCCAAATATATGCAGACCGAATCAATGCTCCTCCAGTTCAGTTGCATAGCATGGTATCTCCTTGGCCTTTCTTGATGTGGGGTATGGATGTTATTGGTCAAATTAATCCTAAAGCATCCAATGGTCATCATTTCATCTTGGTGGCAATAGATTATTTCACTAAATGGGTGGAAGCTGCTTCATACGCTAGCATCACACAGAAGGTTTTTCTCAGATTCATCAAAAGAAATATCATCTACAGATATGGAATTCCAGAGAGGATTGTCACAGACAATGCTCCTAATCTCAATGGTGCCGAGGTCCAGAAATTCTTTGAGACATTCAAGATCAAACATCACAATTCAACCCCTTATAGACCCCAAATGAATGGTGCGATTGAAGTTGCAAATAAGAATATCAAGAAAATCATCGCCAAAATGGTGGTGAATTACAAAGATTGGCATGAAATGCTGCCATATGCTTTGCACGCATATCGTACCAACATACGATCAATCACAGGGGCAACTCTTTTCTCATTGGTATATGGAATGGAAGCCGTATCTCCCATAGAAGTGGAAATCCCATCACTCAGAGTTTTAATGGAGGCTGAGCTGGGAGAATCTGAATGGGTAAGAGCTCGTCATGAGCAATTGAACATGATCGAGGAAAAGAGACTTGCAGCTATTTGTCATGGCCAGTTGTACCAAAGCAGAATGGCTAGGGCTTTTAACAAGAAAGTCCACCCTAGAGATTTTCATCCAGGAGATTTGGTTCTGAAGAAAATTCTCCCTAATCAAGAGGATGCACGGGGTAAGTGGGCTCCGAGTTATGAAGGGCCTTACATTGTTAAGCAAGCATTCTCAGGTGGGGCGTTGATTTTACAAGACATGGATGTCCAGGAATTGCCTAAAACTACCAACAGTGATGCAGTGAAAAGATTTTATGCATGAAAAGATGCTCAAAAGCCTGTTAGGTTGAAAACTCGGAAGAACGACCTAAACAAAAGTCAGGGCAAAACAAAAAGAAAAAGGAAAAGGATAAAGAAGAAGAAGAAGAAGAAGAAGAAGAAGAAGAAGAGGGCTCGCTAGGTTGAGAACTCGAAAGAGCAGCCTAGGAAAAAATTAGAGCAAGACAAAAAATATGCATCATTTCCAGTAGCTACATTGGGGAAAATTTTGGTGTTGAATTGGTCCAATAAATCAAGCAAATCAAAGATTGAAACTGGGGCAATTTTAAAGAAAGGATTTGAAGAGGTGTCATCGGATATTATGGCTATGTTGTTCAACTTGCAGCAAGAAGTCATTTGATTGAAACACAAAGGACCTAAACTAGGGCAAAATTTCGTGTCCTTCACAATTCTTGTATTTTGTTCTTGTGTTGTCACCTTTTCCAAACATTTTGTCATCAAATGTACCAAGCGATAAAGATGTTCAGTCAGTTGATCCTTTCACCCTCTCTTTGAGCGCATGTTCATTTATGATGTCTCAAATAGGATAAATTTAAGCTTCAATTATGCGATCTAACAATGTTTACAGCAATACATCAATGACTAGTATCACGATTCAGAAGCTGCAATTAAGTTTGGCAGAGGAGTATCTATCATTCTAAAAACGGAAAAAAGAAAGAAAAACAAAAGAAGTGAGCAAATCTTTGTTGTGACAGAAGGTCCAATGCAAGAATTATGAGTTTGATTGGTTAAAAGTTTCCTGAAGGATGGCTCGATTTGGTTGCTGTATCCTTGCCGATTTTACAATTGCAGACGGTATCCTTGCCGATGTCTTTTTCAGACGGTATCCTTGCCGATTTCTTTTTCAAACGGTATCTTTGCCGATTTTCTTTTTCAGACGGTATCCTTGCCAATTTCTTTTTCAAACGGTATCCTTGCCGATTTCTTTTTCAAACAGTATCTTTGCCGATTTTCTTTTTCAGACGGTATCCTTGCCGATTTCTTTTTCAGACGGTATCCTTGTCGATTTCTTTTTCAAACGGTATCCTCACCGATTTCTTTTTCAGACGGTATCCATGCCAATTTACTTTTCAATTTACTTTTCTGTTGATCGGCCTCAGATGCCAATTTACATTTTCAGTCGGTCTCAGTTGCCAATTTACATTTTCAGTCGGCCTCAGATGCCAATTTACATTTTCAGTCGGCCACAGATGCCAATTTATATTTTCTGTTGGCCTCAGATGCCAATTTTACTTTTTTAGTCGGCCTCAGATGCCGATTTAATTTCAGTTAACCCCAGATTGTCATTTTACATCTTCAGTCAACCCTTGTCAGTTTTTAAATTCCCATCAGCACTGTTTGCTTTAGATTCTTGGTAGTTTGTGCATTTGCATTTGATTTTCTCACATGTGCATTTTGCTGTTTAGATTTAAATTGTTTATATTTCATGAACAAAATCAATGTTCATGTCTTTATTCATTCCTTACGAAGAAAATATAAAACATAATTTTTTCATATTTTCTTATAAAAAATGAATAAAGAGGGGCAACTATGAACACTTGATTTTGTTCGATCTTTTAACAAAAATCCAAAAATTTGCATTTAATTTATTTTTGTTATTATTTACAGTTTCTTTAATTACTTCCTAAAAAAAAGAAAAAAACTAATTAATTACTAGTTGTTTTTAATTTTTATTTATTTCAAAAAATATAAAAAGGGAAACAGAGGAATCACGGGCTCCTCTCAGATTCCTCTTTTCTTCCTTCCCTGAGACGCGTTCGTGATGCATGAGACAAGGGAAACTTTTCTTAATTTCAAAAAAAAATGGAGAACATCATCATGATGTTCCTCTCCACTTTGTCCAAGAAGTTAAGCTCCTTTCGGTAGTGAGGGGGAGCCAACCTGCAATGGTTAACGGAAGACTAGAAATATAAAATTCATCATCATCACAATCAAAAGGGGACAGTCACCGAAAAACCATCATCAAGAGAAATTTTCCAATCACTCGTCAGTAAGAATTTTTCAATAAAAAAAAAAATCAAAGAACAAAAGAATCAGAAGCAGATTCCAGCAAGACAATTCAAATACAAGAAAGAGGAAGACAAGGTAACAACAGAAGCAATCTTATCATCATCATCATCATATTTTCAAAAAAAAAAAACAAAAGGACATAGGGGGCCGCGGCCTCCCTTCACTGTCGCGGCCCCTCCCCCTTCAACCCATCATCATCACCTTCACAACCATCATACACAAGCATCCCCTTTGCACAACCCCTCAACCTCCATGAACTTCATCATCCTCGAACCCACAACCCCGGCGCCTCCTTCTTCCCTTGGCCGCGCCGCCTTCTGCCCTCCAAGACCAGCGGAGCTCCTCTTTCCTCAGATCCGCGAACCATAACCACCACCACTCCCCCTCCTTTCACCACCACCATCAACACCACCCCACATCCTCAACCCGCTTCCACTGTGAACCTTTTCCTTCTCAGCCACCGAGCCACCGCTCTCCCTTTTCTTTTCGTCAAAACCCAGCGACGGCCACAAGACATCGCCACCCCATACACCGCACCCCCATGCCTCAGCGCGAAGCCACCTCGGATCTGTGACGGCCCGAGCTCCGCCATCCTCACTGCCTCCGTCGTCTGCCATGACACCAGTTCCTGCTTCCTTCTTCCTCCTTCCGCGATCTCAGCCTCTCATTCTCTCTCTCTCAGCTTCTCTCTCTCTCCTTCTGAGTATAAGTGTGTGTGTGAGTGAATAACAGAGGAAAGAAGGGTCTATGTCCCCTTCTTGTTGGCCGTGTGTGTGAGTGTGTTATGTTGAAGAAGAACAAGTGTGTGCGTGCGTGTGTTTGTTTAAATGTGAGTGCTATGTGTGCGTGTGATGGTATGTGCGTGAGAGAGAGAGAGAGAGAGAGAGAGAGAGAGAAACTTGGGTTATGTGTGTGTGTGTGTGTGGGTGAAGTCCGAGTGTCGCGTGTGTGCTTTGTGAGAGTGAGAGTGAGAGCCAGAGTGAGAGTGAGCTGTGTGTGATAAAGAGTGATTATGCATGTGTGTGTATGGACGATAGATTAGGGAATTTTTTTTTATTTGCTATTATTATTATTTTGTTAATTTTGTCTAGATTTTGAATTTGTTTATTTGAATTGGAATTCATTTGGTTTAGTTATTATTTGTTATATTTTGTGGTCTTTTGGGTTTTACTTGTTGAATTTGAATTTTTGTTCGGTCTAAATGAACTTAAAAAGAGTTTCGCTTAATTTGAATTTAAATTTTAGGTTTGTTTGTTTAGTTAACATTTATTCTTTTTTTTAGTTTAAGAGGATTAATTGTCTGATTATGTTTATTTTTATTTTCTTTAGTTTTAGTAATTTGTGTTTATATATTTCTTTTTGATTAGATTAATTGTGTATTTGTAATAACTTTATATCTCTAGTTTAATCATTTTACATAGTTTGGGTATGTGTGTCTATGAGTTAATTTTTGTTCGTCTTGATTATTTTATATGTTTGTGTTTTGGTTAAGTTAATTATGTAATTGTGAATTTTTTTTTATGTGTTTCAATCAAATTAATTGTTTTTTTATTTTTATTTTTATTTAATTATTTTATATATTCAGGTGTTTGCTTGAATTAAGTGTATATTTGTACTTATGTTTTTAAGTTTATTTATTTTACGATTGGCATTTTATGTGTAACTATGTTTATGAATTAATTCCCTTTTTAGTTTAGTTCCTTTACATGTTTATACGTCTTGGTCCAAATTAATGCGTATTTATTTTTATAAATTAATTTTGTCAATTCCTATTAAATTTAAAGTTTTTATTTTAGTTAAGGTTGTTTGTTTTTTTCATTTTATTTTTCATTTTTTTTCTTTGTTGAATTAAATCTTTAGGTTCCTTTTTATTCGTATTCTTTTGTAGTTTTTTTTTTCATCCTTTTAAAACTCATTTATTTGGATTTGATTTGGTTTGAGTCTAAAGTAAAAAGGGCATTTTATCTCAATTTGGGTTTAAAATAAATATTTGAAGTTTTTTTTTATGAATTAATGTTTTTTTTTTAAAAAGGAGATTAACTGAGCCGCGACGACTTGTTAATCACATATTTTGGATATTTTAGCTGTGACAGCTTGATATTCAAAATCTTTTTTCTTTAAAATAGAGTTAATTTAACCGCGACGGTTTGTTAACTTTATGTTTCAGAATATTTTAGCTGTGACAGCTTAATATTCTACTTTATTTTTTATCTAATATTCATTTATGTGGGGAATTTTAGATAAAGATGTTAATTTAGCCGTGACGGCTTATTAACTCCAAATTTCGGGTATTTGAGTTGTGATAGTTTAATATCCTGAAAATTTCTTTAAAAATATTTATTTTTTTTAAAATAAAAAAATCACTTTCTTCTTATCTTATTTGTAAATATTTATCATTTATATTTTAATCTTCGATTTAAATTTATTCATTTATTTATTAAAACTTTTATTTCAAATAATAAGGTTAACTTAGTTATGACGGCTTGTTAACTTATTTTTAGGACACCTGAACTGTGACAGTTTGGTGCTCTAAAAATTCTTTTCTTTTCTTTTAAGAAAAAAAACAAATTCCTTTTAGTTTTCTTGTAATAGAAATAAATATTTAAAATGGGTTATTATTTAATTTGCACAATTAATTAAAGGTACCGTCTAAGGACGGGTGTATTAAGGGTGCGTAGGATTAAACTCCTACCCTTCCCTATGTATAACCGACTCTCGAACTCAAATCGGGTTTCAAAGACCATATTTCAAAATAAATGGGTTTTTCCATGTTTTCCCAAATTCTAATAAACTTGGTGGCGATTTCATTGTTTTCAAAAATGAAAAATTCTTTTTTCGTCGTCCCCGTCGCGATCTTGGTTGCGACAGGCATCCTTGGCATTGCTTGTAGAGGCTGGACCTTGGAACTAGGATCTAGAGGAAGCACTTAACCATGGAGGCTTTACATTGCATTCATGAATCTTGTGGCTAGGTTTACCATACTTATAGCATACTCCCTTACTGGCGAGGCGGGGATGATCGCCATGATTCTTGCCACATATTAGGAAATTATCAATAGGAGTGGGCTTAGGTGAAACAATTTGGTCTTTTTGGGGTTCTTTCCCTCTTGGATTGCTCGATCCTCATCGCATAAGCACTACCATTAAAAAGGAGTTTAGCAGTGATTCTCAAACTGCTACCATGTCAATCGTTGCCAAGGTAAATTAAGACAGTTTGGACCAACCACTAGAATAACTGTAGGAAAAGGCACTTGTGCCTTTAGCGGTAGTCACAAACTATCGCAAGTTGATAGGTTGAAAAATTGACACTCAAAATAGACCGCCACCTAATGTCAAGCAAAAAAGACATGTAAAAAGTTGCTGCTGTTGTCAATTGCCACGAATAAATAAGCCTTATATTACTTGAAAATTTTAATGGAAGTCTCAAACTGCCGCAACATATAGTGATCACTATTTTTTGTTTATAATTGCGGTGCTTAGACAAAATATAAAATTTTTTTGCCCTCTATATTTTAGTAATCACAATAACTTTCTATTACAAATACTTTCAAACATCCACAAAATTCAAACATAAAGCAAATATTAAAATTAAAATTACTCATTACTTATAAAAGAAAGTTTCTTATAATAGATAATGTATCATAATGTCTTATATGTCTCAAACATTTAAACTTTTTACAAAATCATAAAACAAAACAAACTAGTATTTATAATCTTGCAAAATCATAGAAAATGATGTTCCATAATTCTAAGATTGACGAGCATAGACAACCAAGAATATGCTATTTGTTGGATGGCCCTCTATTTGGTTGATGGCAGCTTCAAAAGCTAGAAAAGCATGGCACTTCTTGGCAAGCTTCTTCATAAGTTTCTTGTTCTTGTTAAGCTTAATCAATGCTTCCAAATCCATGTAGTCCAGCCAAATTTTTTCTGCTTGTGGTTGATACATGACATCAAGATCATGTAAATCACAAAAACTTATATAACGCTCGAGATAAAACAAATCAATATTAATTTAATAAAACAAAAGCTCAATATATATAATGAATGAGTTAAAATGCACCAGCAATTTATCATAGGCAGCAAAATTATAGCAGTTGCAATATTAAGAACTAGAGTTGTGAAGACACTAATTCAGTAACATGTTAAATTATTAACAATTTATCATCAGCACTAAAAATTACAGGAAGAGTGAATGTAGTAATGATGAACCTCTTCCATGTGCTTAGCATCCCTAAGCATGCAGATCTTCATCTTAGGGCGAGGAATGTAAGGGAGCTTGATAGAGCCACTGAAATACTTGTCCTTCTGAGGATCATAATTCTTCAACCCAATCTGCATCTCAATGGTCTCCATGAAATTTACTTACTGAGCATTAATTCACTCAACAAAGAAATGCTCAGATATTGTACAAACATATATAAAACATAGGTAGCTTTGTAGAAATAAATGCATCAAAATTAAGAAAATGGGGTAAAAAAAATCAAGAAAACACAGATAGCTCTCTTTAGAGTAGTAAATACCAAGACTAACAAATTATAGACTAAGCGATCTTAATATTCGAAGGACTACACGAATTTGCATTTTCAACAATAATCCTCATTAACCAAACCTATATCAAATGATGAATATCAGAAACCACTTGCCACGTGACAAAAATACAAACAATCTCTTCATAGGAGAAATAGAAGCTAAACCAAATATGCCCATAAATGATAGAAAAATTAAAGTGATGATACAATATTTTTTTTACTTTAGACAGTACATTAAATAACTAAATATATACAATATCACTTACACAGTGTAGTCTCTTGGAAAAGCACAAACCAATTTAGTCAAACAAAGTGAAAAATAAGGGAAATAAGAAGTACAAAATGCATAAAGGTATTCTTTTGAGCTTTAAAGAAAAGAAGAAAAAAGTGCAAAGGATATCAGATTCAACAAATAAGGGTTTTTAGTTTGTGCAATTTGAGAATAAAAATTTCAAAGAGAGAAAAGAGGTAGACCTATAAATCGAAAGGAAATGGAGAAAAAATGTTGGCAATTCAAATGTTAGAGTTTCAGTTTTTATGTATTTGCTTAATTGGTAGGATTATTGAGAAACTAAAATTGCATACCAGCTATTTTAGCCAATTTTAGATGTCTCAGCCACCAAAAAAAGTTTATTAATGCATATAACAGTTGAATTATAGCTATTATATGGCCATGCATTTGCTACTAGTACTTCAGCATTTACTGAAACAACAAATACCATCATTTAATTAGATAAAGGTTTTCATAAGGTTATGCATAGTCCATCCATGAGGCTAGCAAGTTATTGCCTATTATAGCTAGTTGAGATAAAAAATATAACATAAGAATATAAGAGAAGAACTCCTAGGAATATATTTATAGGCATGGTTTGATGAACATTATACTAATCATCTTTGCTCTAAGAAAATTGCTTAATCTCTTATCACCTTTCTTCAACTTCAACCAACTCAAATGAAACTCTACTAGTAAAAATCTTAATGTGCATGACCTAGTTGTGTTATCAAGTATATATATATTTAAATCTTAGATAATATACTAATTGGAATTTGGAAGCAAGGAATTAATCAAATGATCACGATATTAGAACCAGCAATATTAAAACATAATTATTAACTTATTGGTATTAGCTCTAGAACCCTATCAATATGCGCTTATTTGTTTTGAATGACAATAAAGCCAATTTAAAGAAAATGCTTTGAAGAACGACTGATGTTTTTCTTGTTTCTTGTAAGAATATAACAGGTTTCTATTGTTTAGCAAGAGAAGGCTTACTCAAATGAGAATATATTTCCCTATGCATGTGGAAACATGTTTATCTCATATTACGAGATCCGAAATGAAATAGAAGTGACATTATATCCTTAACCAAGCAATTGATAACTAACGATCAGAAAAAGATTTCAACGCTACAAGAAACCAAGTTCAGAGACTTCATAAAGTTGCACTAGACATCAAAATATAAGCTTACATGAAGATATCAAGCATTCTCTGAAGACTAGATATTGCACTATCTTCAACCAGCACAATTGCAGATTAATCATCATCAAAATGCTTAGATTGAATATAAGAAACTGCAGATTTCATCAAGGAAGTGATTGCGCACGTCAGAAAGCTCACTTTACTGTGGAGCAGAGAATGCTATAGGAAAAGGAAGGAAATTTGAATTTTGAAATTCGAATGTTCAAGTCAAACCCAATTTCAAATTGTTATGTCATCTTTTCTGCCTGATTAATCAATCACCCAAGTTTCTAAAAGGATTAGTTTAGAAACCACGATCAGAAAGTGAAAAAGTGATTTCCGAGAAGCATCAGAAACCTTAATTGTATAAGGGCTTCTGCAATGATGTGACAGACTGTCAACCTACTCTTCTAGATTGACTTTCCAAGACACAATGGATGATCTACAAGTGTCACTTGGAGAATTGATCAAGGGCAATGGTCACAAAGGAAGACTGCTATAAATAGAGATGTTGTGCTCAAAAGTCGATGAGAATTTGATTCTTCAAGAGAGGAAACTCAACAAAAAATTTTCCCTACTTCCTAGAAGATTCAATATATCATATAATCAATGTTTATCCTTGAATTGTAAGAAAATCCTTATTCTATATTCTTAATTAGATCTATGCTCTTCTTAGGAAAGAAGTGTTAGAAGAAAGTCATTCAAGTTTTCCCAGGAACTTTTCATGTGTATGTTAAGAAAACTTGACAGTAGGTTAATTTGAGTGGTAACCCAAACACTTAACCTCTATATTCTCGATCTGGTAGTGATCGCTATGAGACAGCTTGGAGAGGCTACTGTAAAACTACTTGCAATGCAACAGTAAGATGTTCTTACTGATCATGATTTTGCTTAGAGAGGCGAGTCAAAGACTATTTGCAGCATGGAGAGGCTGGGGAAAAACTACTTGCAACTTAAAGAGGCTTGGGCAAGACTACTTTCAACGTGATAGTAGAGGTTGCTACTGGTCACGGGTTAAGCTTGGAGAGGCCTGTATCAAGACTACTCATTTTGGGCTTGGAGAGGCCAGTGACAGTACTACTCGGTTCAACTTGGAGAGGTTGGTGAAGAAATACTCAATCTGTGGTAGCAAGTCATTTCTGAAGGTCACAGATGAGAGCTTAGGAAAGCTAATATAAAGACTATCCATTTGCTCTTTCTCAGGTGGAGAAAGATGTTTTTAGTGGAACCTCAATAGTTATTGAGTACTTGATGTAGGTAGTTCGGCCAAACCATTATAAAAATATGTGTTCATCTTTCTCTCTTTCTCTAATGTCCTTTATTCTTCTTTGTTGCACCTTGTTATTCATTTATAAGCTGAAAAAACGTTCTTATCTTTCTGCTTTTTTTTCTTAATGAACGCTTATTAACAATGCTTCAGAAATCTACTTTCTAAAATCACTAACAATGTTTTTGTTGCACTATAAGTTTTACACTTAATATTATTTGTTTCAAGTATTTCAGAAAATGCAAAAAGAAGCAATATATGATTCAACCCCTTTTCTCGTGCATATTTTCACCTACAAGTGGTATCAGAGCCAGGCCTCTAAGGAGTTGAGCAATCCAACGATTGCAGAGGACAAATATCTAAGGGACAGGATGGCTTACATCTTCTTCACAAGATCAATCTATCAACTGATCATCCTTTACTGATAAGACTCTAGGATATGGCACAGTTCACTCAAATGATGAAAGGAATTCCAAAGAAACCCGTGGACAAGAACATTATAAAGGAGAAAGTTCAGTTGTTCCACCAAGTCAAGCCTCTGTTCATATATGCTCTAAGCTGAAGCTGAATATGTTACATATGTATATAGGTAGAAAAAACACATGAGAAACAAGGTTTGAATTGTGTTTTAACTTTTTTCTCTTCATTGAAGATCTGAAATATTTTATTGATAAGGCTATCAAGATGAACTTGTAGTGCAGCGGAAAACAATGTTAAATACTTTCAAAAAGTGAACTTTCTGAACTTAAGCAAATAAGAAAAGATGTATAAAACCTTTTTAAAACTTGAAATTGAAACAATAACAGATATGGAAATAAAAGGGGATAAAGGAAAGAGATGAACTAACACGACGAGTTTTATACTGGTTCGATCAACCTGCCTATATCCAGTTCTCAACGACCATTGAGTTTCACTACCTCTTCCTCCAACTAGAGAATGAATAAAGATACTCTTTTTAGTAGCCTTCTCAAGCTATGTCATGTGACTGGTAGACACCCCTACTGTCACACACAGAGTAGTTATTCAACAGCCTCTTTAAACTGAAATCGTGAACTGTAAAGAACACTTTTGCAATCACATTGCAAGTAGTCTTTGATGAGCCTTTACAAGCTATCTCACATTGATCACTTTTGGATCAAGGATACAAACGTTATATATTTGGGTGGCCACTCAAACTAACCTACACTCAAGATTTCTTTGAATATACAATGAAAAGAACTTTGAGAATCTTTGATCACTTCTTTCTATATTTTCTTCCTTAGAAGAGCATATGATCTATGAAGTGTAGAAAGAAGATTTAATGTACAAGGAAACGATTTTCAAACAAAGAAGAAAAAGACAGATGAAGGGAAAACTTTGGTAGCATTTTAGCTCTATCTTTCAATGCTAAGTCATATTGTTTGAAGAGCATAACATCTCTATTTATAGAAGTCTTTCTTGAGATCATTGCCTTCAATCAGATCTTCCAGGGACACGTGTTGATCATCCATTTGTGTCTTGGAAAGAAAGTCTAGAAGAGTAGCCTTTTTACTTTGTCAGATCAGCCTGTAGAAGTCGTTGTAAGAGAAAAGGTTTCTGATGTTCTTCAGAAACTACTTTTTACTTTCTGAATCATGATTTCTAAACACTTTCTTCTAGAACATTTTGATAGTTGGCTTCAAGGGCAAAAAAGATGATTAATCAGTTCTGACACCAGATTTGACTTTTCTATAAGCAATTTCAAATTTGAAATTCAAAATTTTTCCCTCATTCTTCTTGTTGAGAACACTGTTTCATTGAGAGTAAGCTTTCTGAACTTTGGTATCATTTCCTTGATGAAGAATGAATCTTCATGTCTTCAGACATTGTTCATTGATACTCCAAATTTTTATGAGGTGTTTGAAGATAACAGATCACTTTGACTTCTTATGATATATGATATCTTCCTTTCAAGCATGCTTTATGAAGTCTGATGCTACTTTCTGAAATCTCTTGCCTTGGTTTGTTGTTATTGATATGATTTTCTTTTAACCGTGAAGCGCATATGTCTTCTTTGAATAATATAATTTTCACTTTCTTTTGATCACAATCACTTTTCATGAGGTATAACATGTTTGCACATGTAAAGTGAAATTATTTTCATTTTAAGTGCATATTATGCAAACGAGAGAGCCTGCTATGCTTTGTCAAAAAATTCAAGGAGAATATTAGATATTTTTTAGAATATTTTCTTTAAATTGGCTTTTATTTTCATTCAAAACAAATAAGCGTAAAAGGGTTCTAGAGCTAATAATCTCCCCCCCTTTTTCATGATGACAACCCAATTTGGTGAAAATCTTTTGATGAGATAATTGAAAGAAATATTACAGAAATGTAAATGTGATATACATATTCTTTTAATAGGTCAGAAAGAGAGATTTTCAGGAAGTTCTTTTTCTTAAGGCATGATATGGATCATATGAAAACATTTTCCCCTTAGGTGACATTTAATCACAGCTACTATTGTTTCTTTTGAAGCATAAAATAGATTTAATGTATTTTCTGAATATTATAAGAGTAGGTGTTTAAAGAGAAAAACATTTAAGCTATGGATAAACAACCAGCTTGGTCATTTGTCAAAAGAAAGGAATTTTCTGAAGATTCTCATGCTTAAAAACATAAGAAGTAACACTTGTGATATATTATCTTGACTAGTTCCATTTTCAGCACCTCTTTTACTAACCATACTTTTCAAGAAGGCACATGAATTGAGAAAAAAAAAAGAACCGATTAAGCATGCATAATCAAAGTGCATATATAAGCAATAGAAGCGATTTATGAGGCATAGTTGAGGGAAATATAGCATTCAGAGCAAACAAAGATGGAAGATATGAAATTGTTCACAAACGAAATGTAGTATGCCAAAAAAAAAATGAGTATGCTCCCCCTCATTTCAAACTCCCCTTGTATTTCACAGCACAAGAATATTTTCTTCAGTATTCTTCTCCTCTTTTGTCATTAATAAAAAGTGAGGAGTGTGGTGGAAACTGTAACATCCTAATTTTTAACCCAATACTCTAGAACATACTTAGGTTAATCATTAGTCTGTTACTTCATAGTTCTCATTTTTACTTTGAAATACTTAGCGGAAAATATGGGTAAATTTTTTTTTGAAATATAAAGTGAGAGCCGCGTGATGCGATATAACATGTAACAGACAAAGCATACATCTCATAACATCATAGCATAAGGCACATAAAGGCACATCATGAGAAACACTGAATATCACCTCATATATATATAACTTGCCCACTTATAAGTGTGGGACTTAATTTGGTACAAAGGAATACATGAAAGATAACACAACATAAATATAAACATAAGCTACTCCCCTACCCAAGTGCATCTAATGGGATAACCTCTAAACAAAAGAAGGTTTATCTCCGTCTAAGTGGTGTGTGCTCTACCCGGGTACTCCATCGGTCGATTGTCACCTCCTACTGACGTCCATCTCGTGAACGAGGCAAATATCCGGGAAACTGGGCGAGCTCCTCGAGCGTAAAGAGGCGGAACGGGGATCGAGAGTGACCCTCGCGGTGTGGCTGCATCTCCGGTCGTCCTGCAAGTCGTGGTTGAGTCACAGTATCCTTATTGCCCTCCCTCATCAGTGGGGGAGAGGGGGCGGAGCTCTCGCTATACGGATGAATAGGCGGGTCCTCGGACGGGTCGGTCTCCGAGAAGTAGGTCCGGGGCACGTAGTAGGGATAGTCTCGCATGGCTGAGGCGGCGGTGTGTATGCGAAGCACTCTCTCATCATACGTACGCGCGCGCTTAAAAACCCGCTCGTCGTTGCCATAGGGTACAGTCGGGGAGAAGCGATGGGTGTGCACGGGATGAGCGAAGGGGCGTCCTACAAACATGAATACCACGAACACCGCCATGTCGGGGTGTCCACGAATACCACGAACGTCGCCATCTGAAGACGTGACGGAAAGAAAGAGATAGAGGGAGTGAGAATCTTGCTAAAGAATCTCAGTAGGGCCTCCTACTACCTAGGTGTCATCATCTACGTCCTTAGGAACCTTGGGTTTAATTATACAAAATGAGTGAGCATGCATTAAGTCCATTTTTAAGTTCCAAATCATAGTTTAGCCAAGGTCCATTCATTTTAGGATGATCTTAATGTCATGAATGCAGCATAATAGAGAATGTATACATGGCGCTATCTAATGTGTAACATCCCCTGCTGCTTTATGGATTGTCGACTGTCCCCACAAACCAACACGGGTCTTTTCAGCATACTTTGTCCTCACTCGCACACTTCCTAAGAAAACTTCCCAGGAGGTCACCTATCCCAAAATTGCTCCAAGTCAAGCACGCTTAACTGTGGAGTTCTTTTAGTTTGGGCTACCGAAAAGAAGATGCATCTTGTTAGTATAGGTAGTACAAATCAATTCATATAAGCCCTCCTCAACTGTATAGTCCCATACCTATACAGTCTTAGGATCCCTCTCATTCGGGTGTGTAATAGGTTCATTCATATACCCCTCCGCTTTCGAAGTCTGCCAGGAGCCGCTCCTTGTCTGTGCCTCTTTGCACCGGCGATCACTCCCCAACTTCGCGATCCCCGGGCATTACATGCCCACCAGCTTCCGCTTGGTTCGTCCCCGAACCACACCTTACTGGGAGAGGTGCAGGCTCTGACACCATTTGTAACATCCCCTGCTGCTTTATGGATTGTCGACTGTCCCCACAAACCAACACGGGTCTTTTCAGCATGCTTTGTCCTCACTCGCACACTTCCTAAGAAAACTTCCCAGGAGGTCACCCATCCCAAAATTGCTCCAAGTCAAGCACGCTTAACTGTGGAGTTCTTTTAGTTTGGGCTACCGAAAAGAAGATGCATTTTGTTGGTATAGGTAGTACAAATCAATTCATATAAGCCCTCCTTAACTGTATAGTCTCATACCTATACAGTCTTAGGATCCCTCTCATTCGGGTGTGTAATCGGTTCATTCATGTACCCCTCCGCTTTCGAAGTCTACCAGGAGCCGTTCCTTGTCTGTGCCTCTTTGCACCGGCGATCACTCCCCGACTTCGCGATCCCCGGGAGTTACAAGACGTGACGGAAAGAAAGAGATAGAGGGAGTGAGAATCTTGCTAAAGAATCTCAGTAAGGCCTCCTACTACCTAGGTGTCATCATCTACGTCCTCAGGAACCTTGGGTTTAATTATACAAAATGAGTGAGCATGCATTAAGTCCAATTTTAAGTTCCAAATCATAGTTTAGCCAAGGTCCATTCATTTTAGGATGATCTTAATGTCATGAATGCAGCATAATAGAGAATGTATACATGGCGCTATCTAATGCACATACATAAATCATGTCATCAAGCATCATCATACTTAGTGGCATAAAGTGACAATAGAAACATTCATATGGGACAAACTTAGTGACATAATCATAATCATGAAACTTCTCTTCCTCATGGGCCGCCCTAAAAGACAAGTGCTCTGGGGGTGCTCGGCCGAACCGGTGTCACCCAGAACGTGTCACATCTCTAGGTTATGAGCTCATACCTTAACTAGTCGTCACTAGTTCTTACTTACCACTTAACGATAAGCGTATCATAAATCATAAATCCCGACTATCTGAGTACGGGTTAGGGGGCAATTCTTTTAGGGGTGCTCGGCCGAACCGGTGTCACCTAAGAGTATAAATTGGTACCGATGTCACATGAGTTCTATGGAGGTGCTCGGCCGAACCAGTGTCATCCTAGAACCCATCTTAGTACCTTAATTTTCAAAATTTCTTTAAGTCCCCAAATTTGTCGGGAATTCGGCGGCACAAAGGCATTATGCCGAATTCCTTTCAAATTTGCTTTATGCCACATAAACATATATCCTCATGAATTCCTCATATGAATAACATTATCATTCTTCACATAACACATGCATCATCACAGAACATTCAAACGCTTATCCTTACGGTAGCTTATGCTTTGACCCTTATGTAATATCCCCTAACACGGGTCTTTTCAGCATGCTTTGTCCTCACTCGCACGTTTCCTAGGAAAACTTCCCAGGAGGTCACCCATCCCAAAATTGCTCAAAGTCAAGCACACTTAACTGTGGAGTTCTTTTAGTTTGGGCTATCAAAAAGAAGATGCATCTTGTTGGTATAGGTAGCACAAATCAATTCATATAAGCCCTCCTTAACTGTATAGTCCCATACCTATACAGTCTTAGGATCCTTTTCATTCGAGTGTGTAATCAGTTCATTCATGTACCCCTCCGCTTTCGAAGTCTGCCAGGAGCCGTTCCTTATCCGTGCCTCCTTGCACCGGCGATCACTCCCCGACTTCGCAATCCCCGGGCGTTATACCTTACGGGTCTTAATCTTGAGATATAGTTTTCTAACATCCGTCGCTCATATGTTATGCACCTAAGGGCTCATAATTAGTCATCATTCCTAATCCTCATGTTCATACTCAAATTTGAAAAGCATAGGGCAGAATTTCTAAGTTGCGATTACGGGTTTCTAGAACTTACGTTTTAGACCCTTTCTCAGTTCCGTCTTCGCCTAAGGCGCTATAAATTAAATCTAAATTAATTATGAGACATTCCTATGCTTAAAAGCTAATTATAAATCACATTTATCATGTTGTAATGTTGCTGGACAGAATCCAAAAAACTAAATGTTCTAAGAGTTCTACATTTGCATTTTTACGGTTTTCTAGTTACTAGTTTCCCGATAGGTGCTAAAATTCAATTCTAATCCAAATGTTACCAAGTTTTTCATGTCTAAACAATCCTAATCTGATTATGTTCCTATTAAAATAGTTTGGATAAGTTCCAAAAACAAATGGGTCTAAACTATGTTAAATTCTAGCTTTACGGTGTTTCTAGTTAGCTAGTTTCTTACCTATCATGCATAGAATCGTTTCTACATCATCATGTGATATTTTCACACATTCTAACACATCAAAACATCATCATACAGCCATAAGCTCATCATGAAAATACCGAAAACATCTAACTTCAATAAGAGAACTAAATTGACATTTCTAGGTACATAAGTTAACTAGTTTCTCTTGGAATCAATTTAGAATTTCTAAAACTCTTTGCAAATCATTTTAATTCATCAAGAGGCTAAGAGAAGCCTTAGGTCAGTGACCAAAATATATTTCATCTTCTAAAAGAGAATAAAGTCATATTTCATGATAACATAACCTTGTAAAGATTTTGTAAAGCTTTTTAAGAAAAACTTAGAACATAGACTATTAGTCCTAATAGCTAGATGAAAACTCATTGCAAGTCCATCATCACTACTTGGCTGAAAACATGCATTCAAAGAAGGCATTCCCATTAAACTTTAACTTGAAATGAAATGGGCAAGTCTTTGAGCTCTAGGTTCTTAAGTTATGACATAAGATAAACGTGCTCATGCTTTTCATTTTTAATCTTGCTTACAAAATAAGGTGATGACTTAAAATAAATATGCAAGGCATAAACTTAAACGTGCAAGCTTGAAAGTAAATATGCAAGGTTCGATTCTTTATTTTAGTGCTCTTGACCCAACAACAATCGACTTTAAGGCCGAAATAGAAAGACATTCGAGAAATTAATTAGGTGATAATGCAAGTTCAATTCTTTATTTTAGTGCTCTCGGCCCAACAATAATCGACTTTAAGGCCGAAATAGAAAGGCTTTGAGAATTAAATTAAGTGATGATGCAAGTTCCATTTTAATCTTTATGTTCTTAGGTGATAGCTTGAAAGTAGAGGTGCATAGCAAGAATGTAAATATAAATACAAGCATAAAATAAATTATGCAAGTTCATTTTATCTTTCTAGAGCTCTTAACAAGACTTTAAAGGAACTTAAACCTTAACCCAAACTTATCAAACCAAGATCAAGTAAAGCTTAGAGTTCCTAGAACTCAAGACAACATTTTTAGAAAATCAAAACATTGAACATGTAGAAGAAAAGGAAATGGCCGAAACATTCTAGGCAAGAAAAGGAATATTTGAAAATTCTAGAGTCCATGATCTTGGTGATATATTAACACCAACACCATGAGTCCTCATCATTGAGTTCATAGAACCATTTTAAAACACCATCAAAACTAGAGTTCTCAAGAGTTCAAGAAAGGAAGAACTAGAAACATTTTTGCTTAAGAACAAAGATCAAGCTCTAGAGTTTGTTTCAAGTGATGAACATTGTAACGCCCCGATTTTCTGTCTGAGTGGAAAATGACCGAAATGCCCCCGAGGTCATTTTCGGCCCGGAATTCGAGGATGGCCGACTTGGTAGTCCTCGAAGGGCCAACTCAATGTTTGAAGGGGATTGAATGACCCTTGAGTGGTTTCGGAGGCGAAAGTCTCATTTTCTGCAGTTTCGGGTCAAAATGACCAAAATATCCCTATAGCGTTTTACGCGGGTAAAGGTGCCGTTTGAGCCCGAAACTTTCCCCAGAGGTTTAAAACCATGTTTTTACATGTTTCAAAACATCTGTTTGAGTTCTGGTGGTTCCGGGCAGTTTTAGTACAAAATTACGATTTTGCCCCTAGAATAGTGTTTCTGACCTTAATGACGTAATTAAGCAAACCTAAGCAATATTAGGCTTTAAACGAAGATTAATTAATTTTCCTAATTAATCTAGAGTCAAAATAAATTATTAAAATTAATTAGAACCTAAAATTGTTTAGATTAGATTTAAATCCCTTTTCTAAAACTCAATATTTCACTCTTGGAATCTTGAATAGTGTTTTCTCTCTCCAATTCCTTAAATCAAGGAATTGTGTCTAGAATTGTTTATACACTAAAATGAATTTATAACTCACTAATGATGCAAGAACACTCTTTAATTATGTCTTGACAACCTTAATTACCCATTTTCTCACCTAAACACTTTCTTACAAACTCCTAACCTTAATCCTAATCAAAGATACACCTAAACACAACTCTAAACCACAATTAAAATGCAAGAAATCCTCCCCCTATGGCTGATGCACATTCAGCCACCTCTCTCTCTTTTACCTCACATGTTGAATTATTTCTCACTCAAAGAACCATGCTTGAGGCCATACCTTGAACCATACCTCACCATACTTTGAACCATACCTCACCATGCCTCAAGACCACATTATCTCACCTCATGGAACTCATGGGCTGCCCATGAGGCTGATGGCTGAAATTTCCTTCTTCATTTGCACCTTGCATTTGTTTCATTTCTCTATAAATAGCTTGCTTGGGTGAACTTGCATCATTTTGGGTTCATTTGCAAAGAGTAAGTTTTCAAAGAAACACTTCAAAGCTTCCTTTTTCTCTCAAGTTAAAAGTTCTTCAAGTTCTTCATCTTCTTCATCTTCTTCTTCTATCTTCAAGTTTATCATACCAAGTAGGGATTTTCTTTCAAGTACTTCTTTCTTTAAAGTTCTTGTTCTAGCTTTATGTTCATAGTTTCTCTTGATTCTTTTTAGAACTTCTTTTCTTCTCCTTTTTCTTTCTCATTTTCGGCCATAGGCCTTGAAGTTCAAAGAAATGAGAGCTTGATGATGAGAGTTTCATGATGATGTTCATTACTTGAAACAAACTCTAGAGCTTGATCTTTGTTCTTGAGCAAAAATGTTTCTAGTTCTTCCTTTCTTGAACTCTTGAGAACTTTAGTTTTGATGGTGTTTTAAAATGGTTCTATGAACTCAATGATGAGGACTCATGGTGTTGGTGTTAATATTTCACCAAGATCATGGATTCTAGAGTTTTCAAATATTCCTTTTCTTGCCTAGAATGTTTCGGCCATTTCCTTTTCCTCTACATGTTCAATGTTTTGATTTTCTAAAAATGTTGTCTTGAGTTCTAAGAACTCTAAGCTTTACTAAACCTTGGTTGGATGAGTTTGGGTTGAGGATTGAGTTCCTTTAAAGTCTTGTTAAGGGCTCTAGAAAGATAAAATGAACTTGCATAATTTATTTTATGCTTGCACTCATATTTACATTCTTACTATGCATCTTTACTTTCAAGCTATCACCTAAGAACATAAAGATTAAAATGGAACTTGCATCATCACTTAATTTAATTCTCAAAGCCTTTCTATTTCGGCCTTAAAGTTGATTGTTGTTGGGCCAAGAGCACTAAAATAAAGAATTGAACTTGCATTATCACCTAATTAATTTCTCGAATGCCTATCTATTTCGGCCTTAAAGTCGATTGTTGTTGGGCCAAGAGCACTAAAATAAAGAATTGAACCTTGCATATTTACTTTCAAGCTTGCACATTTAAGTTTATGCCTTGTATATTTATTTTAAGTCATCACTTTACTTTGTAAGCAAGATTAAAAATGAAAAGCATGAGCACGTTTATTTTATGTCATAACGTAAGGACCTAGAGCTCAAAGACTTGCCCATTTCATTTCAAGTTAAAGTTTAATGTGAATGCATTCTTTGAATGCATGTTTTCGGCCAAGTAGTGATGATGGACTTGCAATGAGTTTTCATCTAGCTACAAGGACTAATAGTCTATGTTCTAAGTTTTTCCTGAAACTTTACAAATCTTTATAAGGTTATGTTATCATGAGTTATAATTTTATTCCCTTTTTGAAGATGAAATATATTTTGGTCACTGACCTAAGGCTTCTCTTAGCCTCCTAATGAATTTAAAATGATTTGCAAAGAGTTTTAGAGATTCTAAATTGATTCCAAGAGAAACTAGTTAACTTATGTACCGAGGAATGTCAATTTAATTCTCTTGTTGAAGCAAGATGTTTTTGGTACTGTTACGATGAGTGTGATGTTGTATGGTGATGTTTTGATGTGTTAGAATGTGTGAAAATATCATATGATGATGTAGAAACGATTCTATGCATAATAGGTAAGAAACTAGCTAACTAGAAATACCGTAAAGCTAGAATTTAACATAGTTTAGACCCATTTGTTTTTGGAACTTATCCAAACTGTTTTAATGGGGACATAATCAGATTAGGATTGTTTATACATGAAAAACTTGGTAACATTTGGATTAAAATTGAATTTTAGCACCTATAGGGAAACTAGTAACTAGAAAACCGTAAAAATGAAAATACAGAACTCTTAGAACATTTAGTTTTCTGGATTCTGTCCAGCAACGTTACAACATGATAAATGTGATTTATAATTAGTTCTTAAGCATAGGAATGCCTCATAATTGATTTAGATTTAATTTATAGCGCCTTAGGCGAAGACGGAACTGAGAAAGGGTCTAAAACGTAAGTTCTAGAACCCCGTAACCACAAGTTAGAAATTCTGCCGTATGCTTTTCAGATTTGAGTATGAACATGAGGATTAGGAATGATGATTAATTATGAGCCCTTAGGTGCATAACATATGAACGACAGATGTTAGAAAACTATATCTCAAGATTTAAGACCCGTAAGGGTCAAAGCATAAGCTACCGTAAGGGTAAGCATTTGAATGTTCTATGATGATGCATGTGTTATGTGAAGGATGATAATGAATTTTCAAAGTGGCTTGTGGACGTATGAGAATGATTATGATTTGATGTCTTATGATGATGTTGAATGGTTATGCATGTCCTACAAGTTTTGTGGCATAAAGCAAAGTTTGAAGGAAATCCGGTGAACGCCATTATGTTGCCGAATTTCCCATCAAACTTGAGAATTTGAGAAAAGTTTGTGAAAACTCCTAGGTGACACCGGTTCGGCCGAGCACCCCCAGGATAGGTTCATGACACCTGCTTGACCGAGCACCCCTGCAACAGATGTGACATAGTCTTGAGATGCATATCTCCGGCTAGGGTGGGGAGGAAACAAATCCGTGAGGGTATTGACATTGAGCTTGCCAAAGCGGACAATTCGCTGTGTACTAGATACCAGTAGAGCATTTCAAAGAAGGAAATGATCCTAAGATAGGTGATCCAAGAAAGTTATGTATACCCCCTCTATTAGCCCATATTAAATCTAGTGATGACTAGTTAGGATTGAGCTCATTCCTAGGCGATAGGTGAGACGTAGTTTGGTGACCAGATTATCGCCGGGCCGGTGAATCGGTTGGACTTTTGGTGGATATGTTAAGAGGGTGGTCTTCAAGAAAAATAACTTAAAAGCTTTATTTATAAGAAAGATATCACATGAAAATTACTATGCCTCTTTATGCCACATATATGATTCTTGTTTCCTTATGATGTGCCCAAGTATTACGACTTTCGTGTTAATGTGCATATGGTATTGTCATGCATTCATCAAATATCTGTTGCATTCATGTCATTAAGACACATACTAAAAGACACCCACTTCGGATAAGTAGATTTGAAAATCCTAAAACCAATCCTTATGCATGTACACCTTTTTCATAATTAAAACCGAGGTGGTCAGACGACGACGATGATGACACTTGTGTTAGAGTCGGGAATTCCTACCGAGAATCTTGAATAAGTTTCTCATCCCTTCCTCTTCTTCTTCCGTCGCCTCTAGACGAGGGTTACAATCAGGTTCATGACTTCTGGTAAGGCTCGTGCTTAACGATCACACTAGAAGACTAGGCGGAGGGTCGCCATGGAGCATAGACAGCTTAGCTTTTTGGGTTGACACTTATCCAACCTCATAGGTGGATAAGGATGACTCCACATATATGGGGGTGTTTGATGTAAATGATGGTACAATGATGTTAGTAGTCTATGTATCTATGAAGATGTGATGATTATTATGATTGTTATGTATAATACTATGCTTCATGATTATCAATGGTGTGGTTACTTTTTCTTGCACGTTATGGGTATGACGAACGTTAGGTTAGTGCGCGGCTCGCGTTTTGCTTTCAAGTTTCAAAAAGAAAAATTTATTCGTATTTTCCGCTAAGTATTTTAATGAAAGGTTGTAAGGAATGAGACTAAAGGAGTAATAGACTAATGATTAACCTAAATATGTTCTAGAGTATTGGGTTAAAAATTAGGATGTTACAAACATCATCATGAAACTCTCATCATCAAGCTCTCATTTCTTTGAACTTCAAGGCCCATGGCCGAAAATGAGAAAGAACAAGGAGAAGAAAAGAAGTTCTAAAAAGAATCAAGAGAAACTATGAACATAAAGCTAGAACAAGAACTTTAAAGAAAGAAGTACTTGAAAGAAAATCCCTACTTGGTGTGATGATCTTGAAGATGGAAGAAGAGGATGAAGAAGATGAAGAACTTGAAGAACTTTGAAGATCTTGAAGAACACTAGAACTTTGAGAGAAAAAGAAAAGCTTTGAGTGTTCCTAAACTTAGCAAATGATCTAAAAGTAGTGCAAGCTTCCCAAGGCCATCTATTTATAGAGAAATGAAGCAAATGGAAGGTGCATGGAGGGGGAGGAGTTTCGGCCATCAGATGGGGAGGGAACCCATGAGTTCCATGAGGTGAGATAATGTGGTCTTGAGGCATGGTGAGGTATGGTTCAAGGTATGGCCTCAAGCATGGTTCTTTGAGTGAGAAACAATTCAACATGTGAGGTAAAAGGAGAGAGATGGCCGAATGTGCATCAGCCATGGGGGAGAGTTTCTTGCATTTTAATTGTGGTTTAGAGTTGTGTTTAGGTGTATCTTTGCTTAGGATTAAGATTAGGAGTTTGTAAGAAAGTGTTTAGGTGAAAAAATGGGTAATTAAGGTTGTCAAGACATAATTAGAGGGTGTTCTTGCACCATTAGTGAGTTATAAATTCATTTTAGTGTTTTAAACAATTCTAGACACAATTCCTTGATTTAAGGAATTGGAAAGAGAAAACACTATTCAAGATTCCAAGACTAGGAATCTTGAGTTCTAAAAAGGGATTTAAGTTTAATCTAAGCAATTTTAGGTTCTAATTAACTTTAATAAATTATTTTGACTCTAGATTAATTATGAAAATTAATTAATCTTCATTTAGAACCTAATATTGCTTAGGTTTGCTTAATTACATCATTAAGCTCAAAAACACTATTCTAGGGGCAAAATCGTAATTTTGCACTACAACTGCCCGGGACCACCGGGACTTAAACAAATGTTTTGAAACATGTAAAAACATGGTTTTAAACCTCTGGGGAAAGTTCCGGGCTCAAACGGCACCTTTACCCGCAGAAACGCCACAGGGTATTTTTGGTCATTTTGACCAAATCAAAAATGAGACTTTCGCCTCCGGAACCACTCAAGGGTCATTCAATCCCCTTCAAACATTGAGTTGGCCCTTCGAGTACTGCCGAGTCGGCCATCCTCGACTTCGGAAAAATGACCTCGGGGGCATTTCGGTCATTTTCCACTGCATAAAAATCTGGGCAAGCATAGAAACCAAAAGAGCACCATCATTAGCCCTGAGCCTTACTTCATGACGTATTTCTAGGAGCAACGCTTCATGCCTGCGAGATGCAGCTTCTAAATCATTTAAACAATTGTTGATGAGGCATTGTTCTTGTAGTATCAATTGAACTTTTGTGTAGTTAGCCTAAGCTGTTGGTGGTGGCTAGCTTGATGGAGGGTCAACACCCTGAACAGAAGGATCAAGTAAATGTGAAGCAGTAGGTTGTTCAGCTTCTAGAGGAGAAGTAGTAGTAGCAGAGTTACTCTGTGAAGACGTTTCTATAGAAGATTCTTGCCCAGAATCTGAGGTCATGCTATGATCACTAGGTGCACCTCTATATCTAATAATTATCTTAGGCTCTTGCTATCATTTAAACTATGTTCAAGAATAATTATTTTCTTTTTGCCCTTTCTTCCTTTAGCTTCTTGGTCGCTTTTCAACAAATTGTATTTCTAATTCAAAACTCGCTTTCCTCGACACGAGAGGCAAAGACTGATTGGTCTTCTTAGGGTTCTAAAGGAGTTAAAGGTGTACTTTGTACCCTCGATATATTCATACCACTTATTTGCAAGAGGGTAATGCAGATGTTCAAAAAATTTGGTGAACAGAATCCCATAAGGAATAGCAGCGATTTTTCTTTTCTCAGGGAATTGACACTCAACATATGATCAAAAATTAATCGAGGCAAGTTTACTATTCTTTTTGTTATCAAACAAAAGAGTAACATGGAGTCCATCTTAACCAAAAGGTGGGTGCTACCTAAATGAAGAAGCAAAGAGAACTGAATGATTGTAAAAACTTGCCTTGCATCTGAGTTTAGCAATGCTGTAGTGATTTTACCTGGATGATATCTTGGTGAACTTGTGAGACATCTGGAGACTTCTTCTGCTAAAACACTAAGGGTTGTGAACCAATTTGCTTTAAAGGAGCATCTAAGACTTTTGTCAGGAGCATGGATGATGTTTGAAATATCGATGATACTCAGTTCTATATCAACTCCTTTAATGCATGAAGTTAGCATAGAGTCGGTCACCTGAACTAATTGGGAGTAAAAAGTAGTGACAATTCCAGAGAAGACTAGGTCAGTGAAGTCAAGAAGCCCTTCCCATCTTTGAAAGGAGACAACTTCCAAAAGAATGAGAACCTGAGCCATCAACGTCTGGGTTAACCTTTTCCCAGGGGCTATGGGATGTCGAGAGAAATTTTCCTCATAATGATCTTGATGGATCAGTTCAGTGAACATCTGAAGTATTCTTATTAAAGAAATGCATCCTGAATAAAGCTTTCCTTCGGCCATGAGAGAGATAGAAAAAACAAAGGTTTAATCTTTGAAGCAAAGAAAGGTTACGAGAAGCAGAGGTTTATGAAAGATGAAATGATTTGAAGTTTATGGTTTTGGATGGAAAGTAGATAATAAAAGAAGTGATAATAAGGTGAAGTGACATGGAAGAAAGAAGGTTTAAAAAGAGAGGGAACTATCCTGCCTTATCATCCTTCTTTCATAAAGAAAGGTTTCTGACTTTTGAGTCTAATTTCTAATGGTTCTTCTTTCTAAACTTTACTTCTCACCTTCTGACCTATTGACAAGCACATCTTCTCATGCTAAAACCTTTTCTCATACAAGCATCAAGTCTCTTGTTCTTATATCTTCTTTCTGAACACCCTAGGTATTAATTGAGATACATCTCTTTTTTCTGATCTATTTTTTTGAACTTCAAGAAATATATCCAATCTTGTACACTGAGATCTTTCCTCTACAGGCTTCAGTTTTGAGAAACGAAAAGAGGGAGAGAGAACCCAGAGATGGTTTATGCATGAAAAACTATACAGTTTTGAAAACTATTAGGTTCAAAAGCTTTTCAAAGTACACAAGCAATCTTCAGCTAATGGCTTTGTGAATATATTTGACATTTGGTCTTTAATATTCACAAACCATTAACTTAATATCACCCTTTTGAACATGATCACAAATGAAATGATGTTTAATGCCAATATGCTTGGATTTAGAGTGCTAAATATGATTCTTTGCAAGATTTATAGCACTTGTATTATGACAAAAGATGGGAATTTTGGAGCACCTCAAGTAATAATTATTTAGCTGATTTCTTATCCATAGCATATGAGAACAATAGTTTGCAGCAGCTAATAGTCAGCTTTAGCAGTGGAGAAAGCAATCGTGTTTTGCTTTTCGCATGATCATGTGATCAAGCATTCTCGAAAGAAGTAGCAACAACTGCTAGTGCTTTTCCTTTCAACTCTATCTCCAACATAGTTAGCATCACAGAATCCTACAAAATCACAAGAAGAACCTTTCTTGTACCACAAGCTAAGATTAGTAGTACTTGATAGATATTGAAGAATTCTTTTGACAGCATTTAAGTGTGATTGTTTTAGGTTAGATTGAAATCTTCCACAAATTCCCACACTTAACTGAATGTTTGGTCTACTAGTTGTAAGATACAATAGTGAACCAATCATTCCATGATAATTACTTTATGATACTTTCTCACCATTCTCATCAGTATTTATAATTTGAGATGGATGCATGGGGGTACTCATAGGTTTTGCTTGATCCATATTAAATCTTTTTAGAAGATCTTTTGTGTACTTTTCTTGATGGATCATGATCCCTTCCTTTTGTTGTTTCATTTGCAACCTAAGAAAGCACTTGAGTTCACCCATCATACTCTTCTCAAATTCACTCTGCATTAATTTTGAAAACTTTTCACAGGGAGAATGATCAGAAGTGCCAAATATAATATCATCAACATATATTTGGACTATTAGAAAGTTATTATCTTGATCAAGAGTAAAAAGAGTAGTATCAACATTACCTTTCTTGAAACCATTTTTAAGCAGGAAGGTGCTCAGTCTATTATACCAAGCTCGTGGGGCTTGTTTCAGACCATAGAGAGTCTTTGTTAGCTTAAAAACATGGTTGGGAAAGCCTTCATTTTCAAAACCAGGTGGCTGCTTCACATATACTTTTTCAGAGAGAATCCCATTCAAAAAGCAAATTTGACATCCATTTGATAGAGAGTGAAACCTCTATAAGCTGCAAAAGCAAGTAGCATTCCGATTTCTTCAAGCTGAGCCACTGGTGCAAAGGTTTCATCATAGTCAATTCCTTCTTGTTGATTATAACCTTGTGCAACCAACCTTACCATGTTTCTGAAAACATTGCTTGCTTCATCTAGTTTATTTCTGAACATACCCATTTTGTGCTGATGATGGTTTTACCCTTTGGTTTTTCAACAAGAGTCTAAAATTTGCTTTTCTTGAATTGATCCAATTCTTCTTCCATGGTATCCACCCAACTTTGATCATTCAAAGCTTTTTCAACGTACTCAGGCTCAATGGTGGAGATGAAAACATAGTTTGACACATTTTTAAGGGATGATTTGGTTCTCACCCCTTTAGAGATATCTCCAAGAACCTTGTTTTGGGAAACTGTTTTTAAATCAGAAACTCCTTTGTAGTTTCTTTGACTTTGAGATTCTTCAGCTTCTTCTTCGTCTTTAGATTGATCTTTTTGATGGTCAGAAATATCGCTTTATAATATTTTGGGCAACTTGAGCAAATTTTCTGAGATATTTGTATTCTGGAGCTTACTCTCTGAAGCTTTGTCCTTTATCATCTTACTATTAGAAGTCCCTTTGAGATGCATATTTTCAAAGATTTCTTCTAGGTCTTCAACATCATCGACAAAGTCTTTTCTAACATCTTTTAACTTGACATGAATGGTCTTTTTAACACATGATGTTCTCTTGTTGTATACCCTGTAAGCTCTAGACACAGAAGAGTAACCTAGGAAGATACCATCATTAGACTTAGGATCAAACTTGGCGAGTTTATCCCTGGTGTTAAGAATAAAACAAGATGAGTCGAAAATATGAAAATATGATATGTTGGGTTTTCTACCCTTCTATAGCTCATAAGGAGTTTTCTTAAGAATTGGCCTAGAAAAGATTCTGTTTTGAACATAGCAAGAGGTATTAACAACGTCTGCCCAAATTTTTTTTCATAAACCACTTTCTACCAGTATAGTTCTGGCCATTTCTTACAAGCTTCTGTTTTTGTTTTCAGCTACCCCATTTTGATGAGGAGTTCTAGGTGTAGAAAACTCATGAAGTATACCATATTTTTCACAAAACTCAATAAAAACTTGATTCTCAAATTCCCCTCCATGATCAGATTTGATAAAGTTAATTTAAGAATCTTTTTCAATGCAAACACGTTTTGCAAAAACTTTGAATTTTTCAAAGACCTCTCCTTAGAAACTAGAAATATAATCCATGTAAATCTGGAGTAATTATCCGGCTATAACAAGGCAGTATCTTTTTCCATCTAGACTAGCAGACTTAGTAGGACCAAAAAGATCCATATGTAAAAGCTTAAGTAGTTTAGTTGTTGAAACCACATGCTAGCTATAGAAAGAAGCTTTGGTTTGCTTACTTTTTAAATAGAAGTCACAGGTTGAATCCTTATCGAATGTGATCTTCAGAAGGCTTTTAACAAGCTCTTTCTAAGAGAGCTCAGAAATAAGCTTCATATGAGCATGCCCAAGCTTCTTATACCATAACCACTTATCATCCGTGAAAGATGTGAGACATTTAACATTTTGATTTTTTAAATAATCCAAGGATAACACATAAATGTTATCATGCCTTTTTCCAGATAAAATTACTTGTTCTGATGTGGGGCTTACTACTTTGCAAGAAAGAGCATCAAATATAACATTGAAACCTTGAACACAAAACTGACTGATACTTAGTAAGTTGTAAGCCAATTCATTAACTAATAAAACATCAGAAATTTGGTGAAAATCATCCTTACCAACATCTCCTATGCTTGTGACCTTGGCTTTACCTCTATTTGCAAATCTTATTGATCCTAAGTTTTTAGGACGTAGATTTCTGAACCATCATCTTGATCTAGACATGTGCCTTGAATAGCCACTATCTATAACACCCTAATATTTAACTCAACACGCCTAGGATGCATTTAAGTTAATTATTAGTTATTACCCTTTTTTCTAGTTTTTAACTAAAAACTTCTTGAAAATATTTAGTGAAAATATGGGTAAATTTTTTTTTTTTGAACTTAAACACCAAAATGTGAGCCGCGCATACTAAGTATCTAACATCATTCATCTTGCCTGTGTAAGAGAGATGTTAGAAACAAATAACAGGTAAATACATAATACAACCATGGCATAACATAGCTCAAATAATAATAACATATCAATAACTGTATCATAATAGTGATGTCCTATAAACATAAGGACATCAATATATATCCATCAATAGAATACAAACTGATAAATAAGATACGATCACTCTAAAGGCAAATATCCAAAAGGAAACTATCTCCGTTAAATCTCTTGTCTACAATGTAGCTCCTTCGTTCACGTCTCAAAGAAAATCATGAACTACTCCATCATCTTTGTCTGGAGATGACACGGAAAAGAAAAGGGATGAGAAACTTATACAAGAATCTTAGTAGGGCTTCTCGATTCTAACACAAGTGTTATCGTCATCGTCCTCAGGAACCTCAGGTTTCATTATGAAAATGGTGAACATATATATATAAGGTTTATTTATTAAGTTCTAAATACCATTAGCCGAGGCCCGTATCTTTTAATATGAATCTTAATGTCATGAATGCAACATACTAGTCATAAATGCATGTCAATATCATATACAAAATATCATAGAATTTATAAAACAATGCATATGATATAAAGAACATCATGATCATCATTCATATAGGTGACTTAAGCTTCTTATTCTCTTTTCCTTGAGGGCCACCCTATATTTTCTCTTTTCTCGAGAGTTCTAGATTATGAGCTCATACCTCACTAGTCTTCACTAGCATAATCTTATCCTTTTTGATAAGTTAAATTTCCAACTCTTAAGGTACGGGATAGGGGGCATTAGGATCACCTTTCATAACCTTTAATTCAGAGAGTCTAAAGGATCATTTCCTATTTGGATCGCCTCTCATAACCATTAATTCCTAGAGTCTAGAAGGATCACTTCTCTGGGTCACCTCCCATAACCATTAATTCCTAAAGTTTGGAGGATCCCCTTACTAGATCACCTCTCATAACCTTTAATTCAGGGTGTCTGGAGGATCATTTCCATGTGTCTTATGTCACCTTTAATCTTGGCATGTTATATAGAGATGCAAACATGAATAACTCAACATTTCAACATTTCATGCTCATAAACTTCATGAAATCATGCATCTTAATTTATCAAGCAGAATCATAACATACCATAATTTAAATCACATAAATATGCATCATATTTCATTGCATATATTCATAAGTCACATAAATTTCAACATATGAACATAGCCTTCACAAGACATCATTCACATTTATCTCATCAAAATTATCGATATTTACGCTTAAGCTCCAAAGGGGTCAAAGCGCAAATTCTCAAAGATTATAAGTCAAAATGTAAATACCCATTTTAATGTATTCTTACAAACTAAAGATCCTTAACATTAACCAATACTCTCAAGAGACTTATAATCAGTAAAAACCATTTAAAACTCATCATAAAAATCTTTTAGGGCTATAGACCAAATTTTAACATACTTTAGGGGTCAAAGTGCAAAGTCGCTAATTTGTAACTCTTAACAAATGCCAACACTTTTAAAAAAATTTCTAAACATTATACATGGTATTTTAAACACATAGACACATCAGATATCATTACTAACTCTAATTAAAATCCTTTGATCAAAATTACATAATTGATAGTTTAAAATACAATTTTTCATATTTTGCAAAATGGTCAAAACTAATACTTGTAACTACACTTTTATGCCTCTAGGATATCAAAAATAATTTTTACAACAAACATTATTTGTTTTTAAGTATGTGAACAATATGAACAGCCTTGAACAACTCTTGAACAGAATCAGAAAATTAATCTCTTAAAGCTTCATAAAATCACAATTTTGATCCTTCCTAATTACTAGACTTTCTCAAAATGTTAAAAATAATTTTTATAACAATTATTAGTGATTCCCAAGTGTGTGAACAGCAATGAACAATGGTGAACAGGGCTAAACAGTAATTAGAAGAATTAGCCTTCTAAAAGCTTCATAAAAACACAAGTTTGACCCTTTTTAGTTGCTAGTTTTTCCTAAAACACTAAAAACAATTTTTACATCAATTATAAGTAATTTATACACATCCAAACCTTTTAAATCAGTATCCTAACTATTTTATCTAATTTAGGTTAGTAACCTAAATCTTTTAATCAAAAAGCTTGAGAAAAGCACAATCTTTAACATATTTGAATTTCTAATTCTAACAAAAGTTAATTGAGTAATTTAAAGATAAGATCAAAGCCTTAAAAATAAAAATAAACTAACTTCAATACCAAGAACATCAAGAGGCTAAAATTAACTTAATTGAAATATAAGAATTCCTATTTAAGATTAAAGAGGTAAGTTTTGAGCTTTAGAGATTTAGGTGATAGCAAGAATTATAAACATGCTATGCAATCCATTTTTAATTTTTATCATTATAAGGTAATAACTTGGAAATATAAACATGAAATGCAAGGCTTGAAATATAAATATGAAGATGCAAATTTATTCTTAGGTTTTTATGATTTAGGTGATAACTTGGAATATAAATATGAATATGCAAGTCCATATTATTATCTTCAAGAATTAAAGTGATAACTTGAAATATAACATGATTATGCTAAGCTTGAAATATAAACATGATGTGCAATAACTTATAACATAAATATAGATGCAAGTTCATTTTTACATCTTATTAAGCTTAAAACTCAAGACTTAGCAATTCTTTCATAAATCTTTTGACATCAAGAATTAAACCTTGAGCTTTAGAGGTCATTTAAATGATGGATTCACAACCACCACCATGATTCCTCATCATTAAACCATGGTCATTATCAAATCATAAAAATTGAAAATATAAAGGAAGAATAAGAGAAAGAACATGAAATAAAATCCCTACCAAGTTGTTTCTTATTAACAAAAGATAATGCTTGATCTTTAGAGAAGTTAGAAGAACTTATGTCCTTGACGAGTCCTCCAATTTCAGCCAAGATGAGAACTAATAAAGGAAGGATTTTTCTTGTGATTTTGTGTTTGATAATGGAAAGGCTATGTGTTTAGAAGTTGATTTATGATTGGAATGTGTATGCTTGAGGTTTAGAGCTTGGTCAGAGGTTGGGAATAGAATCTCTTGGATGTGAATGAGGAAGAAGAAGAAAGCTTGAAGTATTGAGAGAATTAGAGAATTTTGAGCAAACTTTGAGTAAGAAAACTATCAAGTAAGAAAATGCTAAGGCTAAGAGTGTTTGTGTGTGCATTTAGGCAATGGAAGAGCATGTATTTATAGGAGTTTGGGGGTGCTATGGCCATTGCATATAGGCTATAAATAATCAAAATTCTTGCTCAAAAAATAATGCAAAATAACTCAAAAATCATATAGTAGGTCATCGTGTTGTTTGAGTGCTTAATTCTTTGTTAATAAAATAAAAATGGAGGCATATGGAAGTATGGAAGCTGCTGCACAAAGGCTGAAATACCATCAGAATTTTTGCTAAAAAAAATTGCAAGACAACCCAAAGAGCACATGCTATTGTTATGATATGTTTTAGGGTGCATTAGGCTTTACAAAAATTAAATTATGAGGGTCGAAAGGAGCTCAAAACCGTGGCCTAACATGGTGCAATGTGATCAGAAATTTTGATCAAACAAATTGCAAGACAACTCAAGAGAACACATGGTAAGGTTATAAGGTGTTTGTGTGCATTATTCCTTGAATGAATTTTAAAATTTGGGTATCATGGGAGGCATGGAGTTCACAGTTGCTTCAGGAATAATGGGGAACAAGATTTCATTTATTATGTATGGTAGGACATGTATTTGAGGTGTATCTTGAAGAAAAGAAATAAAATATTGATATCATGGTGGTATCTAGTGATTTAGTGCATTAAAAAGAAATGAAATATGACCACCATGGAATTGCGATGGCCGCTGGTTTCTGGTTCTTTTAGGATCAGATTGGTGTTGTTTTACAAGTGGTAAATCATGTTTAGATGTGTACTTCCTTAGGAAAAAGATTAGGAGTTGATAGATCAGTGAAAATGGTAAAAGGTTAAGTGTTTAGGACAAACTAAGACAAGGTAAAAAGAGTAACCATATACTAGTAAATGAAGCTAATTTCAAGTGAGTAAAAATCAATTTGTAACATAAGTTGTAAACTTAGGATAAGGAAATGTAAATGTACTAGATTTTATCTAAACTAAAATCTTAACTTTGATCTCAATATCACTAATTTTATGAGGATTTATAATTAAGGAAAGGTAATTTAATGTTTATCTTAGGTAATTTTAGACTCTAATTACCTCAAGTAATTATTTTTAACCTTAAGTAATTAATTTTAAACCCAAGGTTAATGAATGAAATCAATTTGAGTTCAAATAGAGCTTTAATATTACCTTAATTACACAAATAAATCTATTTAGCACAACTAGGGGTAAAAAGATAATTTCACCTAAAAACTCCTTGTAATTTTTGGAGATTTTTAAATTATACTTGAAATATCTATTTTGAACTTTTAGGTGAAAACCAAATTCAAAGATTATATAATTTCATGTAAAATTACAGCAAGGGTAAAACAGTAACTTTACATATGATGAAAATTGAGAATTGAGATTTTTACCTCTAAGACACATATAATTCCCATCAAGCATAAAATTAACCCCTCAAAGATAATTTAGATTGGTTATTCTTGATTTCTAGATAAAAATAACCTCAAGGGCATTTTTGGTCCTTTCACACGTACAGAAAAATCAGGGTTTGTCACTTTCGCACGAATCATTATTCCAATTTCTCATAACGTTTCTCTAATGTTATATTCCTTTATTGAGGATTATTCGGCCTCAAATTACGTGCAAAAATTACCTAGGGGCATTTTGATAATTTTACACTGCAGTAAAAATTGGGGCGTTACACTATCCATATACCATTTATTTCAAGTTCCACATGCATCCTTAAGCATACCTGCAATGAATGCATTTTTTATTTTATGTACCTATATCTGCATGGGTCCATTGGAGTTAGTTTAAGATGAAGGTTGTCCAACCTTTTTGACATACTTTCTTTTCATAAAGCATTTGTCAGGTGGATATCCTCTCTTAAAAGAGATAGTACAGGGAAATCTTTTCTTTTCTCTCTTGATGGAAGTTGACTTTCCTTTTTTTTCAAACTTTTCTTCATAACCCAATTTTGTCTTTTGAAAATATGGTCGTTGACCTCCAAGCATTAGATCAAGATTTTTTTTGATCCATTTACCATTTTCTCAAGGTCAGATCTGAGAAGTTTTGAAGTTCTTTCAAGCTCAAAAATTACGTTTTGAGTATTTCCATTTTTGTTTGCAACTTCAGATTCTAAGGCTATGAGTTTTATATTGGTTCGGCTAACCTATCTACATCCAGTTCTCAACAACTGTTGAGTTTTACTACCCTTCCCCTAGCCGGAGAAAGAGTAAAGATAGTCTTTTCAGTAGCCTTCTCAAGCTATGTCCAGTGACTGTAACGCCCCAATTTTCCCCTGTGTACAAAATGACCGAAATACCCTTGATGTCATTTTACCAGGAAAAATGAGAATCGCCGGTCCCGGCCATCCTCCAGGGGATGTTTTGACATTAAAAGGGGATTATGTGTGTTATGTGTGCTAATAAAGCAGAAGAATCTCATTTTTGAGTTCCGATGCATAAAATGACCAAAATGCCCATGTGGCTGATTAACACAGAATCATGTGCCGATTAAGCCCAGACATCACCTAAAGGTTTGAAATGATGTTCTTAAGTACTGTTTTTGCAAAAAAAAATTTACCGTTTTGCCCCTTATTGCACTTAATGAGATTAATCATGCGATTAACGAAACCTAAGCAATATTAGGCTCTAATTAAAGATTAGCAAATTATAATTACTAATATAGAGTCAAAATAATTAATTGAGATTAATTAGAACCTAAGATTACTTAAAGAAACTCAAATCCCTTTGTTAAAATCAAGACTTTATGTCATGAATCATTAAATAGTGTTCTTCCTATCAATTTCCTTAAATTAAGGAACCAATGGGTGTAATTGAGAATCTTGATTAGAAGATATTTGACTCCATTAATAACCAAGATCACTCCTAGAACTTGTCTTGAGGAGCCTTAATCACCCTCTTTCTCACCCAAACACTTAATTACAATCCCTAATCAATTACCTAATCAAAACTATTTCCTAAACCATGTCATAACACACAAAAAATGAGATAATTTTCCTCCTCCATGGCCATTAAACCACACAGCTACTCCTCCTCTATTTCATCACATGTTGATTTATTTTAATAACAATTCACACTCAAAGAACCATACCATAAGCCATACCTTCAACCATACCTAGCCATACCTTGAAATAACACACACAAAGAGACATTTTTCCTTCTTTTTCCTTCCATGATGGCCGACCACCTCCTCCCCCTCACTCCCTTCATGATGAAAATTTTCTATAAATAGGAGAAGCTCCCCAAATAATCCCTTTGCTCATTTCTCTTACACATCCAAAGCTTTCTTTCTTTCATCTCAAAGAGCTCTTCTTCTCTTTCTGCTTCCTCTACTCCTTTTTCTAAAGATCAAACTCTCTCTCAATCAAGAAACACATCCAAGGTAGGGAGTTGTTTTAAAAAGTTTACATCCTTTTCTTTTGAATCATTTTGGTTGGAACATTAAAATGTTGGTTCTTTCTTCTTCTTTCTTTCTTTTTCGGCCACAAGGCCTTCTTTTTTCTTTCTTTCATTTTTTTGGCCTTGATGGCTTTGTGGGTTGAGAATCATGGCTTGATGATGAGGATCTTTGATATTAGTTGTAAAACCATCATTTACTTGACCTCTAAAGCTTGAAGGTTTCACTTCCAAAAGTTTTTAGCAAATGAATATGTTATGTTGTTTTAAAGAGTTAAATGGTAGTCTTGAGCCTAGGACTCAAAGAAATAATAAATGGATTGCATTCATATTTATATTTCAAGTCTTTGCATTTCATATTTATATTCAAGCCTTGCACTTTATATTTATATTTATGTCATCACCTAAATAATTAAACTTGAAACCTACCTATTTCAACCTTAAAGTTGATTATTGATTTAGAGTGAATACTCTAAAGGGTTTAGAGCACTAAAATAAAGAATTGGACTTGCATATCATATTTATTTCCTAGTTATTACCTAAAGTTTAAAGATAAGAAATGAACTTGCATTTCATGTTTATATTTCTGGTCTAGCATGTTTACATTTCAAGTCATTACCTAAATAAAGATTAAAAATGAGCTTGCATTTTCATATTTATATTTCAAGTCTTTGCATTTCATTTTTATATTTGCGCCTTACATATCATATTTACATTTCTCTTGCCATCACCCTATAATGCCAAGATTAAAATGAAACTTGCATTTGCACGTTTAAAGTTATGACATCACCTAATTAACCTAGTGCTCAAGACTTACCCTTTTAACTCACATGAGAACTTTGACTCATGAAATATATATCTTTATACATGTAACTATCCTTTTATTGAGCTCTCTAATTATGCTACTTATTTAAGGTTATTATTTGTGTTACTATAAAAATAAGAATTGATTATAAGGGCATTCCTTGATCTAGAATTAATTCTAAGAAAGACTAGTTACTAGAAATACTTATTATTACAATTTTGCATGCCTTTGGAAAATTAAATTCTGATTTCTATTCTAACATTTCTAGATCTAATGTATGTTGTTCCGAGTGGTTTAAATGTGTGAGAACTACTATTGATTGATGTGATAATTATTCTTGGCACCTTAGGCAAGTCTAGTAATTAAAAAGGGTCAAAGATGTGACTTCTAAAGCTTTCTAAAATCTGAAATTATTGTTTCTATTTCAGCATTTTTAAAAATGGTAGAAGTGTAATATATTAGGCATATATGTGTTAGAATCACTCATAATTGGTTTAGAAATTAATTATAGCATCTTAAGAAAAGTCAGTAACGAGAAAGGGTCAAAAACGTAACTTCTAGAACACCGAAATAGTTCATTTTCTCTTTTGATTCAATTCTGTCCAGATTTGTTTAGTAATGTTCTTAAGGTTAAAAATTAGTAAGAACAATGAGAAATGATCCTTTATATGGATAAATAAATAAATACAAAAGTTAGATTTACCCGATTAGGAGTCTAATCGATTAAAGAATTATTATAAGTACTTGCTTTATAAAGTATTATGAATTGATGTACTTGAGGTTTATGTGACGATCATCTTTGCATAAATATTGTTATAGCATGTTATGATTTCACTTGAGATGTTTAAGATGCATGTGTGAAAGTAATATGAAAGCATGTGACATTATATGAAAAGTTGTGTTTTTGCATCTTAACATAATATGCTAATATAATGGTGACATAAAAATGTGTGGAAATAATCCTTTGGACTCCTCGAATTAAAAGTTATGAAAGGTGATCATATTTCCCCTACCCCATGCGCTAAGAGTCCGGTGTTAACTTATCATAGGATAAGATTATGCTAGTGACGACTAATGAGGTACCAGCTCATAACCTAGAACTCTCAAAAGGGAGAGTAGTAGGGTGGCCGCAATGAGTGAAAGAATAAGCTTAAGTCACCAAAGGAATAAGAATAAGGAATTCATGCCATGTCCATTTTTCCCTATATGCATTATTTATGTTTCCATGTTGCATAAACATGCATAGCATAACAAGGTATGCTGCATTCATAATATTTGAGTCGCATACTAAAATGAATGGGCCTCGGTAAATAGTATTTTCGAACTTCAAAATTGAACCTTATGCATGTTCACCCTTTTCATAAAGAAACCCGAGGTTCCTGAGGACGTAGACAATGACACCAAGATAGGAGAATGCTTTACTGAGATTCTTTAGAAAGTTTCTCACTCCCTCTATCTTTTCTTTCCATCGCGTCTTCAGAGGACGATGGCATCCTTCGTGATTTACGTTGATGCACTGACATAGGAGTGGCATTTTGACACCACGCACCAGTCCTATCATTTTGTAGGCCGTTGTTCAATCCGCATGTTCGTGTTCCTGGATCGCCCTTTTGCTTAGCCAGTTACGAGCTTCCGGTTTACACTGACTTCGCCCTTCGCCAATGACTTACTCTTTAAGTGCACATGCCCTCAAGGAGAGCGTATCCGTCGCACCTCTGACGCTGCCTCCACTATTCACTCCTATCCGGAGTACATCCTCTATTCACCCCCAGCCTTCTCCGAGACCGACCCCTCGAAGACGGACATCTCATCCATGGGTTCCTCCCTCACTGTGCCCATGGAGTTAGGCAGTGAGGCTACCATGACACAGCTGCTTCAAGAAGGCAGGATGAGGATGGTGCCTCACCGTGGAGTGCATGTCCGACCCGCTCACCACTTAGCCACCCCGGCCGAGTTGGCCCAGTGGGTTGGGTATGTTCCCCCTCCCAGTAATGATCAGAAGTAGGAGCTGGCAGTTGACGCATTGTGCACACACACATGTACATGTTTAGGATAGCCTTCTTTTGCTTTTTGAGGTTATCCATTTTAGATGCACTTATGTAGTTAGGGGATTCAGTTGTATTTTCTTTATGTTATGCACGGATGATTGTATTAACGCTACTACTACTTGACTTGGTGTATGGTATAACTATTTATATATAAAACGATCTATGGTGTTGTTTCTTTTCTGTTCATTTGTTATGTTATGATTTTTCCTTTGCAAATCAACGATACGGTTTATTTTATGCACTGGCGCTCACTTTTTAGCTTTCATTTCCAAAAAGAAAAAATTTAACCCATATTTTCACTAAGTATTTTCTAAAGACTAGAATTAAGAACTGGAACAAAAGAGTAATAACTAATATTTAACTTGAATACATCCTAGGTGTATTGAGTCAATCATTAGGGTGTTATAGTGGGAGCATCAGCAAACATCATGAACATCGCCATTGTCTTCTGAAGACAAGATGGAAGGAAAAGAAGAGGGAATGAGAAACTTATAAAAGAATCTCAATAGGGCTATCTCCGCCTAATATGTGTGTCATCATCATCGTCCCTAGGAACCTCAGGTTTCATTATGAAAATGTGACCATATATATAAAGTTTGTTTATTAAGTTCCAAATACCATTAGCCGAGGCTCGTATCTTTTAGCATTAATCTTTAATGTCATGAATACATCATACTATATCATGAGTACATGTCAATACCATATGCAAGATATAATAGGATACACAACAAATAGGCATAACATGAAGAACATATGTATATCCTTCTAACATGATCCTTTTTCATTATTCATTTAAGTGACTTAAATTTCTTATTCTCTTTCCTTGGAGGCCACCCTATATTTTTTCTCCTCTTAAAAGTACTAGGTTATGAGCTCATACCTTACTAGTCATCACTAGTCTACACTTATCCTCTCAATAAGTTAATTCCTGACTCCCGGAGTACGGGGTAGGAAGCATAAGATCACCTTTCATAACCTTTAATTTGGGGAGTCTAAAGGATCACCTTATCATATCACCTCTTTTAACCTTTAATTCGAGAAGTCTAGAGGGTTATCTCTATATGTTTTATGTCACCTTTTAATCTTAGCATGTTATCTAGAGATGCATACATGACACATATGATTCTAACTTATCATCTAACATTTTATGCTCTCAACATAGGATCACCTTTCATAACCTTTAATTTGGGGAGTCTAAAGGATCACCTAGTTGAATTTCCTCTCTTAACCTTTAATTCGGGGAGTCTAGCGGATCATCTTATTGGTTGTCCTCCATAACCTTTAATTCAAGGAGTCTAAAGGATCACCTTAACTTTAGCATGTTATTTAGAGATGCAAGTATGAACATATAATCATAACTCATCCTTTAATATCTCATGCTCATAAGACATATAAATATACATCTCAATTAATCAATCATGAACATAACATACCACAATTCATCATGTAATTTCATCACATAAGTATGCAACACATTCTTTGCATATACATATATATAAGCATGTTATCGTCAATATCTCATGAAAGTAAATATGCTTCTACCCAGTATGCCAGAATCAAGGACTGGACTCAGCTAATATATATGTCATACTCAACAAGGTAAGTGCAACATGCTATTGATCATCACTTTTCATAAATCATGAATTAAGCATGCATAATCCTTAATTAGTAACTTTGCACAAAGATCATAAGTCATAATTCTCAACTAAAACACATGAATATAGCTCCCATAAGATATCATTCACCCCAATCTCATCAAGTTATTAATATTTATGCTTAAGCCCAAAAGAGGGTCCAAATTGCAATTTCTCAAAGATTACAGGTCAAAACGTAATTTTCCTTTTTAACACATTTTCTCAAACTAATGATCCTCAACACTAATCTACATTTTTCAAAAACCCATAACACTTGGAAATCATATAAATTCATCATAAAAACCATCTTGCGCCATAAATCAAATTTTGCTACACTTTAGGGGTCAAAGTGCAAAAATGCTCATTTTTAACACTTAACAAATACCGTAACTTCTAAAACTTTTTCTAAACATCATAAATGATATTTTGAACACATGGACATATTCAACATTATTACTAACTCTAATTAAAATCATTTGGCTGAAATCACATAATTGATAGTTCAAAACGTAACTTTTCATATTCTGCAAAACTACCCGAACTAACACTTGTAATTACCCTTTTAACCCTCTAGGATACCAAAAATAATTTTTACAACAAATATTAGTAGTTTTTAAGTATGTGAACAGCATGAACAGCCCTTGAATAGAATCAGAAAATTTGTCTCCTTAAAGCCTCATAAAATCACAATTTTGATTCTTTCTAATTACTAGTTCTTCCCATATTACTAAAAATAATTTTTATAAAAATTATTAGTGATCCTCAAGTGAGTGAACATCATGAACAATGATGAACAGGTCCGAAAATAGTGAGCACAGTTCCAGAAAATTAATGTTTCTAAAGCTTCATGAAATCACAATTTTGATTCTTTCTAGTTACTAGTTTTTCCCAAAAAGCTAAAAACAATTTTTATAACAACTATTAGGGATTTATACTCATCTAAACATCACAAATCAGTAACCATTTCAGGTTTAATAGATCAGATCAAAAACCAAAACTTTAGCTCCTAAGTTCATGAGAAAATCAAGTTCTTAATCCTTATTAATCTCTAAGTCTTTCAAAAATTCTTGTGCATCTTAAAGACAAGATCAAAGCCTCAAAAATAAAAATAAAACAAACTTCAAATTAGAAACTCATGAAGGCCAAAAACATATAGATAAAATGTGTCCATGATCAAAATTTCCATTTAAGATAAAAGGAGCAAGTCTTGAGCTTTAGAGATTTAGATGATGATTTAGATCATGAACATGCCATGCAATCCACTTTAATCTTTGTCATTATAAGATGATAACTTGGGAATATAAACATGAAGATGCAAGTTCATTTCTTAATCTTTAAGATTTAAGTGATAACTTAAAACATAAACATGAATATGCAAGTCCATATTATTATCTTCAAAAATTAAGGTGATAACTTGGAAAATGAACATGATTAAGCAAGACCATATTGTTATCTTCAAGATTTAAGGTGATAACTTGGAATGTAAATATGATTATGCAAAACTTGGGATATGAACATGATGCAAGTTCATTTTTACATCTTATTAAGCTCAAAACTCAAGACTTTAAGAGAATAAAACTCCTTAATTCCAATTAATCTTAACAAAAAGAAGTGAGCTTTAGAGTTCTTTGTTACCATGGTTCCAAGAACCTTGTTTCATTTTGAACTCATCATCAAGCTCCAAAAAGAATCACATTAAAGAAAACAACAAATAGTTCATAAATCTTTTGACATCAAGAATTAACCTTGAGCTTTAGAGGTCATTTAAATGATGGATCCATAACCAACATCAAGATTCCTCATCCTCAAGCCATGGTCATTATCAGGTCATAGGAACTAAAAAACAAAGGAGGAAACATAAGATAGAACATGAAATAAAATCCCTACCAAGTTATTTCTTGTTTAATAAACAGAGTGCTTGATCTTCTTTGAGTAACAAGAACCAAAAATCTTATTCTAAGGGTGATGTGGTTTCAGCCAAGGAAGGTTGGAATGGAGGAAGGATTTTTCTTGTGTTTTTGTGTTTAGGAATGGAAAGTTTAGGTGCTTAGGAGTTGGTTTATGGTGTGTATGTATAATTTTGGGCTTGAGAACTTAGATGAATGTCAAGAATGGAGTCACTTAGGGATGGAGGAGGAAGAAGATGAAAGCTTGGTGTTCTTTGAGTGTGCTGAAATTTTTTATCAAATGTGCAAGACAACTTCAAACAAAACATAAGGTAATGGCAATGATGTGTTCTTGTGCATTATTTGTGGAATAAAAATAAAATATGAATGTGATAAGGAGGGTATGGAGGCTGTGGCAATCGGCATGACATAGTGGGAGACACAAATTCTTTTATCATGTATGGCAGGTCATGTAGGATAGGATATTTAATTAGGTGATAGGTTAGGAATTGGTAATTTTGTGTAAATGGTAAAAATCAATTATGTAAGACTTACCAAGACAAGGTGAAAGGGTAATCTTATACTAGTAATGGGGTTAATCTCAATTGAGTTGAAAAACAATTAGTTACATAAGTCCTAATCTTGAGATAAAGAAAGAAAATGTGTAACATCCTTCCAAGTACAACATAATTTTTAAGTCATAACATCATACTCAAGAAGTTGTTACTTGTAAATTAACGGACCTTTCTTAAATATCTATAGCAAGTTCGATTAAATCGTGAAGTAACTAAATCGTAGTTCTATTAACATATATGACTAAGAAACAAACATTTATTGATTCTAAGGTTGAGTACAAAAGGAAGCTCTTCTATAAGCTTTAATACACATCCGGTCTCTATTATAAATACAAACATAAACATATGACTAAGTACAGTTTGTACAAACTTTAGCTGTAAACTACTGCAAATCTGATTTCCTTTCATAAAGTAGCCTCCTTGTTCTTGGGATCAACCTGGAGACGACATGGGAACACAAACACATAGGGGTGAGAATTCTAAAATTCTCAGTAGGGTAACTCTCCAATTACACAATCATAATGTCATTGTCATCGCCCCAGCCACTTCGGTTTATTAAGAAAGTATGAGCATGCAATATATATATATATATCAAATGTTTATTTTAAAGTTATAAAATCACCTTTCTGAACTGGGTTTCTTTTATTATTCAATCACTTAAAAAATGTATTTCATAACATTCAAAATCATAGGAATTCCTTCAAGACCAATAATTTAACAAGATATATGTATACAAATGGCAATTGCAATGATCTTTTCTTACCCTTGACATAATAAAGAGGACTTTTTTTGCCCTAATGGGGACCTTGTTGTGCCCTTTACCTAATAAAGAGGGCTTTTTTGTGCCCTAATAGGAACCTTTCCGTGCCCTTTATATAATAAAGGGGACTTTTCCTTGCCCTTTTTAGATTAAAGTGGACTTAATTTTTTCACTTAGCACACATGTCATCCTCAAGCTCACATATACATGCATCACATTTTTTTATGCATGAACATAATTTTCTGATCTCATAAGACTTCAAACCTATATATATCATTCATTTATTCCTCATAACATAATCTTGAAAGTCCATGGCATGCATTCATATACATCAAATGTAAACCAACTGTCATTAGGTCACTAATTCAAGGCATTATCACAATTTCAGCACATTGGTAGATTTTTCACTCAAGTAACACAATTTATTTTTCATACCAAATAACCAATTCAAAGGCTATAAAAATTATCTAAGACACTTTAATGTGTCCATAAAGTTTCATAAAAATTTCAGAGCATAAAAAGTTTCTAACTATATTAATAAAATCTCACAATTTCAGAGGTCAGAAGCTACACACTCTTAGCCAATAGCCAGAAGTCTCAATTTTTCTACCCTATCAAATGAACCCAGAAATTTGTACAAAAAATTAGAGTTGGACCTCAATATGTCCGCAATATCTTGTGAAAATTTCAGCTAATAATTCTATCATTTGCTAGGTTAATAAGATTTCACAAATTCACAGCTTCAGATTTAACATTTCAGGCAGCATAGTTACCACTTCGGTTCTTGAATTTCTCAAGGCATTAGGAGTAAAAATAGAGCTCAATAAAATTCATGGAACTATCCTAGGATGTTACCTTCAACATATAATTTTTATAGCTCATGAAAACACCCACAATTCCCTCAGAAAATTCATGAACAATCACTACCAGCAGGAAAACCGAAAATCCAACAAACCACTTCAGAATCTCTTTTGATAAAAATGATTTTTTCACAACCCCAAACACTCCACCAAAATTTACACATCAATATCATCATATTATCAAACAATATATCCTGAAATTTCGGACCAAACACAATCAAAAAATTCCAGCATAAAATTGGAAAGAAAAGGTCAATGAAAACCCTACTTTGAAAGCTTTTGAGCTTGATACTTCAAAGGATGTTCTAAGTGATCTTCCTTCTCTTCAAGACACCAATTTTAGTCCTAAAGCTTTCTTAGGAAGTGGGGAAGTGAGGTATTAAGGTGAGGATTTAAGATTTTGATCGGTTAGATTTGTAGGGTTTGAGGTGTAGAATAAGTTTTGTGAAGGAACTTTGTGGTTTTATGAACTCTAGGCTAGTGTTTTTGCCATTTGAAATCAAGAGGAAGCTCTTGAAAATGGAGGATGGAGCTGCTACAAGGAGATAGCTGAGAAAATGGCTTCTTAAAGAAGCTAAATGTCAGGTTTATCTTATATTAAATGAATGAATAGAAAATGTTATGTTTAGATAAGTACAAAGTTAATAAAGTAAAATGAATGGTTGTGATTCAATCTTGTAATTCAAGATTGAATCTTAGCTATTCATTTGATTTAGAGGGATAGGTTCATTTGTTTTGCAGAGTTCTAATTAGTTTTTGGTGTTAAAAATCACACACCGAAATTTCATCGAATGGGTGACACAGTGTACCCGAGTAATCAAACATTACCCGAAAAATAATTTAGGGTATGAAATCTTTATTTCTACCTATTTCTAACCTTATTTCCATATTTTCCCAATTTTGGACACCTTCGGGTTCCAAATCGGGGGTTTCGGCTGTCCCGGCGGGCCTGTGAGGCTTGCAAGTTACTATTCACTTCTTCTTTTTTTTTTTTACAAATCAGTTGGATCATCCTTATCATTGTTCAAACTATCAAATTTTTGAAATTATGACTAATAAAATTCAAATTAATTTTTTAAATAATTTTTAGGGTGTTACAAAATGCATTAGATTTTACCTTGATCCTAACATTATTGATTTTATGAGCACTTGTAATTAAGAAAGGAAATTAAATTTTCCTAAATAATTCTTAGGCTCTAATTACCTCAAGTAATTATTTTTAACCTCAAGTAATTATCTTTAACCCAAGGTTAATGAATGAAAACAATTTGAATTGAAATAGAGCCTAATATTACCTTAATTACTTAAGTAAACTCATTATGCATTAACTAGGGGTAAAAAGATCATTTCACGTACAAATTTCTCGGAATTACCTGAACACTTCTAGATATTAAATCATACTTGAAATAAACATTTTAAATTTCCCGGACGGTAATCGGGTTCAAAGGTTACTCAATCTTATATTAAGTTACCACAGGGGTAATTCGATAATTTCACGTATGGTAAAAACCAGAACTTGAGATTTTTAGCACAACATCAACATAACATAAATAACCCCCTTCAAACATAAATCTAACCCCTTGAGAATAATTGGGATTGGCTATCTTTGATTTTCGAGCAAAATAACCTTAGGGGCATTTTGGTCATTTGCATACAAAAAAATCGGGATTTGCGATTTTTGCACGAGATGATATCCAAGTCTTGTATAGTGTTTCTCTAATGTTAGAATTCTCTATTAGGGTTTATTCGACCTCAAATCTCATGCAAAAATTACCCAGGGGCATTTTGATAATTTTACACAGCAGGAAAAAAAATCAAGGCGTTACACTAGATGTAACCCCCTAGTATATAACGAAGTACGCTTAAGTCGAATTTGGTTTTAACATTAAAGGATCACTCCTTAGGACCTTAGCTTTACCTTGACTTTTCGGAAACACTTAGTAGAAAATATGAGCCATTTTTTTTGTTCTTTAGAAAAAAGACATTACTTTCAAAAATAGAAGCCTTTGCGTGTAAATATCATTCGATACTAAACCACAAAAATATAAGTGAACATACTATAGGTGAAAGTGTACATGAGAAGGGGGTTGAATCGTGCATTGCTTCTTTTTGCTTATCTAAAACTTTTAACAAAGATACTATCAAGTGTAAAACTTGTAGTGCAATGGATTAGTGGTTTTAGAAAGTAGATTTCTAGAGTATAATATAAGTAACAGAGTAGAAAGAAAATTATTTCAGCATATGATGAAAAATAAAACACAATAGAGAAATATAAATAAGATCAAGGAGATAAAGATGAGACACAAATACTTTTATACTGGTTTAGCCAAACTGCCTACATCCAATACTCAACAAATGTTGAAGTTCCACTAAAACATCTTTCTTAAACCAGAGAAAGAAAACTGGATAGTCTTTATATTAGCCTTCCCAAACTCTCATTGTGACCAACAGATAACCCTTGCTGCCACAAATTGAGTAGTTCTTCATCAACCTCTCCAAGCTGAACCGAGTAGTTTTTCCCAGCCTCTCCAAGCTACAAGTAGTTTTACCCCAGCCTTTCTAAGCTGCAAGTACTCTTTGTGAGAACTTACTTCATTCGCATTCTAGGTATTTTGAAACTTAGTTCATTTTTATTCTAGGCATTGTGAGACCTAGTTCATTTTTATTCTAGGTATTGTAAGGCCTAGTTCATTTGCAATCTAGGTCTTAAAATGCCTAGTTTTTACAAATTGTTGGTATTGTAATATCTACTCAACACATTGAAGGTATTGTGATACCTACTCATCAATACATTGAAGGTGTTGTGACACCTTTCTTTTCTTTTGTGGTCTTATGATGCCTTCCTTTTCATTTTGAAGTATTGTTACACATCGCTTTTGCCCATTGTAGATATTGTAATGCCTACTCAATATATTAAAGGTTGACAGGCCTTCTTTTTCATTTGGAGGTATTATGAGATCTGCTCAACACATTAAAGATATTGAGACATCTTTTTTTTTTTTCTTTTGAGATGTTGTGACGTCTCATTTTTTTTTATCCATTGTAGGTGTTGTGATGCCTCATTTTTATGCATTGTAAATATTGTGACTCCTATTCAACATATTCAAGGTATTGTTATGCCTTCTTTTTCTTCTTGAGATATTATAACATTTCATTTTGACCTTTTTCTGGGTATTGTGATGCCTAATTTTACCAATTGAATGTATTATGGCATTGACCTTTTTCCATTTGAAAATTATGATGTCTACACTTTCCCAAATATTACGAAGCTTAAAACTAAGTTTAATCATTGTTGTCTTGTAAATAAATTTGAAAACAACTTGACTCGGATAAAAACTAGTTGCTTCTTACTTTATTTGTTCTTTTAAATTAAAAGACCAAGCAACGGGCTACTATCAACACTCAAATTTTAATTGACTAAAACAAATATTTTTGTTTAAATTTCAGATATAACAACTTTTCAATTTTTTTCTTCCCTTTTATCTAATATAGTAACATAATTTTTAAAATTATTAAATTAAAAAATAAAAAATAAATATTTTTTTGCAACCCTAAAATATAAAGTGTTATGTGAAACTAATTTCTCTGGAGAATATTAAGATCGCATCCGGAGAATGTTAAGATCGCTTATTATTTGTATGCTTTGATACTAATTTTAATTTTATAAATAATAAATTTAAGTAAATTAAAAGTAACAATAATGATAAATAAATTGTGAGCTAAATTAAATTTGAAGATGAAATATTAATATTTTAATGTGAAACAATTTAAAATTATATTATTTCATAACTATTAAAAATTTGAAATAATTTTTTTATGAATTTTACTATGACTCGAATTGTATAATAAGTAATAATATAATTTTTAATCTTATTTAATTCAAAAGTAAAAAATTAATATTATTAAATTGAATAATCTTGTTTGTAATTATTGTAAAATATGTTTTAATTACAAAATGTTATAACTCATAATAATTGAAAATTTAGGTGAATATCAGTCACAAAATAATTACATTAATAATTCCAATAATATATAATTGTAAGTCGAGATAATTTTTATCCATTCTTATATATATTAATATTATTATGTGCAGTCAAATCAATTTTCAGGTGAAACTAATTGTTTGAAAAAGTGTTAAGGTAGTTTCTTCTTTTAAACTTGACTTAAAAGAATTTTTTTATTTTTTAAGATATCCAAGTAGATTAATCATCAAAATTTGAAATTAAAGAAATTGTGTTATCATGAGTTAATAAATTAATTTTTAATCTTACTGAATTCAAACCTACAAAAGCATTACTCTAAATTAGTAAATGATACTTCTCTCTAAATAAAATTTAGGATGGTTGATCTCTTGATAATTTCAACAATTTTATTTCTCCACATCTATTCTATATTATATATTAAAGCTCTTCCAAATACTAAAATAAAGATAAGAATTTAATATGTAATTTATCTTTATAAAGACAATGAAAAAGTTAAAATTCAGCTAAATAATTTTTTTTAATTTAAGATACAGGTCTATTCCATGTAATTTAAAATATTATAATTATTTTACAGTAAATTATATTTTGCTATATGAATTAAACTAAATATTTATTTTAAAATAATTAAAATATATTTCTTTCTAATAGAAAATATTTTAAAATTTAATTTTGATAAATTGATAATATAAATTTTTTTAGTTATTTAATTATATATTATCACAATAAGAAGTTTGACTTACTCCCCTATTTCAAAAAATTATGCATATAGAAGAATTTGATTGGATGAGAATATATAAAAATTTTACACTGTCAATATATTTAAATTGAATCCATATATTTAAATATATTAACTGTCTATTATTAAAAAATTAAAATTAATAATGTATAATTTATATCACATGCAATATATGGGATAGAATATCGATTTAAATATTATTTTTAATCAACCTCCCGATAGAAACAGCCAAATTGTTAGAAAGTCAACCATTGTAGTAGAATAATAAACGCTGTATATCCACCACACCCCACGACAGAAAATAAACTATATTATATAAAAATGTAACGGCCTAAAATTAAGGTCTATTTGAAAGAGTTTAATTTTTTTTTTTTGTTACAATTTCAAAGAGTCTAATAAATGGCTGTATTCGAAATGTAAATGAGAAAAATTGTTTGATGTTTTAGTCTTGTGTGTTATTATTTTTTTTTATGCTATTTTTTATTTTTTAGGATATCCACTGTATCGATATTAATAACTAATTTTTTCAAGAAAAAAAATCTCTAAGAAATAACTCTTTTTTCCTTATATTTTTAATATAATAATTAATATATTAATTAATAAATATAACAAATTCAATTTTCTTCCTCGGGTAGCACCTAATTAATTTCTCTGTAAATAATAAGACAAGACAGGTCCCTTTGAACTTCCGCCATTTGCATACGTGTAATCTACTTTCTCGGTCCTGAACGTGCTTTCAACCTAGACCACGATCCACGATATACATAGGATTTAATTTATATGTATGTATAGAAGATCTCTTAACCGCAAAGAAAACCAATCATCCATCCATGGAGAAAGCTTCCGGCAGGGTTTCCGGTCGCAGCCATGTCTTCGCAGTACCGCCATCACCGCGGCTTGTCCGTAGCACAAGTGGAAGCAGCCCGGCGGCCATAACCACACCGGAGAGAAGTTCACGAAAGTTCAGCTCGAGCGAAAGATTCATCTATGGCCACCGTTCAAAATCAACATCAAGGCCATCAAGAACTTACAACGACGACCACGACAGCATAAGACCCAGATTAATGACGTCCATTTCCAGTACGCCACCAACAACCATCATGTCCCCAGAATATAATAGGAAGAAGAGTGGTAGAGATGGTTTTCGTAAGTTGCTGAAGCGTGGTGTTAGCCCTGACGATGCGGGAGCCTCAAGGGGCGCATTGCCGACAGTCATGAAGGTGCCTTCGGCATGGGCGCTGTCGCCGGGAAGGACATCCCTTGGGTCCCCAATCCCAGTTGGAGGGTATGAGTCGCCAGCGAAAGCCAATGGAGGCGGTGGTGTCACTAATAAGGTCTTGAAGTACTTCAAGCAAAGAAAAGCATCCCCCGTGCAAGAGGAAGAGTACCACCGGTTCAGGATTTTGCATAGTAGGCTTCTGCAGTGGAGATTTATCAATGCTAGAGCCGAGATTGCCATGGCTAGTGTGAAGAATGTTGCCGAGGTATGTTCTTCCCTTTTTAGTCATTTCGGTGTTATGAATTGCGGTTGCATTGTAGTCGCTGGGATTGCGGGTGTTGCAGCTACAGAGTATTTTAAATTACGGTTGCGATCGTAGTTGGGGTCACTTCGGTTGCGGTCATTGCAGCTATTGTAATGCGGATTGTGGATTTTGCAAAATACAAAATAAAAAGAAATATAACAATTGTAGCATCTAAATTACATGTCTCCAATATATTTGATACAAAATTGTGTCTTTAACATATTTATATACAAGTTTTTCATGTTTTTAGAATGATAATTATACAATAAAATTATAATTTCTAAAGAAAAAGAAAAGTTGCTACAAATGTGTTTCGAGTAATCCATGAATAATTTTATCATACTATAGCTCAAAAAGAAGAATTAAATTCAACACAAAATTTTAATATAGAATACTATTAATAATTAGCTAAAAATGAATAATTTAACTCTAAGCGACACAATATAAATAAATTACAACATAAAATCAATTTTACAATTAATTATTTTACAAAACAACAACTCAATTTAAAAGAAAAAAATAAAAGCCCCTATTATTTGGTCCCAATTGGACCCTTTTGTTTTAAAAAAAATGAACAAAAAACACAAATTAAAAACCTACCTATTTAATGAAAGAACATGATTAAAAAAAAAAAAAGAAAAGCCCACCCCAATATCAGCAGTGTCCCCACACCCATCTACCCACTTTCTTCTAGACCCTTCCTCTACTTCCTAGTTCTTCTCTTCTTCATTAAGCGACCAAACCAGCCGCCCCAAGCCCCTAACTTCATATATCAATTTTTTGATAAAAACTCATGCTCAATCTTTAGCTTATAAGTCATTTTCAACATAACGTCTAGCATATTTTATTTTTCATTTTGTATCCCTTCCCTTTCCCATGCTTAATCTTTCCGCAACTCTACTAATCTCACCTCCCCCTTCTCTGCTCTGTATGCTAGAATGCCACCATCTGCCATATCTCTGATCTACCTTCCAACAACACATGATGTTCGAGGTTGTGCAAGAATGGAAGTGAGAAAAATAGATATATAGTTGATTTTAAGGTTCATTGCATTCTATTGTGTTGCATTGAAGCGACATTGCCACGCCATTATGTTGCAGTGGCATCACCGTTGTGTTGCAGATTTTTCTAAGATTTCACTTCACTAAGCAATTGCAGTCTAATACATTTGCGGATACTACTGCAATTACAATATTACAACTACATCAACCATTCCGGACCATAATTTGAATCATATAGCTACACAATATTATGGGTGTTGCAATGTGATTTTTTATTTTTTTTCAAAAAATGTAAAATAAAAAGAAATACAACAATTATAGCACCTAAATAACAAGTCTCCAATATATTTGATATAAACTTGTGTCTTTAACATTTTCAAAAACAAACTTTTTATATTTCTAGAATGATAATCAAATAATAAAATTGTAGTTTCTAAGATTAGTCCATTCCCATGAACAATTTTATAATACCTGCTAACAAAAATCAATAATAGTTAATAATTAAATTTAATACAAAATTTCAACATAAAAACTATTAATAATTAACTAAAAATGAATAACTTAGCTAAAAAATACAATGTATTTAACTTAAAGTAGATTATTTTATTATTAATTTTTCAATATTTAGTTATACATTTTTTTATAAAATATTACATATTTATTCTTAAATTTGTATTCTCATTTCTTAGAAGATAATTTAAACAATAGCATAATTATTTTAATTTTTTATCATCCATTAAACCTAAAGAAACATATTAAACATAAAAAGTTCAAAAAAAAAATGCCCTTTTAAAGAAAAATCTCATAATCCCAAACACATCCAGAACAAAAAAAAAAAAAAGAAAAGAAAAAACACCTACCCACCAACGTAAAAAGAATTAAAAAAAAAACCCCACTGCCTAACCCAATTATCAACACCCCCTCCCAAACTCCTCTTACCCTTGGACCAAGAAACATAAAATAAACCAATCAACCCCACTTTCTAGATATTTCCTCTCTTTCTTCCTTCCTTTATCATTCTTAAGAAAACCACTATCCCTAAATTCATCTTGTTTTCGAAAAACTATTGCCACAAGCTCCAATTCTTAAACCATTCTCAACATAAACCCAATCATTATTTAACCTTCCTTTTTTCATTCCTTCTCCTCTCCATGTCTAAAATTTCTTCAACATCACCCCCACATTTTCCTTATTGGCTTATTCTTTTTTGTTATTGGTTTCTATGTTTAGTTGTTTTATGTTTGCTTAATGCATAGGAAATTCTTTCGCGTTCTCCTTCTAGCAAAAAAATTAAAAAAAAGAGAGAGGAAAAAAGTTAATACACAACAAGCAAAGGCAGAGCTAGACCATGCCCTAGGGTGAGGTCATAAAAATTTTTAAAATTTGTCATTATTGTTACTCTTATATATCTTATTATTGCTACTCTTATTTAAAAACTTAAATAAAATCATCACATAATTGGAATTGCTTCAAACCTGCAAGATGGAATTTTGGGATTGAAGGTTGGCTTAGAAATGATGTGAGAAATGGGATTTTTAGAGGGTCTTACGTGAATTTGATTCTCATCTTGCTATTTGGCTTATAAAAAAACCTAGTGATCCCTCTCACTTGTATAGGGGTATCATTATGAAAATCAAACAATTATTGATTAGAGAGTGGGAGGCTTCAACTAGATATACCTTTAGGAAGGGGAATATGTGTTCTAATTAGCTTGCTAAAAAGGTGCTTTGAGAAATGATTGTTTGTTGTTTCAAGTAGTCTTTCTTAGGCCAATAGTAATTTGTTGTTGACTGAAGCCATGGGTGTAAATTTTTGTAAGGATTAATCCTTTTCTTTTTATTTTAATGAATTTAGAAGCATGGAAAAAAGTTATGATATAATTCTACAAAAAGTACAAATACACACACATGTATATACAAAGAGAGTAAACACCCAGTTTACCCCTAAAAAAAATATGGCACACAATTTGTTCCTCCAAGAAAACAAAAATTTGTCTCATGATTTGTCAATAATTGAAATGTAGGGTATTTAGTTTTTCTTCAAAGTTGATAATAACATAGTTAAATATTTAAACATTTAGCTAAATAAAAAGTTGATAAGAATCAACTAAATGAGAATAAAGATGGTCAAATTGAAATATTAGAAAATATAAAAAAAGAGATTAATTTTTTATTACTATTATACTATCAGTCAATTATATGGTCTTATTTATAAGACATTTAAGATGGTGAGCTATTGAGTCAAACACTTATATTGATGTGATAATACATAATTGGATAACACCTAAAAAGGTAACCCAATATGCTTAAGTCACATTATGGTTAATTAGCAGTTGTTATGCTTTTGTCTTAGAATTTAACCTATTTTTAAATAACTTGTTAGAAAATAAGTGTGATAATTCTTTAAATAAACATAAACCTGAAAAGATTAAGCATTTACCTGTTAGGCATAATCGCTAACTTACACTTTTTCAATATAATACATCAATAAAATTCACCAATTAATTACATAATATCTATCATCATCTCATACCAACCTTAAACTCAATTAAATATAGCAATCTCTGGACTTAACATATAATCATCACACATATAATACAAACCAAACATAGTAAACTAACATTGAAGCTGTGATCAATCTATGATGCTTATACATAAGTATGATCTCAATCAAAAAGATAAAACTAAACCTAGCTAGATATGATAACGTGTAAATGTCCTATCGATCAACTTCCCATGCTCACTTAATCCTTCTATCATGAACCCCTAATGCTAGCATCCTCTAAATACGACTAGAAAACATGGGTGAGAAATCATAAATTTCTCTATATGGTTGTGAAACATAATAAAGCGTCATCATCATCATTCGCAACCACTTTAGTATATTGACAAAAGGTAGTGAACATGCATCAAACATCAATTCATTTTTATAAGTCTAGAAAACATAGCAAAATTGTACGTTCATTTAAGGTATGGTCTTTATATCATGAGACATAATAAATCATATGAATACATGGTAAGACATGTGAGTAACTAAAACATGAACAATAACATGCACACAAGTCTTAATTCTCATTTCTCATTTCTCTTTTCCCTTTCCCTTTCCCTCTCTTTAGGTGACTTAATTATTTAATTTGGCTTGCCATTCTCAAACATTATCCTCTTCCTACATCACCAATATCCCCTAGGCTTATGAGCTCATATCTACTAGTCGTTGCTAGTTAAAATAAATAATGGACTTGAGGGAGTGTATTTGAATCACTTTCCCTTCTTAGCACGAAGTTAGAGACCAAAATAGCCAACTTCTCTTTCCAAAATGTGCTAAGGACCAAAGGACCACTTCTCATACTTTAATGTTGCCTTAATGTACATTGAATACATAGATATGTATCATAACATCATAATCATTACTTCTCATATCATGTTATTATTCCTTTAATCGTATTCATCACAATCACTCACTTCATGGTCATAAATGTTCCAAATCCACAATTTTGAAAAAATTTCAGTAGCATAATGGCTGTAAAAACACATCATATGTAATTCTATGTGCAGTTTCCTTTGCATAATCAATGTGTCATTTCCTTAGCAGAATTCCAGTCACTTTTAATTTAACAAATAAAGATAATTATATCAAGTCTCATTCTCAATTCCAAATTAATCAACAAGTGGCATAAGACATACATCACATGTGATTCTAATTCCAGAATGAAATAAGCCATAACATCACACATACTTGTTGATTCTAAAGATTTGTGCCACAAAGTTTACAAAATTTGTCCTTAGCTCATTCCATTTGTTCTGATCTTTACTTTGCAATAGACTAAGCTAAGCATATGTCTTCTAATCCCTATTGTACTCCCCAAAATCATAGCATCTCAGTTCACCCTTAACCAAGTATAAGTCACATATGCTCAACACATGAGATTTTTCATTTCAACTTAAATTCACTTAATCTCATCTAATTTACTTTTACTCAATGTAATAATCAATCAAATGAATTCTCAAATGCCAATTTAAGAAGCACAAGATAACAAAGCCCTAAACTACACATGCTCATAATTGAAATTATTTTCAAAGGTTCTACCTATTCATTTAACCCCCTTTCAAAACTCATGGTTCAAATACCAATTTATCACCTTTCAAACACATTTCAAGTGCCCAAGGTTAGGAGCATCACCACGAATCCACATGTCCAAACATATAATTTCAAAAGCTCATTTCTTAAACACCAAAACATTATTTCACTCAATTTTCAAACACTAACATAGTCAAAGACACAAAACAACCAATGCCCTCAAACTCGCTTGGTTGGCCAAAATGCATACCAAACTCCTAATCCTCAAAAAAAAAAAAATGACTCAATTCATATATATAATCATCCAAAGCTCATCACAAAGTAGATTTATATTTCCAAAGTCATTACTTTAACTAGAATCCAATCATTCAAGTATTAAACTACAAAGGAAAGCCCAAAACAGCCTAAGTCCTCATCATATGATTGTATATATATAATTGTCAAAAACTCTTCATCATATGATGATTTTCACTTTTAAAATCATTATTCTACCAAGAAAACAACTATTATTTGGTATTAAAATTAAAGAGAAAAACCCAAACCTATTAAAACCATGACATGTGTTTATATGCACTCAGAGTTCTAAAACTTCATTCTATTCACTGCATTGCATTATTTTAACAAAAAAATAACCATTCAAACTTCAAAATATCAATACCTTAACTCAAAACATCATTCACTCATTGAACCAAGTAACACAACATTGAAATCCTTCCTAAGATTAATTTTTATTCACTCAAAATTAGTGTTTTAGCTAAAGATTAAATGCCTATGGATCAAAATATATAAAAAAAAAAACCCAAACCCTTCAAGCCCACTAAAACTAAGGTTTATATACATGTATATAAGAATCAAAAGATTTCATAAAGTTGTTTTACGCTTCAAAAATAATCAGTTCAACTAGATTTCAATTAATCATGCATAGAAAATACAAAACATGACCCAAGTTCCAAGTAATCAAGAGGCAAAATGCATATACACATGTATAATTATCCATTAAATCTCTTTTAAGCTAGCTTTTCCTCTCGTAAAAATATTATTTTAGCAAGATAATAAATATCCAAGTATATCAAGAATTCAATAACTCAACTCAAGCCCATATATCCACTCAAGGTCGTCAAATATATATATGATTAATGCTTAGGATAATTTTTCTTCAAAAATAAACATCAATATTGAAATTAGAAACATTGAAACTCATCTTTAAAGAAGAAAATTCAACAAAAACAAAAAATTATTCAAACCTTTAGTCTAAGGCTCAAACACATAAACAACCTAAAAGAAGGAATGACCACACCTCTACCCAAAGTGAAGAACAATATGAAAATAGGCTTTTTGGTACTCCAAGAATTTGAAAGCAAGTAAAATCCTTCACCCTTGTATTTCACTTGGCTACAGTCTTGAGGTGAGGTGAAGAGAGGAGTGCAACTATCAATGTTGTATTTTGGGGTTTGGTGTTTAATTGAGAATGTGAGTTGAAATGTGTAGCTCACACTGAAAGTGGAGGAGGAATGAGATGGCTAGGCATAGAATAAAGAAGAGGAAAAGGAATAAGGTAGCTAAGGTTAGAATGAAAATAATTGAGTGTGTGTATTTAAAGAGGCTTTAGAGTTTAAATTAAAATAGAATAACATAAATAATTATTATTATAATTATATTTGAAATTCAAAAGAAATATCATTTTATTTATGCTTCATGAATTCAAAAACATAGAGGGAACTCTCTAAAATCACTTAGAGGTAAAAACTTTTTCATAAACCAAGGTTGTCTCATGTTTTACTTTAGCAATATCATCATAGCACTTTTGTCTCTTTAACTAATTAATTATAATTCATGGTGAGATTTAGCATTTTAATTCATTAAGAGGATAAAATCAATCGTGAATTACATTAATTATTGATTGAGCTTAAATATCCTGAGTTAATCTTAGTTAAACTTAGTCAGTGCTAATAAAGAGCTACTTAACCTTTTTAAGTCTAATCATCTTCTCATATCATTAATTCAAGCTTCATAAAGTCAATCACCTTAAGGGTTTTAAGGAAATTAGTGTAATGAAAATTAGAGTTTTACAAATTTGATATTTAAATTACTTTTACACTAGCAATGCATCTGAATTAAAATTCATCTAAAGTACTAGAAATGTCAAGTAGGGGGGAGGGGGCATTGTCCTTTTTTCTTAGATGAGATGTTGCCTCTAATGGTACATATGTACAAAAACTTTTACACTATTATTGTGAGATGAAAAGCCCACAACACAAAGAGAAATTATATTACTCAATTCATTTTCAACACTCAGGCTTAGTTTGATAATACTCTCTAAAAGCATAAGTTAACTTTTCTTATTTGGTAAATAGAAAAGCTAAATTGGTTTTGTTCTTGGCAAAATTCAAGGGTACTTTTAAGAGCACCTCATGGGGTATTTTCTTAGAGTTAGCTTGTGCTCTCAAAAACTTTAAAGAGTAATATATAACCTTATGCTATTTAATGACAATAATAATAGAAATTGTCCTCTTTCTTATCTATATCCATCATAGTTATTTTAGAATATAAAGTGGTTTTATAAGATATTTACGAATCACTACTATTGTATTATGGCTTCTCCTCATTGATAGCAATTTCTACATTATTTTACCTAACAATTCTACTTTGACTCTTCAAGAGCATGTAGCTTTTGGAAAGCCAAAGAGCTTAGCAATTATCAAAAAACCACATCTACAATAATAAATCAAGTCTTTAATTATTCCATGATGGAATGCAAGTCTTTTATAGACATACTTTCACCACAAAACAATACAAAAATATATCAAAGTCTATGATGAATGGATAGGCAATAAATTACTTGGCTACATGGGTTAAATCCTTTTCCATTAACAACATTTTAGATTTAAATCATCAAACAAAAATATTTCAAATGAAAACATTTTAGAAAAAATATTACAATAGATAATAATTTGTTTGTAACATTTATTTGCATTCAAATTTTGTTTCTTGTTGGATTTATATTTACTCATCATATCCTTTTTGTGCTAGCCAACATATACTTTGATTGCATTATTCCCCCTATACACACACACACACATACACACACACACACTCACACTCTTTTTATCCTTTCTTATATAATGTTCATACAATATTATCTGTTTGAAGCAAGTGTGACAAAGTTATTTCCTATAATATAAATTGATATTGTAACTTCATTTTTATAAAGGTTAGTTTTTATTCATTTTTGTTTTTTTTTCACTCTTGACACCTTCCTGTTCATTCTCTTCACCCTTGTCAATTCAAAGAAACAAACAAGTTCTCAATTATTAAATTGGTGTCTAAGTCACAAGATTTTTTTTTCCTTATCTAAATCTAGTAGTTTAGTTGCGGAATAATTAGTTAGTTAGATGTTATTTTGACATTAATTGTGTATAAGTATCTTTTAGCCTTTATAATTCACAATTGATAAATGAATGAGAATTGTGAGTTTCCCCTATGTTGAATAAAGGTTCTATGACTTGATGCATAACTTCTCTATCTTAATTTTTGTCTTTTCTAAAATTTCAGATACAATTGTTTTCTGTATGGTTCAGAACCCTTATGGTAAGAAAGATAGTAATACAAAAGAGAATTGAGCTGCAAAAGATCAAATATTTCATCAAGCTTTACCAAATATTGAACCCACAATTGTCCTTTGTAAATGAATGGGAAAAATTGAAGAGAAGAAATCATGAATCAATAGTCAGATTGATAAGGAAGTTGTCAGCATTATCCACTACATTGCCTTTAACTCACAATGTTAAGGTACATAGCTTGCCTTTAACTCGCCATCTTTCTTGCCATTTAGAATATCTAAAGTTTATTCATGCTCTCTTCAATAATAATCAGAAATGCTCACTTTCTTTAAAAGTGGCTCCTCATCCTCAACAAATCACCATGCCATCATTTATTATGTTGAAACTCTAAAACTTAGCTTTATCTATTAAAAATAAAAAAAGAGTTTTTGGAAACTCTAAACCTACTAGTTATTATGTTGAAACACTAAAGCTTAATTAAGCTTATAAAATATTTCTAGTTTTTGATTAGTAATAATACTACATAACATTAATATATTATATATAAAGTATACATATTATATAATAAAATTAATTTTGATGCTTTATCAATATAAATACATTTTAACTGCCATTTAATCATGTGCTATATGTATATTTTTTATGCATTAATAGCAAGAGTTAAATATTTATATGATATAATAATATTTAATTAGATGATTATGCAACAAATTTATATTGACAATGTGTTAAAATTAATTTTTTATATAATTATCATAAAATTTTTAAATTATTGACTTCATTTGAAGCTCATAGCTACTTAATTCTCTATTCCTTAATTCTACTTATAGGTCGATACACAGTCTGTTTGTGAAGCCTTGAACACGGCTATTGTAGTGATGGACAACATTGAATCATTGATCACAAGATTCCAAGTACAGGTTCAATTATTCTTTATATATATGGTTTTTCTAAACTCAAAATCGACTAATGATTTAAGCTCAAACAATGTTACTTATATGTATAGTATTTGTTTGGTTTGCATTGACTTAAGAGATTAAAGTTCAAATAAATAGAGATTTTATCTTTATGATTAGGAATCAAGTGACTAGAATAAGAAGTATTAATATTGCCACTAGATTTTTCTGGTTATGCACATGATTGCTCACTCATTTGGTTCTTAGTTCTCAACAAATGATAATAATATTGGTCACTCAATTTTCCAATAATGAACCTAAGATCCTTACTTGTTTGTACTTTAATATGTCAATGTACACCCCAAAATTGCGTATAAATAAATAAAAAAAATTCGGTTGCCTCTGTTCTTCACTATGACTCTATATTGTCAGTGCCACAACAAAGTGTTTGGCTGTATGGATCTATGATTCTAATGCTAGACACCCTAAAAGCACTAACACTTCACCTATTTAGAGACTAACATAATCTTTCAATTTTTTTCCATTCTCGATCATTATTTATCACATTATACTAAGTTTCCTTAATGGTGATAACTATTTCAAAATTAGGCAATAACTTTTTGAATCACAAAGTGATTGTACTTGCATGTGTCAATTAACTGCCCTATTTGCAAATGCTTTCACATAACCACATGACAACCAATTAACTTCCTTTCAATGTCAAACCATTTACCCTTTGGGCAATATTTTAGATGAAGTTACTGATATTTACCCAAGTCTCATATCTCTTTTTTGCCAATATTATTAATGTCGACTAGTTTTTCAAAGACTTTGAATTTCTAGCCTAACATGATGCTCCAAAGATTTATTACTTGTCATTTACGTAAGAGTATCTTAATTGTTTTTCTCTGATAGGAATTTTAAATTTCAAAATTTAAATAAAAAATGCAAATCCTTGTACACTTTTAGCAGTTTGACCTACTGGCCTTTGAAGTCATTAGGTAAAAGTTAATTGATGTAAGAAATATCCTTTGCCTGTAATGTCAACTTCCTCAAGATGATCTTACACCTCAAATTTTTTTAACATGCTTAGATATATTGTTCTCAAAGCTTAGACATTTTGAATCACAAATACAATCATAAACAACATCATTGCAAATATAATTATTTTTAACATGGACATTTGACTTGAGAGTTCTTTGGAACTTGCATATGATTTTTTGAAGATACATTATAATAATATGTGGTTAATATATGTCGTTACTTGCTGGAGGCAAGGCAGACTAGTGTATGGGCATGGGATTAGCTACCTTTGCTCCTTTATCTTGAGAGTATAGAAGGTTGAAGGATTAAAGGTAGGAGTTATGGATAGGATGCAGTTATGATTGAGAATTAGGATGGTAGAGGTTATGACCTCAATTGAGAGATGAGGCTTAACACATGGGTGTTGAGACACTGCTAGGTGGGAAGAAGCCGACTAATTGGATAATGGTGCTCCTATGACTAAGCTAAGTTGTCCGACCAATTTGTAGCTAATAAGAGTATCAGGGAAAAAAGGCGGAGCTCAGCCGATTAACTAATCCAATATACCCATTTGTTCCTTAGCCATTCATTTTTTTCTCTTCTTTGAATAAAGTCATTGGCATTGGGCATTCTTTACATTTTAAACCCACCTATTTTCAGTTATATTGACAAGTAAATATCTCTCCTTGGGGATACCATTGACCATCACTACAGTTTTCATTTTTGCTTCATCAATTGTACCTCCATTATTTTGAAGTAGATAGGATCAATTAGACCGAAGTAGAAAACTTTTTGCCTAGACAATTTTCGTTTCAACTCGGCCCATCATCTTCTTTTCAGTAATTTTATTTTCTAGTTCTTGTTTTTTTTTTGCTATTTTGGCCTTTTTTTTCCTAGTTTTCCATAGGTTCATGCCACGTTTCTATCAGAGATAAAGTTACAACATACATACATGACATCATTGGAATTTTAATCTCTTTTTTTCTTCTCAGGAACAAGTATGAAAAATCCTTTTTACGATTGAGATATACTGGCATCTCTATGCTTTCAAAAAGGTCTAGTCCCATATCATCTTGCATTTTCTATTCGTTAATTTTCTATCATTTGACACCAATCAAATTTATAAGTAACATGATTGGTTTGACATAGTTGGAATAAATCTCAGGTGGCTTTGTGTTGACTTTCATAGAATTAGCTTTTTCCTCAAATTTCAGTCTCCCATCTTAATAGCCTTCTGAATTTGATTAGGGACACATACACAATTGTTAGTATAGTGAGTAACAAATTGATAATTTATGAATTTTTCTATTCTTAATTTCTTCAAGACTTCTATAAAATACATTTTTCTTCCTTTCAGGAAAGATTATTTGTTTACCTTTTAAAACAAATATAAAATATTTGATCAATTTTGGTTATCAAATGAAAGACTTATTAGAACTTGAAGTAATTTTTTCTAACATTTCCTATGACAATGTTCAAAGAAGCATAAACATATGGTAGCCTAGCATATAACTTGGCTGTATGTCACCAAATTCAGTGTATTCTACATAGGCTATTTTCTCTCTTTTAAATCCTTTTATGATTCGTTCTTCTTGTGTTATCAATTGTTTGATTTCTTTATTTTTTCTAAGGAACTCATTTAATGTCACATACTTTTCCAATTTCAACATTATAATAAGCAATGTGTTCAACTGTTGATTTCTAATTTTCTCTAAAAAAATTTAGTTGAAGATTTTGAGACGTTCCATTCTCTACCCAACTTGGTCTACTTGATATAATTAGGAAAGGTAGACACAAAGGTTGTTTGATTGATATAGCAAATGTTAAAATCAAAACAAATAATTGTTTGACCGTTCCAGAAAGATTATGATGCCCCTACATTGTTTTATCAAAGTTTGAATAATACATTCTCATCATTTTGACCTTATCCAACAAGGTGAATGTTAAGGTCAAGAGGATATTGGTAATCTAAAAGGTATAGTTGGGCATTTGCAATTTTCCTAATAATGAGGTTATTTTTATTTCCATCAACATTGATAGGCTTGACAATTTGGCCTACTTGTTGACCAAACTATTAACACGTATTATTGGTCGATTCTATTAGAGAAGCAATACTATTGACATAATTGTGGTAACATGTTAGGCAAATCACAATGACTTTCTTACATTTGTTGGTGAAACATTGACGTTGACTCGATAATATTACTAGGTGACTGCAGTAGTAAGGTTCTTGGCATGTTTAGGAAAATTTGCCTATATTTTCAATTCTATGTGTTTGGAGGAGAATGCTTAACATATTATTAAAGGGCTAGCATTAGATGGAGTTAGTAGGATCCCCACATGGGAGTGTTTGTGACCCAAAGTATGACATCTTAATGACAAAAGTGTTAGCATAAACATTTTGATACAAAGGATTTTTAATCATTAACAAGAAAGGATTTGTCAAGCTTTGTCAATAGAAAAGACATATCCCTAAGGCAAACTATATGATGGACCAATTGTAGGGGTGTTACTCATGGCACTCAATCTCTTTTGAAAATGACTTGTTCACATATGTCCTACGATCACTAATAGGCTTGAATTATTTTCTCCCCTATTTCCTCTAGTATATTCATTATTTGATGACAGCAATCTTCACTTATTTGGCACCATTGATGCACTACACTAGCATATGTTATGATGAATCAATTATTTTGAGACAACTCTTTAAAATCAGGTTTCATCAAGCATACCAATTTGATTTGCTTAAATTTTATCTTATTGTCAAAAACAAATAAATGACAGTGTCAATTGGCTTCTTGATATCAATTGGGGGAACATAAGTTGATCCTCTTGTAGATTCTTAGATTTGGAGATTTTATCAAAGATAATCTTATATTCATTAATTACTTGTGAACTATCAATTTCAATTAATAATCACTTATGTAACTGACGAAATGAAACAAGGTAAAAAAGTTGATAAACCTAAAGGAAATAGAAATGGAAATGAAATGTAAGAAATAATGAACTTGATAAAATAAAGTTTAAAGTACAAAATGATACTTGACTATGAAAATTAAGAAAATTTAAAGTACAAGATGATACTTAACAGTAAAGAAGTGGAAGTAAAAGAAGAAGGAAAAGAAAACAAGAATTATATACTTTAAACTAAAATTAGTTGAACCCAATGTACTTGAAATCCCTATGACTCCACATTATTAGCATGATAATTGAATTTTGGGGATATAAAAATATGATATTTCCTATATCAAACTCACTAAAAGTTCTAACACTTCTCCTGTGTATAGACTAACATAACTCACCAAAATTTTTCAAGTGCTTGATAGTTATTCATGTCCTTAGTAATTATCAATGTAGAACTTTTAAACCACAAAATTATTATCCTTGCATGTTCAATTAACTTCATATTTGTAACTACTTTCACATCACCACATAACTATTAGTTAACTTCCTTTTAGCTTCAAACCATTTACCCTCAATGGGTACCCTCCTTAGCAAATTTTATGACATTACTCTCATACCTCTTTTCTATTGGTATAGGTTATTGCCAATGTTGTTTAGTTTTTGACACTTTGAATTTTTCAACCTAAGGCTTAGCCACTAATAAACATTGAGTAAAAATAATGAAAAGAACAATAAAACTAATATCCTCATATAAAAATATTAATCATAGGATTGTTGTTAATTTAGCAGGCTGAAAGGATTCTTTATCAAGTCACAGAACTTATCACTGCTTCAAAACAAGAAGAAGGGTACTTACATGAACTTATGAGGATTGTTCCAATGATCACTACGTTATTGGTGAGTCTTGCAACCTCTTTTCCTCTAAGGCCATGAATCTACGAGTCAAATAAGCTTACTCAATCCATTTTTAACTAATGTGAGATGTCACTTAACATTTGGAATTCATACATAAACAATTACAAAATACAATACATATTTTAATCAAAGTACAACTACTTGCTTTATAATTTACCAAACTTTGAAAGTTTAGACCTTTGTTAAGTTTTCTTTTAAACTTACTGTCTAATTTTTTTCTCAGTAATAATTTCCCCTATTTTCATGTTCTTACAGGAGAATGAGAAATGTATTCAAGTGCATCTTATTCAAACAAAGATGGAGCCGAAAATTGGCAACCATGTATGTAGCATTGGTCAATCAAGTACTTGATATAATGATGGTCATTGCATGAATATACCAATATTTTCTAACCATTAGAGCTTGTTCAATAGTACTAGAATTTTGTGGCTAGATGGCCTTGTACACAGCTCTGGATGTATGAGGTTATGATATTAAAAAAGATTACTGTTCAAACATCCCCTTGCACAAAATAAAACTAATGGGAAAAAGGCATTTCAATGTTCAAATATAAACTTTGTTGAATCCAATAGTTATTTATTTACTAAAACAAATACATGTAATTATTATGCCACAAAAGGGCAATATAAAAAAGATACCTTTGAATTTGTATTCAAATGGAATAAGAAGCCAATCCCAACAATACCAATATAAGATTATAGCAAGTGTCTGAACTAGAAATATAAAACCAATGGAAAAGTGTAACTTCCAATGGAGCAGAAACAAAGATAAAAGGAATTGCTAATAATAAGTAAAGGAATAATCTTGGTCAATCAACCCCTTGATTCACACTTGGAAAGATCAAGGAATTAGAGTTAACAGTTGAAGGGAAGCAGAGAAAATATCTTGAAACAAGAAAAGATATTCATACTAGACTTATCATTTCCTCGTGTTGCTCTTGGAATTAAATACTATCACACCCGTTCTTGGGCTAAATTTGGTTGCCATGTCTTTTGTCATGTTTGTTAGGCCATTTAGGCCTATTTTACATAATGAATGAAATCATGCACTTGCATATCCATTTTTTTCCAAAACTATGTCGAGAAAAGCATGTATTCTTAAGGATCTTTTCATTGGTTGAAGTGACTTCATGGGTAGGTTTTACTATTTCCTTGTTGGTGATTATAGATGTGGAGAGGTTGGCCATGTGTAAATCTATACTATCTAAGTAAGATATGGATTGAGCATTTTGACACTAAAAAATCTTATGCACATGTTGTACTTTCACATCTAATTCGTCAAATTGTGCGTACTTATGGTTAGGAAACATGAGATCTTTTGTCATGAATTCTTCAATCATGTGAGCTAATAAAAGCATCAAATGTTATGCCATAAAAGGGAAATACAAAATTGCTCCTACTAAATTTCTTTAAAATGGAATAAAAAGTAATTCTCAATAGTATCAAATTATAGCAAGTGTTTATACCAAAAATATAAAATAATGGAATAGTATAATTTTAATTGGAACAGCCACAAAGATAAAAGGAGTTGCTAATAACAAGTAAAGGAACAATCTTGATCCATCAATCCCCTGATTCAAACTTGAAAAGATCAAGGAATTAGAGTTAAGAGCTAGAATGGAGGTTAGATGAAATATCCTAAAACATGAAAAGAGATTCATACTAGACTTATCCTTTCCTCATGTTGCTCCTGGGATTAAATACCATCACTAGCATTATTGGGTTGAATCTGTTTGCTTTCCATTTCTCATGTGTGTTAGGTCATCTAGGCCTATTTCACTCATTACAATAATTAAGATAGAATCCACTATTTTTTCTCTCTTTACTACTCAATGATCTAACATCTAATGGTAAATAACTTTACTAGGAGCCCCTTAATTCAAGCTTGCCACTTTCATTCAATATTGCGGGTTCAATTAGCTTCCTTTCCATTGCTACATAATCCCATTATAAACTCCACTTCTTGGTGACAAAAAAAAAATACCACTTCTTTCAGTTGTTATTTAGTTTCAACCTAATGAATTCTTCATTTGTTCATGTAACTCAATAAGCACTAAGTCTGCACTCTATAAAAGACAAGTGTGATGACAAAGTTGGAAAATTGACTCCTTATTATGCCTCTAGCCTTTTATCCCATTATGATCACAAGCCAGATAGAGGTGCCTACAACATTAATATATCCCAAAATTTTATTATTACCTCCTATTTTTATGTTTGAAGGACTAAGTGATTCTTAAAAATATTTCAACTTTAACCTTCGGCAAATGGATAGTGTAGACACCTACAGTAGATGGATAATAAAATGAAATGAAGGTAAATAATAAAACTATCAATAAGAAAGAGTTGCAAGGTACAAAATGGTTTGATGAGATGATTATTATTTTGAGTGGCATACTTCTTTTGCATTGAGAAACTCATTTTGTGTTGCAAATTTTATTTCTCAAGTTTTGAATTTCAAATATTTTGTGTTTCAAATTTTGTTTGGGTAGTAAGGCTCCTAGTGTTTAATTTTGTGCCATATGAGTTTGTGTGTTTCAAAAAGTGACTACCTATGTTATGAGTATTTTTTGAATTTTGGTGGAGTGGCTTCTTAGGTGGATAAGGGTGAGTTTGTTACCATATAATCACTAAATCTCATTCATTGAATATCATATTTGATGGTTATAAATAACTTAATAAAAAATTAAATTTCATTTCAAATTTTCATTTTCCTATTCTACCATCCTAATCTTTATCTTATTCTCTTCTTTTTTCCATTTCTAGATCTCTCCCTTCCTTCTTGCTACCACTCCTTTATCCTTCAAGAAAAAGATGAGTCAACATTGTGGATTTTCCTCTTCTTCATCCTCATTCTTACACACTTCCTATTCCATTCCTATTTGTTCCTTTCAGATCTACCTCTCTCATTCATGGCGCTATATCATCATACTGGTCTCTTTTCACCTCTTTTTTACACCAAATTTTTTCCCCATCCCTCTATCTACTTTGCAAGAGATAATGAAAAAACTAAAAGTTTTCTTTATATAAGGAAACGACAAAGCCATGGCATACATTGTAGGTAGAAAAGAACATGAGAAGGGGGTTGAATCGTGTTTTGCTTTTTCTTTCCTTCTTTGGTTCTGAAAAACTTAAACAATATACTATTAAGTATTTAACTTGTAATGCAGTAGAAACATTGTTATTTACTGTAGAAAATTACTTTCTGAACTATAACATCTATGATAAAAATATTTATAAGTTAGTTTTTCAAATAGAATAATATGATAAGCACATTACAGTAAATATAAAGGAGTTAAGAGAGAAAAAGATACTACACTGATATTTTTATATTGGTTCAGTCAATCTATCTACATATAGTTCTCAACAACTGTTAAGTTCCACTAAAACCTTTTTTAGAAAGTTAGATAGTCTTTACAGTAGCCTTTCGAAGCTCTTACCTGTGACCAGTAGCTAACTCTACTATCACAAATCGAGTAATCTTTAACTAGCCTCTCAGAGCTAAACCAGTGACCAACAAGTGCATTCTGCTATCACAACCTGAGTAGTCCTTCACTAGCCTCTCCAAGTTAACCTTGTGACTTATAGATCACACCTACAGTCATATTACAAGTAGTATTTCCTTAGCCTTTCCAAGCTAACCTATATCAATCACTACTGGATTGAGGTTACAAAGGTTTGTGTTTGGGTTTATCACTCAAACTAACCAACACTCAAGTTTTTGTAAGATATACAGTAATAGACCTAGAGAACTTGAATAACTTCTTTCTATGATTCTTCCTAGGAAGAATGTATGATCTACGAAGAATGTAGAAAGAAGATTTTTACAAAGAAGAAATTGATTACAAGATGTAATGAAACTTCATAGAAAAGATGAGGAGAAAAACTTTAAGTGTTTTAGCACTTATATAGCTAAAGTATATTGTTCTTGAAGGCATATCATCTCTATTTATAGATAGTTTACATTTATGACTGTTGCCCTTGATTAATTATCCAAGTGACACATTGATCATCTATTTATCAGAGTTGTTACAAAAGCCATTATGAAATAGAGGTTTCTAAGGCCATATTCAGAAATTACTTTTTACTTTCTAACCAAGGTTTCTAAACTTTTCCTTCTAGAAGCTGGAGTAGTTGACCAAGTTATAAGAAGAGATGTCAAGTCAGTCTGTAATTGCGTTTGACTTTAAACATGAAATTCAAATTTCTCTCCTTTTCTTACAAAGTGCACCATTTCACTGTGAAGTGAACTTTCTGAAGTACAGTATTAGTTTCTTGATATATCTTCGATCCTCTATATTTCAATCAGAGCTTATAGGTGATGGAAATATTACAATTATGATGATTGAAGGTTATAGAACACACTTATTTCAGAGTTGGATTGAAATCTTTATTTGGAGCATACTTTCTGAAGTCGTATGCCACTTTCTGAAGATCTGAGCCTTGGTTTCTTGTATATGATGATTTTCTTCAATTCGTTAATCAAGTACACGTTCATTTCACTATATATTTTTCATTTCCATTGATTTCTCATCTCTTTAAATGAGATTAAACATGCTTGTACTTAGAGAGTGAAAATATTTATGCTTGAAGACCCATGTTATGCTAACATAAGGAACTGTTTATTACTTCAAGAAACTTAAGGGAAACATTAGTCTTTCTTCATAATATTTTCTCTAAATGGGTTATGTTATCACTCAAAATATTTTGTATTAACGCTTTTTAAAGGGTTTTAGAGCTAACAGTCTACCCCTTTTGATGATGAGACATATAGCGTGATAACCAATATTCTTTCAAATCATCATATGATATGATTTTCAGAAAGGCTTTTTGTCAAGGCATGATATGTATAGAGTCAAAAACATATCACAGCTTTGAGCAAGTTAAATTAAAGCTGTTTTAATTTTTCATAAGATTTTTGAAGTTACTTAGAGTGCTTTCTGAGAGGTATCAGAGCATTCTGAGTGGACCATCTATAGAGCCTATTATTGAAGAACCATTGATAAGGGGCATTCATGCCATTTATTTTACTTCTAAACTCTAGTCTTTTGAATAAATTTCATTGATTAATTAATGAAATTATTAGTGATTGCTAACTAGTTCCTCATTTTACATTTGTCTATGAAACCATTGATTATTGCACTGACTTTTGGAAATTCAAGCTTGTTCCATTTAACCTGTCTCCTAGTGTGGTTTTTATATACAGAGGCATTTGATCATGTGCAATTTTCAAAGAAAAAGGCTGGGAACCCTCTTGAAGAAGTCAAAAGCTAGAAAAAGGAGAAGCAACCTAAAGACAACCATTCAGGTAACCACTGTAATGGTCAACAACCGCTGCAGTGGTTAGCAGAGAGTCACTGTAATGACCTGTAGGAACCCCCCTCTGAAGACCGCTGTAGTGGTCAACAACCGTTACAGCGGTGGTACGATTGGCCAGAAAAAGCACTTTTAAAGTGTGATAAACCCCACTTTGACCTATCCTTTGAGAGCAGTATTTATAGAAATAGATCAGAATTCTACCCTAGTTTTTGAGCAGCAGAGTTTTAGTAATTGTTATTCTCTTTCTCTCTCTACCTCAATCTCTCTCTCTTTTCTCCTCATCTTCTCTCTCTTAGGGATTTCATTAGTGGACTAATTGGTTCTTGTAGATGATAGCAAGGATTGTTGCTATTGTTTCCAAGTATTCTTTCATATTCATTGATTGTAATCCTCCAAGAATGGAGGAGTAGATTCCATAGCTAATGTAGGGAGCTTCGGATGGATTGGGATAACTTTGAGATGCTTTGCTCATGTTGAATGCATTAATTTTCCTATTGTTCTTCAGTTTCTATTTTTATAATAATTGTGGTGATTGCTATAATTGTTATTGGAATGCCCAATTTGATTATTGTTGCTTGGGAAAACCCGTTAGCCATAATAGATAGATTTATCAATTTATGTTTAAAGGAGAACAATAGAATTAACCTTCTGATTGGTGGTTAGGCTATGGCAACTGGTATCTTAGATCATTGTAATTTCCAATTAATTTGAGATCTCAGTTATTTGTTAATTTCATTGGTTAATGTCTAGAGATTGATTAATCACTAGTAGAGTTGCAAGTTAATAATAACTAAAGGCCATTAATGGATTCAACATGTGGTCAATGAAAATTAATTCCAATCCTAGAGTTACCCTGCACTAGTGCCTTCCTCTCTATTGCTATTATTATGTTGCTGTTAATCTCTAATTTTTGATTACTGTAATCTCATTCTTTAAAATCCCCAATTCTCAACTAAGTGATAAGGCCTCCTTTGAGAGACAACCTAGGTTGTGCCCTTTGCTATATTTTTGGTACAATTTAGTATTAAAACTATTTTCTAATTTGTTGTGAGTCGGGACAACTCACATCAAATTTTGGCGTTGTTGCTAGGGAGGTAATAGCACTTAGTTTTTTTTGTATTTTTATTTTATTTTTACTATTTTATATTATCTTTATTTTATTTTTTATTCTTTCTTGTTCCCTTGTTTGAGGCATTCCCTGTCTGAACCCATCTTGATCTTGAAATTGAGAGAACTTTAAGGCGGATTAGACAGGCAAGGTGTTAATAAGAGGAACACTCCTGGCAATCTAACCCTCTGTTTATTGTTTTAGGTACAACAAAAACTATGGGAGATTGCAATAGGACACTTAGGGAGCTCACAGCTCCTGACTTTACCCAACAGCCCTTGGCTTTGCATACCCTAGACTTGAGAATGATTTTGAGCTAAAAGGGTATATGGTCCATGCTTTACCCAAGTTCCATGGGTTGTCTGGAGAAGACCCTTATCATCATCTCAAGAAACTACACATGGTATGCTTTGATATGAGGCCTAATGGGGTGGAAGTGGATGCTGTGAAGCTAAGGGCATTTCCCTTCTCCCTAGAGGGTGCTGCTGAAAACTAGTTTTTTAATTTACTTGATGGGGTTGTAACCAATTGGACTGGAATGAAGAAATTGTTCCTTGAGAGGTACTTTCCTGCTTCCCAAGTGGCGTCTATCAGAAAAGATATATCTGGGATTTGCTAGTCCAATGAAACTCTTTGTAATATCCCAAAAATAAGTGTCATTAGGAAGGTCAAGTCTAAGCTATGAAAGTATTAGATAAAGCATAAGAGAGATTCAAATGCCTTATATATATAGTTCCCTAAAGGAGAAAAATAAATTATAAATTTATAATGAATTTTATACATAAAAGTTTTATATGCTAATATTCAGTTATTACTTGAATTGATAATTATTCTTTTTATAAAGCTAATATTCAGTTCATGATATGATGTTTGATTTTAAATTTTGCAATGATTATCTTATCAAAATAGATTCAATATTATTTATAATAATTGGTACTGTTTAATTTTTTAACTTTGAAAATATTATCTGATCAACTCTATTAGATTCAATATTATTTATAATTATCGTTGATATTAATATTTGTATCAGCATTGTAGATATTGCAAGAATTAAAAAAGGTACAGCATACTAAATTTTCCTTTTTCACATATGCTCTTCGTAAATTAGGTTTTATATCATTTCTGAGGTTATGTTAGGATTTATTTAGATATATCTTATTCATATTTATGATGTTAAATATCAATTTATATTTGAATATATGTATACGTGTGTGTGTGTGTGTAAGTGAAGTATCAATTTGAGATTGGTTTTTACCTTTCATTAGAGATTATAATTATTCTATAAAAATTTAAATATTAGTGTATATATATAGTATTCACAGATACTACCTTAGCAATAAAGATGTTAGCATAAAGTATTTTATATTGATAATAGATATAATCTTTAAAGTAGTTATAAAATAGTCAGATACCTTCAAAAATACAAATTTATAGAATTAAATGAATATGTTAGAAAAATATGTTTTTGTGTATGCATATCAGTTTCATGAAAATTTGGATACAGACAAATCTATAGTTAAAGATTTTTAAAATAATTGATAGTTGACCAAAATCATGACCATTGTGATTTGAAAATGATTTTTCAAGCATTGTTGAATTACAATGATACTTGCTTGAAGATATTAGATATTATTTATATTTGACATGTATTATGAAAATAATTTGTTAGATACTATTTTATAGAGAATTATTAGATATTTTCAAGAAGTTATTAATTACTAGAATTGAGTACAAAATTTGTTCATCATGTAAATCATCATCATCATCATTATTATTGTTGTTGTTGTTGTTGTTATTGTTATCATTATTATTATTTCAAAAGAGAAACAAATACATAATGTGAATATACCAATATAAATGTTATTTGTTTTAGAAACCTCATCGACGTTTCATTTCAATATATATGTAGATATATCCGTGATACAAAAGATAATTGAGAGATATGTTAGAGTAGTTTGAATTTGAATTATCCAAGTAGTTATAAAAGATATGATTAGATTTGGTCTTGCTATTATCCTTATTTCATTGTTATTTATATCACCCACTTAGTTAGGATATATATATATATATATATATATATATATATATATATATATATATAAGATCTTTAATATAGCTTTGTTCTTGTGCTGTCAAGTATGACCCCTATATAGTATTTTACAAATATCTTGAGTTGTAGATGTCTGATTGACACAATTTTTGTGGAATTAGAAAGATAACTCAATTATCTACAAGTTTTATTTCTAGCTTGGAGGCCAAATTCTAATCGCAAGGAAAGTTAAATGATTACGAAAAGTCATAACGAAAAAAAAAGAGAAAACTGAAAAATAAAAATAAAATAAAATAAAAAAATTTGTTAGTGATATCTTTTACCTCCTAGTATAAATTTAGTATATTATAGTCCTTCTAAACATTCTTTAAAAACCCTAGCTGCCCAAGGATTTTTCCCTATAGAGAAAGATGCAATTTCTCTCAGTCATCTTTGAATAATCTCTTCCGATAGTTCCTCTCATCCTTATCCTTATATGCTTTTAAGTTTAGCAAATCTTTAGATAATTATGGCATGTTTTTTCTTCCCGTTCAATTCCAAATCATTCCTAATTCTTGTCTATAATTCTATGACAGTTGATAATGCCATTCCAATTTCCCAGTATTATATAGGCAGTGGTCAAGCACTCCCGGCAATGAACGGTGAGTGGGTTTAAGCTCATGACCACAATTTTGGTCATTATTATTATTTTTTCAATATTATATAAATTATTTATGGAATTTTAGAATGATTTATGTCCAAAACATATGCTTTTATGGATTATAGAAATTTTAGAAAAATTATTGTTTTTCACGGTTATCATGAAAACCTTATTTTAGAAAGCTCATGGGACTATGCTTGATTCCTTGCATGTTATGAAATGTCTTTTTCTAGTTTATGAAATTAGAATACCACAGTTTAATGTTTATAGCAACAATATTGAATATCATATTTTCAGACTATGGACTTCGTATTAAGATTTTAATACATCAGATATGATTTATTGAAAGTATTGAACAAAGTATGATTCATAACAATTGTTAGATATATACTCTATTGACTTTTGAAATCACTATGTCTACAAGTTGGTGATCCTTTGGACATGATTTTAGAACCTCAGTTATGCTAAATTCAAATTATTAGAATATAACAATTATCAGATACATATTCTGTTGGCTTCTGAAATCACTATGTCTACAAGCTGGCGATCCCTGGTGATCCCTTGGGCATGATTTTAGAACCCCAGTTATGCTAAAGTCAGATTGTTAGAATATAACAATTGTCAGATACATATTCTGTTGGCTTCTGAAATCACTATGTCTACAAGCTAGTGATCCCTTGGGCATGATTTTAGAACCTCAACTATGCTACAATCATATTGTTAGAATTATATGAATTTCAGAGCTTTTAGATTTATTCAATTTTATTGTAAGTTATTATTATTTTAATAATTAGTGAGAAATAGAACAGTGAGTTAACGGCTGCAGGAATGATCGTTAACCTTGGTACCAAGTGGTTCGTTAGAGGACTAGCTCACCTACAATAAGGAACCTACTGAGGTGTCCATTTATGGGACCTACTTAGGTGCCTATCAGATTAGCCATTGGCTCAGATTAAGCTATTCAGCTCAGATATTATGTACAGAATAATTCATGTTTCTCTACTAGTTATTACCGTGATCTCATTCGGATAAATTTTTATTTCAGTATAGTTATATGTATCTAAATATATAAAATATTTTTATCAGATGCATGTATTTTTATTTCAGTATAGTTATATGTATCTAAATATATAAACTTGCTCACTGAGTTTTGATTAACTCAACCCTCCTTTTTCCTTCCCCTTATAGTTACAGCTGCTGATCTTATTATTGTTCAGTCTCAACCTCAGAAGCTATGTAGCTGTTCTATTGGTGAGCTTCACTTTGTAGTGAAGTTTAAATTTGGATCATGTTAGAATAGAGTGCTCCAATAGTGTGCAGGCAGGGCCCTCGAACATCATTTAGCATGCACGATTATTTTAAAGTTATGTTATTTTACCATTATGATATTTTATGTAATTTCTTCTAGAAACATGATTTAAATTGTCTATTTTAGTTATGGGTTTTGGAACGCTTTTGAATAATTAAATATGATATGTATTTTTATTAATAAAGTTTACAAGAAGTTTTGAAATTTATTTATTTATTTAATTATTTATTTTTATAATTTATTATGAGCGTTAATTTAGTAATTTATTATGCATGATGTAACGCCCCGATTTTTCTGTCTGAGAGGAAAATGACCAAAATGCCCCTGAGGTCATTTTCTGCACGGAATTCAAGGATGGCCGGCCCGACAGTCCTCGAAGGGCCAACTCAATGTTTGAAGGGGATTGGATGGCCCTTGAATGGTTTTGGAGGCGAAAATCTCATTTTCTGCAGTTTCGGGTCAAAATGACCAAAATACCCCTATAGCGTTTCTACGTGGGTAAAGGTGCCGTTTGAGCCCGAAACTTTCTCCGAAGGTCTAAAACAATGTTTTTACATGTTTAAAAGCATCTGTTTAAGTCCCGGTGGTCTCGGGTAGTTTTAATGCAAAATTATGATTTTGCCCCTGGAATAGTATTTTTGAGCATAATGACGTGATTAAGCAAACCTAAGCAATATTAGGCTCTAATCGAAGATTAATTAATTTCCATAATTAATCTAGAGTCAAAATAAGCTATTAAAATTAATTAGAATCTAAAATTGCTTAGATTAAACTTAAACCTCTTTTTAAAACTCAAGATTCCAATCTTGGAATCTTAAATAGTATTTTCTCTTTCCAATTCCTTAAATCATGGAATTATGTCTAGAATTGTTTATAAACTAAAATGAATTTATAACTCACTAATGATGCAAAACCACTCCTTAAACATGTCTTGACAACCTTGATTACCCATTTTCTCACCTAAACACAACTCTAAACCACAATTAAAATGCAAGAAATCCTCTCCATGGCTGATGCATGTTTCGGCCACCTCCTCCCCCATTTGCATCACATGTTGATTTGTTTCTTACTCAAAGAACCATGCTTGATCCATACTTGCACCCATACTTGAACCCATACCTAGCCATGCTTTCCACCATGCCTTGAACCATACCTTGGAGAAGATATTTTCTCTTCTCCTTGGCTGTAAATGGCCGAAGCCTTCCTCCCTATTTACATCTCTCATTTTGTTTCATTTCTCTATAAATAGCATGCTTGGGTGAACTTGCATCATTTTGGGTTCATTTGCTAAGTGTAAGTTTTCAAAGAGCACTTCAAAGTTTTCTTTTTCTCTCAAAGTTCAAGTGTCCAAGTTCTTCATCCTCTTCACTCATCTCAACCTCCAAATCACTTGGTAGGGATTTTCTTTCAAGAGTTTCTTTCATTTAAGTTCTTAATCTAGTTATGTGTTCATGGGTTTTCTTGAATATTTTTGGAACTTCTTTTCTCCTTCTCTTCCTTCTTTATTTTCAGCCATGAGCCTTTGAAAACAAAGGAATGAGAGCTTGATGATGAGGGTTTCATGATGATGTTCATCACTTGAACAACCTCTAAAGCTTGATCTTTGTTCTTGAGTTAAAAATGTCATAGTTCTTTCTTTCTTGAACCTTGAAATCTTTAACTTTGATGATGTTTCAAAATGGTTACATGAACTCATGGTCTCTAGAGTTTCAAAATGGTTCTTTCTTGCTCTTAAGTTTCAGTTTCTTTCCTTTCCTTTTTCTTTAAAATTTCGACCAACCAACTTGGGTGGTCCAACATGATAGCTTGATGATGAGAGTTCTAGTTGGTAACTTTATGTTCACCATAAAGAAATCTCTAAAGCTTGAGTTTTCATAAAGGTGTTATAAAGTTCATTTATGGTTATATTTTTAAGGAATGTTGTAACATCCTCCCAAGTACAACGTCATCCTTAAGTCATGACATTAGACTCGAGAGTTGTTACTTATAAATTAGCAGACCTTTCATAATTATCTATAGCCAGTTTGATTGATTTGCGAGATAACTATGTCGTAGTTCTACTGAAATATATATATATATATATAGCAAGGAAAATCAAAACATTTATTTAATACAAGGTTAAGTACACCAGGGAAGCTCCTCTATGAGTTTAACACATCCGTTCTCTATTACATTTACATATATATAACCACAATACAGTTATGGTAAAATAAACACATCCACTACTAAACTACTGCAACTCCAGTATAGTTTTTCTTGTAGTGTCTTCACCGTTCTTTGGATCAACCTGGAGACGACACGGGAACACACAAAATAGGGGTGAGAATTTTATAATTCTCAGTAGGGCAACTCCCCCTAATACACAATCATAATGTCATCGCCATCGTCCCAGCCACTTCGGTTTATAAAAAAAAAGTGATCAAGCATTACATAATAACGGTTCATTTTTAAAGTTCCAAATCATATTTCCGAAGTGGGTTGTTTTTAAGAATCAATCACTGTGTACACATTTATCACAAGCTCATAATCATAGTAAATAATGTCAATCAAAATGATTCGATATGATACAAATATGTATATACTAAATGTAGGGAAATTATCTTTAATTGCCCTTGATAAATCGAAGAGGATCTCATCTATCTTTATTTTTCCTCAATAAGTAGAAAAGATCTCATTTTTCTCTCTATTTGCCCTCAACAAGTCGAAAGGATCCCATCCCTCTCTATTTACCCTCGACAAGTCGAAAGGATCTCATCTCTCTTTATTTGCCCTCGAGAAGTCAAAAGGATCTCATATCTCTCTAATTTGCCCTCGACAAGTCAAAAGGATCTTATGTTTCTCTATTTGCTCTTGACAAGTCATAGAGGATCTCATGTTTCTTATTTGCCCTTGACAAGTCATAGAGGATCTCATGTTTATTTATGGTTACAGAACTTAATTAAGTATATCATTCACTTTCTTTCCAATACATGTATAAAACACATATAGACATTCATTCACCTTGTGATTTCAATCATGCTTCATAAACCAATCTTTACTTCCTCTAATATGCATTTATATATCACAAAGTCACATGGCCAAATATTTAACATCAAGTATTCATGTCATGCTAGAACCAAAATACCATTACATTATCACTTCAAGTCTTTGGTTTATTTCCAGCAAGTGGGCAGATTTTACACCGTGGTAGCACAAATTTATTTGCACATCAAACAATCAATTTAGAGGCTATAAAAATTATTCAAGACACTTCAATGTATCCCCAAGGTTCTGTAAAAATTTCAGGGTAAAAAGAGTTCTCTAACTATGTTAACAAAATTAGACAAATTTGGTGGTCAGAAACCACTCAACCTCAGCTCAAGAACCACAATTCATAATTTTTAACCCTAGCAATTGAATCCAGAAAATTAGAAATAAAAATCCTGGTAAAACCTCAATATGTTTCTAATACCCTGTAAAAATTTCAAGTGATAATTCCATCATTTGATGTGGTAACAAAATTAGAAAAATTTACAGCTTTTGTTCCAACACTTTAGGCAGCATATGCTTAATTTCGGTTCTTGATTTTTCTAAGGTAGTTTGACTCAAAATCAAAACCCAAGAAAATTCATGGAACTATCTCAAGATGTTAGCTCCAACATATATTTTTTTCAGCTCACGAAAATGTCTACAACAAGCCCATAAAATTCGTGAACAAATACTGCCTGTACAAAAACTGAAATTCCAGCAACATGGCTCAAATTCTCTTTTGATAAAAATGACTTTTCCATAACCCCAAACACTCCACCAAATTAAAAACATCAATATCTATCTATCATCAATCAACACATCCAGAATTTCCAGCCAAACCAATCAGAGAAATTAAAAACAAATTTTGAAAGAAAAGAAAATAAATAAAGCCCTACTTTTGGTGTCTTTTAGATCCTTGGCTCCAAGGTTGATTCCTTCCACTTCAATGCTCCTAAACCCACACCAAACCCTTCCTTAGGTAGAGGAGTATAAGATATCAAAGTGAGGAATTGAAATTTCAATTGGTTAGAATGGTAGATATTGATGTGTAGAATAAGTTTTATGAAGGAACTTGGAAGTTTTATCAACTCTAGGTTAAGGTTTTTGAGGTTGGAAATCAATTTTGGAGCTTTTAAGAACAAGGAATGGAGGTTTCTGTTGTTGCCCCTTTGCTGGCCGAGAATGGAGAGTGAAAAATGACAAAGTTGGTGGCTTTAAATGATTATATGTTAGTTTAATCTTTATCTAATATAAAATCCAAACTTTTCTTACAAGAAAACAAGATAAATGGCTATGATTTAATCTTGTAATTCAAGATTAAATCTTAGCCTTACACTTGGTATATAAAGGATAGACACTATCCTTTAATAAGATTAAACTATCTTTCGGTATTAGAAATCGCACACTGAAATTTCACTGAACGGGTAAAACAATGTACCCGAGTAACCAAACATTGCCCGAAAATTAATTCCGGGTATAAAATCTTCATTTCTACCTATTTCTAACCATAATCATATAATTTCTCAATTTTGAGCATCTCCGGGTCCCAATTCTAGGGTTTCGGCTGTCCCGGAGGGCTTACGGGGACCGCAAAATACTATTCATATATTTTTTTTTTTACAAATCCGTTAGATCGTCCTCATCATTGTTCAAAGTATCAAATTTTTGAAACTATGACTAATAAAGCTCAAATTAATTTTAAATAATTTTTAGGGTGTTACAAATGTTATCTTGAGTTCTAAGAACTCTAGACCTCACTTTATCTTGTCATGATAAATTTGGGTTAAGGTTTAAGATCCTCTAAAGTCTTGAATGAGCTCTAATAAGATATAAATGAACTTGCATATTTATTTTGAGGTTGCACTCATGTTTATGTTCTTGCTTTGCATCTTTATTTTCAAGTCATCACCTAAGGACTCAAAGATTAAAACAAGACTTGCATTATCACCTAATTAATTCTCAAAGCCTTTCTATTTCGGCCTTAAAGTCAATTGTTGCTAGGCCTAGAGCACTAAAATAAAGAAATGAACTTGCATGGCATATTTATTTGAAGTCTTGCATATTTACTTTCAAGTCTTGCATATTTACTTTCAAGCCTTGCATATTTACTTCAAGTCTTGCATATTTACTTTCAAGTCTTGCATATTTGAATTTCAAGCCTTGCATATTTGCTTCCAAGTCTTGCATATTTACTTTAAAGTTCTCACTTTACTTTGTAATGAAGAATAAAAATGAAGTGCATAGCATGTTTATATTATGTCATCACTTAAAAACCTTAAAGCTCAAAGACTTGCCCATTTTATCTCAAGTTAAAGTTCATTATGGAAGCATTCTTTGAATGAATACTTTCGGCCAAGTAATAATGATGAGCTTGGAATTAGTTCCATCGAGTTACAAGGGCTAACAACCTATGTTCTAGGATTTTCTTTAAGGTTGATGAGTTTTATAAAGTTATGACCAATAAGATTTATGATTTTAATCCTCTTCTAAAGAAGAATTAAATTGGTTACTGACCTAAGGTTGTTTTTAGCCTCTTGATAAAATAAAATAGTTTGCAAAGAGTTTTAGAAGTCTTAAAAAGATTCCAAGGGAAACTAGCAACTTATATGCTTTAGAAATGCCAAATTATGTGCCTTTTTGGACTTGAACCATTCGGTTCTGCCTTGATGTGTTTGTTGCTGTATGATAATGTTTTGATGTGTTAGAATGTGTGAAAATGATATATGATGAGGTAGGAATACTTCTATGCATGTTAGGGGAGAAACTAGCTTCATAGAAAAATCATAAAGTTGGAATTTAACGTGTGTTTAACCCCTTTAATCTTAATCAATGCCAAAACTATTTTAGTATGATAACAATCAGTTTAGGATTGATTAATCATGAAAAATTTGGTTACATTTGAAGTAGGATTAAATTTTAGCACCTACAGAGAAACTAGTAACTAGAAAACCGTAAAAGTGCAATCCTAGAACTCCTAGAACATTTAATTTCTGGATTCTATCCAGCGACCTTATAATATGGTAAACATGGTTTATAATTAGTTCTTAGGTATAGGAATTCCTCATAATTAGTTTAGATTTAGTTCATAGCGCCTTAGGCGAAGACGGAACCGAGAAAGGGTCTAAAACATAAGTTCTAGAACCCCGAATCATAGATATATAACTCTGCCCTTGGAGTATGGTGCTGCCCAGATTTATTAAAGAACATAAATGATAGTAAGATTTGTTAGAAGAGAATCCTTAGGTGCCTAAGAGGTTGATAGATAGAATAATTACATCTCAAGTATAAGGCCCGTAAGGGTCAAAGCATAAGATACCATAGGATCAAAAGTATAATGAGTTTCAATGTTACATTTGAACATATGTTTTATTTGAGAATGGTTATGTAAACGTATGGAATTATGATTGAGGATGCATGTTTTATTTGTTTATGTGGCATAAAGTAAATTTGGAAGAAATCCGGCGTGCTACTGTTGCGCTGCCGAATTTCTGACAAATTTGGGGACTTAGAAAGTTTTTGAAAAACCTATGAGGTTCTTTTATGAGATATGAGGTACTAAGATGAGTTCTTGGATGATACCGGTTCGGCCGAGCACCTCCAAAGAACTCATGTGACATCGGTACCAAGATGTATTCTTGGGTGACACAGGTTCGGCCGAGCACCCCCAAGAAATGCCCCCTAGCCTGTACTAAATAGTCAGGATTATGATTATGATACGCTTATCAGGATTGATAAATAAGAACTAGTGACGACTAGTTAGGTATGAGCTCATAACCTAGAGATGTGACACATTTTGGGTGACACCGGTTTGGCCGAGCACCCCCAGAACGAATGTCTTTTAGGGTGGCCCCATGAGGAAGTAAAGTATGATGATTATATCACAAAGTTTTCCCATATGAGATTTCAATTGTCACTTTATGCCACTATCGTGATGTCTTGAGTCGAAAGGCATTACATCTGTATCAAATGATGGTTAAGGATACAGAGTTGATTGTGAGATTTAGAGACCTAAACTTGGGGATGACGTTGACCACTAAGAGCATGAGGATATGTCACCTCAGTATAATGAGTGATTTCAAAGAAAGAATTACTTGAGCTCAACAGGAGGATGAGGAGTTTAAGAAGACTTTAAAAGCAATAGAAGTGGGGAAATTGAAGGGGTTTACCCTAGGAGATGATAAGTTATGGAAAGGTTTGAAGGCAGAATTTGCGTGCCAGCAAGTGGTGACCTAGAAAGGAGATTTTGCAGGAGGCTCATAAGAGCCATTTCACCATTCACCTTGGTACTACCAAGATGTATCAGGATTTGAAAAAGATGTTTTGGTGTCCCGGATTAAAGTGAGATATGGCAATATGGGTGAGTAAGTGCTTGGTCTATCAAAAAGTGAAGATTGAGCACTAAACACCTTTTGAAATGCTGCAACCCTTGTCGATTCCCAAATGGAAATGGGATAGCATCTCAATGGATTTTGTAGCAAGGCTACCCAAGACCCAAGCGGGCCATGATACCATATGGGTGATTGTGGATTGGCTAACTAAGTTGGCTCACTTTTTACCTATTAAGGTGACTTATTCTTTGGATAAGCTAGGTCAGTTGTATATCCAAGATATTGTGAGGTTGCACGAAGTGCCATCGATGATAATCTCAGACCGAGATCCGTGGTTTACATCACGTTTTTAGGGGGCTTTTCAGAAGGCATTTAGTTTGACGCTGTATCTAAGCACAGCTTGTCACCCTCAAATAGATGGTCAGTCAGAGGGAACTATCCAAACCCTAGAGGACATGTTGAGAGCGTGTGTGTTAAACCAGAAGGGAAGTTGGGATAAGTACCTATCAGTGATCAAATTCGCGTATAACAACAGTTATCATGCCAATATCGATATGGCACCCTACGAGGCTCTATATGGAAGGAAGTGTCAATCCCCTTGGTGTTGGTATGAGCCCAGTGAGCAGTGTATATTAGGACCCGAAGTTATACGGGAAATAACAGATCAGATCAAAAGAATTAGGGATAGGATTCTTATTGCTCAAGGTCGACAGGAGAGCTATGCAGATAAACGGCGAAAGCCATTGAAATTCCAAGAAGGAGAGCATGTTTTCCTTAGAATCACCACCACAATAGGCATAGTGTGAGCTCTGAGAGTAAAAAAGTTGAGCCCCAGGTTTCTTGGTCCCTTTGAAATCCATAATAGAGTCAGGTCAGTACCATATCGCATAGCCTTACTACCCAATCTATCCAACCTTCATGATGTTTTCCATATCTCTCAGCTAAGAAAACATCAATCCGACCCTAGTCATGTATTAGAACCAGAACAAGTACACTTTTAACCTACCGCCTACAAGGATCATGGACAGAAGAATCAAGCAGTTGAGAAACAAAGTCGTACCTTTGGTCAAGGTGGCATGGAGACAAGGTAAAGCGAAAGATTTTACATAGGAATTAGAATCAGAAATGAGAACCCAGTACCTGAGCTATTCACAAGTAACAAATTTCGAGAATAAAATTCTTTTTAAGGAAGGGAGAAATGTTATACCCCGATTTTTTTCCTACCATGCAAAATTACGAAAATACCCCTAGATAATTTTTGCACGAGATTTGAGGCCGAGCAATCCTTAATAGGGTTTTTTAACATTAGGGTAACATTATATGAGGCTTGGATAGCATTTTGTATGAAAATCGCAAATTTTGATTTTTCCGTGTGCAAAATGACTAAAATGCCCCTGAGGTCATTTTTTTATCCCGAAATCAAGAATGTCTGGTTTAGGCCATCATCAAGGGGTTAGTTTAATATTTAAAGGGGATTATATATACTATGATGATGTTATGGTAAAAATCTTAACTCCTGGTTTTTACTATATGTGAAATTACCAAATTATCCCTATGGTAATTTAACATAGGATTGAGTAACCTTTGAACTTGGTTATCACCCGGAAACTTCAAAATGCTCATTACAAGTATAATTTGATATCTGGAAATGTTCAGGTAATTCCCGAGAATTTTATGTGAAATGACCTCTTTGTCCCTAATTAATGCTAAATGAGTTTACCTAAGTAATTGAGGCAATATTAGGCTCTAATTAAATTCAAATCGATTTCATTCATTAATCTTGAGTCAAAAACAATTACTTGAGGTAATTATGGCCTTAAATTGTTTAGGGAAATTTAGGGTCCGTTTGCTTTGTGAAAAATTTTTCAGTTTTCATTTCCAGTTTTCATTTTCTGAAAACAGTTTTCATTTTCAATTTTTCAGTTTTAGAAAACCTGTTTGTTTTGATTCTGTTTTCAATTTCCAAAAAATGAAAACTTTGAAAATCCATTTGTTTTGTTTGTTTTCAATAAGTTAAGAACTTTTGAAAATAATTTTATATGAATTTCAAATTAAATTTTAATTAGAATAATTTTATTTTTAATAGATTATCATTTGATTCTTACAAAAATTTTAACATTAGTGATGTTAGAATATTTTTAATTTTAACATCAATTTAGTACTATTAAATTTTTATCCAGATAAATTTAGTCCTAATTCTTTTAATTTTGACTTCAACTCAATTCTACATTTTTTATTTTGACATTAATTGTGTTATTTTAAATTTTACTTCATCAGAATAACTAAATTGATGCAAAAATAAAAATCTTCTAGATTGATGTCAGATTGAAAAATTTGTGGCCAAAAAAATCATTTACTCAAAAACTATTAGGCTAATAATACAACCAACATAACATAAATAAATCTAATAACAAGTGTTATATGTTAAATACAACTTAATAAAAATAGATTCAAATACAAGTGTTATATGTTAAATAGAGTAATTTTTTCATCTGAAACTCTTTGTAATACCACAAAAAGAAGTACAATCATCAATCATATAATGCCTCTCATTTCCTTCGATAACTTTCCTACATTTGATCTGCAATAGTTTCTCGAACTTGTGCCATTTGATTTGCTTGAGCAGAATCGATATTAATGCCTTGTTGGTCAACCCCTAAGCCATGTTCATCTCTAGTTGAGTCTTACGTCAGATAGTAATGGATAAAAAGCCTGTCTGTTCTATGTTGTAGTCTAATAAAATTATGTATAGCACAACAAGCAGTTGGAATTAGCCTTTGTCTTCTAACAGGATAATTTGGCATCAACCTTAAAATTGGAAACCTTGCCTTCAATACTCCAAAACATCTCTCAATGACATTTCTCGGTGAAGAGTGTCTATGATTGAACAATTCTTTTTTTCCTTGTGCCCGTCCCCCTTCACGAAAATCACGCAAATGATATCTTTCTTTTCGATATGGAGCAAGATAACCAGACACATTAGGAAATCCAGAGTCAACAAGATAAAATTGATCTCAGAATTAATTGAAGCACTAATACTAAGTTAGTCATTAGTGATATATATAATGTAAATTGCTATGGGAAGAAAGCATACCTCCATGGGGCTTTGGAAAGTTATTTTCAGGAGTTAAAGCATCTAAAAACACCCTTGAATCATTTGTTGTCCCTTCCCAGCCAGAATAAATAAATGTAAACATCATGTCAAAATCACATACTGCCAATACACTTTGTGTTATCAAAACTTTTCTTCCACGAAAGGCATTTTGTTTGGATGCAGGAGCCCAAGCTGATACATGCGTGCCATCAATGGCACCAATGCAATTCTACATTTTAAATATGAATAATAATTTAGTACAAACTAATATCAACAAATTGTATGTTAGAGAAACATGTAAAAAATGTACCTGAAAATAAGGAAAGAACCTTTGATTGCCCATGATATATGGATGAGTGGTCGTTTGACTTCTTGGCCGAATAATTCTACTGCCTAACTTGCAAACTGCTTTTAAAACTATTTTAAACCACTTGCTAACAGTTTGTAGGGAATGTTGAAAGCGCTCGGCAACATGGACGTAGAAAACATTGCAAAAATTATACAATATGCAGGAAACATAGACGTAGTTGTTACAACTTTCTAACCGAACAAAATGTTAATCCAAAACAAGGTTAGATTACAATAAACATGTAACCCCCAACAAATTTGATACCCACCTTACCCCCTCCCACGAAAAAAGCACGCACACACACACACACACACAAAAACCTGAAAGATCCTTACTTTTTTCGTGAGCTTTGAGAGAGGGAGACCGAGAGCTTGAGTGATGGAAAGTGGAGCTCGACCTTGACCGCTCTTCAGCAACCTTCAGAGAATGGGTTCAGGGAATAGAGGTGTTAGAGCTAAGGGTTTCCAGCTTGCTTGAGAAGGAGTGTAGGTTTGACAGTGAAAGGGTTAGGGGACAAATTGAAAGGTGATTGCCATGCAAGCAGGTTTGAGAGGGTTGGGGGCAATGGTGCAGTGTTCTTGTAATGGAGAGGAGAGGGGGTTTGAGAGGGATGTGGGGCGAGGGTGCACGGCGTTCTCAGGAATCAAGATGGAAAGAAGAGAGAATGCATGGGAGTAAAGTGAAAAATGAAGATTTTGGGTCTATTATAGTGTGACCTTTTTAATTTCTCTATAGGTGCACCCTTTATCACCCGCTACAATCATCTACGGTGTTTGTACTGAGACACCCAAATCAGGTGTGGAAATAACATTTTTGTTTAAATAATTTGCTACAAGTTCAATTACATTTCATTCGTCGCAGTATTGACAAGTGCTTGGAAGCTGTCATAATACAACTTTTTACCATAAACAGCATATTTTCTACTGTTGCACAAATTAAATAAATCCTATATGGTTAATTTTCATTTTTTTAATCATAAATTATCAGTATATTTAAATATACATAGATTTAATTTAAATAGATTGATTAAGAAAATTTTCACATCATCATCCAATCAGATCTCTATATGTGCATGAGTACTTAAGTAGTGGGGTGAGAGTCAAACTTGTATTGTGACAATGTATAATTGAATAATACTATTAAAAAAAATTACACTCTTGGTTATCAAAATTAAATTCTGAATTTATTTAAAATTATAAGGAATTAAATTTTAATTATTTTAATAGAAATATAATTTAATGTGAAAGTAATTATAATAGTTTAAAGTACAATCCTATGTCTTAAATTAAAAAGCAATGCAATAGAATTTTAACTTTTTCGTTGGCTTTGTATAGATAGATTAAATATTAAATAATTATCTATATTTAATATTTTGGAGAGAATTATTTTTTATATGTATACAATATTTATAATTATTAATTTTTATTTTTATAAAATAAAATTTAACTTATTATTAATTACATTTTAATAAATTTAATTTTCCTTAAATTCATGGCCTTGACTTTGATGCAATAATAGTATAAAATTTTTAACAATGTCATCCAATAACATATTATTATATCAATCATAATAGTAAAATTTTGCATTCACTACTTGAAAGATCAGTCAAATAGAATGATTATATTATATGATAATATAAAATAATTTTACACATCCAGTTTATCACAATTAAACTCTAAATTAACTAAGTATAAATTTTTAGTTAGTTATGTAGCCTTAAATGTTTATAAAATATTTTATACATCTTATTGTGGTATTAATAATTATTCACTTTAATTACTATTTTCAAAAGAAACTTTTAAAAAAATAACATGCTTATGATATGATACGAAGGAAATAAATGAGAAATATTAAATATTAACATATAAAAACAATAACAACAACAACAATAATAATAATAAATTAAAGAATAATATAATTTCAGAGAATTTAAAAATTTAAGATTAAAGAAAAAATGTCATGTAACAAAGATAGTTGAAGAAATAAAAGATCACAAATATCACATGAATAAAATATTACATAAATACAATTTTTCTTGCTTAATTGCAGTAATGTAATTTATTCCTTTAAATAAAAAAATTATAATAAAAAACTACAAAATAATTGAAAATAAAGAATACACTCCTTCGCTTTAAAAATAAATTTGATTTCATAATCTTTGAAAATTTTAAATAGATTAATTCTCAAAATCAAAATAAAAAATCATATCATCATGTACCTAATAGATTAACATAATTAGTTCAATTGTAATTTAATTAGATTCAACGATAAATTTTCAATATTGTTGTTTATAACAATATTGAGTGACATTGCTATATAATTTTGGTAGAAAGATTAATTTTGATATGCTATTATAATAAATTTTAAATTATAATGTTAACAACAATTTGAAATTGTATCTTCAAATACTTACCAACACTATTTAAAGAAAAGTTTGGGGATAAGGCAAGAGAACATTTTGGCATTGGTTGCTGCGTCCCTGATGAGTAAATGTATCTCAACATGATGAAGAAAAAGAATCAAGTATTTGATAGATGGTCTAGGATCTTAACCATTATTAACATTCAAATTTCTAATGCTCGAATGGAAGGCACATTTAAGGGGCTACAACCATATCAACGGGACATGACATCAGGAGAATATATTCTTACTAGCAATTGATTGTCACATAATCGTTATTCTTACTAGTGAATGATATAGATTCAGAAAGCTCTTCATACATGGAACCAGCGAATCTTATTCTTATGCAAGCAATTAAATATGGCTTAGATGTTTAGAATACACTAATCCAAGTAGATGTTAGATTCACATGATCTCCCTCCCATAGTCTATGATTGTACAAGCATAAAAGATACTTGAAACTAATATATGAACCCATCTGACGTAGCGTGTAATTTTACACTTAGGATGTGTTTGGTTAGGAAGATATGATTAAGATTTTTCTAGTTTCTAGTTTTATTCTCTTCTACCCATCTTTAAATAGGAAAAAATTGCCTCCAAACAATTCAATTTTGAGGTTTATTCCTTATTCTCTACTATTTTTGTGAATTCTTGACATTCTTGATTCTTGTTTCATCTATACACAATGTTCAAGAATCCTAATGATATGAACCCAGTATCGCGTCTTTACATGGATTGAGTAAGGGTTGGGGCATTATACGGTTCTATACGGGTTCATATAACCTAATATTTATCCCAAGGTTCTTACTGGCAGGTTGAGTAAAGATTGTTGGTGTCATACAGTTCTTTTTACTGATATCGTGTCTCTACATGGAGTTCATATCACTTCAACTCAGTTCACAGCATCAAACAAAGGTTAAGGTGCAGGATATCAAATTTTACGGAGTCGGAAAAAAAAAAAACCTATCTCAACACACTCTTTATGCCATACATACCAATTTTACTGTTTGAGTCGAGAAGGATTTCCAAATCACACAAGATCATCTGGTCTTAGGCTGTATGAATATAACAGAATAGTAACTAGGCCATTTTATCACAATAACATGACATAAACCAAATACCACAAAATTAATAGTTGTAAACATGTGTTTTATAATTAATGCTAAAGCATAAGAAAGGTCATCTCAGGGATTGGGTTCCAGAATTAAGCTGGGTGGCCCAGCCTTAATTTTCAACAATGACATTTAACAAACATGTTGAAGGCATACTTTTATCCTTCACGATTAAACAGCACTACTAAGATAGACTCCTCTGGAATTCAATATTACAGTGAAAAATAGTATAAATCATTCATTCTTTATCCTCTGGAATAATAGGGTCAGACTGGAGAGGAAATGTATCCACTATCACTTCAGGGGAATCGCTGGGAATCGCATCATGTTGTTTTTGTTGTTGCTGTTCTTCCGCGTTCATGACTGCTTCCAGGTCCCTTAATGTGGTCCTCATCACATTCGTAACTAGTACTGCCAAAGAATGAAAAAAAAAAATGGGTCTTCTGGATAAATTTATGGGAATGATTCTCCGAAATTAAGGGAATAAAAAAGTTTGAAAGGGGGGAAAAAGAAAAGAAATTAAGGTACCGGCCGCGGTTCCAAAAGTCCAGAGCCATAGGATCTTCAAGCCAGGGCTCTTCTCCTTGCGCATGATGAATTTCAGCAATGCACTTAGTATTGAGAAGAAATGGAAAAGTAGCCAGTGTCGTCTGCTAGGGTCGCCGTGATTGCGATGACACCCATGTGAGACTGTGAGAAGTGGCCGCGACAGACACTCTAAAAATAAGAAAACAAAAAATAAAAATTAAAAACTACTTTTTGGAAATAAAACTATATTTTAGTAAGTTAACTAAGTCATATGCAATAAAATTGAATAAAGGATCAATGATAAATAAGGAAATAATTTATCTTAAAGCTTTCTAAATAGAATTATTGTAGGACCATTTCAAATACCATATATTAAAAACATATGTACAATATGTGACATTTATGTAGTGGGTTTTTAATAGATATACAATAATAGAAAAGGGATATTGCATGCATCCCCCGAGTTGAATTCATTTACAGATATGTCCTATTTTTAACATAATAGAAATCGACTATAATCGACTTTTGAGTGATATCATAGTCGATTATAATCGACTTTAGTTCCAGCATTACTGACGCAAACAGGAAGCTCCCTGCAAGTGCCAGCCATCCTTGAAGAATCGATTATAGTCGATTTCCTTGTGCTATACAAGTCGACTTTAATTGACTTTATGCATGTGAGGGAGACTACTTTAATCGACTTGCATGCTTCCATGGGCCAGACCATGTAGTCGACTTTAATCGACTTTTGCTTGCTAAGGAACTCTGCTTTAATCGACTTGCATGCATGTGCATCAAGCTCCCTATAAAATGACAACTTCCTTCCAACTTCAAGCAGAGAAAATCGTGGAGGAAGAGAGAAAGTGGGAGGCATTTGGATGTTGTGAGGGTGAGGGGGGAAGAGCTGTGATATTTTTAAAAAGAGGTGGAAGAAAGTGTTCTAATTTTTTTATGGATTACGTATATTGTCTTAATTTTGTGGATCATATTGCAAGCAAATTGGCAATGCAGGTATTTTATTTAGTTTTGAATTTTTTTAGTGTATTTTATTTTATGATTTTATGATGTGTAGGTAAATTTTAATTTGTTTAATTTAGAAGGATCTGTAGAGGCTAATTTAAATTTTATTACAAATTTATTTTTTTTTTGGTAATATGTATGTATATTTAGTTTTATTGTAGTATTACTAGTAGGTAGCTATGTTGTTGGTTCGTCCAAATTAGTAAGCTAGACTTCCTTTAATACAACTTTAATAAATTTAATTTTATTATTTTGTTAAATTTATTTTATGAGTCACATGATTTTAGGCTCTGTAACGAAACTCTAGGATTTTAGTTTTGTTATTTGTTAATTTTAGTTTTAGTTTTAGTTAATTTTAGTTTTACTATTTGTAACTATAATAAACTTATTCATTTATTATCTATTAATTTTATTGAATATCTAGTCTATTCTAACCTTAATAAAATTTATTTTAGTATTTGTCAAAATTATTGTGTGGGTAGTTAGTTTTAGTTTTTGTAAAGAAACTATAGCATATCGGATTTTAGTTTTAGTTATTGTTAATGTTAGTCTTAGTTAAGTTTACTTTTATATTTAATTTTAGTTATTGTTAATTTAATTTTAGTCTTAATTAACTTTAATAAATTTAATTTAAGCTTTTTGTTAATTTAAGTATAGTGTTACTGTAATTTATTTAGTTAAATATAAAGAAAATATTAAGTTTAGTGCGATTTATATTTCTGTGTTTAGTTTGTGAGTCACATGGTTTTAGGCTCTATAAAGAAACTCTAGGATTTTAGTTTTGTTATTTGTTAATTTTAGTTTTAGTTAATTTTAGTTTTACTATTTGTAACTATAATAAACTTATTCATTTATTATCTATTAATTTTATTGAATATCTAGTCTGTTCTAACTTTAATAAAATTTATTTTAGTATTTGTTAAAGTTATTGTGTGGGTAGTTAGTTTTAGTTTTTGTAAAGAAACTATAGCACATTGGATTTTAGTTTTAGTCATTGTTAATGTTAGTCTTAGTTAAGTTTACTTTTAAATTTAATTTTAGTTATTGTTAATTTAATTTTAGTCTTAATTAACTTTAATAAATTTAATTTAAGTTTTTGTTAATTTAAGTATAGTGTTACTGTAATTTATTTAGTTAAATATAAAGAAAATATTAAGTTTAGTGCGATTTATATTTCTGTGTTTAGTTTGTAGGGTTTATGTCTTATATTTATATATATATATATATATATATATATATATATTTATATTTTGTGATATAGGATACTCGGATTTTAAAAGTTAGGCGCTATAATACGATGGTCGCACCAGATCCGAGGATGGAACCTTTTCTGAAGCAGGCTGGGTTTTGGTATGTTGCGCAGCTGGTCCCAGCATTTGATTATGATAGGGCACTTATTAGTGCACTTGTGGAGCGTTGGAGGCCTGAGTCACATACTTTCCATTTTCCGTACGGAGAATGTACGGTCACATTGGAGGATGTTGTGTTTCAACTGGGTCTCCATGTTGATGGGCTTCCCGTGAGTGGCTGTATAGGAGCATGGGAGAAATTCTATAATCAGGATATATGGGCTTTGTGTGCAGACTTACTTGGAGCAGTTCCAGACGAGAAAGACATAAAAGGATTCTCCATAAATTTGAATTGGTTCACAAATACATTCAAGAGATTACCACATAATGCTGATGAGCAAATGATTATTCGATACACCAGAGCGTACATAATGGTTCTATTTGGTGGGATTTTGTTCCCTGATAAATCAGGATTTAGGGTGCATATGAAGTGGCTCCCTCTTCTCATAGATTTTAATGGGACTACAAACTTTAGTTAGGGGTCTGTAGTTCTAGGATCCCTTTATCGTGAGCTTTGTCATGTGGTGAAATACAATGTCACCGAGATTGTAGGTTGTTTACCTCTTCTACAGTCTTGGGCATGGTATAGAATACCTGAATTGGCCCCTAGACAACACCATCCAATCACTTTTCCACTAGCACTGACGTACATATTTATGTGAATATTTTAGATTTTTTATTTACTTGTATGCATGCAAATTGTAATTAGGAAAACTAATTATGTACATTTCAGGTGGAGGCATTTCAGGTATTCGACGAGTGTGGACACAAATAAGCTACTACGATATAGGCAGATCATTGATTCGATTGGCATCACTGGGGTAAGCTGCATATAACGAAAATGCTATTAACTATTCTATTAAGTTGCTTCAGTTGTGAGTCTAATATTTCTTATGGACTGTTTCAGTTTAGGTGGACACTGTACAGATGCGATGAGGTCAGGGACGTTACACCTCCCTTTGTTTATGAGGAGGCTGATGTCTGGACATCTGTGACTGCACTCATACACTTTGCTGTGGTTGAATGGCATGCAGCTGACCGCATGGTCCAACAGTTTGGTGGAGCCCAGCATATACTGACCACCCCAATAAACATTGATCGGCTGCACGCCAAGGATAGTCGAAGGGATCTACATATATGGTGGCCTGAGTTTCGTGTCACATGGCATCAGGCATGGGAGGCACGTAGGGAGCAACAGGTTCAATATCCGCTATCTGATGATGATCGGCCATCTGTCGAGTACTTCCAGTGGTACTTGTCAGTGGCTAATAGATTTTTGTCGCTGGATGGAGCCCCCCAGGATCCAGAGGTTAGAGACTTGCCAGATGGTGTACCAGACCAGGCCCCACTACCACCAGACATTGGACACCTTGCTGACGTCCCAGATCGACGATCTTTTGCGCGGCGTGTGTGTGCTGGTACGCTTGGTAGCAGACGCCAGTACCCAGATGAGGCACTTGGTGATGATGCAGGTGGGTTGGATGATGATGATGATGATGATCATGCCGATGTACAGCCCCAGCCCCCGCCCCGACCTCGACCCCGGGCCCGACTAGAGGGAAGTCATTAGTGCCAGCCAGAGCTTAGTCATCAGTGCCAGCCAGAGCCTAGTCATTAGCAACAAGTAGATTCGAGCCACTACCCTGAGTCTCAGTCATTTTGTGTGCATCAGTCGACACCTACGTACCCTAGCCAGCAGTTCATAGTGGGCTCCAGTCACCTGTTCATGACGGACCCCAGCCAGCAGTTCATTTCAAGCCCTAGCCATCAGTATATGGCGGGCCCCAGCCAGCAGCAGTTCTTGACAAGCCTCTCCCAGCAGCATTACATGACTGATTCGTCCCAGCAGCATTACATGACTAATCTCGTCCCAGCAGCAATTCATGGTGGGCCCTATCCAGTAGTTCATGACCCCGAGCCAGTAGTTTATGGCTGGCCCTAGTCATCAGTTCATTTCAGATTCATTTGTTCACCCGAGTTCGGCGCATCAATTTGTGACTAGTCTAGGCCAGGGTGATATAGCACGACATATATCTTTCAGTCCACAGTTCCCGTCAGTTTCTAACATGGTAGCATTCTTACAGTCATTGGTACAGGGAGATCTATCTCAGTGCTTCAGCCACCAGATCATTGCTATTGACCATTAGCTGAGCATATCCCAACGCCCTCTCATTAGGGCTATTCTCGTCAGGGGCATCAGGCACAGGCACAGCCAAGGGATGGAGATGAGGAAGAAGAGGATGAGGACTTTGATGAGGAGGAGGAGCAGCTACATCGCAGCCCTGTACAACAGATTGTATATCGCTGTTGTGTCACAGGGAGTCACATTGCTAGCCCTAGACGCAACAGGCATGGCGGATAGTGCTTATCATGATTATGTATTTTAGTTTTTTATTATGTACTTAAGACTTTACCTGATTATATAGTGGTTATGTACTATGGACTTTTATTATGTACTATGGACTTTTATATTATGTACTTTGTATTAGTGCATATTATATTGTGTAGTTTGAGCTTAGCATGGTTGCATGTGTCCCACTCTTTCAGTCGTATAATAAACACCAGAAGTGGTTACAATTGATTCCCATAAACATGCATTTCACGATTACAACGTACCAAATTTGCGGTAACAAATAGACTAATACAAATTCAACTTAACGATAATATTTTTAGTACAACACATAATGGACAACAACAGTAAACTAACTTGAAACAACTAACACATACATGCATAGGGAGCAACAACAGAAAATTAACTAAAAAAATCAAGACATACACACATCAGTCATGCTGGCTTGAGGATAGAGCGTACGGGCATGTCCGCTTAGTGTGACCCATACCTCTACACAGTCCACAACGTTTTCCCTGGTTCGGATCAGGCTCATCCATTTCATTGTGAATCCTTGTGGAAACCGGACGGCCCTCAAGAGTTCGCTTAAGTGCCGGATTTGGGCATATAGGAAGCCCAGTGTATGGCGGCCACATTTCTTCATTAGCAACAGCAGAGAATTCAACTTTGTACACGTTGAACACTGACTCCATGGTGTAAACTTCATGAACAAAAGAGCTCCACTCTAGCCGAGCATCAAAACACACAGCAAGTGCATGGCGGCATAGATAGTGTAATTTTTGGAATTCCCCACAGTCACACCATCGCTTTGTTAAATGCACTCTGAATTCCCGTTGACCCCAACTTCCTATGTCGTCTCGTTCAAACACCAAGTAATCTAAAACCTCCCGAGTCACTGGAGTGGTACTCATGATGCCAAGGTGTCGCCTGTTCTCCTCAATAGCATTCAACAGGGTCTCTGAAAATCTCCGGCCACTTGCAAGTTGCGTTTTTGCCTCTGTGCCCTTTTGGAAATATAACTCAATAAGCCAACAATATGTTGACTTTACTATGGCTGTAATGGGAAGATTTCAAGTGCCTTTCATAATAGTATTCATGCACTCTGACAATTTTGTTGTCATATGCCCAAAGCGACGGCCCTCATCAGTATAGTGAGCCCACTTAATGCGCGGTATGTTGTTGGTCCATTCACACATTGCCCAATGCCCTAAACCAGTAAAGAAAATTATGCTCAGTCTTTGCATATGCTGCGTTCATTAGCCATCGCTTTGCATCTTTGTTTTTGAACCTTACAGCAAAATTTGACGCAATGTGCCGTGCACAGTATGCATGATAAGCTGCAGGGGGATGCCAGCCACTCCCTTCCGCTTCTAAAGCTGCTTTGATAGCATGATGCCTATCAGATATGACAAGAATTTCCTCTTATGGTGTTTCATACTGTTGAAGATTTCTCAAGAAAAAGGACCATGCTTCTTTTATCTCCCCCTCCACCACGACAAATGCAACTGGTAAAATATTTGAGTTGCCATCTTGGGCAATTGTCATCAATAGTGTTCCAGCGTACTTGCCATACAGGTGTGTCCCATCAATCGAAATAAGTCGTTTGCAATATTTGAAAGCCTCAATGCACGGTGGATAGGTCCAGAAAAGCTGGTGGAACATAAAGCAACCCTGATCTACAACATCACCAACATAATATGATCCAGTTTGCATCTGGACAATAGTACCTGGCATGTATGACTTCAGCCCACCCAACCATCTAGGGAGCTCATTATAGGACTCTTCCCAGTCACCATAAATCATAGAAATGGCTTTCTATTTTGTCAGCCATACCTTTCTATACGTTGTTTTGAACCTCAACTCTAACTCCACTAATGCTTGAAGAGATTTGATGGCGATCGTTGGATCCGCTTGCACAAGAGGGAATATGTGGGCACAAATAATATGATAATCCATCTGAGCATGTTGGTTCATAGACTCTGGGAAGACACATGTATGCGGTCCTGTGAGCTTTCGCACCTCCTACAACTATAATTTTTGGCGAAGAGTGACTCGTATACTCCAATTATAGTCAATGCCAAACTTCACACACTTGCAATGAAATTTTTTGTGATCGGACTTATAAACTTTATATTGAACGCCTCTTCGAATGCTGTAATGCTTAACAGCAAACAAAACTTCATCTTTGTTGCGAAACACTTGACCGAGTGCCAAATCACTTTCCTCCCCAATGCTCGAACCTGAACCAGACGCACCACTTACATCAGACCACATTGCATCTAAATCCACTGCTGAGTAGTGACTAGGATGCTGTCGCGATTGTGATTGGGACTGAGACTGGGACATTACATGCTCACCCAAGTTCTGAACATGAAACAACTGCTGATCTTCTTCAATATCAATAGTTTGCCACATGATCGGGGTCCTCCTATTCATCATTTTCATCACCCTGGTGCTGCACAATAAAATCAAAATCCCTAACTGGATTAACTTCTGCTATTGGCTGTGGATTTAGAGGTAGTGGCTCTTCATTTTGCCTAGCAAAGTGTTCGAAACTTGGAAAAGCTACCTCATGGCGGGAAACTTCAAGCGATGGATTCGTAGCTGAACCTCCAGAGCTAAAAGGACCATCTTGGAGCTCAACAAATAGCTCTATTGTGCGAGCTTCAGCAAACAAGTTAAAATAATTGAACATATGATCAACATGCTCGTCTTTCCGAAGTCACCATCTTTTATATCGAATTCCGTTTGGGCCAATATCAATAGGCATCTGATAGAAGATTTTTGAGACTTGTGCGTTGTTTCCTTCATACTCTTCCAATATTAGGCTTTGTAACTGTAACAGACTAATTGGTGGCCGGACAACTACCCAAGAACATGAATAAGAACATGAATACAGCTCTCTACCATTTCTCTATGAAAAACACTCGATCCACAAATTCTTGCAGTGGCAAAGTTGATCTACCGGAGCCTTTTATTTATATTGGAAGAGCAGACAGGTAAGTGAAAGCAGTTGTAGAAGTCAATTATAATTGACTTCAGCGTTGCATGAAAATCGACTATAATAGACTTCAGAAGTCTATTATAATCGACTTCTGTTTAGTGAAGAAGTCGATTATAATAGACTTCAGTCTATTATAGTCGATTTTCATGCAACACTGAAGTCAATTATAATCGACTTTTGTGTAATTGAAAGTCAGTTCAATTTTATGTGGAAGTCGATTTTAGTCAACTTCTATTTAACCAAAAAATGACATTTATGTAAACGATTTTAAACTGAGACAATATCGTAAAATCTGATAGTAAACAATTTATATATGTAAAAAACCCTTTATGTAGTGTATCAATGTGTAGCGATGGGAATAGACCAGGTGGCCTACTAGGGGCCTGTGGCCTAGGTTGTTGGCGGCCTGACCTAGCCTTTTTATTATTTAAGCCAGGTTCTGGTTAGAAATCCTATTAGGCACAGTAGGCGACTTTGCTTATATATATACACCTAAATATATGCAAAACATGTTATAGAATATTCAAACCCAAAGACACAAGCATTCTGTAAAGAGCATTTACCACTACACTATCTCACTTGTTTGCTATACCTAAGCCCAACTAATATATTTATATTAGTTTTCAAAATTAAACTAATTAAATAATTTTAAAATTAGAATTCATAACTCACACATTAGCATCTCTATCTGATTCACAATACACAGTGCACACATTCTAATTTTACAAAAACCCTAAAACTCACTCTCTGCATCATCTCTTACGCTCTCACTATTCGCCACCCCCACAAGGCCACAACACCCAAGTAGCCAAGCCTTTACACCTTGCTGCAGCTAGTAGAGCCTCGGACAACCACCCCATTAGCCACCAGCCATGCCATTGCACAGCCTCGCATTGTTCCATCATCTTCATACCGCACCACCACAAACAGCTCCTCGTTGCTAACCTACACCTCTACTCATTGCTGGCATCTGCCTTGGCTCATTAGTCATCATCGAACTCCGGCTATGCCTTGGAAAGCTCCGTGTAACACCCTAATATTCGACCTAATACTACTAGTACGTACTTAGGCCAAATATTAGTCATTACTTACTATCATGGTTCTTCTTACTTGGGCAAATAGCTTAACGAAAATACGAGCCAATTTTTTTTTTTTGAAATCGTTACTTAAAATAGAAGCCGCGCGTAACTTTACGAGTCGGTATCATAGTATACGGAACGATAACATAGGAATGGCTCCAAACCATAACATCGAACATAACATCAATCATAACTGAAATACCTCATAGATAAAATATGCCTACCCTACAGGGCAGGACTCTTCAAGTACATAGTAACATGAATACGGCAGAAAAACAGAATACATGGAAAGAACTGGAAAGAAGCATCCCTACCCATGTGCAACCTAAGATGGATAACCTCAACACAAAAGAGGTTTCATCTATACTATGTGACGTGCGTGCACTAAGGACTACCCTCCAATCTCCATAGCAGACTCACGGTGCGGAGGAACGTAGCCAATCCACGGGCGAGCTCGGCAGTGCGAGCATGCCTGTGGATCGAACGTGTCGCCCACGTCGGGTCGTGGTCCGCACCGAAGCCCTTCGACGCCGAAAGTGGCGTCTCCTCATTGCCTATCCGTCGCAGGGCGGAGTGGGGCGAGCCCTCATGGTCCATGGGGAATCCTCTCAAGGGTCCTCCTGCGAGTCCGCGATGATGGCACGTCGCGGCGCGTCCGCTGAACCGGCAGAGTGGGTCCGCAGGTTCCTCTCATGTCGTGGCCGTGCGTGCTCAAAGATCACGGGGTCACCATAGGGGGATGCTGGGGAGAAGCGATAATTGTACAAGGGGTGTGCGAATGGCCGTCCTAAAAACATGAAGATGCGCGACAAAGACACCGCCCTCAAAATGAAATGACCCATGCTCCGGTCATGGTGGATCTCCCAAGTGGCGTGTCAATGAATAGGACGAAGGTCGCCATCTCGCTCTAAAGACGTAATGGAAAGGAAAAGATAGAGGGAGTGAGATTCTTACTAAAGAACCTCAGTAGGGTTTTCCTTCTATCCTAGGTGTCATCATATACGTCTCCAGGAATCTCGGGTTAATTATAAAATAATGGACATACATAGGTTCAATTATGAGTTTTCCAAAATCTCACTTTCCGAGAATCCGTTCTTTTTAACATGGCACTTGTGTTACATAGGCTATATACTAAAATCATAGACATAAATCATGTATCTTGGTACGTAGAACATGAATCATACAACTAGTACATGGAACATAAATCATATAACTGGTACATGGAACATAAATCATATAACTGGTACATGAAACGTAAATCATATAATTGGTGCATGGAACGTAAATCATATAACTGGTGCATGGAACATAAATCGTATAACTGGTACATGAAACATAAATCATATAACTGGTTTACTTAGGTGACATAAGAACCTTTACTTAACTGGGCCGCCCTAAATATTTCTCCCTTTTGAGAAAACTCTAGGTTATGAGCTCATACCACGCTAGTCGTCACTAGCATCTAGACTTTATCCATTTGGATAAGTCAACTTCCCGACTTTAAGTACGGGGTTAGGGGGCTAGAATCACATTGTCCCCACCCTTAATTCGGTGGTTTCAAAGGATTGCATTCTGATGTTCTAAGTCATCCTAAGTTTAACATGTTTCTTTAAGATGCCACATAATTAATGCATAACACATAATTACTACCTCGGCATCTTTAAGTCCTTTTTAAAGAATAATAATAACATGTTAATACACGCTATCACATAGGGATAATAGTTAACATGGCACCATACACGTCATGAGCTAACACATCAATTCATCATCAAACTTAGAGGCGCATAATCATCCCTTAACCTAAAAATCCCTAAATCGCGTAACCTCAAACTTTCCCATTACTTTCTAGTATATTTATGGGATTGATTAACCTCATTACCATAATCCATTAGGTTCTAATTCCTAATTAATTATGGTTGGACAGCCTTATGTAGTTGTTCATATTTGATGAATTACGTGTTCTAGAAAATGCGTTTTAGGCCCTTTCTCGCATCCGACTTTTTCTATGGTGCAATAATTAATACCTAAGCCAATTATGAGTCACTCCCACACATCTAGACATAATCTAATGTGATTCTAAATATTTTATCAAGGCTGGGCAGAAACTCATTTTGCCATTCTTTATAGTTCTAGAATTCACATATTAAGCAAACAAAGTCACTAATAATGCTTTAAAGAGTCTAGAACAATTATCACATACTTGGCAAGGTATTACAACATATTTAGACCACCCAAAACAGAATTTAAGGTGCTGGAATTTACTAAGGCAGAACCGAAAACCTTTAAGGCATAAAATCATGAGAAAAACCTTTCTTTCAACCATATAACTTGCTAGTTTCTCTTGGAACCTTTTTGGGACTTCAAGACTATGTAAGATCAAAGTTTATTTTGCCAAAACTCATCATGGAACACCAAGGGCAGCAGCCATTTCGGCTTGCTCTTGGCAAGGATTTAAAACTTGAAAACATGTTTAAAACCTTGGTTAAGTGCATCAAAGCTTAGAAAAATTCCAAGACATGCATTATAGGCCCTTGTAGTTAAATGAAACTCATCCTAGAGCCATTTACACCCCATGGCCGAATGATGTTCAAGGAGATACCTCCTTGATTAAATTCTTTTCTTAAGATGAAATGGGCAAGTCTTTGAGCTCTAAAGTTTCAAGTGGTGACATAAAATAAACGTGCTATGCATTTCATTTTATAGTCCTTTAGAAAATAAAGTGATAGCACAAAGTAAAGATGAAATGCATCCTCATTCTTATTCTTAGAGTTTAGTGATGACTTGAAACATAAAATGAGATGCAAAGCTTGAAACATAAACGTACATTGTGCAAGTTCATTCATTATCTTGGGTCTTAGTGATGGCATAAGAAGTAAACGTGCTAATGCAAAGCATAAACGTAAACGTGGATGCAACTTCTTTTATATCTTGTTTAGAGCTCTTGCAAGACTTTAAAGGAAACAAGGTTTCAACCCATAAGTCACCCTCACAAGAAAAGAAAACTAAACTCATGACCAACATGGAGGAAAGTAACCGAAATACGCTTGGCCTAGGGACCAAGTCTATACTCTAGAGCTTTGTTCATGTGACATACATCAACATGAAGCCCTCATCATCAAGCTACCATTTTTTTAAGTCCCAAAGCCTTTCATGGCCGAATACTCAAGGGAAAGAAATGGGGTTTTCAAAGATCCAAGAGAAACATAACTATGTCTTGAGCAAAACTTGAAAATAATAAACTTATTTTTAGAAAACTCAAGCTTTAGAGGTTGTTCATGTGACAAACATCATCACACAACTCTCATCATCAAGCTCCTCATATTTCGAGTCCAAGAGGCCTTCATGGCCGAAAACTAAGAAAAAGAAAAGGAAAGTTTCAAGGCATCAAAGAAACATAACTCATTCTTTGACCAAGACTTGAAAAGAGAAACCTTTCTTGGAAAAACTCAAACTTTAGAGTTTGATCATGTGACAAAGGCCAACATGAAGTGCTCATTACAAAGCTACCATTTTTCCAAGCTCTTTAAGCCTTCATGGCCGAAAACATCAAGGAACAAAAGCTCAAAAAGAGTTTTCATGAAAAACATAGCCTTGTCTTAACCAAGACATGAAAAAGATGAAACTTTTCTCAAACAAAACTCAAGCTTTAGAGGTCTCATGTTAGGATGAACACATGGTCATCCCAAAAGAGCACTCATCATCAAGCTCTCCTCACTTTGGTCTAGAGGCCGAAAATGAAAGAAAAAGGAGAAAGGATGGAACTTTTTCTTAAGAAAGGTTCAAGTTTTAGAGGCCTCACTTTAAGATGAACTCATGGTTTCATCTTTGAGAGCACTCATCATCAAGCTCTCACTACCATGGCCTTAAGGCCGAAAATGAAAAGGAAGAGAAAAGAAGAAACCGAAATAATGCTTGGGAAGAAAACTTACTAACAACACAACTTTCAAGCAAGATAAACATTGATCATGAAAGTAAAAGAAAGCATTCTTAAAGAGCTCCCTACCTAGAGTTTGAGATTGAGAGGAAGTGAAGAAGATGAAGAGGTTGGAGAGGATGAGCTCTTGAACTTGAGAGAAAGGAACTCAAAGTGCTCTAACTCAAAGCTTTAGTGAAATGAACAAAGGTGCTTCAAGTTCCCTAAGCTACCTATTTATAGAGAAGTGAAATGAATTGAATATTGGAGGCCTTTTGGGGGGAAGGATTTCGGCCACTTTTCAGCCACAAGAAGGAAGAAATATCTTTGTTCAAAGCATGGTATTGGTCATTCAAAGTATGGTGAAAAGTCTAGCTATGCATGTCCTAAAGCATGGCTAGAATGTACCTTATTTTCCAACCTTTAAAAATGCATAAAAACTTAAAATTTTGGGCTGCAAGATCTGAAGAGAAACCATGCTTCTCATGCCCAAAAAGAAGAGAAAATTTTCTAGACTTAAATTCCCAAAGCATAGGTAATGTGTTGTAAGACATGTTGTCTTGAAAAAGTTTGATAGAAAGCTTGAATGACCACAAAAACAAATCATTCTTTTTGAATTTGAAAGACATAATTTAATTCATTTTAGAAATGAATTGAAAACCTTGATTGACCATATAAAATATTCTTTGAGTCTTGAGTGACAATTTTTCTTGAAAGTTGATCATTGATTGAAAGTGTTCAAGACACATGTCACAAGATAGCTTGAACACATAGACTAATTTTTTTGATGATTTCTAGAGAAAATGGTGCCATTCTTGGCAGCCTTGGGGAGGAGAAATATCTCCTTAAACCATGATCTAGAAGTGTGTTTTGGTGTGACATAGATTAGGCTTAGGATTAAAAATTGCTAAGTAGGTACTTAGGTGCACTAATAGGTTAATTAAAACCATAAATCCCTAGGTTTAGAGGTGGTCTAGAAGGATTAGGGAGTCAACACCTCTAGGACTAGTGATGTGAGTGTGACAACTTGTCTCAAAAAGAAAAGTTGATGTGAATAGTGGAAACACTATTCGACACTATTCACATATTCTTTTTCCTTTTTAAAGAATAAGACTATGATGAGATTTGAATTTTCCCTAAGCAATTTTAGGTTCCAGTTAATTCTAAATGATGGTTTTGGCTCTAGATTAATTATGAAAATTAATTAACCTTTAATTAGAGCCTAATATTGCTTAGGTTTGGAGTTAAACGGCTCATTAAGCCGAAAATGCAATATCTTGAGGGCAAAACCGTAATTTTTACCAAAAGTTGCCCGGGATCTCCGGGACTTAAACCAACATAGTTTATGCCTTAAAATCATTGTTTTGAACCTCAGAACAAAGTCCGGGTCAAAACGGAACTTATCTTGCCTTAATTTGCATTACAGGGTATTTTGGTCATTCTGTGAAATCTCAGAAATGAGATTTTCCCGCTTTGTTAGGCATTCATGCTCATACAATCCCCTTCATATAACATATGAACCCTATGAGGATGGCCAAAGCCGGCCGTCCTCGTGTTTCGGGTAAAAATGACCTCAGGGGCAATTTGGTCATTATGAAAGTTTAGCGAAAATCGGGGCGTTACACTCCGCGCAAAGCCCTCCGCCTACGTTTCCCTTATCTCGTCGCCCCCTCTGCCTCACCTCATTGCCGCCCTCCCCCTCACCTCATCGCCGCCCTTCACCAATCTCACCTCGTTGTTACCCTTAGATTTGCCCCCTTGGATTTCGTGCCTCGCTCCCCCTTCCTCTATGTATTGAGGTATTCCATGTCCTCAATATCTATATTCTTGATTTATTCCATTTTATTTGATGATTAAATCGAGATTTTTCTTTACTATAATTTGTGGTGTTGATCTTGTTAGGATTTTGATTGAGATTTGTTATGTTTTAGCTGTGATTTATGGTATTGATTTTAGTCAGATTTGTTTGAGATTGAGTTGCTGGATACATTTTTTATATTAGTGGTAGTTTTTTTTTTTGTAGGCTTTCTAAATAGGCTTTAGGCCAAGCCAGGCTTTCAAGTAAGCCAGGCTTAAAATATAGCCTCTAGAAGGCTATAGGCCAAGCTCAGGCTCAATAATTGTGATATAGACCTAGCCTGTTAAGAGCCAAGCTTGGCCTAGCCTTAGCCGGTTCCCACCCCTATCAATGCCATATTTAAAAACTTGCCTTTGATTTTGAAACAAACCAAAAAGATTTGCTGTTAAAGTGATTCCAAATCATTAAAATTAATTTATTTTGAAACAAAAACAAACATCGCATATTCTGTTTTTCCAATTTCAAAATAAAATGTCACACTATTCTAAACATTGAAAGGCTAATCAATTTTCTCTAACATATAATAATCGGAAAAAAAGGGGTCAATGTTTTCCATATGGAATTGGACTGATGAAAACACTCACATATTATGTTTCCAGGTAAATAGCTATGCGGGGGGAGTAGCAAAGCAATTTGCTTCTTGCGGATACTAACATTTAAAACCAAAAAAAAAAAAAATTGAAGGAAAGGAATCCATTACCCACGAATTAAGGCCACAACAAAATTCCACTCAAGTTGCTAACCTTTTTAGTAAGCATTATTTTTATTACTTTTGTTACTGTAAAATTCAATTACTGTACGTCAGCTATGCACATGCTTTTTTATACTAACACCCCATTATACTAACACCTAAAACAAAAACAAAAAATAAATAAGGAAAGGAATTCGCTAACCGCGGATTATGTTTTGACAATAGTGCATTTTATTTGTCCATTATGTGATCAGTGCCAAGCTCTTGGAACTTTATCTGTTATTAGTGTCTATTCTGTTCTGTGTTTTATATTTTATATCATGTGTTTTATGTACAGATGGAAAAGGAACCAAAAATCACCGTGAGAACGGGCTACCATAAATCAATCTTAATTGAGAGTTTTCGAAATGGTCATTTTGGAGTGGTTAGAGGATGATTTCCACGAGCAACTCATGGAGAATTTTAAACTATTTGATCTATCCATGTAAATTCATCTCAGTATACACACTTTTATCGACCTACTCTCCTTTTGTTATTTATCTGATTCACACTCAGTAACTTCCTTCAATTTTCTTCTTACTTGTAGTCTCTTGTTCTCTATTCTTTTCCCTATCTTGTAATCGAAAGAAAAAAAAATTGAGAGAGGAGAAAATGAGTAATGTTATGATAGTAGTATATCATAATGGTCATGTATTTACAAATCCAAATGATGGTGTATTTGAGAGTCTAGTAAATATTTTCATTCCATACACTTTCTCCTTTGCGGAGCTAAAGAATGCTCTTTGCTAATTCATAAATCCAAACACTCAAAAGAAAGTGACATCTATAAAATACAGATGTCCATCATCCATTTTTGGTGACTTCATAAAATATCAAGCAATTCCAATCATTAATGACTTGCATTCATCAATAGCACTAGCCAAACAATGGTGCCATTGAATTGTGTCAAGACCCGATTTGGGCACATGAATGGAATGTGAACTCTTATTCCCACGAAAGCCTTGTGACTTGTATTTTTCTCTATCAATGCCATATTTAAAAACTTGCCTTTGATTTTGAAACAAACCAAAAAGATTTTCTCTTAAAGTGATTCCAAATCATTAAAATTAATTTATTTTGAAACAAAAACAAACATTGCATATTCTATTTTTCCATTTTCAAAATAAAATGTCACACTATTCTAAACTTCGAAAGGCCAATCAATTTTCTTTAACATATAATAATCAGAAAAAAGGGGGTCCATATTTTCCATATGGAATTGGACTGATGAAAACACTCACATATTGTGTTCTAGGGAAATAGCTATGCGGTGGGAGTAGCAAAGCAATTTGCTTCTTGTGGATACTAACATTTAAAACCAAAAAAAAAAAATTGAAGGAAAGGAATCCATTACCCACGGATTAAGGCCATGACAAAATTCCACTCAAGTTGCTAACCTTTTTAGTAAGCATTGTTTTTATTACTTTTGTTACTTTAAAATTCAATTATTGTATGTCAGCTATGCATTGCTTTTTTATACTAACACCCCATTATACTGACATCTAAAAGAAAAACAAAAAATAAATAAGGAAAGGAATTCGCCAACTATGGATTATGTTCCGACAATAGTGCATTTTATTTGTCCATTATGTGATCAGCGCCAAGCTCTTAGAACTTTATCTGTTATCAATGTCTATTCTGTTCTGTGTTTTATATTTTATACCATGTGCTTTATGTACAGATGGAAAAGGAACCAAAAATCATCGTGAGAACGGTTGCCATAAATCAATCTTAACTAAGAGTTTTCGAAATGGTCATTTTGGAGTGGTTAGAGGATGATTTCCACGAGCAACTCATGGAGAATTTTAAACTATCTGATCTATCCATGTAAATTCATCTCAGTATACACACTTTTATCGACCTACTTTCCTTTTGTTATCTATCTGATTCACACTCAGTAACTTCCTTCAATTTTCTTCTTACTTGTAGTCTCTTGTTCTCCATTCTCTTCCCCACCTTGTAATCGAAAGAAAAAAAAATTGAGTGAGGAGAAAATGAGTAATGTTATGATAGTAGTATATTATAATGGTCATGTATTTACAAATCCAAATGATGGTGTATTTGAAAGTCTAGTAAATATTTTCATTCTATACACTTTCTCCTTTGCGGAGCTAAAGAATGCTCTTTGCTAATTCATAAATCCAAACACTCAAAAGAAAGTGACATCTATAAAATATAGATGTCTATCATCTATTTTTAGCGACTTCATAAACTATCAAGCAATTCCAATCATTAATGACGACAACATTCAATAGATGTTTTGCATTCATCAATGGCACCAGCCAAACAATGTTGCCATTGGATTGTGTCATGACCCAATTTGAGCACATGACCAGAACGTGAACTCTTATTCCCACGTAAGCCTCGTGACTTGTATCTTTCTCTATGCATAGAAATTCATAAATCATTCAAAACATAGTTTTGTTTTCCAAAGAAAATAAATTCTTGCTCTGCTATATTATGATAATCAAATTGAAATTCTCAAAATCTATCTCAGAAAGGTGGATTTCTGTCACGACCCGACTTGGGCACATGACCGGCATGTGAGGAATCCTCATTCCCATGTAAGCCTCGTGATCTCTGAGTCCCTCTATATGCATAATTTAATATAAAATCCTTTTCCAAATCATAAATACTTTCATAATTAAGCTCTAGTAAATATCTCTGATACAAAACACATGAGTTGCTCTTAATACAAAATAAACCATAGAACTCGTAATCATGAAAATACAAAATATTCATGATAAAAATATGTCAGTCTATCTCTATGGTCCGGGACCCTGCCCGTTATGCATACTGGAGTACTCTATCTCTAAACAGAATACCATAAGTTCTTCACTCACAAAGTGAAGCTCACCAACTGGGAAATCTCCACTGTGGGGGAGGAGATGGAAGAGAAGAACCCACAGTGTCTACTGTACCTGTAATGGAGGAAGGGAGAAGGGTGAGTTTCATCTAAAAGTCAGTGAGTAACTCCTCACCCATAACCCTCTCATGGGACAGTCAAGGGAAATAAATAATATATATATATATCAAACCAGTTAATGCAATAACTCCAAAGTTCATATTCATAGGAATAACAACTAGTTCTAAAATCATTACTCTGTAGAAATCATAAACCATAGTATGCTAATAAAGAAACAGGAATCTCTGGTTATACCCAATTCATGTGACATAACAAATCTCTGGTTATGCATAGCATAACAAAGTCTCTAATCTCTGGGGCACCTAAATAGGTCCTGTTCATTATTTCTCTGGCCCTAGGGCGACTTGGTATACTGTAACACCCTAATATTTAACTCAACACGCCTAGGACGCATTTAAGTTAATTATTAGTCATTACTCTTTTGTTCCAGTTTTTAACTCAAAACTTCTTTAAAATACTTTAGTGAAAATAAGGGTAAATTTTTTTTTGAACTTCAAATACCAAATCGTAAGCCGCGCATACTAAATATCTAACGTCATTATCTTGCCTGCGTAGGAGAGATGTTAGAAATGAATAACAGGTAAATACATAATACAAACATGACATAACATAACTCAAACAATAATAACATATCAATAACTATATCATAATAGTGATGCCTTGTAAACTTAAGGACATCAATATATATCCATCAATAGAATACAAACTGATAACTAAGATACGATCACTCTAAAGACAAATATCCAAAAGGAAGTTATCTTCGTAGCTCCTCGTCCAATCTCAAGACAAATCACGAACTACACCATCATTCATGTCTGAAGACGACACGGAAAAGAAAAGGGATAAGAAACTTATACAAGAATCTCAGTAGGGCTTCCCGACTATAACACAAGTGTCATCGTCATCGTCCCCAGGAACCTCGGGTTTAATTATGAAAATGGTGAACGTATATATAAGGTTCATTATTAAGTTCTAAATATCATTAGCCGAGGCCCGTATCTTTTAGCATGAATCTTAATGTCATGAATGCAACATATTAGTCATGGATGCATGTCAATATCATATACATAATATCATAAAATCCATAAAACAATGCATATGATATAAAGAACATCAGGATCATCATTCTTACAGGTGACTTAAACTTCTTTATTTTCTTTTCCTTGGGGGCCGCCCTATAATTCTCTCTTTTCTCGAGAGTTCTAGGTTATGAGTTCATACCCCACTAGTTGTCACTAGCATAATCTTATCCCTTTTGATAAGTTAAATTCCCGACTCTTAAGGTATGGGGTAGGGGGCATTAGGATCACCTTTCATAACCTTTAATTCGGGGAGTCCAAAGGATCACTTCCTATTTGGATCACCTCTCATAACCTTTAATTCAGGGAGTCTAGAGGATCATTTCCATGTGTCTTATGTCACCTTTAATCTTGGCATGATATATGAGATGCAAACATGAATAACTTCATCATTTCAACATTACATGCTCATAAACTTCATGAACTTATGCATCTCAATGAATCAAACATAACCATAACATGCCGTAATTTAAATCATATAAACATGCATCATATTTCATTGCATATATCCATAAGCCATATAAATTTCAACACATGAACATAGCCTTCACGAGATATCAATCACATTCATCTCATCAATTTTATCAATATTTACGCTTAAGCCCTAAAGGGGTCAAATCGCAATTTCTCAAAGATTTCGGGTCAAAATATAAATACCTCTTTTTAACACATTCTCACAAACTAGAGATCTTTAACATTAACCAATACTTTCAAAAGACATATAACTACTAGAACCATATAAAACTCATCATAAAATCCTTTTAGGGCTATAGACCAAATTTTAACATACTTTAGGGGTCAAAGTGCAGAATCGCTTGTTTTTAATATTTAACAATAACCAAAATTTCTAAAACTTTATCTAAACTTTATAAATGGTATTTTGGACTCATGGACACATTCAACATCATTAGTAGATCTATATAAAATCATTTGGCTGAAATAACATAGTTGATAGTTTAAACATAACTTTCCAAATTTTACAAAACGGCCCAAACTAACACTTGTAATTACCCTTTTATGCATCTATGGTACTAAAAATAACTTTTACAACAAATATAAGTAATTCCTAAGTGTGTGAATAATATGAACAGCCTTGAACAACCCTTGAACAGAATCAAAAAATTAGTCTCCTTAAAGCTTCAAAAAAACACAATTTTAATCCTTTCTAGTTACTAAACTTTCCTAAAATGCTAAAAAACAATTTTTATGACCATTATTAGTGATCCTTAAGTGTGTGAACAGCTATAAACACTAGTGAACAGTGGTGAACAATGATGAACACTGCTAAACAGAAATCAGAAAATTTATCATTCTAAAAGTTTCATAAAAACACAATTTTGATCCTTTTTAGTTACTAGTTTTTCCTAAGACACTAAAAATAATTTTTACAATAACTATTAATGATTTAAACTCATCTAAACATCCTCAATCAGTAACCATTCTAGTTCTAAAAGATTAGATTAGAATATTAAAACTTTAGCATTTAAAATTACGAGAAAAACCATATTTCTAATCCTTTACGATTTCTAGGACTTTCAAATTTTCTTTGTACAACTTAAAGACAAGGTCATAACTAAAAATAAAATATATCAAGCTTTAAATCAGAATTATATAAGGGCCAAAAATCAATAGATGAGAAGTGTCCATGGTCGAAATTGCCATTTAAGATAAAAGAAGTAAATCTTGAATCTTAGGATTTAGGTGATGACTAGAATCATAAACTTGTCTTGTAACCTTATTATTATCATTATAAGGCCATAACTTGGAAATATAAATATGAAATGTAAGGCTTGAAATATGAATATAAAGATGCAAATTCATTCTTAGATCTTTATGATTTAGGTGATAAATTGAAATGTAATTATGAATATGCAAGTTCATATTATTATCTTCAAGAATTAAGGTGATAACTTGGAATATAAATATGATTATGCAAAGCTTGAAATATAAATATGATGTACAAGAACTTGAAACATAAATATGGATGCTAGTTCATTTTTATATCTTGTTAAGCTTAAAACTCAAAACTTAGTAATTCCTTTGTTAATCTTTTAACATCAAGAATTAAACCTTGAGCTTTAGAGGTCATTTAAATGATGGATTCACAACCACCACCATGATTCCTCATCATCAAGCCATGGTCAATATCAATTCATAAAAACCGAAATATAAAGGAAGAACAAAAGAAAGAACATGAAATAAAATCCCTACCAAGTTGTTTCTTGTTATCAAAAGGTAATGCTTGATCTTTAGAGAAGTTAGAAGAAGAAAATATGTCCTTGATATGTCCTTGAAATTCGGCCAAGATTAGAGTAAATGGAGGGAGGATTTCTCTTGTGTTTTTGTGTTTGATAATTGAAAGGTCATGTGTTTAGGAGTTGATTTATGGTTGAAATGTGTATGCTTGAGGTTGAGAACTTGATTAGAGGTTGGGAATGGAGTTTCTTGGATGTGAATAAGGAAGAAGGAGAAAGCTTGAAGTATTGAGAGAATTAGAGAACTTTGAGCAAACTTTGAGTAAGAAAACTATCAAGTAAGAAAATGCTAAGGCTAGGAATATTTGTGTGTGCATTTTGGCAATGGAAGAACATCTATTTATAGCCATTTTGAAAAGGTTTGGCTATGTGGTATAAGGTTGGAAATGGAAGAGTTTGTTCATCCTTTTAATTAAAGAAAACTTAGAAAAAGAATGCATATGGTGTAGTCATGATGTTGGTCATGCATTATGGATGGAATATACTAAAATATGATGAAATGGAAGCTCCATTCTCACGGTTCTTTGGCTGATTGCAAGGCTAGAATTTTTTTACTAAAAACAATGTAAGAGAAAGGAAAAGAAAGCAAGTGGTATAATGATGTAGCATGTGCATTTTTGTTGGAAGAAAGAATTAAAATATGGTGAGATGAAGAGCATTATGGCCGCTGCATATAGCTTGTTAGATGGCCAGAATTTTTGCTCAAAAACAATGCAAAACAACTCAAAGATCACATGGTATTGCCATGAGGTTGTTTAAGTGCTTAATTCTTTTGAAACAAAATAAAATGGTGGCATCATGGAGGTGTATTAGGCCATGGCATATGGGTCATATAGCCATCAGAATTTTTTGCTCAAAAAGTTGCAAGACAAGTCAAAGAGCACATGCTATTGTTATGATATATTTTAGGGTGCATAGGCTTTAAAAAATTTGAATTGTGGAGGTGGAAAGAAGTCTAAAACCGTGGCCAAGCATGATGTAATGTGATCAGAATTTTTTTGATCAAACAAAGTGCAAGACAACTCAAATAAAGTAAGTGGTAACGCAATGAGTGTTGTGTGTGTTTTATTTGTTAAAGAAAATTAAAATATCAAGGTGATAGAGGAGGAAGAATCCGTGAGTTTGCAAGGCTATCATGGGGGACAAGTTTTATTTTTTTCATTCATGGTAGGACATGTCTTTGAGGTGCATGATGTAGTGCATTATTCCTTGAATAAAATTTTAAAATATAAGCATCATATGAGGCATGGAATGTCACAGCTGATTCAAGGAATTTGGGGGACAAAATTTCATTTATTATTCATGGTAGGACACAAGGATAGCTTATTTAATTAGATGGTAGATTTAGAAATTGGTAATTTTGTTTGAAAGGTAAAACTAGGTGTGTAAGATAACTCAAGACTAGGTAAAAAGATAATCTTTATTTTAACAATAGAGTTAATCTCAATTGGGTTGAAAATCAATTAGTAATTTAAATTTTAATCTCAAGGTAAAGAAAGTAAATGCATTACATTTACCCTAATCTTTAACATTATAGGTTTCATGAGTTCAATTAGCATTGCATTACATCTTAGGTAATTATTTTTAACCTCAAGTAATTATTTTTAACCCAAGGTTAATGAACATAATCAATTCGAGTTCAATTGGAGCTTTAACATTACCTTAATTACGCAAGTAAACTTATTTGGTATAACTAGGGGTAAAAAGGTAATTTCACATAAAAACTCCCTATAAATATTGGACAATCTCAAATCATACTTAAAATAGTCATTTTGAACCTTTGGGTGGAAACCAAATTCAAAGATTATATAATTTCATGAAAAATTACTGTAGGGGTAAAACGGTAATTTTACTTACGGTAAAAATTGAGAATTGAGATTTTTACCCCTAAGGCACCTATAATCCCCATCAAGCATAAAATTAACCCTTCAAAGATAATTTAGATTGGTTATCCTTGATTTCTAGGTAAAAATGACCTCAGGGACATTTTGGTCATTTTACATGTACAGAAAAATCGGGGTTTGCGACTTTCACACAAATCGCTAATCAAGTCTCCTATGATATTTCTCTAATGTCATATTCCTTTATTAAGGATTATTTGACCTCGAATTACGTGTAAAAATTACCTAGGGGCATTTTGATAATTTTCACATAGCAGTAAAAATTGGGGCGTTACATATAACAAGGTTAACGGAATAACTGCCGTTAACTCACAGTCTGTTTCTCTATAGCTCTTGTCAGGATTCAATCGAAATCTAAATCTTTTCTCTATATCTCATAAATCTTCTACCCTAGAGTTCACAAGCTCTAGCATATACATATTCTCTATTATGGAAATCATCACAATGTGTAACAAATCTCTAAATATATACTCTAGCTCTTTAATAAAAATCGCTTTAACAATAATGGTCCCATGAGTTTTTAGAAAAAAATATATATCTCATGCTATAATTTATTGAAATTAACTCTAATAATCAACATAAGGATCGTAGGATTTGAACCCATTCACCGTTTAAAGCTAGGAGTATGTGGGCCCCACTAACTTGACCTGGAGAGCTTGGAATAGCACCAACAACTGCCATGGAGCAACCATAACTCTAGATTAACATTTAAAAATCTCTATAGAGCTCTATTCTAACTCTAAGAAAAATGGAGAAACATCCTCACTTGATAAAAATGAGAAAAACAATCGGTCCAAATCCAAGATTATGAAGAAATAAAGACATAATCTAATAACATGGACTTACCTTGAAGCTTGGAATGATGGATTGGAGTGAATTTGAGAGAAAGAGAGAAAAATGGAGGGGGAAGGGTTTTTGATCGTCGAAATTGGGGGAGGAAAAGAGTGGGGAAGGATTTATACTCTCAGTAAGTGAAACAATGTCATTCTGTACTGTTTCTGGTCTATTGACATCGCTATAGCGGTATATGACCACTATAGCGGTACCCAGACCCCAAAATTTGCCCTGCTGCACAAATTGTGACCGCTATAGCGGTCCTGGACCGCTATAGTGGTACCTCAGACCGCTGCACCACTTGAACATTTTCTGGCGACCGCTATAGCGGTCCTGGACCGCCCAACTTCTGTGTTTTTCAGTCATTCCAGCATCTGGGTTGTTCCAACACTCAGATGTAAATAAGGAAATAAGGAAATACCCCCCATTTGGATTCAAATAAAATATCACAAAAATCAAAACTCCATCAAATCAGAATCCAAATTTTGAGTTTTAGTTCAAATTCAGGAATTTTCGAGATTTTCTAAACTTGTGGGTTAACTAAAAAACATTTGCAGGTTTCATAAAATTCCTTAAAAATCACTCTTCAACTTGTTTTCCCTCAAGGAACAATTACCGGGACTTTTGATCCCAAGAATATGGTTCTATCATATAGCCCTCTAAGGAGGTGTAGGATCCAGACTAAGTAAAATTCAGGACTCGACGGTGGTTCCCAGGGAATCCTTGAGACTATACAGAACTTTATTGCTGACCCATATACCAAGGGTATCACAATTTCATAATATCATCAAATGTATATAGTGTCTTTCATGTACATATAACCATGAAAAGTAAAATTATATAATTATAGTCCAGAATAATGGCTTAGAATACAAAACCATGCTAAACATAATCATTCTGGCCAGGATCCTGCCTGTATTTACACTGGAGCACTCTAGACATAATGACAAAAAGGCTCACCATCAAAGTCTAATGCTGTTAGGAAAAAGATGGCTGAGAAGGGTCCGTAGCAGCTGCTTTATTTGTAAAACAGGAGAAAAGAGAGAGAGGTGAGTTTTGTTGCCAAAACTCAGTGAGCCCTCATCTAAAACCCTTTTTGATGAGACACCAAGGAAATATGCACAACTCATAATAACAATGATAGTAGTAAAGCTTTAAAACATTTCACACTTGTAATTATATAATCAAAATCACAGTTTTCTGTAAATTAATGCAACAATACTCTAATAGAGGAATAGAAATTTCTGATCTATGGTTATGCTTGTCATGCAGGGCATAACAATTTATTTTGATCTGTGGTTCTTATAGAACCAAAATGTGGACACCTAACTAGGTTCCAATATCTGATCTGTGAGATTTCCCCTAAGGCAACTTGGTACTAAGGTTAATGATCATTTTTCTTGTTGTTAACTCACTAGCTATTTCTCCATGACTACTGTCTAACTCAGTTCCAATATCTAATTCTTTTCTCCAAAATCATGTAAAGATGTCTGCACTAGGATTCAAAAGCTTTGTCAAATGAAAACATACTTCTCTAAGATCATGTAATGCTCATGAAATCTCTAATATAATCATATTCAATTCTATTTCTACATAAAATCAATTCAACAATAATGGTCCTATGAGTTTTATTGAAAACAGATTTCATGCTCTCAAACTACAGTTCAAACAAAGTAACTAGTAGTAATCTCAAATCTTTTTGCAATATTCTTTAAGACCAAGTTGTAAATTGTATTTTTCATGAAAATAACTCTAAGAAGATGAGGGTTTAACATTGATGGAATTCCTCATAGTAGAAATGTCACTAGTATTTGTCATAGGAGCAATAGAACACTAAATCAACTCCTAAGATCTCTAAACAACTCAACTTTATCTCTAACATGGAGCGAGAACTCTCTAACCTTGATAGGCATAAAAACCATCCCAAAAACAAGGAGAAATTGAAGGAAAGGAAGCAAAAACACTAAACAACATACTTTAAAGTCTTACAAATGAAAGATTGAAGTTGATTTTAAGAAGGAATAGAAGAAAATGGAGTTTGGAAGTGAATTAGGGGTAAAAGGGTGATGTTTTCGTGTTTGGAAGAGAAAGTATTTATGGTGGTCTAGGCCTCAAAATAGGGTTTTTATAAAACTTTTAGTGCTGCAATGCTCAACTAGAGCGCTACATATTCCCCGGCTGCACCATCTTATTGTTCACATCCACTGCAACACTCATTTAGCGCTGCAGCGCTCTCCACAGAGGTTTTTCTTAACCATTTATGCTATAATTCAAGGGGGACTTACTTTTAACATGAGTGGGTCCCGAGAAACCCTATGGTAGTCCTGGATTTACCTAAGCATATACCTAAGGTATTACAAATTGTATATTGAATTTGAAGAAGTTGTTGCTCGAAATGTAGCTTATAAGTCGAGCACATTTGAGGAAAGAGAATTAGTATGGGAAAAAGTGATGAAGAATATAAAAGCAACGATGATGATATGAGAATGATGCTAAGGATAAAGAGGATGTGTCGAATGTAACATCCTCCCAAGTACAATCTCATTCATAAGTCGGACATCGGACTCGAGTTGTTACTTATAAATTTGTGGACCTTTCTTAAATATCTATAACAAGATTGATCAAATCGTGAAGTAACTAATTCACAATTCTATTAACATATATAACAAAGAAATAAAACATTAATTTAATACAAAGTCGAGTGCAAAAAGAAACTCTTTTATGAGCTCTAATACACATCTATTCTCTACTATATTTATAGACATATACATATAACTAAATACAATAGATATAAGTTTTCACTATTAAACTATTGCAAATCCCATTTAATCTTTCCTATGGCAGCCTCATGGCTCTCTACATCAATCTAGAGATGATATGGGAACACAAACACATAGGGATAAGAATTTTAAAATTCTCAGTAGGGCATTTCCCTCAAATACATAACAATAAATGTCATTGTCATTGTTCCAACCACTTTGGTTTATTTATAAAAAGTATGATCATGTATTACAACATGATAATGGTTCATTTTTAAAGTTCAAAATCAATCTTTCCGAAGTGGGTAGGTTTTAGTAATCAATCACTTAGTGCACATATATCATAAAGCTCAAACACATAGTAAATAATCCTAATCAAACATTTAAATATGACATGATTATACATATGCTAAATGCAATGAAATTATCTCAAAGTGACCTGGTTTTACTTAGGGCCATAGAATATCAATTCAATGCATTTTTCTCTTTTTATTGACATAGGAAAGACTTAATTTATACCCAACGAGTATCTACCGTGGACAACTCCATAATGGATACTTTATACCAAATGATATTTATAGTGGATCACACTATACAAGGGAAATAGAATACTTATCAGGACTGAGCTCATTCCTATACATGATCTGTAATACCCTAAAAATTATCTAAAAAATAATTTGAGCTTTATCAATCATAATTTCAAAAATTTGATAGTTTGAACAATGATGAGGATGATCCAACGGATTTGTAAAAAAAAAAAATGTGAATAGTGTTTTACGGGCCCCGCAGGCCCTCCAGGACAGCCAAAACCCTAGAATTGGGACCTGGAGATGCCCGAAATTGAGAAATTATATGATTATGGTTAGAAATAGGTAGAAATAAAGATTTTATACCCAAAATTATTTTTCGGGCAATGTTTGATTACCCGGGTACACTATTTTACCCGTTCGGTAAAGTTTCGATGTGTAATTTTTAACACTGAAAACTAATTAGATCTCTACAAAAAGAATAGCCTTATCTCTTTAAACTAAATGAATGGCTAAGATTCAATCTTGAATTACAAGATTGAATCATAGCCATCCAATTCACCTTTATAGATTAGGATTTATCTAAACATATTATATAATATCATGTCATAATTACAAGATATATATTGACTCAAAATCTTCTCCAACAAGACAAGCAATCCTCGGCCATGAATCAGCTGAATACAGCCTCCATTTCTTTCCTTCCAAACCTCCATTGATATGTTTCAAGCTTCAAAAATCATAGCCTAAAGTTGCTAAACACTCAAACTTCCTTCGCAAAACTTGTTCTACATCTCAAACCCTACAAATCTAACCGATTGAAATCTCAAATCCTCACCTTAATACCTCACTTCTCCACTACCTAAGGAGGGTTTAGGACTGAAATTGGTGTCTTGAAGTGAAGGGAGATCACTTAGAACATCCTTTGAAGTATCAAGCTCAAAAGCTTTCAAAGTAGGGTTTTATTTGTTCTTTTTTCTTTCAAAATTTGTTTTTAATTTCTCTGATTGGGTTGGCTGGAAATTCTGGATGTATTGATTGATGATAGATAGATATTGATGTGTTTAATTTGGTGGAGTGTTTGGATGATGTTAGAAATCATTTTTGTTAAAAGAGATTTTGAACCATGTTGCTGGAATTTCAGTTTTATGCAGCGTATTTGTTCACGAATTTTCTGGGCTTGTTGTGGACATTTTCATGAGCTAAAAACATTATATGTTGGAGCTAACATCTTGAGCTAGTCCCATGAATTTTCTTGGGTTTTGATTTTGAGTCAAACTGCCTTAGAAAAATCAAGAGGTTGAGTGGTTTCTGGCCACCAAATTTTTCTAATTTTGTTAACATAGTTAGAGAACTATTTTTACTCTGAAATTTTTACAGAACCTTGGTGACACATTGAGGTGTCATTGAGAATTTTTATAACATTTGAATTGATCATTTGGTATGAGAATAAACTATGCTACTTGAATGAAAAATCCACCATTGTGCTGAAAATAACTTGATGCTTTGAATTGATAAAATGATGGCATTTTGTACTAGTATGACATGAGTACCTGAATATGAGTATGAGTAATTGAGCATGTGAACTTATTGATGAGGATAGGTACACATAGATATGAATGATTATTACAGTTGTTTATATACAAAAGAAAAGCATAAGATTATGTTTCTTGGACTGGAGAAAGTAAATCCAGTTTGTTAGGGAAAGTAAACCTAACTACCAAGAAAAGCATAAGATTTATAATCCTTGGGCTAGAGAAAGTAAATCCGGTCTGTCAGGGAAAGTAAACCTGACTACCCTTGAATTGAGTCGGGAAAAGTAAACCTGGCTAGGAATAGGTCTGTGTGAGAATTGGAGAAAGTAAATCCAATGATCATGTATAGGAATGAGCTCAATCTTGAAAAGCAGTCTATTACCCATTATTGCCACATTGGGGACGACAGTACGTAACGCCCAGATGTGATAAGATTAGTCAAGGGCCAAGGCAAGTTTAAGAAGTAAATATTCTAAGAAATCTTTTGTCTTATATGCCGAGTGAAGAAGTTTAGCATTGATATTGAGACCAATATATTTAAGTGGAAAGTTTAGTAGTATATGATGTTGAGTAGTATGATATATGTATATTAAGTGATTGATTATTAAAAGTAACCCACTTCGGAAGTACGATTTGGAACTTTAAAAATAAACCGTTATTATATAATGCATGACCACTTTTTCTTAATAAACCGAAGTGGCTGGGGCAATGACGATGACATTATAATTGTGTTCGGGGGAGTCACCCTACTGAGAATTGTATAATTCTCACCCCTATGTTTCTGTGTTCAGTGTGTCGTCTCGAGGTTGATCACGAGAAAAATCGAGAAACTGCTATGCAATAGAACTTGGAAGTATAATAGGGTAGTAGTTAATACTTTTGTTATGTTGTATTTAGTGGAATGGATATGTATGTAAATAGGTTAGAGGACAAGGTGTGTTAAGGCTCATCAGAGAGCTTTCTTAATGTACTGAACTTTGTATTAAATGAATATTTTGGTTTCATTGCTATATATTTCAGTAGAATTATGACCAAGTTATCTCCCGAATCAATCCAAATGACTATAGATATTTAAGAAAGGTCCGCTAATTTATAAGTAACAACTCTCGAGTATGATGTCATGACTTAAGGATGATGCTATACTTGGGAGGATGTTACATGATCACCGGACTTCATTTTTTTTTCGAATCGTACACAGATCTATTCCTAGCCGATACGTTTACCGACTCGTAATATCTTTGGGGAAGTTCCTTTTTTTCCTTCCCCTCGTATAATATCTCTAGGGAAGTTCCTCTTTTTGCCTTCCCCTCATTCAACATAAGTCTTGTTTCTGTTTTTTCCATATGTCAGAACATGCATGATTGAGATTTATACATTCACTTTTCTCATATAACCGCTTCATGTACTTTTCTCTTTTCTCAAATACATGTATAAGCCGTATGTAGGCATTCATTTACAATGTAATTCTCATTATTTTCTCATAAATCAATCTTTAAAGTCCATAGCATGTATTCATTCACATTATAGTTGAATTAAAAGTCATTATATTACCAAATCAATACTTGGATTCCATTCCAACATGTTGGTAAAATTTATGGTTAAGTAGCAAGATTTATTTTGCATACCAAACAACAAATTCAAAGGCTATAAAAATTCTCAATGACACCTGAATGTGTCCATAAAGTCCTATAAAAATTTCAAGGTAAGAATCAATTTTTAATTATGTTAACAAAATTCTACAAATTTGGTGGTTAGAGGCCACCAAATCTCAGCTCAAGGCCATAATTTCATAATTTTTAACCCTAGCAAACAAACCCAAAAATTCAAAATAAAAATCTTGGTAAAATCTTAAGATGTCTGTAATATCCTGTAAAAATTTCAAAAGAAAATTTAATCATTTACTATGATAACAAAATTAGACAAATTTGTAGCTTTAGTTCCAAAAATCTAGGCACCATAGGTACAATCTCGGTTCTTGATTTTTTTAAAATAGTATAATTCCAAATAAGAGCTCAAGAAAATTCGTGGAACTAGCTTAGCTTCAATATATAATTTTTCTAGTTCATAAAAATGCCTACAATTGTGCCAGAAAATTCATGAACAATCACTGCTAGAAGCAACACCGAAAATCTAGCAAGCATGGTGCAACACCTCTTCAGCAAAAATGATTTTTCCACAATACGAAACTACTCCACCTATGCAAACACATCAATATCGAGGTGTAACCTCACATTAGAACTAGAAAAGATCAATTTAAAATAACCAAAAATTGAAAGAAAACAAATATATCAAACAAGACATAAAACCCTACTCTTTAGAGCTTTAGAGATCTTGGGATCCAAGAATGATTTCCTTCACTTCAAAGCCTTCAAATCCACAACAAAACCATCCTTACGCAGAAGATTATGAACTCTCAAAGTATAAAAGGGTGATGGATTCAAATTCTAATCAGTTTGTTTGATAGATGTTGAGGAGTGGAACAAGTTTTGTGAAGAAAGTTTTATGGTTCTTGCAAGTCTAGGTAAGGATTTAGAAGTTTGAAGCAAGTTGTTTGATGTTCTTTGTGAAGCAAGAATTGTGCCTGTTCTTCTTTCCTCTTGGCCAAAATAAGGGTGGCTTAATATAGATGTTTGGCTTTATATTTATCTTGTAAGGAAAGCTTGGTTATTATAATATAAAAAGATAATTCTTAAAGAAAGAAAGTAAGATGGATGGCTAGGATTTAATCTTGGAATTTAAGATTAAATCTTAGCCTTACACGTGTTGAATGAATATACATTATCTATGTATCATGATTAAACTATCTTTCAGTGTTAAAAATCGCACATCAAAATTTTATCGAACGGATAAAACACCGTATCCAGGCAATCAAACATTTCCCAAAAATTAATTCTAGGCCTAAAATTCTCATTCCTTACCATTTCTAACCTTGATTATCTCTTTTCTCAGTCTTGGGCATTTCCTGGTCCTGGATTTGGGGTTTCGGTTGTCCCAACGGGCCCATAGGGCCCACAAGATCATTATTCACCCTGGCTTAAAATTTATTTTAACACGTCCATTGTGTCATCCTCATCATTGGTAATATTGTCAAAATTTTGAAATTATGACTAATAAAGCTCAAATTAATTTTTAAATAATTTTTAGGGTATTACACCGAAATGGTAGCAAGCAATATCTAAACAATGAGCCAATTTTCATGTGTGTATTAGATCTTGAAGCTATGAATACCCTTGAGTTTCCACAATTTCAAAACATGGGTATGTACTGCTAATTCTAGAACTAATTTAGAATTTGTTACCTAAGGTGTGAAAAAAATGTTATAGATTTAGTATTTTTTCCATTTGTTTTTTGTATTATTCTTATTTTTTTATCATTTAATATTAGTGCTTGCTTGGTATGGGCTCCTGTTACAATGCTAAATTCTTTATTGAAATGAAGTTTAACAATAGGTAGGTTGTAATTATGTAATTAAGGCAGTTAAGAAATATAACATAGATAAAGGAGCAGATTATAAGGTTGAAGAGTTAGAACTGAAGACATTTTACTGTAAATTTGCACAACATGGGTAGGACTATCTTTGGCTTCTAAGGGCTAATTTCAGGAAGAATAAAGATTATTGGGAAATTAGGAAGTACAATGGACCGCCAATTTGCACGAGGTCAAGGTAATCACAAGACCACTCAAAGTTGGATTTTGACATGATTACACAATAAATAAAGCCATTGGTAAATTTTGATCCATCTATTAAAATAAAGTCTATCATTGTAGAGGTCCATTCTCGATTAAGGTATATGATAACATACTAAAAAACATGGGTAGTGAAGCACAAGGTAATTGAAAAAGTTTTTGATGGTTAGGAAAGCTCATTTAAAGATCTCCCATAATCGTGTATGACAATGTGTGCTGCTAATCAAGGAGCAATTGTCCAGTTAGATTCTGTAGAGGTGAGCTGTGGGGATCAGCTAGTGCCAAACACTCATATTTTGCAAGTTATTTTGGACTTTTGGTCCTTGCATTAAAGCATTTAGATACTGCAAACCACTTATTCAGGTAGATTAAACACATTTGTATGGGAATTATAGAGGATCTCTACTGGTTGTAATTGCACAAGATGGCAATCGAAACATATTGCCAATCGCTTTTGGTGTTTTCGAGGGTGAGACTGTAACAAAATGTGCAGACGTATAGTGACTGGAGATGGAGTTAGACTAGTTTCTAATCGTCAGGACTCCATTAAAGTTGCAGTAGCCCGAAGCATTGGTCAATGGGAACCTCCAAAGGCATTCCATAAGTATTGTGTCAGGCATATCTTTACCAATTTCTTATGGAGATTCAAGGCACCTAGCTTGTATAGAATTGTTGTGAGCATCGGTAATTTACATTTTTGTTTATTCTTGTTTTAGAAGTAATTTTCAATTATTTTAATTACTCATATTGTCTTTTGTGTAACACCCTTCACACCATAAAGCTATGCTTAAGCCATAACCTTATAGTGAGTAGTTGTTACTTGTAAACTCTACTTAATCTTAGAGGAGTGTACATATATTATTACATATGAGCCTGCTTTCCATGACAAACATAGAGCGCCTCTTCTCTATGACGCTAAGTTTGAACATAAATAATATGTCAAAAATACATAATTGAAGTAATCGATTACCCTGGTTCACTCAGGAACCCTCTAGTCTAGGTAGGGCACTACTCGAAATTCATCAAAAGCACATAAAGAGAACTGATTGATTCTCTATCATCGACTCATCAAAACGTCTGGACCATAGTGCCAATACCAGCTAAGAATCTTCGCCAAATAAATTACCATCACCGCAATCTATATAAAAATATGATAACAGTAGGAATGAGAATCAAGGATTTCCAGTAGGAAAAACACTAGTCTACTACACAGTAATATCTGACATAGTCTTAAAATGATTAAAGCATCTTAGATGTCTTATGAAATGATTGCTTCTGCTTGTTCTCTCTCTGATCTAACGCATTATTCTAAGTATGATTCATCCTCAATTGCAGAAGGACACTCCATTAATAGACTGTCATTCTTTGATAGAGGGATTATGCATATTGGAGAGATCATATGAAGCTGTTCATAAAATACACAAGTCTTGACTTGTGGGAAATAATACAAGAAGGAGATTATATTCCAGTGGAGGAAGTTTCTGGAACTTATAATGTACTTTCAACATTGAAGAGAAGTCCCCAAGAGTAGGTGGGCAGATTAATACAAAGCCGAAGTTCAGTTGAACTCCAAAGTTAAGTACCTACTCACGTGTGCACTAAGCAAGGCTGAATATAACAAAATTATTGCTTATGACATGACGAAGGAAATATGGCATAGATTACACATGTTGCATGAAGGCATTGATCAAGTTAAAGAAACTAAGATCAACATGCTGGTTCATCAATACAAAATGTTTAAAATGATAGATCAAGAGAGTATTGTCGAAATGACCACAAAGTTTATGCACATCATAAACCAACAGAAAGGTCTTAGCAAAAGGTATTCTAACTCATAAATAGTTAGCAAAATATTGAGAAGTCTTTCTACTAAATGGTTGCCTAAGATGACAGCCATTACTAAAGTTAAAGACCTTCAAACTCTTGGCCTGGATGTATTCATTAGGTCACTCAAAACCCATGAGGTTATGCTTTTCAAAATGCATGGCGTGGCGAATCCATGAAGAAGAGCAAGTCTATGGCCTTGAAGTTATCTCATTAAAAGCAGAATAAAGCTAAGGTAATGAAAGTTGTTGAAACCTTTGATGAAGGGGAAGAGTCCGATGATGAGGTAGAAGAAGAAGATGGAGATGAAATTTCCATGCTGGTAAGGAAGATGTCCAAAGCCTGGAGAGGCAAGATAAAGAGAAAAAAAGACATCAGCCTTGAGAAAGATAGAAAAGGCAACGGAAAACTGGAAAGCATTACTTGTTATAACTATGGAGAAACGAGATACTTCAAACCAAAATGTCCTAAGCTCAAAGGTCCACAAAAGAAGTTCGGCTCTAAGAAGAAAGGCATGCTGGTCACATGGAGCGACTTAGAAAATGAGAAGGAAGGATAAGAAAGCTAGGAAGAGATGGACGTTGCCAACCTATGCTTCATGGCAAGATATACGACAGAAAGTGAACCTGAGGTAAACATCTCTGACTTTGATCTTTCCTATGATAATCTTTTAGCTTTATATGAAGAGTTGCTTGAAAATTCTCAAACACTTTCCTCTCACTATCTCAACCTGAAGAAGAAACATCAAAAGGTTGTTTTACAACCTGAGATGCTAATTCAAAAGCTGAGAATCTAAGGCTTGAAAAAGACAAATTAAAAGGAGAAAATAAAATCTCAAGTATCAAGATCAATGCCTTAGAAACTGAGGTCTCTGAGAAAAATAAGAAAACTCCAAAAATCATTTTTGAATTAGAAAGTACTTCAAAGCTTCTCAAATTTGACCTTGAACAAATGCTTGGAGATCAGAGACCTTATTTTCAGAAAATTGGGTTGGGATACGAAGAGGAAATGGACGAGAAAGAAGAGGCAACTCAGCCAAAGAAAGTGAAGAACAAAGTATCTTGTACTTTCTATCAAAGAAAGGATACCCACCTAACAAGTGCTTCATGAGACACATGGTACATGCACAGTGGCTACTCTAAACACATGTCCGGATCGAAAAGGTGGTTTAGAAACCTAAAGTTGAGGAACTCTGGATCACAGGCATAGGAAATGTTGGTAAGGATGATTCTCATTAAATTTCTGATGTGCTATTTGTTAATGATCTGGCTCACAATCTGTTAAGTATTAGCTAGTTTTGTGACCTAGGTTTTAATGTTTTACTTAATGCTCATGCATGCAAGATAGTAAATCCCACCTCGAGACAAGTCATCTTATTTGGCAAGAGGCATGATAACACATATGTGTTATTCTTGGATGATCTCTTAGATCAAGATGTAAAGTGTCTCGCATCTTTCACGGATGATAAGTGGCTGTGGGATAAGAAGTTTGGACATGCTCATATGAAGCTTATTTCTGAGCTTTCTCATAAAGTGCTTGTTAAAGGCCTTCTAAAAATCAGATTTGATAAGGACTTAACTTGTGATTTCTGTGAGAAAAGTAAGCAAACCAAGGCTCCTTTCCACAACAAGAATGTAGGTTCAACCACTAAACCACTTGAGCTTTTACATATGGATCTTTTTAGACCAACCAAGACTGCTAGTCTTACTGGAAGAGATATTGTCTTGTCATTGTGGATGATTACTCAAGATTTACATGGATTATCTTCTTAGCTTCAAAGGATGAGGTGGCAAAAAGATTCAAAAGTTTATACAAAATGTATTTGCATTGAAAAGGATTCTCAAATTATCTCTATCAGATCTGATCATGGAGGAGAATTTGAAAATCATGTTTTCGAAGAGTTTTGTGAAAAACATAACATCTTTCATGAGTTTTCTGCACCCAGAACTCCTCTGGGGCTGTTGAAAGGAAAAACAGAAGCTTGCAAGAGATGGCTAGAACTATGCTTTTAGAAAGTGGATTATCAAAAGGTTTTTGGGCAGAAGCTATCAACACCTCTTGCTATATTCAAAACAGAATTTTTCTAAGGCCAATCCTCATGAAAACACCTTATGAGCTATGGAAGGATAGAAAACCCAATATATCATATTTTCATATCTTTGGTTTATCCTATTTTATACTTAACACTAATAAGGGACATTTGTGCCACTTATTTTACTTCTAAACATTAACTTTTTACATGAGTTTTAATGTGTTGTTGATACAATTAATAAGGATTTTGATTTATTCCTCATTGTGTAATTTTGATAGAATTGATGACTTTTGCATTGATTATGAGATAATTTGTAATTACATCCTATTGCGTTTAACTTGTCTATTTGAGTATGGTCTTAAGTACAGAAGCTTTGGATCAAATATAATTGTCAAGAACAAGGGATCAAATTAAGATAAATAAGATGTTTTGGAAAGCTTAAGAAATCCTCTACAACTTTCATGTTACGCTCAAAACCCAGTTCTAAGAGTATCTTGGTGAAAATTGAGTTGCAAGATTAAAGGTTGCTGATGTTCTAATGCTGTCGAACTTGACCTCTAGTTAGTATTTTCACAATATCTAGAGCTATAGATGTCTGATTGAGGTAATTTTAGTGGCGTTGAAAAGCTTGTTCAAAGGGCTACAATCACTATTTCTAGTTCCAAGGATAGATTCGGATGTTTAATGTGCCAAAATGATCAAATACGTGAATACATCAATTCTGTCCAGCGCTAAGCTCGTGAGATGATGGGATTGTAGCCCACTTATCTATTTTGGGCACACTTTGGCCCATTATTAGATAGCAGTATTTAAGGGATTGTTATAGACTTTTATCTAGCTTTTTACTCAGTTTTAAGTCGCCACTTTCAGTTGCTATTATTCTCTCTCTACATCTCTTTCTTCTCCTTCTCTATTCTTCTCTCTCTAAGGGTTCCATTGGTGTAGGTGCTTTGTCTTAGAGATTATGGCAAGGATTATTGCTATTATTTTTAGGTTCTTTTATCTTCATTGTTGTAATCCTCTAGAGATGGAGGAGTAGATTTCTTTACTAGTGAAGGAATTTTTGGATAGATTGGGATAACATTTGAGACCCTTTGTTTATATTGAATGCATTGGTTTTCTTAATATTCTATAGTTTCTATTCCTTTAATTATTATGGTGATTACTATAATCTTTATTGGAATAACTAAATTGGTAATTGTTATTTAGGGAAACCCTTTGGGCATAAATTGATAGATCTATTGGTTTATGTTTGAGGGAGAACATTAAAATTAACTTTCCGATTAACGGTTAGGCTATAGCAATTGGTTCATTAAGTCAATGTGATTTCTAAATAAATTGGCAATCGTCGTTTATTAGTTATTTGTATTGGTCAAATTCTATAGATCAATTGATCACTAGTAGAATTTCCAGTAATTTTTTACTAATAACCATCAATGTGTTTAATATTTGGTCAATGATAATTGATTTTCAATCCTAGGAATACCTTGCACTAGTGCTTTCTTCACTGTTGCTATTATCATTGTTATTAACTTCTAATTTTAATTGCTTTAATTTTTACTCTTCCAAATCCCTAATTTTCCAACTAAGTGTTGAAACCTCCTTGAGAGATGACCTAGGTTGTGCCATTTATTACATTTTTAGTGCAATTTAGCACTTTATAAATTCTAATTTGTTGTAAGTTGCGACAGCTAGCATCAAATTTTGGTGCCATTGCCGGGGAGGCATTAAAACTTAGTTGTTTATTTTTTTTTATTTTTTTCTCCAGTTTTTATTTTATTATTTACTTATTTATTTACTATTTTTATTTTCTACAATTTATTTTATTTTGCAAAAAAAAAGTAAAAAAAAAATTTATTCTCTTGTATGAGGCATTCTTTGTCTATGGAAAATTTAATACCTCTTGATTCTGAAATTGAGAAAACTTTGAGAAAAATTAGACAGACAAAGCATCAACAAGCGGAACCATCTGAGCATTCTGATCCTCTGTTCAGTGGTACAGGTAATATAAGTGACATGGGAGATACAAATAGGACACTTAGTGTCACGACCCAATTTGTGGCCCATGACCGACACGTGAGGAGTCCTATCCCCACGTAAACCTTGTGACTTGTGTTGTTCCTATTTTCATGTTGACTTAGGAAAAGTTTGTAAAATAGTTTCCTTTATTTATTTTATTATTTATTTATTTTTCATACAAATTACTTGCTTTCAAAATCATGGCTAATAATATAATATTGCAAAATGTGCACAAAGTCCTTTACATACAAAATGTCCCGGGAAATAAAGTATACGGTCTAAAATAACATTCTAACATATAGGTCTATGCAAAAAATAACCATGCTCTACTATCCAGAATCTTGCCTGCATCACATTGGAGCATGTCTAGAATAAAATACCAGACATCTCACCTAACAAGCTCGGCAACTGAGCTCTAATGCTGCTGATATGAAAATGGCTGTGAAGTACCCTCAGTAGCTACAATATCTGTAAAATATGAGAAACAACAGAGGAGTGAGTTTTGCAACCAAAACTTTGTGAGTGAGTTCCCACCTAGAACCCCTTCATGGGATGCCACGATAAGACACACAATACTGAAATAATAGTGCAAATGATGAAATATTAGGAGATTTCATATTTAAGCTTATATTATCAAGTGTTGACTTTCTTTGGACCGACCTAATAGTACTCTAATAGAGAAACAGTAATCTCTGCTCTAGTTACACATAATATTCGTGACGTAACAAAACTCTGAATATAAATCTCTAGTCACATCTGGGCGTTATGTATCGCTGTCCCCAATATGACAATAAATCTCTGTAATCTCTAGCCTGGGCTACTCGGTGCCAAGGTCTGTAACGCCCCAATTTTTACTGTAATTTTTACTGTCATTAGAAATTACTCAATTACTGAATTACCGTAGGTAATTATTACATAAGATTTGAGGGCGAACAATCCTCAATAAAGGAATATAACATTAGAAGAGAGGTTAGGAACGATTCATGCGAGAGTCGCAAATCCCGAATTTCTGTACGTATAAAATGACCAAAATGTCCCTGAAGTTATTTTACTCAGAAAATGAGGATTGTGGGCCCCACATATTCTCAAGGGGATGTTTTGAGAATAATAAGGGATTGTTTGTGTTATGTGTGCTAATAGAGCAGAAGAATCTAAATTTTGAGTTCCGACGCACGAAGACCAAAACGCCTCAAGGTCGCTTAACTCCGATGTGCGTGCCGACTGAGCCCGAACCTCACTAAAATGTTTTAAAATGTGTTTTTAAGCCATGATTAACCATTGGTTAAGCTCGGGTGGCCTTGGGCAGCTTTAAGTGAAAGTACGATTTTGCCCTCTGCTGAGGCGCTTTATGACTTTCGGGATTTTCGATTCATATACCCAAACCTAAGCAATATTAGGCTCAAATTAAAGCTTATTAAATTCTAAATATTAATCTAGATTCAAAATTATGTATTTAGATTGATTAGAACCCAAAATTGCTCAAAAACACCCAAATTGCTTACTAATTCACTTAAGCCCTTAACCGTAAATTCTCTAAATTACATGAATACCTTGCCTACACCTAAATAATGCATGGAACACACAAATTTCACTTCTTTGGGCTGTAATGCACGAAATTATTGATGCCATTATGCAGCTGAATTATTTCCAAAAGTTGCACTAAAACAAAATGCCAAAATGTCACCATAAGAGACATAATTCCTTAATTTCATACAACTTTGTCTAAAATGATTTTTCCTCCATTATTACTCCTGAAAAATTCTGACAACTACCTCCTCATTTTGGCCAATTAGAAGCCTCAAAATCTTCTATAAATAGGCTTGCTTGAGTGGTCTTGGAATGCTTGGTTCATAACTAGTTTTTAGGAGCACCAAAAACTTTCTTTCTTCCTCCTCTTTGGCTGAATTCTTTCTTCAATTTTTCAAAGAGATTTTGTGTCATTTCACTTCAAGAAATCAAGTTCTCTTCCTCTTCTTCAACTCAGATTAGGTAGGGAGTAGTTTCTAAATTTATTTCTATGCTTTGAGGAGTTGTGTTTTTAGCTCAAAATGATGAAATTATGAACTTGCCTTAGCTTTTCATTTTGGTTTTCCTCTTCAATTTTTCTTTAACCAATTCAACCATATGGCCTAGGTGGAACTAAGATGATGGCTTGATGATGAGGACCTTGAGGGTGGGTTGTAAATCCATCACAAGTTAGGCCTCTAAAGCTTGAAAATTCCACTTGATGCAAAACCTTAAAGAATAATGCTTTATGATGCTAAAACAAAGATTTTTAGTTTAGAACTTGAAAGATGTATTTTTTTCCTTTTATGTTTTATTTCTTGTTAAGATATGTATTGGGTTGAATTTATAATTCTTTTAAAGTCTTGAAGGAGCTCTAGTAAAGAAACAAAATGAATTTGCATCCATGATTAAGTTTATGCTTTGCATAACCATGTTTACCTTCTATGTCATCACTAAATTTTCAAGAATGAATAAATGAACTTGCATTTCTCATGTTTAAATTCCAAGCTTGTATTTCATGTTTATGTTTCAAGTCATCACTTAATCTTTCAAGATAATTAAGAGGTTGCATCTCATATTTAATTTATGCTCTCACTATATTTTATAATGGCTAAAAGAATCAACGCATGACATGTTTATTTTATGCCATCACCTAAAGATCCTAGAGCTTAAAGACTTGCCCATGTATCACAAGCAAAGAAATATGATTATTGGAGTTAAAGAATTTATTCTTTAAAAAGTCTTGAGATTGGAGCTTAAAAAGATGTAATAATAATTCTCTTCTCCCTCTATCGGGTCTGTGCGGACTACACGCTCCGGTTTCTTAATATTCTCTTCTCCTCTCTTTTTGGTCTGTCTGCGGACTACACTTGCTCGGTTTCTTAATATTCTCTTCTCCCTCTATCGTCCTGTCTGTGCGGATTACCGCCGCTCAGTTTCTTGTATCATGTTTATATTTCAAGTTCTTGCATCATGTTTAATTTTCAAGTCATCACCTTAAATCTTAAAGATAAAGAAATGGAATTGCATATCATGTTTATAATTCCAAGCTATCACCTTATAAAGATAAGATTAAAATAAGGTTGCATAGCATGTTTATAATTCTAAGATGTCACCTAAATCTCTAAAGCTCAAGACTTACTCCTTTTATCTTAAGTGAGAATTTTAATTGTGAAGATCCTCCCAAATTTGACAAAAGAACTAGTTTCTAAATGAGTTTTAAGGCTTTGCAAGGATTTTACCGGGAACTAGTATTTTATATGCACTTAAAATATGATTCTATGTAATTGCATGAGGTTCATGATTCGCCACTGATCCGAGTTTAGTATCAATGTGTGATAATGATTTGATATGATTGAAGTTGTGATAATTATGGTTTATTGTTAAGAGAATGATTCATAATTGGTTTAGTAACTAATTAGTTCTATAATTGATAATTCTATGTAAGGATTGGATGCTTATTAAGTACTTGATATCATTGAATGATTTCCTGACTTGCATGTTATAGTTGCTTTGTTGCAAATAATAAGAATGCTTATACATGAAATGTTCTTATGTAAAATTCACCTTTGTTGCTAGAAGAAAGTGTATCATTGTAAAAGTGTAATTTGGAAAGGTTCTGGCTAAGGAAAGACTTGGTATTTAAGCGTGTCCATTGTGACCCACCTCTCTTTCCGGGAATCTCCCATATGCATGATTACAGCTTGATATATATTATTCTAGCTTAAGACTATAAATGAGAAAATGTTATGATGTTTATGAATTGTATTATGATATAACATGCAAAGATTTAATGGTGACTTAAACTTATAAGAAAATGATCCTTTGGAACCATCAGACTATAGGTGGTGAAAAGGTGATTTTAGTCCCCTAACCCGTTCTCTCAAAAGGGTAGAGTCGAGACTTTAGCTTATCAAAAGGGATAAGTATATGCTAGTGACGACTAGTAAAGTATGAGCTCATAACCTAAATTACTCCCAAAAGGGTGGAGTATAGGGTGGCCCAAGGAAAATAATGATGATGATAAGATTTTAAGTCACCTAAGGCACTAAAGAAATGAAATATGTGCACTGTGTCCATGTGTAGCTAATATTATATGACGTTCTTTTATGCATGTTATTTTGATAATGATGATGAGGAATATGATGTAATGATAAAGGAAAAGTTCATTGTAAATATGACATGTTAAGAATAAGATGCATTATAAGACGATGATTAAAAATTGACGAACCTCGGTTAAGTATTTGTCCTAACTTAAAATGAATCTTTGCATGCTCACTATTTTAGAATAATCCCGAGGTTCCCGGGACTTTGATGATGACATCAGTAGAAGGAGGTACCTTATCGAGAATTCTTTAGCAAGATTCTCACTCCCTTTTCTTTATTTCCGCCATTGTCTCCAGATTCAAATGGCGACATTCGTCTCCTGCTCGCTGATACCCCTACTTGGGAATTCCACTATGATCCGGTGCATCGCCGTATCATTTTGAAGGAGGTGCGCTTCGTGTTTTTATTTACATAGGTCGCCCATTTGCACATCCTGTCCCTAGTTATCGATTTTCTCCTACTTCTCCCTATGGCGATGAAATGGTTTTCAACATGCACGCCCACTTGATGAAAGGATGTTACGCTCTTATCCCGCTTCATCTCGCTGTCCATGGATTTCAGTATGTTCCCGAGACGAGATATTCTCGAAACCGATCCTTCGTGAGGACACTCCTACTCATGTATATTCTCGAGAGCTCGCTCCTACTCCCACACGTGTAAGAGAGGGTAGTGAGGAAACAGCTTGTTCAGCCGAGGTTAGCGAGAAGGCCGTCCATGCGACCCTGCACTGGTGCATCTCGTGTGTCCCCTCTCCCGAGGAGCTCATCAAGGATCGGATTTATTCCCCATTTTCGTGACAGTGGCCATAGAAGGTTCTTAGTAGACTTATGTGTGATCATGCACCCTAGTTTTAGGATAACCTTCCGGCTTATGGAGTTATCTAGTTTAGGGGCATGAATTTCCTTAAGTATATTTTCTTTTATGGGTTTGCATAAGATAATGATGTATGAACATAACCCACCCTTTGAGTGAGGTTATTGTATGTAAATATATGCTATAATGTGCTTATGGATGTTATATGATGGAGCCTAAGTGATATGATGTGATATATTCTTAAACGCCTTATTATACTCCGCTTACTCGCTCACGCTGTACTCGCTCACGCTTTCAATTATGTGTTTAAAAAAAAAAGGCTCGTAATTTCACTAAGTATTTTCAAATTATGAAGAAAGAACCAAAGCAAGGAGTAAAGTCTAGTCATTAATCAGATTCAACCTAGGTGTATCCTGGTTAATTACTAGGTGTTACATTTTGCATCGTGAGCGATTCGATTCTCATGGAGCCTCGAGGATTGGACTAGCTATGCTTCTAAAGCATAATACGTTAGTGACGCCATGTGTAGATGTTTATCATTAGGATGAGCTTGGGAGTAGAAATACATGACTATCAGTATGTTGAAAGTGCCATGGTAACTTGCTCACTTTGCATGGAATATTGGGCCTGATCACCTCAAGGTTCTTTGTTTTGTGTGTATAGGGACCAATGGCACGTCGACAACGGACTAGGAGCGCAAAGACAAAATAATCACGACAACGAGACAGTAGAAGCACTCACGCGACGTAGCAAGGACCATGAGAATGATGATGGAACGAATGGATCAGGATCGCCAAGCCAATATGAATCAGCGACATGAGATTCCCCGAACATGCCTGCTTCTGGGAGTTTCGTAAGGCAAACCCACCGGTTTTCAAGGGGACACCAATCCAAATATTGCAGATGAATGGATTCGGAATATTGAGAAGGTCTTTGTTTGTAGTCCCATGCTCTGAGGAGCAAAAAGGTCACCTTCGCTACTCATATGCTTGAGGGTGATGCCGCTGTGGACAGTGTTCAAGACTCCTGGAGACGACCGATGTGGACATTGATTGCGAACTATTCAAGGTCCATTTTTACGAAAAGTACTTTCCAGAGTCAGTTAGAAATGCCAAGGACATTGAATTCATGCAACTTGTCCAGGGAATATGAATGTGGCCCAAGACATCGCTGCATTTGAAGAACTCATTAAGTTCTCAAGAATGTACCAAGGAAATCCTGATGAAATCGAAATGCATTAAATACGCAGTCGTGGTTGAAGGCGAACTTAATGTGGCAGCTTGCACATTTGGAGATTAGGATTTCTCTACCCTAGTTAACAATTGTCGGATTATTGAAGAAGGTCGAGAAAACTAAACACCCCAAAGTCGGATAATATTACCAAAAGTTGACACCTCAAGGTCAAGCTAGCTCAAGAGGCGTAATCGACTTCCATTTCCCCTCAATCAAGACCACAAGGGACACAAAGAAATTTTCAACAAGGAAGGCCAAACAACAACAATCGCGATAATAACAACCGCTACAACAATAACCCCAAAGAATAATCACAACAACAACAATAACAACAATAAAGGGAAAGCACCACAAAGAGGTCCAAAGAAGACCTCCACGGCCTGGCGCCATCCATGGAATGTCCCTGCGCGGCAAGAATCATGGGAGCATGCCATGTCGAGCCGGAACAAACGTGTGCTATCGGTGTGGAAAACCAGGTCATTACTCCCGAGAATGCATTGAAAGGAACCCGCCAACCCCCAATCCCAAGCCACAATACCAGGAAGGGTATTTACTATTAATGCTGAAGAAACAACGAAGTCACGAAATCTCGTGGAAGGTAAGGGTAATATGCATGGTAAAGACTTAATTGTACTATATGATTCTCGCGCTTCTCATTCTTTTATCTCCCATTCATGTGTTAAAAGCCTTAATTTACCTATGACTGAGCTTCCTTTTGACCTTATTGTTTCTACCCATCGGAAAACCCGTTAGGACTTGTAAATGTTGTTTAGATTGTAGTTTTATTATAGATAATAGATCCTTTGTTTTAGATCTTATTTGCTTACCCATGCGAGGTTTAGATGTGATTCTTGGCATGGATTGGCTTGAGGCCAACCGTGTACTGTTAAACCGCATGAGAAAACCATCACTTTTCTTCCTATTCCTATTGAACCTAAGAAACCCATAAGTCTTTACATAACTGCTGTGGAAATGGACTGTGGTAAGGGTGAGAGTAAAGGTTACATTTTCTTAGCCGCTAGTGATGTAGACTTTGAGCAAAGTATCGATGAGATACCAATAGTAAGAAATTATCCCGAAGTATTTCCAGATGAGATACCAGAGTTTCCCCCCAAGAGAGAGATAGAATTTTCCATAGAGTTGCTTCCGGGTGCGGGACCTATATCCATAGCCCCATACAGGATGTCCCCATTAGAATTGACCGAGTTAAAAACTCAATTGGAAGATTTATTGGAGAAAAAGTTTGTTAGGCCTAGTGCATCACCTTGGGGAGCCCTGTGTTGTTTGTAAAGAAAAGGATGGGAGTATGAGGATGTGTGTAGATTATAGGCGCTGAATAAAGTAACGGTGAAAAACAAGTATCCTCTGCTTAGGATCGATGATTTGATGGACCAACCGAAAGGTGCGGTAGTGTTTTCTAAGATAGATTTGAGGTCGCTACCATCAAATTAGAGTGAGAGATGAAGACATACCTAAAACGGGCCTTTCGCACTGACACGGCCATTTTGAGTTTGCGAGAATGTCCTTTGGGTTAACTAATGCTCCAGCTATTTTTATGGATTACATGAATAGGATCTTTCAACCCTATTTAGACTCAGTTTGTAGTTGTCTTTATAGATGACATTCTCATATATTCTAAGACCCATGAAGAGCATGAATGCCAGCTAACCATAGTACTAGAGATCTTGAAGGAAAAGAAACTATATGCCAAGATTTCCAAGTGTGAGTTTTGGTTGGATAAGGTGCAATTTTAGGCATGTAGTATCTAAGAAAGGAATTGTCAGAGATCCTAGTAAGGTAGAAGCGGTAGTAAACTGGGAAAGACCAACCACTGAATCAAGTAAGGAGCTTTTTGGGTTTAGCGGTTATTACCGGCGATTTATCAAGGATTTTCCCAGATTTCCTACCTTGACCAAGCTGACTAGGAAGAACACCCCTTTTTCATGGACCGGAGTGTGAAAAGAGCTTTCAAGAGTTAAAACACAAGCTAACCTCGACTGCTTTAGTGTTACCCGACCCCAATGTGCCTTTCGAGGTGTATTGTGATGCTTCAAAAAGGGGTTTAGGTTGTGTATTGATGCAGATAGGCAAGTGGTGGCCTATGCATCAAGACAACTCAAGCCACATGAGGCAAACTACCCTACCCATGACCTTGAGTTAGCTCCCGTCGTGTTTGCTCTAAAGATTTGGAGACACCATTTATATGGAGTTAAGTTTGAGGTGTTTTCCGATCACAAGAGTTTGAAATATCTCTTTGATCAAAAAGAGCTAAACATGAGGCAAAGGCGATGGATGGAGTTCTTGGAAGATTATGATTTTGGATTGAACTACCATCCTGGTAAAGCTAATGTAGTAGCTGCTGCTTTGAGTAGAAGTCCTTACAAGTGTCCCGCTTGATGGTGAAGGAGGTTGAATTGATTGAGCAATTTAGGGACTTAAACCTAGGAATGACTTTGACCACTAAGGGCATCAGAGCTTGTCATCTTAGAGTGACAAGTGAGTTCAAAGAAAGGATTGTTCAAGCTCAAGGGGACGATGCCGAAGTTTCAAGAGACTTTAGAGGCGATGAAGGCGGGGAAAGTTGATAGGTTTTACCCAAGGAATGGACGATTTGTGGAGGTTTAAAGGTCGAATATGTGTACCGCTAGTGGTGGCCTCCAAAGGATATTTTGGAGGAAGCCCATAAGAGCCATTTTACCTTTTCATCCTGGTGCCACCAAGATGTATCAAGATTTGAAGAAGATGTTCGGTGGCCTGGAATGAAGAAAGATGTGTGCACATGGGTAAGTAAGTGCTTGGCGTGTCAAAAGGTGAAGATTGAACACCAAACACCTCTGGAATGCTGCAACCTCCGCCGATCCCCGAGTGGAAGTGGGATAGTATCTCCATGGATTTTGTGACTGATTACCAAGGACCCAAATGAATCATGATACCATATGGGTAATTGTGGATCGATTGACAAAGTCAGCCCACTTTTACCTATTAAGGTGACTTATTCCTTGGATAGGTTAGCACAATTATATATTCCGGAGATAGTGAGGTTACATGGGGTGCCGGCGACGGTAATCTCGGACCGAGATCCGCAATTTACGTCGCGATTTTGGGAGCCTTTCAAAAGGCATTTGGTTCAAAGTCATGTCTAAGCACGACCTATCACCCCCAAACAGACGGTCAATCTGAAAGAACTATCCAAACCTTGGAGGATATGTTTAAGGGCATGTGTTTTAGATCAAAGGAAGTTGGGATAAGTACCGCCACTTATTGAATTTGCATATAACAACGCTTATCATGCAAGTATCGGTATGGCACCGTATGAGGCCCTCTATGGACGGAAATGTCAATCTCCCTTATGTTGGTATGAACCCGGAGAGCAAAGTTTACTTGGACCTGATATTGTGAGAAACAACGGAACAAATCAAAAAGATTAGGATAAGATTCTTATCGCTCAAAGTCGATGTAAAAACTATGCGGACAAGCGGCGAAAACCGCTAGATTTTCAAGAAGGGGACCACGTGTTCCTAAGGATCACCCCACCACAGGCATAGGCCGAGCAATAAAAGTAAAGAAATTGAGCCCCCATTTCTTGGTCCGCTTGAAATCCTTACCAAAGTAGGACTCGTAGCTCACCGTATAGCCCTACCCCCGAGTCTATCCAACCTTCATGATGTTTTCCATGTCTCTCAGTTAAGAAAGTATCAATCTGACCCGAGTCATGTACTAGAGCCAGAACATGTACAATTAAGAGATAACCTGACATTTAACTTACTACCCACGAGAATCGTCGACCGAGGGGTTAAGCAAGCATGAACAAGGTCGTACCCTGGTCAAAGTAGCATGGGGACAGGGTGAAACCGAAGAACTTACATGGAGCTGGAATCAAACATGAAAGCACAATACCCGAAGTTGTTTTGCAACGAATTTCCGGGGCGAAATTTTTTAAGGAGGGGAGTAATGTAACGCCTAATTTTACTGTAATTTTTATCATCATTAGAAATTACTCAATTACCGAATTACCGTGAGGTAATTATTACATAAGATTAGAGCCCGAACAATCCTCAATAAAGCAATATAACATTAGAAGAGAGGTTAGGAACGATTCATGCGAGAGTCGCAAATCCCGAATTTCTGTACGTATAAAATGACCAAAATGTCCCTCAAGTTATTTTACTCAGAAAATGAGGATTGTGGGCCCACATATTCTCAAGGGATGTTTTGAGAATAATAAGGGATTGTTTGTGTTATGTGTGTTAATAGAGCGTAAGAATCTCAATTTTGAGTTCCGACGCACGAAAAAGACCAAACGCTTCAAGGTCGCTTTTAACTCCGATGTGCGTGCCGACCGAGCCCGAACCTCACTAAAATGTTTTAAAATGTGTTTTTAAGCCATGATTAACCATTGGTTAAGCTCGGGTGGCCTTGGGCAGCTTATAAGTGAAAGTAGGATTTTGCCCTGCTTTTGGGCGCTTTGCGAATTTCGGGATTTTCGATTCATATACCGAAACCTAAGCAATATTAGGCTCAAATTAAAGCTTATTAAATTCTAAATATTAATCTAGATTCAAAATTATGTATTTAGATTGATTAGAACCCAAAATTGCTCAAAAACACCCAAATTGCTTACTAATTCACTTAAGCCCTTAACCGTAAATTCTCTAAATTACATGAATACCTTGCCTACACCTAAATAATGCATGGAACACACAAATTTCACTTCTTTGGGCTGTAATGCACGAAATTATTGATGCCATTATGCAGCTGAATTATTTCCAAAAGTTGCACTAAAACAAAATGCCAAAATGTCACCATAAGAGACATAATTCCTTAATTTCATACAACTTTGTCTAAAATGATTTTTCCTCCATTATTACTCCTGAAAAATTCTGACAACTACCTCCTCATTTTGGCCAATTAGAAGCCTCAAAATCTTCTATAAATAGGCTTGCTTGAGTGGTCTTGGAATGCTTGGTTCATAACTAGTTTTTAGGAGCCCCAATACGTTTCTTTCTTCCTCCTCTTTGGCTGAATTCTTTCTTCAATTTTTCAAAGAGATTTTGTGTCATTTCACTTCAAGAAATCAAGTTCTCTTCCTCTTCTTCAACTCAGATTAGGTAGGGAGTAGTTTCTAAATTTATTTCTATGCTTTGAGGAGTTGTGTTTTTAGCTCAAAATGATGAAATTATGAACTTGCCTTAGCTTTTCATTTTGGTTTTCCTCTTCAATTTTTCTTTAACCAATTCAACCATATGGCCTAGGTGGAACTAAGATGATGGCTTGATGATGAGGACCTTGAGGGTGGGTTGTAAATCCATCACAAGTTAGGCCTCTAAAGCTTGAAAATTCCACTTGATGCAAAACCTTAAAGAATAATGCTTTATGATGCTAAAACAAAGATTTTTAGTTTAGAACTTGAAAGATGTATTTTTTTTCCTTTTATGTTTTATTTCTTGTTAAGATATGTATTGGGTTGAATTTATAATTCTTTTAAAGTCTTGAAGGAGCTCTAGTAAAGAAACAAAATGAATTTGCATCCATGATTAAGTTTATGCTTTGCATAACCATGTTTACCTTCTATGTCATCACTAAATTTTCAAGAATGAATAAATGAACTTGCATTTCTCATGTTTAAATTCCAAGCTTGTATTTCATGTTTATGTTTCAAGTCATCACTTAATCTTTCAAGATAATTAAGAGGTTGCATCTCATATTTAATTTATGCTCTCACTATATTTTATAATGGCTAAAAGAATCAACGCATGACATGTTTATTTTATGCCATCACCTAAAGATCCTAGAGCTTAAAGACTTGCCCATGTATCACAAGCAAAGAAATATGATTATTGGAGTTAAAGAATTTATTCTTTAAAAAGTCTTGAGATTGGAGCTTAAAAGATGTAATAATAATTCTCTTCTCCCTCTACTGGTCCTGTGCGGACTACCGCCGCTCAGTTTCTTAATATTCTCTTCTCCTCTATCGTCCTGTGCGGACTACCGCTCCGGTTTCTTAATATTCTCTTCTCCCTCTATCGTCCTGCAAGTGATTACCGCTCCAGCTTTCTTGTATCATGTTTATATTTCAAGTTCTTGCATCATGTTTAATTTTCAAGTCATCACCTTAAATCTTAAAGATAAAGAAATGGAATTGCATATCATGTTTATAATTCCAAGCTATCACCTTATAAAGATAAGATTAAAATAAGGTTGCATAGCATGTTTATAATTCTAAGATGTCACCTAAATCTCTAAAGCTCAAGACTTACTCCTTTTTATCTTAAGTGAGAATTTTAATTGTGAAGATCCTCCCAAATTTGACAAAAGAACTAGTTTCTAAATGAGTTTTAAGGCTTTGCAAGGATTTTACTGGGAACTAGTATTTTATATGCACTTAAAATATGATTCTATGTAATTGCATGAGGTTCATGATTCGCCACTGATCTGAAGTTTAGTATCAATGTGTGATAATGATTTGATATGATTGAAGTTGTGATAATTATGGTTTATTGTTAAGAGAATGATTCATAATTGGTTTAGTAACTAATTAGTTCTATAATTGATAATTCTATGTAAGGATTGGATGCTTATTAAGTACTTGATATCATTGAATGATTTCCTGACTTGCATGTTATAGTTGTCGTTGCAAATAATAAGAATGCTTATACATGAAATGTTCTTATGTAAAATTCACCTTTGTTGCTAGAAGAAAGTGTATCATTGTAAAAGTGTAATTTGGAAAGGTTCGCTAAGGAAAGACTTGGTATTTAATGCGTGTCCATTGTGACCCACCCCTCTTTCCTGGGAATCTCCCATATGCATGATTACAGTTGATATATATTATTCTAGCTTAAGACTATAAATGAGAAAATGTTATGATGTTTATGAATTGTATTATGATATAACATGCAAAGATTTAATGGTGACTTAAACTTATAAGAAAATGATCCTTTGGAACCATCAGACTATAGGTGGTGAAAAGGTGATTTTAGCGCCTTACCCCGTTCTCTCAAAAGGGTAGAGTCGAGACTTTAGCTTATCAAAAGGGATAAGTATATGCTAGTGACGACTAGTAAAGTATGAGCTCATAACCTAAATTACTCCCAAAAGGGTGGAGTATAGGGTGGCCCAAGGAAAATAATGATGATGATAAGATTTTAAGTCACCTAAGGCACTAAAGAAATGAAATATGTGCACTGTGGTCCATGTGTAGCTAATATTATATGACGTTCTTTTATGCATGTTATTTTGATAATGATGATGAGGAATATGATGTAATGATAAAGGAAAAGTTCATTGTAAATATGACATGTTAAGAATAAGATGCATTATAAGACGATGATTAAAAATTGACGAACCTGGGTTAAGTATTTGTCCGAACTTAAAATGAATCTTTGCATGCTCACTATTTTAGAATAATCCCGAGGTTCCGGGGGACATTGATGATGCCACTGTAGAAGGAGGTACCTTCATCGAGAATTCTTTAGCAAGATTCTCACTCCCTTTCTTTATTTCCGTCATTGTCTCCAGATTCAAATGGCGACATTCGCCCTGCTCGTTGATACCCCTACTTGGGAATTTCCACTATGATCCCATCGCTTCGTATCATTTTGAAGGAAGGTGCGATTCGTGTTTTTATTTACATAGGTCGCCCATTTGCACATCCCGTCCCTAGTTATCGATTTTCTCCTACTTCTCCCTATGGCGATGAAATGGTTTTCGAACATGCACGCCCACTTGATGAAAGGATGTTACGTTCTTATCCCGCTTCATCTCGCTGTCCATGGATTTCCGTGAGTATGTTCCGAGACGAGATATTCTCAAACCGATCCTTGTGAGGACACTCCTACTCATGTATATTCTCGAGAGCTCGCTCCTACTCCCACACGTGTAAGAGAGGGTAGTGAGGAAACAAATGTTCAAATTGAGGTTAGCGAGAAGGCCGCCCATGCGACCCCACTGGTGCATCTCGTGTGTCCTCCCTCGAGGAGCTCATCGATGGATCGGATTTATTCCCCATTTTCAGGACAAAGGCCATAGAAGGTTCTTAGTAGACTTATGTGTGATCATGCACCCTAGTTTTAGGATAACCTTCCTGCTTATGGAGTTATCTAGTTTAGGGCATGAATTTCCTTAAGTATATTTTCTTTTATGGGTTTGCATAAGATAATGATGTATGAACATAACCCACCCTTTGAGTGAGGTTATTGTATGTAAATATATGCTATAATGTGCTTATGGATGTTATATGATGGAGCCTAAGTGATATGATGTGATATATTCTTAAACGTCTTATTATACTCCGCTACTGCTCACGTTGTACTCGGCTCACGTTTTCAATTATGTGTTTAAAAAAAAAAAGGCTCGTAATTTCACTAAGTATTTTCAAATTATGAAGAAAGAACCAAAGCAAGGAGTAAAGTCTAGTCATTAATCAGATTCAACCTAGGTGTATCTGGTTAATTACTAGGGTGTTACAAGGTCAATGAATTAACTGCCATTAACACACAGCCTATTTTTCTACAGTTACTGCTAGCTCTACAAAACCTCATTCTTTTCTCTATTATTCATAGAGTCTTCTATCTTAGGATTCAAATCTCTGTTTATACAACAATACATAGTGCCAGAGTCATATAGTTATAATATCAACTTTATATATCAAATTCATCAAGTAATTGTGCAAAATCTCAATCTCAAAAATAAATATCCTATGCTTTTTAGGAAAACATGTCTTCTTGTTAAAACTAATAATTTAGAACACCATATTTCATAGAAATCTTAGTGGTTTGTAAAACAAACTCTATAATCATATATAACCCGTGTCTTAGGTGAAAATAAGCATAATAACCAATATAGAAGTTACAGATATGAACCCACTCACTTGGAGTGACAGAAGCTAAGGGTTCAATGCTGATAGGGTTTCTTGGAGTAGAAATGGCACCGGTATCTATCATAGAAGTAATAGAACCTTAGATTAGCTTCTAGAATCACTAAAAACCTCAAATTCATCTCTAACATGGAGGAAAAGCTCCTTTCCCTCATAGACATGGAAACCACCCCCCAAAACGAAAAGAAAGGAAAGAAAAAAAGAGCAAAACTAAGAAAACTACATACCTTAAGGCCTTAGGAATGAAGAATTTGAAACTAGGATTGAAATAAATGGAAGAAAATGGAGTTTAGAGGGTGGAATGAGGTTAGGAGGTGATGTTTTTGTGCTTAGGAAGGAGAGAAGGGGTGAAATATGTTTGAGAGAGTTCTAGAACCCGAAACAGGGTGTTTTATAAATCTATTCACCGCCTAGGCGGTCTCCTCTCTAACTTGCTGCACTACCTTACTCTCTGATGACTGCCTGGGTGGTCTCCCAGAAGGTTAGGTGCTGGTATGTATTGGACTGGGCTGACCGGGCTATCTCTATTCTCACTTATTTACATTTATTAATTTTAAGTTAATGTCTATATTAACTTTAAAACATAAATGTAAATAAGAAAATACCCCCTATTTGGATTTAAATAAAATATCAAAAAAATTAAAATCCCAACACTTCAAAATCCAAACTTCGGATTTTAGTTCAAATTCAGAAATTCTTGTGATTTTATAAACTTGTAGGCCGAAAATGAAGTGTTTGAGAGTTTCATAAAATTCATTAAAAATCACTCTTCAACTCATTTTCCTCTAGGGAACAATTACCGAGACTTTTGATCCCAAGAAAGTGGCTCTATCATAGAGTCCTCCAAGGACTTATATGGTCCTGACTTAGTGAAATCCAGGACCTGGAATAACAGATAAGGGTAACTAGCATTCTTTCCCATTCAAAGGAACTTTCTAGCCTTTTTGTTTAAAAACCAGGGTATTACATACTCCCCCCTTTAAAAGATTTGGTCCCCAAATCTGGAAACATACCTGAGGGAGGGAAAAGATATGGGTACTTCATTCTCATAGCCCCTTTAGCTTCTCATGTGGCCTCCTCATCGGAATGGTTTCTCCAGATTACTTTCACTGAAGGCACTTCCTTTGAACGGAGTTTCTTGATCTGTCTGTCTACTATAGCAATTGGTTTTTCCTCATAGGATAAACTTTCATCAATCTGTACTGTCTGTGGGGTGAGTATGTGAGACTGGTCTGGAATATATTTTCTGAGCATGCTAACATGAAAAACAGGATGGATGGTTGACAAGCTGAGAGGTAATGCTAATCTGTAGGCTACTATTCCCACTCTCTCTAAGATCTCAAATGGTTCGATATAACGAGGGCTTAGCTTCCCTTGCTTACTGAATCTCAATACTCGGATATTTTCAGGAATACGTGATCACCTACAGCAAACTCTAGCTCCTGACGACGATTATCAGCATAAGCTTTTTGCTTAGATTGAGCAGCTACTAGCCTTTCTCTGATCAATCGAACCTTTTCTAAGGTTTCTTGGACTAAGTTTGGCCCCAACGTTTTAGCTTCTCCAAGCTCAAACCATCCAATGTGAGATCGGCAGCGTCTGCCATACAAGGCTTCAAAAGGTGCCATTTGAATGCTTGCCTGGTAACTGTTGTTGTAAGCAAACTCTATTAGTGGTAAGTGGTCACACCAACTCCCACCAAAGTCTAACACACAGGCTCTAAGCATATCTTCCAAGATTTGAATTGTTTTCCCAGACTGACCATCTGCTTGTGGAATGAACATGATGGTCAAATCCACTCGAGTCCCGAGAGCCTCTTGAAATGCTCTCCAAAATCTTGAAGTGAACTGAGCTCCTTTGTCTGATATGATAGACACGGGTACTCCATGGAGTCTAACTATCTCATCTATGCACAACCGGGCATACTAGGCCGCATTGAAACTTGTCTTCACTGGTAGGAAATGGGTTGATTTGGTTAACCTGTCAATGATCACCCATATTGAATCATAGCCATTTTAGTGGTTCGAGGTAACCTAACTACAAAGTCCATGGTTATCCTCTTCCACTTCCATTCTGGAATCTCTATTTGCTGAAGTAACCCTGCAGGTCTTTGGTGTTTAGCTTTAACTTGCTGACATACCAAGCATCGAGCCACGAAATCACTTATATCCCTTTTCATATCTTCCCACCAATATAGTTGTCTAAGGTCGTGATACATTTTGGCTAACCCTGGGTGTACTGAGTATGACATGCTATGTGATTCTTCCATCTCCCTTTTCCTCAGCTCATTCACATCAGGTGCACATAATCTATCTCCAAGCATAATACGCTTTCTGAATCCACGGTGAACTCATAAACTTCTCCTCTATATACATCTTCCAGGGTCTTTTTTCTGCTTTGCCTTGATCTATTTTACTAGGGTTGATTGAGCCCTAATGTGAGCTAGAAAGGCTCCTAACGTATTTAATCCAAACTGGACTCCCTCTGCTTCTAATTTATGAATATCTTATATTAAAGGCTGCCTTACAAGTACAATGTGAGCTAAACTGCCTATGGACTTCATGCTCAGAGCATCGGCTACTACATTAGCTTTACCTGGATGATAAGAAATTGTACAATCACAGTCTTTCAATAGTTCCATCCACCTACGTTGTTTGAGATTCAGATCTTTCTGTTGGAAGATATATTTTAAGCTTTTATGATCTGTAAAAATCTCACAAGTTGCCCCATACAAGTAATGTCTCCAGATTTTCAAAGCAAAGACTACCGCCGCTATTTCTAAATCATGGGTAGGGTAGTTTTGTTCATGCTTCTTGAGTTGCCTCGAAGCATAGGCAACAACCTGGTCATGCTACATAAGGACACAACCAAGTCCTACCCTAGAAGCATCACAGTACACAGTAAAATTATTCGTACCTACAGGTAGTCCTAATACAGGGGTAGTAGTCAGATAGGTCTTTAGCTTTTGGAAGCTCTCTTCATAGTCATTTGACCATTGAAACTTGATATTCTTCTAGGTCAATCTGGTCAATGGTGTTGCAATCTTGGAAAAATCCTTGACAAATCACCTATAATATCTTGCCATTCCCAAGAAGCTCGGAATCTCTGATATTGTAGAAGGTCTTGGCCACTGTTGGACTGCCTCAACCTTCTTTGGATCTACCTTAATATCATCTTTGGACACTACATGTCCAAGGACTACCACTTGCTCTAACTAAAATTTGCACTTAGAGAACTTAGCATATAATTGATGTTCCCTCAGTGTTTGCAACACAATCCTAAGGTGATGCTCATGCTCCTTTGTGCTCTTAGAATATACTAAAATATCATCAATAAAGACAATGATGAAATGATCTAGGAATGGTTTGAAAACTCTATTAATCAAATCCATAAAAGCAGCGGGGGCATTAGTTAGGCCAAAGAACATCACTAAAAACTCGTAGTGTCTGTAGCATGTCCTGAAAGCTGTCTTAGGTACAATTTCTCCTTTGATCCTTAACTGATGGTAACCTGATCACAGGTCAATCTTGGAAAAACAATTAGCTCCCCACAACTAATCAAATAAATCATCTGTACATGGCAAAGGATATTTATTCTTCACTGTTACCTTATTTAGTTGTCGGTAATCTATACACATCCTCATAGATCCGTCTTTTTTCTTTAAAAACAAAACCGGAGTACCCCAAGGCGAAGTACTCAGTCAGATAAATACCTTATCCAATAGCTCTTGTAATTGTTTCTTCAACTCCTGTAACTCTGTTGGGGCCATATGGTATGGGGGTATTGAAATAGGCCTAGTTCCTGGCTCCAGCTTTATTCCAAACTCAATTTCCCTTTCGGGTGGCAAGCCTGGTAAATCTTTTGGGAACATGTCAGGGAACTCACAGACTACCAGGACTAATTCTATCATTGGCACTAGTGTTTCTATGTCTCTGATTGAAGCTAAGAAACCATGGTTCCCTCTATCCATAAGCCTTAAAGCACTCATGAATGAAATCAAATCAGTTGGGACAAAATAACTAACACCCTTAAACTCTTGATATTCGTCTACAGAAGCACCAAACTTGACAGACTTGGTATAACAATCTGCCAAACATGGTATGGAAATAACCAATCCATGCCCAGAACAACATCAAAGTTCGTCATATTCAACACATGCAAATCAATGTAAGTCTTTATATCACTAACCCTGATTTCACACTTTCGTGATACTAATCGACTAAGAGGTCCCCACCGTATCCCTACTAAGAAAGGCTTCTCTACACTAGAAACCGGCCTCTCAAATCATGTAGTAAAGAATGAAGATACATATGAATAAGTAGATCTGGAATCAACCAAAGTGAAAGCATCAAAAGTAAAGACTCTGATAATACCTGCCACTACATCTTTAGAAGCTGTTGTATCCTATCGTGTCAAGGCATACAATCGGGGCTATCCCCTGCTACTCTGGCCTCTACCAGCTAAACCTTTGCCACTGGAGCCTCTACCTCGAAGGCCTTTGCCCCCAGTACCACTACCAACTAGGTTAAAAGAACCACCCTTGGTCGCTAACTGGAGGGATTAGGCTGAAGCAGTTGAGTTCATTGACCTTTGACTAGATGTCCCCTATCGAAATGGGCATTTCATCCTCTTGTGGCCCTGTTGGCCACAGCTATAACTCATAAATGTGCTGATCAGGCATTGCCCTATCACAAGTCTGACAAATAGGAGAACTCTAAACAGATGCCTGGCCGTACATCGATCGCCTCATCTATCGTGACTCGAAAATCGCAGTTATACCGAGTAGGATCTGAAAGGCAACCCTATTCAGCTAGGCCTACTGCTGACTTTGTCGGACAGGTCCTCTACTAGTACTGGCGCCCCCCAAAAATGCACCATGAGTCTTAGCCCTTTTCCTAGACTCAGAAGCAGCTCTCTTCTCTGCTAATCTGGCCTCCAACCCAATGGCGGTGTCTATCCCCTGAGCAGAATCCATAGTACTAACATGCGACAATAAGCTGAGAAACATATATTTAAGCAGTCCTTGAACGAACTGCCTAACCTTCTTAGTTTCTGTCTGCAACATGCTTGAAGCCACCTGAGCCAGGTACATAAACCTCTCATTATACTTTGCTACTATCATTCATGGGGTTATATGAAACCTCAGGAACTCCTCTATTGTAACGCCCTAATTTTTACTGCTGTGTAAAAATTACCAAAATGTCTCTAGGTAATTTTTGCACGTAATTCGAGGCTAAATAATCCTCAATAAAAGAATGTAAAATTAGAGAAACGTTATGAGAAATTTGAATAGCGATTCATGCTTAAGTCGTAAACCCCAATTTTTCTGTACATGTAAAATGACCAAAATGCCCCTAAGGTCATTTTTACCTAGAAAGTCAAAGATAACTAATCTAGATTATCTTTGAGGGGTTAGTTTAATGCTTGATGGGGATTATATGTGCCTTAGAGGTAAAAATCTCAATTTTCAATTTTTACCGTACATAAAATTACTATTTTACCCCTGCAGTAATTCTATATGAAATTATATAATCTTTGAATTCGGTTTTCACCCAAAAGTTCAAAATGACTATTTCAAGAATTATTTGAGAACGTCCAGTGTTTATAGGAAAGTTTTATGTGAAATTACCTTTTTACCCCTAATTATGCTAAATGAGTTTATTTATGTAATTAAGGCAATATTAAGCTCTAATTGAACTCAAATTGATTTCATTCATTAACCTTGAGTTAAAAATTAATTACCCAAGATTAAAAATAATTACTTGAGGTAATTAGAGCCTAAGATTACCAAAGATAAAATTAAATTACCTTTCCTTAATTACAAAAGCTCATAAAATTAGTGATGTGGAGATGAAAGTTAAGATTACGGTTTAGATAAAATCTAATACATTTACATTTTCTTATCCTAAGTTTAAGACTTATGTTACAAATTGATTTTAACTCATATGAGATTAACTTCATTTACTGGTGTATGATTATTCTTTTCACCTTGTATTAAATTGTCCTAAACACTTAACCTTTTACCATTTTCACAAATCTATCAATTCCTAACCTCTTACCTAAGTAATTACACATCTAATACATGTTTTACCAATTGCAAATGATGAGAAATCTGATCATAAAAGGATCAGAAACCAGCACCCATGATCAGCCCAATTCATTATATTTTAATTGTTTTTCCAACATGAAATCATATCCAACCTTATCACCATTTCTTTAGCTTTCTTTTTCATTATTTTAGGTCATGTTTAATCAAAAGAAAACCCACCCATTTCAGCCATGATGTGATCAGCAACAATGTCTCCCATTAGCATCATATTTTAGTGTTTCCATCTATTATGCATGAACCAAATTATTACAAGAATAAAAGCATTCTTTTTCTATGCTTTCTTTAATTGAAAAATGAAATAAAACCTCCATTTTCCAGCCACAAATGCAGTGGCCATACAGCCTTCCTTAGCCTATAAATACATGCTCTTCCATTGCCAAAATGCACACATAAACAATCTTAGCCTTAGTATTTTCTTACTTGATAGTTTTCTTACTCAAAGTTTGCTCAAAGTTCTCTCATTCTCTCAATACTTCAAGCTTTCTTCTTCTTCCTCATTCACATCCAAGAGACTCCATTGCCAACCTCTAACCAAGCTCTAAACCTCAAGCATACATATTCCAATCACAAATCAACTCCTAAACACATAACCTTTCCATTATCAAACACAAGAACATAACAAAAATTCTTCCACCATTCCATAATCACTTGACCAAAACTATCATCATCATCTAGAGGGATTTTTCTTCTCTTTGCTTCTTAAGATATCAAGCTTTAACTTTTGAGAACAAGAAACAACTTGGTAGGGATTTTATTTCATGTTCTTTCTTTTGTTCTTTCTTTATATTTTTGATTTTTATGACATGATATTGACCATGGCTTGATGATGAGGAATCATGGTGGTGGTTGTGAATCCATCATTTAAATGACCTCTAAAGCCTAGGGTTTAATTCTTGATGTTAAAAGATTAATAAAGGAATTGCTAAGTCTTGAGTTTTAAGCTTAATAAGATATAAAAATGAACTTGCATCCGTATTTATGTTATAAGTTCTTGCACATCATATTTATATTTCAAGCTTTGCATAATCATATTTATATTTCAAGTTATCACTTTAATTCTTAAAGATTATAATATGAACTTGCATATTCATATTTACATTTCAAGTTATCACCTAAATCATAAAAACCTAAGAATGAATTTGCATCTTCATATTTATATTTCCAAGTTATCACCTTATAATGATAATAATAAGGTTACAAGACAAGTTTATGATTCTAGTCATCATTTAAATCCTAAAGTTCAAGACTTACTTCTTTTATCTTAAATGGTAATTTTGATCATGGACACTTTGTAACATCCTCCCAAGTACAACATGATTTTTAAGTCATAACATCATGCTCGAGAAGTTGTTACTTATAAATTAACGGACCTTTTTTAAATATCGATAGCAAGTTCGATTGAATCGTGAAGTAACTAAATCGTAGTTCTATTAACATATATGACTAAGAATTAAACATTTATTGATTATAAGGTTGAGTACAAAAGGAAGCTCTTTTATGAGCTTTAATACACATCCAGTCTCTATTATAAATACAGACATAAACATATGACTAACTATAGTCTGTACAAACTTCAGCTGTAAACTACTGCAAATCTGATTTCCTTTCATAAAGTAGGCTCCTTGTTCTCGGGATCAACCTGGAGACGACACGAGAACACAAACACATAGGGGTGAGAATTCTAAAATTCTCAGTAGGGTATCTCCCCATTTACACAATCATAACTCATCATCATCGCCCCAGCCACTTTGGTTTATTAAGAAAGTGTGAGCATGCAATATATATATCAAATGTTTATTTTAAAGTTATAAAATCTCCTTTCTGAAGTGGATTTCTTTTATTATTCAATCACTTAAAACATGTATTTCATAACATTCAAGATCATAGGAATTCCTTCAAGACCAATAATTTAACAAAATATATGTATACAAATGGCAATTGCAATGATTTTTTCATGCCCTTGACATAATAAAGATGACTTTTTCGTGCCCTAATAGGGACCTTGCTGTGCCTTTTACATAATAAAGGGGACTTTTCCGTGCCCTAATGGGGACCTTTTTGTGCCCTTTACATAATAAAGAGGACTTTTCCATGCCTTAGTGGAGTCCTTTCCATGCCTTTTACATAATAAAGGGGCTAAAAGGGGACTTTTTCGTGCCCTAATGGGAACTTCTCCGTGCCCTTTACATAATAAAGGGGACTTTGCCTTGCCCTTTTTAGATTAAAGGAGATTTATTTTTTCACTTAGCACATACATCATCCTCAAGCTCACACATACATGCATCACATTTCTATGTGCATGAACATAATTCTCTGATCTCATAATACTTCAAACCTATATATATATCATTCATTTATTCCTCATAACATGATCTTGAAAATCCATGGCATGCATTCATACACATCAAACATGAACCAATTTTCATTAGGTCACTAATTCAAGGCATTATCACAATTTCAGCACATTGGTAGATTTTTCACTCAAGTAACACAATTTTAGAGGTCATAAACTACACACTCTCAGCCAATAGCCAGAAGTCTCAATTTTTATACTTTATCAAATGAACCCAGAACTTTGTACCAAAAATTAGAGCTAGACCTCAGTATGTCCTCGACATCTTGTGAAAATTTCAGCTAATAATTTGATCATTTGCTTGGGTAATAAAATTAGACAAATTCGGTACTACAAATAGGATTGGCTGGACAGCACCCCTGACCTGTTAGATTTTCCATTTTTTAAAAATAGTAAAAGTGATAAAGAAGACCCAAGAAAATTATTGGAAACTCTTCCATATGTTAGCTTTATCATATAAAAATTTTAGCTCATGATGATGTCTCCAAATCAGTGAGAAAAATCAAAACATTTGACTTGCTTGCTAAATTCAGGATTTTCAGCAGCATCATTTATAACATGGTTTTGCAAAAAGGGTTTCCTAACTTCATCAAAACTCTCTATCAAAATTAATACATCAATATCTATGTGAAATCAATCAATATAACTGAATAGTTCTAGCCAATTCAATCAGAAACCATCAGATCAAAATTGGAAAGAAAAGAAAACAAATAAAACCCTACTTGAATCTCCATACCTCCTTGCCTAGAACAATCTTCCCTAAGTGTTTTTCTTCATTTAAAATTCTTCCAAACAGCCCTTAAACCTCCCTTTGGCATTGATGTTTGATGGCTCAAAGTGGGAAAATAGTGATGGATTAAAATTCCAATCGGTTAGTTTGGTAGATTATAAAGAGTAGAACAAGTTTTGTGAAGGGAGTTTGTGGTTTTATCAAGTCTAGGCTAGGAAAATGGAGGTTTGAATTCATGTTTCAACCTCTTTGAAGAAGAAATAAATGGTGGCTGTGTTGTTCCTTTCATGGCCGAGAATTGAAGCTTGGTTTGTTGTTATCTTATGTATAAAGAATGAATATTATAATGTGTAATTAAGTAATCTTTGACCAAAGTAAGAAAAATGGATGGCCAAGATTAAATCTTGTAATTCAAGATTGAATCTTAGCCATTCATTTGATATAAAGGGATAAGGTTCTTTTTTTTTTTGTAAAGATTAAAATAGCTTTCGGTGTTAGAAACCACACACCAAAATTTCACCGAACGGGTGAAACAGTGTACCCGGGTAATCAAACATTGCTCAAAAAATAATTTCGAGTATAAAATCTTTATTTCTACCTATTTCTAACTATAATCTTATAATTTCTAAATTTCAGACATCTCCGAGACCCAATTCTAGGGTTTTGGTTGTCCCGATAGACCGATGGGGCCTGCAAGTTACTATTCACTTTTTTTTTTTTTACAAATCCCTTGGACTGTCCTTATCATTGCTAAAACTGTCAGATTTTTGAAATTACAACTAGTAAAGCACAAATTAATTTTTAAATAATTTTTAAAGTGTTACATACTTCTCATCTATTTATTTTTAGCCCTTATATAATTCTAATTTAAATCTTGATATATTTTATTTTTAGGTATGATCATATCTTTAAAGTTGTACAGAGAAATTTTGAAAGACCTAGAAATTGCAAAAAATTAAGAATAAGGTTTTTCTCATGATTTTAAATGCTAAAGTTTTAGTATTCTGATATAATCTTTTAGAACTGGAATGGTTACTGATTTAGGATTTTTAGATGAGTTTAAATCACTAATATTTATTGTAAAAATTCTTTTTAGTGTTTTAGGAAAAACTAGTAACTAAAAAGGATCAAAATTGTGTTTTTATGAAGCTTTTAGAATGCTAATTTTTCTGATTACTATTTGGCCCTGTTCATTACTGTTCACCATTGTTCGTTGCTGTTCACACACTTAAGAATCACTAATAATTGTTATAAAAATTGTTTTTAGCATTTTGTGAATGTCTAGTAACTAGGAAGGATCAAAGTTGTGATTTTGTGGAGTTTTGAGAGATTGATTTTCTTATTCTGTTCAAGAGTTCTTCAAGGCTGTTCATGTTGTTCACATACTTAAAATCTACTAATATTTGTTGTAAAAATTATTTTTGGTACCATAGATGCATAAAAGGGTAATTACAAGTGTTAGTTTGAGTCATTTTGTAAAATACGAAAAGTTGTGTTTTGAACTATCAACTCTGTTATTTCAGCCAAATGATTTTATGTAGAGATACTAATGATGTTGAATGTGTCCATGAGTCCAAAATATCATTTATGAAGTTTAGATAAAGTTTTAGAAATTTCGGTTGTTGTTAAATATTAAAGACAAGCGATTTTGTACTTTGACCTCTAAAGTATGTTAAAATTTGGTCTATAGCCCTAAAAAGGTTTTGTAACATTCTAATTTTTAATCCAATACTCTAGAACATATTTAGGTTAATCATTAGTCGGTTACGTCATAGTTTCCTTTTTACTTTAAAATACTTAGCGGAAATACTGGTAAATTTTTTTTTGAATTATAAAAGTAAAGTGAAAGCCCCGCGACACGATGAGCAATAAAGCATGAAAGGAAATAAAGCAAGCATCTCATAACATCATAACATAAAGCAAGTAAAGGCACATCACAATAAAACTGAACTGCATATTTATATGATATGATATGCCCACTTATGAAGAGTAGGACTTAGTTTAGTACAACTGAAATAGAAATACATGGAAAACGAAAGTACAACAAAAGGCATAAAAAGAAACTCTCCTAACTCTAGTGCGCCTACAAATAGATAGCCTAAAGACAAAAGGAGGCTATCCTGGCCTAGTCGAAGCTTGGGCACCTGAACGTGATGGTCGTCTCCTACTGCGGGCCTCTCTGGAATGGAAGGATGTATCTGATCCACTGGGCTATCTCTGTCGGGGTGGCTATGCGCTGCATTGGTCAGGCATGAGCTCCACGGCGGGGAATCATCCTCACCGGCCCTCCACGTATCGGCTGAGCGACAGAAGCCTCGCTACCCTCCCCAAAGTCCATCGGCACAGTGGAGGAGGATCCCTCGGAAGGTACCTGAGCGGCAGAGTCCTCCGAAGGGTCCATCTCAGAGAATGATGAGGGCGAGCGGGGGTAGTCCTGGATGGCAAAAGCTGTCAGTGGGGTGCGGCGGATCCGCTTCTCTCAAGGGCGTGCGCGCTCGAACACTAAGTCTTCGTCGAAAGGTGAGGCAGGAGAGAATCGATGACTATGTACAGGGTGACTAAAGGGCCGTCCAACGAACATAAATACATGAACGACACAGCGACCCACAAAATGGTATGACCCGTGGTCCGGATCATGATGCACCTCCCACGTTGAGGTGTCCACAAAAATCACGAACGTTGCCATCTGAAGAAGTGACGGAAAGAAAGAGATAGAGGGAATGAAAATCTTGCTAAAGAATCTCAGTAGGGCCTCCTAATACCTAGGTGTCATCATCTACGTCGTCAGGAACCTTGGGTTTAGTGTACAAAATAAGTGAGCATGCATTAAGTCCATTTTTAAGCTTTTGAAACATAGTTAGCCAAGGTCCATTCATTTTAGTGTGATTCTTAATGTCATGAATGCAACATATTAAAGAATGTATGCATGGCTCTACTTAATGCAAGAATAGTAATCATAACATTAAGAACAACATAGTAGTGGCATAAAGTGGCAATTGAATTCTCATATGGGAAAACTTTGTGACATAATCATCATACTTTACTTCCTCATAGGCCACCCTAAAAGACAATCATTCTGGAGGTGCTCGGCCGAATCGGTGTCACCCAGAACGTATCATATCTCTAGGTTATAAGCCCATACCTTAACTAGTCGTCACTAGTTCTTACTTTTCAATCCTGATAAGCGTATCATAATCATAAACATAATCCCGACTTATCCAGTACGGGCTAGGGGGCATTTCTTGGGGGTGCTCGGCCGAACCGGTGTCATCTGAGAACTCATCTTAGTACCTCATAAATAAAATCTCATAGGTTTTTCAAAAATTTTCTAAGTCCCCAAATTTGTTAGAAATTCGGCAGCATAACAGCAGCATGCCAAATTTCTTCGAAATTTACTTTATGCCACATAAGTCAATCAAACATGTATCCTCCATCATAATTCCATGCGTTCACATAATCATTCTCATACGTTCACAAGCAACATTGAAAATTCATTATGCTCTTGATCATACGGTATCTTATGCTTTGACCCTTATGGGCCTTAAACTTGAGATGTAATTATTCTATCATTTTCTATCAACCACTTATGCACCTAAGGATTCACTTCTAACAAATCTTACTATCATTTATGTTCCTCAATAATTCTGGGCAGCACCATAGCCCAAGGGCAAAGTTACATATCTATGATTACGGGGTTCTAGAACTTACGTTTTAGTCCATTTCTCGATTCCGTCTTCGCCTAAGGTACTATAAATTAAATCTAAACCAATTATGAGGTATTCCTAAGCCTTTGAACTAATTATAAAACATTTTTACTACATTATAAGGGTGCTGTACAGAATCAGAAAACTAAATGTTCTAAGAGTTCTAGAATTGCAATTTTTATGGTTTTCTAGTTACTAGTTTCTCTATAGGTGCTAAAATTCAATCCTACTTCAAATGTAACCAAATTTTTCATGATTATTCAATCATAAACTGATTGTTATCATACTAAAACAGTTTTGGCATTGATTAAGATTAAAGGGGTTAAACATACGTTAAATTCCAACTTTACGATTTTCCTATGACGCTAGTTTCTTCCTTAACATACATAGAAGTGTTCCTACCTCATCATATCTCATTTTCACACATTCTAACACATCAAAACATCATCATTTAGCATCAAACATATCAAGATAGAACCGAATCGCTCCGTGTTCAAAAGACACATAATTTAACATTTCTAAAGCATATAAGTTGCTAGTTTCTCTTGGAACCAATTAAGGACTTCTAAGACTCTTTGCAAACCATTTTATTTTATAAAAGAGGCTAAAAACATCCTTAGGTTAGTAACCAACTTAATTCCTCCTTAAAAGAGGATTAAATTCATAAATCTTGTTGGTCTTAACTTTATAAAATTCATGAGGCTTAAAGAAAATCTTAAACTTAGATTGTTGACCCTTGTAGCTAGATAAAACTCATTCCAAGTTCATCATCACTACATGACCGAAATTATGCATTCAAAGAATGCTTCCATATTAAACTTTAACTTGAGATAAAATGGGCAAGTCTTTGAGTTCTAAGATCTTTAAGTGATGACAAAATGTAAATATGCTATGCGCTTCATTTTTATCTTTCATTATAAAGTAAAGTAAGAACTTTAAAGTAAATATGCAAGACTTGAAATATAAATATGCAAGGCTTGAAATAAATATGCAAGACTTGAAATTTAAATATGTAAGACTTGAAAGTAAATATGCAATGTAAGTTCATTTCTTTATTTTAGTGCTCTAGGCCCAGCAACAATCGACTTTAAGGCCGAAATAGAAAGGCTTTGAGAATTAATTAGGTGATAATGCAAGTCTTGTTTTAATCTTTGAGTCCTTAGGTGATAACTTGGAAAATAAAGATGCAAGGCAAGAATATAATCATGAGTGCAAGTTCAAAATAAATATGCAAGTTCATTTATATCTTATTAGAGCTCAGTCAAGACTTTGAAGGAACTTACACCTCAACCCAAACTCATCATGACAAGATAAAGTGAAGACAAGAGTTCTTAGAACTCAAAATAATATTCCTTAAAGAAACAAAGCCATAAGTGATCTATATAACATTTTCATGAAAACTCAAGCGTTAGAGATTTCTTTGTGGTGAACACAACGTCACCATTTAGAACTCTCATCATCAAGCTATCATGTTGGACCATCCAACAAGTGTTGGCCGAAATCATGAAGAAGAGAAAAGGAAAGGAACCAAAACTTTTAAGGAAAAGGAAACATTTGAAACTCTAGAAACTATGTTCTTAGTGATGTATTAACACTAACACCATGGGTCCTCATTATTGAGTTCATATAACCATTTTAAGATATCATCAAAGTTAAAGATTTCAAGGTTCAAGAAAGAAAGAACTATAAACATTTTTAACTCAAGAACAAAGATCAAGCTTTAGAGGTTTGATCAAGTGATGAACATCATCATGAAACCTTCATCATCAAGCTCTCATTCCTTTGATCTTCAAGCCTCATGGCCGAAACAAAGAAGGAGGAGAAGAAGAAAAAAGGTTCCAAAAAGATTCAAGAGAAACTATGAACACATAAAGAGATTAAGAACTTTAAATGAAAGAAACTCTTGAAAGAAAATCCCTACCAAGTGATTGAAGGTTGGAATGAGAGAAGAGGATGAAGAACTTGAAGAACTTGGACACTTGAACTTTGAAAGAAAAGAAAACTTTGAAGTGCTCTTTGGAAACTTACACTTAGCAAATGAACTAAAGGTATTTCAAGTTCACCCATGTGTGCTATTTATAGAGAAATGAAACAAATGAAAGGTGCAAGAGGGAGAGGAAGGTTTTGGCCAAGCAAGGCAGCCCCATGAGGTCCATGAGGTGAGATGTTGTGATCTTGAGGCATGGTGAGGTATGGTTCAAGGTATGACTCAAGTATGGGTCAAGCATGGTTCTTTGAGTGAGAAACAAATCAACATGTGATGAAAATGGGGGAGGAGTGGCTGAAGGTGCATCAGCCATGGGGGAGGGTTTTCTTGCATTTTAATTGTGGTTTAGAGTTGTGTTTAGGTGTATCTTTGGTTAGGATTAAGATTAGGAATTTGTAAGAAAGTGTTTAGGTGAGAAAATGGGTAATCAAGGTTGTCAAGACATGTTTAAGGAGTGGTCTTGCATCATTAGTGAGTTATAAACCCATTTGAGTGCATAAACAATTCTAGACACAATTCCTTGATTTAAGGAATTGGAGAGAGAAAATACTATTCAAGATTCCAAGATTGGAATCTTGAGTTTTAAAAAGGGATTTAAATATAATCTAAGCAATTTTAGGTTCTAATTAATTTTAATAGTTTATTTTGACTCTAGATTAATTATGGAAATTAATTAATCTTCGATTAGAGCCTAATATTGCTTAGGTTTGCTTAATTACGTCATTAAGCTCAAAAATACTATTCTAGGGGCAAAATCGTAATTTTGCACTAAAACTGCCTAGGACCACCGGGACTTAAACAGAGACTTCTAAACTCATAAAAACATGGTTTTGAACCTTTGAGGAAAGTTTCGGGCTCAATGGCACCTTTACCCGCGTAAAAACATTATAGGGGTATTTTGGTCATTTTGACCCGAAACTACAGAAAATGAGGCTTTCGCCTCCGAAACCATTCAAGGGCCATCCAATCCCCTTCAAACATTGAGTTGGCCCTTCGAGGATTGTCGGGCCGGCCATCCTCGAATTCCGGGCAGAAAATGACCTTAGGGGCATTTTGGTCATTTTCCTCTCAGACAAAAAATCGAGGCGTTACAGGTTTTATGATGAGTTTTAAATGGTTCTAGTGGTTATATGTCTCTTGAAAGTATTGGTTAATATTAGAGATCTATATTTTGTAAGAATGTGTTAAAAAAGGGTATTTATGTTTTGACCTATAACCTTTGAGAAATTGCGATTTGACCTTTTTGGGGCTTAAGTGTAAATATTGATAATTTGATGAGATGAATATGATTGATATCTTGTTAATTCTATGTTCATATATTGAAATTCATATGGCTTATATGCATGTTTATGTAATTTGAATTATGGTATGTTATGGTTATGTTAGATTCATTGAGATGCATAAGTTCATGAAGTTTATGAGCATGAAATATTGAAATGATGAGTTATTCATGTTTGCATATCTATATATCATGCCAAGATTAAAGGTGACATAAAACACATGGAAATGATCCACTAGACTGCCCGAATTAAAGGTTTTGAGGGGTGATCCAAATAGGAAGTGATCATTTGGACTCCCCGAATTAAAGGTTATGAAAGGTGATCTTAATGCCCCCTATCCCGTACCTTAAGAGTTGGGAATTTAACTTATCAAAAGGGATAAGATTATGCTAATGACGACCAGTGAGGTATGAGCTCATAACCTAGAACTTTCGAGAAAAGAGAGAATATAGGGCGACCTCCAAGAAAAAGAGAATAAGAAGTTTAAGTCACCTATAAGAATGATGAGTATGATGTCCTTTATATCATATGCATTGTTTTGTAAATTCTATGATATTTTGTATATGATATTGACATGCATTCATGACTAGTATGTTGTATTCAAGATATTAAGATTCATGCTAAAAGATACGGCCTTCCGCTAATAGTATTTAGAACTTAATAAATGAACTCTATACATACTCACTTTTTTATAATGAAACCCGAGGTTCCTAGGGACGATGATGATGACACACATGGTAGAAGGAGATGACCCTACTGAGATTATTTTATATGATTTGCACTCCCTCTTTATTTCTTTCCATCTCGTCTTCAGAGGTGGATGGCGACATTCGTGATCTACGTTGATGCAACTGCTTAGGAGATGCATTTCGATCTAGCGAATTGGTCATATTACTTCATGAGTCGTTGTGCTACTACTCCTTTCATGGATGATTTCGCCTTCAAGCGTGCGCACCCACGAACTCCACCGTATCCCCCTCCCTGTCTTGGTGTATCTGCTGTTCTAAACTTTCCTGAGTACATACCCCGATCGGTGTAACACCCCGATTCTTTCTGTCCGAGGGAAATGACCAAAATGCCCCTGAGGTCATTTCCTGACCCGAATTCGAGGGTAACCAACTCGGTCATCCTCGAAGGGTCAACTCAATGTTTGAAGGGGATTGAATGGCCTTAGAATGCTTTCGGAAGCGAAAATTTTATTTTCCGCAGTTTCGGGTCAAAATGACCAAAATACCCTTATAGCGTTTTACGCGGGTAAAGGTGCCGTTCGAGCCCGAAACTTTCCCCCGAGGTTTAAAAACATGTTTTCATGTGTCTAGAGGTCTCTGTTCAAGTCCCGGTGGTCCCGAGCAGTTTTAGTGCAAAATTACGATTCTGCCCCTAGAATAGTGTTTTTGAGCTTAATGACGTAATTAAGCAAACCTAAGCAATATTAGGCTCTAAACGAAGATTAATTAATTTCCCTAATTAATCTAGAGTCAAAATAATTTATTAAAGTTAATTAGAACCTAAAATTGCTTAGATTAAACTTAAATCCCTTTTTAGAACTCAAGACTCCTAGTCTTGGAATCTTGAATAGTGTTTTCTCTCTCCAATTCCTTAAATCAAGGAAATGTGTCTAGAGTTGTTTAGACTCTAAATTGAGGATTTAACTCACTAATGGTGCAAGACCACTCCTTAATTATGTCTAGACCACCTTAATTATCCATTTTTCCTTACCTAAACACCTTCTTACAAATTCCTAATCTTAAGCATAATCAAAGATACACCTAAACACAACTCTAAACCACAATTAAAATGCAAGAAACTCTCCTTCCTTGGCTGCAACATGGCCGAACAGCCATGCCCCCATTGACCACATGTTTAATTATTTTCTTACTCAAAGAACCATGCTTGAGGCCATACCTTGAACCATGCCTCAAGAACACATTATCTCACCTCATGGAACTCATGGATGCCTCCAATTCTGCACCTCATGGCCAAAAACCCCTTCAGCCCTCACCCCCTCCATTTGTTTCATTTCTCTATAAATACAATGCCTTGAGGAGCTTGCACCACTTTTAGATCATTTGCTAAGTTTAGGAACACTCAAAGCTTTTCTTTTCTCTCAAAGTTCTAGTGTTCTTCAAGTTCTTCAAAGTTCTTCATCATGTTCATCTTCTTCTTCCATCTTCAAGTTCATCACATCAAGTAGGGATTTCCTTTCATGTATTCTCTTCTTTAAAGTTCTTGTTTCAAGTTTGATGTTCATAGTTTCTCTTGATTCTTTTTAGAACTTCTTTTCCTTTCTTTGTTCTTTCTCATTTTCGGCCATGGGCCTTGAAGTTCAAAGAAATGAGAGCTTGATGATGAGAGTTTCATGATGATGTTCATCACTTGAAACAAACTCTAGAGCTTGATCTTTGTTCTTGAACAAAAATGTTTCTAGTTCTTCCTTTCTTGAACTCTTGAGAACTTTAGCTTTGATGATGTTTTAAAATGGCTCTATGAACTCAATGATGAGGACTCATGATGTTGGTGTTAATATATCATCAAGATCATGAACTCTAGAGTTTTAAAATGTTCCTTTTTCTTCTTGAAGATTTCGGCCATTTCCTTAATTTTTCTAAGCTTCATGGTTTGATTTCCTAAGAATATTATGTTGAGTTTTAAGAACTCTAAGCTTGACTTTACCTTGTTTGGATGAGTTTGGGTTATGGTTTAAATTCCTTTAAAGTCTCGTTAAGAGCTCTAGAAAGATAAAATGAACTTGCATAATTTATTTTATGCTTGCATTCATATTTACATTCTTGCTATGCATCTTTACTTTCTAGCTATCACCTAAGAACATAAAGATTAAAATGGAACTTGTATCATCACTTAATTTAATTCTCAAGCCTTTCTATTTCCGGCTTAAAGTCAATTGTTGTTGGGCCTAGAGCACTAAAATAAAGAATTGAACTTGCATTATCACCTAATTAATTTCTCGAATGCCTATCTATTTCGGCCTTAAAGTCGATTGTTGTTGGGCCAAGAGCACTAAAATAAAGAATTGAACCTTGCATCTTTACTTTCAAGCTTGCACGTTTAAAGTTTATGCCTCGCATATTTACTTTCAAGCTTGCACGTTTAAGTTTATGCCTTGCATATTTAATTTATGTCATCACTTTATTTTGTAAGCAAGATTAAAAATGAAAAGCATGAGCACGTTTATGTTATGTCGTAACTTAAGAACCTAGAGCTCAAAGACTTGCCCATTTCATTCCAAGTTAAAGTTTAATGTGAAACCATTCTTTGAATGCATATTTTCGGCCAAGTAGTGATGATGGACTTGCAATGAGTTTTTCATCTAGCTACTAGGACCAATAGTCTATGTTTTAAGTTTTCCTTAAAGCTTTACAAAACTTTATAAGGTTATGTCATCACAAGTTGTGATTTTATTCTCTTTTAGGGGATGGAATATGTTTTGGTCAGTGACCTAAGGCTTCTCTTAGCCTCTTGATGAATTAAAATGTTTTGAAAAGAGTTTTAGAAGTTCTAGATTGATTCCAAGAGAAACTAGTTAACTTATGTACCTAGAAACGTCAATTCAACTCTCTTATTAAAGTTAAATGTTTTCGTTTCTGATATGATGAGTGTGATGCTGTACGATGATGTTTTGATGTGTTGGAATGTGTGAAAATATCATATGATGATGTAGAAGCGATCCTATGCATGATAGGTAAGAAACTAGCTAACTAGAAATACCGTAAAGTTGGAATTTGACATAGTTTTAACCCATTTGTTTTTGGAACTTATCCAAACTGTTTTAATGAGAACATAATCAGATTTAGATTGTTTAGACATGAAAAACTTGGTAACATTTGGATTAGAATTGAATTCTAGCACCTATAGGGAAACTAGTAACTAGAAAACCATAAAAATGTAAATGTAGAACTCTTAGAACATTTAATTTTCTGGATTCTGTCCAGCACCCTTACAACATGATAAACATGATTAATAATTAGTCCTTAAGCATAGGAATGCCTCATAATTGATTTAGATTTAATATATAGCTTTCAAGTAAAAACGGAATCGAGAAAGGGTCTAAAACGTAAGTTCTAGAACCCCGTAAATACAAGTTAGAGATTCTGTCCTATGCTTTTTAGATTTAAGTATGAACATGAGGATTTGGAATGATGATTAATTATGAGCCCTTAGGTGCATAAAGATATGAGCGACGGATGTAGAGAACTATATCTCAAGATTAAGACCCATAAGGGTCAAAGCATAAGCTACCGTAAGGGTAAGCGTTTGGATGTTTTATGATGATGCATGTAGTATGCAAATGATGATGATGTTATTCATATGAGGAATTCATGAGGTTATATGTTTATGTGGCATAAAGCAAATTTGGAAGGAAATTCGGTGTAATGACCGTTGTGCCGCCGAATTTCCGACAAATTTGGGGACTTAAAGAGATTTTGAAAATTAAGGTACTAAGATGGGTTCTAGGATGACACCGGTTTGGCCGAGCACCTCCATAGAACTCATGTGACATCGGTACCATTTTACACTCTTAGGTGACACTGTTCGCCGAGCACCCCTAAGAGGTTTGCCCCCTAACCCGTACTCAGATAGTCGGGATTTATGATTTATGATACGCTTATCGTTAAGTGGTAAGTAAGAACTAGTGACGACTAGTTAAGGTATGAGCTCATAACCTAGATATGTGACACGTTCTGGGTGACACCGGTTTCCAGGAGCACCCCCAGTTCGATTGTCTTTTAGGGTGGCCCATGAGGAAGAGATGTTTCATGATTATGATTATGTCACTAAGTTTTGTCCCATATGAATGTTACTATTGCCACTTTATGCCACTAAGTATGATGATGCTTGATGTTATGTTTTATGTATGTGCATTAGGTAGTGCCATGCATACATCTTCTATTATGTTGCATTCATGACATTAAGATCATCCTAAAATGAATGGACCTTGGCTAAAGTATATCTTAAAGTTTAAAATGAACTTAATACATGCCCAGTCATTTTGTATAATTAAACCCAAGGTTCCTGAGGACGTAGATGATGACACCTAGGTAGTAGGAGGCCCTACTGAGATTCTTTAGCAAGATTCTCACTCCCTCTATCTCTTTCTTTCCGTCACGTCTTCAGATGGCGACATTCGTAGTGTTCGTGGACACCCCGACATGGGAGGTGCACTATGACCCGGCTCACGGGTCATACCATTTTGAGGGGCAGTGCACAGTGCAGGTCTTCATGTTCGTAGGACGCCCCTTCACTCATCCCGTGCACACCTATCGCTTCTCCCCGACTGCACCCTATGGCGACGACGAGCGGGTTTTTGAGCGCGCGCGTACGCATGACGAGAGAGTGCTCCGCATGCACACCGCCGCCTTAGCCATGCGAGACCATCCCGATTACGTGCCCCGGACCTACTTTTCGGAGACCGACCCGTCCGAGGACCCACCTACTCATCCGTATAGCGAGAGCTCTGCCCCCTCTCCACCATTGATAAGGGAGGGCAGTGAGGATACCGTGACTCAGCCACGACTTGCGCGGCGACCGGAGATGCGGCTACACCAGGGGGGTCACTCTTGATCCCCGTTCCGCCTCTTTACACCCGAGGAGCTCGCCCAGTTTCCCGGATACTTGCCTCGTTCGCGAGACGGACGTCAGTAGGAGGTGACGATTGACCGATGGAGTACCCGGTTAGAGCACACACCACTTAGATGGGGATAAACCTTCTTTTGTTTAGAGGTTATCCCATTAGGTGCACTCGGGTAGGGGAGTAGATCATGTTTATGTTTATGTTGTATTTCCTTTCATGTATTTCCCTTGTACTAAATTAAGTCCCACACTTGTAAGTGGGCAAGTTATATAAATATAAGATGATATTCAGTGTTATTCATGGTGTGCCTTATGTTATGATGTTATGAGAAATTTTTTTACTATACATGGTTTACCGCTTATCGCATCACGCGACTCTCACTTTTTATTTCAAAAAAAAATTACTCGTATTTTCCGCTAAGTATTTCAAAGTAAAAATGAGAACTATGAAGTAACAGACTAATGATTAACCTAAATATGTTCTAGAGTATTGGGTTAAAAATTAGGATGTTACAATCGGCACCCCACTCTACCGGCTCGTGGTTAGACCTTTCGGAGAGATCACCCCTCAGTATTCTTCCTATAGTTCTGCTCCAACAGATATGGGAGGTGATGACAGTGAAGCGGAGACTATTACGTAGCCCAATCGTAGAGGTGCCACTCGCCCCTGTCGAGGCGCCCATGTTCACCCAACCGGATGGCTGGCTACACATGACGATCCTAGGCATGCTTAGTGAGAGAGGAGAATTGAGATAGTTTGATTTTCCCTGTGTGCTATTTATTTTAGTATTTGTGTGTTCTATTGCGCAAAGAGGAACAATTTAATTTTAATATGTATAATTATGAATTTGTGGTATTTATATTGTGGTGATGTATCTAATGTATGATTGTGATTTGTCATTATACTTTTCTTATGTATGCGAAATGTACGATGCTGACATCTTAGTATGCACGGCTGACTTTTTTTTAAAAAAAAAAATTTACCCATATTTTCACTAAGGTATTTTAAAAGTTTAAGATTGAAACAAAAGAGTAATAACTAATAATTAACTTAAATGCGTAATTGAGTTAAATATTAGGGTGTTGCATTTTGGTATCAGAGAAGTTCGATTCTCATAGAGCCTAAGGATTGGACTGACTATGCTTCTCAAGTGTAATGTGATAGTTATGTCATGTGTAGTTGTCTTGTTGTTAGAATAAGCTATAGGATAGAGATGCATGACTGCTATATTTGGAGGTGCCATGGTAACTAGCTTGATCACCTCAGTATTTGCTATTTTGTGTGCTTAGGAACCAATGGCACCCCCAAGACAGAATAGGACTTCAAATGGTGATGAGCAAAATAATGCAACTGCTGAAGCTCTGAGGGACATGTCGAGAGCCATGCAAATGATGTTCGAAAGAATGGATCACTAAAGCAAGAATGGACGCTGTTTTGTTATTGCTGAGGGCCTCGACCACGCCCAATTTGGAGAATTCCATAGGGCAAATCTACCATCGTTTAGAGGAGCTCTAAACCCAGATCATGCTGATGAATGGATAAAGAATATAGAGAAGATCTTCACGGTGGTCATATGCTCTGAGGAACAAAAGGTGGCCTTTGCTACATACATGCTGGATGTAACATCCTAATTTTTAACCCAATACTTTAGAACATATTTAGGTTAATCATTAGTCTGTTACTTCATAGTTCTCATTTTTACCTTGAAATACTTAGTGGAAAATATGGATAATTTTTTTTTTTTGAAATATAAAGTGAGAGCCGCGTGATGCGATGTAACACGTGAAGAACAAAACATACATCTCATAACGTCATAGCATAAAGCACATAAAGGCACATCATGGGAAAACACTGAATATCATCTTATATTTATATAACTTGCCCACTTATAAGTGTGGAACTTAATTTGGTACAAGGGAAATACATGAAAGGAAATACAACATAAACATAAACATGATTTACTCCCCTACCCGAGTGCATCTAATGGGATAACCTCTAAACAAAAGAAGGTTTATCCCCATCCAAGTGGTGTGTGCTCTAACCCGGGCCATCCACAGCCTCCTACTGGCGACTATCCCTCGAGCGTGGTACGTAACCAGGAAACTGAGCAAGCTCCTCCGGCGTGAATAAGTGGGACGGGGCTCGGAAGTGACCTCCACGGCGTGGCCTCATCTCCGGTCGTCGTGCAAGCCTCGGCTGAGTCACGGAAAGCTCGCTACCCTCCCCATGGTCCATGGGTATGGTGGGGGAAGATCCCTCGGAGGGTACCTGGGTTGCCGAATCCTCGGAAGGATCCGTCTCCGAAAAAGACGACGGGCAACAGGGCACATACTGGGGGTAGTCTCGAGCGGCGGACGTGGATAGTGGGGTACGCAGTAAGCCTCTCTCCTCTAGGGGACGTGCGCGCTCGAACACCAGGTCATCACCAAAATGTGAGACGGGGGAGAAACGATGGGAATGTACAGGGGGAGTGAAGGGTCGACCCATGAACATAAATACTCTAACCGTGCATCGACCCACAAAATGGAATGACCCGTGGTCCGGGTCATGGTGCACCTCCCATGTCGGCGTGTCCATGAACACTACGAACGTCGCCATCTGAAGACGTGACGAAAAGAAAGAGATAGAGGGAGTGAGAATCTTGCTAAATAATCTCAGTAGGGCTTCCTACTACCTAGGTGTCATCATCTGTGTCCTCAGGAACCTTGGGTTTATTTATACAAAATGACTGAACATGTATTAAGTTCATTTTAAACTTTAAAATATACTTTAGCCAAGGTCCGTTCATTTTAGGATGATCTTAATGTCATGAATGCAACATAATAGAAGATGTATGCATGGCACTACCTAATGCACATACATAAAACATAACATCAAGCATCACCATACTTAGTGGCATAAAGTGGCAATAGAAACATTCATATGGGACAAACTTAGTGACATAATCATAATCATGAAACATCTCTTCCTCATAGGCCACCCTAAAAGACAATCGAACTGGGGGTGCTCGGCCGAACCGGTGTCACCCAGAACGTGTCACATATCTAGGTTATGAGCTCATACCTTAACTAGTCGTCACTAGTTCTTACTTACCACTTAACGATAAGCGTATCATAAATCATAAATCCCGACTATCTGAGTACAGGTTAGGGGGCAAAACTCTTAGGGGTGCTCGGCCGAACCGGTGTCACCTAAGAGTACAAAATGGTACCGATGTCACATGAGTTCTATGGAGGTGCTCAGCCAAACCGATGTCATCCTAGAACTCATCTTAGTACCTTAATTTTCAAAAATCTCTTTAAGTCCCCAAATTTGTCGGGAATTCGGGGACACGATGGCATTACGCCGAATTCCTTCCAAATTTGCTTTATGCCACATAAACATATATCCTCATGAATTCCTCATATGAATAACATCATCATCATTTACATGCCACATGCATCATCATGGAACATTCAACCGTTTATCCTTACGGTAGCTTATGCTTTGACTTTTAAGGGTCTTAATCATGAGATATGGTTCTCTAACATCCGTCGCTCATATTTTATGCACCTAAGGGCTCATAATTAAACATCATTCATCATCCTCATGTTCACACTTAAATCTGAATAGCATAGGGCAGAATTCCTAACTTGTGATTACGGGGTTCTAGAACTTACGTTTTAGACCCTTTCTTGGTTCCGTCTTCGCCTAAGGTGCTATGAATTAAATCTAAATCAGTTATGAGGCATTCCTATGCTTAAGAACTAATTATTAATCATGTTTATCATGTTGTAAGGGTGCTGGACAGAATCCAGAAAAATAAATGTTCTAAGAGTTCTAAACTTGCACTTTTACGGTTTTCTAGTTACTAGTTTCCCTATAGGTGCTAGAATTCGATTCTAATCCAAATATTACCAAGTTTTTCATGTCTAAACAATCCTAATCTGATTATGCTCCCATTAAAACAGTTTGGATAAGTTCCATAAACAAATGGGTCAAAACTATGTTAAATTCTAGCTTTACGGTATTTCTAGTTAGCTAGTTTCTTACCTATTATGCATAGAATCATTTCTACATCATCATATGATATTTTCACACATTCTAACACATCAAAACATCATCATATAGCATCATACTCATCATATCAGAACCGAAAACATTTAGCTTCAGTAAAGAATTTAAATTGACATTTCTAGGTACATAAGTTGACTAGTTTCTCTTGAAATCAATTTAGAATTTCTAAAACTCTTTGCAAATCATTTTAATTCATCAAGAGGCTAAGAGAAGCCTTAGGTCAATGACCAAAATATATTTCATCTCCTAAAAGGGAATAAATTCATATCTCACGACAACATAACCTTGAAAAGGTTTGTAAAGCTTTAAGGAAAACTTAGAACATAGACTATTGGTCCTTGTAGCTAGATGAAAACTCATTGCAAGTCCATCATCACTACTTGGCCGAAAATACGCATTCAAAGAATGGTTTCACATTAAATTTTAACTTGGAATGAAATGGGCAAGTCTTTGAGCTCTAGGTTCTTTAAGTTATAACATAAAATAAACGTGCTCATGCTTTTTGTTTTTAATCTTGCTTACAAAATAAAGTGATGACATAAATTAAATATGCAAGGCATAAACTTAAACGTGCAAGCTTGAAAGTAAATATGCGAGGCATAAACTTTAAACGTGCAAGCTTGAAAGTAAAGATGCAAGGTTCAATTCTTTATTTTAGTGCTCTTGGCCCAACAACAATCGACTTTAAGGCCGAAATAGATAGGCATTCGAGAAATTAATTAAGTGATGATGCAAGTTCAATTCTTTATTTTAGTGCTCTAGGCCCAACAACAATCGACTTTAAGGTCGAAATAGAAAGGCTTTGAGAATTAAATTAAGTGATGATGCAAGTTCCATTTTAATCTTTATGTTCTTAGGTGATAGCTTGAAAGTAAAGGTGCATAACAAGAATGTAAATATGAGTGCAAGCATAAGATAAATTATGCAAGTTCATTTAATCTTTCTAAAGCTCTTAACAAGACTTTAAAGGAACTTAAACCTTAACCCAAACTCATTAAACCAAGATATGATATAGTCTAGAGTTCTTAGAACTCAACATAATATTTTTAGGAATCAAACCATGAAACTTAGAAAAAGAAAGGAAAAGGGCCGAAACTTCAAAAGGAAAAAGGAACATTTTAAAACTCTAGGGTCCATGACCTTGATGATATAATAACACCAACATCATGAGACCTCATCATTGAGTCCTTAAAACCATTTTGAATCACCATCAAAACTAAAGTTCTCAAGAGTTCAAGAAAGGAAGAACTAGGAACATTTTTGCTCAAGAACAAAGATCAAGCTCTAGAGTTTGTTTCAAGTGATGAACATCATCATGAAACTCTCATCATCAAGCTCTCATTTCTTTGAACCTCAAGGCCCATGGCCGAAAATGAGAAAGAAGGGAGAAGAAAAGAAGTTCTAAAAAGAATCAAGAGAAACTATGAACATAAAGCTTAGAACAAGAATTTTAAAGAAAGGAATACTTGAAAGAAAATCCCTACTTGATGTGATGAACTTGAAGATGGAAGAGGAAGATGAAGAAGATGAAGAACTTTGAAGAGCTTGAAGAACTTGAAGAACACTAGAACTTTGAGAGAAAAGAAAAGCTTTGAGTGCTCCTAAACTTAGCAAATGATCTAAAAGTGGTGCAAGCTCCTCAAGGTATTCTATTTATAGAGAAATGAAACAAATGAAGGGAGCTCATGGAGGAGGATGGCTTCGGCCATATGTGCAGATTGGAGGGCATCCCATGAGTTCCATGAGGTGAGATAATGTGGTCTTAAGGCATGGTGAGGTATGGTTCAAAGCATGGTGAGGTATGGTTCAAGGTATGGCCTCAAGCATGGTTCTTTGAGTGAGAAACAATTCAACATGTGTCGTAATTGGGGGAGAGGTGGCCGAAACTTCATCAGCCATGGGGGAGGGTTCTTTGCATTTTAATTGTGGTTTAGAGTTGTGTTTAGGTGTATCTTTGATTATGCTTAAGATTAGGAAGTTGTAAGAAAGTGTTTAGGTAAGGAAAATGGATAATTAGGATGGTCTAGACATAATTAAGGAGTGATCTTGCACCATTAGTGAGTTAGATCCTCAATTTAGAGTCTAAACAACTCTAGACACATTTCCTTGATTTAAGGAATTAGAGAGAGAAAACACTATTCAAGATTCCAAGACTAGGAATCTTGAGTTCTAAAAAGGAATTTAAGTTTAATCTAAGCAATTTTAGGTTCTAATTAACTTTAATAAATTATTTTGACTCTAGATTAATTAGGGAAATTAATTAATCTTCGTTTAGAGCCTAATATTGCTTAGGTTTGCTTAATTACGTCATTAAGCTCAAAAACACTATTCTAGGGGCAAAATCGTAATTTTGCACTAAAACTGCCCGGGACCATCGGGACTTGAACAGAGACCTCTAGACACATGAAAACATGTTTTTAAACCTCTGGGGAAAGTTTCGGGCTCAAACGGCACCTTTACCCGCGTAAAACGCTATAGGGGTATTTTGGTCATTTTGACCCGAAACTGCGGAAAACGATATTTTCGCTTCCGAAAGCATTCAAAGGTCATTCAATCCCCTTCAAACATTGAGTTTACCCTTCGAGGATGACCGAGTTGGTTACCCTCGAATTCGGGTCAGGAAATGACCTCAGGGGCATTTTGGTCATTTCCCTCGGACAGAAAAAAATCGGGTGTTACACTGGAAGTAGATACCGAGTTTTGGTGGACTAGCACCCGAATGCTATTAGAGGCGTTTGGCACCCACATTAATTAGGAATTATTCAAACCTCACTTCTATGAGAAGTACTTCCTCGAGTCCATGAGGAATGCTAAGGACATAGAGGTTATGCAGCTGACACAAGGGGGTTTGAACATTGCTCAATACACTACAAAATTTCAGGAGCTGATCAAGTTCTCGAGAATTTTCCAAGGCAACCCGGATGAATATTGGAAGTGCATGAAGTATGAATCCGGACTAAAAGCAAAGATAAATGTCGCTGTTGCTTGCTTGGAGATTAGGGATTTTCCTACCCTAGTCAACAAATGTTGTATCATTGAAGATAGTTAAAAGAAACTGAGTACATCAAGGACAGACAACTTTGCAAAGAAGCCAGCACCACAAATTCCAAGGTTCAAGCCACAAATCGACCGCCCTTCAGACCATAACCGAGACCACAGCCTAGGCCGCAGCTTAAGCCACAAGGCCCTAGGAAGGACTTTCATCAAGGGGGATCAAGTGGAACCAAAGGCAAGGCACCCCAATGGACCCCAGCCACACCTCCAGGACCTACCCCTGGTACTGAATGTCCAAAATATGGGAAGCAACATGAGGATCGGCCTTGATTGTTGGGCTAGAATGTTTGCTACTGGTGTGGCAAGCCCGGTCATTACTCGCGGTAATGCACAAAGAAGAACCCGATAGCCCCCAACCCCAAGTCGCAATGCCAAGGAAGGGTCTTCACCCTCAGTGCAGAGGACTCGGCAAAGTGTCGGAACCTCATGGAGGGTAAGTGTGAGATGAATGGTAGAACCTTAATTGTACTATTTGACTCTGGTGCTATTCATTCATTCATATCCCATACTTGTGCTGAATCCCTAAAATTGCATATGTCAGAACTCCCCTTTGATCTTATTGTTTCTACCCCTACTAAAAACCTGTTAGGACATGTAGATGTTGCCTAAACTGTTGTTTCATTATCGAAGGTAGATCTTTTGTTCTCGATTTAGTTCGTCTACCTATGCAAGGTCTAGATATAACCTCGGCATGGATTGGCTTTACGCTAACCGTGTAATGCTAAATTGTTATGACAAGTCTATCATTTTTCTTCCTATTCCTAGTGAACCTAGAAAACCCCTAAGTCTGTACATAAATGCTATAGAATGAAACTGTGGTGATGGAAAGAGTAAGGGATAAGTTCTCCTAGCTGCTAGTGATATAGACTTTGAGCAAAATCTTGATGAGATACCCTTGTAAGGGAATATCCTGAGGTGTTCCCTGATGATATACCTGAATTCCCTCCAAAAAGAGAAATTGAGTTCTCCATAGAGTTGGTTCCGGGGACAGGACCAATATCCATAACACCCTATAAGATGTTACCTCTAGAATTAGCTAAGTTAAAAACTCAATTAGAGGAGCTTTTAGAAAAGAAGTTTGTAAGTCCAAGTGTTTCACCATGGGAAGCCCCAGTACTATTTGCTAAGAAAAAGGATGGAAGTATGAGGTTACACATCGATTATAGGCAATTGAACCGAGTAACAGTAAAGAACAAGTACCTTTTGCCTAGGATTGATGATTTAATGGATCAGTTGAGAGGGACGGTGGTGTTCTCGAAGATAGACTTGAGGTCAGGATATCATCAAATTAGAGTGAGAGAAGAGGACATACCAAAGACGGCCTTTCAAACTCGATGCGGCCACTTTGAGTTCACAATGATGTCGTTTGGACTTACCAATGCTCCTATTATTTTTATGGATTATATGAATAGGATCTTTAGACCCTATTTCGATCAGTTTGTGGTTGTTTTCAGAGATGATATACTCATCTATTCGAAGACCCAGGAAGAGCATAAACATCATTTAAGAACAGTTTTGGAGATTTTGAAGGAAAAGAAACTATATGCCAAATTATCTAATTGTGAATTCTGGTTGGAGGAAGTGAAGTTCTTAGGGCATGTAGTGTCAAAAGGGGGAATCACGGTAGATCCTAGTAAAATAGAAGCTGTGATGAGTTGGGAGAGACCTACTATGGTAACGGAGATATGAAGCTTTTTAGGACTTGCTGGATATTACTGAAGGTTTATTAAGGGATTTTCTCATATTTCCTTACCCCTTACCAAGCTTATTAGGAAGAATACCCCTTTTGTTTGGACTCCTAAATGTGAGAAGAGTTTCCAAGAGCTTAAGGTGACATTGACCACAACTCCAGTGCTAGTTTTGCCTGACCCTAAGATGCCCTTTGAGGTGTATTGTGAAGCTTTGAGGAAAGGTTTGGGCTGTGTATTGATGCAAAATAGGCAAGTGGTAGTCTATGCATCTAGACAACTCAAGCTTCACGAAGCAAACTACCCCACCCATGACCTTGAATTAGCAGCCATGGTGTTTGCTTTAAAGGTATGGAGACACCATCTGTATGGGGTGAAGTTTGAAGTGTTCTCCAATCATAAGAGTCTCAAGTACCTCTTTGATCAAAAAGAGTTAAATATGAGGTAGAGGAGGTGGATGGAATTCTTAAAGGATTATGATTTTGGGCTTAACTATCATCTTGGTAAAGCTAATGTGGTGGCTGATGCCTTGAGTAGGAAATCATTACACTTGTCTCACCTAATGGTTAAGGAAGCAAAATTAATTGAGAAGTTTAGAGACCTGAACCTAGGAATGACTTTGACCACTGAGAGCATAAAGGCATGTCATCTCAGTGTGACGAGTGACTTCAAAGAAAGAATCACTCGAGCCCACCAAAACGATGAAGAGTTCAAGAAGACTCTAAAGGCAACAAAGTCAAGAAAATTGAAAGGTTTTACCCAAGGAGTTGATAAGTTGTGGAGGTTTGAAGGACGGATTTGTGTGCCAGCAAATGTTGACCTTCGAAAGGAAATTTTGGAGGAGGCTCATTAAAGCCATTTTACTATTCATCCTGGTACCACCAAGATGTACCAAGATTTGAAGAAAATGTTCTGGTGGCTCGGATTAAAGAAGGATATAGGGATGTGGGTAAGTAAGTGCTTAGTTTGCCAAAAAGTGAAGATTGAGAATCAAAAACCCTTTGGTATGTTGCAACCCCTGTCAATTCCTGAATGGAAGTGGGATATCATTTCAATGGATTTTGTGACAGGGATACCTAGGACTCAAGTAGGTTACAACGCCATATGGGTAATCGTGGATTGGTTAACTAAGTCAACCCATTTCTTACCTATCAAGGTGACTTACTCCTTGGATAGGTTAGCTTAGCTGTACATCCAAGAGATAGTGAGGTTGCATGGAGTGCGGTCGACGATAATCTCGGATCGAGATCCACGGTTTACATCACATTTTTGGGGAGCCTTTTAAAAGGCGTTTGGTTCGAAACTATGCTTAAGCACGGCTTATCACCCTCAAATGGATGGCTAATCAGAGAGAACCATGTAAACTTTGGAAGATATGTTAGGGGCTTGTGTGTTAGACCAAAAGGGGAACTGGGATAGGTACTTGCCATTGATTGAGTTTGCATAGAATAATAGTTATCATGCAAGTATCGGTATGGCATTGTATGAGGCTCTATATGATAGAAAGTGCTAATCCCCTCTATGTTGGTATGAACCCAGAGAACAAAGTTTGTTAAGATCCAATGTTGTGAGGGAAACCACGGAACAAATCAAAAGGATTAAGGATAGAATTCTCACTGCTCAAAGTCGACAGAAAAAGCTATGTAGACAAACGGCGAAAGCCATTAGAATTTCAAGAGGGAGAACACATATTCCTTAGGATCACCCCTACCACAGGCATAGGTCGAGCAATGAGAGTCAAGAAATTGAGCCCCAGATTCCTTGGTCCATTTGAAATCCTTAGTCGAGTAGGGCCTGTAGCATATCAAATAGCCTTACCACCCATCCTATCCAACCTCCATGATGTCTTTCATGTCTCTCAATTAAGGAAGTACCAGTCTGACCCTAGCCATGTATTAGAACCAGAGCAAGTACAATTAGGGGAGGACCTAACATTTAACCTGCCACCTACGAGAATCGTAGATCAAGGAGTCAAGCAACTGAGGAACAAGACTGTACCTTTGGTCAAGGTAGCATGGGGGCGAGGAAAGACAGAAGAATTCACATGGGAGTTGGAATTGGATATGAAAATGCAATAACCCGAGCTTTTTACAGGTAACAAATTTCGAGGGCAAAATTCTTTTTGAGGAGGGGAGAAATGTAAAGCCCCAATTTTTACTGTTGTGTAAAAATCATCAAAATGCCCCTAGTTAATTTTTGCACGTAATTCGAGGCCGAATAATCCTCAATAAAGGAATGTAACATTAGAGAAACGTTATGAGAAATTTGAATAGCGGTCGTGCGAAAGTCGCAAACCCCGATTTTTCTGTGTGTGTAAAATGATCAAAATGCCCTTGAGGTCTTTTTTACTTAGAAAGTCAAAGATAACCAATATAGATTATCTTTGAGGGGTTAGTTTAATGCTTGATGGGGATTACATATGGCTTAGAGGTAAAAATCTCAATTCTCAATTTTTACCATACGTAAAATTATTGTTTTACCCCTGCAGTAATTTTACATGAAATTATATAGTCTTTGAATTCGGTTTTCTCCCAAAAGTTCAAAATGACTATTCCAAGTATGATTTGAGAATGTCTAGTATTTACAGAGAGTTTTTATGTGAAATTACCTTTTTACCCCTAATTATGCTAAATGAGTTTATTTATGTAATTAAGGCAATATTAAGCTTTAATTGAACTCAAATTGATTTCATTCATTAACCTTGAGTTAAAAATTAATTACCCAAGGATAAAAATAATTACTTGAGGTAATTAGAGCTTAAGATTACCAAAGGTAAAATTAAATTACTTTTCCTTAATTACAAAAGCTCATTAAATTAGTGATGTTGAGATCAAAGTTAAGATTACGGTTTAGGTAAAATCTAGTACATTTACATTTTCTTATCCTAAGTTTAGGACTTATGTTACAAATTGATTTTAACTCATACGAGATTAACTTCATTTACTAGTGTATGATTATTCTTTTCTCCTTGTATTAAATTGTCCTAAACACTTAACCTTTTACCATTTTCACTAATTTATCAATTCCTAACCTCTTACCTAAGTAATTACACATCTAATACATGTTTTACCACTTGCCAATGATGAGAAATCTGATCATAAAAGGATCAGAAACCAGCGCCCATGATCGGCCCAATTCACTATATTTTAATTGTTTTTCCAACATGAAATCATATCCAACCTTATCACCATTTCTTTAGCTTTCTTTTTCATTATTTTAGGTCATGTTTAATCAAAAGAAAACCCACCCATTTCAGCCATGATGTGATCAGCAACAATGTCTCCCATTAGCGTCATGTTTTAGTGTTTCCATCCGTTATGCATGAACCAAATTATTACAAGAATAAAAACCTTCTTTTTCTATGTTTTCTTTAATTGAAAAATGAAATAAAACCTCCATTTTTCAGCCACAAATGCAGTGACCATACAGCCCTCCTTGACCTATAAATACATGCTGTTCCATTGCCAAAATGCATACACAAACACTCTTAGTCTTAGTATTTTCTTACTTGATAGTTTTCTTACTCAAAGTTTGCTCAAAGTTCTCTCATTCTCTCAATACTTCAAGCTTTCTTCTTCTTCCTCATTCACATCTGAGAGACTCCATTGCCAACCTCTAACTAAGCTCTAAACCTCAAGCATACACATTCTAATCACAAATCAACTCCTAAACACATAACCTTTCCATTATCAAACACAAGAACGTAACAAAAATTCTTCCACCATTCCATCATCACTTGACCGAAACTATCATCATCATCTAGAGGGGATTTTTCTTCTCTTTGCTTCTTAAGATATCAAGCTTTAACTTTTGAGAATAAGAAATAACTTGGAAGGGATTTTATTTTATGTTCTTTCTTTATATTTTTTATTTTTATGACTAGATATTGACCATGGCTTGATGATGAGGAATCATGGTGGTGGTTGTGAATCCATCATTTAAATGACCTCTAAAGCCCAGGGTTTAATTCTTGATGTTAAAAGATTAATAAAGGAATTGCTAGGTCTTAATTTTTAAGCTTAATAAAACATAAAAATGAATTTGCATCCATATTTATGTTATAAGTTCTTGCACATCATATTTATATTTCAAGCTTTGCATAATTATATTTATATTTCAAGTTATCACTTTAATTCTTGAAGATTATAATATGAACTTGCATATTCATATTTACATTTCAAGTTATCACCTAAATCTTGAAGACCCAAGAATGAATTTGCATCTTCATATTTATATTTAAAACCTTGCATTTCATATTTATATTTCCAAGTTATCACCTTATAATGATAATAATAAGCTTACAAGACAAGTTTATGATTCTAGTCATCACTTAAATCCTAAAGTTCAAGACTTACTTCTTTTATCTTGAATGGCAATTTTGATCATGGACACTTTGTAATACCTAATAGTTTAAGATTGAAACAAAAGAGTAATAACTAATAATTAACTTAAATGAGTCCTAGGCATGTTGAGTTAAATATTAGGGTGTTACATCTACTATTTGTGCTTGCCTACTCTCAGATAGAAATCTTCTTTGGAAGGCTGCTCTGAATTCCTCCCAGGTAGGTGGCTCTGAATTACTATGCCCCTGTAGGAACTTGTCAGATGAAATATCTGCTTGGCCTTTCAGCTGGAAGCCAGCTAACTCTGCTGCACTCTCTGAGTTGCAATGAATAACCTTGATAATCTTCTTTATCTCTCTAAGGAACATCTGGGGGTCCTCTGTGGTAAGACGTCCTTGGAAGGTTGGTGGATCCATCATCCATAGAGTGGAATCATCAAGATCTCTAACTTGAGGTTGGGCCGGGGGTGGCTATGACCTAGCCTTTGTCTGTTTGACTAGAACCTCAGAAAGAGTGGCTAGAGCTTGTTCCAAGGCTCTAAGGCGGCTCCTAGGGCTGGAAGATCCGTTACTATGGTCGCGTTGGAAGGTAGAATGTCGGAGGGGAGGCATGCTGGATCCAACTGAAAGATAAGAGCACATAGAATAAGAAATACTATTCTTAAGCAGGAACATAACTCTATCCCTGAGCCTAGACACACTGACCATCCTAAAGGCCATAGATAATGCTTCATTAATGCAAATAGATGTGCTTCTATTTACATAAACGATGCACTACCTATGGACACTTGCTCTAGTGATATACAAGGAAACCTAGGCTCTGATACCAACTTTGTCACAACCCAATTTAGGGCCCGTGACCAGCACGTGAGGAGTCCTATCCCTACGTAAGCCTCGTGACCTATGTCATTCTTATTTGCACGTTGACTCAAGAAAAGTCTGTAAAATAGTTTCCTTTATTTATTTTATTATTTATTTTTTCATACAAATTACTTGCTTTTTAAATCATGATCATAAGACGGAAATCTCGTAGTGTGTCTCAAAGGCTAATAATATAATATTGCAAAATGTGCACAAAGTCCTTTACATACAAAATGTCCCGAGAAATAAAGTATACGGTCCAAAATAATATTCTAACACATAGGTCTATGCAAAAAGTAACCATGCTCTACTGTTTAGGATCCTGCCTGCATCACACTAGAGCACGTCTAGAACAAAATACTAGACATCTCACCTAACAAGCTCGGCAACTAAGCTCTAATGTTGCTGGGATGAAGATGGCTGTGAAGAACCCTTAACAGCTATAGTATCTGTAAAATGTTTTGTAACCAAAACTCAGTGAGTTTCAACCTAGAGCCCCTTCATGGGATACCAAGATAAGACACAAAATATTGAAATAATAGTGCAAATGATGAAATACTAAGAGATTTCATATTTAAGCTTATATTATTAAGTCTTGACTTTCTATGGACCGACCTAACAATACTCTGATAGAGAAACAGTAATCTCTGCTCTAGTTATGCACAATATTCATGACATAACAAAACTCTGAATATGAATTTGTGGTAATATCTGGGCGTTACATATCGCTGTCCCCAATGTGACAATAAATCTCTGTAATCTCTGGCCCGGACTACTTGGTACCAAGATTAACGGATTAATTATTGTTAACATATAGCCTATTTCTCTACAGTTACTGCTAGCTCAATAAAACCTCACTCCTTTCTCTATTATTCACAGAGTCTTCTATCCTAGGATTCAAATCTCTCTTTATACAACAATACATAGTGCCAGAGTCCTGTAGTTGTAATATCAACTTTATATATCAAATTCATCAAGCAATTGTGCAAAATCTCAATCTCAACAATGGATATCACATGGTTTTCACGAAAACATGTCTTCTTGTTAAAACTAATAATTTAGACCACCATATTTCATGGAAATCATAGTGGTTTGTAAAACAAACTCTATGATAATAACCAATATAGAAGTTACAGATGTGAACCCACTCACCTGGAGTGACAGAAATTGAGGGTTCAACCCTGACAGGGTTTATTGGAGTAGAAATGGCACACCGAAATCTTTGAGCTGATGTACCTCTATGAGACTTCCATAGATCTACGAGCTTAGATAGCCTATCTATGGGTTGAAGCTACTCAACCTCCATGAGGGTCCTGACCATCCAACTTAGGGATGTTAAAGCAAAGTGCTAGGTGGGAAACAACCTATCATGAGGTTTTTTTTTCTTTACACTTCCATTTTACTTTTTATTTTTCTTTTTTTGTATTTTATTTATTTTTATTTTAGTTATGAGTGTTGCATCGTATTTATTTTTATTTACATTTTACATCATCCTTTTGGCACCTTAGAGGTTACATGCATAGGCTCACACCACATGCACCTTATTGACTTGCTTGGCATCGACTTTATCTTGTTTTGCATACTTGGTGGATTCATTGTATTGCTTGGATTGAGTACATGCACTTTTACCCGTGAGATTTTGAGCCTCTTTGATTGGATTATAATATGTCATCCTTATTTGTTCATGTGTGTTTCCCTTTTTGGATTTGCATTCGAGAACTTGCTTAAGGTCTTGCTTGAAAATATGTTTCTATGTGCATCCCTGAATATGATTGAGGCATTTTTCTTGTGTTTAGCCACTTGCCTATATAGCCAACCTTTGCATGTTTAGCCCCTTTGAGCCTTATTGCCCATTCTTTTGTTTTAGAACATTCTTAGCCAAAAGTGAAAATCACGAAAATTCCCAACCTTTTAGGCTTAGGAGAGCATTTGTGCAACTCTTATATGTGCTTGAGCATGAGTGTGGGGGAGAGCATGAGGACATGCCCTAATTTAACTGTAGGGGAGGAAAAATGTGTACAACAATAAATTCAGTAAGTGGCACACCAAGAAGAAAAAAAATTTTGATTGACAAAAAAAAGAGTTTGGTTGAAGGTGTGCCACATTGCAAAAGAAAGGCCTGTAATTGTGTTAAGTTGGGCAAAGTGTACCCTTAGGTGCTTGTGCTCTTGGTGTATGCATTTGCTCTCCTTTGACTTAAGGTTTAACCCATTGGCTTATATTTTGATCTACCTTCGCCCAAGCCCCATTGCAACCAAAGGTAAGTCCTCTTAATTTAGTATGCATATATGTGTGACAAAATAGGAAATGAGACCTGTAGCAAGCTTATGGTAATGCATTTTCATTTGAGGTGATTGAGTGTGCATCATAACCCAAAACATTTGAGTGAATGAGGGGTAAATATTGACATTGGGAGGATTTTTATACTTAATTCATACATCATACATGGATTCTACCTTGTGTGCTATGTTGTTAATTCATGCCTTGCTTGTTGTAATTCTCGTGATTATTGGTGTGAAAGCTTACTATTGTGCCTCTAGGGTCATTGGATTAATGTATTATTTTTTAATTTCATGCATCATGCATTTTAGGTTAGATTCTATTGTAGTCCTTGTTTATTGCTTCTCATCCATGTCTTGGTTTGATCTTAGTTCTACATGAAGACATGTGAAGTCTTAAATGTGGGGGAGTTTGATAAGGGGCATTTGTGCCACTTATATTACTTCTAAACATTAACTTTTTACATGAGTTTTAATGTGTTGTTGACATAATTAATAAGGATTTTGATTTATTCCTCATTGTGTAATTTTCATAGAATTGATGACTTTTGCATTGATTATGGGATAATTTGTAATTACATACTGTTGCATTTGACTTGTCTCTCTGAGTATGGTCTTGAGTACAAGAGCTTTGGATCAAATGTAATTGTTAAGAATAAGGGATCAGATTAAGACAAATAAAGATGTTTTAGAAAGCTTGAGAAGTCCTCTACAACTTTCATATTCAGCTTAAAACCCAGTTTTAAAAGCATCTTGGTGAAAATCAAGTTGCAAGATTAAAAGTTGCTGATGTTCTGATATTGTCCAACTTTACCTCCAGTTAGTATTTTTGCAATATCTAGAGCTACAGATGTTCAATTGCGATGATTTTGGTGGCGTTGGAAATCTTATTCAAAGGGCTGCAATCGCTATGTCTAGTTCCAAGGACAGATTCAGATGTTTAAAGGGCCAAAATGACAAAATACATGAATATATCAATTATGTCCAATGCTATAGCTAGTGAGATAATGGGATTGCAGCCTACTTATCTATTTTTGGGCCCACATTAGCCCATTATTAGAGAGCAGCATTTAAGGGATTATTATAGACTTTTACTTAGCTTTTTACTCAATTTTAAGCTACCATTTTCAGTTGCTATTATTCTCTCTCTATATCTCTCTCTTCTCTTTCTCTATTCTTCTTTCTCTAAGGGTTCCATTAGTAAAGGTGCTTTGTCTTGGAGATTATGGCAAGGATTATTGCTATTATTTTCAGGTTCGTTTATCTTCATTGTTGCAATCCTCTTGAGATGGAGGAGTAGACTTCTTTACTAGTGAAGTAATTTCCGAATGGATTGAGATGACATTTGAGATCCTTTGTTTATATTGAATGCATTGGTTTTCTTAATGTTTTGCAGTTTCTATTCCTTTAATTATTGTGGTGATTGCTATGATCTTTATTGGAAGGGAAAAAAGCAAATTACCCTCCTAAACTTTTACTTGCATGCAATTTAGACCCTGAGTTTTCAAAAGTTGAAACACGACCCCCTGTACTTACCAGATGGTGGAAAGAGGACCTTCTGTTAGACTGACATTAAATTTCACAATGCATTAACAATTTGACAAAAATACCCCTTTTTCTCTTAACTTACTTTTCCTTTTCATGAACTCCCCAACCTCCACAGCGACCTTTCAAGACACATATACAGATACGTTCCTTTCCAGAGATAGATACAAATTTTATAGCAGCACAAATTCCCTAACCTCAACAACCACCCTTTATAATCAACAGCCACCCCTTATAACCTCCATCTCTCCAAACTATCATCATTCAACACTGCTATCAATTCTTGATAACCATCAGCAAAAGAAAATTTTCCAATACATAGAAAAATCCTAGAAATAACAGAAAAGATCAAATAGAAGCAGCAGTAGTAGCAGGAATAGGTTTTTTTTATCAATGACAAAAAAATGATAAATAAATAAATTTTAAAAAAGGAAAAGTGGGGAGGCTGCGGCGATCCTCAACCACTCCATCATCGCCGCGACCTCCACCAGAGCCATTACTATGGCCTCATCAGCCGCTCTAGCTCCTCCACGTTGGCAACCATACATCTCTCCTTTAAGGTCGCCTCCACTACTGCTTCCTCTTCCTTCCCTTCCTTCCAGCTTCCCTTCTTCGCCGCACTTCTCTGTGGCTATTGCTGCACCCTTTCGCTATTGTGCCTCTTTGATGAGAATTGCACGGTGCTGCCACCGCCTTCCATACCCACCACCACGGCTCCTCTCCCCTTTACTCTCCACCGCGGGCTCAGTCTTCTACCTGTGTTGGCCAACTGCGAACCAACTACCGCGAAAATAGCCTTTCCCTCTGAAGCAACCACCCTTCACTTCTCTGTGAGCCACCCCTTCACGAGCTTTCTTAGTCTAGATCTTCGTGGCTTCGAATGGATGGAAGAGGACCAACGTAAAACGAGTTCAAGTGAGGGGTTCAGTGCAAGGGGGAAGACCAACGAGAAAGGGGAACGTGAAGTTAGAAACCGGAAAGGTTTAGGTGAGGAGGAGGGGGAGGGGGAGGCGTGAAAGGGTTTTAGGCAATGGTTGGTTCTGGGATTTTTGTGAGTTGAGAGAGAGACAAAAGGGTATTTTTGTCAAATTGGTCATGCACGTAAGAAGCACGTGGATGCTTAATAATGCAATTTAATGTCAGTCTAACAAAAGGTCCTCTTTGCACCATCTAGTAAGTATATGGGATCGCGTTGTAACTTTTTAAAACTCAGGGTCTAAATTGCACAGGAGCAAAAGTTTAGGGGGTAATTTGCTTTTTTCCCTTATTAGTATAACTAAATTAGCGATCATCATTTAGCGAAACCCTTTGGGTATAAATTGATAGATCTATTAGTTTATGTTTGAGGGAGAACATTAGAATTAACTTTTCTATTAGCAGTTAGGCTATAGTAATTGGTTCATTAAATCAATGTGATTTCTAAATAAATTAGCAATAGTCGTTTATTAATTATTTGTATTGGTCAAATTCTAGAGGTCGATTGATCACTAGTAGAACTGCTAGTAATTTATTACTAATAGCTATCAATATGTTTAATATTTGGTCAATGATAATTAATTTCCAATCCTACAAATACCTTTCACTAGTTCTTTCTTCACTGCTGTTATTATCTTATTATTATTAACTTCTAATTTTATTTGTTTTAATTTTTATTCTTCCAAATCTCTAATTTTCTAACTAAGTGTTGAAACCTCCTTGGGAGACGACCTAGGTTGTGCCCTTTATTACATTTTTTGTGCAACTTGGCACACTATAAATTCTAATTTGTTGTGAGCTGCGACAGCTTGCATCAAACACCAGGGACAAACTCGTAAAGTTTGATCCTAAGTCTGATCATGGCATTTTCTTAGGTTATCCCTATGTCTCTAAAACTTTAAGGATATACAACAAAAGAATGCTATGCATTCAGGAGACAATCCACATCAAGGTTAAGAAGCTCAATGTAACACCCTCCTAACTACCATGTTTTACTCGAGCGTTAACATAGTAATTAGAAAAGTGTTACTTACATTCATAATCTATACTAGTCGAGAGAAAGGAAATCAAATTATTTAGATACATATATTGCCAAACTAGTATATACATATATGAACATCATTTTTAAGTTTGTAATATGTATGTACATTGTACTGATACTACACTGGTTAACTTCTAAGCTAATCAGGAACTCAGTTCACAAAAGAAAAGAACACCTCAGCATCTAATCTAACTTGCTCAAAGTTGAGGTCTAGCAAAATTTTATAGAAACAGAAATGGACCTCACAACATTTAATAAGATCAATCTGCAAGTTAGCGGGTCACTAGTACTAAAATACCACTATATACATATCAGGAGTCCCTGAAGATCTCACGTCTTACTATATGAAACCATTGGTCATCGGTATAAAAGCCTCATCTCCACCTGGGGCATCAGGACCCTCTGGTGGGTCTAAGTCTGAAGACAAGGATGAAGAGGGATCATCTGCTGGAGGGGCTGTTGGTGGTGTAGGCGAGACATCAAATATCACTAGGTGTGCCAAGTGGAGAGGCACACCATCGTAAGGGAAAGTAGGGTCAAAGTCAGCTGTAAATACAGAAGTACTAAAGGAACGGCCAAAAAACACATAAACACGGACTTACGAGTAACCTACTACATACAGAGAGTCAAGAGCAGGATCATAATGCCACAACCACTATGGCGAGTCAAGGTAAAACACTAGTGATGGCATCTGATGGATCTGATTAACACAAAATAAATGCAACCGTAGGGATGAGAATATTATAAAATCCTCAGTAGGGTATTCCCTCAGGTATAATGTAAAATATAAATGATAAGCTTATTCACGTGGGAATACTCATGCAAAACTATGTGTATCAATATCAAGGTATATATATCATGTAAAATCAAGTACAAGTATAATAATGATTCGTGCATTGTTCTTTTTCTCATTAACATAGGGAGGCTTAATCTCACATCAAGTGGTATCTGTAGTGGAATCACTCCACAAAAACTATTGACTACTAGGACATGAGCTCATTCCTAATGTCGATACATCTACTAACTCTTCAAATTCCCAGGGGAGTTCTTACTTTTGTCTTCCCCCTTTGACCACATAAGTCCTGTCTCTATTTTCCCCATATGTTAAAAATTTGTACAATTACAAGTCATATTTTCTCTTTTATCACCATAATACTCACATCATATATTTCTTTTATTCAAGGCCATTCTTACATCACAAGTAAGTATTTAATTCCATTGGAGTCTCATAAGCATTTCTTTAAAATAGCTATCATATATACATATACCATATACTTGAATTAAATGCCATACTATCATTAAATTAAGACATTCTCATCGTTTCAACACCCTATCAGAATTATTACTCCAGGAACAATATTTAATTTCCACATCAAATGACCAAGTCAAGAGCCGTAAAAATTCTCTATGATATGTTACTGTGTTTAAAAGGCCCTGTACAAATTTCAAAACAAATGGTGTTCTTTAACCTTATCAAATAAATTGTGCAAATCGGGTGGTCAGAGACCACTTGTTCACAGCTCAAATCAAGATTCTCATAATTTTTTACCCAACCAATTGATTGAATCAACTTAAAATAAAATTCACAGTTGCAATTCAATGTGGTATTAGCTTCCCATAAAAATTTCAAAGAATAACTCCACCATTTATCATGATAATAAAACCATGCAATTTTACTACCTCAACTTCAACATTTTAGCCAGCATAATCCCAACTTCAATTCTTGAATTTTTAAACAAAGAAAAGTTTCCCAGAATGGCTCCAAATTTTTACTAGAGAGTCCCTAACATGTTACTTACATTCCATAAAATTTTCAGCTGAATCTAAGATTCTAAATATGTCAGAAAATTTGACAAAATACGCTGCTTGCTTCAAACCGGGATTTTCCAGCAACAATGTTCAAGAATCATGAATTTTTTTCAAGCAGAGAAAATCCTTAACATGACCCAAGGAAAATCATAGGGCTGTCTTAGGATGTTACCTTCAATATATAATTTTTATAGCTCATAAAATTGAATACAATTTCACCAGAAACTTTGTGAACAAGTACTACCTTGTTGAAATCCGAAAATCCAACAAACCAATTCAAAATCTCTTGATAAAACTGATTTTTCCACAACACCAAGCACTCCACCAATATCAATGTAACACCCTCCGAATTACCATATTTTACTCGAGTATCAACATAGTAATTAGAAAAGTATTACTTACATTCACAATCTATACTAGTCGAAAATAATTGAAATCAAATAATTCAGACACATAGATGGCCAAACTCGTATATACATATATAAACATCATTTATAAGTTTGCAATGTGTACACCGTACTGATACTACATTGGTTAACTTCTAAGCTCATCAGGAACTCAGTTCACAAAAGGAAGGAACACCTCCAGTATCTAATCTAACCTGCTCAAAGTTGAGGTCTAGCAAAAGTTTGGACAAACAGAAATAAACCCCACAACATTTAACACGATAAATCTGCAGGTTAGAGGTTCACTAGTACTAAACTACCACTATATACATATCATGAGTCCCTGAAGATCTCACGTCCTACTAGATGAAACCGTTGGCTATCGGCATGATAGCCTCACCTCCACCTGGGGCATCAGGACCCTCTAATGGGTCTGAGTCTGAAGACGAGGATGAAGAGGGATCATCTGCTGGAGGGGTCTTTGGTGGTGCAGTGGGACCTCAAATATCACTTTGGGTGTGCCAAGTGGAGAGGCACACCATCATAAGGGAAAGCAGGGTCAAAGTCAGCTGTAAATACTGATGTACTAAAAGAGCGGCTGAAAAACACATAGACACGAACTTGCGAGTAACCCACTACATACAGAGAGTCAAGAGCAGGATCATAATGCCACACCCACTGTGGCGAGTCAAGGTAAAATACTAGTGACGGCATCTGCTGGATCTGGTTAACACCAAGTAAATGCAACCGTAGGGATGAGAATATTATAAAATCCTCAGTAGGGTATTCCCTCAGGTATAATGTGAAACACAATTGATAAGCTCATTCATGTGGGAATACTCATGCAAAACTATGTACAGCAATATCAAGGTATATACATCATGTAAAATCAAGTACAAGTATAATAATAATTAGTGCATTGTTCTTTTCTCATTAACATAGGGAAGGCTTAATCCCACATCAAGTGATGTCTGTAGTGGAATCACTCCACAAGAACTATTTACCATTAGGACATGAGCTCATTCCTATATGTCGATACATCTACCGACTTATCAAATTCCCAGGAAAGCTCTTACTTTTGTCTTTCCTGCTCAACCACATAAGCCTTGTCCCTATTTTCCCATATGTTAAAAATTGCACAACTAAAAGTCATGTTAATTTTCTTTTCTTTTCCTTTATCCTCACACTAATCACATAATGTACTCCTCCTTTCAAAGGTCTGCTTAGATCACAGGTAGGCATACAATTATGTTGGAGTCTCATCCATATCTCATCAACATTTCTTTCAAACAAATAGCATGCATTAACATGATATATACTTATATCTAAAGCCATTCTATCATTAGTTCAAGACATTCTTACCGTTTTCAGCAATCAGCATTTATTACTCTAGAATTCAAAATTAATTTCCCTATCAAACAGCGAATTTAAGAGCCATAAAAATTCTCTATGACATGTCAATGTATGTAAAAGGCCCTGTACAAATTTCCAAACAAACGGTGTTCTCTAACCTTATCAAATAAACTTTTCCAATCTGGTGGTTAGAGACCACTTGTTCACAATTTAGATCAGGACTCTCATAATTTTCGACCCCACCAATTGATTAAATCAACTCAAAATAAAATTCACAGTTATAATTCAATGTGTTATCAGCTTCCCATAAAATTTTCAAAGAGTAAACCCATCGTTTACTATGATAATAAAATCACACAATTTTACTGCCTCAGCTTCAATATTTCAGGCAGCATAGTCACAACTTCGGTTCTTGAATTTTTAAACACAGAAAAAGTACCCAGAATAACCCCAAATTTTTAATAGAGACCCTCTAACATGGTAACTACATCCCATAAAATTTTCAACTGAATCTAAGATCTCTAGATATATTAGAAAATTCGACAAAATTTGCTGCTTGCTTCAAACCGGGATTTTCCAGCAACAATGTTCAAGAATCATGAATTTTTTTCAAGCAGAGAAAATCGTTCACATGACCCAAGGAAAATCATGGGGTTGTCTCAGGATGTTACCTTCAACATATAATTTTTATAGCGCATAAAATGGAACACAATTGCACCAGAAAATTTGTCAACAAGTTCTGCCTTGTTGAAATCCGAAAATCCAGCAAACTAATTCCAAGTCTCTCTTGATGTAAATGATTTTTCCACCACACCAAACACTCCACCAAAATTCATACATCAATATCAACATATGATTAACCAATAAAATCAGAAATTTTAGGACAAAACCAATCAGAATTTTCAGAGGAAATTTTGAAACAAAAAAAGACAAATAAAACCCTACCCTTGAAAGCTAATGCTTCTTTAGCTTTTGTATACTTCAAGGTAGATGTTCTCCACCCCAAACTCTTGAAACACACCTAGATCCTCCACTAATCAGTGCTGAGTGAGGTACTAAAGTGAGGTTTTGAAAAATCTAATCGGTTATATTTGTAGAGGTTGAAGTGTAGAACAAGTTTGCTTAAGGAAGTTTTTGATTCTAGCAAGATTTGGTCTAGGATTTTGGAGGTTGAAATTTTCAAGGTTAGCAAAGGTATTTGGATGAAGAAGGAATGAGTTTTGCTGCTGCTCTTCACTTGGCCGAGGATGATGATGAAAAAGATGTGATTAGGTGGGTTAAGTATATCTATTAAGGAGTGTTTTGATTGGTTGAAAAATAAAATATAATTTCTTTCCATTAAAAGGGTTTAAAATCAATGGCTAGGATTTGATCTTTCATCCAAGATGAAATCCTAGCCATTCACTTGGTATTCAAGTGGATATACTTCATTATTTGCAGATATTAACTAGTTTTCGGTGTTAGAAATCGAACACTGAAATTTCTACAAACGGGCGAAACAGTGTACCCGAGAAGTCAAACATTGCCCGAAAAATAATTTCGGGTATGAAATCATTATTCCTACCTATTTCTAAACATAATCTTATAATTTCTCAATTTTGGGCATCTCCGGGGCCCAATTCTAGGATTTCGGCTGTTCCGGCGGACCTGTAGGGCCTGTAAGACACTATTCACGTTTTTTTTTTTTTTTTTTTGGCTTCCTTGAGTTAGTCTCATCATTTCCACATTTATCAACATCCTAAAATTCTCATTAATAAAGCTTCATTTAATTTCTAAAAAGAATAGGGTATTACAATCAACATATTATCAACCAATAAAATCAAAAATTTTCGGACAAAACCAATCAGAATTTCCAGAGTAAATTTTGAAATAAAAGAGAACAAATAAACCCTACCCTTGGCAGCTAATGTGTCTTTATCTTTTGTATACTTCAAGATAGATGTTCTCCAACCCAAAGCTCTTGAAACACACTCAAATCCTCCCTTAATCAGTGATGAGTGAGGTATTAAAGTAAGGCTTTTGAAGAATCCAATTGGTTATATTTGCAGTGGTTGAAGTGTAGAACAAGTTTACTTAAAGAAGTTTTTGATTCTAACAAGATTTGGTCTAGGATTTTAGAGGTTGAAAACTCAAAGTATCAAGGGTTTTGATGAAGGGAAAATATGAAGCCTTTCTGCCTTCTCTCAATGGCCGAAGGTTAAAGATAAAAAGGAGGTTAGGTGGGTTAAATTTATCACTTAAGGAGTGTTTTGATTGGTTGAAAAATAAAGCATGGTTTCTTTTCATTAAAAGGATTTAATATCAATGGCTAGGATTTGATCTTTCATCCAAGATGAAATCCTTGCCATTCATTTGGTATTGAAGTGGATATACTTCATTATTTGTAGATATTAACTAGTTTTCGGTGTTAAAAATCGAACACCGAAATTTCATCAAACAAGCAAAACAATGTACGCAAGTAATCAAACATTGCCCGAAAAATAATTTCAGGTATAAAATCTTTATCCCTACCTATTTCTAAACATAATCTTATAATTTTTCAATTTTGGGCATCTCCAAGGCCCAATTCTAGGGTTTTGACTATACTGCAGGCCTGTAAAACACTATTCATTTTTTTTTTTTGATTCCTTGAGTCATTCTCATCATTTTTACATCTGTCAAAATCTTAAAATTCTCATTAATAAAACCTCATTTAATTTCTAAAGATAATTAGGGTGTTACATTACCACCCACCTTAATAAAAATTTTGTCCTCAAAATTTCATACCTATAAACAACTCTGGATAATCTTTCTTCATGCTTGATTCTAATTCCCATGTATATTCTTCATTTTCAGGTCCACCCCAATCCATTTTTACAAGTTGTACAGATTTATTTCTACCCAAGCCACTTTTACAAGTTGCACAGATTGATTTCTAAGTTGTCTGGCTTCTCTATCAACGATCTGAATAGGAGGGGCTTGAAATGTTAAGTCATCCCTTAACTGTATAGATTCGAGCTCAATAATATGGTGTGGACCTGGATGATACATTCAAAGTTGAGATACATGGAAAACATTATGAAGGTTAGATAAATGTGGAAGTAAAGCTATTTGGTAAGCAGCTGACCCATTCATCGGAGAATTTGAAAAGGACCTATGAACCTGGGTGACAACTTTTTAACTTTAAGGGCTTTACCTACTCCAATAGTGGGTGTGACCTTCAAGAATACATGTTCTCACTCTTCAAACTCTAAAGGTTTCCTTCGAGTATCAGCATAGCTCTTTTGACGACTTTGTGCAGTGAGGATTTTACTTCTAATTTTCTGGATCTGCTCGGTCGTTTGGTTAACAAGGTCAGGTCCCAACAATCCTACCTCCCTTGAGTTGTACCAACATAATGGAGATTGGCATTTTCTTCCATATAGTGCTTCATATAGGGCCATGCCAATACTAGCATGATAATTGTTATTATAAGCAAATTCAACCAATGGAAGTAACTTATCCCAACTTCCTTTTTGCTCAATCACGCATGCCTTTAACATGTCTTCTAGGGTTTGTATGGTTCATTCTGTTTGTCCGTCAGTCTGGGGATGGTAGACAGTACTTAAACAAAGTTTGGTTTCAAAGGCCTTTTGAAAAGCTCCCCAAAATCTTGAAGTAAACCTAGGGTCTCTGTCAGAAACTATTGAAGAAGGAATACCGTGTAGTCTCACTATTTCTTGGATATACAAAGAAGCTAACTAATCCAAAGGAAAATTAGCCTTAATAGGTAAGAAATGAGTAGACTTGGTCAATCTATCTACTATAACCCATATAGCATCATGACCTGATGATGTCCTTACAAAGTCCATAGAGATATTTTCCCACTTCTATTCTGGGATTTCCAAACGTTGCAAGGTTCCAACTGGTTTTTGGTGTTCTATTTTAACTTTTTGAGATGTGAGGCACCTTTTGACAAACTCTATTATGCCACTCTTCATTCCTGACCACCAAAACATTTTCTTGAGATCTGCATACATTTTACTCGTCCCTGGGTGTATGATGAATTCACTCCTATGAGCTTCCTCTAAGATTTCTTTTCTGAAAATGCCACTAGCAGGTACACATACTCTATCCTTGTATCTCCATATACCTTGTTGGTCTTGAGTAAATCCTAGCAATTCCTTTATATGAATTGATCTTAACATCTCCTGGAACTCAAGATTTTCACGTTGTGCAGCCAAAATCTATCCTTTGAACTCACTTGTTACTTTTATCTGGCCTAATACAACACCTTGAAGGGTTACAGACATATCTAGACTAAGCTTCTTACAGCTTTCGACTAACTCCGCCTCTTTAATCCTCAAACATGCTACACTTAAGGATTTCCTGCTTAGTACATCGGTGACAACATTTGCCTTACTTGGATGGTAATTCAGACTAAAATCATAATCCTTGAGGAATTCCATCCATCTTCGTCGCCTCATGTTTAATTCCTTCTAGTCAAAAAGATATTTTAAGATTTTGTGGTCAGAGAAAACATTGAACTGCACGCCGTAAAGGAGATGTCGCCAAATCTTTAGAGCAAAAACCACAGCCGCAAGTTCAAGGTCCTAAGTGGGATAGTTGACCTCGTAGGGTTTCAATTGCCGAGAAGCATAGGCGACCACTTTTCGATTCTGCATCAATACACATCCTAAACCCTTACTAGAAGCATCACAATAGACTTTAAAAGGTTCATGGGGGTTGGGTAATACTAATACTGGAGCCATGGTCAACTTTTACTTTAACTCTTGGATACTATTTTCACATTCCGGTGTCCACTTGAATAGAGCATTCTTTTGGGTTAACTTAGTCAAAGGTAGGGCTATCTGAGAAAAACTCATAATAAAACACCTATAGTACCCAGCTAACCCTAAAAAACTTTGAATCTCAGTCACTGTTATTGGTCTTTCCTAGCGAAGTACTGACTCCACCTTACTGGGATCTACTGAAATTCCCTCTTGTGATACCATATGACAGAGAAATCTAACCTCTTCCATCCAGAATTCACATTTCGACAATTTAGCATACAACTTCCTCTCCCTTAGGATCTGTAACACAATCCTAAAATGCTTTGCATGTTCTTCCTTAGTCCTTGAATAGATAAGTATATCGTCTATAAAGATAACTACAAATTTATCCAAGTAAGTGCGGAAGATTCGATTCACATAATCCATAAATACAGCTGGAGTATTGGTTAATTCAAAAGACATCACCCTATGCTCGTAGTGCCCATATCAAGTTCTAAAACAGTTTTGGGAATATCTTCATCCCGAACTCGAATCTGATGGTAGCCTGATCTAAGATCAATCTTTGAGAATACGGTTGCCCCTTCTCAACTGATCCATGAGATCGTCAATCCTTGGCAAAGGGTATTTATTCTTAATCATCACCTTATTTAATTGCCTATAATCTACACAAAGCCTCATGCCCTCATCCTTTTTCTTTACCAAAAGAACAGGGGCTCCCCATGGAGAGGCACTTGGTCTAATGAAGTGCTTCCCTAATAATTCTTCAATTTGTGACTTTAATTCCTTCAACTCTAAAGGTGACATCCTATAAGAAGCAATTAAAATAGGACCCATTCCTAGAACCAACTCAATTGAGAATTTAATCTCTTGTTCAGGAGGAAACTCAGGAATATCCTCTGAAAAGACATGTGGATATTCTCTCACTGGAATCTTACATAACTCATAGCCATTTTCAGTTTCACTAGCTGAGAAAAGAACATATTCCTGACGATCTATTTTATCCGGGTTGGGTGTTACCAAGTCTAAATAAAAAGAAAAAGGAACCATAGGAATATAAGGTAATGCAGAAAGAAATATAGGAGTTCTGTATGGACAGTGTAAAAGAACATAATTAGGTACTAGCCAATCCATATCTAAAATTGCCTCTAAACCAGATAAAGGAAGACAAACTAAATTGGTAGTAAACTCTCTAGCACCAATTTGAAGAGGAAGGTTCATGCATGCATAGCAAGTTCTAATAGGACCAGTACTAGGAATGGATACAAGGAGATCGTAAGGCAATTCAGACAGATAATTGTAATTTCTGTACACACTCATGTGATATGAAAGAATGAGAGGCACCTGTATCATACAGTACATTCAGGGTATTACCATTTATTTCATATTTACCTCGGATCAAATCGGCAAATTGAGAAGCTTCTTTGGCACATATAGTAAAAACGTGTCCATTTTATTGTGGCCTAGAGGCTGGCTGTTGGCCTCTCTTGTCGAGGCATTCAAATATTTTATGTCCTGGCTTCCCATGCCTAAAGCAAATGATTTGTGTTGTCCAACAAGGCCAATTCCCATGATTCTTCCCATATTTAGGGCAATCTCTCCCTGCCTTAGGTCTTGAAGATTGAAGTTGTTTCCCTTTGTTGTTGTTGTTGTTGTTATTGTTGGGTGGAAATCTCCTCCGAGGTTGGTTAATAGGCTTGAATCAAGGGCCTATCCCCTTCTAGCATTGTTTTGGGCATACTTAAAATTTGTCAACTTCTTGTTGGACTCCTCTACACGTCAACATTTATTTACCAAATTAGGATAGTCTCTGATCTCCAGGAGACTTACAGCTGCTTCTATATCTTCACGTAGACCTTCTTCATATTACATGCATTTCCAGGTTTCATCCGGGTCATGCTGGTAAATCGTAGGAAACTTGCAAAGCTCCTCAAATTTGGTGGTGTACTTTGCTACACTCATAGGTCCTTATTTAAGGGCCATGAACTCCAACTCTTTTGCATTTCTCACAGAAGTAGGAAAATACTTATAGTAAAAAGCCTCCTTAAAAATATTCCAGCTAACTTCAATATGGGAAGCTTGAAATAATCTCCTGGTACCAACCCACCAGAATTCCGCATATGCTTCTAGCATGTAGGTAGCAAAAGCCACCTTTTGAATCTCTGTGCATAAGAGGACTGAGAAGATGTTCTCCATGGCTTTAACCCATTCCTTTACTTTACATAGGTTAAAAGGTCCTTGAAATGGTAGGGGATTTGCCTTCTTGAACTCAGCGAACTTCTGATAGTCTACATCAACCTCATTCACTGTAGGGGTATTGGCTGGATTTTGCCTTTCGTTGCGATTCAGCCGCTCCATCATTCAGGTAGTAGCTATAGCTTGTTCCCTCATGGCAACCACCATCTAACGGAAAGTATTCATCATTTCGGCATCATGTCCAGCTCCACTCCTAGTTTGCCAATTAGAAGTCATTGATTCCAGTCACACCAACAAAATATTGAGTTGATCAGGCTCAATACCAAGCTACGTGCAGTAGCAGCCCACAACATTCCTAATCATTTGTCATACATATATATATAAAATCATAATGTATGACAATTGCTAAGAAAGCATAGCCTGTCTAATCCTCAAGCTTATAGGATAGTCCAGCGCTGATACCATAATGTAACACCTTCCTAACACCATGTTTTACTCGAGCATTAACATAGTAATTAGAAAAGTATTACTTACACACATAATCTATACTAGTCGAAAGAAAGGAAATCAAATGATTTAGACACATATATCGCCAAACTCGTATATACATATATGAACATCATTTTTAAGTTTCCAATATGTACATTGTACTGATACTACACTGGTTAACTTCTAAGCTAATTAGGAACTCAATTCACAAAAGAAAGGAACACTTCCAGTATCTAATCTAACCTGCTCAAAGTCGAGGTCCAGCAAAATTTTATACAAACAGAAATGGATCTCACAACATTTAATAAGATCAATTTCCAGGTTAGCAGGTCACTAGTACTAAACTACCACTATATACATATCAGGAGTCCCTGAAGATCTGATGTCCTACTAGATGAAACCATTGGCCATCGGTATGATAGCCTTACCTCTGCTTGGGGCATCAGGACCCTCCGATGGGTCTAAGTCTGAAAACAAGGATGAAGAAGGATCATTTGCTAGAGGGGGTGCTGGTGGTGTAGGCGGAACATCAAATATCATTGGGTGTGCCAAGTGGAGAGGCACACCATCATAAGGGAAAGCAGGGTTAAAGTCAGCTATAAATATAGAAGTACTAAAAGAATGGCCGAAAAACACATAAACTTGGACTTGTGAGTAACCCACTACATACAAAGAGTCGAGAGCAAAATCATAATGTCACACCCACTGTGGTGAGTCAAGGTAAAACACTAATGACGGCATCTGCTGGATCTGATTAACACAACGTAAATGCAACCGTAGGGATAAGAATGTTATAAAATCCTCAGTAGGGTATTCCCTCAGGTATAATGTAAAATATAAATGATTAGCTTATTCATGTGGGAATACTCATGTAAAACTATGTGTATCAATATCAAGGTATATATATCATGTAAAATCAAGTACAAGTATAATAATGATTCGTGCATTGTTTTTTTTCTCATTAATATAGGGAGGCTTAATCTCACATCAAGTGGTATTTGTAATGGAATCACTCCACAAGAACTATTGACTACTAGGACATGAGCTCATTCCTAATGTCGATACGCCTACCCATTCCTCAAATTCCTAAGGGAGTTCTTACTTTTGTCTTCCCCCTTCAACCACATAAGTCTTGTCTCTATTTTTCCCATATGTTAAAAATTTGCACAATTACAAGTTATATTTTCTCTTTTATCACCATAATACTTACATTATATATTTCTTTTATTCAAGGCCATTCTTACATCACAAGTAAGTATTTAATTCCATTGGAGTCTCATAAGCATTTCTTTAAAATAGCTATCATGCATACATATACCATATACTTGAATTAAATGCCATACTATCATTAAATTAAGACGTTCTCACCATTTCAACACCCTGGCAGATTTACTACTCCAGGAACAATATTTAATTTCCACATAAATTGACCAATTCAAGATCCGTAAAAATTATCTATGACATGTCAATGTGTCTAAAAGGCCCTGTACAAATTTCAAAACAAACAGTGTTCTCTAACTTTATCAAATAAATTGTGCAAATCGGGTGGTCAGAGACCACTTGTTCATAGCTCAGATCAAGATTCTCATAATTTTTGACCCTACCAATTGATTGAATCAACTCAAAATAAAATTCACAGTTGCAATTCAATGTGGTATCAGATTCCCATAAAAATTTCAATGAATAACTCCATCATTTACCATAATAATAAAATCACACAATTTTACTGCCTCAACTTCAACATTTCAGGCAGCATAGTCACAACTTTAGTTCTTGAATTTTTAAACATATAAAAAGTGCCCAGAATGGCTTCAAATTTTACTAGAGACTTCCTAACATGTTATTTACATCCCATAAAATTTTTAGCTGAATCTAAGATTTCTAAATATATCAGAAAATTCAACAAAATACGCTGCTTGCTTCAAACCGGGATTTTCCAGCAATAATGTTCAAGAATCATGAATTTTTTTCATGCAGAGAAAATCCTTAACATGACCCAAGGAAAATCATGAAGTTTTTTTAGGATGTTAATTTCAATATATAATTTTTATAGCTCATAAAACGGAATACAATTGCACCAGAAAATTTGTGAACAAGTACTGCCTTGTTGAAATATGAAAATCCAGCAAACCAATTAAAAATCTCTCTTGATAAAAATGATTTTTCCATAACACCAAACACTCCACCAAAATTTATACACCAATATCAACATATTTTCAACCAATAAAATCAGAAATTTTCAAACAAAACCAATCAGAATTCCCAGAGTAAATTTTGAAACAAAAGAGAACAAGTAAACCCTACCCTTGGCAGCTAATGTTTCTTTATCTTTTGTATACTTTAAGATAGATGTTCTCCAACCCAAAGCTCTTGAAACACACTCAAATCCTCCCCTAATTAGTGATGAGTGAGGTATTAAAGGAAGGTTTTTGAAGAATATAATCGGTTATATTTTTGGAGGTTGAAGTGTAGAACAAGTTTACTTAAGGAAGTTTTTGATTCTAACAAGATTTGGTCTAGGATTTCGGAGGTTGAAAACTCAAAGTATCAAGGGTTTTGATGGAGGAAAATATGAAGCCTCTATGCCTCCTCTCAATGGCCGAAGGTTGAAGATAAAAAAGGAGGTTAAGTGGGTTAAATTTATCACTTAAGGAGTGTTTTGGTTGGTTGAAAAATAAAGCATGGTTTCTTTTCATTAAAAGGATTTAATATCAATGGCTAGGATTTGATCTTTCATCCAAGATAAAATCCTAGCCATTCATTCGGTATTCAAGTGGATATACTTCATTATTTGTAGAGATTAACTAGTTTTCGATGTTAGAAATCGAACACTGAAATTTCATCAAACATGCGAAACAATGTACCTGAGTAATCAAACATTGCCTGAAAAATAATTTCGGGTATAAAATCTTTATCCCTACCTATTTATAAACATAATTTTATAATTTCTCAATTTTGGGCATCTCCGAGGCCCAATCCTAGGGTTTCGGTTGTCTCGGCGGGCCTGCAGAGCCCGCAAAACACTATTCATATTTTTTTTTTGTTTGCTTCCTTGAATCATTCTCATCATTTCTACATCTGTAAAAATCTTAAAATTTTCATTAATAAAATCTCATTTAATTTCTAAGGAGAATTAGGGTGTTATACTTAAGAAGGAATTTACTGAAAATCTTGAAGAGCTGAATGAAAATCTTGAAAAATCGAATCTCAAGGACTCTTTAGAAAGCAAGTAGATGGAAACTCAGCCTTCGAAAAGTAAGCTCTAGAACGTAGACACTTCAGAAAGCTGGCTCAAGACTCCAAAGCCATATTAGAAAGTGATTTTTTGAACATGAAGAAGAGAACTCTAAGGATAAAAGAGAAACTGAACATCTTCAAGGACACAAAAACTTCAAGGGAGTTTCTGATTTAAAGGCAGTATCCCAGAAAAAAGTTCTCAAAGACATTTTCAAGAGAGTGAGAACCAGATCATCCTTTAGAAATCAATCAAACTATGCTTTCATCCCCACTACCGAGCTTGAATACATTGAAAAAGCTTTAAGTGATCAAAGTTGGGTGTGTGTTCAAGAACAAGCTTGATAAAGCTTAGCAAAGTCATCCGAAACAAAGCAAGATTGGTTGTACAAGGTTATAATCAACAAGAGAAAATTGATTATGATGAAACCTTTGCGCCAATAGCTTGGCTGAAGCCATAAGAATACTACTTGCTTTTGCTATCTTCAAAGGATTCATTTTTACCATATGGATATTAAGTATGTATTCTTAAATGAATTCCTCTCTAAGGAAGTTTATGTGAAGCATACAATACCTTGAATTTTTGTGGTTATAACCAAATGCCCCTGAATTAGTTTAACACGGGAATTAAGTAATGATCAAACCTAGTTATCACTCGGGAAGTTTCAGGGAATTTTTGCATAAGATTACCATTTTTTTCACCAATTAGTGCTAATTAACCTTAATTAAAGTAATTAGGAGATATAACAATATTAGGCTCTAACAAAAAAAATCAATTTTTCTTATTAATCTTGAATGAAAATAATTAATTGAAATTAAGTTATATAAGAAAATCCAAAATTTGTCTATTTTATAATGCTTTTCTTCTACATTCATTGTCTTTGAACACTTGAATAAAAATGATTATCCAGAAGATGTAAGTTTAACTCTAAAGTTGCATGCATTATGAAAATAATATAATTTTATAATTATGTTAACTTAATGAAATGAACAAATATGCCATTCATTTTAATATTGATTAAACTCTATCTATCTTTTTTATGTATGTAACACATGACTGTATTATTTTGAGACAAAAATAATTCAAACCTTTGATACCATAAGCTATAATACAATCTTGTAACTCATGTGCATTCTAATTGCATAATTATATTAAGGGATGATTTCAAAGTATGTATTGTGCATATTTTGTATTATTTCCTTTATAATTTCTGGTCTTGCATTTTGCTTGAAAGTTATTGTGCTGATTGCTTTGAAATTTAATTTGTTGAAATGAGTATTGTCATTTGAAATCTTTGATGATGAGGTGATGCTATTTGTACAACTAGTTTTTGTCTCCGATGCCTTGTCAAATTAACAGTTGTCAAATAAGCAAGACAAAAACAAACAAAAAGCACACGTCAAAACACTAGAGTGATCAAATGAACACCTGTATGTCACTTGTACTGAAGCTAATTTTGTAACATTTCTTTCCCATCCCCTGTACTCCCCACTCACCGCAGTATGAGCACTCTATCAAGACACTTAGCTGACAAACATGTGCAAGATTGAAACATGGAGGACACAAGTTCAGAGGAGGCACCATCATTATTTCATGCCCATCAGTATCTTTAGTTTTATAAAAACAAAAATTACAGAAGCAAAGAACGTAGGCATTCATACCCTAGTAATCAACTAAACGGAGAGAAAGAACAAGATTCTGGAAAAGAAAAATAGAAGTAAGAAGTCGTGTACTCTCCTTTTATTGTTGCCTAATTTTGTGTTCTTCTATTCTGATATCAAAATCACACATGCACATACATACACCATAGGTTTCCCATTCTCAAATCACATACCCTAAACCTATTAATAGTCAATAGCAAACCAAGCAGTCCAGAACAATTGTTCAACCTTCAAACACAATTAAAATGTCCTAAACAGTCCATATTCGTACAAAATCAAAATTAAAATAGAAAAAAAAATATATATATATATATAGTGAAAAATAGAAGAAATAGGAACAAAGACCCAACCAGGCCCTTCCCCCTTAGCCACTTCGCTACCGCTTCAGATCTACTAGCCTCCTCCACTGCATGCATCGGTGATCTCACTCTCCTCCTCCTTCAACCGCCACTCTTTCTACCGGCACTGCCATCACTGTGACCACCACCATCTTGCTAACTCACCTGAAAAATCCAATTCCAGATCATAAATAAACATAGATCCACAATTTCTTTTAAAATTGAAAAAAAATGGGAGGGATATACATTACCCTTGTAGAGATTAAACTATCTTTCAGTGTTACAAATCACACACTGAAATCTTACCGAACGGGTAAAATACTATACCCAGGAAATCAAATATTGCCCGAAAATTAATTTCAAGTATAAAATCTTTATTTCAACCTATTTATAAACATAATCTTATAATTTCTCAGTTTCGGGAATCTCCGAGCTCCAATTCTATGGTTTCGGTTGTTCCGACGGGCTTGTGGGACCTGCAAATTACTATTCATTTTTTTTTTTACAAATCCCTTGGACCATCCTCATCATTGCTAAAACTGTCAGATTTTTGAAATTATGACTAGTAAAGCTCAAAATAATTTTTCAATAATTTTTAAGGTGTTATAGCAGAAGCTGAATATGTAGTTATTGTAAACTGCTACACCCAGATGTTATGGATAAGGAATCAACTTGAAGATTATCCCCTGAGGTATTCCAAATTCCCCATTTTCTGTGATAATACTAGTGCTATTAATATTGCTAAAACTCCTATCCAATATTCTCGATCCAAGCATATCAATGTTAAATATCATTTTATTCATGATCATGTTCAAAAAGGAAATGTTGAATTAATGTTTGTGAATACTAAAGACCAAGTGTCTGATATATTCACAAAACCATTAGCTGAAGATCACTTTTGTGTTTTGAAAAAGCTTTTGAACTTAAAAGTATTTAAATCTGCATAAGCATTCACGCACAAACATCAATTTGAACTAAACTGAAGCCCATATGGAGACATCAATTTGAAAGTTTAGAAAATTAGTCTGAAGATTAGAAAGTCAGTTTGCAAGCTGTGAAATAGGAATCAAGACAATTTGAAAGAAGTGTGGAAGATTAGAATATGGAATAAATTTCGGTGTGCCAAAGGTTTAGAATTAGAAAATTGGATGAATCGTGAGAAAGCTATGATGCGCCGATGGGTAGAAAATGGAAGCAGAGCTTAGAAAGTAAACATGTTCAGAAAGTGGCTCAAGGCTTTAAAAGCTACTCTTTCTGAAAAGAATGAAAAAGGTGGGATAATTCCCATTTTTTTTGAGTTTTTCTCTCCCACATCTTTTCACCTTCAGTCATTCATATCCCATCACTTAAATAACCCCCACTCCTTACATGCCACACTTTGACACTCATCTTCAACTTTACATAACCGAGACCTAAAATTGTTTCATATTCTCTTGCTTAAACCTTCTCTGTAACTGCTTTCTTTCTCACAAACCCTCTCAAGATTCAACCTTTTCACTCATCCCTTTGTTTCTTCCTCATACACAAACCCTAAAAATGGTTGAAGGCAGGAAACTCGACCAATCCAATGACAAAAAGGCAACCTTTCGAATGTATACCGATTCAAAGATGCAAAATTTCTGTGAAGAGAACTTCTCCTTAAGAAAGATGGCTCCAAGAAAAGCATTAAAGAAACATTTATATGAAAGTGTATCTATTCTTGATGAAGTTTTCTATTGTCAAGGATTAGAAGAATATCTGGACATCAATAACAAGTGTTTCCTGGATTTGTAACTACTTTTTACTCATAACTGAAAGGCAATGCCAATGCTTTGTTGAAGATGATGATTCGTGACTTTGCCATTGAAATCAGCCCTACTGGATTATCAAAGGTCATCAAGGCACCTTGTAAAGGCCTTATCCGCTCTTCCTCACCCACCTAGGCTCGGTCCCTAGGGATAAATAAAGGAGATATGTCAAGGTACCTTACTAACTTCATCCTTTATAAACCTAGTGAGATTACCACTACTTTGATTAGTGCAAGAGCAAGAAAAGTATATACAATGGTGCAATTCTCCATCCTACCTCAGATAAGAAGCACATATGCACTGGTAGACATAGACTACATGCTCTTACATTATCTCATGGCCAAAAGAAAGTGAATCTGTTGAGACTAATAATAGATTACATGCTTAGCTCAATCCCTAAAGGTAAAAAGAAGACAACCAATGTACCATATGGCGTGTTGCTGACAAAGTTGTTTTAGTACATACATTTTCCTCTTGTAGAAGAATGGTATGAATTCATGGGGTACTATATCCTCACTTGCCTCCTTCAAAACCTCAAAGAAAAAGTCCACAACCTCAAGGTCTGAGGCAATAAGACTAAGTCCCAGGACAAGGGGAGAGCAAACTAGGAGAGCTTGCATAAAGGCTGAGTCTAAAGTGACAAAGGCAAAGGGCAAAGGGCAAAAGGAAGCTGATTCTTCTGGAAAGTGAGACTGAGAACTCAGAGGAAGAGGAATCAGTAGAAGTTCTTCTAAACAGAAAAAGAAAAACAAAGATGAGATAAGAAAAAATTAAATTACAAGAATCTCAAATGCCACAACCTTTTTCAAAAATCATCAAAGATGCTTCTCCACCAGAAAAGATGCCTTGTAAACCAATGGGAATCATTAGAAGAAGAGATATTGACTCAAAACTCAAACATGTTCCTAAGCATGAAACTAGAATCTCTATGCTTCTAAAAGAGGTTATGAGATATCAATAGGCTGGTTATAAGATTATCTTGATTGACTCAAAAGAGGATGAAGATAAAGAAGAAGAAGAAAAACAATAAGAAGTATCTTCATTTGAAGAATAAGAAAATCTTTTTAGAAGAGAAAAGGCTAGAATGAGTAAACTCTTTCCTATGGCACCTATCTTTGAAGAACCAGCTAAGGAGGGAGCTGGACTAGAGATTGCTATCATTTGGATGGTGCCCCAATCTCCTCCTTCTATTCGTATCTCTCCTATAGAAGAGGAAGAGGACAAGACTTCAGAGAATGGTGTTCATCATGCTGAAGAAGCTATTGCTTCTACCTTGGATTATGTTCCTGATCCTATTTCTACTCCTACCACTACTGGTGCTTATCTTCCATGCTCTCCACCACCCACTTCTTGGAATACTCCTGTTGAGGTTGAAACACTAAAGCCTGGGGAAACCATACCCCTAGACATACCAAAGCCAACACCCAGAACTACTCTAGCAACTATTCACTTGCCACATCAATCTTCAACCGAGACTTCAATAAGCTCTCAACATATCCAAATTTTTATGAGAAATCAGAGGGACATTACCTCCAGATTGGATCAGGTTGCAGGCAACAATATTGACCAAGGCCCAAACTTCGAAGCCATGAAGAATTATTGCTTCAAATTCTTCAAAACACTCAGGAAATCCTTCATGAAGTCCGGTGCCAAGGCTGATGATGGTGTTCCTGGTTTCTAGCATACCTCTATTTTGCTAATCTTAAAAGGGGGAGAAAAAGAGAGAAGAAAATCTTGTGCTGAGATAATCAGAGGGAGCATACTGAAGGGGAGACAACCAAAAATTTTTTTCATATTAGCATTTTTTTGGTGAACATTTGCTTTATATTTTAGCATATTATCTTTTTGTCATGGACATCGTTTTTTCTTTTTGGTATGTTTCTTTTGTTTTCTTTAATAGCTCTGATGTTTTTAATTCATTTTATGATCTAACTCTTCTTTTTTCTTGCTATTTGCTTTGATATATCTATTTTCAACACGTTTCTCATGATTAATGTTTTGCTATGATAAGATCTTTTGTGGTGTATGTATATATATATATATATATAATCTCATACTCTGATAGATTTAGTTTAGCTAATTAGAAATACTAATATTGATGTATGCATGCTCATTAGATCAATCCAGTATGTAGCTACATCATATTTCTTTTTGTGCTTAACGCCTATGTACATTAGTTTCTATCTGTATGGTTAGCTCCAGAATATATCAAGTCATATGCCTTGATAGATATGGAGATCTGTGTGCATGCCCATATTTAAGTTATGTTATTCAGTTTAAAGGTCTTTCCCCTTTTTAAAAATAAAAAAAGAAAAAATATGCTCAAGCATACAATTCAATGAAGTTTCTTTTCATTCACAAGCTCGAAGAATGATGGTTTGACATAATTAGGATTAGTTCCTGTTTGAGCTTTAGAAATCTCGTTTCACATTCATTGATCATATCTAAAATAAGATTTCTATGAGTGTCAGAAACTTCACTTGTGCGCAAAATTTGTATGTTTCAAGTTTTCATTCAAAAATTGCATCATGTTTCAAAAATGTTTAGAAAAGGAGTGCTGGAAAAGAAATTAAATCAAGAGAAAATATTGCAAATATTACTCATTTTATTTAAACACCTTTTCTTTTTCAGAAAAGTCATAATGACTAAAATTCAGGCTCTATTCTTTTAGAAAAGTTAAAACAATCATACCTTCTTTTCTCTGATGTCTCTCCGAAAGTAAAGTAACTTTAGAAATCTTAAGGGAAACAAGAACAACTCTAATCTAGGTCACTTAAGGCAATCAAATGTTTTTATCCGCCTTAAGAAAAGGATTATCTAAAAATCACATCTCATGATGTGTTGAAAGAAATTGGTTCTATATTAATCCATATCATGTTATTTCTTTCAAAATCTATTGTAAAGATTTTCTTCTATTGCCATCATAAAAAATAGGGAGATTGTTAGCTCCAGAACTCTTTAGAAAGCATTATTGTAAAATTTCTTGATTGATAACAAAACCAATTTTGAGAAAATATTTTGAAGAATAATTAATATGTTCCTTGAGTTTTCTTGAAATAGCAAATAGGTTCTTTGGTCTGTATATTAAGGCTCTTAAAGAATAAATAATTTCACTTCACATGTGCAAATATGATTTATCTCCTGTAAAGAGATAGGAACTCAATGAAAGTGAACATTATATCATGGATTGAATGTACACATGCTAAACGGTATGAAGACAATCATCATGTGCAAGAAACCAAGGCACAGATCTTCAGAAAGTAGGACATGACTTCAAAAAGTACACTTCAAATGAAGAAATCAAACCAGCTCTGAAGATAATGTGTTCTACAACCTCTAATCATCACGATCGCTATTATTTCATCATCTACAAGCTTTGATTGAAGACTGAAAGATCACACACACACACACACACACACACACACACACACATATATATATATATATATATATATATATATATATGATGGAACTGATACCACATTTCAAAACATTCACCTCACAGTGAAATGATGCACTTTACAGGAAAAAGAGGAAAATTTGAAATTCAAATTTAAAGTCAATCTTAGTCACTAACTAGCACATCATCTCTTCTGCTAACTTGGTCACCCACTCCAACTTCTAGAAAGAACAGTTCAAAAACCTTATTTAGAAAGTAAAAAGTAGTTTTTGAAGGTAGCCTTAGAAATCTCTATCTCACAATGGCTTCTGGAACAGCTCTGACAGACAACGAGCTACTCCTTTAGATTTCTTTTTCAAGACAAAAACAGATGATCAACACATATCACTTGGACAACTAATCAAGAGCCATAGTCATGAACAAAGTCTTTCTATAATTAGAGATGTTGTAGCTTTAAAGAAAAAAGACTGATACTGCACAAGATTGAAACGCTGCAAAAAATTTCTCTTCATCCCTTATATAGTTCATTACATCTTGTAATCAGTTCCTTACTTGTAAAAATCTTCTTTCAACATTCTTAGTTGATCATATGTTCTTCCAAGGAAGAATCTTAGAAAGAAGTCATTCAAGTTTTTCAAGTTTGTTATTGTATATCTTGAGAAAATCTTGATTGTAGATTAGTTTGAATGGTAACCCAAACACAAACTTCTTGTAACCTCGATCCAGTACTGATTGGTGTGGGATAACTTGGAAAGGCTAAGCAAAAATTACTTGCAATGTGACAGTAGAGTAAGCTACTGGTCTCGAGTTAGATTGGAGAGGCTAGTATAGTACTACTCAGGTTAGCTTGAAGAGGCTAGTACAATACTACTCAAATTAGCTTAGAAAGGCTAGTACAAGACTACTCAGGTTCATCTTGAAGAGGCTAGTGAATAACTACTTAGTTTGTGATAGTAGAGGTTGCTATTGGTCACAGGTAAGAGCTTAGGAAGGCAACAATAAAGACTATCTTGTAACTTTCTCGGTTTGAGAAAAGGATTTAGTGGAACTCAACTGTTGTTGATAACTAGATGTAGGCAGGCTGGCCGGACTATTATAAAAATCTTTGTGCAGTATCTCTCTCTCCTTTAACTACTTTACTTTCATTGCATCTGAACATATTTAATTGTGTTGTTTTGAACAATCTTCTTTTACACGCTTTTATCTTACTTATAGTAATTTAGAAATTAGCTTTCTGGAGTAATTAATACTATTTTTGCTGCTCTTCAAGCTCATAGCTTGATAGTATTTTGGTTAAGTTTTTCAGAAGCTACAAAGGAAAGAAAAAGTAAAGCACGATTCAACTCCCCTTCTCATGCAGTTTCCTACCTAAAAACAAATAGGTTCTAGCAATTGGTTGTGGATAGTGATGGGCATATATCACAACAAACCTAGTCAAGTGTATCAATTCTTTGTTAAAAGAGGCTTGTAATCTTGCCATCACACCACTAGTTTGAGCAGCATACTTTCGGAGTGTTAAGTTATTTGTTCAAAAAGGCACAACGGCATACGCATGAAAAACTATAGATCAACATTTCTTAAAACCCATGGCAAAACAATTGGAAGTAAACAAGAAGGTATCTAAAGATTTCAGGACCACTCATTTTGATGGACAACTTCAGACCTACCATGTCAAAGAGCTCTCTAATATTGAAGAATAGAGAATTGATCTGACATAGAGGTATTGTGATTGGAGGGATTTTGAGATAGATCGATATCCTAGTCGTCATGTGATTACTTGATGTAGCAGCTCTTGCCTTGATTGGAAAGCTTATGCTAATGATGTATGCAGAATGATTACTATGCGTAAAGTGTACAAGAATGAGTTTGGGGTTGTGCGCCACCAAAATACATGGCCTCTGTATACAGGCCTGAGGATTTGAGCTAATCTTGCCTTAAAGCACACAATGAAGGGTGGACCCAAATGTACTCGCTACTTGAATAAAATGGATATACGTAAGATAAGTGTTGTGGTCTTTGTCATGGTGAAGGACACAGTCACAGTTGTTGTCCAAATGCTCCTGGCTCAAGTTCGTAGTGGTGCATCATGTTATTTCATTGTTTTGTTATTTTGTTGTTGCCTTATGTTATTTTATTTTCTTATTATTTTGTTGTTATCTTATCTTACTAATGGTGTTGTTATAATTCTACAAGTAGATGCACTCTGGTTATTTCGTTATCTTATTACTAATGTTGTCAAATGTCAACTTATTTTTTAATATAAATATTTTCTATTTACAAAATTAAATAAAAAATATTTTCTTGTTGAAATAGACAAATGAAAGTAAATAGAACAATATTATATAATATAAGGGGTAACATAATCACATAATCAACAATTATAACAAATGAAGTACTACTATCGCCCTTTATATGCTTTCCCCAGCCCTCTTGGTTTTCTGATTGTTGGTGGGGTAAACCTGCCAGTTGATGCGAGATCTTAATGCAAGTTATACCTACTCACACCTGGCCCACCTTGTCTCCCTACACCGTCAACTCCCCCAACTTGATCCTCCTCACTTATATCTCCTACTCTAGTGGACCCTTTAGTCTGACTTCCATTACTCGACTGACTTTCATAACCTACAAACCTCCCAGATTGACCTGTGTAACCTGTAAACCCCCACATTGACCTGCAAAACCTGAAAACCTCCTAATCTAATCTCTATAAATTGCTGACATTGTGGAAGAATCTATCTTCTATTGTTGAATTAGGGTAAACTAAAATGGAAATTGCATCAGTGGACGATACACATTTTCTTCCTGCATGATAGGTGATTGTTGCAAGTTGAGAGCTACCTCCTCCAAGACAAGTGTGAACCTATCTTGTGGTGGTGGTAGTGGTGAATGTGGTGGTGATGGTGAGTGGGACTGCATCATCTTGATCTAGTAATGTCAATCATAGAGGCACATAAGTATTATCCCTATACAATGACAAGTAGGCATTTGTGGGGTGGTGATCAAAGGGTGTCCTAGCAAGGGCTCTCCTACCAAGGGATGGTCTCCTCGCTACGTCCACATCTCCACCCACTGATGATACACTAATAATCAATCAAGGTTGTCTTCTTCCCCTTCAAATCTTTATTATGAGCCCTTCCTAAATTTGGGTGTGGATTAAGAATAGGTTGGACAAGCCCAAATTGTTACCTCATGCAATTAGATAGGTGCCACTCTATGATCTCAAAGCAAATTAGTAAAATAATATTGCTCTACTGTCTTTGTTCAATCCGAATAGAATCTGGACTAACAACCTCAACTTCAACAGTCCTATATTGCTGCCATATAATCTGCAATATACAGATAAATCATATTATATATATGGAAAAAATATTATTTAATTTAACTTTACATGAAATTAAATAATGTTTTAATTGCTACCTGATCAGGTTGCCCATCTATTTTAAATGTAGACAATTTAGAAGACCAATGCCATGAGGATAGAATGGGTGTAGCCATCTGTCATAAAACTTACAAATTTATTACAATTATGGCAATAACAATACAAAATAAATCAAGAACAATTTTTACTTGGAAACTAAGGGGAAGCTGACAAAATTGGGTGGCACCGGCAAGAAGCCAAATGAGGCAACTGGCTCTATGCCCATGCTCGTAACAAAACTAGATGACCACCAATTTGCTTTGCAGTTATGTGTGTCGCTCGATCTAAATTGAGATAGAGACAAACAAGGCACGCATAACCCCAGCTAAAAGTCCCAACACGAGTAAGATCCTCTAACAACTGCAAGTATTTTCCATGGACCTCATTATTGGTCTTATCAGGCATTAAAGAAGTGCCTATGAGGGCCAATATATACCCATGTGCACTCATTTCTATTAATATTGTATCATTTCTAGTGTCAAGATCTCTTATATACTGTTGCAACCAATTTAAATTAATTTCACCTCTATTAAATACATGTGGCTGAGGCATATCGTTAAGCAAACTAAAACATTTCAATTGTAGTTGTTTGATACTACTAGATGTAAATCCACTAACTGGTAAACTATTAATGGAGAGTCCAAATTGTATGGTGACATCTTCTAACATCACCATCATTTTTCCCTGTGGAAAATGGAAGGTGTGCGTCTTTGGTCACCATCATTCTACTAAAGCTTTTATTAGAGCTCTATTCAATTCCACCCGTCCTATCTGCATAACATGGTAAAAACCAGCACACCATAGATTCTCAATAATTGCATTTTTAGGTGGATGATTAAAAAAAATAATGGGGCTCGAACCTTCTTTCTTCCAAGCAAAAGATAAATAAATATTAATCACAAAAAATATTTAATCATAAAAATTTATACATAAAATGAATTAAAAAATCTAAAATTACACATAGAATAAAATTAAAAAGTTATAGTAATAAATAAGTATGTAAAATGAAAACAATAAAATAATACATAAAGAACATAATATTAACTTAATAAACTAAATTAATAATAAAAGTACAAAAATTAAACTTACATATCCATTAAAAATACGAGCTGCAATATGCTCATTAGGATCCATTGTTCTATCATGTTGTCATCTAGGGATTTTTTTAATATTTCTCTCTTTTTTTAAAAAAAAGTAACTTTGTTCTTCCTACGACTGAAACTAAAATTGTATCCCCTCAATTATTACTTATACGCACTTAAACAAAAATCACTATCTCACAATCTATGAAGCACAAATACTGATACAGACACTAGACATGACACAGATACAAACATGGACACAGAGACACACTAAACTCAAAAAATTACAAGACATGGGCACGGCATAATATATATATATATATATATATATATATATATATATATAATTTTTTTATTTTTTTATATGATTCTTTTCTTTTCTAGAATTTTTTGTTCATGTTTGTATAATTTTTTTATCTAATTAATTCTTATTTTTTGTAATCAACTGAAGAAATGAAATGGCCTAGCTGTGCAGATCCAACTAAACAACTAGAGTTAGTTTTGGGCTTCTGTTGGCATTACATTTTTTAAAAAAAATAAAGAAACTAATTCAAGTGTGTCCATGGTGTGTCCAAACCATGTCCGCAGTGAATTTGAGCCATATTTGACGTATGTCCGGTAGTGTCGTCGTGTGTTTGAGCTCAAAAAAAATATTTTTTTAATTGGACACGTACGGACGTGTGTCAGACACGTGTTGTGTGGGTGTCAATGTCTGACACTGTCCATGCTTCTTAGCTCACAACTCAACCAAGTGCATAGACTACATAGACCTTTTGAAAAACTCCCATTTTTATATTGTCAGCAAGAAAAGGCAAGGATAAATCACGTATTCCTTTATTCATTCACAAATTGCTTTATTGTTCACTTACCATTATTTTGCTGTAGTGTAGTAAGTATGATGAAGTGAAGGAAGAACATATGGTGGAGAGGTGAGGCAAGCCACAGGGATGCTCGAGGATTCACAAGCACATCACCTGCATGCTTGCATGCTTGCAGATGCTGCACAGGCTGGGTTGTAGGAAGCAAAATTTGTGGCTAGTATATTGAGGACCGGTTAACCGTGGGCCACTTTTTAGACATGGAAGCTCACTTATCTATCCATGGAATCCCTATTTTAGACAAATGCTTTTTTACATTGTGTAAAGAAAACTAAACGAATGGTTATTTGTAAAGTTATGTATAGTTCATAATAGATAAGCTTTTCTTCGACAATGTTTATCGCCCTCAGCAGATTGTGTTCCCTTATTTTTATTTTTTTTTGTTATTTTGTTGCATAATTCGTTTCAAGTGAATTATGTTCCCATACCCACCCTTACCTAATTACCCCAAAACTAACACATTTCAATATTAAACCCCTCTCACATCCATATCAAAATTTAAAAACAAAAAAAAGAAGACTTCACGCTCTCTAGGACTCAAAAACAAGGTTTCCAATTTAAACATATATAAAGAATTAATATATATATATATATGTGTGTGTGTGTGTGTGTGTGTGTGTGTGTGTGTGTAGTGGGAATTCATTTACATAATTGTAAGTGTAACACCCTAGTTATTAACCAAATACACCTAGGTTGAATCTGATTAATGACTAGACTTTACTCCTTACTTTGGTTCCTTCTTCATAATTTGAAAATACTTAGTGAAATTACGAGCCATTTTTTTTTAAAAAAAAAACATAATTGAAAACGTGAGCCGAGTACAACGTGAACGAGTAAGTGGAGTATAATAAGACGTTTAAGAATATATTACATCATATCACTTTGGCTCCATCATATAACATCCATAAACACATTATAGCATATATTTACATACAATAACCTCACTCAAAGGGTGGGTTATGTTCATACATCATTGTCTTATGCAAACCCATAAAAGAAAATACATAAGGAAATACATGCCCCTAAACTAGATAACTCTATAAGCCGGGAAGGTTATCCTAAAACTAGGGTGCATGATCACACATAAGTTTACTAAGAACCCTCTATGGCCATCCCCGAAATGGGGAATAAATCCGATCCATCGATGAGCTCCTCGGGAGGACACACGAGATGCACCATGTTGGGGTCGCATGGACGGCCTTCTTGCTAACCTTGGCTGAACAACTGTTTCCTCACTACCCTCTGTTACACGTGTGGGAGTAGGAGCAGAGCTCTCGTGAATATACATGAGTAGGAGTGTCCTCAAGGATCGGGCAGAATATCTCGTCTCGGAACATACTGGAAATCCGTGGACAGCGGATGAAGCGGGATAAGAACGTAACATCCTTTCATCAAGTGGACGTGCATGTTCGAAAACCATTTCATCGCCATAAGGAGAAGTAGGAGAAAATCGATAACTAGGGACAGGATGGGCAAAGGGACGACCTATGTAAATAAAAACACGAATCACAAGACCTCCTTCAAAATGATACGAGCGATGCACCGGATCATAGTGAAATTCCCAAGTAGGGGTATCAACGAACAGACGAATGTCGCCATCCGAATCTGAGACAATGACAGAAATAAAGAAAAGGGAGTGAGAATCTTGCTAAAGAATTCTCAGTAGGGTTCCTCCTTCTACAGTGTCATCATCAAAGTCCCCAGGAACCTCGAGATTATTCTAAAATAGTGAGCATGCAAAGATTCATTTTAAGTATGGACAAATACTTAACCGAGGTTCGTCAATTTTTAATCATGCGTCTTATAATGCATCATAATCTTAACATGTCATATTTACAATGAACTTTTCCTTTATCATTACATCATATTCCTCATCATCATTATCAAATAACATGCATAAAAGAACGTCATATAATATTAGCTACACGTGGACATATTGCACATATTTCATTTCTTTAGTGCCTTAGGTGACTTAAAATCTTATCATCATCATTATTTTCCTTAGGCCACCCTATACTCCACCCTTTTGGGAGTAATTTAGGTTATGAGCTCATACTTTACTAGTCGTCACTAGCATATACTTATCCCTTTTGATAAGCTAAAGTCCCGACTCTACCCTTTTGAGAGAACGGGTTAGGGGGCTAAAATCACCTTTTCACCACCTATAGTCTGATGGTTCCAAAGGATCATTTTCTTATAAGTTTAAGTCACCATTAAATCTTTGCATGTTATATCACAATAGAATTCATAAACATCATAACATTTTCTTATTTATAGTCTTAAACTAGAATAATATATATCAACTGTAATCATGCATATGGGAGATTCCCAGGAAAGAGAGGTGGGTCATAATGGACACGCTTAAATACCAAGTCTTTCCTTAGCCAGAACCTTTCCAAATTACACTTTTACAATGATACACTTTCTTCTAGCAACAAAGGTAAATTTTACATAATAAAGAATATTTCATGTATAAGCATTCTCATTATTTGCAATAGCAACTATAACATGCAAGCCAGGAAATCATTCAATGATATCAAGTACTTAATAAGCATCCAATCCTTACATAGAATTATCAATTATAGAACTAATTAGTTACTAAACCAATTATGAATCATTCTCTTAACAATAAACCATAATTATCACACATTGATACTAAACTCAGATCAGTGGCCGAATCATGAACCTCATGCAATTACATAGAATCATATTTTAAGTGCATATAAAATACTAGTTCTCAGAAAATCCTTGCAAAGCCTTAAAACTCATTTAGAAACTAGTTCTTTTGTCAAATTTGGGAGGATCTTCACAATTAAAATTCTCACTTAAGATAAAAGGAGTAAGTCTTGAGCTTTAGAGATTTAGGTGACATCTTAGAGTTATAAACATGCTATGCAACCTTATTTTAATCTTATCTTTATAAGGTGATAGCTTGGAATTATACACATGATATGCAATTCCATTTCTTTATCTTTAAGATTTAAGGTGATGACTTGAAAATTAAACATGATGCAAGAACTTGAAATATAAACATGATACAAGAAAACGGAGCGCGGTAATCCGCACAGACCAGAGAGAGGAGAAGAGAATATTAAGAAACCTGAGCGGAAGGGTAGTCCGCAGACCAGAGAGAGGGAGAAGAGAATATTAAGAAACCTGAGCGGCGGTAGTCCGCACAGACCAAGAAAGGGAGAAGAGAATTATTATTACATCCTTTAAGCTCCAATCTCAAGACTTTTTAAAGAATAAATTTTTTAACTCCAATAATCATATTTCTTTGCTTGTGATACATGGGCAAGTCTTTGTGCTCTAGGATCTTTAGGTGATGGCATAAAATAAATATGTCATGCTATAATTCTTTTAGCCATTATAAAATAAAGTGAGAGCATAAATTAAATATGAGATGCAACCTCTTTATTATCTTGAAAGATTAAGTGATAACTTGAAACATAAATATGAAATACAAGCTTGGAATTTAAACATGAGAAATGCAAGTTCATTTATTCATTCTTGAAAATTTAGTGATGACATAGAAGGTAAACATGGTTATGCAAAGCATAAACTTAATCATGGATGCAAATTCATTTTGTTTCTTTACTAGAGCTCCTTCAAGACTTTAAAAGAATTATAAATTCAACCCAATACATATCTTAACAAGAAATAAAACATAAAAGGAAATACATCTTTCAAGTTCTAAACTAAAAATCATTGTTTTAGCATCATAAAGCATTATTCTTTGAAGTTTTGCATCAAGTGGAATTTTCAAGCTTTAGAGGCCTAACTTGTGATGGATTTACAACCCACCCTCAAGGTCCTCATCATCAAGCCATCATCTTAGTTCCACCTAGGCCATATGGCCTGAATTGGTTAAAGAAAAAAGAAGAAGAGGAAAACCAAAATGAAAAGCTAAGGTAAATTCATAATTTCATCATTTTGAGCTAAAAACACAACTCCTCAAAGCATAGAAATAAATTTAGAAACTACTCCCTACCTAATCTGAGTTGAAGAAGAGGAAGAGAACTTGATTTCTTGAAGTGAAATGACACAAAATCTCTTTGAAAAAATGAAGAAAGAATTCAGCCAAAGAGGAGGAAGAAAGAAAGTTTTTGGTGCTCCTAAAAACTAGTTATGAACCAAGCATTCCAAGACCACTCAAGCAAGCCTATTTATAGAAGATTTTGAGGCTTCTAATTGGCCAAAATGAGGAGGTAGTTGTCAGAATTTTTCAGGAGAAATAATGGAGGAAAAATCATTTTAGACAAAGTTGTATGAAATTAAGGAATTATGTCTCTTATGGTGACATTTTGGCATTTTGTTTTAGTGCAACTTTTGGAAATAATACAGCTGCATAATGGCATCAATAATTTCGTGCATTACAGCCCAAAGAAGTGAAATTTGTGTGTTCCATGCATTATTTAGGTGTAGGCAAGGTATTCATGTAATATAGAGAATTTACAGTTAAGGGCTTAAGTGAATTAGTAAGCAATTTGGGTGTTTTTGAGCAATTTTGGGTTCTAATCAATCTAAATACATAATTTTGAATCTAGATTAATATTTAGAATTTAATAAGCTTTAATTTGAGCCTAATATTGCTTAGGTTTCGGTATATGAATCGAAAATCCCGAAATTGCCAAAACTCCCCAAAAACGGGGGCAAAATCGTACTTTCACTTAAAAACTGCCCGAGGCCACCTGAGCTTAACCAATGGTTAATCATGGCTTAAAAACACATTTTAAAACATTTTAGTGAGGTTCGGGCTCAGTCGGCACGCACATCGGAGTTAAAACAGCCACAGGGGCGTTTTGGTCATTTCGCGCGTCGAAACTCAAAATTGAGATTCTTCTGCTCTATTAACACACATAACACAAACAATCCCTTATTATTCTCAAAACATCCCCTTGAGAATATGTGGGGCCCATAATCCTCATTTTCTGAGTAAAATAACTTCAGGGACATTTTGGTCATTTTACACGTACAGAAATTCGGGATTTGCGACTCTCGCATGAATCGCTCCTAACCTATCTTCTAATGTTATATTCCTTTATTAAGGATTGTTCGGCCTCAAATCTTATGTAATAATTACCTGTGGTAATTCAGTAATTTCCAATGACAGTAAAAATTGGGGCGTTACAGTAAGTCTTATATACTTACACCCTTGAATAACTTTTTATAGAAATTGAATTTAATTTAGGTTTAATTACTCTACAGGTCCCTATAATTTCACTCAATTTCCAATCAGGTCCCTATAATTTAAAAGTTTTCAATTAGGTCTCTATATTATATAAAATTTTTCAATTAAGTCCTTACAAGTAACTATAAAAGTTTTCAATTAGATCCTTATATTATATAAAATTTTTCAATTAGGTCCCTATAATAATCCACAAACAACAATCTTTTGCAAACTGCAAAGATCAACCACCATAAAGCACCACTACCAGAAAAGGATCTGACTATGGCTAGGTGGATTGATGCCAACCTCACATCAAAACCACAACCCAGATAAAGAAAGGAGGTGGATCTGCCTAGATCTATACCACCACCCCTCATCACCAACCACAACAATGCCAACATCCATAACATCCAATTAACACACCCACTCATCTTCTTCTCTCCAATCTAGACCATTTTGTTGCTATGTCTCAACAATAAGAGAATCCTTTAACTACCACTACTAAATCTAATTCCAAGGACAAAATCTTGTAAGGGCTTCTTGGAGCATCCATGCTCTAAGCTTGGATTCTAAATTCATCCCCTTCTTCCTGAATTCATTAGAGAAAGAGGTGAGACTCAAGACCCACTAAGAATACCATGGCAAAAGGTTGAATTGAACTATCACAAAGCTCCATAATTTGCATTCACGATAGAAAAATAAAAAAATGTCATGGATCTTACAAGGCTTTGGATCAAAAAAAAAAAAATTATTCCCCTTCAACTTATTGGCATCGTCTTTGGAACTTTGATTTTGACTTGAGTTATAAGCACCTCTTGTGTAGTTTGGAACTTTGAGAGTTGTTCTTTAATTTGGTGATACATTTCTACTTGGAATTAGGTTACAGCCATGGTGATGGCACTTTTGCTGCTATTTTTCTTCTTCTTCCTTTTCCATTGTGTTGCTTGAAATTAGTATGTCTGCTCCACTTTTTCTAATTTCTACAATCTATTGTTTTTCTCTATCATCCCTACAAGTAAAATATGTGAAACCAATTGAAAAAAAAAACAAAGAGATTTGTGGGATTTTGAGGAGAGAGCTTTGACAATTGCATAACCACCATCATCTTCTTCTATTTTTTGTTTTTTTTTAAGTGTTTGGCTTCGGTTTCTTTCTACTTATTTTTGGTAGACTATACTAAATGAGTGCCTTGATAGTTCATGCTATTTTAGCCATAGATTTCCATTCTATATATAGTGAATGGTATATATAATAAGTTTTATGATACACTTGGCTTTATTAGGTGCATCATAGTATTGCTAGATATATTTTTGTAATGGTGGTTAATGGTAGGGACTCAGTTGAAAAATTTTATATAATATAGAGACCTAATTGAAAACCTTTAAATTATAAGCACCTGATTGGAAATTGAGTAAAATTATAGGGACCTACAGAGGAATTAAGCCTTTAATTTATCTGACCGTTGAATTATGTGATATTATATTGACGATCAAACATGCCAAATTTCAGAAAAATTGGACAACAATAGACATGTATGCTAATTATTCATATTTACTTGTATTTTCAAAAATATGTTGTCTGTCAAAATAAAGTGACATGTTGAAATATCAAAACATTTTTAAACTGTATGAAATTTGATATATTTAGTCTACTTGGTAAAAACTTTGAATTTAACTGTTATATTGATGAAATTTTATACCCATAAAAAGTTATTGAATGGTGCAATTATACTAAAACTAAAACTTAGTGTAGACGGATCCTCACTCACATATATATATATAGATAGAGAGAGAGAGAGAGAGAGAAGAAATGACTCAAGTGAGGGGGTGACTTATTAGAAGAGTGGGAGGAGTAAATCTGAGTCATTGATCTTACATGAATAGTCAAGATTAAAACATAAAAGCATGCAATATTTTTTTTAAAAAAGGCAAGAATATGTATGACATCATCTATACCATAAAACAAATATCTTTTATTTTTCATAAAATCAAATTTCATCGAATCTTATTTGATAAGAGATTGAGAAAAAGAGAAATAAAAACTTCCTAAAAAGCTTTGACACAACAAAAATAAAGATTGTATTGAAAGGTCGTGACTTCCAATTTAGTTTTATCAACAATTCAAACTTTTTGAAAAGTATCAATTTTCTTATCAAACCTTAGGCATATTATATGTATCTAAACAATTAGAAGGGAGGCTCTAATATCAATGTTGGAAAACTATAGATAGACACACTAGAATGATAAATAGTAGCAAACAAAATCTTTCTATTACATGAACAATTCATGAAGGACAAAATTACACTCAATGAAATGATATTTCATTGAATTGGGTATCACCTCGTAGCATTTAGATAACACAAACACCTAAATTTTAAAAACAAATAGGACATGTACTGTTTGTAGTGAAGTTCTGTAGAAAGTAATTGTCTGTCTCATGAGCATGTAGCCACACAATTGCATGACCTCTAGCTTGTCTACATGAACACAATATGCCAATGAACTACTTCTTGTCAAAGTCCTATTCTTTGCTACCCTTGGGAACCTCAAACTAAAATGGAGTAAGTAATAGAGTAGTTTTCTGAGATAAAGTTGTCTATTCACTCAAATGGTTTATGCCTTTTTAAAACCATATGCTACACAATCTTTCTCTTCAATTTGTGTCGGATACTTTTCTTTTAGGGTTATAGATTTTATTTGGCATGTGCAAATATTAGGATGACATTTATGCATATATCAAATCTTAATTGATTTTTAATTAAAAAACTTATTGAAAATTCGAATTTCTTTATTTTCAAATAATTCTTATTTTAAATAGGCTTATGTAATTTTGGTGTATACCCAAAGTAACGTAATCTCACATATAAGTCATCACATGTCCTATGTTAACCCAAAGCATTAAATATAGACTCTCCATATAAAACTTATTTTCCTTTTTTCACGATTCACCACCATGTTGCATTTGATTTTGGGATGTGCTAGCAGCCTTGCAATCAAATTGCAAGTCTAATTCAGTAATTAAATTTTAATTAACTAATTAATTAGAATTAATTCATTTCTAGCATATGCATATCCTATTGTATAGGACTAACTAGGTTCATCACTAATTAGTAATGAGATTGTAAAATCAAACATTCGATATTATCAAAAACTCATTTCTAAACCTAAAGTACAATCCCAAAATATTCTTAGTTCTTATAAGTCATAGGTAACACCTTGCATAGAATGTCATGACCACCTAAGTAATGATGAACGTATCAATTAGAACATTCTAATGAACTAATAATCATAGTTCCTATGCACTTGAATCCTTTCATTATAGGATCCCAAAATAGCTAGGGCCATGGATAATGTCAAACCCTATACCTCAGACCAGATGGATTCTCTGAGTTTTTCATTCTTCGATTCATGTGACATGAACTAGAAACTCCTTTCTATTTAAGTCCAAGTACCTTGGCCAAGATTTTATGATCAAGAACAAGCTCTCATCCATAAGACCTATCCTCATGTACATGACGATATGAATCCCATCTTGATTGGTCACCTATCTCCATACATTACTAACTATAGCCACAAAATGTTTAATATTAATTCATAGCATGAGTATACAAAGAGTTGCAAACTATAGTGACTTGCATACAAGATAACAGTGTTATCTCAAGTCAAAGGATTATATACACTACAATTGTAACACCCTAATATTTAACCCAACATGCCTAGAACATATTTAAGTTAATTATTAATTATTACTCTTTTGTCCTAGTTATTAACTTAAACTCTTGAAAATATTTTACTAAAAATACATGTAAATTTTTTTTTTTTGAATTTTAAAAGCTAAACGTGAGCCACGCATACTGAATAAATTACGTCATTCATCTTGCATATAAGAGAAAAAGATAAAAACATGTCACAAGCACACACAAAATACAACACCACAATATCATGGACATAATCATATCATCAAATATTTATATATCATCAATATCAATAATTCCGCCTCACGCGTCAAAATATACATGTATAGTAGCATCATGCCCACCAACAAAAGTTGGGCTAAGTACAGTTATCCAAAATAAACATGAATAGTCTGTAGAAGGAAACTAAATACAAGCTTGTAAAGATTTTTCCTCCCATTACTCCTACTGGGACACGCCTAGAGTGGATAACCTCTAATAAAAAAAAATAAAAGAAGGTTATCCTCTCCACTAGATATGCAAAGGCACTCTAAGAGGTCCACTATTGACTCCTATAGATGTCATTCTCAAGAAGGAGAAAGGTAACCAATCACATAGGCCAGGTCATCAGGCATGGCAAGATGATCAGCAGGTCGGACATAGGTACCTTAGTGAAGATAGGTAGCTCCTCTATGAACTAACTCAGCTGTTCTCAGTGGCTGCATAATAGTAGCCTCTTTATCACTACCACCTCCCACCTCCATAGAATGGTAGGGGTAGAACCGCCAAAAAGAGTGCTAGGAGGGTGACTTCTCTGATGGGTCCGACAATGGCTCAGCAAAGCAAGGTGGTGACTGGGGTATGTAGATAGGGAAATCCCGAATAGTTGATATGGCAAAGCGGGCACGAGGGAACTACTGAGTACACAAATGCATACGCTCAAAAGCAAAGTCATCCATAAATAGAGCAACAGGGGAGAACTAAACACTAGTGATGGGATGCATGAAAGGACGGTCTAGGAAAATAAACAAATGAACGATACAGTAACCCACAAAATGGTATAACCGATTAACCGGGTCAAAGTGCATCTCCCAGGTAGGGGCATCAATGTAAATCATGAATGTCACCATCAACCTCTAAAGATGGGATCGAAAGAAAGAAAGAAAGAGGGGATGAGCAACTTATATCAGAATCTCAGTAGGGCTTTCGCCTCTTAACACGTGTTATCATCTATGTCCTTAGGAACCTTGAGTTTCATTATGAAAATAGTGAGCATATATAAGGTTTATTCATTAAGTTCCAAATACTATTAGCCTAGGCCCGTACCTTTTAACATGAATCTTAATGTCATGAATGCATGTCAATGCCATATGCAAAATATCACATGAATCATATTAAATGGACATGACATAAAGATCATAATCTTTTTAGATGATTTTTCCTTTTTATTCTTTTAGGTGACTTAAATTTCTTATTCTCTTTTATGGGAGCCACCCTAATACTCTCTCTTCTTGAGAATTCTAGGTTATGAGCTCATACCTAACTAGTTGTCACTAGTCTACATTCATCCTCTCGATAAGCTAACTCCCAACTCTTAGAGTACAAGATAAGGGGCATAGGATCACCTTTCATAACTATTAATTCTTGGAGTCTAAAGGGTCCACCTTATTGGATCACCTCTCATAACCATTAATTCTTGGAGTCTAGAGGATTACTTCCTTATGTCTTATGTCACTTTTTAACCTTAGCATGTTAGTTAGTAATACAGACATGAGCATATAATTATAGCCATCATCATAACTTACCATTTCACATTTCATGCTCATAAACTTCATAATTTATCTAAGTCACAAATTTGGCAAAAATTTGGCAGCATAATGACTGGGAATAGAGTTTCCCCAAATTTGCTTCATGCCATAAAACACATCAATCATGTGCCTCAATCATTCAAACATAATCAAAACATGCCACAATTCATCATGTAATTGATCACATAAGCATACATCACATTCTTCACATATATCCATAAGCATGTTATCATCAATATCTTATTGAAAAGTAAACATACTTTTACCCCGTATGCTGGAAATCAAGGACCGGACTCAGCTAATGCGTATACTATGCTCAATAGGATATATACAATATACTAGAGATCATCACTTGCATAATTCAAGAATCAAGCATGCATATTCTCAATTCATAATTTTGCACAATTATTTCAAGTCATATAATTTCCAACTAAATCACATGAACATGGCTTTCATAAGATATCATTCATATTAATATCATCAAGTTATTAGTAATTACTCTTTAGCCCTAAACGGGGTCAAAACTACAAATTTCTAAAAGTTTGTGTCAAAGTGTAAATTTCTCTTTCAATATATTTTCTGAAACTAATAATCCTCAAAAATTAATTTACACTTTCAAGAGACCCATAAACACTTAGAAATCATTTAAATTTATCATAAAACCATTTAAGGCCATTGGCCTAATTTTGTTAAATTTTAGGTGTCAAAGCGCAAAGTTTCACATTCTTGACACTTAGCAAGTGCCAATGCTTCCAAAACTTATTCTTAACATCATAAATGATATTTTGAATATATTTACACATGCAAAATCATTATCAGCTTTAATCAAACCCATTTGGCCAAAATTCCAAAACGAGAAGCTCAAAACACAATTTTCCACATTTTCCAAAACAACTGAATCTAACACTTGTAATTATCCTTTTAGAAACCTAAGATGCTAAAATAATTTTTACAACAATTATTACCAATTTTTAAGCCCATGAATAGTACCAAACAACACCTTACAAAATTAAATAATGTCAAACAGTAACCATAATTTCAATTTCTAAAAGCTTTGAAATCACATTTTTAATCCTTTCTAGTTACTAGTTTTTCTCAAAAAAAAATTTATTCTAAGACATAGAAAATACTTGAAACCATTTTATCCCTTTGAAAACTTAAATAATAACCTTTAAAATAGATACAAAAATTAAAATTTTATTAATAAGGTTTTGTACATTAAAATCATATTTTTGCTATCCTTTTGAGTTTCCATCAATTCTTTCAAAATTTCTTTGTACAATCAAGACACAAGATTTAAACCTTAAAATAAAATAAAGCCCGTTCCAAGTCCAACATCACTATACGGTCAAAATATACACATGAATATGTCCATGATCAAAATTTTCATTTAAGATACAAGGGGTAAGTCTTGAGCTTTAGAGATTTAAGTGATAACTAGGATCATAAATATGTCATGCAACCTCATTTTTAATCTTTATCATTATAAGATGATGACTTGAAAATATAAATATGATGTGCAAGACTTGAAATATAAACATGAGATGCAAGTTCATTTTTAAGTCTTTAAAGTTTAGGTGATAGCTTGAAATTTAAACATGATATGCAAGAGTTAAAATTTAAACAAGAAAATGCAAGTCCATTTTATTTTTTAGTCTTTAAGATTTAAGGTGATAACTTGAAATTTAAACATGATATGCAAGACTTGGAATTTAAACATAAATGCAAGAATTTGAAACATAAACATGAATGCAAGTCCATTTTTATATCTTATTAAGTTCAAAACTCAAGACTTTAGAGGATGAAACTCTTAACCCCAATCAATCTTAATGAAATGGAAGTGAGTGTTAGTGTCCCTCAATACCATGGTTCCAAGAACCTCATTTCTTAGACTTACCATCAATCATTCTATTTCTCATATTCTTTTGAAACCAAAAATATATGATGGTTTGACAACCATCATCAAGAACCCTCATCATCAAGCGATGGTCTTGACCATCAATAAAACATCAAAACCGAAACAAGGAAAAGAGAAGAATAAAAGAAAGAATAAAAAAATAAAATCCCTACCAAGGGTGTTTCTTGTTTGCAAGAGTTAAAGCTTGATCTTTTATGAAGAAAAGAGAAGAAAAATCTTCTCTTGAAGCCAAGGATGATTTTGGCCAAGGGAGAATAAAATGAAAGGAGGATTTTTCTTGTGTTCTTGTGTTTGGCAATGGAAAGTTTAGGTGTTTAGGAGTTAATCTGTAGTAGGGATGTGTTGGTTTGAGGTTGAGACTTAGATGGAGGTTAAGAATGAAGGTTCTTGAAGATAGAGGAAAGGAGGAAGAAGAGAGCTTAAGGTTAAAAAGAACAAGACTTTTTTTTTTAACACAACTTGGTTGGCAAGTTTTGGCCAAAAAAAATGAATGGTAAGAATAAGAGAGTATGAGTGTGTGAAAGTTGAAAAAAAAACACATATGAAGGGAATTTGGGGGCTTTTTGGCTACTGCCATATAAGGCTGGTTAAGGGAAAAAATTTGGGTTTCATGTGTGTTAGGAATTGGATTAGAGATAAATTTGATTAGGCAAAGGGTTAGGGATTGATAATTAGGTGTTTGGGTTAGTAACCATATGTTTAAGGCTTTCAAGACATATTTAAGGAGTGATCTTACATACTTAATTGAGTTAAACTTGATTAATTTGAATTTCAAACACCAACATAGTTCCTAATTTTTAGAAAAAGAAAGAAAAAGAAAGAGAAAGAAAGTGTTTTTGTCATTGCTTTTTACTTTTTAGTCTCTTAAAGCATCTTTAATTAAGAATAGGATTTAAATTTCCATAAGAAATCTTAGGCCTTAATTAACCTGAAATAATTATTTTGACTCAAGATTAATAAACAAAATTAATTTATCTTTAATTAGAGCCTAATATTGCTATATTCCCTTAATTACGTAATTAAACTTATTTAACACTAACTCGAGGCAAAATGGTAAGTTTACACAAAAATTTCCCGAGACCACCTGGACTTTTCTAGATATCATACATCCCTTATAATTAACATTTCCAACTCCCGGGTGATGACCGGGTTTAGTTGTCACTTAATCCTATGTTAAATTACCTTAGGGGTATTTTGATAATTTTGCGCACGAGAAAAACCAAGAATTGAGATTTTCACCTCTATCATTATCCATAATACATCTAGTCCCCTTCAAACATTAAAATAACCCCTTGAGGATAGTCTGGACCAACCATCCTCGATTTTCCGACAGAAATGACATTAGGGGCATTTTGGTCATTTTGCACACAGAAAAAAAAATTAGGGATTGTGGTCTTCGCACAGATTGCTATCTAAAACACATATAACCTTATCCTAATATTAAAATACCCTATTGAGGATAGCCAGGACTAGTTGTCCTTGATTCTTGTCCAAGAATGACCTAGGGGCATTTTGATTATTTTGCATAGTAAGAAAAATTGGGGCGTTACACACATGATCTACATAATGTTTCATTGACATTAGTAAAATTATCATGTGAATTTTATCTATTTGTCACTTTCAACCCACTTATCCTATAAGAATTTGCATAACTATTTTGACATATAAAGTTGTATAGTATGAAACTCACTACTCCATCTTTATTAGTATCTCATACTAATAATGGAAACATACGGAGTGTAACATCCTAATTTTTAACCCAATACTCTAGAACATATTTAGGTTAATCATTAGTCTGTTACTTCATAGTTCTCATTTTTACCTTGAAATACTTAGCGGAAAATACGGGTAATTTTTTTTTGAAATATAAAGTGAGAGCCGCGTGATGCGATGTATCATGTAACGATCAAATCATACATCTCATAACATCATAGCATAAGGCACAACATGAATAACACTGAATATCATCTCATATATATATATAACTTGCCCACTTATAAGTGTGGGACTTAATTTAGTACAAGGGAAGTACAGGAAAGGAAATACAACATAAACATAAACATGATCTACTCCCCTACCCGTGTGCATCTAATGGGATAACCTCTAAACAAAAGAAGGTTTATCCCCATCCAAGTGGTGTGTGCTCTAACACGGGCCATCCACAGCCTCGTACTGGCGACTATCCCTCGAGCGTGGTACGTAACCAGGAAACTGAGCAAGCTCCTCCAGCGTGAATAGACTGACGGGCCCTGGAAGTGACCTCCACGGCGTGGCCTCATCTCCGGTCGTCGTGCAAGCCTCGGCTGAGTCACGGAAGGCTCACTACCCTCCCCAAGGTCCACGGGTATGGTGGGGGAAGATCCCTCAGAGGGTGCCTGGGTTGCCGAATCCTCGGAAGGATCCGTCTCCGAAAAAGACGACGGGCAACGGGGCACATACTGGGGGTAGTCTCGAGCGGACGTGGATGATGGGGTACGACGAAGCCTCTCCTCTAGGGGACGTGCGCGCTCGAACACCAGGTCATCGCCAAAAGGTGAGACGGGGGAGAAACGATGGGAATGTATAGGGGGAGTGAAAGGTCGACCCATGAACATGAATACTCTAACCGTGCATCGACCCACAAAATGGAATGACCCGTGGTCCGGGTCATGGTGCACCTCCCATGTCGGCGTGTCCACGAACACTACTGACGCCGCCATCTCAAGACGTGACGGAAAGAAAGAGATAGAGGGAGTGAGAATCTTGCTAAAGAATCTCAGTAGGGCCTCCTACTACCTAGGTGTCATCATCTACGTCCTCAGGAACCTTGGGTTTAATTATACAAAATGACTGGGCATGTATTAAGTTCATTTTAAACTTTAAGATATACTTTAGCCAAGGTCCATTCATTTTAGGATGATCTTAATGTCATGAATGCAACATAATAGAATATGTATGCATGGCACTACCTAATGCACATACATAAAACATAACCTCAAGCATCATCATACTTAGTGGCATAAAGTGGCGATAGTAACATTCATATGGGACAAACTTAGTGACATAATCATAATCATGAAACATCTCTTCCTCATGGGCCACCCTAAAAGACAATCGAATCGGGGTGCTCGGCCAACCGTGTCACCGAACGTGTCATACATCTAGGTTATGAGCTCATACCTTAACTAGTCGTCACTAGTTCTTACTTACCACTTAACGATAAGCGTATCATAAATCATAAATCCCGACTATCTGAGTACGGGTTAGAGGGCAAAACTCTTAGGGGTGCTCGGCCGAACCGGTGTCACCTAAGAGTATAAAATGGTACCGATGTCACATGAGTTCTATGGAGGTGCTCGGCCGAACCGGTGTCATCCTAGAACCCATTTTAGTACCTTAATTTTCAAAATCTCTTTAAGTCCCCAAATTTGTCGGAAATTAAGTGCACAACGGTCATTACAATCAATTTCCTTCCAAATTTGCTTTATGCCACATAAACATATAACCTCATGAATTCCTCATATGAATAACATCATCATCATTTGCATACTACATGCATCATCATAAAATATTCAAATGCTTACCCTTACGGTAGCTTATGCTTTGACCCTTACGGGCCTTAATCTTGAGATATAGTTCTCTACATCCGTCGCTCATATCTTTATGCACCTAAGGGCTCATAGTTAATCATCATTCCTAATCCTCATGTTCATACTTAAATCTGAAAAGCATAGGGCAGAATCTCTAACTTGTATTTATGGGATTCTAGAACTTACGTTTTAGACCCTTTCTCGTTCCGCTACTAAGGCGCTATATATTAAATCTAAATCAATTATGAGACATTCCTATGCTTAAGGACTAATTATTAATCATGTTTATCATGTTGTAAGGGTGCTGGACAGAATCCAGAAAATTAAATGTTCTAAGAGTTCTACATTTGCATTTTTTACGGTTTTCTAGTTACTAGTTTCCCCATAGGTGCTAGAATTCAATTCTAATCCAAATGTTACCAAGTTTTTCATGTCTAAACAATCTAAATCTGATTATGTTCCCATTAAAACAGTTTGGATAAGTTCCAAAAACAAATGGGTTAAAACTATGTCAAATTCCAACTTTACGGTATTTCTAGTTAGCTAGTTTCTTACCTATCATGCATAGGATCGCTTCTACATCATCATATGATATTTTCACACATTCCAACACATCAAAACATCATCGTACAGCATCACACTCATCATATCAGAACCGAAAACATTTAACTTTAATAAGAGAGTTAAATTGACGTTTCTAGGTACATAAGTTAACTAGTTTCTCTTGGAATCAATCTAGAACTTCTAAAACTCTTTTTCAAAACATTTTAATTCATCAAGAGGCTAAGAGAAGCCTTAGGTCACTGACCAAAACATATTCCATCCCCTAAAAGAGAATAAAATCACAACTTCTGATGACATAACCTTATAAAGTTTTGTAATGCTTTAAGGAAAACTTAAAACATAGACTATTGGTCCTAGTAGCTAGATGAAAACTCATTGCAAGTCCATCATCACTACTTGGCCAAAAATATGCATTCAAAGAATGGTTTCACATTAAACTTTAACTTGGAATGAAATGGGCAAGTCTTTGAGCTCTAGGTTCTTAAATTACGACATAAAATAAACGTGCTCATGCTTTTCATTTTTAATCTTGCTTACAAAATAAAGTGATGACATAAATTAAATATGCAAGGCATAAACTTAAACGTGCAAGCTTGAAAGTAAATATGCGAGGCATAAACTTTAAACGTGCAAGCTTGAAAGCAAAGATGCAAGGTTCAATTCTTTATTTTAGTGCTCTTGGCCCAACAACAATCGACTTTAAGGCCGAAATAGATAGGCATTCGAGAAATTAATTAGGCCATAATGCAAGTTCAATTCTTTATTTTAGTGCTCTAGGCCCAACAACAATCGACTTTAAGGCCGAAATAGAAAGGCTTCGAGAATTAAATTAAGTGATGATACAAGTTCCATTTTAATCTTTATGTTCTTAGGTGATAGCTAGAAAGTAAAGATGCATAGCAAGAATGTAAATATGAATGCAAGCATAAAATAAATTATGCAAGTTCATTTTATCTTTCTAGAGCTTTTAACAAGACTTTAAAGGAATTTAAACCATAACCCAAACTCATCCAAACAAGGTAAAGTCAAGCTTAGAGTTCTTAAAACTCAACATAATATTCTTAGGAAATCAAACCATGAAGCTTAGAAAAATTAAGGAAATGGTCGAAATCTTCAAGAAGAAAAAGGAACATTTTAAAACTCTAGAGTTCATGATCTTGATGATATATTAACACCAACATCATGAGTCCTCATCATTGAGTTCATAGAGCCATTTTAAAACATCATCAAAGCTAAAGTTCTCAAGAGTTCAAGAAAGGAAGAACTAGAAACATTTTTGTTCAAGAACAAAGATCAAGCTCTAGAGTTTGTTTCAAGTGATGAACATCATCATGAAACTCTCATCATCAAGCTCTCATTTCTTTGAACTTCAAGGCCCATGGCCAAAAATGAGAAAGAACAAAGAAAGGAAAAGAAGTTCTAAAAAGAATCAAGAGAAACTATGAACATCAAACTTAAAACAAGAGCTTTAAAGAAGAGAATACATGAAAGGAAATCCCTACTTGATCTGATGAACTTGAAGATGGAAGAAGAAGATGAAGATGATGAAGAACTTTGAAGAACTTGAAGAACTTGAAGAACACTAGAACTTTGAGAGAAAAGAAAAGCTTTGAGTGTTCCTAAACTTAGCAAATGATCTAAAAGTGGTGCAAGCTCCTCAAGGCATTCTATTTATAGAGAAATGAAACAAATGAAGTGTGTGTGTGGGCTGATGTGTTTCGGCCATGAGGGTGCAGAATGGAGGCATCCATGAGTTCCATGAGGTGAGATAATGTGTTCTTGAGGCATGGTGAGGTATGGTTCAAGGTATGGCCTCAAGCATGGTTCTTTGAGTGAGAAAATAATTAAACATGTGGTCAATGGGGGCATGGTTGTTCGGCCATGTTGCAGCCAAGGGAGGAGAGTTTCTTGCATTTTAATTGTGGTTTAGAGTTGTGTTTAGGTGTATCTTTGATTATGGTTAAGATTAGGAATTTGTAAGAAGGTGTTTAGGTAAGGAAAAATGGATAATTAAGGTGGTCTAGACATAATTAAGGAGTGGTCTTGCACCATTAGTGAGTTAAATCCTCAATTTAGAGTCTAAACAACTCTAGACACATTTCCTTGATTTAAGGAATTGGAGAGAAAATACTATTCAAGATTCCAAGACTAGGAGTCTTGAGTTCTAAAAAGGGATCTAAGTTTAATCTAAGCAATTTTAGGTTCTAATTAACTTTAATAAATTATTTTGACTCTAGATTAATTAGGGAAATAAATTAATCTTCGTTTAGAGCCTAATATTGCTTAGGTTTGCTTAATTACATCATTAAGCTCAAAAACACTATTCTAGGGGCAAAATCGTAATTTTGCACTAAAACTGCCCGGGACCACCGGGACTTGAACAGAGACCTCTAGACATATGAAAACGTGTTTTTAAACCTCTAGGGAAAGTTCCGCTCAAGCAGCACTTTACCCGTAAAAACGCTATAGGGTATTTTGGTCATTTTGACCAAACTATGAAACGAAATTTTCGCTTCCGAAAGCATTCAAAGGCCATTCAATCCCCCTCAAACATTGAGTTGCCCCTTCGAGGATGACCGAGTTGGTTACCCTCGAATTCGGGTCAGGAAATGACCTTAGGGGCATTTTGGTCATTTCCCTCGGACAGAAAAATCGGGGTGTTACACGGAGGTGATGTCCTTCCAGAATAATAATAGCATCCAATTAGATTTCCTACAATCATGAACAGTTTTAAAGATATTGTACTAAACTACTCTGTCACTCATATTCTCAACTCTTGAGGATGAAGTATCTAATAAGTATCTCATGAACTTATTCTAATAAACATAAATTATAGATAAAAGAATAATAAATTGTCATTAATAAGAATTATTGATGCATATATTTATCGACTCTAAGACATACATCTAATTACAAAAACTATCCAAACAATATTGGTATCACTTTTAAGAAATGAAATGAGAGTTTGGAGGGTTCAACCTAAACACATGCTAACTCTTCAAAACTCCAAACAAGCCTTACCACCTTTTTAGTTATAATAAATTTAAAATCTACATATTAATTTTGTACTATCAATTGATAAAATTTTATCAATACAATAAATTATAAAAAATTAAGTATTTATTATTATAGTCATCGACAATAATTTGTATTTTGATAAAATTCTATTGACTTATACTATCAGTATAAAGAAATCAAATTCATAATTTATTTTGTTTATTTCATTGCATAAATTTATTTTAAATCAAATGTAGTGGATGAATATGATTAAAATTTATAATTATTTTTCAAAATTAAAATATCATTTTTTCTTTAAAACTAAATATTGAAATTTTAACATATATTTGGATTAGCAAAGAAACAATTGTAAAAAAGTATCCTTCAATTTTTAAAATATTATTGATATAAAAGAAATTTTTATTTAGATATGTTCATTTATAATCAATTTTAGGATATGATAAATAATTTTATTTAGATTACATGAGAGAAATTATTTAAAAATTGGTTCTCGGTATAAAGTTACGAAAAAGGATATAAATTGATTGGAAATTTATTTGAATAAAGATAAAATGGTATTTGCGCTCTTTTCTTTTGGCGATTAAAAGTTTAGAACGGGGGAGAACACTGGTCATGATGCATTGGAGCTTTTTTCTTTTTGGATATTTAGACATGATTACGATAATGATGAATAGGTAATCAAATTGTACGAAGAGTACAAAATTGTACATACACCTTAATCTACTACTCACCCTAACTAGGAAATACATTACATGCCTTACTCAAAAAAGAGCCCCACACTTAAGGATCTAACAACTTGAAATTTGAATCTCAAATTCTTGTTCAGACACTTTAGCAATACACTCAAAAGTAATGCATGTTTTCTCCTTTGCCTCTCCATTTTTCTCTATACATCTTCACCTTCATGTGGGCATCCACTATTAACCAAAGATCATATACCAACTACTATGAGCATGTTTTTAGCACTACAATAAAAAAAGCTTTTAGGATTTGTCTTTCTAGGCTCCACTTGTTCATAAAAAAAACCATTACACACGTCCTCCCTTCACTCTATTGTAGTTACTTTAATGTGTACAACACTCTTCTAGCCCCTTTGGCAATGACAAAAGGCCTTTATTATAGTGCTTTCCTATGATATAAATTGTGCCACAATACTATACAAAAGGATTTACATTCATTCCATCTTGCTAAACCATTCACATATTCTTGATATGTGACAAGCATACCTGTAACTCACCCTACACACATGTATTTATTAATTCCGCACGTATACCCATGTTGCCAGCACAAACACATACACATACACATACACACACCCTGTGTTTAACTCACGCACTCTATTTCACACATGCACACCAAACATGAAAGTAGCAAAAATCATCCTAATGAATGACTGAATACAATCAGCAACATAATTCACAAATATCTTGACATATGATATTCTCTCTAACTTCTCTTCGCTGTGTATCATTCCCTAACCATAATCATCATCTTCGTTACTTGTTTTCTTATCCTACTCAAAGTGTATCACTTTTATTTCTATAATTTCTCATTCTATTCCTAAAGTCTTTCACTCATTATGCATGAATGTTTCCCTTTATACTTTAGCCACCCTAGAGCTTTTGTACCTACAAAATAGAAAACACCATCTATATAACCATCAAATTACAAATTTTATTTTCTTTATATATGCTTCCACCTCAGTGTATCACTCCCATGCTTCAGTATGTTTCACTATTTCTCATGTGTTTCACTTTTTAATATTATTCCCTCTTACACATCTATCTTTTTACTACTCCAGTTGTTGTCCCCCAGAGCTCTTCTTTATGTAACATCCTTATAAGACATATTTAAGCCTTTTTTGAGCCAAGATTCATTACATATACAACAATTGAAAATTCAACTATTTATAATCCTCCAGCAACACAAAAGCATAAAACAAGAATATGTACTATTGTATGTAGTCACTGATTGTATTCATTCACGTTATCTACCCACAAAAGACATCCTTGTCGTTTTGAATTCTCCTACCCTCCTTCCTTCCATTGACGGAGCCAAAACATTGCAATTCTTAAAGCTTTCCTCTTATCAATTATTTCCTCTTCAAAGATGTTACTATTTCAACAATTTCTGCCACTAGTCTCTTCTCTCTGTCCTCCTCACTAGCATATCCATCCAAACCTCGAAAAAAAACTTTTGGGTTAGGTGGAGCTATCCCTTTTAAGTTCTTTTCCAGCAACCAATTGTACCATAAGGACGATGCACATTCACACTCAAAAAATACATGATATCTATCCCCTACAGTTTTTTCCCATAGGACACATAAGGCCTAATTGTGATACCTTAAGTCTATGTGTTCTTGGCTAAGCCTAGCACAACCTTTGGTGTAAGATCCTAATTTTTAACCCAATACTCTAGAACATATTTAGGTTAATCATTAGTCTGTTACTTCATAGTTCTCATTTAACTTTGAATTACTTAGCGGAAAATACGGGTAAATTTTTTTTGAAAAACAAAATGAGAGCCGCGTGATGCGATAAGCAGTAAACCATGTATGGTAAACAAATGTCTCACAACATCATAACATAAGGCACACCATGAGTAACACTGAAGATCATCTCATATATATATAATTTGCCCACTTATAAGTGTGGGACTTAGTTTAGTACAGGGGAAATGCATAAAAGAAAATACAACATAAAACATGAACATAATCTACTCCCCTACCCGAGTGCACCTAATAGGATGACCTCTAAACAAAAGAAGGTTTATCCCCATCTAAGTGGTGTGTGCTCTATCTCGGCCATCTACAGCCTCCTACTGGCGACTATCCCTCGAGCGTGGCAAGTAACCAGGAAACTGAGCAAGCTCCTCCGGCGTGAATAGACGGGACGGGGCACGGAAGTGACCTCCACGGTGTGACCTCATCTCCGGTCGTCGTGCAAGCCTCGGCTGAGTCACGGAAGGCTCACTACCTTCCCCAAGGTCCATGGGTATGGTGGGGGAAGATCCCTCAAAGGGTGCCTGGGTTGCCGAATCCTCGGAAGGATCCGTCTCCGAAAAAGACGACGGGCAATGGGGCACATACTGGGGGTAGTCTCAAGCGGCGGACGTGGATGATGGGGTACGGCGAAACCTCTCCTCTAGGGGACGTGCGCGCTCAAACACCAGGTCATCGCCAAAAGGTGAGACGGGGGAGAAACGATGGGAATGTACAGGGGGAGTGAAGGGTCGACCCATAAACATGAATACTCTAACCGTACATCAACCCACAAAATGGAATGACCCGTGGTCCGGGTCATGGTGCACCTCCCATGTCGGCGTGTCCACAAACACCATGAACGTCGCCATCTGAAGACGTGACGGAAAGAAAGAGGCAGAGGGAGTGAGAATCTTGCTAAAGAATCTCAGTAGGGCCTCCTACTACCTAGGTGTCATCATCTACGTCCTTAGGAACCTTGGGTTTATTTATACAAAGTGACTAAGCATGTATTAGGTTCATTTTAAACTTTAAAATATATTTTTGCCAAGGTCCATTCATTTTAGGATGATCTTAATGTCGTGGATGCAACATATTAGAAAATGTATGCATGGCACTACCTAATGCACATACATAGAACATAACATCAAGCATCATCATTCTTGGTGGCATAAAGTGGCAATAGTAACATTCATATGGGACAAAACTTAGTGACATAATCATGAAACTTCTCTTCCTCATGGGCCACCCTAAAAGACAATCGAATCGGGTGCTCTACTAACCGATGTCACCCAGAACGTGTCATACATCTAGGTTATGAGCTCATACCTTAACTAGTCGTCACTAGTTCTTACTTACCACTTAACGATAAGCGTATCATAAATCATAAATCCTGACTATCTGAGTACGGGTTAGGGGGCAAACCTCTTAGGGGTGCTCGGCCGAACCGGTGTCACCTAAGATTATAAAATGGTACCGATGTCACATGAGTTCTATGGAGGTGGTCGGCCAAGGCCGTGTCATCCTAGAACCCAACTTAGTACCTTAATTTTCAAAATCTCTTTAAGTCCCCAAATTTGTCGGAAATTCGGCGGTACAACGGTCATTACACCGAATTTCCTTCCAAATTTGCTTTATGCCACATAAACATATAGTCTCATAAATTCCTCATATGAATAACATCATCATCGTTAGCATACTTCATGCATCATCATAAAACATCCAAACGCTTACCCTTACGGTAGCTTATGCTTTGACCCTTACGGGTCTTAATCTTGAGATATAGTTCTCTACATCCGCTGCTCATATTTTAAGCACCTAAGGCTCATAATTAAACATCATTCATAATCCTCTCATTTTACTTTTAAATCTAATTAGCATAGGGTGGAAATCCTAACATGTGAATATGGGGTTCTAGAACTTACGTTTTAGACCCTTTCTTGGTTCCGCTACCAAGGCGCTATATATTAAATCGAAATCAATTATGAGGCATTCCTATGCTTAAGGACTAATTATTAATCATGTTTACCAGGTTGTAAGGGTGCTGGACAGAATCCAGAAAATTAAATGTTCTAAGAGTTTTACATTTGCATTTTTACGGTTTTCTAGTTACTAGTTTCCCCATAGGTGCTAGAATTCAATTCTAACTCAAATGATACCAAGTTTTTCATGTCTAAACAATCTAAATCTGATTATGTCCCCATTAAAACAGTTTGGAAAAGTTCCATAAACAAATGGGTCAAAACTATGTTAAATTCTAGCTTTACGGTATTTCTAGTTAGCTAGTTTCTTACCTATCATGCATAGGTTCGCTTCTACATCATCACATGATATTTTCACTCATTCCAACACATCAAAACATCATCATACAGCATCACACTCATCACATCAGAACCGAAAACATTTAACTTAAATGAGAGAGTTAAATTGACATTTCTAGGTACATAAGTTAACTAGTTTCTCTTGGAATCATTCTAGAACTTCTAAAACTCTTTGCAAAACGTTTTAATTCATCAAGAGGCTAAGTGAAGCCTTAGGTCACTGACCAATACATATTCCATCCCCTAAAAGATAATAAAATCACAACTTGTGATGACATAACCTTATAAAGATTTGTAAAGCTTTAAGGAAAACTTAAAACATAGACTATCGGTCCTAGTAGCTAGATGAAAACTCATCGCAAGTCCATCATCACTACTTGGCCGAAATTATGCATTGAAAGAATGGTTTCACATTAAACTTTAACTTGGAATGAAATGGGCAAGTCTTTGAGCTCTAGGTTCTTAAGTTTCGACATAAACTAAACGTGCTCATGCTTTTCATTTTGAATCTTGCTTACAAAGTAAAGTGATGACTTAAATTTAAATATGCAAGGCATAAACTTAAACGTGCAAGCTTGAAAGTAAATATGCGAGGCATAAATTTAGACGTGCAAGCTTGTAGGTAAATATGCATGGTTCAATTCCTTATTTTAGTGCTCTTGGCCCAACAACAATCGACTTTAAGGCCGAAATAGATAGGCATTCGAGAAATTAATTAGGTGATAATGCAAGTTCAATTCTTTATTTTAGTGCTCTAGGCCCAACAACAATCGACTTTAAGGCCGAAATAAAAAGGCTTCGAGAATTAAATTAAGTGATGATACAAGTTCCATTTTAATCTTTATGTTCTTAGGTGATAGCTAGAAGGCAAAGATGTATAGCAAGAATGTAAATATGGATGTAAGCATAAAATAAATTATGCAAGTTCATTTTATCTTTCTAGAGCTCTTAACAAGACTTTAAAGGAATTTAAACCATAACCCAAACTCATCCAAACAAGGTAAAGTCAAGCTTATAATATTTTTAGGAAATCAAACCATGAAGCTTAGAAAAATTTAAGGAAATGGCTGAAATCTTCAAGAAGAAAAAAGGAACATTTTAAAACTCTAAAGTCCATGATCTTGATGATATATTAACACCAACATCATGAGTCCTCATCATTGAGTTCATAGAGCCATTTTAAAACATCATTAAAGCTAAAGTTCTCAAGAGTTCAAGAAAGGAAAAACTAAAAACATTTTTGCTCAAGAACAAAGATCAAGCTCTAGAGTTTGTTTCAAGTGATGGACACCATCATGAAACTCTCATCATCAAGCTCTCATTCCTTTGTTCTCCAAGGCCTATGGCCGAAAATGAAAAGGAAAAGGAGTGGAAATGAAGTTCTAAAGAGAAACAAGAGAAACTATGAACATCAAGCTTGAAACAAGAACTTAAAGAAAAGAATACATGAAAGAAAATCCCTACTTGATGTGATGAACTTGAAGATGGAAGAAGAAGATGAAGAAGATGAAGAACTTGAGGAACTCCAAGAACTTGAAGAACACAAAAACTTTGAGAGAAAAAGAAAAGCTTTGAGAGTTCCTAAACTTAGCAAATGATCTAAAAGTGGTGCAAGCTCCTCAAGGCATTCTATTTATAGAGAAATGAAACAAATGGAGGGAGCTCATCGGTGAAGAGGTTTCGGCCATGAGGGTGCAGATTGGAGGCTTTCCATGAGTTCCATGAGGTGAGATAATGTGTTCTTGAGGTATGGTTCAAAGCATGGTGAGGTATGGCTCAAGGTATGGCTCAAGCATGGTTCTTTGAGTGAGAAAACAATTTAATATGTGTGGTAATTGGAGAGAGATGGCCGAATATGCATCAGCCCATGGGGGAGGTTTCTTTGCATTTTAATTGTGGTTTAGAGTTGTGTTTAGGTGTATCTTTGATTATGCTTAAGATTAGGAATTTGTAAGAAAGTGTTTAGGTAAGGAAAATGGGTAATTAAGGTGGTCTAGACATAATTAAGGAGTGGTCTTGCACCATTAGTGAGTTAAATCCTCAATTTAGAGTCTAAACAACTCTAGACACATTTCCTTGATTTAAGGAATTGGAGAGAGAAAATACTATTCAAGATTCCAAGACTAGGAGTCTTGAGTTCTAAAAAGGGATCTAAGTTTAATCTAAGCAATTTTAGGTTCTAATTAACTTTAATAAATTATTTTGGCTCTAGATTAATTAGGGAAATAAATTAATCTTCGATTAGAGCCTAATATTGCTTAGGTTTGCTTAATTACGCCATTAAGCTCAAAAGCACTATTCTAGGGCAAAATCGTAATTTTGCACTAAAACTGCCCGACCACCGGAACTTGAACAGAGACCTCTAGGCACTTGAAAACATGTTTTTAAACCTCTGGAGAAAGTTCCAGGCTCAAACGGCACCTTTACCTGCGTAAAAACGCTATAGGGGTATTTTGGTCATTTTGACCCGAAACTGCGGAAAACGAAATTTTCGCTTCCGAAAGCATTCAAGGGCCATTCAATCCCCTTCAAACATTGAGTTGACCCTTCGAGGATGACCGAGTTAGTTACCCTCGAGTTCGGGTCAGGAAATGACCTCAGGGGCATTTTGGTCATTTCCCTCGGACAGAGAAATCGGGGTGTTACATTTGGGTACCCCAAAAACCTTTGGATTTTAGGAAAAAAAACCATTAGATTCCTGAAGTCTACATTTTAAGAAGAATAGGCTTATTGCAAAGAGGAATCTTAGCTACAACAGAAGAGGAGCAAAATACTCACTGCAATGATTCGGCAGAACAGCAGGTTCACTATAGTGAAGAGCCTCCTTCCCTTATATAAACCCTCCCCAAATACATTTTCAACCCAAACTTGAACCCTAATAGTTCTCTCTTCCTCCTTCTACTCACTCTTATCCTCTCTTAATCCTACCTCCAAGGTAAAGGATTTCTCATGGTTTATGCTTTCTTTCCTCCATTCCTCTATGTTCATGTATGTTCTTAGTTGTTGTCAAGTTTGGGTACTCCTCCAATGTCTTTAGAGCTGCCCTAGTTTGTTTATGGTATGCTCATGAGTTGTTTGTGATTCTATGGCAATTGTTGATGTTATTCCTAGTTTCCAAGTTTAAGTGTTGGTGATACCTCTCACCCAGCTCTTCAAGATGAGTGAGTTTGAACTCAACCTTATTTTCAGTCATGATGAGTATGTTTTATGCATTGTGATTGTTCAACATGAAATTAGAGATGAAAATATGTATAGAATATGATTTTACACATTATATTAAAATAGCAAAACTTATGATTTATGATGATAGCATGAAAATGAGTTTTAAGAAAACCATGGGACCATGATTTGGATTGTTGTGTACCATGAAAATGTTTTATATGTTCTTGAAGAGATTTACTAGAAAACACATGATTTAGCAAGTTCCCAAAGTTGTCAACTATGCTTTTGTGAATTTATGATATTACCATGTTTTTAAAACTTGGGATTTCAGATTTTGCTTTTAGAATATCAAGTTAGGTTAGATTGGAAAAATACTTAACAAAGTATGATTCATCTCCATGAACAAATATATTATTATGATTTTAGAGTTACCATGATTATGAACCACGTTGTTTTGAGCTATGATATTAGAATTATCAAGTTTATGAAAGTATGTTAGCTTGAAATAAGATTTTGTGATTTCAGTTTCAGCATATTGAAAGTATGAAACTCAATATGATTCATAGCAATTATCAGCTAGATATTCCATGGGCTTTTGAAATCATGATGCCTACAAGTTAGTGATCCCTTAGGTGTGATTTCATAGCCACAGTTATACTAAAGTCAAATTATTAGAGTTATATGAATTTAGAGTTTTTAAAGTTTTAAGAGTTTTTAGATTTATACAGTTTAATTGCAAGTTAGTTTTGAAATATGAAATAAAGAGAAAAAGAAATATAAGTTAACAGAAGTTATCTTGTTAACTTTGGTAAACCATGTTACACACGAGGGGCAATAACCATTTTACTCAGATTATAGAGAACGAGACCTAGTTAGGTGCCTATAGCTTGTCCACGAGAGACACGGTTCATAAGGGACCGTTTACTATAAGCTAGGTGGTCATGCTCGCAAGGGACTGAGCATCCTTTTTTGATAACGTGCTTAGAATTTTGTTTCTTTCTAATTCCCATAGAGTAATTTATATCACTCTTGAGGATTATAGGAATTAATATTTATGAAATTGAAATTTTGTTAATATAGCTATGTATAAAATAGTAAAAATGTTTTGGCCAGGGAACATGTATACATTAGGTATGGTTGTTGCTATTATCCCATATAGGTAGTGGGTGAGAATCCACCCACTGGGTCCAATGACTCACTCCTCTCTTTTCCTTCTTACAGTTGCAGGTCCAGTTATCGTTCAATCACTATTTTAATATACAACAATTGTTCTAGTGGTGAGTTTTATATTGCAGTAAGGCTTAGTTTATGTTTATGTTAAACTAGAGTGCTCCACTAGATGTGTAGGCAAGATTTCAACCATGCATCTTATTTTATGATAATTATGTATTTTAGAATCATGATGATCCTCATATATGATTTTAGATTTCAAGCATTCATTTGAAATGTAAATTGTAATTAGAATTTATGTAACAAGCTAGATATGTACTCATGATTCAGTTTTCAACTATTAAACTAATTTTCAGATTTTGACTAAAATTATGAAATAAAACAAGTTCACGATTAAGTATGTCAAAATAGCTCAGTTTTATGAAATCAATTATTATTTTTCAAAGAGAGAAATAGATATCAATTTAAAAGAAATCATGTTTCAATTTTGAGAATCATGTTAATTTATGCATTCAGTGGGTCACTTCACCTAGAAAGCTCATGTTGTGACACTGATTTTCCTGTAAAATCCCAAATTTATGCAACCTAGCTAGAGTATTCACTCTATCTACAACTACAAACTAGGTGACAAGTCAATTTCTTTAGCTGCACTGACAGCTATAACCACTAATTTAGTGGAAAACAACCAAATTTTATCAAATTTCCATAGTGACCTATCTTGAGCAAACCTTTTTAGCTTTTATCACAACCCGATCTGGGAATGTCACAAGCACGTGAAGAATCTCATCCCTACATAAGCCTTCTGTATGATATGTCTCTTTAAATGCATAATTTATCAAAACTTTCATATTTAAAACATGTATATATATATATATATATATATATATATATATATATATATATATATATTTGCCAAACCAATATCAATTTCTTTGCTTAAACAAAATATTTGAAGTTATCAAAACTAAAGTTCTAAACATGCAAAGCTCTAAAAACATACTAACCAAATCTAAAAATCTATTTATCGCTTGAAAGTGGAAACATAAGTTCATATCTGGCTCGTTACACAATTTCAAAATATAGTCTACAATTTTAAATCCATACTTGAAATCTACAAACATATATGTATATGGTTCTAACTTTGAAACATAATACATAATCTCAAATAATGCATGGCTTGGATCCTGCCTACATATCTACTGGAGCATCAAACTCTAGCATAAACCTAATCTAAGCCTTACAACAATGTAAAGTTCACCACTGGATAGCTACGGCTACTGGAACGATAACTGAGCAACAGCTAAACCTACAATTGTAAGGAGGAAGGGAGAAGGGTAAGTCAATGGAATTAGTGAGTAAATTCTCACACATTGTAACATCCTAATTTTTAACCCAAAACTCTTGAACATATTTAGGTTAATCATTAGTCTATTACTCTTTTAGTCTCATTTTTCAAAACCTTTCATTAAAATACTTAGCGGAAGATACGAATAAATTTTTTCTTTTTCGAAACTTGAAAAACAAAACGCGAGCCGCGCGCTAACCTAACGTTTGTCATAACCACCTCGTGCAAGAAAAGTAATCACACCATTCATAAATATGAAACATAACATCATTCATAACAATCATAATATCGTCACTCCTTCATAAATACATAAATTACTAGCATCATTGTACCATTAGTTACACCAAGATATGCCTATTTATATGAAGTGATGCTTATCCACCTGTGAAGTTGGATAAGTGGCAACCCAAAAGCTAAGCTATCTATGCTTCCACAGTGACCCTCTGCCTCGTCTTCTAGTGTGATCCTCAAGCACGAGCCTCAGAAGAAGTCATGATCCTCGTTGTAATCCTCGTCTAGAGACGACACGGAAGAAAAGGAAGGGATGAGAAACTCATTCGAGATTCTCAGTAGGGATTCCCGACTCTAACACTAGTGTCATCGTCGTCGTCCCCAGCCACCTCGGTTTTAATTATGAAAAAGGTGTACATGCATAAGAATTGGTTTTAGGCTTTACAAATCTATTTATCCGAAGTGGGTGTCTTTTAGTATGAGTCTTGATGGCATAAATGCAACAGAAATTTGATGAATGCATGACAGTACCATATGCACTTTAACACGAAAGTCGTAATACTTAGACACATCATAAAGAAACAAGAATCATATATGTGGCATAAAGAGGCATAGTAATTTTCATGTGATATCTTTCTTATAACTAGAGCTCTTAAGTTCTTTTTCTTGAAGACCACCCTCTTAACATATCCACCAAAAATCCAACCGATTCACCGGCCCGGCTATAATCTGGTCACCAAACTACATCTCACCTATCGCCTAGGAATGAGCTCAATCCTAACTAGTTGTCACTAGATTTAATATGGGCTAATAGAGGGGGTTTACATAACTTTATTGGATCACCTATCTTAGGATCATTTCCTTCTTTGAAACACTCTACTGGTATCTAGTACACAGCAAATTGTCCGCTTTGGCAAGCTCAATGTCAATACCCTCACGGATTTGTTTCCTCCCCACCGTAGCGGGAGAAATGCGTCTCAGTGTTCTATCATATCTGTTCTGGGGGTGCTCGGCCAAACCGGTGTCACCCAGAACCTTTCCTGGGGGTGCTCGGCCGAACCGGTGTCACCCAGGAGTTTTCACAAACTTTTCTCAAATTCTCAAGTTTGATGGGAAATTCGGCAGCGTAACGGCATACACCGAATTTCCTTCAAACTTGCTTTATGCCACGAAACATATAGAGCATGCATAGCCATTCAACATCAACATAAGGCATCATATTCATCGTATGCATCGTAAGCATCATAATATCATAATTTTACATAACGCATCATGGCGGGAGCAACAACACATCAATACTATACACTCTCATCGTGAGATCACATGCTCAAGTTGTTCTCGTAATAAAATATATATCCTCATGAATTCCTCATATGAATAACGTCATCATCCTTCACATAACATATGCATCATCGTAAAACATCTTAACATACCTTAGTATCATATAAATATCATTCTCGTATTCTTAATGTCTTATGCATTGACCGCTATGGTCTTTATCTCACAGTCTAAGTTATGAATCATTCAAAGCTAACCTCTCGGTACTTAGGAGGTTATGACTAAGTATATCTCTCTTCATACTATGGTCAAGAATATCTCTCAATCTCAAAGGTGCAGAATTCATAATTTCAACTTTACGGGTACCTAGGAGTCACGACAATGACCCTTTCTAAGTTCGGTTTGCTCCTAAGGCACCAAGATCAAGTCCTAAACCAATTATGAGTCATTTCTACACATTTAAACTAATTTAGAACCATGATTATCATTACTAAACCTTGCTGGACAGAATCCAGAAAATTCTAACATTAAGGGATCTAGAACTCTCAAATTAATTCTTTTCTAGTTTCTAACCTTTCTTATCTTTTACTCATGAGTTTTTCCATTGATCATACTTAAACATAAGCATGTTATCATCGTTAAAACAACTCATACAGTGGCCAATCATAGCAAGGCGGAACCGAAACAACACTCTCCATACAAAGGCATAAAACATACTTTTTAAAGCACATAGGATACTAGTTTCTCTTGGAACCTTTTTAAAACCTTCAAAACTCTTTTGCAAACATTTTTAACATCTAAAATCATCAAGATATTTATAAGGGCAGTAGCTAAGTTGAATTTATTTCAAGAGGTACTAAATCCATAAAACTTAGTTCTATATGTTCTTTGAATCCACATAGACTTAGAAAAATTATAAAGCATAGCTTATAGGCATTTGTGATCAAATGAAACTTATCCTAAGTTCATTCATCTCACATAGCCGAAGTGGGCATTCTAAGAGAATGCTTTCCATGTCTAACTCTCATTTGAGACCTTGGGACAAATCTTTGAGCTCTAGAGCTTTAGGTGATGACAAAACATAAACATGCCATGCACTTCATTTTTATTGTTCATTAGGGAAATAAAGTGAGAACTTGAAAAGTAAATAGCTCAAAATAAATATGAGATGCAACTTGTTATTATCTTGGATTTTAAGTGATGACTTGAATAATAAACGTGAAATGCAATGCTTGGAAATTAAATATGAATATGCAAGTTCATTTTTAGTCTTAGAGCATTAGTGATGACATAAAAATAAATCATGCTAGGCAAGACATAAACTAAATATGAATGCAAGTTCATTTTGGTTTAATAACTAGAGCTCGTCCAAGACTTTAAAGAACCAATATTCACAACCCCAACATAGTCTCATCAAGTCAAGAGAATGGAACTAAAAGAAATCTCCATATTTTCAAGAAAAGGAATTATGGCCGAAATCATGAGGCTAAGAGAAAGTAATCCATATTCCTTTTTGAAATCATTCTTATTTTCTTAAGTTGAAAACTTTAGTGAACTTCATAGCATAATAATAAAAACTAAAGAAAACTCAAGCTTTAGGGGTCTCATTATGATTAACACATAGTCATCATCTAGAGGTCCCCATCATCAAGCCATCATGTATGAGTTTAAAGGTCATGATGGCCAAAAACTCAAGAAGGAAACCAAGAGAGTTTTAAAAAGAAATTCCAAGAGGTAGCTAGAGAAAAACTCATTTTTCATGGAAATGAGATGCAAAGAAACACTCCTACCTAGAGTGAAGACAAAGAGCTTGAACTTTGAGAGAAGAAAACAAGATGATGAGCTCCTCTAAAAGGCTTGATGCTTTCGGCTAAGGGGAGATAAGGAGGTTAGAGTTGTGTTTGAGGTGAGGTTGTGTTTGAGATGAAATATTTGAGAGGTTTGATGGTGATTCAAGGTTATGGGGTGATGTGTGAAGGTTATGAGATGATGATGATGAAGTAAAGAGATGAAAAAGATGAAGATGAAAAAGAAAGGAACTCTTTGGGACTAGAGAGAAAGAAAGAAACTAGCAAGACTACTCTAAGCTTTAGCAAATGCTCAATGTGCATCCAATGCTAACACAAGCTCCCTATTTATAGAAAAACAAAGTGATAGGTGAGAGAATGGAAAGCATGGCTGATGGTAAGAAAGAGAAAATATCTCTTTGATGGTGTCATACAAGCATGGTTTGAAGCATGGAGCTCATGACACAAGGTATGACTTCAAGCATGGGTTTTTGAGTGATCTTTTCTTTAAATTGTGGATGAAATTAGGCTTCTAGAAGACCAACATGGCTAAAAGTTTTTCAGCCACAAATAATTGAAGGGAATGATTTATTTTACTTGGTTATTCATTTGGAAAAGCAAGCTTGATTGAAATTATGACAAGGCATGACAAGTAAGGTGATTTGAGGTGATTTTCCTTTAAGTTTGAAATGAAATAATTCATGAAAATGGGGGATGATTTTCGGTCAGATTTGGGCAGCAAGGAGAAAGGAAAAATCTTCCATGTAATTGGGTGTTAATGATAGGATTAAGTGTAGGTTAGTTTAGGTACAAGGTTAGGAGTAATTAAGCTTAAGTTTAGGTAACTAAGCATGTGTATTAGGAATTTTATGACAAGGTTAGGAGTGCTCTTACATCATTAGAGAATTTAAAACTCATTTGTGAATAAACAATGTGTATCACAATCCCATGATTTAAGGAAAGAGAGAGAAAACACTATTTGTGCACTATTTGTACACTATTCATTGATTCCTACACTCAAAGTCCTTGAATTTAAAGATAGGGTTTTAAGTTTATCTAAGCAATTTTAGGTTCTAATCATCCTTATTAAATTATTTTGACCTTAGATTAATTATGGAAATTAGTTAACCTTCGATTAGAGTCTAATATTGCTTAGGTTTCGCTTAACCATGTGATTAGGTGTAAACATACGAAACTACGGGCAAAACCGTAATTTTGCACTTAATTTGCCCGGGACCTCCTGGACCAAAACTGAGACCACAGAAAACATAAAAACATCTTTTAAAACCATCTGGAGAGGTTTCGGGTTCATCCGGCACTTGCAAAAGGGTAAAACGCCACAGGGGCATTTTGGTCATTTCGACCCGAAAACTCGAAAAATGAGATTTTCGATTCGGAAAGAAACACAAGTAATCCAATCCCCTTCCAACATTGAGTTTGCCCTTCGAGTGCTGCCGGACCTAGCTTTCCTCGAATTCCGGGCTGATAATGACTTTAGGGGCATTTCAGTCATTTTCCACTCAGACAGAAAATCGGGGCGTTACACACATCACCCACATGGGATGCCCAAAGGATATACATAAATGCGATATACATGCAACAAACATAAATTTGATATTTACATGCATAGCTATATAGGAAAACGCCCTTTATTCTAGGTTATCATGAAAAGAAAACATTTCTAAATTCCAAAATCTATCAAGAAATCATTTTAACTGATATGTAGTAAATCCTTGAAAAATAGTAAATTCTAGATAGTTGTATACATAATGCAATAACAAAAACCTATGAATTTCTCTGTTTATGCATATTAAATATAACATAAAAAAATATTCACGGGTCTCTCTAGGGAACCTCACTAGGTCCCAAATTTCTCCGATCTCTAGGGCACCTCACTAGGTCCTAATTTCTCTGTTCTCTGGAAGCTATGGATCCATATAACTCTAACAATCTGACTCTAGCATAACTATGGCAATGAAATAATGCCCAAGCGATCACCTACTTGTGGGCACTATGATTTCAAGAGCCCACAAAATGTATCTGATAATTTCTATGAATCTTGTTGAATTTCATACTTCTTAGTTTCACAAAAACTCTTAAAAACTAGTTTTTACATAAATCAAATAAATCTAAAACTCTTAAAAACTCTTAGCACCCTAAGAGCTCTAAATCCATGTAACTCTAACAATATGATCTTAACATAATTGTGGCTATGAAATCATGTCAAAGAGATCACCTATTTCTAGACATTGTGATTGTGAAAGCCCACAGAATATGTAGCTACCAACTCCTTAGAATCATAAGGAGATCCATGTTTTAAATTTTATATGGCTAACATTCTAAATTTTATCTCAAGCTAACATTTTCATAATCTAGATAACTCTAGTAACATCAAAACAACGGGGGTTTCAAAGTCACAAAAACTTTGAAATCATAATAATATACGTGCTCAAAAAGCCAAATAATAATCTGTTCAACATTTTTTTTTTCAAAATAACTTAACTTGGTACTCTAAAAGCATATTTTGAAATCTCAAGTCTTGAATACATAGTGATATCATAAACTCTTTTAAAACATGTTTAATAAAATAGTAACTTGGTACTGTACAAAATTTCATAACAAATCCTTTCTTGTACATGTAAGACATTTCCATAGCACACAACATATCGATTATGGTCCCATCATTTTCTAAAGCATATTCCTTTAATCATAGTTTTTCTAGTTCAACATAAGATGTAAAATCATATTCTCATATCTAATTTCATATTTAGCAATCATAATGCATAAACGTACTCATAAGGACGAAACTAAGGCTATGAGTTCAAACCCACTCACTATTTGGCGTCGAGAGTGTATAGATGCTACCAACTTGATCTTAGAAGCTTGGAATGGCACTAACAACTGCCATAGAATAACATAGACACATGAATAATCTCTAACAACTCTAGAACAACTCTAAACCAACTGTGACAATAGTGGGGGAGTACCTTCACTTGATAACAACAAAGAATACAAACACTCTAACTCAAGAACATGGAAGGAATATGGGAAGGAGAGCATAAACCATCAAAAATCTCTTACCTTGAGACTTAGATGAGGCAGATTTGATGGAGGATGAGGATGAGACTGAGGGGAGGAAGAAATGAGTTTTGGGGGTTAGGGTTCAGAAACATAGGGAAAATCTGAATAGGAGGGTATTTATAGGCGTGGGGTGTCACTTAAATGAAACTACATCATTTCAACATTGTTCACGCATTGGGGGCTCTACTATAGGGTTAGTGGGTATCAAAATCTGATCCTAGCCAAGGACCACTATATTAGAATTTCCCTGTTCATGTACATGACCAGTATAGCAGTCTTGGACTGATATAGCACTATCAAATACCTCAGTTCAGCTGTTGAAGGGTCTTTCATATATTTTGGGCCTTCCCGCAACATGGGTAGGTCCTAGAGGACCCTAAGGTCATACTAGACTTGTCCAAGGAGAGTGTACGTACTACATAGTCCCCCCTTAAAAGTGATTTGGTCCCTAAATCTGAACTTAAGCATCTAGAAGATCAAAAAGGTGAAATACTTAAACCACATGGGATTTCAATGATGGGTCTGCATGCCCAGAACACTCTGACATGATACTCTAGGAGATAGTGACATCCTAAAGTCCACTGCTCCATTACTCTGGCTAAGGATGCCAATTTTCATATCTGGGCGGCTCCATCTCCAAGGGCATCCATTTCCTATCAACGCGACAACGGCTCCTATCACGGCATTTATATTGGCAACTTCACCTTTAATCGTAGCCATTGTAGGTGAAGATGTGCACGAGAAGGGAAGTTGAATGTACATTTAACCTTCTTCGTGTTTTCTGAAACTTCTAAAGATGAATGCTATCAAGTATAAAACTTGTAGTGCAGCAGAAACAATTAGTTCTTTTAGAACGTGGATTTCTAAACCTAATTAAATAAAACGTTCAAAGATAACATAAAATGAGAAGGATATATATAAGATAGAGAGAAGAGAATGATACATCACAAATAAATAAATAAGATCAGAGAGAGAGAGAAAGGACATAAAAGATTTTATACTAGTTCGGCCAACCAGCCTACATCTAGTACCTAACAACTTTTGAGATTCCATTATAACAACAACTTTCTCAGCCTGAGAAAGTAAAGATGAATAGTCTTTACATTAGCCTTCCCAAGATATCATCTGTGGGCTTCAGAAATCACCTATCACCATAGATTTGAGTAGTTCTATACTAGTCTCTCCAAATTAACATGAGTAGTATTGTACTAGCTTCTCCTTGCCAACATGAGTAGTTTTATGCTAGCCTCTCCAAGCTAACATTAAATAATCTTGTACTAGTCTCTCTAAGATAACCCATGATCAGTAGCCACCCCTATAGTCATGTTGTAAGCAGTCTTGACACTAGCCTCTCCAAGCCAAACCATGAATAGTAGCAACCTCTACTATCGCATTGAAAGTAGCCTTGTTCCAGCCTCTCCAAGCTGCAAGTAGTCTTTCCCTAGCCTCTCCAAGCTAAACCGTGATAAGTAAGAACATCTTTCTATAGCATTGCAAGTAGTTTTACCTTAATCTCTGCAAGCTATGTCTTACACTGATCACTAACGAATCAAAGTTACAAAGATTTCTTTTTTCGTTGCCACTCAAACTAACCTATACACAAGTTTCCTTAAAGATGATACATTTAAAATAAACCTGGGAAATAAGAGCAACTTTCTCCTTTAAATTCTTTCTTTTGAAGGGCATAAATCTAATAAAAAGCATAGAGGAAGATTTTTACATGTAAGGAATCAGATTACATAAGAATAATGAACTTTACAGGATGAGGACAGATTTAAATAGAGTTTCCTCTCTTTTAAGTAGAAGTCTCTCTAACTGTCATCATCATTTTCAATATGGCATCTCTCTATTTATAGCAGTCATTCCTTCATGACTGTTGCTTTTGATTAGATCTTCAAACGACACGTGTTGATCACTAGTTGTGTTTTGGAAGAGTAGGCTAGAAGTGAGACTGACATATCTGTCACATCAGTTCCAGAAGTCATTGTAAAATGAGATTTCTGATCTTCCTTCAGAAACCACTTTTCTACTTTCTAAGCTTGCTTTCTGAACTCCTTCTTCATGAAGCCAGGTTAGTTGATCAAGTTGGCAAAGAGATGTCATATAATTTTGACAATAGAGTTTAACTTTGAGTTGAAATTTGAATTTCAAATTTTCCCTCCTTTTCCTATAGCGTTCAATGCTCTACATGTAATGCCCCGATTTTTTTGTCTGAGAGGAAAATGACCAAAATGCCCCGGAGGTCATTTTCTGTCCGGAATTGGAGGATGGCCGGCCCGGCAGTCCTCGAAGGGTCAACTCAATGTTTAAAGGGGATTAGATGACCCTTGAGTGGTTTTGGAGGCGGAAATCTCATTTTCTACAGTTTCGGGTCAAAATGACCAAAATACCCCCATAGTGTTTTTACGCGGGTAAAGGTGCCGTTGAGCCCAAAACTTTCCCTGAAGGTTTAAAACAACGTTTTCATTGGTTTAAAAGTGTCTATTTAAGTCCCGGTGGTCCCGAGCAGTTTTTGTGCAAAATTACGATTTTGCCACCGGGATAGTGCCATTGAGCTTAATAGCGTAATTAAGCAAACCAATATTAGGCTCTAATCGAAGATTAATTAATTTCCATAATTAATCTAGAGTCAAAATAAATTAATAAAATTAATTAAGACCTAAAATTGCTTAGATTAAACCTAAATCTCTTTTTAAAACTCAAGATTCCTAATCTTAGAATCTTGAATAGTGTTTTCTCTCTCCAATTTCCCTAAATCAAGGAATTATGTTGGCATTGGATTCCTTGTTAATGGAGTTTAACTCCATTAATTTAGCAAGACCACCTCCTAAACCTAGTCTTACAAGCCTCTAATTAACCATTACCTTACCTAAATACTTTCCTACAAATTCTTAATCTTAAACATAACCTAAAACACACCTAAACACACTTCTAAACCACAATTAAATGAAAGAAATCCCTCCCCCATGGCTGATGCAATTCGGCCACATCACCCAAAATTCCATTACATGTTTTAAATTTTAAACACTCCTTGAGCCATACTTTGAGTCATACCTTGAACCATACCCCACCATGCCTTAAGATCACAACATCTCACCTCATGGACCTCATGGGACTACCTTGCCTTGGCCGAAATCCTCCTCTCCCTTTTGCACCTTTCATTTGTTTCATTTCTCTACAAATAGCACACTTGAGTGAACTTGAAATACCTTTAGTTCATTTGCTAAGTTTAGAGCACTCAAAGTTTTCCTTTTCTCTCAAAGATCAAGAGTTCTTCTTCTTCAAACTTCTTCATCTTCTTCATCCTCTTCAATATCATTTCACTTGGTAGGGATTTTGTTTTAAATGTTTTAGCCATTGAGGTTCTTGTTTAAGTTATATGCTTTATAGTTTTTCTTGAATCTTTTAGAACTTCTTTCTTCCTCTTTGCTTCTTCTTCCATTTTCGGCCATGGGCCTTTAGTGAGCTTGGAAATGAGAGCTTGATGATGGGGATTGCATGATGATGTTCATCACTTGAGCAACCCCTAAAGCTTGATCTTAGTTCTGGAGGAAAAAGTGTTTTTAGTTTCTTTCTTTTTATCTTGAAAGATTTACTTTGATGTAGTTCTAAAATAAGTGTATGAACTCAATGATGTGGACACATGATCTTGGTGTTAATACATTACCAAGGTCATGGTCTCTAGAGTTTTAAAATGGTTCTTTTCTTGTTCATGGGTTCGGCCCCATTTTCCTTTTTCTTTCTCTAAAAATTCGGCCACCATTGGTGGTTCAACATGAAAGCTTAATGATGAGAGTTTCTATATGATGACCATGTGTTCATCACAATGAGACCTCTAGAGCTTGATTTTTAACGAAAATGTTATTTATGATTTTGCTTCAAGGAATAATATTTTGTTTACTTTAGCTTATTGTGATAAACTTGGGTTAAGGTTTAAGTTCTTCAAAGTCTTGTAAGAGCTCTAGTAAAGATATAAAAATGAACTTGCATATTTATATTTCTAGCACCTCATGTTTATATTTCAAGCTCTTGCATCTCATATTTACTTTCCTATGTCATCACTAAACTCTAAAGATTAAAGAAAAGGACTTGCATTATCACATTTAAGTTTCAAGCCTTGCATTGCACATTTATATTTCAAGTTATCACTTAAAGAACAAAAAGATTTAAAACGAGAGCTTGCATATCACCTAATTAATCTCGAAGCCTTTCTATTTTGGCCTTAAAGTCGATTGTTGCTGGGCCTAGAGCACTAAAATAAAGAATTGAACTTGCATATTTACTTTCAAGTTTCACATATTTACTTTGTGCCTTGCATATTTAATTTCAAGTTCTTGCATTCCATATTTACTTTGAAGCTCTCACTTTACTTTATAATGAAGAATAAAATGGAATGCATAGCACTTTTATATTTTGTCATCACTTAAGGAACCTAGAGCTCAAAGACTTGCCCTCATTATCTCAAGTTAAAGTTTGATTATGGAAACATCCCCAAGGATGTAAATTCGGCCATGTGATGTTGATAGACTCAAAATGAGTTTCATCTAGTTGCAAGGGCCAACAATCTTTGTTCAAAAGTTTTCTATGTTTTTAAGAGTTCTATAAGGTCATGATCAACAAGATTTGTAAATTAAACCTCTTCCAAGAGTGATCTAAATTCATTACTGACCTATGATTGTTCTTAGCCTCTTTTAAAAGATAAAATGTTTTGCAAAAAAGTTTTAAAAGTTCTAAAACGATTCGAGGGGAAGCTAGCAACCTATGCTTGTGAAAAATGAGATTTTATGCAAGATATGTATATGCATGAATTCGGTTCTGCCATGACATGTTTGCTGCTGTATGATGATGTTTTGACATGTTAAAATATGTGAAATTTATATGTGTTGAGGTAGGAACCTTTCTATGCATGTTAAGAAAGAAACTAGTTTAACAGGAAAACCGTAAAGTCAAGTTTTAGCATAGATTTGATCCATCTATTTTTGGTTTCTGCCCAAACTATTTTAGTGGGATAATAATCAGATTAGGATCGTTTAATCATGAAAAACTTGGTAACATTTGATGTAGGATCGATTTTTAGAGCCTATAGAGACACTAGCAACTAGAAAACCGTAAAAATGCAATTCTAGAACACTTAGAACATTTAATTTCCTGATTCTCTACAGCACCCTTATAATGTAGTAAACATGAATTATAAATAGATCAAAGGCTTAGGAATACCTCATAATTGGTTTAGATTTAATTTATAGCGCCTTAGGCGAAGACGGAATCGAGAAAGGGTCTAAAACGTAAGTTCTAGAACCCCGTAATCATAAAGATGTAATTCTGCTCTTAGAAGTATAATGCTGCCCAGATTTATTAATGAACATAAATGCTAGTAAGAATTATTAGTTGTGAATCATTAGGTGCATAAGAGGTTAATAGAGAACGATAGAATAACTACATCTCAAGTTTAAGGCCCATAAGGGTCAAAGCATAAGATACCGTAAGTTCAAGAATATAATGAGTTTTCATGTTATACAAGAATGTATGTTTTATCTGAGAATGATCATGTCAATGTATGAAATTATGATTGAGGGTGCATGTTTTATTGTTACGTGGCATAAAGCAAATTTGGAGGAAATCCAGCGTGTTGCTATTATGCTGCCGAATTTCTAACAAATTTGGGGACTTAGAAACATTGTGAAAAACCCATGAGATTTTCTTTAAAAGAGATGAGGTACTAAGATGTGTTCTTGGATGACACTAGTTCGGCCGAGCACCTCCAAGAACTCATGTGACATCGATACCAAGATGTATTCTTGGGTGACACCGATTCGGCCGAGCACCCCCAAGAAATGCCCCCTAGCCCGTACTAGAGAGTCGGGATTTATTTATGATACGCTTATCGGTAAGGGATAAGTAAGAACTAGTGACGACTAGTTAGGTATGAGCTTATAACCTAGAGATGTGACACATTCTGGGTGACACTAGTTCGGCCGAGCACCCCCAGAACGAATGTCTTTTAGGGTAGCCCCATGAGAAAGTAATGTACAATAATTATGTCACAAAGTTTTCCCCACCTGTGATTTCAATTGCCACTTTATGCCACTATTATGGTGTTACTTGATATTATGATGAGTATTCTTGTATTGAGTAGTGCCATGCATACATTTTTTAATATGCTGCATCCATGACCTTAAGAATCATTCTAAAATGAACGGACCTTGGCTAACTATGTTTTGAAGCTTAAAAATGAACTTGATCCATGCTCACTTATTTTATACATTAAACCCAAGGTTCCTGAGGACGTAGATGATGACACCTAGATAGGAGGTTGCCTTACTGAGATTCTAGCAAGATTCTCACTCCCCCTATCTTTTCTTTCCGTCATGTCTTCAGATAGCGACGTTCGTATTGTTCGTTGATACCCCCACCTGGGAGGTACATTATGACCCGGAGCTCCGGTCGTATCATTTTGAAGGGAGCTGCACACTCCAAGTGTTTATATTTTTTGGACGCCTCTTTTCTTACCCTGTATATAGCCATCGATTTTCTCCGACTTCCCCGTATGGCGACGACATGGTTTTTGAGCGAGCGCGAACGCATAATGAGAGGGTACTCCACACGTACTTCGCTGAGTCCACCGCCCGTGATTTTCCTGACTATGTCCCCCGATCGAGGCATTCAGAGACTGACCCATCAGAGGATCCAACCACCCATCCATACTCCGAGAGCTCTGACCCTACTCCCCCGTTGAGGGTAGAGGGTAGTGAGGAGACGGTCACACAGCCGAGACTGGCTCGGAGGCAATCCATGCGTCCCCGTCGAGTAGCTCATGTTCAGCCGTAGCGAGCGCCCACTCCAGATGCGCTTCACCCATGGATCGGTTATGTCCCGCCCTATCCGAACTACCAACAGTAGAGGCACTCAAGGAATGATAGTGTACACACCACACGTAGATTAGAATAGCTTTCTTTTGTTCAGAAAGGTTATCCATTTTAGGTGCAGTAGGGTGTGGGTGTTCTCTTTTTATGCTTCCATGTATTTCCATTTCAGTTGTATTTGTCTTATGTTGTACTAAACTAAGTCCCGCCTTTCTTGGGTGGGCATAATATATATATCCACTTATGCAGTTTGCTATATTATTCTGTGCATTTACATGTTTTATGATCAGATGTTTATGATATGTTTATTTGGATCGCGTTTCATTCCTTTCATGCTTCATTGTTCATCAAGTCGCGACTCTCACTTTGCTTTTATAATTCAAAAAAAAAATTACCTGTATTTTCCACTAAGTATTTTAAAGTAAAAAGGAAGCTATAACGTAATAGACTAATGATTAACCTAAATATGTTCTAGAGTATTGGGTTAAAAATTAGGATGTTACACTACACAAAAGTGAGCTTTCTCAAAAGTGTAACAGATTCCTTGATGATTCTATAAACTTTTGATCTTCAATCAAATCTTCTTGATGATAATTTCTTTGCGATTGTGACGATTGAGGATTAAGTAACACGTTGCATATGGACATATTCTGATTTCTTCATCTTGAGAGTACTTTTTGATGTCGCATGCTACTTTCTGAAGTCTCTTTCCTTAGTTTCTTGTAGCGTTGTAGCTTATCTCTGAACGTTAGCTGTAACATCCTAATTTTTAACCCAATACTCTAGAACATATTTAGGTTAATCATTAGTCTGTTACGTCATAGTTTCCTTATTACTTTAAAATACTTAGCGAAAATACTGGTAAATTTTTTTTTGAATTATAAAAGCAAAGTGAGAGCCGCACGACATGGTAAACAATAAAGCATGTAAGCAAATAAAGCAAGCATCTCATATTATCATGGCATAAGGCAAGTAAAGGCACATCACATTGATACAGAACTGCAAGTTTATATAATATGATATGCCCATGCATGAACAGTGGGACTTAGTTTAGTACAATAAGTAACGAATACATTAAGAGAAAATACAAGGAAAGTGCGATGGAAAACATAAAAGCAACTCCCCTACCCAAGTGCAACTAAAGGGATAACCTCTAAACAAAAGAAGGTCTATCCTCATCTAAGTGGTGTGTGCTCTACCCGGGTACTCCATCAGTCATATGGCACCTCCTAATGACGTCCATCTCGCGAGCGAGACACATATCCGGGAAACTGGGCGAGCTCCTCCGGTGTGTAAAGGCTAAACGGGGATCGAGAGTGACCCCCACGATGTGGCCATATCTCCGGTCATCGTGCTAGCTGTGGCTGAGTCACAGTATCTTCACTGCCCTCTCTCATCAGTGGTGGAGTGGGGGTGGAGCTCTCGCTGTATGGATGGGTAGGCGGGTCCTTCGACATGTCGGTCTCTGAGAAGTAAGTCCGAAGCACGTAGTTGGGATAGTCACACATGGCTGAGGGGGCGGTGTGCATGCGGAGCACTCTCTCGTTATACGTACACACGCGCTCAAAAACCCACTCGTCGTCGCCGTAGGGTGCTGTCGGGGAGAAGCGATGGGCATGTACAGGGTGAGCGAAAGGACGTCCAACGAACATGAAGACTCGCACCGTGCACTGTCCCTCAAAATGGTATGATCCGTGCTCCGGATCATAGTGCACCTCCCATGTCGGGATGTCCACAAAAACTACGAACATCACCATCTGAAGACGTGACAGAAAGAAAGAGATAGAGGGAGTGAGAATCTTGCTAAAGAATCTCAGTAGGGCCTCCTACTACCTAGGTGTCATCATCTACGTCCTCAGGAACCTTGGGTTTAGTATACAAAATAAGTGAACATGCATTAAGTCCATTTTTAAGCTTTGAAACATAGTTAGCCAAGGTCCATTCATTTTAGCATGATTCTTAATGACATGGATGCAATCATATTAAAGAATGTACGCATGGCTCTACTTAATGCAAGAATAATAATCATAACATTAAGAACATCAGAATAGTGGCATAAAGTGGCAATTAAATTCTCATATGGGAAACTTTGTGAAATGAACATCATACTTTACTTCCTCATAGGCCACCCTAAAAGACAATCATTCTGGGGGTGCTCGGCCGAACCAGTGTCACCCAGAACATGTCACATCTCTAGGTTATGAGCTCATACCTTAACTAGTCATCACTAGTTCTTACTTATCAATCCCGATAAGCGTATCATAATCATAAACATAATCTCGACTTATCCAGTACGGGCTAGGGGGCATTTCTTGGGGGTGCTCGGCCGAACCGGTGTCACCCAAGAATTCATCTTGGTACTGATGTCACATGAGTTCTCTGGAGGTGCTCGGCCGAACCGGTGTCATCCGAGAACTCATCTTAGTACCTCACAAATAAAATCTCATAGGTTTTTCAAAAACTTTCTAAGTCCCCGAATTTGTTAGAAATTCGGCAGCATAACAGCAGCATGCCGAATTTTTTCCAAATTTACTTTATGCCACATAAATCAATCAAACATGCATCCTCCATCATAATTCCATGCATTCACATAATCATTCTCATATGTTCACAAGCAACATTAAAAATTTATTATGCTCTTGGTCCTACGGTATCTTATGCTTTGACCCTTACGGGCCTTAAACTTGAGATGTAATTAATCTATCATTTTCTATCAACCTCTTATGCACCTAAGGATTCTCTTCTAACAAATGTTACTATTATTTATGCTCTTTAATAAATCTGGGCAACACCATTCTTTAGGGGCAGAATTATAAACTTACAATTACGGGGTTCTAGAACTTACGTTTTAGACCCTTTCTTGGTTCCGTCTTTACCTAAGGCGCTATAAATTAAATCTAAACCAATTATGAGGCATTCCTATGTCTAAGATCTAATTATAAACCATGTTTACCATATTATGAGGTTGCTGGACAGATTCTAAAAATTAAATGTTCTAAGCATTCTAGAATCATATTTTACGGTTTTCTAGTTACTAGTTTCTCCATAGGTGCTAAAAATTCAATCCTACTTCAAATGTAACCAAATTTTTCATGATTAAACAATCCTAATCTGATTATATTCCTATTGAAACAGTTTGGGCAGCATCCAAAAATAAATGGGTTAAAACTATGTTAAATCTTGACTTTACGACTTTTCTAGAAAGCTAGTTTCTCTCCTATCATGCATAGAAATGTTCCTACCTCATCATACATAATTTTCACACATTCTAACAGATCAAAACATCATCACACAGCAGCAAACTCATCATGGCAGAGCCAAAACATCAAGTCCCAAAAAGATGCATAACTTGATATTTCTAAAACATATAAGTTGCTAGTTTCTCTTGGAACCATTTTTAGGACTTCTAAAACTCTTATGCAAACCATTTTATTTTGTCAAAGAGGCTAAAAATACCCTTAGGTCAGTAACCAACTTGATCCCTCCTTAAAAGAGGATTAAATTCATAAATCTTGTTGGTCTTAACTTTATAAAATTCATGAGGCTTAAAGAAAATCTTAAAATTTAGATTGTTGGCCCTTGTAGCTAGATGAAACTCATTCCAAGTTCATCATCACTACATGACCAAAATTATGCATCCAAAGAATGCTCCCACATTAAACTTCAACTTGAGATAAAATGGGCAAGTCTTTGAGCTCTAAGGTCTTTAAGTGATGACATAATTTAAACATGCTATGCACTTCATTTTTATTTTTCATTACAAAGTAAAGTGAGAGCTTAAAGTAAATATACAAGACTTGAATATAAATATGCAAGGCTTGAAATAAATATGCAAGACTTGAAATATAAATATGCAAGTTCATTTATTTATTTTAGTGCTCTAGGCCCAGTAACAATCGACTTTAAGGCCGAAATAGAAAGGCTTTGAGATTTAGTTAGGTGATAGTGCAAGCTCTCATTTTATATCTTTATGTTCTTTAGTGATGAAAAGTAAATATGCTAGACAAGAATGTAAATATAAGGTGCACTCTATTCTTTATCCTTTAACTTTAAGTGATGGCATGGAAACTAAATATGAATGCGAAGCTCAAAGTAAATCTGTAATGCATCCATTTTATTTCTTATTAGAACTCATACAAGACTTTTAGAGGGATTTTAACCTTAACCCAAACTTATCACAACAAACTAGAGTGAACCTCAATGGTTCTTTAGAACACAAAGTTTCTTTTCTTGAAATGAGGTCATAATAACATTTTTATTAAAACTCAAGCTCTAGAGGCCTCATTGTGATGAACACATAGTCATCATCTAGAAGCTCTCATCATCAAGCTATTGTGAACCTCATTGGCCAACATGGCCGAAAATTTGGAGAAAGAAAAGGAAAAGGGACCGAAACTTTTAAGAAGAAAAGGAAACATTTGAAACTCTAAAGACCATGATCTTGATGATGCATTAACTCCAACATCATGAGTCCTCATCATTGAGTTCATGTAACCATTTTAAAACATCATCAAAGTTAAAGGTTTCAAGGTTCAAGAAGAAAAACTAAAAACATCTTTAACTTAAAAACAAAGATCAAGCTTTAGAGATTGTTCAAGTGATGGGTATCATCATCATGAAACCTCATCATCAAGCTCTCATTCCCTTTGTCCTCACCCATGGCCAAAAATGAAGAAGACAAAGGAGAGGGAAAGAAGTTCTAAAAAGACTCAAGAGAAACCATAAACACATAACTAGGATAAGAACTTAAATAAAGGAAATACTTGAAAGAAAATCCCTACTAAATGATTTGAAGTTTGGGATGAGAGAAGAGGATGAAGAACTTGAAGAACTTGGACACTTGAACTTGAGAGAAAAGAAAACTTTGAAGTGCTCTTTGAAAACTTACACTTAGCAAATGAACCCAAAATGATGCAAGTTCACCCCAAGCATGCTATTTATAGAGAAATGAAACAAATGCAAGGTGCAAGAAGGAGGGGGAAGTTTCAGCCAACAAGAGCAGCCCCATGAGGTCCATGAGGTGAGATGTTGTGATCTTGAGGCATGGTGAAGTATGGTTCAAAATATGGTGAGGTATGGTTCAAGGTATGGCTCAAGCATGGTTCTTTGAGTGAGAAACAAATCAACATGTGATGTAAATGAGAGAGAGATGGCCGAAACTTGCATCAGCCATGGGGAGGATTTCTTGCATTTTAATTGTGGTTTAGAGTTGTATTTAGGTGTATCTTTGATTAGGATTAAGATTAGGAATTTGTAAGAAAGTGTTTAGGTGAGAACATGGGTAATCAAGATTGTAAAGACATGTTTAAAGAGTGGTCTTGCATCATTAGTGAGTTATAAACTCATTTTAGTGCATAAACAATTCTAGACACAATTCCTTGATTTAAGGAATTGGAGAGAGAAAACACTATTCAAGATTCCAAGAGTGGAATCTTGAGTTTTAAAAAGAGATTTAAATCTAATCTAAGTAATTTTAGGTTCTAATTAATTTTAATAGTTTATTTTGACTCTAGATTAATTATGAAAATTAATTAATCTTCTATTAGAGCCTAATATTGCTTAGGTTTGCTTAATTACATCATTAAGCTCAAAAACCCTATTCTAGGGATAAAATCATAATTTTGCACTAAAACTGCCCGGGACTATCGGGACTTAAACAGACGCTTTTAAACACGTAAAAACATTATTTTGAACCTTTGGGGAAAGTTTCGGGCTCAAACGGTGTAACATCCTAATTTTTAACCCAATACTCTAGAACATATTTAGGTTAACCATTAGTCTATTACTCTTTTAGTCTCATTCCTTACAACCTTTCATTAAAATACTTAGCGAAAAATACGAATAAATTTTTCTTTTTGAAACTTGATAGCAAAACGCGAGCCGTGCACTAACCTAACGTTCGTTATAACCATAACGTGCAAGAAAAAGTAACTACACCATTGATAATCATGAAACATAGTATTATACATATCAATCATAATATCATCACATCTTCATAGATACATAGACTACTAACATCATTGTACCATCATTTACATCAAAATACCCCCATATATGTGAAGTCATCCTTATCCACCTATGAGGTTGGATAAGTGTCAACCCAAAAAGCTAAGCTATCTATGCTCCCGCAGCGACCCTCCGCCCCGTCTTCTAGTGTGATCCTTAAGCACGAGCTTTAACAGAAGTCATGAACCTCGTTGTAATCTTCGTCTAGAGATGACACAGAAGAAGAGGAAGGGATGAGAAACTTATTCAAGATTCTCAGTAGGAATTCCCGACTTTAACACAAGTGTCATCGTCGTCGTCCCCAGCCACCTCGGTTTTAATTATGAAAAGGGTGTACATGCATAAGAATTGGTTTTAGGCTTTTCAAATCTACTTATCCGAAGTGGGTGTCTTTTAGTATGTGTCTTAATGACATGAATGCAACAGATATTTGATGAATGCATGACAATACCATATGCAAATTAACACGAAAGTCGTAATACTTGGGCACATCATAAGCAAACAAGAATCATATATGTAGCATAAAGAAGCATAGTAATTTTCATGTGATATCTTTCTTATAAATAAAGCTCTTAAGTTCTTTTTCTTGAAGACCATCCTCTTAACATATCCACCAAAAATCCAACCGATTCACCGGCCCGGCGATAATCTGGTCACCAAACTACATCTCACCTATCGCCTAGGAATGAGCTCAATCCTAACTAGTCGTCACTAGATTTAATATGGGCTAATAAAGGGGGTATACATAACTTTCTTGGATCACCTATCTTAGGATCATTTCCTTCTTTGAAACGCTCTACTGGTATCTAATACACAGTGAATTGTCCGCTTTGGCAAGCTCAATGTCAATACCTTCGCGGATTTGTTAATGCGTCTCAGTGTTACATCACATCTGTTCTGGGGGTGCTCGGCCGAACCGGTGTCACCCAGGAGTTTTCGCAAGCTTTTTCTCAAATACTCAAGTTTGATGGGAAATTCGGCAGCGAAACGGCGTACACCGGATTTCCATCAAACTTGCTTTATGCCACCAACCATATGGAGCATGCATAGCCATTCAATACCAACATAAGGCATCATAATCATCGTATGCATCATAAGCATCATAATACCATAATTTTGCATAACGCATCATGGCGTGAGCATCAACACATCAACACTATATACTCTCATAAGAGATCACATGCTCAAGTTGTTCTCATAATAAAACATACACTTGCATGAAACATTAAAGCCCATTATGCTCTTAAGCCTATGGTGTCTTATGCTTTGACCCTTACGAGTCTAAATCTTGAAAACTAATTATGCTATCATCTGTTTTTATCCTTTCATGCACCTATAGGCTCACAACTAATAATTCTTACTAATTTTTATGTTCGTCAATGAATCTGGACAGCCTTACACTTTAAGGGCAGAAATTACATCTTGTGATTACGAGAGTTCTAGAAACTACGTCTTAGACCCTTTCTCGATTCCGTTTTCGCCTAAAGCGCTATAAATCAAATCCAAGCCAATTATGAAGTATTCCTAAGCCTTTGAACTAATTATAAACCATGTTTACTACCTTGTAAGGGTGCTGGACAGAATCAGAAAACTAAATGTTCTAAAAGTTCTAGAGTTGCGGTTTTACGGTTTTCTAGTTACTAGTTTCTTTATAAGTGCTAAAATTCATTCCTACTTCAAATGTAACCAAATTTTTCATGATTAATCAATCCTAATCTGATTATATTCCCATTAAAACAGTTTGGGCAGTGTCCATAATTAAATGGGATAAAACTATGTTAAAACTCAACTTTACGGTATTTCTAATTAGCTAGTTTCTTACCTATCATGCATAGAATCATTTCTACATCATCATGTGATATTTTCACACATTCTAACACATCAAGACATCATCATACAGCCACAAGCTCATCATGACAGTACCGAAAACATCTAACTTCAATAAGAGAACTAAATTGACATCTCTAGGTACATAAGTTAACTAGTTTCTCTTGGAATCAATTTAGAATCTCTAAAACTCTTTGCAAATCATTTTAATTCATTAGGAGGCTAAGAGAAGCCTTAGGTCAGTGACCAAAATATATTTCATCTTCAAAAAGGGAATAAAATTATAACTCATGATAACATAACCTTATAAAGATTTGTAAAGCTTCAGGAAAAACTTAGAACATAGATTATCGGCCCTTGTAACTAGATGAAAACTCATTGCAAGTCCATCATCACTACTTGGCCGAAACATGCATTCACATTAAACTTCAACTTGAAATGAAATGGGCAAGTCTTTGAGCTCTAGGTTCTTAAGTTATGACATAAAATAAACGTGCTCATGCTTTTCATTTTTAATCTTGCTTACAAAATAAAGTGATGACTTAAATTAAATATGCAAGGCATAAGCTTAAACGTGCAAGCTTGAAAGTAAATATGCAAGGTTCAATTCTTTATTTTAGTGCTCTTGGCCCAACAACAATCGACTTTAAGGCCGAAATAGAAAGGCATTCGAGAAATTAATTAGGTGATAATGCAAGTTCAATTCTTTATTTTAGTGCTCTTGGCCCAACAACAATCGACTTTAAGGTCGAAATAGAAAGGCTTTGAGAATTAAATTAAGTGATGATGCAAGTTCCATTTTAATCTTTATGTTCTTAGGTAATAACTTGAAAGTAAAGGTGCATAGCAAGAATGTAAATATAAATGCAAGCATAAAATAAATTATGCAAGTTCATTTTATCTTTCTAGAGCTCTTAACAAAACTTTAAAAGAACTTAAACCTCAACCCAAACTCATCAAACCAAGATAAAGTAAAGTCTAGAGTCCTTAGAACTCAACATAACATTTTTAGAAAATCAAAACATTTAGCATGTAAAAGAAAAGGAAGTGGCCGAAACTTCAAGAAGGAAAAGGAACATTTTAAAACTCTAGGGTCCATGATCTTGATGATGTATTAACACCAACATCATGAGACCTCATCATTGAGTCCTTAGAACCATTTTGAAACATCACTAAAGATAGAGTTCTCAAGAGTTCAAGAAAGGAAGAACTAGAAACATTTTTGTTCAAGAACAAAGATCAAGCTCTAGAGTTTGTTTCAAGTGATAAACATCATCATGAAACTCTCATCATCAAGCTCTCATTTCTTTGAACTCCAAGGTGTAACATCCTAATTTTTAACCCAATACTCTAAAACATACTTAGGTTAATCATTAGTCTATTACTTCATAGTTCTCATTCTTACTTTGAAATACTTAGCGGAAAATACGGGTAAATTTTTTTTGAAATACAAAGTGAGAGCTGCGTGATGCGATATAACATGTAACGGTCAAAACATACATCTCATAACGTCATAGCATAAGGCACATAAAGGCACATCATGAGAAACACTGAATACCACCTCATATATATATATATATATATATATCTTGCCCACTTATAAGTGTGGGACTTAATTTAATACAACACGAGTAATACAATTAAAAAGGAAATACAAGAGAAAATGCAATGGAAACTATAAAAGCAACTCCCCTACCTAAGTGCAACTAACGGGATGACCTCTAATACAAAAGAAGGTTCACCTCCATCTAAGTGGTGTGTGCTCTACCCGGGTACTCCATCGGTCGATCATCACCTCCTACTGACGTCCATCTCGCAAACGAGGCAAATATCCGGGAAACTGGGCGAGCTCCTCGGGCGTAAAGAGGCGGAACGGGGATCGAGCGTGACCCCCGCGGTGTGGCCGCATCTCCGGTCGTCGTGCAAGCCGTGGCTGAGTCATGGTATCCTCACTACCCTCCCTCAACGGTGGGGGAAAGGGGGCAGAGCTCTAGCTATACGGATGGGTAGGCGGGTCCTCGGACGGGTCGGTCTCCGAGAAGTAGGTCCGGGGCACGTAATCGGGATAGTCTCGCATGGCTAAGGCGGCGGTGTGCATGCAGAGCACTCTCTCGTCATGCGTACGCGCGCGCTCAAAAACCCGCTCGTCGTCGCCATAGGGTGCAGTCGGGGAAAAGCGATAGGTGTGCACGGGATGAGCGAAGGGGTGTCCTACGAACATGAAAACCCGCACCGTGCACTGTCCCTCAAAATGGTATGACCCGTGAGCCGGGTCATAGTGCACCTCCCATGTCGGCGTATCCACAAACACTACGAACGTCGCCATCTGAAGACATGACGGAAAGAAAGAGATAGAGGGAGTGAGAATCTTGCTAAAGAATCTCAGTAGGGCCTCCTACTACCTAGGTGTCATCATCTACGTCCTCAGGAACCTTGGGTTTAATTATACAAAATGACTGAACATGCATTAGGTTCATTTTAAACTTTAAATTACATTTTAGCCAAGGTCCATTCATTTTAGGATGATCTTAATGTCATGAATGCAACATAATAGAAGATGTATGCATGGCACTACCTGATGCACATACATAAAACATAACATCAAGCATCATCATACTTAGTTGCATAAAGTGGTAATAGAAACATTCATATGGGACAAACTTAGTGACATAACCATAATCATGAAACTTTTCTTCCTCATGGGCCGCCCTAAAAGACAAGCGCTCTGGGGGTGCTCGGCCGAACCGGTGTCACCCAGAACGTGTCACATCTCTAGGTTATGAGCTCATACTTTAACTAGTCATCACTAGTTCTTACTTACCACTTAACGATAAGCGTATCATAAATCATAAATCCCGACTATCTGAGTACGGGTTAGGGGGCAATTCTCTTAGGGGTGCTCGGCCGAACCGGTGTCACCTAAGAGTATAAATTGGTACCGATGTCACATGAGTTCTATGGAGGTGCTCGGCCGAACCGGTGTCATCCTAGAACCCATCTTAGTACCTTAATTTTCAAAATCTCTTTAAGTCCCCAAATTCGTCGGGAATTCGGCGACACGATGGCATTAAGCCGAATTCCTTCCAAATTTGCTTTATGCCACATAAACATATATCCTCATGAATTCCTCATATGAATAACATCCTCATCATTTACATACCACATACATCATCATAGAACTTTCAAACGCTTACCCTTACGGTAGCTTATGCTTTGACCCTTACGGGTCTTAATCTTGAGATATAGTTCTCTAACATCTGTCGTTCATATTTTATGCACCTAAGGGCTCATAATTAATCATCATTCCTAATTCTCATAGTCATTCTCAAATCTGAAAAGCATAGGGCAGAATTTCTAACTTGTGGTTACGGGGTTCTAGAACTTACGTTTTAGACCCTTTCTTGGTTCCGTCTTCACCTAAGGCGCTATAAGTTAAATCTAAATCAATTATGAGACATTCCTATGCTTAAGAACTAATTATAAATCACATTTATCATGTTGTAACGTTGCTGGACAGAATCCAGAAAACTAAATGTTCTAAGAGTTCTACATTTGCATTTTTACAGTTTTCTAGTTACTAGTTTCCCTATAGGTGCTAAAATACAATTCTAATCCAAACGTTACCAAGTTTTTCATGTCTAAACAATCCTAATCTGATTATGTTCCCATTAAAACAGTTTGGATAAGTTCCAAAAACAAATGGGCCTAAACTATGTTAAATTCTAGTTTTACGGTATTTCTAGTTAGCTAGTTTCTTACCTATCATGCATAGAATCGTTTCGACATCATCATATGATATTTTCACACATTCAAACACATCAAAACATCATCATACAGCCACAAGCTCATCATGACAGTACCGAAAACATCTAACTTTAATAAGAGAACTAAATTGACATTTCTAGGTACATAAGTTAACTAGTTTCTCATGGAATCAATTTAGAATTTCTAAAACTCTTTGCAAATCATTTTAATTCATTAAGAGGCTAGGAGAAGCCTTAGGTCAGTGACCAAAATATATTTCATCTTATAAGAGGGAATAAAGTCATATCTCATGATAACATAACCTTGTAAAGATTGTAAAGCTTTTAAGAAAAACTTAGAACATAGACTATTGGTCCTTGTAGCTAGATGAAAACTTATTACAAGTCCATCATCACTTCTTGGCCGAAGACATGCATTCAAAGGATGCATTCACATTAAACTTTAACTTGAAATGAAATGGGCAAGTCTTTGAGCTCTAGGTTCTTAAGTTATGACATAAAATAAACGTGCTCATGCTTTTCATTTTTAATCTTGCTTACAAAATAAAGTGATGACTAAAATTAAATATGCAAGGTATAAACTTAAACGTGCAAGCTTGAAAGTAAATATGCGAGGCATAAACTTAAACGTGCAAGCTTGAAAGTAAATATGCAAGGTTCAATTCTTTATTTTAGTGCTCTTGGCCCAACAACAATCGACTTTAAGGCTGAAATAGATAGGCATTCGAGAGATTAATTAGGTGGTAATGCAAGTTCAATTCTTTATTTTAGTGCTCTAGGCCCAACAACAATCGACTTTAAGGCTGAAATAGAAAGGCTTTGAGAATTAAATTAAGTGATGATGCAAGTTCCATTTTAATCTTTATGTTCTTAGGTGATAGCTTGAAAGTAAAGGTGCATAGCAAGAATGTAAATATAAATGCAAGCATAAAATAAATTATGCAAGTTCATTTTATCTTTCTAGAGCTCTTAACAAGACTTTAAAGGAACTTAAACCTCAACCCAAACTCATCAAACCAAGATAAAGTAAAGTCTAGAGTTCTTAGATCTCAACATAACATTTTTAGAGAATCAAAACATTTTGCATGTAAAAGAAAAGGAAATGGCCGAAACATTCTAGACAAGAAAAGGAATATTTGAAAACTCTAGAGTCCATGATCTTGGTGATATATTAACACCAACACCATGAGTCCTCATCATTGAGTTCATAGAATCATTTTTAAACATCCTCAAAGCTAAAGTTCTCAAGAGTTCAAGAAAGGAAGAACTAGAAACATTTTTGCTCAAGAACAAAGATCAACCTCTAGAGTTTGTTTCAAGTGATGAACATCATCATGAAACTCTCATCATCAAGCTCTCATTTCTTTGAACTTCAAGGCCCATGGCCGAAAATGAGAAAGAAAAAGGAGAAGAAAAGAAGTTCTAAAAAGAATCAAGAGAAACTATGAACATAAAGCTAGAACAAGAACTTTAAAGAAAAGATTACATGAAAGGAAATCCCTACTTGGTGTGATGAACTTGAAGATGGAAGAAGAAGATGAAGAAGATGAAAAGCTCCAAGAACTTGAAGAACACAAGAGCTTTGAGAGAAAAAGAAAAGCTTTGAGTGTTCCTAAACTTAGCAAATGATCTAAAAGTGGTGCAAGCTCCTCAAGGCATTCTATTTATAGAGAAATGAAACAAATGAAGGGTGCACATGGAGGAGGAGAGCTTCGGCCATGTGTACAGAATTGGAGGGCATCCATGAGTTCCATGAGGTGAGATAATGTGGTCTTGAGGCATGGTGAGGTATGGCTCAAAGTATGGCCTCAAGCATGGTTCTTTGAGTGAGAAAACAATTAAACATGTGGCCAAAGGGGGTGAGAGTTTCGGCCATGTGCATCAGATTTGGGGGAGGATTAGTTTGCATTTTAATTGTGGTTTAGAGTTGTGTTTAGGTGTATCTTTGATTATGCTTAAGGTTAGGAATTTGTAAGAAAGTGTTTAGGTAAGGAAAATGGATAATTAGGGTGGTCTAGACATAATTAAGGAGTGGTCTTGCACCATTAGTGAGTTAGATCCTCAATTTAGAGTCTAAACAACTCTAGACACACTTCCTTGATTTAAGGAATTGGAGAGAGAAAACACTATTCAAGATTCCAAGACTAGGAATCTTGAGTTCTAAAAAGGGATTTAAGTTTAATCTAAGCAATTTTAGGTTCTAATTAACTTTAATAAATTATTTTGACTCTAGATTAATTAGGGAAATTAATTAATCTTCGTTTAGAGCCTAATATTGCTTAGCTTTGCTTAATTACATCATTAAACTCAAAAACACTATTCTAGGGGCAAAACCGTAATTTTGCACTAAAACTGCCCGGGACCACCGGGACTTGAACAAAGACCTCTAGACACATGAAAACGTGTTTTTAAACCTCTGGGGAAAGTTTCGAGCTCAAACGGCACTTCTACTCGCGTAAAAACGCCATAGGGGTATTTTGGTCATTTTGACCCAGCTATGAAACGAGATTTTCACTTCCGGAAGCATTCAAAGGCCATTCAATCCCCTTCAAACATTGAGTTGACCCTTCGAGGACGACCGAGTTGATTATCCTCGAATTCGGGTCAGGAAATGACCTCAGGGGCATTTTGGTCATTTCCCTCAAACAGAAAAATCGAGGTGTTACACAAGGCCTATGGCCGAAGATGAAAAGGAAAAAGGAGTAGAAGAGAAGTTCTAAAAAGAAACAAGAGAAACTATGAACATCAAACTTGAAACAAGAACTTTAAAGAAGAGAATACATGGAAGGAAATCCCTACTTGGTGTGATGAACTTGAAGATGGAAGAAGAAGATGAAGAAGATGGAGAGCTCCAAGAACTTGAAGAACACAAGAGCTTTGAGAGAAAAAGAAAAGCTTTGAGTGTTCCTAAACTTAGCAAATGATCTAAAAGTGGTGCAAGCTTCCCAAGGCCATCTATTTATAGAGAAATGAAGCAAATGCAAGGTGCAAATGAAGAAGGAAATTTCGGCCATCAGCCTCATGGGCAGCCCATGGGTTCCATGAGGTGAGATAATGTGGTCTTGAGGCATAGTGAGGTATGGTTCAAAGTATGGTGAGGTATGGTTCAAGGTATGGCTTCAAGCATGGTTCTTTGAGTGAGAAACAATTCAACATGTGTTGTAAATGAGAGAGAGAGGGCTGAAATTGCATCAGCCATGGGGAGGGTTTTCTTGCATTTTAATTGTAGTTTAGAGTTGTGTTTAGGTGTATATTTGATTAGGATTAAGATTAGGAATTTGTAAGAAAGTGTTTAGGTAAGGAAAATGGATAATTAAGGTTGTCAAGACATAATTAAAGAGTGTTCTTGCATCATTAGTGGGTTATAAACTCATTTTAGTGTTTAAACAATTCTAAACACAATTCCTTGATTTAAGGAATTGGAGAGAGAAAACACTATTCAAGATTCCAAGACTGGGAATCTTGAGTTCTAAAAAGGGATTTAAGTTTAATCTAAGCCATTTTAGGTTCAAATTAACTTTAATAAATTATTTTGACTCTAGATTAATTAGGGAAACTAATTAATCTTCGATTAAAGCCTAATATTGCTTAGGTTAGCTTAGTTACGTCATTAGGCGTAAAGACACTATTCTAGGGGCAAAATCGTAATTTTGCACAAAAACTGCCTGGGACCACCGGAACTTGAACAGAGACCTCTAGACACATGAAAACATGTTTTTAAACCTCTAGGGAAAGTTTCAGGCTCAAACGCACTTCTACCCGTGTAAAACGCTATAGGGGTATTTTGGTCATTTTGACCCGAAACTGCAGAAGATGAGACTTTTGCCTCTGGAACCACTCAAGGGTCATTTAATCCCCTTCAAGCATTGAGTTGGCCCTTCGAGGACTGCCAGGTCGACCATCCTCGAATTCCGGGCCGAAAATGACCTCAGGGGCATTTCGGTCATTTTCTACTCAGGCAGAAAATCGGGGCGTTACAAACGGCACCTTTACCCGCATAAAACGCTAGAGGTATTTTGGTCATTTTGACCTGAAACTGCAGAAAATGAGACTTTCGCCTCTGAAATCATTCAAGGGCCATTCAATCCCCTTCAAACATTGAGTTGGCCCTCCGAGGACTGTCAGGCCGACCATCCTCGAATTCCGGGCCGAAAATGACCTCAGGGGCATTTTGGTCATTTTCCACTCAGACAGAAAATCGGGGTGTTACATTAGCTATCAAAAGCTTGGATAAGAATATAATTTCACTTCTATTTTATAACAAATCTTATAATATGTTTACACGTACATAGTGAAATATATATACTCATTTGAGTAAGCATTGCTCTTGCTAAACGATAGATACCTGTTATAATCTTACAAGAGAATCAAGAGAAAGATCAGTCATTCTTCAAAGTATTTTCTTTGAATTGGTTTCGTTGTCATTCAAAACACATGGGTGCGTAAGGTTCTGGAGCTAACAATCTCCCCCTTTTTGATGATGCCAAACCAATTTGAAGAAAATCTTTTGAAGAGATAATTAAAAAAAATATTGTATAAATGTAAACGACATATGCATATTCTTTCAATATAACAGAAAAAGAGCTTTTTCAGGAAGTTCTTTTTCTTAAGGCATGATGTAAATCATATAAAAACTTTTTAGCCGTAAGTGACATTTAATCAAGACTGTTGTTGTTTCGTTTTGAGGATAAGACAGACTTAATCATACTTTTTTATCATTGTGAGAGTAGATGTTTAAGAGAAAGACGTTTAAGCCATGGATAAACAACCAGCATTATCCTCATGCTTGAAAACTTAACAAGTAAAACTTTTGATATTTTATCCTATCTAAATCCATTTTCAATAAAACTTAATCCAAAAGAGACTTCGAAAGGAATGCTCAAAGATATGATAAAAGACACAAAGCATTCATAATTTTTGAGAAGCAGACTGATGTTTATGTAGTTTCTAATGCTCAGAGAAACCATAAGAAGAATAAGATCAACATATTGCTGCTCAAGGTTTCTAAAGCTTGTATAGGGATCAATCCTTGAAACATCAAGAAGGAGCTTTTGAGCTGAGCTATGAAACTTTTCCATTAAAACCAGATTATGAAAGCAAGGTTTTTTAAAAAATAGAAGATGTATGATCCATTTTAAAACAGGTTTTGTAAAAACAAAAAAAAAAACACATTACTATTTGATAGTTTTCTAAAGTTTGTTAATTGATTTTATTCTTTTTATCATGTGTAAGCGCAGGTTTTTGAAGACAAGTCAGAAACTTTATACAACCAGACTTTGATCAAGTTATGCTCAACACTTTAGTAAAAAAAATCTCTTAAGAAAAAATGATTAAGCTTATCATGTATATCAAGGCTTAAATTATAAACTAGTATTAGAACAACAACCACCTTGTACTCCTAAAAATACTTAGCCAAGACTAATCAGAGAAAAGCATGTAAGCTAGCATCCAACATATATGAATAGACGTGACAAAGCATACACATTCAAGATAAGAAGCAAGCATATATATGTGATTAGCTGAGCTTAGATAGAGCAATAATATGATTCAAAGCTTAAGAAAACATGAAGCATGATAAAAAAAAAACATCAAACACAAAAGTTAAAGAAGATATATAAAAGGTATAAAGGAACATAAAGAGATCATGATGAATGAAACTTATATAAACATAAAACATGTTTCAAGATATACAAAAAGGAAAGTTTTATGCTAAATAAATCCTCTGGGCTCCCCCTAAGTCCTTTGCCACAATGCTTGCTCAGCATAGCTCCCCCTAAATCCCTGAGGCATAAATTTTCTTCAATTTACATTTCTCCTACTTTTGACATCATCAAAAAGGAGGTATGCCAGGAAACGCACACTACATCCACTAAAACATCCAAAGTAGAAGATCTTCTATCTATCTTAGTTGAGTGCCATGTGTAGCCAGGGTTGCCTCAAAAGTATCTTGTCTAGAGGAAATCTCTCTTAGATTCCTTAGGATGACCTGATAGCATGCTGAAGATGCAGTTGAGAGAAGATGTGGTAGATTGATAGGAGTAGGAGTTGTAATGCTCAGGGATTGCGAAGTCAGGGATTGATTGCCAGTACAAGGAGGCACGGATAAGGAGCAGCTCCTGGCAGACTTCGAAAGTGGAGGGGTACATGAATGAACCGATTACACACCCGAATGAAAGGGATCCTAAGACTATATAGTTATAGGACTATACAGTTGAAGAGGGCTTATATGAATTGATTTGTACTACCTATACCAACAAGATGCATCTTCTTTTCGATAGCCCAAACTGAAAGAACTCCACAGTTAAGCGTGCTTGACTTGGAGTAATTTTGGAATGGGTAACCTCCTGGGAAGTTTTCCTAGGAAGCGTTCGAGTGAGGACAAAGCATGCTGAAAAGATCTGTGCTGGTTTGTGGGGACAATCGTTAATCCATAAAGCAGCAAGGGATGTTACAAATGGTATCAGAGCCTGCACCTTTCCCAGTATGGTGCGGTTCAGGGACGAACCAAGCAGAAGCTGGTAGGCATGTAATGCCCGGGGATTGCAAAGTTGAGGAGTGATCGTCGGTGCAAGGAGGCACGAACAAGGAGCGGCTCCTAGCAAACTTCGAAAGCGAAGAGGTACATGAATAAACCGATTACACACCCGAATGAGAGGGATCCTAAGACTGTATAGGTATGGAACTATATAGTTGAGGAGTGCTTATATGAATTGATTTGTACTACCTATACCAACAAGATGCATCTTCTTTTCGATAGCCCAAACTGAAAAAACTCCACAGTTAAGCGTGCTTGACTTGGAATAATTTTGGGATGAGTGATCTCCTGGGAAGTTTCCTAGGAAGCGTGCGAGTGAGGACAAAGCATGCTGAAAAGACCCGTATTAGTTTGTGGGAATAGTCGTCAATCCATAAAGCAGCAAGGGATGTTACACATATCCTAACCAGATCTTTTGAAAATATGGCCTCTGACGTCCAAATTTTAAATCAAGGTTCTTTGATCCATTTATCATTTTTTCAAGGTCAAATTTAAGAAGCTTTGAAGTTCTCTCTAGCTCATAAATGAGTTTTTGAGTGTTCTCATTTTTACTTGAGATTTCAGATTCTAAGATATTGGATTTTGCATTTAAAACTTTGTTTTCTCCTTTTAATTCTTCTTTTTCAAGCCTTAGATTCCTAGCTTCTGTTTTAGCCATTTCAAGTTCTAAAACAACTTTTTGATGTTTCTTTTTCAAGTTGAAATAGTAAAAGGAAAGAGCTTGATAGTCCTCAAGCAACTCTTCATACAAAGCTACGAGTTCATCATCAAAAAGGTTAGAGTCAAACTTGTTTACCTCAGATTCGCTTTTTGACATATTAGCCTACTGTAAAGCATAGGCTTACAACATCTAGCTCCTCCTGATCTTCTTATCCTTCCTTCTCTTCTTCTGATTCACTCCACGAGGCTAGCATGCCTTTTTTTTTTGGACATGAACTTCTTTTGTGAACCTTTGAGTTTTGAAAATTCTGGTTTGAAGTGTCCTCTCTCTCCACAATTGTAGTAGGTGACATTTTTCTGCTTTGTCTTGCATTTTCTATCCTTTCTAAGGTTGATGTCCCTTCTTTTCTTTGTCTTGGCTCTTCAGGCGTTGGACATCTTCCTCAACAGCATGGAGAACTCGTCTTCATCTTTTTCTTCTGTCTCATCATATAATTTATCTTCTTCTTCAAAGGTTTCAGTAACTTTCATTTCCTTAGTCTTATTCAGCTTCTGATGAGACGACTTGAACGCCATGGACTTGCTCTTCTTAATGGATTCACCATGCATTTTGGAGAGCACTATCTCATGGGTTTTGAGTAACCCATGAGTGTATCCAGACCAAGAGTTTGAAGGTCTTTAGCTTCTATAATGGAATGGAGGCTTCTCAAGATTTTTCTAACCATTTCGGAGTTAGAATATCTTTTGCCTAGTCCTTTTAACTAATTTATGATGTGCATGAACCTTGTGGTCATTTCATCAATATTTTATTGACCTATCATTTAAAAAATCTAATATTGATAAACCAACATACTGATCTTAGTTTCTTTAACTTGATCATTACCTTCATGCAACATATGCAATATGTCCCATATCTCCTTTGCTGTGTCACAAGCAATGATTCTGTCATATTCAGCCTTACTTAGTACAAATGTGAGTAGGTATTTGTAGATAGAAAAGCATATGAGAATGGGGGTTGAATCATTTTCCTCCTTTTCTGTCCTTAATAAACTTCTGAAAAAAAACTTCATCAAAACGATCAAGTTATGAACTTGTAGCAACGGAAAATAGTGTTAGTTTCTTCAAAAAGTGAACTTTCTGAACTAAACGAGCAATAGAGTAGCAAGAGATAGTTTTTCAAAATAGATACTGATAAAAAGTAGATATGGAAATAAACTAAGAGATGAAAGGGAAGAACGATACAACACAAGAAATTTATATTGGTTCGGCAAATCCTAACTATATATAGTTCTCAACAACTGTTGAATTTCACTAAATCTTTCTCCAACCTAAGAAAAAACAAAGATAATCTTTACATTAGCCTTCCCAAGCTATGTTCAATGACCAATAGACAACCCTTATTGTCACAAACCAAGTAGTTATTCACCAGCCTCTTTAACCTGAACTGAGTAGTCTTGTACTAGCATCTCCAAGTTAAAACCGTGACTAGTAAAACTCTTTTACTGTCATGTTACAAGTAGTCTTTGACAAGCCTCTTTAAGCTATCTCACATTGGTTACTACTAGATCAAGGATACAAAGGTAATATATTTGGGTTGCCATTCAAACTAACTTACACTCAAGATTTCTTTAGATTTACAATGAAAGGTCTTGGAAATACTTGAATGACTTCATTCTAGATATTCTTCCTTCGAAGCACATATGATCAATGAAGGGTGTAGAAAGAAAATTTTATGAACAAGGAAATGATTACAAGCAGTAATTAATATTATAGAAAAATGAAGGGAAAACTTGGCAGCATTGTTGCTCTTTTTCTCAGCATTCAATCCTCTAACTTTGAAAGCACAGCATCTTTATTTATAGAGGTCTTCCTTGTGACTGTTGCCTTTGATCAAATCTTTCAGGGACACATGTTGACCTTCTATTTGTGCCTTGAAAAGATAATCTAGAAGAGTAGCTTGTGTAACGACTCATTTTTTTTTTTAGTGTTGTTTGTGATAAAATAATTAATTATGAATAATTTATAAGGATTTTGAAAATTTTGATAGAGACAGTTATGATCACAACAATACGAGGAGTTTGTAAAAAAAACACAAATTAATTTAATATTATTAAAAAATTCAATATAATAATATCTTTAACCAGAGATATAGGATAATATGGATGAGACCCTATAAATGGTATAAGGACTTAGATAAAAATAAGGATAAGGGTATTTATATATTTTAACCCGGTAAAGTTTATTTTACATCAATCGGGTATCGAAATGGTAATAATTGGTACACCAAAATGGTAATAACCGGTACACCAAAATACTAGGTCTGGTAAATATAATGGATATTATCATATCTCATATAATTTTTACTTAGGACAATCAAATAAATATAGATATTTCTAATACTGATATAAGGCAAATCGATCCAGAAATATTAACTTCCTTACTTTCTCTCCAAGTTAGTGATATTATAAAAAGGAAAAAGGAAATGAAATATCATTCCTTCTTTTCTCTAAGCTTCATATTTTCTTCTTTCTTCCTCCATCTTCTTCAAGTTCTTATTATTCAAACTCCATGAAAGATCCATTTTCTTGGAAGATACACTTAGATAAATACATAAACTAGTTCAAGAACACTTCATCTACATCAAACTCAAGCCAAAACCTTGTTTTTCTCCTTTAAATATGTCCAAACAACAGCTAATATAGAGGCTGGAAATTGGGTTTGAGGCTTGGATTAGAGGAGAAAAAGCTAGAGAAAGTTTAGCAAAAGGCTTGGAAGGAAGGTAGGAAAAATCTATGTCTATTACTTGGTGATTGTTTGGCTAGTTTGTTAATATAAATCCTTGAGATATGTTTGAAATTATTTTATGAAATCTGAAATTTATCTTCAAGATTCATATATATGTGAGTTGGATGAATATAAAGGATGCAATAGATATGAGTTTTGAATTGGTTTGCTGGATTTTCGGATTTCAACAGCGCAACATTTGTTCACGAATTTTCTAACCTAGTTAGAGGCTTTAGATTGAGATGAAAATTTTATATGATGTAGCTAACGTGTTAATCATCTTCAGTAAAAATTTTGAGATATTCTAGTCACTTTTGCTATGTTTAAAAAATCAAGAACCGAAATTGTACCTATGCTGCCTAAACTATTAGAACTGAAACTACAAATTTGTCTATTTTTGTTACCATAGCAAATGATTGATTTTTCCTTTGAAAGTTTTACAGGGTATTAGAGACATCTTGAGGTTTTACAAGGATTTTTATTCCTAATTTTCTGGTTTTGTTTGCTAGGGTTAAAAATTAGGGAATTCAGGAATTTAGCTGAGAATTGGTGGTCTCTGACTACCAAATTTTTCTAATTTTGTTAACATAGCTAAAGAACTCTTTTTACTATGAAATTTTTATGGAACCTTGTGGACACATTGAGGTGTCATTGAGAATTTTTTATAGTCTCCGATTCGATGGTTTGAATTGCATATTAAATTGTGCTACAAATATATGAAATCTACAATTGTGCTGAAAATAAATTGATGCTTTGAATTGATGAAATAATGGCATCTTATACTAGTATGACATGAGCACATGAATATGAATATGAATAATTGAACTTTGCAAGATTTTCAGAATATTTTAAGCGATTTTGACTAGAATATTTCATAGAAAGTTTACTAGATTTTCTGATAAATCTCATAAAAAATGTAAAGATAGATTTTGAGCAGAACATGAATATCTCATACACATTTAGTAGATTTTAACAGAACATCTCATAAGACTTTAAGAGAGACTTTTGGAACAAAATATCTCATAAGGATTCAAGAGATTTTAAGGGAATATCTCATAAGAATTTAATGAAATTTCAAGGAAATCTCATACAAGTATAAGAAACTAAGCTTCATAAAGAGAGGGAACGTAAGAAAATAAGTCTCACACAAAGAGAGAGAAATCAAGAAAATAAGCTTTACGTAATAACCAATTGCTTAATGGTAAGCTCATGGATTCATGGGTAGTAGTAGACGTGCTATGCCCTTAGAACTATATCAAGTTGTAATCACGACGGCGTTACATCGTTATGAGAAAGGGATGTACTGAAAATAGCGAGGCTATTTTAGATAAGATGTAGTAGACGTACTACATCTAGTGAACTATATCAGGTTGTAACATGACGACGTTGCGACGTTGACAGTACGATCCACAAAGAAGTATATCAGAAGAATCCTATGAGTTCTACTATCAAGCCTAAACTTTAGTAATAAGACCATGTCAAAGAGGAAATGAAATTGATAAAATAAAACGAAGTATATCATGTTAAAGGGATGAACCATATCAGATTATAACACAAGGTGTTACAAAGAAAAAATTGAGATTGATGTATTTAGAAGAAAATGTTTTGAGGTCTATATCAGGATATAGTACGAGATACTATATCGAGTGAAGTATATCAGGTTGTAACACGAGGTGTTACAGTAGAGGCAATACATCAAAAGAGAAGTATATTAGAAAATCATAAGTAATTCTTTTCTAAGCCTAAAGCTGTTCATCAACTTATGATAAAGAAATAATGAAGTAAATGAGATAAGTATTACATGAACAACTAGAATAAGAGAAATTTTAAGACTATGTCAAATATTACTGTGTAGTAGACTAGTGATTTTAATGGTCAAATATTACTGTGTAGTAGACTAGTGTTATCATATTTTTATATAGATTGCAATGATGGTGATTTATTTTGTGGAGATTCTTAGCTGGTATTGGCACTATGGTCCAGAAGTTTTGATGAATCAATGATAGAGAATCAATCAGTTTTTTTTATTTGCTTTTAATGAATTTTGAGTAATGCCCTACCTAGACTAAAGGGTTCCTGCTTGAACCAGGGTAAGGGTTTGATATAGTTACAGGATACTATTGATTAGTAATCAATTACTTCAATTATGTATTTTTGACATATTATTTATGTTCAAATTTAGCATCATAGAAAGGAAGCACTTTATGTTTGTCATGAAAAGTAGGCTCATATGTAATAATATATGTACACTCCTCTAAAATCAAGTAGAGTTTACAAGTAACAACTACTCACTATAAGGTTATAGCTTAAGCATAGCTTTATGGTGTGAAGGGTGTTACAGCCTGTCTGTCTGTCAGATCACTTTGTAGAAGCCATTGTGGAATGGAGGTTTCTGATGTCTTTCAGAAATTACTCTTACTTCTGAGCTATGGTTTATGAAATTTTTCTTCTAAGACTTGGGATAGTTGACTTCAAAGGCAAAAGAGATTATTGACCAATTCTAACACTGGGATTTGACTCTTTGAAATCTAAATTCAAATTTGAAAGTCAAATTTCCCTCCATTTCCAGAAGTGTTCAGCCCTCCACAATAAAGTGAGCTTTCTGACGTGCTATAACAAATCCTTGATGATTTCTTTACTTTCTGATCTTCAATCCAAGCTTTATGATAATGACTGATTTGTGATTGTGCTGATTGAAGATAGTATAACATCTGGTCTTCAGAGATTGCTTGACATCTTCATTGTAAGCATACTTTCTGATGTCCAGTGCTACTTTCCAAAGTCTCAAGACTTGGTTTCTTTTAGCGTTGATATCTTCTTCAAATTGTTAGCTATTTTCTGCTTAAATAAGGATGTTACACTCACTTCCTTTTTAGTTCATATCTCTTATCATGAGATAGATATATTTGCACATGCAATGTGAAAATTATCCTCATCTGAGTAAGCCTTACTCTTGCTAAATGATAGAATCCTGTTATAATCTTACAAGAAACTTAAGACAACTATTAGTCATTCTTCAAAGCATTTTCTTTAAATTGGCTTTATTGTCATTCAAAAGTAGTTAGCGCATCTTGAAAGGTTCTAGAGCTAACAGTGTTCAGCTTTAGAGTTCAACCGAACTCTGGCTCTAAGTTGCTCTGTCCATCTGCTTCTAGGAACTTTTCTTGATGTTGAAGATGCATCATTGGTTCTGGGAACCTCTTCGGTTGGAAAATAGTCACCTTCTTGAATTTTTTCCCATAACTCAAGACTTGTGTACTTTATGAACAACTCTATTCAGTCTCTCTAGTAGGCATAATCCCCACCTTCAAAGAATGGCGGTCTGTTGATGGAGTATCCTTCTGCTATATGAATATTTTGTGTCATTTGTCCCTTGAATCTTTGTCCTCTATAAATGTTAGAATGCTGAACTTAGCAGACAAGCTCTGATACCACTTATAGGTAAAAAAGCACACAAGAAGAGGAGGTGGAATCGTGCTTCGCTTCTCTTTTCCATTTTAACTTCTGAAAACTTTAACACAATACTATCAAGCTTTAAGCTTGTAGTGCAATGAAAACAATATTAGAGATTTCAGAAAGTTAAGGGTTGTTTGGAAATGTTTTTATTCTTAAATTTTTTAAAACTATTTTAGAAAACAAGTTTAAGTTTAATTTTTTAAAAAAAAAAATAGAAAAACCTGTTTGGCAATTTAACTTCAAAAACACTTTTATAATGCTAAAAAACAGAAAACCTGTTTGGATAATTTTTTTGAAAAATAACTTTTAAAACTAATAAAATAAAAAATTGTTTAGCAAATTGCATTACTATAAATGACAAATTTTAACTATTATGTTTTATAGATTATATCTTTCATGCATACTTAATAAAGAAAGTCTTAATACAACTTCTTATTCTAAAAATAGTCTTAATACAACTTCCTATTCCAATAAATGAGCTCAAATCATTAACTCAAACTCGACCCATGAGCTTAACTTATTGAACTATTAACAAATCAAGATGACAATATCTCATGAATTTACTTAACTCACTTCCTCAAACGCAATAAAACTTCCAATGTATATATATATAACTGTTACATTACACAGAATAATCCACATTTACATAGCATCTCAATAACACTGATATAAACTACAACCTATGCTACCTAGATTATAACAAACTAAACAACATCATATTCTATATCAATCTTAGAAACACAAAAACCCCCTAGATTAGACAACAAGGCTTCGCGGCTAGTCAAAACCACTTGGAAAAAAAACTACCCACTCCCTTTGCAAGAAGATCTAATCTTTACGAAAGCTTCTATGGAGCACCACCTAATTCCTCAACATTCTTTTGAATTGATTGTGTCTTCACGATTTCTTCACTACCCTGGATTGTGGGATATAATTCCTTCATAGAGGCTTCAACTGATTCCAACTCAATCAACACAGAAAATTTCCCATTGGAAAATCTAACTCTAATCTCCTCATTGACAAGATTCTGTAAACCTCTAAAAGCTGAAGCCCAGGAACAAGAGACTACAATAACAAGAGACTAAAACGTGAGATATGCTAAAGGTACAAGGTTCAGGTAGGGAAGAATCACAAGAGATAATACCTATGCACACAATTGACTGATATCCAACAAAAAATCCATAAGCATAATAGAATTCAAAATTGTGCATTGATACTCTACAGTGTCCCTATGCCTTTTGAATCACTTGTTTCCAACTAAAATTGAACAATGGAAGATACATATGAAATTCTGATAATACTAACAAAGGCAATTCACATGAATACCCTCTATTAGCCACACAAAACACAAATGTCCCCTTACCCCATCCAATTCTTGTTTCCAAATAATATTGACTAGTAGAAGATAGATATAAAACTCTAATAATATCAACAAAGATAGTGTCATATAGATACCCTCCATTTTTCACTCCAAACAACACTTGTTTCCTCCCTCCATCCAATTGTTTCAAAAATATGATAAAGATAAACAATTATCTCCCTTTCTGTATTCATGATGTAGAAAAGGTATGATATCAAAATCTCACACATTATCTTTTAACCTGTAGTCCAACTAAATTTGTAGGGAACCATATCATCCATCTCTCACAACATATGTTTGTTAGGAAAAAATATATAAAAAGGGATAAGGAAATTGCATAGTCTATCCAAACCAAAAAAACTTTCATCACTATTTTTCTTTTTGATTCAGTTATTCCAGATCTGGACTCAAGCTCTTCGTGAAGCAACCCATGCCTTCCACATCTATTGCATTATTCGAATAAGCCTTAGCAACAACATAGATTCACCATAAAACACAGTTAATATCAAACTTTCCAACATCAAACACCAGCATCAAACAGCAAAAACATCATTAGAAACACAGTTACAGTACAAAACCTTTTTACACCAAGTAATGTATAAATGTGACAACCTAACTAAGCAATGTATAAATGTGACAACTTGCAAGTTTAACACTCTTGACTCAATTAATCAACTACAACTACAACTTTTTATATACTGTCAACTACAATTTAGAATATTTCATCAATCTAAGATCAATCCAAACAGCAAGGATAACATAACAAACTTGAAACCATACCCTTTGAATTTTTCAAGTGTCAAATACAATGATTGTAAATCCTTTTTACTACTGAAAGAGAGGATATCAAAACCCCAAACAAAGAAAGAATCATAGAAAGAGAAATAAAGAGGGAGGGACTCACTGCATAGTCGCAGAGCATGGCGGGCTTAGTCATTGGGGCGAGCTCGTTGGGTCGCCAGGGCTTGGTTACACACGGGGGCTGGGTCGCGAAGCTCGCCGAGGCTTGGCCCCAGAGGTGGCCAGGCTTAGTCGCAGGAGCTCACGGGGGGGCTGGGTAGTGGAGCTAGTAGGGGCTTACCTGGGCTTGGCCAGGCTCGGTCAAGGGAGCTCGCCAAGCTGGCCAAGCTTGTTCGCGGAGGTCGCCTGGGCTTGGTCACGAAGGTCACCTGGGCTTGGTCACGGAGGTCACTTGGGCTTGGTTGCATGGAGCTTGGTCGGCGAATCGATGAGCACGAAGATGGATAAAGGAGATTGAAAAGAAGAAGAAGTCCAACAAAAATGAGAAACTGAAGACAAGAAACTCCAACTATCATATTCGAAGAAAGGTGAAAAACAAAAACTCAACTTAATTACAAGTATACCACCATGTTTTCCACCATTTTTAAAACAAGAAACCTGAAAATCATCTCAAAGTTGTTCTTGGTTTTTTGTTTTTAAAACCTAATTTGTGTTTTTTGTTTTTAAAACCATATTTTGTAAAACAAATTAACAAACAAGATTGTTTAGTCTTTTGTTCTTAAAAACACAAAACAGTTTTAAAAAATTGTTGCCAAATAGCCACTTCCTTTCTAAATAACAGCGTTAGTAACAGAACAGTTAAAAAGATATACTTTAAGCAAATATAGACAAATAACCACAAAGCAGTGAATGTAAAAGAGATAAGGGAGAAGAGGATATTGTACAGATATTTTTATATTGGTTTAGCCAATCTGTCTATATCCAATTCTCAACCATGTTGAGTTTCACTAACACTTTTCTCAACCCGAGAAAGAAAACTAGGATAGTCTTTACAGTATCCTTCCCGAGCTTTTACCTATGACCAGTAGACAATCCCTACTGTCATAAACAAGTAGTGATGTGAGCTGTTACGACTCACAAACAAATTAAAATTTATAAAGTGCTAAGTTGCACCAAAAATATAGTAAAGTGCACAACCTAGGTTGTCTCTCAATGAGGCTTCAATACTTAGTTGTGAAAATTGGGGGTTTTGAAGAATAGGAATCATAGCAATGGAAATTAAAAGATAATAGCAATAATAAAGAAAGCACTAGTGCAAGGTATTCCTAGGATTGGAAATCAATTATCATTGACCAAATATTAAACCCATTGATGGCTATTAGTAATAAATTACTGGCAATTCTACTAGTGATCAACCGACCTCTAGAATTTGACAAATAACTAATAAACGACGATTGCCAATCTATTTAGAAATCACATTGATTTAATGAGCCAATTGCTATAGCCTAATTGCCAATCGGAAAGTTAATTCTAATGTTCTCCCTCAAACATAAACTAATAGATCTACCAATTTATTCCCAAAGGGTTTCCCTAAATGAAAATTGCTAATTTAGTTATTCCAATAAAGATTATAGTAATCACTATAATAATTAAAGGAATGGAAACTACAGAACATTAGAAAACTAATGCATTCAATATAAACAAAGGGTCTCAAATGTCATCTCAATCCATCCGGAAATCCCTACACTCGTAAAGAAATCTACTCCTCCATCTCTGGAGGATTACAACAATGAAGATAAAAGAACCTGAAAATAATAGCAACGATCCTTGCCACAATCTCCAAGACAGAGCACCTTCACCAATGGAACCCTTAGAGAAAGAAGAATAGAGAAAGAGAAGAGAGAGATATAGAGAGAGAATAATAGCAACTGAAAGTGGCGGCTTAAAACTGAGTAAAATGCCAGGGTAAAAGTTTATGACAATCCTCTAAATACTGCTCTTTAAAATAGTCCAAAATGGGCCCAAAAACAAGTTAAATGAGTTGTTCTACGTCATCGCACGAGCGCTGCAGTGCTAATAAGAGCTGCGACGCTCAACAGTGAGCTTTGTTGATGAATGCCATTTTGCAAGTTGCTATTGAGCGCTGCAGCGCTAGCTTTGTTGATGAATGCCATTTTGCAAGTTGCTATTGAGCACTGCAGCGCTCATGAGCACTGCAGCGCTAGACAGAATTAAATCTAGCCTCGGTACTAGAAATAGAAATTATAGCTCTTTGAATAAGCTTTTCAATGCCACCAAAATCACTTCAATCGAACATCTGTAGCTCCTAATATTGCGAAAATACTAACTAGAGGTTAAGTTGGATAGCATCAGAATATCAGCAACCTTTAATCTTGCAACCCGCTTTTCACCAAGATACTCTTAGAACTGGGTTTTGGGCTGAACATGAAAGTTGTAGACAACTTCTTGAGCCTTCCAAAACATCTTTATTTGTCTTAATTTGATCCCTTGTTCTTGGCAATTGCATTTGATCCAAAGCTTCTGTACTCAAGACCATACTCAAAGAGACAATTCAAATGCAACAAGATGTAATTACAAATTATTCCATAATCAATGCAAAAGCCAACAATTCTATGAAAATCACATAATGAGAGATAAATCAAAATCCTTATTAATTATGTCGCCGATATAGTAAAACTCATGTAAAAAACTAAGGTTTAGAAGTAAGATAAATGGCACAAATGCCCCTTATAAAACTCCCCTATACTTAAGCTTTCACATGTTCTCATGTGAAACCAAAATCAAACCAAGACATGGATGAGAAGTAGTAAACAAGGACTACACTAGACTCCTAACCTAAAATGCATGATGCGTGTAATTAAATGACAATACACTAATCTAATAAACCTAGAGGTATAATAGCAAGCTTTCACACCAACAATCAAAAGAATTAAAACAAGCAAAGCATGACAAGAACATAGCACATAGAGTAGAATTCACATATAATGCATGGATCAAGTACAAAAGTCCTCCCAAGGTCAGTGTTTGCCCTTCATTCACTCAAGTGTTTGGGTTATGATGCACACTCAATCACCTCAAATGAAAATACATTACCATAAGCTTGCTACAGGTCTCATTCTCCATTTTGCCACACACATATGCATACTAAATTAAGAGGACTTACCTTTGGTTATAATGGGACTTGGGTGAAGGTGGATAAAAATATAGGCCAATGGGATTAAACCTCAAGTCAAAAGAGAGCAAATGCATACATCAAGAGTACAAGTGCCTAAGGGTACACTTTCTCCAACTCAATACAATTACAGACCTTTCTTTCACAATGTGGCACACCTTCAACCAAACTTTTTTTTTCAGAATTTTTTTTTTCTTTTTCTTTTTTTTCAATCAAAATTGTTTTTTCTTCTTCATGTGCCACTTGCTGAATTTATTTTTGTACGCATTATTCCTCCCCCACACTTAAATTGGGGCATGTCCACATGCTCTCTCCCACACTTACGCTCAAGCGCATATAAGAGTTGCATAAATGCTCTCCTAAGCCTAAAAGGTTGGGAATTTTCATGGTTTTTCAATTTTGGCTAAGGATGTGCTAAAACAAAAGAATGGGCAATAAGGCTCAAAAAGGTTAAACAATGGTAACATGCAAAGGTTGGTCAGATAAGAATCAAGCTAAAGACAAGAAAAATGCCTCAATCATATTCAAGCATGCACATGGAAACATATCTAGAATGCAAATCCAAAGAGAGAAACACACATGAACAAATAAGGATGACATATTATAATTCAATCAAAGAGGCTCAAAATCTCACAGGTAAAAATGCATGTATTTAATCCAATCATCACAATGAATCCACCAAGCATGCAACGCAAGATAAAGTCAATGCCAAGCAAGTCCATAAGGTGCATGTGGTATGAGCCTAGGCATGTAACCTCTAAGGTGCCAAAGGAATGGTGTAAAATGCAAATGAAAATAAATATGATGTAAGAATTAAAACTATAAATGACAAAAAAATAAAATGCAAAAAAATAAAAGGGAAAGGTAAAGAAAAACCTCACGGTGGGTTGTCTCCCACCCAGCACTTTACTTTAACGTCCCTAAGTTGGACAGTCAGGACCCTCATGAAAGGTGAGCAATGTAACGCCCGATTCTTCTGTCTGAGAGAAATGACCAAAATGCCCCTTAGGTCATTTCCTGACCGGAATTCGAGGATAGCCAGCCCGACAGTCCTCAAAGGGTCAGCTCAATGTTTGAAGGGGATTAGATGGCCCTTGAGTGGTTTCGGAGATGAAAATCTTATTTTCTGCAGTTTCGGGTCAAAATGACCAAAATACCCCTATAGCGTTTTTACGCGAGTAAAGGTGCCATTTGAGCCTGAAACTTTCCCCGAAAGTTTAAAACAATGTTTTCATGTGTTTAAAAGTGTCTGTTTAAGTCTCGGTGGTCCCAGGCAATTTTTGTGCAAAATTACAATTTTGCCCTCGGGATAGTGCCGTTTGAGCTTAATAACGTAATTAAGCAAACCTAAGCAATATTAGGCTCTAATTGAAGATTAATTAATTTTCATAATTAATCTAGAGTTAAAATAAGTTATTAAAATTAATTAGGACCTAAAATTGCTTAGATTAAACTAAAATCTCTTTTTAAAACTCAAGATTCCTAGTCTTGGAATCTTGAATAGTGTCTTCTCTCTCCAATTTCTCTAAATCAAGGAATTGTGTTGGCATTGGATTGCTTGTTAATGGAGTTTGACTCCATTAATTTAGTAAGACCACCTCCTAAACCTAGTCTTACAAGCCTCTAATTAACCATTACCTCACCTAAACACTTGCCTAGCAATTCCTAAACCTAAGCCTAACCAAAGCTATACCTAAACACACCTCTAAACCACAATTAAATGGAAGATTTCCCTCCCCCATTCCATGGAGAAGATGGCACAACATCATCATCCAATATCCACCACATGTTTGAATTCTTTCATTCAAAGAACCCATGCTTGAAGCCATACTTGAGACCATACCTCACCATACCTAGCCATGCCTACACTATACCTTACAAAGAGATATTTTCTTCCTTTTTCCCTCCATAAGAATTCAGCCACTCCCTCCTTTTCCTTTACCCTTGTTTTTTTTTTTATAAATAGCACACTTGGGTGAACTTGAATCACCTTTAGTTCATTTGCTAAGTTTAGTTTCCTAGAGTACTCAAAGCTTTCCTTTTTCTCTCAAAGATCAAGAGTCCATCTTCTTCAACTTCTTCATCTTCTTCAACATCATTTCACTTGGTAGGGATTTTGTTTTGAATGTTTTAGCCATTAAAGTTCTTGTTTAAGTTATGTGCTTTATAGTTTCTCTTGAATCTTTTATAACTTCTTTCTTCCTCTTTGTTTCTTTTTCCATTTTCGGCCATGGATCTTTAGTGAGCTTGGAAATGAGAGCTTGATGATGGGATTTGCATGATGATATTCATCACTTGAGGAACCCCTAAAGGTTGATCTTAATTCTTGAGGAAAATGTGTTTTTAGCCTCCTTCCTTTTTACCTTGAAAAACTTAACCTTTATGTTGTTCTAAAATGAATGTATGAACTCAATGATGAGGACACATGATGTTGGTGTTAATACATCATCAAAATCATGGTCTCTAGAGTTTCCAAGTTTTATCCTTTCTCCTCCATGGTTTCGGCCATGGTTTCCTTTTCTTTGATATTTTGGTTTTGTCACCAAAGACATGGTGAGATGGTTTCTAGAACTCAAAGCTTGGTTTTCTAACTTGATCCATTTTTGGTTCTTTAAATAATATTAAGGTTTAACTTGTTTCTTTTAATCTATTCCTCAAAGCTTAATGATAATGTTCATACCATATGGTTTCTTTATAAACCTTGGTTCAAGGAACTCTAAAGCTTGCTTTACCTTGCTATGATAGGTTTTGGGTTGAGGTTTAAGTTCCTCTAAAGCCTTGAATGAGCTCTATTAAGAATAAAATGAACTTGCACACATGTTCATATTTAAGCTTTTGCATTTGCATATTTACTTTTGAGCTTTGCATTCATGTTTACCTTCCAAGCTATCACTTAAAGTTAAAGATAAGAAATGAAGAGCATCTCATATTTATATTTCTCGCCTAGCACGTTTACTTTCAAGTCATCACTTAAAGAACTTAAAGATTTAAAACGAGAGCTTGCATATCACCTAATTAATCTCAAAACCTTTTTATTTCGGCCTTAAAATCAATTGTTGCTGGGCCTAGAGCAATAAAATAAAGAATTGAACTTGCATATTTATTTTCAAGTCTTGCATATTTACTTTCAAGCTCTCACTTTACTTTATAATGAAGGATAAAATGGAATGCATAGCATATTTACTTTATGTCATCACTTAAAAACTCTAAGAGCTCAAAGACTTGCCCTTAGTATCTCGAGTTAAAGTTTGGTTATGGAGACATCCCCATGGATGCATATTTTGGCCATGTGATGATGATGAACTTAATATGAGTTTCATCTAGTTGCAAGGGCCAACAATCTATGTTCAAGAAGTTTTCCTATGTTTTAAGAATTCTATAAGATCATTACCAATAAGATTTGTAAAGTAAACCTCTTCCAAAGGTATTTTAAATTATTTTCTATCCTATGATTGTTCTTAGCCTCTTTTACAAGATAAAATGTTTTGCAAAAGAGTTTTAGAAGTCCTAAAACCTTTCCAAGAGAAACTAGTAACTAGTGTTGTTAGGAATTGAGATTTTGCGCATGATATGTATATATATGAGTTCGGTTCTGCCATGGTGTGCTGTATGATGTTGTTTTGATATGCTAGAATATGTAAAATTTATATGTGTTGAGGTAGGGACCTTTCTATGCATGTTAGGAAAGAAATCAGTCTTACAGAAAAACCGTAAAGTCAAGTTTTAGCATGGTTTTGACCCATTTATTTTTAGGTTCTGCCCAAACTATTTTAGTATGATAATAATCAGATTAGGATTGTTTAGTTATGAAAAACTTGGTAACATTTGGTGTAGGATTGAATTTTAGCACCCATAGAGAAACTAGTAATTAGAAAATCGTAAAAATGCAATTCTAGAACTTTTAAAACATTTAATTTTCTGTTTCTGCTCAGCACCCTTACAATGTAGTAAACATGATTTATAATTAGTTCAAAAGCTTAGGAATACCTCATAATTGGTTTAGATTTAATTTATAGCGCCTTAGGCGAAGACGGAACCGAGAAAGGGTCTAAAACGTAAGTTCTAGAACCCCGTAATCATAAAGATGAAATTCTGCCCTTAGAGTATGATGCTGCCCAGATTTATTAATGAACATAAATGCTAGTAAAAATTATTAGTTGTGAACCCTTATATGCATAAGAGTTTGATAGAGAACGATAGGATAATTATATCTCAAGTTTAAGACCCGTAAAGGTCAAAGCATAAGACACCATAGGTGTAAGAGCATAATGAACTTTAGTGTTTTACATTAATGCATGTTTTATTATGAGAATCTCTTGGGCATATGATTTCTTATGAGAATACGTAATGTTGATGTGTTGATGCTCATGTTATGATGCGTATGATGTTTTACAATGCTTATGATGTATATGATAATGATGCTTATGACACACATGATTATAAATGACTATGTAAAGATATGAATGTGGCATAAAGAAGGTTTGGAAGAAATTCGGCGTGCTGTTGTTATGCTGCCGAATTTCTGACAAACTTGAGGACTTCGAAAGTCTTGAAAATATATAAGTTTTTAATGTGACATGGTACTATGAAAACGCGTTCTAGGGGACGGCGATACGTAACACCCCAGAAACAAATTCTTGAGGGGGACGGTGATATGTAACGCCCCAAAGAGGACAATATTCGCTGTGTACTTGGTACCGGTGCAACGTGTTTTGTTATGATTATTATTATTATGATTTCGCTTATCAGAGGATAAGTAAGAACTAGTGACAACTAATTAAGGTATGAGCTCATAACCTAGAGATATGACACATTCTGGGTGACACTAGTTCGGCCGAGCACCCCCAGAACAATTGTTTTTTTAGGGTGATCCCTATGTTACAGTACAATGCTTTGAATGTCACACAGTTATAGAAAGAGAAATGTTTTACATGAGAAGCATATGCCACCTACATGATGTTGATTTCTCTATGATGTTTAATTGATTTCTACTTGATGCATCTTCATGCATTCATGCCTTATTATGCTGCATCCATAACATCAAGACATCATTCTAAAATAGGCGGACCTTGGCTAACTATGTTTTGAAACTTAAAAATGAACTTGATGCATGCTCACTTATTTTATACACTAAACCCAAGGTTCCTGAGGACGTAGATGATGACACCTAGATAGGAGGTTACCCTACTGAGATTCTTTAGTAAGATTCTCACTCCCTTTATCTCTTCTTTCTGTCACGTCTTCAGATGGCGACGTCCATGGTTTTTGTGGATTCCCCAATATGGGAAGCGCACCATGATCCAGAGCATGGGTCATACCATTTTGAGGGTCGATGCACTGTTCGTGTCTTCATGATTGATGGACGACCCTTTGCTCATCCTGTACATACTCATTGCTTCTCCCCGACATCACCATACAGCGATGATGATTAAGTTTTTGAGCGTGCCCACTTCGGATGCGCTTCGTCCTTAGATTGGATACGTCCTACCCTTTCCGAGATCCTATCAGTAGAGGCTCGCGAGTAGAGATAGTGCACATACCACGTAGAAGAGGATAAACCTTCTCTTATTTAGAGGTTATCCATTTTAAATGCACCTGAGTAGGGGAGTTTCCCTTTTCACTTTCTGTAGTATTTTCTTTTCTGTTGTACCTTCATTTCAATTGTATTTGTTCCATGTTGTACTCAACTAAGTCCCGCTTCTCATGAGTGGGCATATGATATATATATATATATATATGCAGTTTGTTTTATCATGATTGATCGGATGTTCATGAGATGTTTATTTGAGTTTGTGTTTATCTATTTATGTGCTTCATCATTCACTGTGTTGCGCAGCTCTCACTTTGCTTTTGTAATTCAAAAAAAAAATTACCTGTATTTTCTACTAAATATTTCAAAGTAAAAGAGAAACTATGACGTAATAGACTAATGATTAACCTAAATATATTCTAGAGTATTGGGTTAAAAATTAGGATGTTACAAGCAGCTTCAACCCACAGATAGGCTGTCTGAGCCCTTAGATCTATAGGAGTCTCATGAAGGTGCATCAGCCGGTGCCTTTCAATTTTACACCGAGTCATCCTAGAAAATTCTAGCTCAATTGCATCATCAGGGTGCACACAAGTGACCAAGACTAGTCCCTTCCATCTAGACCTTGGCTTCCTAGCCATCAGTTTTCCCCTGGGCTCATGTAGTAAGATCCATTGCCCCTCACAGGGCTTCTTACCCGATATGGGCTGGTCATGGAGCACCTAGCAAACTGATGACTGCTGCCTAGGTGGTGTACCTATATCTAAAAACTTGGAACACTCTAAAACAACAGGTGCATCATATCCCATGGAAGAAGAAAAAGTGGGAAAAAAGGGATCTGGGTCCTTATAAGCATCATCAACTAAAGAGTCAATGACATCAATGCCAAACACGGAGTGTTCCTCTTGGGGATGTTTCATAGTATTAGATAAGTTAAATTGAACTTTCATATCCCCACACTCCATGGATAATGTGCCAGCATGAACATCAATCAAGGTTTTAGCAGTTTTCAAAAAAGGTCTTCACAATATCAATATATGCTGACTGGCATTGGTGTCATTTTCCATTTCAAGCACATAAAAACCAGCAAGGAATATTAAATCATTTACCTAGACAAGAAATCTTCCAATACTCCCTCTGGTCTTGTGATGCTATGATTAGCCAACTGAATTTGCAACCTAGTTGGCTTGAGCTCTCCAAAGTGCAAGGACTGGTAAAGTGATTAAGGCATAACATTAATGTCTACTCCAAGGCCAGCTAGAGCTCTAGTGATGTACAAGTTCCCAATGGTACAAGGAACATAGATGTGTCTGGGTCCTTGTACTTGGTTGGCAGGTTGCTTGGCTTAATAATGGAGGAAGCATTAACCCCTGTAGTCGCCTTATCTTCCCCACTGCCTTTTGTCCTCCTCATATTGGTGCATAGATCTTTCAAGAATTTTGCATATTTAGGAATTTTTTTTATTGCATCCAATAGAGGTATGTTTATTTGCACCTTTTTAAATGTTTCCCAAGTTTCAAAATCCAATACTGATGCAGTAGACATTTTGGGTTGGATCTTTTGTAGGAATGGCAATAGAGGGAGGAGTTCTAGAGCTTTTTCAGATTCTATGGAGCGCTGCAGCGATCAACCAACACTGGTTAAATAGTCCAAACTGGGTCCAAAAATAGGTTAAATAAGTTGTTCTGCGTCATCACACGAGCGCTACAGTCACACAAATACCGATGAACGCCATTTTGCAAAGTTGTCGCTGAGCGCTACAAATACTTAGAAAAAATTGAATCTGGCCTTGACACTAGAAATAGCAATTGTATCCCTTTGAATAAGCTTTCCAATGCCACCAAAATCACCTCAATCGGACATCTGTATCTCTCGATTTTGCGAAAATACTAATTGGAGGTCAAGTTGGACAGCATAAGAACATTAGCAACCTTTAATCTTGCTACCGATTTTCACCAAAATGCTCTTAGAACTGGGTTTTGGGCTGAACATGAAAGTTGTAGAGGAATTCTTGAGCCTTTCAAAACATCTTTATTTGTCTTAATCCGATCCCTTGTTCTTGACAATTGCATTTGATCCAAAGCTCCTGTGCTTAAGACCATACTCAAAGAAACAAGTCAAACGCAACAGGATGTAATTACAAATTATCCCATAATCAATGCAAAATCCATCAATTCTATGAAAATCACACAATGAGGGATAAATCAAAATCCTTATTAATTATGTCAACAATATACTAAAACTTATGTAAAAAGCTAAGATTTAGAAGTAAGATAAGTGGCACAAATGCCCCTTATCAAGTAGTTACTCACCAACCTCTCCAAGTTGAATCGAGTAGTATTGTACTAGTCTCTCCAAGCTAAACTAAGAAGTCTTATACTAGTCTCTCTAAACTAACCCAAGTATTATTATACTAGTCTCTCCAAGCTAAACTGTGACCAGTAAGAACACCTCACTATCGCATTGCAAGTAGTTTTATCTTTACCTTATCCTTGATATGTCTTTGATCTTCTGGTCTTCAATTCGAGCTTTTTGATTATAAGCTAATTACGACCATGATGATTAAAGATAGTAGAACACATTGGCTTCAGAGTTTGATTGATATCTTCATTGTAAGCTTACTTTCTAAAGTCCAGTGCTACTTTCTGAGATCCTGAGACTTGGTTTCTTGTACTAGTTGTATTTCTTCAATCTGTTAGGCATGTATATACTCAAATTACGATATAATTATCACTTCCATTTAGTTCCCATCTTTTTATACGAGATAAATCATATTTATACATGTAAAGTAAAATTAGTCACATTAATGTTGCCATGTTATGCCAACAAAAGAACCTGTTTGCTACTTACAAGAAACTCAAGATAGACATTAGTCATTCTTCAAAACATTTTCCTTAAATTGGTTTTATTGTCATTCAAAACATATTATCTTGAAGCTTTCTGAAGGGTTCTGGAGCTAACAACAAGAACATGCACATTGAGACTAGGAAAAGGGGACACTTACAAAGGCATGAGAACAGTGGGCAAACACCGCTATTTTAGGCCACCACCCTTCACAAAACGGCACCAAAAGCCACCACCCAAGCCTGGCACATGATGAACCTCCGAAAACAACCCCCTAGCAATTGGACAACGGATGACCCTTCTACCCACCTCTTCATTTGCACATGAGTTCAAGGTTGGAGGGCTTGTGTATTGGCCAAGAAGTTGACCCTTCTACCAACCTCTTAGGCTTTTCGCTTTGACATGTGTTTGAGGATGGAAAGCTTGTTTATCGGCTAGGGAACCGACCTTTCTACCGACCTCTTAGCTGTTTCGCTCGCACATGAGCTTGAGGTTGGAGGGCTTGTGTGCTAGCCGGGAAGCTGACCCTTCCACCTACCTCTTATCCCCTTCAAATGCATAGGAGCTAGAGGCTAGATGGCTTGTGTGGTGGTCGGAAGCCTCACCTTGGCTCTCATCCTTTTTGACACCCTATACACCCTAATTCCATATCAGACTCCCCAAAAGTTTTCCCTTTTGTCAGCACGCCTTGAATCCCTTCCCAACCATTCCAAGCTCGATTGCCTAGAGTAGCATGATCATGCTCCCACTACACCTACAATCTGCATGCCCGTGACCAACGCCTCTCAGATTGTTTATTCACTCCCAATCTAAATCCATCTCATTAATGGCTTACTGGTATGTATACCCCCCTTCATAGTCGAGAGGAAGACAATTGATTCTGCAACCTAGACACCAGCCTACCCTCTACCTTAGGTCAAGATAACAACATGTAACCTACATTCAAGATACATATTAATCCAAGAAGACATCAAACTAACCCTTGCATTATAAGAAGTAAATTTTATTTCATTATAAAATCCAGCTTTTATCCCATTTTTATATTCTTTCACCGACAGAGCTTCAGTTACTAGATGTAGTACAATTAATATAGTCTCACGCACTTGAACCAAATTTTGCGGTTAACATAAGTTATAATTGGGCTCTTTTACCTAGCAAAAACAGAAGGAGAAGAGTGATACAGTCATGAGGCTGAATAATAGTTGAGAAAAATCTTCATCTTCATCCAATTATACAAAGGATAGACTCAAGTAACTTGCAAAAATCATAATTCTCAAGTATTACATCAATGGTTTAACTCATACTTAGGCGATTGGGAACACTATAACTTGATCAAGAACAGGGCCACAAAGAGATCCATAATCATCAATTCTTGTATGGTAGAAGGAACTGTAGAATGTAAGCCTGGTTCTAGGTGCAATTGCTTTGAACTTGAAACTCACTGTCCTGAATCTGCCCTTGCCTTCAGATTTGAAGGGCACCTTAAAGGTGTCTTTAGCAGCAAATGCTTCAACCATCATTGATCCATTGCAGCCATTCTTGGCATCTCCAACTGAAAATGTGATGTTGTAGACCTTGTTGGCAACTGTTCTGATGATTTGGGCGATGGCACTTTCCCTGCCTGCAACAAGCTCCACTGCTCCCAACCCAGATGGGACATTGAAATGCTTTGAATCAATGAACTTCACAGCTTTGAGAGATTCAATGATCCAGCCAGGGAGTGGGGACAAGAGATCTTGCTGCTGGGGAGGGAGCAGAACACCGTTTGTAGAATTGAAAATAGGGAATGGGCCCTCCTCAAATCCAGGATTTTTAACTAAATTAACTGCAAGAGGCAATATAATTTAAGCGTAAAATGAGACTCTCTCTTTAATAAGCAAAACATAACTCCAAAACAAACATGTAAAGTGAAATCATATAGCTGCTACTCCGTATCTAATAGGCTATATCAAACTCTATTCATGTGGCTGGCAGTAGTGGGGATACTATTTCCAGCTACTTTAAAAATATAACTTCATTTTGAGAAGATATAAGGACAAACTTGGTAAAATCTGGAAATGTGATAGTATCTCAAGAGACTAAAGAGCATGGAAATAACTGTCATCCGAAAACTCAGCAAGCTGATTGGTTTATGGATTACTGCAATTTTCGGCCGTGTAATGTGTTAAAACTGCAGAAAGATCTATATTGACATCAATTTATTAAAGCTATTCAAACAAAAGCAAGATCCACTTAAAAATACCCTAGTAGCAGTTTTTCAAAATCCAAATATATTAGGTTCCTAAAGTAGAATAGCATTGCATGTGAATATGTTTCTTTACCTCTTGTAGGCCTTGGAGGGTAAAACTCTCTGATAGCAATGGCATCCAACAGTGGACCGCAAGCTGGGTTTTCTTGGACACCAGGGTTGTGGAAAGTCACTCTGGCAACATTGGAAGTGGCCTTGAATCCCCAAGCAATAACATCACCATTGAGGTTATACAGTGTCTGCAGAGGAATATCTCCTGTCTGTGGAGGCACAGAGACCCTCAAGACTTCATCTTGCGCACAAGTCCTTGAAGCCCCAAGAATCAGAGCATACAGTTGACCGGGTCTGACCTTGATGGTCTGGGAGATTGAGGCCTCATTGCCAAGCCTCACAGCATGTATTCCATGAGTCACTGGAAAGAACATGCCTCCAGGTTGTGGCCCCCCAGAGACATACTCAACCAAACCATCAATCTCCCATTTAGGCAAGGCATATTTCCCTATGAGTTTAGTTTTCTTCAAGTATCTGGGGTTTGGCTGCTCCTCAAAGTTTCCATTTTGGAGGTAAGCTATTCAGAAACACAATCTTGAGAATCAGTTTATTAAGTGCACTAAATAAAACCGTAACACACAAAAATGGGGCATAATGGACAGATCTTAAGGTTACAAACAAAAATGTACAAGAATGGAACCCATATAGCCAACCTAACAAGCGCATCAGAGTATAATACACATAGACAATGCCCCACTCTATGAAACTTTGTGACATATTTGAAGCAAACAGCAAGCACAACAAGAAAAGCAAAATGAACCATAGACTCAACATAAAAGACATAGATCAAGCGTATGGAAGAATCTCAGATGGAAGCATTACCTTCTGGTACTCTAGGCTGAAGGGCAGCAAGAGCTGAAGCAGCAAAGAGCAAAGCAAAACAAAGTGTAGATACAAGTGTCACTCCCATTTTTTACTAAAAAAATCTGGGGGCTAAGAGAAGAGTGGGGAACAGGTGTTGTTGCTCTGGAAGAGCAGGGCTTAGTGTGGGAAGAGAAGGGGATGGAGCTTCACTTGCTTTTATAGTGTAGAAACTAAAGTACCAGAGGGTTAATTATGCGACAGAACTTAGCAAAAATCACGTTGAAAAGTGGCCCTTGGGGACACAAATTGTCTTTAAAAAGTTTCGATTTTTCCAACCGGCTTTTGCTCCACAATTCATGCTGTGGGCATATTTGAAATAATGTAGCTGTTCCTTATCAGAAAGATAACAGTAGAAAGCTTGATGTGGCAATTCGTGTTTTATTTAACAATTTTTGTTTTGTTTTATAATGTCGGTGGTCACGTTTGGATCATCATTCGTTGCTTGCAATGCCCGGGATGAGACTGTAAAAATTGTGTGTATATACTTTTGAAGTCTGCATTTGTAATATTAACTCTCTTGTTTATAATCATTTTAGCTAATTATGTTGTTTTCAGCTTTTTCCCTTTCGAATAAAAGCTCTGATTCACTGATACAGTTAAAAAGACTATTTGAAGACCACTAGTGAACTATCTGCCCGTGAAATGAGCAAATAAAGTACTCAAATAAAATAAAATACTTGAATTTAAGGAGCTTTAACACTTGTGTATTGTATGTTTATAGATAAGTAATATGACTTTCATATTATTATCTCATACACTTTTCGCTCATTTTTTACGTCATTAAATAGCATGATCATAATTAAACTTCTAAACAATTATTATCTCATATACTTTTCGCTCATTTTTTATGTCATTAAATAGCATGATCATAATTAAACTTCTAAACAATTTTGATTATTCATAGATCTCACAATAAGTGTGACTCTGTGAGTTTTCGATAGTCATTATCCTTCATAGGGGGAACAAATATTTGGAAGGATGCAAAGCTTAATTGAACCAATTAGAAAAATTAATTATATTCTTCCTTCAAAACCGTCCTTGTATCACAAAAGTTTATAGGTTTCAACCACATTTTCCCCTATTGTAATAATTTTTTGGAAATTAACTTCTAATAAAGTAGCTAATTGGCAATTGCCGATTCCAAGCCAAGATCTGACTGCCACTGAGTTTACATTTTATTGTTGTGATTTACATTTGCAGAAGCGACAAGGTACCCTTGCGGGCTGTAATTCTAACCACTAGTTTGAACGTAGCTGCCAGCACTTCATCTATTTTGAATTTCTTCGTGCTAATAAAACGATATCTATTAGAAACAATAAGAAATTGATAATGGTTTACAGACCCAAAAATTGGGGGGAAAAAAAGTATAAAGAAATTGAGGAAGGTGATTTCGTGTCGTTTCCAGTTTCGAAATTCAAACCCAAGGTCAAGGTGTATGTATGGTTCACATGGGTGCTTTGCTATCCTTGGACCACCTGTTTCCTAATTGTATTTTATTAAAGTTAAAATATTTAAGTAGGTTCATGTACCGAAAACCAAAGTAGGTTCATGGATATTGCCTAGTATGGCATTCTGTACTTCAATGTGTTATCCACCAAGCAATGTGTAACAGTTACAGTTATTTTTGGCCCCAATCATGAGGAGGTACAAAACATGGCACGTTGTTAACCAGTGGTCTGATATCTATGAATCACAAATACTGACACAGATATAGATATAGGATACAATATAAATATAAAAGATACATCAAAGTTAAAAAATTATAGAACACGAATATAGTATATATATATATAAGTAAAATTTTAATAAAATAATATATTATTCAAGATAGTATTTATATAAACTTCACTTATATTTTATTATCTTATAAACTCAAAAAGTTATATGTTATTTCCTTTTCATAACCATGTTTATATTATATTTTTATATGTTAGATTAAGAAAAAAATACATTTTAAATTAAATATATACAAACTCGTGTCATTAATATGTCATTGATGTGTCGTACAAAATTTGACATGAACACATGTCCGACACGTAGACACGACACTCAAATGTGTGTCCATTCTTCACAGTGAAATCCATTTGTTCCTGACCTATTTGCCTCCAATTGAGCAAAGAAATCTCATAGACTGTACCTGATACTATACACAGATTGATTCGTTTTGAGCTCTTTATATTTTAGCTCAATTGTACTTATCTCCTCTTATGTTTGGCGTAATTATACCTGGCATTCGTCTATTCATAAAATTGTTATTGAAAATACTTGAGATTTACCAAAATTTGCACTAATCTTTCCCCGCCTTCCTTCCAAGTTCCACAAATAAAGTCCTATAATTTTTTAGCGGTGATTTTGCCTAACGATTTGACTTTGATCCACTTGATGAAATGTAACGCCCTGATTTTGACTAATCTTGTTATGGGAATGGAATAATTGTAAAACTCATGACTAGTGTCTATTTCCTAAAATGAGCTTACAATATGTGAGTGTATTAGATACTGCATCCGATGGTAGATAGAGCAAAAAGACAAAAGAAAAGTAATATTTTAGTATTTTTAAAATGCATCTGACAAAATTAAGTCCTTAATTGGCAAAAAGATAAAAATAATCACTTAATCAATTATATCAAAATTTTTGGTTCTCGAATTATGCTTTTTTATTTGTTAAATAAAAAAGCATATTTTATTTTATGCTGTTTTGAGCTATTTTTCCCAAAAATTTTAATGGTTAGACAGTGACGTATGTAAATATTTTGTTTATATTTAGCGCGTCCCCCGTGTCTAAGCGTCCATTTGTCTTAAGAGCATGAATACAATACATAAATTCACCTTATTTATAATAAAGACCTTTTTTAAGTGTATTTATCATAGAAACTTTGATATTATATTGCAAGTTATTTCTGCCAAAAGTTAATGGATTTTATTTTTTAAATAACACCGCGGTAATGTAACTTCATTTAGCCACTAGTTGATCCCAGAAAATTAAAAAAGAGAGAATCGTAGAATCAGTCAATTTTCAGTGACAGATGCAACTAGATAGAAGAGAAATGGACGGAAGAAACCAGGGCACGTGCAATGGGTCAGGAAATCAGGTATTGATACGATATGATTCTAAATCCCCGCACATTTTTGATAAGCAATGCAGCATTTTTATGGCTGTTTTCCACTTTTCTTTAAAAAAGAAAGTAACTGGGCCCCTATTGATCAAAAATAGAAAAATTACCAATATATTTCGCAGCGAATATATCTCCCAGGTCGTCTAACCTATGCTTGTTAATTGTTCTACATCGAATGGACCTCAGGAATTATTAAAATCATGTATTTCTCTCCTCTCAAAATGATAAGATCTATCAAGTGTAAAAGTAAGGGATTAATTATTTTTACATTCTTTAATAAAATCCATAAATAATAGATGTTATTCATCCCAACTTGGTTAACCTCTCACCGAAGCTAATTCCTAAATTCAGAAGCCTTGTACAATGTCAATGGGAGTTCCAAGAATCATTTTCTAACAACCAAGATGTTGCTGACCTTAGTACTCGGTTTCCTAGAATGTTTAAAATGTTTAACGGCAGCAGTAGGAAAATAATAGACAAGTAAAAATTTTATCTGAATTTTGTATCAATCATTATAATTTCTATTAAAGATTATATATATTGATTATGCTTCTTTTCATATTCTAATTCTATTTTTACCTAAAAAGAAAAGTTTTTGAAAATAAATTTGAATACATTTTCATCCTATTTAACTTACCAGATTATCCTTTCACTCAACTATCTTCTCACTACACTAACTTAATAACCTTTATTATAGCAACAATTTTTCAATATACATCATATTATATTTACATTATTTATTCTCTTATACGTTTAATTAGTTTTATTTAGAGAATTTATCAACTCATTCATTCTTCGTTATATACAAAACTTAATTTAAATAAATAAATTATTTTGAGGGTTAAAAAATTGAAAAAAAAACCTTCCATATCTTCAAGTAGAACCATGAAAACATTATGAAAAATCTTTCGCATTTATCAAAATAGCCCTTAAAAGAATTACTTTTTATTAGCAAAAATACCAACTAGTTTACGTTTGAGTGAATTTGTCAAATTGGACGAGTCTTTGGAGGGCCACAAGTGAATATAGTGTTATTTAGGGATTATTTGATCAATGATATGATCTTTTGGGGGGCTAAAATGGTGATGCTCCCACAATGGAATAAAACATCAATATTCTCCTTTGGCATTGATTTTGTTATAAATTTTCAATCTCTACAAAAATGTGTCTGACAAGGAAATACATAAATCTCAGCATGATTGCATAAAATGAAGCTAAAAGGAAAAGGGTAGAATAATTCGAAGAGAGAAGATGGGAGTGCAAGTGAGACAGGGTAAGAGTGAAGATGGGGGTATTTTTGGTAACTCATCCTAAGAATAAGTAAATTAGGGGATGTTAATATAGGTTGGACAGTTAAATGGGAGGTAGGTTGAATTTCAACAAATTTCAAGGAAAACGGGTGTAACTTACCCAAAATAAATTCAAATGGATGATAAAACTTTTAAGATTACACCAAATGCAAGTTAATAATACTCTCACCCTGTTGTCCTCGACTCGTTGATGAATGTATGACTTAATTTTGCTTTAAGGAATGGGTTATTACTTACTAGTAAATCTTCTATAAGTATGCTTTACTATTTGTCTAAACTTGATTTGGGATACCTATAAGTGTCTTTTTTTTTCCTTATGAAAAATTGAAGAAAAAATATTTACCAAAACAAGATTTAGGAAAAATACAGCCCAAAAATAAATCGAATTAGATAAAGAGGAAGTCTAGTTTGGGGTAGGAAAAACAAAAGATTGACTTTATATGTACCAACAATGTTAAGATGGCTAATAATTTAGTCCTGCCCATATTCTGGTGTTTTTTATGAGCTTTTTTACAAATATAAAATAAAATATTGTACATACTTTAAATTTGTCCCGTTCTAGTAAAAACTCGAAATATGTCCTGTTTTTTTATACATAAGTCGCATAAGGGTCGCATGACTTAATCATCTGCACATAAGTCGCTCAAGATCTTGCACGATTTAAATTTGTAGCCGTTTATAGCCGTTGGACATAAGTCGCCCAAGGCTGGGTAGACTTACACAGAGCATAAGTCGCCCCAGCCTGGATCGAAGTATGCACAACATAAGTCGCCCAAGCCTTGGGCGACTTATGTCCAACGGCTATAAACGGCTACTTTTCCTCCCGCCTCTATATAAGGAGAAGTCGCCCAACCCCCTTCCCTCACACACAAGTCGGCCAAGGTTCACCCCATACACACAAGTCGCCAAGTTTTAAGAGTTTCTAGGAAAAAAAGTGCGTACCAGAGAGATTTATGTGCTATGGAGCGACAAAATCTCAGTCATTGTGATGATGAAGGGCATATTGCTGTAAAATTAGAACAACTGGTAATTCTTTTACTTTAATTAATTTATTTTTTTATTACATGGTTAATTTTTGTAACTATTTAATTTGTTTCATTTATTTAGTTATTTTATTTTATTTTTTTGGTAAATTTGCTTACTTTAATTTGAGTTGAAATTTTAGTTGAATTTCATTTAATTAGTTTAGTTTATTTATTGCTTAGTTTGAATTAAGTTTATTTATTTGAATTAGTGATGGTAGTTTAAAATGCACTATAATTTAGTTTAGTTTGAATATAGTATTTTTTAGTGTTAATTTGTTTAGTTGAAGTTTAGCATGCTTTCTTAGTTTATTACTTAATCAGTTTATTAGTTAATTAATTTTTTACTTAGTTCAATTTGTTTAGTTAGTTATTACTTAGTTTATTAGTTAGTTAATTTTTAGCTTCAATATTTTAAAATTTTCACTTAGTTTTGTAGGATTATTTTATGTTGGTATTTTAATAAATTTGCTAATTATCTTAGGCTAATTTGAATACCCCTTAATTTGTTTTGTTCCTGAGCTATTAAATTTAATTTATTTATTTGGATTAGTGTTGGAAGTTTAAAATTTAATATAATAAATTAGTTAATTGTTTTGGATTAGTGTTGGTAATTGAAAATTCAATGTGACAAATTGCTTTTCCTTCAATATAGTTTTTTGTTTAATTTGTTTAGTTAAGTAATTAGTTTACTTTTTTAATTTATTAGTTTTAACTTAGTTTTGCTCTTTTTGTTAACTTAGTGATTTACCTAAAGTTAATTAATCAAGGTACCGCCGAGTCCTTCGTGACTAGGCTAACTCTACATCAATTAAAACCACCTGATCCACGCCACAAATTTCTACCTTGAGATTGCTGGTTTTTGGCATTTATCACAGGTAGGATGTTTTGACTATGACAGAGTACTCATTAGTGCCCTTGTGGAGCGATGGCGTCCAGAAACACACACGTTCCATTTTCCATACGGGGAGTGCACAATCACACTTGAGGATGTGGCATTCTAGTTGGGGCTACGTGTAGATGGCCCAGCTGTTAGTGGATGTATGGATGACTGGGCGAAATTTCATGGCCGAGATATTATGTCATTATGCCAGGATATGTTTGGAGTCGTCCCGGGCAGGGGGCACATGAAAGGCAATAGTGTCAACCTTACCTGGTTTAGTAGAGTTTTCAACAAACGCCGTAAAATGCCGATCATGAGACACTTTTGGCGCTATAGCTCCGCCTATATCATGCAGTGCTTGGTGGCTTTTATTTGCGCAAGTCCGATCCGCAGTTCATCTCAAATGGCTACCACTTCTTAGTGACTTGCACCAGCAGGGACACTCACTGGAGGATCTGTAGTTTTGGCCTTTTTGTACCGTGCACTATGTCACGCTTGCAGGTACAAAGTGGTTGAGATAGATGGTCAGGAGCTCATACGCCTTGGGGTTGGTATAGGATGCGTGTTCTGCAGCCTGCGGGTCAATTTCCACTGAGGTTTCCACTAGCAGCAAGGTAAAAGCATGGTCCCCAGTATGGTTTTATTATGTGGCAAATATTAATTTTTTAAAATATAAACTACAATGGTTTTCAATTCCTTTCAGGTGGCAGGGCTATAAATGTACTTCTGATACACACAATAGTCGATTGGTGGTTTGTAGGGCTCAGCTTGACATCATGGCATTGAGGGAGTAAGCAATTATAACTATGGGTTGTAACTGTAAATTTAAGGGGTTTATTAGTATGCTAATATAGTTTTGTTTTTCAATGCAGTTTAGGTGGAGGCCTTATAATCACTCAGCTATTAGGAGGATTACGCCAGCCTTCGTATATGGTGACATTGCTGTTTGGACCTCTGTCACAACTCTCATATGTTTTGCCATCATTGAATGGCATGCTCCGGACCGTGTTCTTCCTCAGTTTGGTGGAGCCCAGCACATACCACCGCATGCGATGAACATTGACAGGCTTCATGGCAGTGATGGACGTGGAGGGCATGGTCAAGCCCAATGGTGGCCTGATCATTTTCGGACATATCATGACTTATGGGATCAACGTCTTCAACGACGTATTGAGGTTAATAGGGTTGGTGACACTCGACCATCACGTGAGTACTTCCAGTGGTACTCGGCATTTGCGCATAGGTTTTTATCAGCGGTCCCCATTGATTGTGCGCTAGTTGATTTGCCTGGTGATGTCCCGGCCACATTGCCGCCAGCTCCGATGATCACATATCCACGTGACGTCATGATCGTAGAAGTTCAGCTCGTCGGCTTCGTGTTAGGACTCGTTCTAGTAGACGCCAGTATCCAGGGGATGCGGATGAGGATATGGATGATGAGGAGGCTAAAGACTATGACTACTATGATGATGATGATGATGATGGTGGTGGTGGTGGTGGTGGTCATCATGGTACTGCATACACTCAGCCATCAGCTAGCCACCAGGACATCCATGCCCCTGGCTCTTCATTTCAGCCTTATGTCAGCCACCAGGACATGCATGCTCCTAGCTCTTCATTTTAGCCATCTGTCAGCCACCAGGACATCCATGCCCCTAGTTCTTCATTTCAGCCTTATGGCTGCCACCAGGACGTGCATGCTCCTGGCTCTTCATCTCAGCCATGTACCAGCACCCAGGACCTAAATTTTATGTCTATTTCCACGCCAGATGTCCTAAATTTTCTGTCATTCCCACATGATGAGTATTATTCAGATTTTAGTCAGCCTATGGGGCCCCTATTACCTCAGCTCCAATTGATACACCTGATTGCTATCGACCATGTATGCCTTCATTCGACCTTATTGGGGGAACTCCGATCTCAGCATTCTCACAATACACACCACAGCAGCATCAGCACCAGGAGGCCACTCATGCCGAGCATCAGGAGGCCACTGGGGGCCAGCATGAGCATGAGCACCAGGAGGCCACTCAGCATGAGCATGAGCATCAGGAGGCCACTCAGGTCGAGGATGAGCAGCATCAGCCCCTTCGGGGCAGGCCCACACGTACAGTTCGACCGAGGCATTGTCATTCAGGTTGCGCGCTTCCAGCACCTAGGCGAAATTAGTTTTTATTTTCATTTTTTTTTTGCTTGTTTATTTGTAGTTTGTTTCCTATAAAAGTATTGTCTTTGTACATGTTTATTAGTAATCGAATGCAGAAATTAACTTCAGTCACAAAATATATAAGAACAATATATTTAGTTTTCTTCATATCGAAATAAACTAATTTCATAACATTAAGTCAACATCCAACTTGCTTGAACAACACTAAATGCAAATACAGACAAACTGAAAGAAAGAAAAAAAAACTTAAAAGGAACCATAAAACCGTTCAATCATTATGACTTGATGATGCAGCTGTTAAGGATGGACATGACCGTCTAGTGTGACCCAGTTGCCTACATAGTCCACATCATTTTATTCGGCTTGGTTCTACTTCATCCATTTCATTTCGTCGTCTTGTAGACACTGCACGCCCGTCTCCTCGCCTGGAGTGTAGGATTAGGTAGTATTACAGTCCAAAAGATATGCAAAGCGGCTATCATCATTTCCAATGGCTCTAAACTCCATTCTGTATACCTTGAATACCTGGTCTAGACTATATGCTTCATGAGTATAAGAACCCCACTCAACTCGTGCCTTCCAACAAGCTTTAAGTGCATGACGACATGGATAGTGCAATGCCTGAAAGTAACCACAGTCACAAAATCGTTCCGTTAAGTTCACTCTGAAATTGTCTCCTGTATCAACCTCACTAACCATGAACTCCAGATTTTCTAGGAGAATGGAGGGCCAATATCCATGCTGCTCAATTGCTGACTATTAAGGTCAATCGCTCGCAACAGAGCCTCGGACCATTTCCTACCGGCTGCAATTTGTGCTTGTGCCTCCATACGCTTCTTCACAAATAACTCAGCAAGACGAAAGTAAGTCGACTTTACTATAGCTGTAATTGGAAGATTACGGGTACCTTTCATGACAAAGATTCATACACTCAGACAAATTGGTTGTCATTTGGCCGAACCTACGCCCTCGCTATATATCAAGGCCCATTGTGCAAAGTGGATCCTGTCAACCCATTCACCCATCTCTGGATTCATATTCTGCAAGAGCCTGTAATAATACAAAAAGTCTCGCCGAGTCTTTGAATATGCTGCATTCACCAATATTCTCTTCGCATCTTTATTCTTGAACCGAACTGCAAAATTCGAGCATATGTGGCGAATACAATATGCATGATAGGCCATTGGGGGGTGCCACCCACTACCCTCCGCATCCAAAGCAGCTTTTATAGACCCATGCCTGTCAGAAATTACAAGAATACCTTCCTATGAGGTAACATATTGTCGAAGATTACTCAAGAAAAACACCATCCTTCCTTCGTCTCTCCCTCCACCAATGCAAATGCAACAGGCAGTATGTTAGAGTTACCATCTTGGGCAATTGCCATCAACAATGTTCCACTATACTTGCCATACAAATGCGTGCCATCAATTGAAATAAAAGGCTTGCAACATTTGAATGCCTCTATGCATTGAAGGAATGTCCAAAACAAGCGATGAAATATCACACGATTCTGATCAACAATATTAGCCACATAGTATGGTTGAGTCAATAGATGAACTATTGTACCTGTTGAAAAATAAGGACTATTACCTCATGACAAGTAAATTTAAGTTCACTGTTGAAAAAATAAAGACTCACTTATGAGCATTACCTTATGCATTAAAATATGATAAAGCGAATAAAATAGAATTTAATATTAGTACCTGGCATATAACATTGCAGACCAAGAAGCCATCTTGGAAGCTCTTTATAGGAATCTTCCCAGTCACCATAAATCTTTCCAATTGCCTTCTGTTTTGCATACCATACCTTCATATACTTCGGCTTGAATTTGAACCTTGACTCCATGGCCCCTTGCAATACTTTAATAGATATTGTTGGATCTTTCTCCACCATTGACAATATACTAGCACAGATAACATCACTATCCAATTGTCGATGGCCTTGCAAAGCAGAATCAAACACACATGTGTGAGGTCCATTATACCTTTGGACTTCCCACATTTGCATTTTCCGGCGATAAGTAACCTGAATACTCCAATTGCACCCACTGCCAAACTTCACACATTTACCGTGGTATTTTATGTGGTCTGACTCATAAACTTTATACTCAGCTGATCTTCGAATGTTGTAATTTTTTATTGCAAATAATACAGCTTCCTTGTCCCTGAACAATTGTCCGACTTCTAGCTCTCTTCTTCCATCCGAGCCAATAACTCCAACAGTTCGCTTCCAACACCGCCGATTCATTCCTTCCAGATTCGGGTTGAATAGTGACTAGGTCAGTTCTTGAGATTGTGGATCGCGATAAGGACTGTGACATAAAGGGTTGATCTTGACTGCCTTCCTCAATCTCCGTGTCAGATCCTTCATCACTCTCATTATGTACAGGGCCATCAAATTGCTCTTCATCCATATCTTCCCCATGCTCAATGAAATTTGAATAATCCAAACCTGCAATAGGCTCACCTTGGGCCAATGGTTCAGGAAGTTGTGCAAAGCTTGGACTTGCAACCACATCACCAACATTTTCTCTTTGGCCTTCAGAGTTATTGATGACAGGCGCTTGGTTAAGGGAAGAGGAGGGCCCAGCAGCTAATTGAACAGGATTGGAACCTCCAGAGCTAAATTGATTTTCTTGCAGAGTAATAAACATCTCCATAATGCGAATCTCAGGAAATCGGGCTTGAAAAGTAAACATCATACTCACATCATGGTCATTACAGATTGGAAAACTTGCATACTTGATTACCCCTTGTAATATCGCTATGGGTAACCTGTACAGCATCTCGATAATCTGCATGTTATTTTCTTGGCCCAACTGTTGTTGTATACTCCATTGCAACTGCGAAAAGTTGATAGTCGGACGAACAATAACACAGGTTGGTCGAATACTAGTAAAAGTGACTCCCTCGGCAGTGTTTAAAATCTCACCATTGTAATGAACTAAAATACAACAATTCTCAACCATGTTACTAAGATGAGCAGAGCAACTCAATGACTGGTAAGAGCTTCGGAAGTGATATTTGTAGGCAGAGCCTTGCATAATTTGTGACATAAGTCGTTGTATCTTGGAACGATTTATATGTAAAAATTAAACTCGCACCATCCTAGTACGACTTATGTACAACGAAATCAAGACATATTTCGAGTTTCTCCGAAAAAAAGACAAAAATGAAGTTCTTTGTTTTTTTTATTTTATATCCACAAATTTTCCATTTTTTATGCTCCTTGTTCTACCTCATTATAATTACTAAATTATCCCAAAACAAGATTTAGGAAAAATACAGCCCAAAAATAAATCGGATTAGATAAAGAGGAAGTCTAGTTTGGGGTAGGAAAAACAAAAGATTGACTTTATATGTATCAACAATGTTAAGATGGCTGATAATTTAGTCCTGCCCATATTCTGGTGTTTTTTATGCTCCTTGTTCTACCTCATTATAATTACTAAATTAGCCCCATTTTAATTTTTAAATATGTACTCCTTACCCTAGTGCCCTTCTTGACTTATTCCTTTTTCCATCCATCACCACCACCATCACCGCAACTCTTTAGACCTTATCCCTTTCTCCTTCCCCGACTTTTCTTCTCAACTCCTAGCTCATCGATTATCATACTTGGGTCTAATCAATTTCAATCTATTTTACCAAAAACATTCCAACTTTAAACAAAAAAGAAAAGGAAAACTTTTGTCACGACCTGCCTAGAGAATGTGACCGACACATAAGGGATTAGATCCCCACGGAAGCCTCTAATAATATGACTGATTGATATGCATAAATAAATCAAAATATCTCAAGTTCAATTAAAATTCCATAATATGAAAATGTTCCCAAAACCTAAATCCTGAATATATATATCTGCGTAAAATCCATAATCTGGGCCAAAGTCAAACATAATTAAAATAAATAACTGAGATTCTAAAAATAACTAGAATGTATGTCCAGGATCCTGCCTACACAATTATTGGAGTACTACTAACTAACATAACCAACAATAAGTTTCACTCCAAAGTGAAGCTCACCAAGGAAGCTATAGCACTACTAGAAAGAATCCTGTGGTACAATTGAGCATGTACCTATATCTATAGGGGAAGAAAAAGAGAGAGATGAGTTCATCAAAACTTAGTGAGTGAGTCTCCACTCACAACTCACATGGGACAGCAACAAAAATACATAACCTATGCATGCAACTGATGTAAAATATTTTATATATAATTACATATAACTGTACTAAAAGCAATAAGTTAACTACATCCATGGCAATAACTAGCAGAGAAATATGAGATGTTCTGTACATAAATATCTGAACTGAATAGTTGAATCTAAGCTAATGGCTAAATTAATGGGTACCTAACTAGGTCCCATAAATGGACACCACAATAGATTCCTGTGGGTGAGCTAGTCCTTTAACGGACCACTTGGTACCAAGGTTAATGATTAATCCTATAGTCATAAACTTGTTGATCTATTTTTCACTATTTATTGACTAAAACTAATAGTAATGAAATTCATTGTTCTTACTATTCATTCAAAACTAGGATTCATGAAATTTTCTAGCTGATAAAATAAATCTAAATCATACATACAACGAGTATGATCCCATGAGTTTTTCTATAATAATAATTTGTCATGATAACTACAAAACAATAATTTTCTAAAATTTCTATAATCCATAAAGACATATTTTTTGGAATAAATTATTCTAAAATTTCATAAATAATTTATATAATCTAGGAAAAATAATAATAATGGCCAAAAGTATAGTTATGAACTTAAACCCACTCACCGTTAGTAGCCGAGAGTGTTCTTCCACTAACAACTTAACTTTGGGGAGCAAGAATGGCACCGGAGTTGCCAAACAATATAATAAAAATATAAACAATTTGACTTTATCACCCAAACTGAGTTTAGAATAGTAGGGAGGAAAATGTTAAGAGAAAACTATGCTTAATAGTACCCAAACTCACAAATTAGATAAAAAGGAAAGGAATTGACTAAATTCTATGAAAATCACTTACCGGAAAAGATTAATTAGAGGAAGTTGAGAGAAGCCTTGTTTTTCTCTTTAGAAAAAATTCATTCAACAACTAAGGTTCTTAGGAAAATATTTAGGAGTATTATGATTTGCTAATAATATACTAGTGGTATAAAATAAGAACACATATAGGACGAGCTATGCGCACGGGAAACTCTTTGCGCAACTTGGTTTCACGCTATAGGTATGTGACTCTTATCCTGATATCTAACATACATATATATACTAACTATAATATATATATATATATATATATATATATATATATATATATATATATATATATATATAAAATATGCACAACATGGTTTGCACTCTATATATAATATAATATACTATCTTGCAATAACACTATATATATGTATATAATATACTAAAATGTTTGCACTATAATAGAAATAATAGTATATTAACATACTAACATGATGCAGGTTGCACTACAGGTTTCACTTCAATAGAAATAATAATATGAGAAATTCTTAGGTGCTTTTAGAGCAAAATAAAATAATTGCTCTGTTCCATTTAGTAATTGACAAATCAGCTATTGCATTAAAAATGTAAGAAAGGTAGAAGACAATAATGGCTCACAAAACTTATGTGTCGATTAATAAATAGATTAGAACAAATATTATCTCTTACTCTTGGTGCACCTAAATATTTCTCTAATAATATGCTAACATACTAACATGATCCAGGTTGCACTAACATAAGCACTAACATAATGCATGCATCTCGTGTGTCTTGTTCCTTACAATAATAATAAAAATAATATTAATTAATTAATAATGGTAATAATAAGTAATAATAATGCTAATAGCAATGATGATAAAAATAAATTCAGATACTAATAATGATAACTCGTATATCACTAGAACTCCATATATAGGGTATCACAACTTTGGTTTTCAAAAAACAATATAACAAAATTTGACCAGGTGAACAAATTAAAGCACAAAGTGATTATGGTTTTACATTAAGATAATAGATCAAGTATAGCAAAAATATTCAAGATATATGCCTGAATACCAATTCTTTTTGTGTTTTTTAAATTGTTCTTATAATGTTACATGTATTGGCTGGCTAGAATCTTGGGTTGTTCTTATGCAATGAAGGCTTAGCTATAGTAGTGGTTTGAGGAAGGTAGCTACTATTTAGTGTGATACCTAATGTATACGTGTCAATGGTAAGTTCCGTGCAACCCTAGGGTCCCCAGACCCACCCATATTGCCGAGTTCTGAATTTTTCTAAATCTGGATCCTACACGTCCTTGGAGGGCTATAAGATAGAACCACATTCTTGTAATCAAAAGTCTCGATAATGGTTCCTAAAAGGAAAATAAGTTAAAGATCGATTTTTAATGAATTTTATGAAACATTTAAATGTTTTGTCTTTAGCCCATGAGAAAATCTTAAAGATTTTCGGATTTGAACTAAAGCCCAAAATTTAGATTTTGATTGGTTGGGATTTTAATTTTTTTGATATTTTATTTGAATCCAAATGAGGGATATTTCATTATTTACATTTATGTTTTAAAGTTAATGGACATTAACTTAAAATTAAGAAATATAAATAAATAAGTATTGAGATAACTCATATGCCAAATGATAGACAAAATGCAGAAGTTGGAATTTGCTGTCACCGCTATAGCAGTCACAGGAATCCATTTCATGGGTTTGGTGGCATGAGGATTGCAATAATGGTCTAGGACCACTATAGTGGTCATAAGTGACTGTTTTAGGGGTGAGATGACTCCTGACCGTTATAGCGGTCATATACCACTATAGCTGTTCCCCTAGAGCGTGAACAACATCAAAAAACAACGTCGTTTTACTTAAGGCCCTATTTTAAAACCCCATTCTGAGGCTCCCCCTCCACACAGAAACAGGAACCGAGTAGAACCCTTCCCCAAATATTTTCATCCCTTTTCCTCTCAAATCCATTTCAATTCATCATCCCCAAGTTTTTCAAGGTGAGTATATGTTGTTAGATTATGTCTCTATTCTCTATATTCTTTCATGATTTTGAGTTGGGGCTTGTTATTTCTCTCATTATTTTCAAATGGGGGCACTTCCCCAATGCTGTTAGAGTTGTTTGGGAACAATCTAGGAATAGCTATAGATTTCTTATGAGTTTTATGGTTGCAATGGAAAATATTGGTGTAATCCCTATTTCCTGGAGTCCTTGTGGTGTTGGTGCTTCACATCCTACCCCTCCAGGTGAGTGGGTTTGATCTCATGACCTTATTTTAGTCATTAAATTGTTATTTTCTAGTATTACGGAGCATTTAGAGACTTGTAAAAAAATTAGTTTTCATGTGATATGGAATTATATGACAAATGTGTTTTATTTAGAAATGCTCCATTCAAATCTACATATGGAAATTTATATTCTAGAAAATGCATGGGACCATACTTGCTCTACGAAGAATTTATATGATTTAAACTCCTAAATTGATTTGATTATGACAATTGGAATTTACTATGATTGATGAAGGAACTTGAGGCTTTAGGTTTGTTGTGATAATTAAGAAATATGGAACTTAAAAATATAGAAATTCCCTTTTTATGATTTTAGATTTGAGAGTTACTAAGAGAAACAGAACTTTGTTAACCTTGGTACACCAAGGCCCGTTAGGGGCATGGTATTCTTGAGTTAGATCAGTTCGCTAGGAATGTAATTCTTCAGGGACTGTTAAGATCTGATTTGGTTAGGGGCTCTTGTTCACTAGGAACTGAGCACCCTCTGTACAGTTGATGGATAGTCTGTTCCCTTTTCTAATTCCTAAGATGATAATTATTATGTAAATATAAATAGAAATGTTTTGTGAATGTTGCATTACTATTATTTATGTATTTTTCTTTCATGTCCCATGTATGGTTATGAGTGAGGATCAACTTACTGAGTTTTGTTGCAAAACTCACCCCTCTTCTTTATTTTTTCCTCACAGATATAGGTGTAACACATGATCCTTCTCTTCCTCCTCCTCGGCATTAGATATCTCCGATTTGGGTGAGTTTCAGATGCAGTGAAGTCTTTTTGGTTATTTTAGGGTGCTCCAGTGATGTGATGGACAAGGTCCCAGACCATAAATTCATATTTTGCATTTTGATTTTATGATTCTTTTTGTATTTAAAATTTGATAGAGCTTTCATGAATTTATTTGTAAAAGGGCAATTCAGTTGAATTATATATCATAGCTACAGTTTTATATTTTATTTACGAAAAAAAGTTTATTCAGAATTATTATAAGTTGAATTATGATTTAAATGAGATTTTATGAATAAAGTATGCATGTAATACAGTGTAACAATCACAAGGCTTATGTAGGGATGAAATTCCTCACGTACCAGTCATTATCCAGATGGGGTTATGACATCATGACAACAGGTCAAGGAGTTGATAAAGGAATATGGAGAAGGATATTGTTGTAATTGCAAAATTATTTTTAATTTCAGGAATATATTAATTATATTTTAAACAAAAATTTACTATACCATTAAATCATAGTCATTCCAAAAAAAAAAAAAAATTCAATGGTAGGGATCAACAAACTATTTCATGATCCAGAAGGAGTGGTGGACTAAATATTCCGCCCCAAAGTTAACTAATAACAGTCGAAGAAGTTGGCATGTCATATGTGCATAGTTACATAAACTTAACTTTTATTGATTGACATGACCACTTTTTGATTATTTTTTTTTATGGTCACTCACTCACCCACGATTTTTTTTTTTTTGGTCTGCTCACGCTTTTTTTGTCGTTCAACGATAACCTCTTTTTGTCATAAAAATTTTGTAACTTTTCTTTGTGAGAAAAAAAATTGGAACCATGAAATTATAGAGATATTGCTTATCCGGCATCTTATTTTTTTCAGGTCAGACTTCTGTAGCAGTTCCACTTCTTGAACAGGAAGAAGATAAACCCAATCCAATTTTTTCAGTCGAAACCCAACCCAATTCTTAACACATGAAAACATAGGGTGTCGGCAAGAATGACTTGGGCCCCACACAGTTCATTACAGGCCATATAGTCCGTAGAATAGACTATAACACCAATATCAGAGAAAAATACACAGGAAACAGTCAGACAAGAGAAAAAAAATATATAGAGAAAACGGTTGAACTTTAAAGCAGGCCCAAAGAAAAAACAATTGTAAAGAAGAGGGAGGTGGTTTCCAAAGAAAGCGAAATTACACACCAACACACACACACACACTCACTCTTGATCACAGTGAACATCACATGCTCCCCACCTCGCTCCACCAAAGTCTCATATGCATAAAACCACCCACCCGCGTGGGGGCACACATCCACCACCACCACCACCACCACCACAACAACAATCTCCCCCCAAAAACGACGCCGTCTCGTTCCCAATCCTTCAACCCCGCCACGGCCATGATCAACGCCACGGCCACCGCTGCGCTGCCGGAATCCCCCCGCCCTTCATGGTGACCGCCGCCGTGGCGGCCGCCTCCTCTTCCTGGCTTCGCAACCGGCGGATCCGGTACATGTTCCTCCTCCTCTGCTCACCGCTCCTCCTCGTCCTCCTCTGCGTCGCCCTCCCGTTCATCTGCGCCGCCGAGCTCTGCCTTCGCCGTCGCATCTGGCGGAAGCTCCTCCGCGACTCCGACGGCGGCGGTGATAGGCTCCGACGATGCGAGGAGGGGTGTTGCGGTGGTTGCGGCGAAGATGGGGAGGAAGAGGAGAAGGGGCTGCTGCATCGGTACTTGGAGGATCAGCTTCTTCTGGTTGGGTCCATTTACGAGTGTGGTGACATTGAAGAAGAGGAGGAGGAGGAAGAAGACGATTCTAGAAGGGTTGAAGATGTTGAAAATCTGGGTAGTAGTAGAATTCCTCTGTTGCGATAATTAAAAACAAAAGGATAAATTTTCATAACTTTTTTTTTTTTTTGTATATAGATATCTAATTTTGATGTTTGATTTTCTTTTCCTTTTTTATAGGAAAAAAGTTTGTATTGACGTTCTGGTTATTTGTTCCAGCATGTTGCAACGCTGTTAATGACCATCTCTTTTTTTTTCTTTTTTGCAATATCTTAAGTCTTTACTTTTGTTTTGTTTTTATTATGTGTTTCTCTTGAGAAGCTACCTTAGTTGGAATGGAGGACACAGAGATTTTGTAATATTTTTTATGCGTTTTGGAATCCGGAACTCTGCATGTAGGGCATTAAACCACTTTTTCTGGAGGGGGGAAAAAGTAATATGAAACTTGTAAAACCTGCGACAGGCTTGAGTTGCGCGAGTTGCTTCATTTAAATCATAACTACTTGAATATCTTATTTCTAATAAATCAATACTAATCAAATCAATTATCTATTATCATATTAATAAAATAAATTTAATTTTCATCCACTGCAATTTAATTGGATGAGGTTAATAAAATAACAATTTCAATATATTTGAATGAAATCAATGATCAACTCCTTAAAATCAATTAGTTAATATGGTCTTCGCCACAAAGATGATCTTGCATATGACAGCAAAAATACTAAATAACCAAGATTTCAATTTCTTATAGAAACGATCCACAACAAAACTAACAAGATTTCAGTGTCTTAAAAGAATTCACAAAACAACAAAACAAAATTACAAAGGGGCACAGCTCATGGCTTGTCATCTGTACATAGTCTTTCAGATATTTTTCACCGTAAGCACTTGCCCATCACAATTACGATAGAAGCCACAACAATTACCATAGCACAACCACATATCCTTCACAAATACATACCATTTTTCGCAAGTAATCAAACAGGGATGATAATCACATGTGAACTAGATCAGCACATAGAGAATGGCAGTCCTACTATCCTAGCTTCAAGCAAAACGATGAAGTGAATGTCTGCAGCTTCAGAGGCCATGGCATAGGCATTCTCATTGAAACATTTATCAATTTTGTTTCCACTTTTTTGCCTGAACAGCCAAAGCTTTCCATCAAACACTTATCCATTGCAACTGACTACACAACATTTCTTCCTTTGTTTTTTCACATCCCTTCTTTGCCTTTGCAGATCACAGTGCTCCATTTCTACCTACAGACGATAAAGAATTGAAAAATACTGTTCAATATAATAATGCATCCATCACTTCATAATGCAACACGTATCGCTTTAATATTTATTTTATTTGCATTATCTCCATTCAATTATATATAGAATGAATCACGAAATTAACAAAAGTGCCTGAAAAAAATATATATATAAGCAGTAGATTCATAATGTAATAATAACAATCACGAAACTGCAGTTTGGTTGTCAGTTGTCATAGTTTTAAGGTGTGTTTTGGATTACTACTTGAGAATAAAATTAGAGAAGATGTACACAAGTCTATAATTTTGAAAACATGGTTTTCTTTGCATGGTGTGCTAGAGATGTCAAAACAGGTTGGCTGCATTGGCTTCCACCAAACCCGCTACTTTTAGCGGGCTGGATTGAAATTTTAAGCCCGCCAAAAAATTTCAACCCGCCTAACCTGAGTTGTAAGCAGGTTAAGAGCTTAACTCAAGGTCAAATCTTTTTTTTTAAGAAAAAAATTATAATTTATTAGTTAAAAAAAGTAAGAAACATGTACCTCAAAAATGAAAAAAGTAAGAAATATGTATAGTTACGAATACACTAATATTATACAATTGACACTATTCACTCAAAGTTAAAACTTAAAATAAAACAATATCATAACTCACAAATAACACTATTAACAACAATATTTTTTAGTCCAAGTTAATATATAGTTGTTATGGATATTGAAAAATTAGATACACATAAATAAAAAATATTATTTAAAATTTTTTTAAAAAAATTTTGTATCAAAACATTAAAAATATTTTTTTAATTTTTTGGTGGGCTGACGGGTTGGGCTGACTATTTCAACCCGTTTTATTTTGACGGGCCGGTTGCCCCCACCCAGTTTTTTACGGGCTTTTGGCGGGATGGGCCTAAACGGGATGAGCAGGCCCGTTTTGATACCTTTAGAGATCAAGTTGCTTTAAACTGCTAAAGCAGAAAATAAAAGTACAAATAGTGAGAAAAAATTTGTAAAACATGTAAATAGTCAAAATACATTCTGGCCAAAGACCATTCAGCCAGAAGAAAATCTTCTTGCTGAAAAGTAATTCTCACTTCATGTCAAAGTTGCCAGTTGATGCATCTTTGATGCATCTTTGGTGCATCAATTGGGATAAAAATCTCACAACTTTAAAATATCTGTTTGCCCATTGGGCTCAGTTAGCTTTATGACCCCTACAGGTGTTTTTTTTCTGAAGTTTGTTTCATGATCGTCTGTTATCTTTGATATGTAGTTGAGTTTTTTACTTGTTCTAATTAAGTCTAGAACTTTCTACTTTGGAAGGTATCTTACTTTTCTAAACTCACGCTCACATCACATGGCTTTGTAGGAGCCATAAAACTGAGCTCTGCAAATCAAACATGAACAGCTTGAGATTCAACATCAATGAGCAAGTCCTCAAAGTGCTTTGATGATCAAACACATATAACCTTTTCAATTACAAACTTCAACATTGGTTCCTGCATTTATGATGACAGCAGAGAAAACATCCCATAAAATTTTTGTTTTGGTTGGAAATAAGAAAGAAGAGGGCGAGTCTCGGAATAATAGTAAAGTTGCTGCCTTGTGACTTAAAAGTCATGGATTCAAATCCCAGAAACAACCTTTCTACTTATGAGGGTAAGACTGTGTACTTCTACCCTCTTGCAGAGAGTGGGACAGAATCATATAATGTAGGGAGTGGGAATTGTTGCCATTTTAAAAATTAGAATGAGCTGCTGAAGGTGGGAAGTCAAGAATCCCCTCAATGCAAATTGAAGTAAACTGACCACATTTATGAGTAATCAAATGCCAAATAAAATTAGGATTAATAGGAAATCAATTTAGAATCTCACATAAGCTTAATTTCCAATATCAAGTTTCCTAGTAAATACAAGAAAAAAAAAATTCTCGTTACCAAAAGCTTCCATAAAGCCAAATCGTTCTTTACCATGCCTGCTGATACCATGCACAGCTTAAATATGTACCCAGCTATATATTGCAATGCAAATTCTAGTTCTAACCACAATTTTGTTTCAAATTGGTACTCCTCCTTTCACCATAACAATCAAAACCAGGTTCATGAAGCAACAATACAGTGTTACGGGAAAATAATTTCTGGATTGATTGATTTACTTAAACTCAAATTTTGAATCTAAAATGCAGATAGTTCCTTTTGCTAGAAACAACAAAACCATCAATCCCAAGCGAGAAAACAAAGGCAACATGAAGTAAATAAATAAGACTAACAAATCAATCTACCAAAAAAGGATCAAAGTAATCCATCTATCATGACATAAATGTGATCAAAGTGAAGAAAATTTTAACGTCAATAGATTCAGAGCTCCAAAGAAAAATTTAGACACGAAAGAGAAACTTACTTTAATCACAAGCAATACGAACCATTAAGCCATTGCCAGAAAATAGTGCTTGGCACACAAAAATGCCTATCAATTTTTCTTCCTTTCAGTTCATCCGAATCGAGTTGTAAACAGAATCACTCTGAGGCTGTCCAAGTGCAAAACACAAGAATACAGGTGGGTTCCCAGGATTTCCTGATAGCTGAGAGAGGAGATTTTACAGGCCAGATTTCATGCAATTGAGAGAATACTTGGAGATTACGTAGAGAAGTAGATTCAGAAACAACTCCACCATCAAGGAAACGTCTCAACTTAATTCAAATACCTGAGTGCAGAGGGCATAAAGGGTGAGATAAGAACTGTAGGAATGTGAGCGATTTTTTGCCACTCCTCACCCCGTTTTATTTGACATCTTTTCTCTAACTGTAAGCACCCATATATGCAGAGTCTCTGTAAAGATCTGAGGTTACACACTCCTTCAGGTAGCGATATCAAACCATTGCAATTGCTGATTTCAAGCACCAAGAGTTGTGTGAGGTTCCCTATCCAGTCTGGTAACCTTTTGCCACAAAATCCATCAATTACTAGTCTTTTAATTGAGTGATGTGGCTGCAGGCCTTGTAAAACCATCTCATCTTGTAGTGATACTGTTTCATCTTCCCAACCTTCGTCTTTTTCTTGCATGGCTTCAAACCAGTCATCAACATGGTTTTTCCATTGTGGCAATTTTGTAACATCCTCTTCATGCCACCACCGTAATTCCAATTCTTGAAGATGTTGCTTCTCAAGAAGTACCTTTGCAGATTCAACCTCTGCAGCATTATCTCGCAAGGAATCCAACCATTTAATTTCTAATCTCCCTCTAAGGTTGTTTAGCCCACCCAGTTCACTTACACTGCCATTCTTGATTCTATGGTCAAATTTAAAATGTGTCAATGTTTGAAGACCAGTCAATTGTCCCAACCCGAATGGCATAGATGTCAATCTCTCGCATCCATTCAACTCAAGATGCCTAAGATTCATCAATTTGTTGATATCTGCTGGTAATTCTTCAAGGTTTGAACAATTTGAGAGTTTTAAAGTTTGCAAGTTTTGCAGACTGCCAATATCCAATGGAAGGTTTTCAAGCTTGGTATTCCATTGAAGATCAACATATCTTAAATGCTTCAACTCTTTAATACTCTTTGGAATTGTTATTATATCCAATCCCCGCAGAGTTACCACACGTAGGCTCTTTAGGTTTAAAAGTGAACCAAAATGTGACTGATCCAAACTTATGCTGACATGAAATAGTTGACAAGGCACAAGAAATGTCCTTAACTTGCTCCCTTTGAACAAGGAAGATGATAATGCCTTTGCTAAACACATCGGAGTATGATATGACAGATAACGTGTTTTCTCTCCAATGTTTACTTCTGTTCCTCCAACAACAGCATACTCTTTCCCAGCCACTTGCAGTGCTAGATCATGTATAAGGTCATGCATTTTACACTTAGTTACGTCACCCCAGTCATCTATAGCAACAACTTCAAAGAAAGACATTGAAAGCAAATTCATGAAGTACTCATGACCAACATCTTCTGCACTTCTAATGTCATTTGATGGTTGAATGAACCCTTCTGCCATCCACAACTGAATGAGTGTTTTCTTTTCAAACATAAAATCTTTTGGGAACAATGAACAATAAGCAAAACAATTTTTCAAAACTGAGGGAAGCTGATCATAACTCAGTTTAAGAATTCCAAAGATTTCATCCTTTTGTAGATCTAATTCTGAAAATTCCACATCCCTGAAATATATCCAATCACTGTGGCCCAAGTTTCGAGAATACAAGAGGCTGCCAATAGTTCTTATGGCAAGGGGAACCCCAGCACATTTTTTAACAATGTCCCGTCCTATGGCTACCAACTCCAAATCATTTGGTTCTTTCTCCTCGTCAAAAGCCAATCGAGAGAATAATTTCCAAGATGTTTCCGAATTCAGACCTTCTAAGAAAAGGGGTGGCCGCGTGCCCATTATCTTTGCCACTTTTTGACTACGTGTTGTTACAATTATCATACTTCCTTTTCCTCCTCCTACCAATAAGCTCTTAAATTTAAGCCACAACTCCCGGTCCTCACTCCACACGTCATCTAACACAAGCAAATACTTCTTCCTCTCAATTTTTTTCCTTAGATCTTGTTGCAGTTCCTCAATGCCACAATCCTTATTGTGCCCAATCATATTTTGAGCTATTTTCATTATGTCAAATTCATTTGAAACACACACCCACATTTTTAGCTCAAAGTAGGATTTTAGAGCAATATCATTATACAGTAGCTGAGCAAGAGCAGTCTTGCCTAATCCTCCAATCCCAACTATGGTAATTACAGAAACATTTTGTGCCACATTGGAGTCTAGTAAATAACTTTTAATAAGTTTCTTTTCCTTCTCCCTCCCAATGACTTCATGTTCACTCACATAAGAGTAAGTTTGTCTTCGTTCCCTATATGAAACTGGAGGCTCTATAGGGTGATCAGTCAATTGCAGCATGTGCCTATCATTTGCGATATCATCAAGCCTCTTCCGGATTTCTTTCATCTTGTGGCCCATTTGAAGAGCATACTTTGATCGAGAGAAGAAAGTGTTTACGCTTTTTGTCATCTTGTTTCCAATCATCCCTTTCCTTCTTAAGGATTCAGTGGAGAAATCATCCACTAAGTCATCTGCATCATATAGTACATCTTTCAGCTCCTCCAACCAATTACTAATTTGATGGTTAGCAGCTTTAGCCTCTGCATCCATGAGAACAGCTTTTATTGAAGTGATTGTCCTCTTCATTCTTTCTTGATCAGCTTCAAGATTCCAAATGAATTTGAACTCTTTAAGAGCTAGAGAACTCAACTCTTCAATGACTTTCCAAGCAATTGCATCCATCCTTGACAAATAAAGTATTGTCCTAACATTAAGATAAAATTAAAATAATAATAATTATAAGGCTTAAATGTATTTTTGGTTGCTGACAAATAAGCAAATTTTGGTTTTTGTCCCTTAAAAATCTTATGTTTGGTTTCGATTCAAACATTTCCAAAATTGCATCATTAAATTGTCTATGCTAAATACTAAATTGGCTAGCAGAGGGTCGGGTCTTTCAATCCTTCAAGACCGTCAACAATCATATGTGAAAGGGAAATAAAACCAAACAATTTCAGAAATGGTTGGACCAAAACCAAACAAAAACCTTTCAGTAATCAAACCAACATTCACGTACTAGGACTGAAAACATATTTAAGCCGAATAAGAATAATAATAATAATAATAATAATATCCTGTAATACAGGGAAGCTAAAGCATCTAATTGGTGCCAAATAATAAGGGAACTATGTCTGATTCCATGCTTCATTTAATTATGAAGTTCAACGATATATTACTTCCAACAAAGGAAAGGCACTTTGGTGATTCAATAATCAATGACATACAGTTGGAGATAGATAAAGAATATAGATCTTACCTTGTTACCCCAAAAAGGAAGCGACAGAAGCAGTGGAATAAGCAGTGGAATAAGTTGTATTGTGATGTGATGTGTTGCGGTTGTGGATGAAGAAATGAGTGTCGGCAGGCCAACAAGAAATACAGAACATTAAACTTTGCCCTGCAGATATCAGTAGCAACAATCACCAAAGACTCCAAAGTCCCCGTTGACCCAAAACAAAAAAGCACCGCACAGTCAATGATCTGTCACAGTATAAGTATCCGCGTACACAGGGGATAAGGCCTCGTCGTATACTATAAGTATAAATAAAAAGAAAAAAAAAGGAGAAAATTTGGGCCAAGTGCTTTGGGTCCAAGCTATACAATTTTCTAATTGAACAATGACAACTGGCAATTTTTGACCAAAGTAAGGAATATCCTTAAGGAGGAATGGTACTCGTACACTACAATACATTCACCATCTATCTACACCGCGCTAGAGGACAAAATTTTCATAGAGAGATGTCTTGGATATGAAGAGGCAAAATTGTCAACACAAGAAAAGGAAAAAATCCAAAGCCACGCACACGTGCACACACATTTGGTGGCCCCCTCTGTCTTTCACTCTCCCAAAACGGAAGCTTCCACAACCCCACCTCTCCCACATTAGACCCCTGTTTGTGCATGGTCTTAATTAATCAAACAAACCACAAAAGCTTTTATTTCACCTATATTCTAGCTCACCTTCTCTCCCCCTGACTGTGCTCTCTTGAGCTTTCATTTCCCATTGGAATCGCTGACCCATTGTTCACATTCTTGCTCTGACAAAGTTTGTGTTCTTCCTTCTGCCATTTGCACTGTAAGTACTAAAGAGTTATATTTTTTTCAGAAGATTTACTATTTGGTTTATGATTTATAGCTTTTATGTGTAGGGTTTACAACATTTTTGTGGAACGGATTTACAGCATTTTTTTTTATTAACCGTGTTTAGCGGGTTTACTCATTTGGCTTGGAAGTTATTTAAACATTTTTAAACAGATGTAGATCTTTTTTTAGTATAGTTTACTGGTTTTGTGTAGTAGTTATCATAAAAAAGGTTTAAGGTTCACAAAATTTTTCATCAAGTCCTGAAAATTTTTTGTCTAGGGTTTATGGTTTGTGAGAAAGGTTTGCTGCTTTTTTATAATTATTTACAACTTTTTGGTATTGGTTTACAACTTGTTATATTTTGGTTTTGCAACTTTATGAATGTGGTTTACAATTGATTTTGGGGTAGTTTACAACATTTTGAACAAGGTTTACAATATTTTTAACAAGACTTATCATTTTTATTTTGTGGCTTACATCATTTTGAACACAGTTTACAAATTTTTCTTTGGTGGTTTACAGCACAACTTTTTATTTGCTGGTTTACAACTCTTTTCCCACTGGTTTACAACCTTTTCTTTGGTGGTTTTATAACTTTTTTCCCACTGATTTACAACTTTTTCTTTGGTGGTTTACAACATTTTGAACAAGGTTTACAACATTTTATTTGCTAGTTTACAACTTTTTACCCACTGGTTTACAATTTTTTCTTTGGTGGCTTACAACATTTTGAACATGATTTACAACTTTTTCTTTGTTAGTTTACAACTTTTTTTCCCACTGGTTTACAATTTTTATTGGATTGGTTTGCAGCTTTTTGTCCACTAGTTTAAAAATTTATGAAAAAGGTTTACATGTTTTGTGCATTGATTTACAGCAATTTGTATATCAATTTACAACTTTCAACCCCTAAATTGAAAAGTTTTTATTCACATACATTGAGGTTTCTTGTACAGCCATTTGTATATTTTCATGTGTACTTGCTTACCTATTTTGGGTGGCTCTGACAGTTTGTTTGCATATTTAAATTAGTTATATGACAGTGAAATATTTTATCATTTTATTTTTCAGCTATATTTCAGAGATGGCTCCTCGCAAGAGTGTTAAAGTTGTGCAGGGCAGCAGTGGGAAAAAGGCAAGGCTTGTAAGTGTGCTGCCATTAGGGGATTTGTCAATGTTGCATACAATGTTTGTGTATGTTAGTTTGTTGCATTGGGCGTAATTAATGGTGATATTGTGTCAGTTAATATTTTGGTTGTGTTTATTGTGATGTGCAGCCTACATTCAGTAGCCGATGCTCCCCTGCGATGATTGTTGATTTGTGGGATAAGAGTTTAACTGTCCCTCAAAAAGAGGTAGTTCAAGCCATGGGCTTTGGAGGCCTTTTTGAACTAAAGATGAAACAAAAAAATAGGATGCTCATCTTGGAGGTCGCAAAGGCATTCGATCATGTGAAGTGGTGCATCTTTTTGAAGGACTGCTCCGTACCTGTTACAGCCGAATCTATGGGTTTAGTGCTAGGGCTTCCTTGTTCTGGTGATAAGTTAACTAAACTTGATAAAAATGTTTCTTCTTTTTCTGTTTTTCCAAATATATGTTATGATAGCATGGAAATTGTTTGTATTTAAAGGTGAGAAAGTCAGACAAAATGCATCAAATGAGGAGTTGGTAGTTTTGTAAGAGTTCCAGAAGCAAACTATCAAGGAGTTGGAGATGAACATTTGGGAAGGCATAACAGATGACAGGTTTAAGAGAGCCTTCATCCTTTATGTCCTCTGCACATTTCTTTGCCAGTCTATGAAGGGCTCAACAACCTTTAAGATGTTGCCCCATGTAGTTGATGTTGATGACCCCACAAAGTACAATCGGGGTCAACTTGGTGACACTTTAGTTGACAGCAGAAAGACTATAAGGCTGGCAAAGGGGTAGTGAGGTCAATTGGATGGTATGTCTTCTTCCTAATGGTATGTCACATTGATGGAAGTTTAAGTCCATAATTAGTGGTGCAAGAACAACTTACATAATTAAATTTATGTTGCCTTTCAATAGGTTTGGTACCTCCAGTCAACATTTAGGTTGCCTTTAGGAAACAACGACCCTCCACTGGTCAAACATTGGACTAAGGAGGTTGCCCAAGCTCGATTCAATGATTAGAGGAGGAATGAGGACGTACAGTGGTGCTAACTGTAACGCCCCGATTTTCTGTCTGAGTGGAAAATGACCAAAATGCCCCTAAGGTCATTTTCGGCCCGAAATTCGAGGATGGCCGGCCCGGCAGTCCTCGAAGGGCCAACTCAATGTTTGAAGGGGATTGAATGACCCTTGAGTGGTTCCGGAGGCGAAAGTCTCATTTTCTACAGTTTCGGGTCAAAATGACTAAAATACCCCTATAGCGTTTTACGTGGATAAAGGTGCTGTTTGAGCCCAAAACTTTCCCCAGAGGTTTAAAACAATATTTTTACATGTTTCAAAACATCTGTTTGAGTCCCTATGATCCCGGGAAATTTCAGTGCAAAATTACGATTTTGCCCCTGGAATAGTGTTTTTGAGCTTAATGACGTAATTAAGCAAACCTAAGCAATATTAGGCTCTAATCGAAGATTAATTAATTTCCATAATTAATCTAGAGTCAAAATAAATTATTAGAATTAATTAGAACCTAAGATTGCTTGATTAGATTTAAATCTCTTTTCTAAAACTCAAGATTTCACTCTTAGAATCTGGAATAGTATTTTCTCTCTTCAATTCCTTAAATCAAAGAATTGTGTCTAGAATTGTTTATACACTAAAATGAATTTATAACTCATTAATGATGCAAGAACACTCCTTAATTATGTCTTGACAACCTTGATTACCCATTTTCTCACCTAAACACTTTCTTACAAATTCCTAATCTTAATCCTAATCAAAGATACACCTAAACACAACTCTAAACCACAATTAAAATGCAAGAACACCCTCCCCATGGCTGATGCAATTTCGGCCCCCTCTCTCTCATTTACAACACATGTTGAATTGTTTCTCACTCAAAGAACCATGCTTGAAGCCATACCTTGAACCATACCTCACCATACTTTGAACCATACCTCACCATGCCTCAAGACCACATTATCTCACCTCATGGAACTCATGGGCTACCCATGAGGCTGATGGCCGAAGCCTTCCCTCCTCCTTGCACTTTTCATTTGTTTCATTTCTCTATAAATAGCTTGCTTGGGTGAACTTGCATCATTTTGGGCTCATTTGTTAAGTGTAAGTTCTTAAAAAGCACTTCAAAGTTTCCTTTTTCTCTCAAGTTCAAGCCTTCAAGTTCTTCAAGTTCTTCATCCTCTTCTCTCATCCCAATCTTCAAACCACTAAGTAGGGATTTTCTTCCAAGAGCTTCTTTCATTTAAAGTTCTTAATCTCTTTACGTGTTCATAGTTTCTCTTGAATCTTTTTAGAACTTCCTTTCTTCTTCTTCTTCTTCTTCTTTGATTCGGCCATGGGCCTTAAGGACAAGGGAATGAGAGCTTGATGATGAGAGTCTCATGATAATGTTCATCACTTGAACAATCTCTAAAGCTTGATCTTTGTTCTTGAGTTAAAGATGTTTTTAGTTTTTCTTCTTCAATCCTTGGAAGCCTTTCACTTTGTTGATGTTTTAAAATGGTTACATGAACTCCATGATGAGGACTCATGATGTTGGTGTTAATGCATCATCAAGATCATGGTCTCTAGAGTTTCAAATGTTTCCTTTACCTCTTAAAAGTTTCGGTTCCTTTTCCTTTTCTTCCTTCACATTTTCGGCTATGTTGGCCATTAAGGTTCACAATGGCTTGATGATAAGAGCTTTTAGATGATGACTATGTGTTCATCACAATGAGGCATCTAGAGCTTAAGTTTTAATAAAAATGCTATCTATGTTTACATTTCAAAAAAAAAAAAAAGAAACTTTGTGTTTTTAAAGAACCTTTGAGGTTCACACTTGTTTTTACTCTATCTTGTCATGATAAGTTTGGGTTGAGGTTAAGTTCCTTTAAAAGTCTTGTATGAGCTCTAATAAGAAATAAAATGAACTAGCATTCATATTTAAATTCAAGCTTATGCATTACATATTTACTTTGAGCCTTGTATTCATATTTAATTTCCAAGCCATCACTTAAAGTTAAAGGATAAAGAATGAATTGCATCTCATATTTACATTCTTGTCTAGCATATTTACTTTTCATCACTAAGGAACATAAAGATTTAAAATGAGAATTGCACCATCACCTAACTAAATCTCAAAGCCTTTCTATTTCGGCCTTAAAGTCGATTGTTGCTGGGCCTAGAGCACTAAAATAAAGAAATGAACTTGCATATTTATATTTTAAAGTTTTGCATATTTATATTTCAAGTCTTGCATATTTAATTCAAGTCTTGCATATTTAATTCAAGTTTTGCATATTTATATTTCAAGTTTGCATATTTAATTCAAGCTTTGCATATTTACAATTCAAGTCTTGCATATTTACTTTAAGCTCTCACTTTATTTTGTAATGAAGAATAAAAATGAAGTGCATAGCATGTTTAAATTATGTCATCACTTAAGACTTGCCCATTTTATCTCAAGTTAAAGTTTAATGTGGGAGCATTCTTTGAATGTATGATTTCGGCCTTGTAGTGATGATGAACTTGGAATGAGTTTCATCTAGCTTCAAGGACCAATAAGTCAAGTTTTAAGAATCCTTTTAAATCTCGTGAATTTGTTTGAGTTTAAGACCAACAAGGTTCTATGAATTTAACTCTCTTTAAGGAGGGATCAAGTGGTCACCAACCTAAGGATGTTTTAGCCTCTTTTATAAAATAAATTGGTTTGCAAAAGAGTTTTAAAGGTTCTAATTTGGTTCCAAGAGAAACTAGCACCTTATATGTCTTAGAAACATCAAGTTATGCACCTTCTTGGGGACTTGGTGTTTCGGCCTTGTCATGATGAGTTTGTTGTTGTGTGATGATGTTTTGATGTGCTATAATGTGTGGAAATTATGTATGATGAGGTCGGAGCACTCCTATGCATGTTAAGAGAGGAACTAGCTTTCTAGATAAACCGTAAAGTCAAGATTTAGCATAGATTTAACCCAATTATATTTGGATACTGCCCAAACTGTTTCAATGGGAATACAATCAGATTAGGAATGTTTAATCATGAAAAATTTGGTTACAATTGAAGTAGGATTGAATTTTAGTACCTATAGAGAAACTAGTAACTCGAAAATCGTAGGACCGTAATTCTAGAACTCCTAGGACACTTAATTTTAGAATCTGTCCAGCAGCCTCATAATATGGTAGACATGGTTTATAATTAGTCCTTATACATAGGAATGTCTCATAATTGGTTTAGGTTTAACTTATAGCGCCTTAGGCAAAGACAGAACCAAGAAAGGGTCTAAAACGTAAGTTCTAGAACCCCGCAATTTTAAGTTTAAAGTGCTGCCCCTAAGGAATGATGTTGTTTAGATTTAATAGAGAACATGAATAATAATAAGTTTTGTTAAAAGAGAACCCTTAGGTGCATAAAAGTTTGATAGAAGATGATAGGTTAATTACATCACAAGTTTAAGGCCCGTAAGGGTCAAAGCATAAGATACCGTAGGATCAAGAGCATAATGCATTTTTAATGTTGCTTGTGAACGCATGAGAATAATTATGTGAATGCATGAAGATTACGATGGAGGATGCATGTTTGAATGACTTATGTGGCATAAAGGAGAATTTGGAAGATATTCGGCATGCGGCAGTTATGTTGCCGAATTTCTGACAAATTCGGGACTCAGAAAGTTTTTGAAAACCTATGAGATTTTTATGAGGTACTAAGATGAGTTCTCGGATGACACCGGTTCGGTCGAGCACCTCCAGAGAACTCATGTGACATCGGTACCAAGATGAATTCTTGGGTGACACCTGCTCGCCGAGCACCCCAAGAAATGCCCCCAGCCCGCATCGATAAGTCGGGATTATGTTTATGATTATGTTACGCTTATTGGGATTGATAAGTAAGAACTAGTGACGACTAGTTAAGGTATGAGCTCATAACCTTGAGATGTGACACGTTCTGGGTGACACCGGTTTGGCCGAGCACCCCTAGAGCGCTTGTCTTTTAGGGTGGTCTATGAGGAAGTTATGATGATTATGTCACAAAGAGAATTTAATTGTCACTTTATGCCACTATTATTATGTTCTTAAAGATATGATGATTATTCTTGCATTAAGTAGAACCATGCATACATTCTTTAATATGATTGCATCCATGTCATTAAGATTCATGCTAAAATGAACGGACCTTGGCTAATTATGTTTTAGAACCTAAAACTAGATGTTTATGCATGCTCACTTATTTTGTATAACTAAACCCAAGGTTCCTGAGGACGTAGATGATGACACCTAGGTAGTAGGAGGCCCTACTGAGATTCTTTAGCAAGATCCTCACTCCCTCTATCTCTTTCTTTCCGTCACGTCTTCAGATGGCGACGTTGGTGGTTTTTGTGGACACCCCAACCTGGGAGTTCATCATGATCCAGACCACGAGTCATACCATTTTGTGGGTCACCTGCTGCTCGAAAGTGTTTATGTTCGTTGGACGGCCCTTTAGTCACCTCGTACATAGCCATCGATTCTTTTCTCGCCTCACCCTTCTGTGATTTACTTTGTGTTCGAGCGCCGCCCTCGAGAGGAGCTTAATCCGCTGCAGACCCCACCGACGGCCTCTGCCATTCGGGACTACCCACAGTATGTACCCCGCTCGCCCTCATCATTCTCCGAGACAGACCCTTCGGAGGACTCTGCGACTCAGGTACCCTCCGAGGGGTCCTCCCCCATTGTGTCGATGGATGTTGGGGAGGGTAGCGAGGCTTCTATCGCCACCAAGACGTAGAGGGCGGGTGAGGATGATTCCCCGCCGTGGAGCTCATGCCCGATCGATGCAGCGCATCACCACCCCGGCCGAGATAGCCTAGTGGATCGGGTACATCCCTCTTTTCCAGAGAGGCCCGCAGTAGGAGACGACCATTGCGTTTTGGTGCCCGAGCTTTGACTAGGCTAGGATAGCCCTCTCTTGTCTTTGGGGCTATCCATTTGTAGGCGCACTAGAGTTAGGAGAGAGTTTTCTTTTATGCCTCTACTGTACTTTCGTTTTCATGTATCTTTATTTCAGATGTATTAAACTAAGTCCCACTCTTTATGAGCGGGCATGTTCTACTCTATATATAAGTATGCAGTTTGATGTTATTGTGATGTGCCTTTACTTGCTATGTGTTATGATGAGATGGTTGCTTTACTTCTGTCTATTCTCTATTGATCATCGTGTCGCGCGGCTCTCACTTTGCTTTTATAATTCAAAAAAAAAAAAATACCAGTATTTTCGCTAAGTATTTTAAAGTAATAAGGAAGCTATGACGTAATGCATCAATGATTAACCTAATTATGTTCTAGAGTATTGGGTTAAAAATTAGGATGTTACACTAACTTTCATGTAATTAAGAAGGTAAACATGGCCAATTGCTGTGTGACTGAAATTTAACCCCTTTTTTTTACAGGGTCTCCTCAACCCTAAGAAGGACACTGTTGAGGTACTTGGATTTTCATGTAGGATATAGATGTGTATATTTTTATTTGGAGAATTTGTCGTTACAAAACAATGATTTAAATGGAAATGAACCCATTGATTTGTTGTTGTGGAGGACCTCAAGGAAATGGTTAATGGGGTCATTAAGACAGCGTTGAAGTAACAAAGAGAGGGGATAGAGGGGAAAATGTCCTCTTTATCGGAGAAGGCTCCTTCTAACCCAAAGAAGGTAAATGTTCCACCTGTTCAGTCACCCCCTCCACTAAGGAAGGCTCAATCGAGAGCTTATGCCAATGATGATTCCACTAAGGCTCATAGTAGTAGTCCTCTGATTGAGTCCGCTGATGTAACTAAGGACGTTGGAGGTAGTTTAAGTGAGGGCTCAGTTGCTGAAAAGGAGCACTTCTTCCTTGAGGGTCCTTCCACAGTATGTGCACATTATGTACTTATTTTGTTTATGTTAATTTTATTTTGTGGAAGTGGATAGCATGTCATGGATTGGAGTTTATCATGTTTTCATGTTTTGGTCTAAAATTGAACAGGAGATACACTTGGAGGAACATGCAGATGTGTAAGGTACTCATTCTCAAGGTGTACAACTTTTGGTCATGGCCAAGGATGTTGCCTTGTCCTGTACCAGCATTAAGCTTCCATCATTTGAGGTAATTCGCATTTTTTATAATGGTTGTAAGGGATAGTTTTTTCTCATGTTTTGTGTGGCTTGTATTGCACATGATGTGTACAGTGCTTGGTTAATAATATTGTGTGCTTTTTAGGAGATGAATGCATTGATTGTCAACCCATTATCCGTGGACAGGGCTGGACAAGCTTTAGCTTCATTTTCAGCTTCCCAAACAATAAGCGCTAGCAAGATTAAGGTTTCTGATGCAGTGGCCGATGCCATATATGCTTACTACACGAAGAACCATAGCAGGCATAAGAAAGGCAAGAAACAAAAGAATCTGCATTTAAAAAGATGAGTAAGTCCTATCTTTATGCTAGTTACGATAGTTTAGAATTGCTTAATAGTTTGGTTTAGATGTTTAATGATTACAATTGACAACTTTGGCTAGGCTAGTTTACAGCTTCTTCGTGTTGGTTTATAACTTTTTTGTAAGAGGCTTAAACCTTTTTAATAAGACGTTTACAACTTATTTTTCTGAGGTTTATAACTTCTTAGTCAGAGGTTTATAACTTGTTTGTAAGAGGTTTACAACTTTTTGAATAAGAGGTTTACAACTTTTTATTAAGAGATTTACAACTTTTTTGTAAGAGGTTACAACTTTTTGCATGAGGTTTACAACTTTTTAATAAGAGGTTTATAACCTTTTTGATAGAGGTTTACAACTTATTTGGTAGAGGTTTACAATTTTTTGTAAGAGGTTTACAACTTTTTAGACAGAGGTTTACAAATTTTCTCTAGAGATTTACAACCTTTTTGAGAGAGGTTTTCAATTTTTTTTGTAAGAGGCTTACAACTTTTTAAACCTCATTTGCAACACTTCATTCTAGCTAACTTAGCAACCTATTTTTTGCTACTTTATAACATCTTGTGTGGTGGTTTACAACTGTTTGTGTGTGCTGGTTTACAGCATTTCATGTATTAACTAGTTTATTTGTCATTGCTTAGGGAAATTGTCAGTATTGATGGACATTTCCTTCACTGCGATGAGCTTCAAGCTCTAGCATGAAGAGAATGGATAAGCAACTTTGTATGGAATGTGTAAATGACCATGTTTTTCTTTACGATTATGCTGATCCACTTCTAACCAAATGTCTTGTCCTTTGCTTATAGGTTGTTTCCTTCTATGCTAAGTACCTTAATTTCTATGAGAATTGAAAGGTGAATCCCAGCAGATTTTATATGAGTTCTTGGTTTGCAGTATTTACAACTTTGTTTTAGCATTTCATGTTAATAAATGATATTAGTGAACTTATGTGTTTTGGGCTATGAATATAAATGTTTTTGGATATACAAGGAGGGAGAGACTCCTCTATTGGACCCTGATTTATGGAAGGCATATTTTAATGGGGATTTATTGGCCTGAAATCTGGTATGTGGTAAATTTTGAATTTGATAGTAAGGTAATTTGCCTTATTTAATTTTGAAGGATAAAGTTTCATGAGTGCTAGTGCATTGTGTTGTAAACGGTGTTACAAATATTTGCTCTTTGCATGTATAAAGAGCATTGGTGGTGCTATGTTCTCAATCATGAAGCCAGAGTAGTGTCTGTTTTGGATTCACTAGGATGTGGATCCAAAGACTCCGATTGTAACACCCTCCTAATTACCATATTTCACTCGATTATCCACATAGTAATTAGAAAAGTATTACTTACATTCACAATCTATACTAGTAAAAAATAATTGAAATCAAATAATTCAGACACATATATGGCTAAACTCGTATATACATATATAAACATCATTTTTAAGTTTGCAATATATACATCGTACCGAGAAACACACTAGTTAATGTCTAAGCTAATCAGGAACTCAGTTCACAAAAAGGAAAGAAACACCTCCAGTATCTAGTCTAACCTGCTCAAGGTCGAGGTCCAGCAAAATTTTATACAACCAGAATTGGACCTCATAACATTTAATTAGATCAAATCTACAGGTTAGTAAGGCTCTAGTACTAAAGTACCACTATATACATAACAGAAGTCCCTGAAGATCTCACGTCCTACTAGATAAAACCATTGGCCATCGGTATGATAGCCTCACCTTCGCCAGGGGTATCACGACCCTCAGGTGGATCAGAATCTGAAGAGGATGATGAAGAGGGATCATCTGCTGGAGGGGGTGCTGGTGGGACATCAAATATCACTGGATGTGCCAAGTGGAGAGGCACACCATCATAAGGGAAAGCGGGGTCAAAGTCAGCGGTAAATACAGAGGTACTAAAAGAACGGCTGAAAAACACATAAGCTCGACCTTGTGAGTAACCAACTACATAAAGAGAGTCGAGAACGGGATCATAATGCCACACCCACTGTGGCGAGTCAAGGTAAAATACTAGTGACGGCATCTGCTGGATCTGAATAATATAAAGTAAATAAAACCATAGGAATGAGAATATTATAAAATTCTCAGTAGGGTACTTCCTCAAATGTGAACATAATATAACCAGTAAATTCATTCGTATTGAATTCATCATGCTAAATTATATGCATAAATACTAATGTGCATAATTCATATAAAGTCGAATGCAAAATGGTAGTAATCAAGTGTTTTTCTCTTGTAACTCGTGGAATTCAACTTAGTGCAATTATTTCTTTTCACTAACATAGGGAAGGCTTAACCTCATATCAAGTGGTATCTGTAGTGTAGTCATTCCACAAGAACTATTGATTACTAGGACATGAGCTCATTCCTATATGTCGATACGTCTATCGACTCATCAAATTCCTAGGGAAGCTCATACTTTTGCCTTCCCCTCTTAACCACACAAGCCTTGTTTCTGTTTTCCCTATTTGTTAAAAATTGCACAACTAAAAGTCATGTTATTTTTCTTTTCTTTTCCTTTATCCTCACAATAATCACATAGTGTACTTCTCTTTTCAAAGGCCTGCTTAGATAATAGGTAGGCATAAAGTTATGTTGGAGTCTCATCCATATCTCATCAACATTTCTTTCAAACAATTAGCTTGCATTAACATGACATATACTTGCATCTAAAGCCATTCTATCATTAGTTCAAGACATTCTTACCATTTTCAGCAATTAGCAGATTTATCACTTTAAAATTCAAAATTAATTTCCCTATCAAACAGCCAATTCAAGAGTCACAAAAATTCCCTATGACACCTTCATATGTCTAAAGGATCCTGTAAAATTTTCATAACAATCAGAGTTCTATAACCATGTCACTAAATTCTACAAATTTAGTGGTCACAACACACCTTTTCACAGCCCAGGACAAGGTTCTCATAATTTTTAAATTTATCATATGATGGAATCAACCCAAGATAAAATTTACAGTTACACTTCAAGATGTTGGTAACTCCCTGTAAAAATTTCAACAGAGAAATCACTCATTTAGTATGATAATAAAATCATACAATTTCCCTACTGCAGTTTCAGAAATCCAGACAGCATGAGATCTATTTCGGTTTCTGATTTTTTTAAGATAGTATTCCTTGAAACCAATGCTCAAGGAATTTCGTCTAGATATTTCAAGATGTTAGGACCAACATATATTTTTTCCAGGAAATGAATAGCACTGTAAATATGTCTATAAATTCATGAAAGTTTGCTCTCAGCAGGAAAATCGAAAATTCAGCACTCTAACTAAAACTTCTCTTGATGAAATGAGTTATCCAAACTCATCCAAACCCTTCAGAAAAATTCATACATCAACAACCATATATCATTAACCACCACAATGAAAAATTTCGAGCAGAAGAGGTCAGAGATGTGAAATATAAATTTGGCAAGAAAAGACCAAATAAAACCCTACTATTGGAAGCAAGTGATGTCTTTGTCTCTAGTATGCTTCAAGATGATGCCCTTCACTTCAAGGCTCTCAAAACACACCCAAAACCCTTTACAAACAGTGAGGTACAAGGGATCAAGATTGAGATTTGGTAAGTGATTAAGATTCTAATCGGTTATATGTGTAGATGTTGAGGTGTAGAATAATTTTTGTGAAGGAAACTTTGGATTTTGGTAACTCTAAGCCAACATATATGGAGTTGAAAGCAAGTTGAAGCTCTTAGCCATGGAAGAAATGGAGCTGCTATATTCTTGAAGATATGGCTGAGAATGAGCTTCTTAAAGAAGCCAAAAATGATGTTTATCTTATATTAAAGTAATGAATAAAATATATTATGTTTAGATAATTACAAAGCCAACAAAGTAAAATGAATAGTTGTGATTCAATCTTGTAATTCAATATTGAATCTTAACCATTCATTTGATTTGAAGGGTTAGGTTTATTTGTTTTGTAGAGATTTAACTAGTTTTCGTGTTAGAAATCACACACCGAAATTTCACCGAAAGGGTGAAACAAAGGTACCTGCACTAATCAAACATTGCCCGAAAAATATTTTCGGGTATAAAATCTTTAATTTTATCTATTTCTAACCATAATCATATAATTTCTCAATTTTGAGCATTTCTGGGGCCCGATTCTAGGTTTTATTTGTCCCAAAGAGATCTGTAGGTCTGTGAAATACTATTCATATATATATATATATATATATATATATTTTGCTTCCTTGAATCCTTATCATCATTTCTACATCTATCAAAATCTTAAAATTCTCATTAATAAAACCTCATTTAATTTCTAAAGAGAATTAGGGTGTTACACCGATAACCCGTAAAAGGAGACTCCAACTGAAAAGGATGTCCTGGACTCTCTCATTATATGTTAATTATGTGGGAGAATTTATTTATGTATCTTTCTTTCAGATGGATTCTGATTATATGATGCAATTCACTCTGTTGGTGATTCAATTTGGTAAGTTATCCGGTTCAAAGAGTTACTAGCATGGCTCGACCCAAATCTGGACCTAGCATTTGAGCTTCAACTGAAAATAGAGCCTCTCCCTATACAACCAAACAAGTGAGTGATCATAGAGCCTAACATTTGCCTCTATTAGCAATAAATATGTGTTTATTGTTTAAAGTTTTATTATCTCCACATTCCATCATGCAGAAATAATTTTGGTGTATATGTGATGAAGTACATGGAGATGTAGGACGGGGTTACTATATACGAAGAGGGTCTAACCATGCTTATATGGAATGAGGTAATTTCCATGTTTTATTTAGAATCCCTTAAATACCTAGTAAGTTGTGGACCTGTATGGATAATTATTGCTATCTATTACCACAAAGTTCAATCGCACGCATTCAACGTGACTTATGGGTTGGGTGGGTGACAGACAGGGAGAGCAAATTTAAGGAGAAAGTAATTTCAACAGTTGAACCCCAATTAAGGGCTACAGGCTTTGTTCCTGCAGCTACTGATTGTCCTGCTGCTGAAGCCAGTGCGGAAGAGGCAGCCAAACCCACTCAACCAGAAAAAAGGACATATTCGTGTAATCGATCCAGGCAGCCCAGGCCTCAGCTAACCACCCTGTATACCACATCACATGTTAGGCCCAGGACAAGGAGGAAGACGGACAATGGTGATTGATTTGTATGTAAATTATGGGTTAATGTATTTATTTGTTTGGATATTTCCACCATTCTTTATAGCCATGTATATAAGCATTGTATCTTTTGTATTTGTAGATGGGCTAGGACTTTGTATTTGTTTGGATATTTCCAGTATTGTTTGTAGTCATGGATATATTTGTTATAAAGCATTGAATAAAGACTTGTAAACCTAATACCAAAAAATTGTAAACCTTTGGGAAAAAAGTTGTAAAGCTGTGGAACAAAAGTTGTAAACCTCACATTAAAAAGTTGTAAACCTCTTATTGAAAAGTTATAAACCTCTCATTAAAAAGTTGTAAATCTTACATCAAAAAGTTGTAACCCTCTGGAAAAAAAGTTGTAAACCTTTAGGAAAAAAGTTGTAAAGCTGTGGAACAAAAGTTGTAAACCTCACATCAAAAAGTTGTGAACCTTTGGCAAAAAAGTTGTAAACTTGTGGGAAAAAAGTTGTCAACCTGTGAAATAAAAGTTATAAATCTCACATTAAAAAGTTGTAAACCTCTCATTAAAAAGTTATAAATCTGTATTAAAGGTTGTAAACCTTTGAATTAGAAGTTGTAAACCTGTGATTAAGAAGTTATAAACCTGTGAATAAAAAGTTGTAAATTTCACATCAAAAAGTTGTAAACCTTTGGGAAAAAAGGCATAAACCTGTAGAACAAAAGTTGTAAACTTCACATTAAAAAGTTGTAAACCCGTGAATAAAAAATTGTAAACTTCACATCAAAAAATTGTAAACTTATGGGAAAAAAGTTGTCAACCTATGGAACAAAAGTTGTAAACCTCACATTAAAAAGTTGTAAACCTCACATTAAAAAGTTGTAAACTTCTCATTAAAAAGTTATAAACCTGTGGAACAAAAGTTGTAAACTTCACATTAAAAAGTTGTAAACCTCATGAGGGCACAATGCATGCTACATATGGTACATTTATGGGATTCCCATTGTTTATTAGTAACTTCATGTGCCAACAATAATTGTGGATTCACTACTACAAAGCACCATTAACAATATGAGTGATTACAGATACATCCCACGTGATCTGGGGTGGAGTTATGAGGAGCAAATAAGTGATGAAGGAGAATTGCAAGCAATTAGGGCTGAGTAGGTTTATGGGGTGGAAGAGTCTTAGGATTTACAAGCTAACTTGCTGGAACTGGGACTAAGAGTCCAAATTCCAAGCTTGACTGCAAAAGACATGTGGCAAAAAGCCACAAATACATGTGAAATGGAGCAAGTCCTACTATGTACCAGGCTTGAGAATAACATAATGGCCTACGAATGGCACGCTTTTCCATGATTAGCATATTCATAAATTTTGTAGAGGCAAATGGGAAAAGTTTAAGCCTGCTTGAAGAAGACCTGATCCTATAGAAGGATGAGTATTTATCAAATTTGGAGGATGAGTGTTGAGTGTTTATCTGATGTATTTTAATTTTGCATGCAATGAATGAGGTCGCGTAGAAGTTATAGATTGAGTTTGAGTACCTTACTAGGGGTTGTACTTTCATATCATCTTAGTTAAGAGTAATTAAATAGTTGTGATTCTTTTAGAGATTTACAACTTTGTAGCATATGTTTACAACATTTTAATCTGTGCTTTACAACTTTGTCACAGAAGTTTACAACTTCTTAGTCATTCATTTACAACTTTTTCATACAACGGTAATAGCCCCTTTTTTTTCTAAATCATATCCGTTATGAGGTTTAGGAGTATTTCTATTTTTTCAGGGGCTAACAACTTTTAAGCATAGGTTCCTTTTTAGTCAGTCATTTACAACTTTTCATACAAGGTTTACAACCTTTTAGTTAGTAGTTTACAACTTTTTCATACAAGGTTTACAACTTTTACTTTTGCAATCACAAATGTGCTGAGGGTTGGGAGTTTTTCCATTTTTCACGTAGATTTACAATATCTGTTATGAGGTTTACAACTTTTTGGTACAAGGTTTACAACTTTTTTTCTTGGAATCACAAATGTGCTAAGGGTTAGGAGTCCTTCCATTTTGCACGTTGGTTTATAACATCTGTTACGAGGTTTACAACTTTTTGGAACAAGATTTACAACTTTTTTCTTGTAATCACAAATGTGCTAAGAGTTAGGAGTCCTTCCATTTTCCATGTAGGTTTACAATATCTGTTATGAGATTTACAACCTTTTAAGCATAGGTTCACAACATTTATTACAAGGTTTACAACTTTTTTTCTTGTAATCACAAATGTGCTGAGGGTTAGGAGTCCTTCCATTTTTTACGTAGGTTTACAATATCTGTTATGAGGTTTACAACTTTTTGGTACAAGGTTTATAACTTTTTTCTTGTAATCACAAATGTGCTAAGGGTTAGGAGTCCTTCCATTTTCCACATAGGTTTACAACGCCTGTTATGAGGTCTACAGCTTTTTGTCATAGGTTTACAACTTTTTGGTCCAAGGTTTACAACTTTTTTTCCTGTAATCACAAATGTGCTGAGGGTTAGGAGTTCTTCCATTTTCCACGTAGGTTTACAACATCTGTTATGAGATTTACAACTCCTTTATGCATAGGTTTACGGCTTTTTCATACAAGGTTTACAATTTTTTTTTGTTTCTAATCACAAATCTCCTAAAGGTTAAGAGTCCTTCTATTTTGGTACAACTTATAGAATTGGTGTACAAGTAATAAATACAAAGTTTGCTTATGTGGAATATTTAAGGGCATACATGGGTTAACTCCTTCCAGTGTTACATGATCCACCTATGCATCTACTAACAACCCCATTGATATGCCATCAAATTATCCACCCAAAAATATAATCACAAGCTAAAAAAATAATACTTGTAACATATAATTGTTAGCTCTAGAACCCTTGCGCTCATATGTTTTGAATGACAACAAAATCAATTCAAAGAAAACTTTTTGAAGAATGACTGATGTGTCTCTTTGCGTTTCATGTAAGACTTTAACAGGCTCCTTCGTTTAGCGAGTGTAAGACAAATCAATGCATACATAATTTCACTATGCATATGTAAACACATTACAAGTTCTGGTAAAGACGTGAAATTACATCATTATCCAAGCAACTGTCAGCTAACGATCATTAGAAGGCTTCAACACTACAAGAAATTCAAAGAAAAAGACTTCAGAAAGTATTTTTGGAGATCAAAAAGTACGTTTACATGAAGAAATTAAGCTTTCTCTTAAGACCAGATGACACATAACCATCGATCATTACATTCTTAAAGTCTGTATCATAAACGAACAGATTATTGAAGCTGTAAAGACTCTTTAGTCACCAAGGAAATGATATCATATTTCAGAAAAATGTTTCTTTCAAAGACAGTGATTCACATTATACGGAAGGAGGGAAAATTTGAACTTCAAATTCAAGACTGCCTTTGGGAAAGTCAAATCCCAGTGTCAGAATCAGTTAATCATCTCTACTGCCTTCAAAAAAGGATGTCAACATGCTATAGAAGAAAAGGTTCAGAAACCATGATTCAGAAAGTAAGAGGTAGTTTCTGAAGAAGATCAGAAATCTCCTTTATATCACAACGGCTTCTGAGGATAACCTGACAAAGCAGAAAGGTTACTCTTTTAGACCTCCTTTCCAAGAAACAAATAGATGATCAACACGTGTCCCTGGGGGAACATTTTGAAAGCAACGGTCTCAAGGATGACCTCTATATATAGAGATGAAGTGTTCTACTTTGAGATTAACATATGCTTAACAAAAGAACAAAAAACTCTGTCAAGTTCTCTCTTAATCCGTTTGTAAAATCATTTTTTTGTAAAAATCTTCTTTCTACTCTTCATTGATCATTCCTTCCTCTGAGGAAGATATTTTTTGAAAGAAGTCACTCAAGATATTTAGAGCTTTTCACTATATATTCAAAGAAATCTTGAGTGTAGGACAGTTTGAGTGGCAACCCAAACGTGTAACCATTGTAACCTTAATCCAGTAGAGATCAGTGTGATATAGCTTGAAGAGGCTTGCCAAATACTACCTGCAACATGTCAGCAACTGAGTTTTACTGGCTATGGGTTTAGCTTGGAGAAGCTAGTTCAAGAATACTCAGTTCAGCTTGAAAAGGTTAGTAAAGAACTGCTTGGTGTGAGACAGTAGAAGAGTTTATCGGTCGATTGATCAAGGCTTGAGAATGCTACTGAATAGACTATCTTGTCTCTTTCTCTGGCTGGAGGAAAAAGTAGTGAAACTCAACGTTGGTTGAGAACTGGATGTAAGCAGTATTGGCCAAACTAGTATAAATCTCTCTGTGTCTATTTTCTCTATCCTTATTCCTTTTCCTTGTTCAAGTTTAAGCTTTTATATTTTTTTCTATCCTTCTGATTGTGCTCAGAAAGCCAGCTTTCTGAAGGTGCTTAACATATATTTCTGCTGCGCTACATGTTCATCTTAATAGCACTTTCATCTTATTTTTTTAGATCTTCCTTAAAAGCAGAAAAAGGTCAAACATGATTCAACCCCCCTTCTCGTGTGTCTTTTTGCTTACAATAATCCCTTTATCCAGCACAAGAGACAAAATAATTTTTCACTAATCCACTATTGAAGCCACTATGCAAAATGTATAATCTTCCCGTGCATTCAAAACAAAAATGGAAACAAATACATTGGATGAGATTATAAGTGATAGTTCATGATATAGAAATAGCAAATACCATTACATAATAATCACTAAATTGGGCATATGTTGGTGATAGTTGTACCTATGTATAAAAAACAAGAAGCACCGATGACCCACTAACGTCCAAAAAGGCCACCTATAGAAACTTAGTTATTGGTTCGTGTAACAACTAGGTGGATCAGTTGACTACATTGGCATTGCGCTTGAATCGCCACTAAGCAACACACTACTCAGTGACATATCATCCAGACAAAGATCTTGACTATATGATTCAAACACCTACAGAAATCCACCATGTTATTGGTCTGAACCATGTGACAGTAGAAAGTTAGAATCACTGTTGGCATTCTCAACACTTGTATTAGAGCCAACACCCCTAAGCTGTATAATAAATAAAAGATAAAAACAACAGTACCACTAGGACAAAGTGTAAATAATAATCCACAGCCCACTGTATAATAAATATAACTTACCAAGCACAATTGTAGTGTACAAGCTGAAAGAAATAGTATTACCAATACAATAATGAGTCATACCTAACAAATAAACAACATAATATGCAGTCCACATCAAGTGGAGTACACTATAACCACTACGAAGTGGTGATTTACATCCAATAGTCGTGAGAACAGCCATGGTTAATTAATGAATACAAATTCATATAGGGCATCATTATTGAAGGGTACTATGACAAATGCATAATCATGTCATCACACCCTCAATCAAATTTCCAAATTAAAAGTTAGCTCAATCTGAACGCACACCACGGTCCTTTCATCAGTTACATTGCCACTGTCTCTGAACTCAATGTATGACTCCATTGACAAGTTGCTGGCATATGGCTGGGAAATCGTTGCCTTAAATGATTCCTACAACATTGAGTGGAAAAAGCACATTAAACGTAACAAATGAGTCCATAAACACAATATTATTATTATTCACACCAACCAAGTAATCAAAAGATATGTAACACACCTTCATTTGCAACTTCTTCTGTGCTAGCATTCCCTTCTTGTACACTTCTGCACTGCTTTCCCCAATTCAGACACTTTTCTCTTCGATGGTGGTCTGCCTTTATGCTATTTACATAGAGGGCTATGGATTTGAACATACTTATTTGCACACCCCAGGCCAACATTACCACCAAGGCCATCACTTTTTACAGTAGTGTTCATCTCAGGCAATTTTGGCATTAATTGCAACCAAGCATCTAATTTGTCAAGAGTACAATGAACATGATTGCTCCCGACCTCAAAAGTTGCAGCCTATTATGCCACTTTATAGAAATTCCTAACCAATTTATCATACCTCTCCATAGTAGGCGTACATTCCGCAGAATTGGTACTAATCTTTGTGTATGCGTGCCTTCTTTTTATCTTCTGCTCTATCTTGAAAGAATATACTTACCTGGCACCTCTTATATCCTTTCAAAAGACAGGACACAAAGATAATGTCTATACATCACCCCTCTAAATTGAGACAACAAGCATTGGCAACTGATATCATGATTGTCACAATTAAAGACAACCTAAAAAAGTTTCTCTGCTGCTTCATCAAATAATGTCACCTCCTCTACCACCTTAAATGTTACAATTGCACCGCACATTGATTTTACACTTGGAATATAATTCATTTTCCCTCTAAATTTTTCTTGCACTTCCTGAAATTTAGCATAGGTATACTCTTCCTGGAATTGTTGTTTAATAGGGGAGCTGGAGCCATAGGGGATGATTGTGTTCATGGATTTAACGTCAGCTTTAACCTCTTTCTCAACCCTACTCCTCAGAATGTATATTCCCTTACAAATTGCTACAAGCTTGTGTTCGAATTTACATACTCAACAAAGAAGGAGTGTATGCTCTCACTTCTTTGTGTAATGGAAAGCCGGCCCAAAAATCCTTCTTCAAGTAGATAGGCACCCACTTATGTCGATGCTCAAATAGACCACATAACCATTCATTACCCTCAAGCTCATACTTTCTGACAAAAGCAGCCCATTTATCTTCAAATTCTTGCTCCCCCAAAGTTTTGTACACAACTTCCTGTAGACCTCTTTTAATATTGTTGTAACACTCCGATTTTTCTGTCTGAGGGAAATGACCAAAATGCCCCTGAGGTTATCTCCTGACCCGAATTCGAGGGTAACCAACTCGGTCGTCCTCAAAGGGTCAACTCAATGTTTGAAGGGGATTGAATGGCCTTTGAATGCTTCCGGAAGCGAAAATCTCGTTTTCCGCAATTTCGGGTCAAAATGACCAAAATACCCCTATAGCGTTTTTACACGGGTAGAAGTGCCGTTTGCGCTCGAAACTTTTCCCAGAGGTTTAAAAACATATTTTTAGGTGTCTAGAGGTCTCTGTTCAAGTCCCGGTGGTCCCGGGTAGTTTTAGTGCAAAATTACGATTTTGCCCCTAGAATAGTATTTTTGAGCTTAATGACGTAATTAAGCAAACCTAAGCAATATTAGGCTCTAAACGAAGATTAATTAATTTCCCTAATTAATCTAGAGTCAAAATAATTTATTAAAGTTAATTAGAACCTAAAATTGATTAGATTAAACTTAAATCCCTTTTTAGAACTCAAGATTCCTAGTCTTGGAATCTTGAATAGTGTTTTCTCTCTCCAATTCCTTAAATCAAGGAAATGTATCTAGAGTTGTTTAGACTCTAAATTGAGGATCTAACTCACTAATGGTGCAAGACCACTCCTTAATTATGTCTAGACCATCCTAATTATCCATTTTCCTTACCTAAACACTTTCTTACAAATTCCTAATCTTAAGCATAATCAAAGATACACCTAAACACAACTCTAAATCACAATTAAATTGCAAAACAAACCTCCCCTTGGCTGTAACATGGCCGAACAGCTATGCCCTCTTTGGCCACATGATTGAATTGTTTTCTCACTCCTTGAAGCCATGCTTGAACCATACCTCACCATGCCTCAAGACCACATTATCTCACCTCATGGAACTCATGGATGCCTCCATTCTGCACCCTCATGGCCGAAACCCCTTCAGCCCATTCACACCCTTCATTTGTTTCATTTCTCTATAAATAGAATGCCTTGAGGAGCTTGCACCACTTTTAGATCATTTGCTAAGTTTAGGAACACTCAAAGCTTTTCTTTTCTCTCAAAGTTCTAGTGTTCTTCAAGTTCTTCAAGTTCTTCAAAGTTCTTCATCAGCTTCATCTTCTTCTTCCATCTTCAAGTTCATCACATCAAGTAGGAATTTTCTTTCATGTATTCCTTTCTTTAAAGTTCTTGATCTAGCTTTATGTTCATAGTTTCTCTTGATTCTTTTTAGAACTTCTTTTCTTCTCTTTTTTCCTTCTCATTTTCGGCCATGGGCCTTGAAGTTCAAAGAAATGAGAGCTTGATGATGAGAGTTTCATGATGATGTTCATCACTTGAAACAAACTCTAGAGCTTGATCTTTGTTCTTGAGCAAAAATGTTTCTAGTTTTTTCTTTCTTGAACTCTTGAGAACTTTAGTTTTGATGGTGTTTTAAAATGGTTCTAAGGACTCAATGATGAGGCCTCATGATGTTGGTGTTAATATATCATCAAGATCATGGACTTTAGAGTTTCAAAATGTTCTTTTTGTTCCTTGAGATTTCGGCCATTTCCTTTTCTTTTACATGCAAAATGTTTTGATTTTCTAAAAATGTTATGTTGAGTTCTAAGAACTCTAGACTTTACTTTATCTTGGTTTGATGAGTTTGGGTTGAGGTTTACATTCCTTTAAAGTCTTGTTAAGAGCTCTAGAAAGATAAAATGAACTTGCATAATTTATTTTATGCTTGCATTTATATTTACATTCTTGTTATGCACCTTTACTTTCAAGCTATCACCTAAGAACATAAAGATTAAAATGGAACTTGCATAATTACTTAATTTAATTCTCAAAGCCTTTCTATTTCGGCCTTAAAGTCGATTGTTGTTGGGCCTAGAGCACTAAAATAAAGAATTGAACTTGCATCATCACCTAATTAATCTCTCGAATGCCTATCTATTTCGGCCTTAAAGTCGATTGTTGTTGGGCCAAGAGCACTAAAATAAAGAATTAAACCTTGCATATTTACTTTCAAGCTTGCATGTTTAAGTTTATGCCTTGCATATTTATTTTAAGTCATCACTTTATTTTGTAAGCAAGATTAAAAATGAAAAGCATGAGCACGTTTATTTTATGTCATAACTTAAGAACCTAGAGCTCAAGGACTTGCCCATTTCATTTCAAGTTAAAGTTTAATGTGAATGCATTCTTTGAATGCATGTTTTCGGCCAAGTAGTGATGATGGACTTTCAATGAGTTTTCATCTAGCTACAAGGACTAATAGTCTATGTTCTAAGTTTTTCTTAAAGCTTTACAAATCTTTTCAAGGTTATGTTATCATGAGATATGACTTTATTCCCTTTTAGAAGATGAAATATATTTTGGTCATTGACCTAAGGCTTCTCTTAGCCTCTTGATGAATTAAAATGATTTGCAAAGAGTTTTAGAAATTCTCAATTGATTCCAAGAGAAACTAGTTAACTTATGTACCTAGAAATGTCAATTTAAATCCTTTACTAAAGCCAAATGTTTTCGGTTCTGATATGATGAGTGTGATGCTGTATGATGAAGTTTTGATGTGTTAGAACGTGTGAAAATATCATATGATGATGTAGAAATGATTCTATGAATAATAGGTAAGAAACTAGCTAACTAGAAATACCGTAAAGCTAGAATTTAACATAGTTTTGACCCATTTGTTTATGGAACTTATCCAAACTGTTTTAATGGGAGCATAATCAGATTAGGATTGTTTAGACATGAAAAACTTGGTAACATCTGGATTAGAATCGAATTCTAGCACCTATAGGGAAACTAGTAACTAGAAAACCGTAAAAGTGCAAGTTTAGAACTCTTAGAACATTTATTTTTCTGGATTCTGTCCAGCACCCTTACAACATGATAAACGTGATTAATAATTAGTCCTTAAGCATAAGAATGCCTCATAATTGATTTAGATTTAATTCATAGCGCCTTAGGCGAAGACGGAACCAAGAAAGGGTCTAAAACGTAAGTTCTAGAATCCCGTAATCACAAGTTAGGAATTCTGCCTTATGCTATTCAGATTTAAGTGTGAACATGAGGATGATGAATGATGTTTAATTATGAGCCCTTAGGTGCATAAAATATGAGCGATGGATGTTAGAGAACCATATCTCATGATTAAGACCCGTAAAGGTCAAAGCATAAGCTACCGTAAGGATAAACGATTGAATGTTCTATGATGATGCATATGTTATGTAAATGATGATGATGTTATTCATATGAGGAAATTCATGAGGATATATGTTTATGTGGCATAAAGCAAATTTGGAAGGAATTCGGCGTAATGCCATCATGCCGAATTCAGCAATTTGGGGACTTAAAGAGATTTTGAAAATTAAGGTACTAAGATGGGTTCTAGGATGACACCGGTTCGGCCGAGCACCTCCATAGAACTCATGTGACATCGGTACCATTTTATGCTCTTAGGTGACACCGGTTCGGCCGAGCACCCCTAAGAGAATTGCCCCCTAACCCGTGCACTCGGATAGCTCCGGGATTTATGATTTATGATACGCTTATCGTTAAGTGGTAAGTAAGAACTAGTGACAACTAGTTAAGGTATGAGCTCATAACCTAGATGTATGACACGTTCTGGGTGACACCGGTTCGGCCGAGCACCCCCAGTTCGATTGTCTTTTAGGGTGGCCCATGAGGAAGAGAAGTTTCATGATTATGAATATGTCACTAAGTTTGTCCCATATGAACATTACTATTGCCACTTTATGCCACTAAGTATGATGATGCTTGATGTTATGTTTTATGTATGTGCATTAGGTAGTGCCATGCATACATCTTCTATCATGTTGCATTCATGACATTAAGATCATCCTAAAATGAATGGACCTTGGCTAAAATATATTTTAAAGTTTAAAATGAACTTAATGCATGTTCAGTCAATTTGCGTAATTAAACCCAAGGTTCCTGAGGACGTAGATGATGACACCTAGGTAGTAGGAGGCCCTACTGAGATTCTTTAGCAAGATTTTCACTCCTTCTATCTCTTTCTTTCCGTCACGTCTTCAGATGGCGACGTTCATAGTGTTCGTGGACACGCCGACATGGGAGGTGCACCATGACCCGGACCATGGGTCATTCCATTTTGTGGGTCGATGCACGGTTAGAGTATTCATGTTCATGGGTCGACTCTTCACTCCCCCTGTACATTCCCATCGTTTCTCCCCCGTCTCACCTTTTGGTGATGACCTGGTGTTCGAGCGTGCACGCCCCCGAGAGGAGAGGCTTCGCCGTATCCCACCGGCCCACGCCCATTGACGAGACTACCCCAGTATGTGCCCCGCTGTTCGGGCCGCCTTTTTCGGAGACGGATCCTTCCGAGGACTTCGGCAACCCAGGTACCCTCCGAGGGATCTTCCCCCACCATACCCATGGACCTTGGGGAGGGTAGCGAGCCTTCCGTGACTCAGCCGAGGCTTGCACGATGACCGGAGATGAGGCCACGTCGTGGAGGTCACTTCCGAGCCCCGTCCCGCCTATTCACGCCGGAGGAGCTTGCTCAGTTTCCTGGTTACGTACCACGCTCGAGGGATAGTCGCCAGTAGGAGGCTGTGGATGGCCCGGGTTAGAGCACACACCACTTAGATGGGGATAAACCTTCTTTTGATTTGAGGTTATCCCATTAGATGCACTCGGGTAAGGGAGTAGATCATGTTTATGTTTATGTTGTATTTCCTTTCATGTATTTCCCTTGTACTAAATTAAGTCCCATACTTATAAGTGGGCAAGTTATATATATATGAGATGATATTCAGTGTTATTCATGGTGTGCCTTATGCTATGACGTTATGAGATGTATGTTTTGTTCGTTACATGATATATCGCATCACGTGGCTCTCACTTTGTTTTTCAAAAAAAAATTTACCTGTATTTTCCGCTAAGTATTTCTAAGTAAAATTGAGAGCTATGAAGTAACAAACTAATGATTAACCTAAGTATGTTCTAGAGTATTGGGTTAAAAATTAGGATGTTACATTAATGAGTTTCTCATCCCTTCCTTTTCTTCCGTGTCGTCTCTAGACGAGGATTACAACGAGGATCGTGACTTCTTCTGAGGCTCGTGCTTAAGGATCACACTAGCGGACGGGGCAAAGGTCGCTGCGGGAGCATAGATAGCTTAGCTTTTGGGTTGACACTTATCCAACTTCATAGGTGGATAAGGATGACTTCACATATATGGGCATGTTTTGATGTAAATAATGGTAGTTAGTAGCCTATGTATCTATGAAGATGTGATGATATTATGATTGTTATGTATAATACTATGTTTCATGACATCAATGGTGTGGTTACTTTTTCTTGCACGTTTTGGTTATGACGAATGTTAGGTTAGTGCGCGGCTCGCGTTTTGCTTTCAAGTTTCAAAAAGAAAAATTTACCCGTATTTTCCGCTAAGTATTTCTAAGTAAAATTGAGAACTATGAAGTAACAAACTAATGATTAACCTAAGTATGTTCTAGAGTATTGGGTTAAAAATTAGGATGTTACAATTGTCATATTCAATATATCCTTTAAGTTTTTCTTGGACGTTCTTCATTATATGCCATAAACACCACCTGTGTCGAGTGTGTGGCATAATGATCCCTATTGCCTTCTCCATTGCCCCGTACTGATCAATCACAATACCATTGGGTGGCTTAGAAAGCATGTACGTAATCGAACTATGAAATAACCAGACAAAGGAATTAGTGTCTTCAGCTGACACTAGCCCACATCCAAGCAGAACCGATTGCCCATGGTGATTAACTCCCACAAAAGTAGAAAGCGACATGTCATACTTATTTGTTAGGTATGCTGTGTCGAAGCTAACAACATCCCCAAAATACTCGTATACTGTAATGCTCGATGACGAAGTTGGGGAGTGATCGCCGGTGTAAGAAGTCACAAACAAAGAGCGGCTCTTGGCAGACTTCTAAACAGATGGGTACATGAATGAACTGATTACACACCCAAATGAGAGGAATCTTGAGACTGTGTAGGTATAGGACTATACAATAAAGGATGGCTTATATAAATTGATTTGTACTACTTATACTAACAAGGTGAATCTTCTTTTCGGTAACCTATCACTAAAGAACTCCACAGTTAAGTGTGCTTGACTTGGAGCAATTTTGGGATGGGTGACCTCTTGGGAAGTTTTCTTAGGAAGCTTGTGAGTGAGGACAAAGCACGCTGAAAAGACTCATGTTGATTTATGGGAACAGTTATCAATCTATAAAGCAGCAAGGGATGTTACAAATGGCATCAGAGCCTGCATCTGTCCCAGTACAGTGTGGTTCGGGGACTAATCAAGTGGAAGTTAGTGGGCATGTAACGTCCGGTGATGAAGTTGAGGAGTGATCGCCAGTGCAAGAAAGCACGGACAAGGAGCAGATCCTGGTAAACTTTTAAGTGGAGGGGTACATGAATGAACCGATTACACATCCGAATGAAAGGGATCCTGAGACTGTGTAGGTATGGAACTATACAATTAAGGATGGTTTATATGAATTGATTTGTACTACCTATACTAACAAGATGCATCTTCATTTCGATAGCCCATCACTAAAGAACTCCACAGTTAAGCGTGCTTGACTTGCAGTAATTTTAGGATGGGTGACCTTCTAGGAAGTTTTCCTAGAAAGCGTGTGAGTAAGGACAAAGCACGCTAAAAAGACTCGTATTGGTTTGTGGGGACAACCGTCAATCCACAAAGCAATAGGGGATGTTACATATGCTATTCTGCTCCTTGCATTGGCCCAAAATATATTTCTTACCTAAAACTCATCATCTAGGTCTATCTCATACCAGAAATCACTGTTCTCTGCCTTCATCTTTGAAAAGTACTCAATCAAGGCTTTTGCATTGCCTCCCTTGCCAATCGTACGCCTCTGTTTGCCCATGTAGTTCTGCACTTCCCTTGATAAGTTTTCATAACCACCAGACTCTTTCACGAGAGTTTGAAATGTCTTCGTTATCCTCACCCCTGCAAAATCACTCAATTCAATAGCCTTCTTCACACACAGACTTAAGCTCTTGTGCGTATTCAACATTTTTGACTTGGTTGGGCTAACAACATGGTTGTGATCAAGCATAACTTTATTAATGCACCATCTACCATCTGCTGTCTTGCTTGCTGTGATCTTTGCATCACATTCTGCTTGCTTAGTAGGTCGTACCCTCAATGCTCTAGGGGTTTTTGAGGCACGTCTTCTTTTCCGTGAACAAGAAAGTAACATGTAATTTAATTGTTCATCCAAATCTTTCCTTGAATTTCTTACTTTGAACTCAAAACCTATATTGCTTGCATAATTTTTGTAGAATGCTCGCACTCTCTCATCTGAATTAAATACTATCCTAGCAATAGGCACTTCCATCTTATGATTCATTTCAAGATGATCTATCTAAACTTTCACATCAACATCAGCATCAACATTCACTATATTCTCCATTTTGTGCATGTCACAACGTGCCCGGAGGGCGCTGTGACGGGGGACGACGATCAAATTTTAAAATTAAAAAAAACATGGAGTCGCCACCAATTTTAATTCTGGCTAAAACTGGAAAACATTTGATTTGTAAACTGGTCTTTTGAAAAGAAATTTGAGTCCGGGAGTTTGATTATGATTAGGGAAGGGTGGAAACTTAATCCCACTGCACCCCTAATACATCCGTATAAATACGGTTACCCTAGAGCTTATTATGCAAATTGATTATAATTTTATAATATTTATTTTTCCCAAAACTATAATTACATTAAAAGGAATAAAATAAAATAAAAGAAATTTAAATTAAAAAAGGACACAATTCAATGAAAAATTAGTTTTGACCTGATAGCTGTTGACTACGCCGACGTATCCTCCGGTGCAATGAGGAACTCAAAGCCATGTCGTTCTATAGAAAATAATTGTGTGTTGAATTGATTTTATTAAAGAAACTAATTTTTAAAAAGTTAAAACCCACTTTTGCATAGGATTTAGGATAGTATGAACTATACAATAAACCCTTACATTCTTATGAAACTTGAGGATGGGAAGTCATACATCAATATCACAAGTTGTTGCGTGGATTTTAAAATAAAACAAGAGTTTTAAAACAGAAATATGATGATTAATTTTAATTTTTTTTGAAAATGAATGAAAATATGGATGATTGATTTTAATTTTTTTGAAAAGGATTATCGATTATTAAATGGAAGGGACATATTTTTGACAAGTTTTAATTTCAACTAGAAATAGCAAAATTAAATCATAAACATAAACTCACAATTAATTTAAACAAAACATATAAACACATATAATAATTTAACTAAAAAACAAAATTCATAGACACCACATATACAATTAATTTAACAAAAATGCACAAACATAAAATAATTAAATTAAAAAAACAAAATAGACACAATCACATAAACAATTTAAGCAAAGCACATAAACATATATAAAAATTAAAGTGAATCATAATTAAACAAAATATAAAATAATTAACAAGTACATAAACACAAGAAATAATTAACTAAAAAATAAACACAAAACATAAATATACAAAACATACAAGCATATAAAATAATTTAACTAAAAAAACAAAATATACAATTAATTTAACCCAAAAAAAAAATTATTATCAGATAGTTATTTTGTAAACAAAAACAGTTACAAAAAGATTTTTAATTCTAAGCTCAACTAGCCTATGGACTCAATACGAACTAACCCTAAGAAAAACAAAAAAGAACTTAAAAAAAAAAAATTTACACACACACATGCACACACGCGGCACACACTCACACACTCACATCTTTCTCTCACCGACACACACACACACAATGATCCCTCTCTCTCCTTTCCTTGCTTGCACTCACACATATCCACAGAGAGAAAAAGAAACGGGGAAAGAAGAGAGATGAGAGCCGAGGAAGAGAGATAGAAAGAAGGGGAAAGAAAGGGAGAGGCCGACGCGGAGAAGAAGACCAACGCGGAGGTCGCGGTGCAGCGGGACGAGGAGGCTGGCGTGGTGGCAGATCGGGGCTGTCGGTAAGCTTGCAAAGATGACCGATGCGATTAGGCCGGCGTGGTTGCGGACTAGCGCGGGGGAACGCGGATCGAAGGTGGCTTGGTGCGGGGTGCACTACGGCGGCTCCTGATAGTGACACGGTCGGTTTCCTCCGGTGGGAGACACGCGATGGTGGCTGAGCCATGGTGGCCGTGAGGAGGGTAGGGAAGAGGCCACGGTGGCTTGCGGTGGGGGATGACCGGCGAAGATAGAGGCTGGACGTGGTGGTGGTTTCGGTGGAGGTCAGCGGTGGTTGGTTCCATGATGATGATGATGGGAAGCCGTGATGGGTGGAGGATGGTGATGATGAAGATGGAGGCCGTGGTTGTTGGGGGTGGCGCCGATTTGGTGGTTGATGATGATGGAGGAGGCCGTGGTTGTTGGGGGTGGCGCCGGTTTAGTGGTTGATGATGATGATGAAAACTATGGGAGGCCGCGGCGGTGACATGGGGAAGGCCACGACCTCCTCCCTTGCTTCTTCCTTTTCCTTTTTTTTTTTAAAAAAAAAGTTGATGATTGTTGTAGCTGATAAATTTTACCTTGTTCTTTCCTGTTGTTGCTGGATTATTTTGCTGAAAATGTTGTTGGATTTGAAATTTTTCTTGCAGGTTGGTTGAGCGAGATTCTGGATATATCAGTAGCTTTTTGAAATATTTTTGATTTGAGTTTTCTTATTGATGGATTGTAATTGGTGGTTCTCTAGTGAAGGTTTGGATGAAGGTAGTGAAGAGGTAAGTGTGACTCTTGGGTCCCGATGGGGAAAAGGTTTGGTGAAGGTTAAAGCTTGGGAGTGATCCTCCCTTCAGGTTGGCTGGTCAAGATCCAGCTCACTGCCATCATGAAAAAAGCATCTTGGGAGAGGAGTGGCCATGATGATACCTGCCACTCCTCTCACTTTGCTTTGAAGAACCGGGGATCCAACGACCTTTTCTATTCCTCTTTTTCTTTTTCTTTTTCTTTTTTGAATGAGAACCGGGGAATCCAATATTCCCTTCTGTTTTCTTTTTTTTTTTTGTTTATAAATGGGCAGGGGATTGGGCTGTAACAAAATAGGATGGATTTTTGTAAATAAAAACAATAAATATGAAAATAAATAGAAGTTTGAACAAAATATGGTATTCACAGTGCACTTTTTAATAACAACAAATCTGCAACAAAAACTAAAGCACTTTACAATTATTTCTCACTACTTCACAAATTGGTTTACACCATTTTTCCATCATTGATTTAAAACTTGTAATGGATCCATTCACAGTTTTTTTTTTTGCTGAAAAGACTCTGATAAAAAAATACAACAAAAAATAATACCAATGCATAACTTCTTCAGTTTACAATATTTTTAAAAGGATTTATAACTTTTTTGCTGATGGGTGTACAACATTTTACCAATGGTTTCCAACTTCCATCCATACATTTATGGGATCACTGTTACACTATTAACACTAGCTGCCAAGTTCTAACAGAACCCTTGCCACTTTTTGTTGCTGAAGAGACTAATACAAATGAAACATACATAAATACCAATGTATAATGAGAGTTTACAACATCTTTGAAGAGGTTTACAATATTTTGCTCATGGGTTTACAACATTCTGCCCTTGGATGTACAACATTTTGCTCATGGGTTTACAACATTTTACTGATAGGTTTACAACATTTTGGTCATGAGTTTATAACATCTTTGAAAACGTTCACAACTTCCTTCATTGCATTTACACCTCACATTTTCACTCAACGTTGGCTACCAGCTACTAACATAGCCATTTCCATTTTCTTTTCTTGCTTAACATATTCTAATAAATAAAACTATATTTTCTAATATCAACCACAAACATATAAACAATCATTTTGGAAATGATGAACTCATATACCTTATAATACAAACAGAAATGCCTTCATAACTCTTGAACAACTATTAAAGAACTCATTTTCGAGTTCCTTCTCCTACACTTCCTCATAAAAATTTTACAAAAACACGAATGGCATGAGCCATGAGCCACTGCAAATGTTAGCTAGTTTTATGTTCTTCTTCTTCCTCCCCTGCACGATGCCAAGAATGAGAGCTATGAGGGGATGGGAGCGATGAACAACTGATGGACAAAGAATGGAAGCTTTTAGAAGAGGGTTGGTGCAAGTGAGCCTTTTCCCACTTTTTTGCTTTGTACACCACCACCTGTGCACACTTCTTTTTTATTTTCCTTTTCTATTTTTCCCCAAAATGGCCCTCCATATCTATACTCCGTTTATACGCCACTTTTGTCCTCTAGCGTAGTATAGGTAGATGGTGGATGTATTGTGGTGTATGAGTATCATTCCTCTATCCCTAAGAGAGTCAAATGTGATCAATTTGCAAGCTACCTCATTTCTTTCTTCCTCTTACTTGATAGTCAGTGGAAAAACTCTCGCATAGTTTCTTAGAGCATCATAACTCCCTTATAATCTCTTCACTCACTCCCTTGCAGTCACTTCACAAATATTCCTGTGAAACAATTTTACAATCTAAAAAAATTTAAGCGCAATTTAAAGGAAGAACTTTTAAGGGTGGAAGGAACCATTTTCAAACACATTCATGGCATTATAATGAATAACAACGACAATAGCATCAATCAGTGATAACAATGAGTTAAAACAAGAAGAGAGGAATTTTTGTAAGAAATAGAAATGGAAACCTTCGTGTAATAAAAAAAAGGAAACCTATTCAATTGACATTGGGTATCCTTACTGTCTTCCATATCAATCTGTTTCAAAAGAAAGCAGCAATCACATAAAGGAAATTTTCATTAGGATATTTCATCAAACATTTAAATTACATGTGGTGAGGAGGAACCACTTGAGACGGTGCAAAGAGTGATGCTAGCCCAGTAAACAAGCATTACAGTTTACAATTACAGACAGCGCTGGACTATGCATGTGGGGCTAGCGTTTATTGTCTTTCTATTCGGTCTAATGTCTCATGCTTCATTTGACTTCAACAATTCCTGCCAGCACAATGCCAAAGCCCTTAGCTCATGTTACTTTGCTGACTCCTTGCACAAATCAATCTTAATATGCCCTATTTCTCCATATTTTTTTTTTCTATTTGTTTTTGTGGACACATGTTATCGTGAATTTTGGGTCTAGCTAAGTTAAGAAGAATAAACAAAACTAAGAACACAAACTAACCCTTGGATCCCAAAATAGAGGCGATTGCACCAAGGAGGGGAATTTATCCCTTGGTTATAGGTTCTCTAACTACTTTAAAGAACAAGTTTTGGATAAAGACAATGTGTGAACAAAAGATTTTATTGATGAACAAGAGTAATACAATAACAAATTCACACCAAAGTATAAAAATAAATTTAGGGGAGAAAAATACACCTGAACTAAACTAAAACTACTAAAAAAGGAAGAAAAATGATAAAATGTAAAGAGTTGTGTGTTGATCCGAAGATCTCTTTCTTGTGAAGTTCTTCTGTCTTGAGTAAACTTTACGTTCACAGGAGCAGTTTTCAACTTCAAGCATGTGTAATTTTTTAATAAAAATTGCCCGTGGCTGCATAGTAACTATTCCACAGCTAATTAGTAATGTTTCATGGCTAATTAGCATGACACATGACCATTTCCCATTGTAACCTTTCCAATGTGTGGCCAATATGCAATAATTGTCTCTTCTCTATTTGACACATAAGCTCCCCTATTTTCAATAACTTCCTCTACCTAGGACACATATACTACAACAATTCCTTGGCATAGCTAACGAAGTCTAATTATCACATTGACTCAACGCGCACCCTTAAACTCTTAGGCAATTATTTTTTGATGATAACATATGCCCCCTATATCCTGTAGATGATGATGAGTAAGATGAAAGGTGAAGTGATGCATTTGCTCAAAAAGGATTTCCACTCCGCAATCCCTCATAACTAACATGTTTTCTTTAGCAAATTAATCCAACAAAATCTAAAGGCAAATCATTGAAATACTCTTTAGTATGGTGGACTTAAACTTGCCTCAATCTTTTCTCCTTCCATAACCACAGCTGATCCTAAGGATGCGTCTGTAGCCACCACGGACAAAGTTGCAGAGAAAATTGAAACAACCAAGTCTAGTGTTTATGAACAATAAACTCCTAATCTTATAGCTTTTATAACAATGGCTGTCATACCAAGAAAATTAATCCAATGATTACCATTGCTTTAGCATTGTAGGAGACCAGGGATTATTAGCCGAGCTAACTTTTAGTCGATTCTATAATGGGTCAAATGCAGGGTCTTCAAGAAATTTCCTCCAGACAATGAAAATAACTCGATACATACTGAGCCATTGGCCAACTAGATGAAGTGACATACCTTGGTCAACTCAATGCCTGAGGTAGAGATAACCCCATGGCTGTTCTTGCAATAAAATCATCCAGTACTGGTGACTACCAAGAAAAAATGGTTGATCATCTAATAAAGGTAAAACAACTATACATGGCTGCTCTCCAGTGTAATCCACCATGTTGCTCGGTTAACTATCATTAGTCATGCCATTGCTCTTGCAAATAATTGAGTTGTAATCATCACTTGAAACTAATTATGGTATTCTTCCCCTTGTTCCATAGCTTAGACATTCAATCAAAAACAAATGAAACTACCATGGCTAACTCTAGGTTTATTATTCTCTCGGCCAATGACTAATATCACTTTTCTGCTTCACAACTTAAGCCTATTTTAGCCATCAATAATCGATTAAAACCCAAAATCAGCCATTAAGCCAAAACAATATCAAAATGCTCCTTTTAAGATCAACCACAATGCCCCTTGACTAACTTTTGCGATAGAGCTAATAACTTTCTTTTGAAAAATGTCACTACTAGCATATCATCCAAAATTAAAGCCATGTTCTTCAATCATCTCTTATTCAGCTAGGTCATAATCTTTAATCAAGACCAACTTCGATTTTACATCTTCTATTTCCTCGACTATCCTTTACTCTTTCTCATTAACAAATTGCTCCATTCTGGAAGTTTTAGATGTTAATTGAGTAAAATCTATAAACTCTATCAACGTCAACCTTTTCTTTAGCCACAGAAGCATATTTCCTACAGCCATGGCAGCAAATTTAGTCTCGGGTAATTTAACATTACCTTTGCTCCTCATCTTACTGAACCTTTCCACAAAATTAGCCATGGGCTTGCCAATTTGTTGCTCAATGTTCATAAGATCAGCTAGCATAATCTCCAGCTGCGGCTGATTAAAGTGATCATGGAATACATGTTCCATTTCTACCTAATTATGCACTGAATTTGGCAGTAAGTTTGAATACCATGTAAAGGGCCAAACCAGTCAATGATAAAGGGAATAATTACATCCTTAAGAACTCATTTTGCCCTACTTCAGCACATTGTGCAATGAAACAGCTAACGTATTCCATTGTAAATTTCTCATCTTCACCAAAAAAAGTAGTGAAGTCAAGAATCTTGAATCCATGAGGGAATAGAACTCGATGCACCTAATCAAGATATGGCTTGCAATACATAGGCATCTCAAATGGCTTCAACTGGATCCCAAAATTCCTTCTCATAACATCAACAAGCGCATTAGGATCTATCAAATGTAGAGCATTTCCTTTTTAATTAGTCTTGCAACTTATATTATCTCGAGGAACATCCTGTGGCTGAGATTGCAAACTCCACAGCTGAGATTGCAAGTTCCACGACTAAGACTGCAGATCTCATGGCTGAGGCTGCAAGTTCCACGGCTGAGGATAGAGGCTTCACGGCTAAGATTGCGAGCTCCATGGATGAGATTGCTAGCTCCATGACTGAGACTTCAAGTTCCACAGCTAAGATTGCAGACTCCATGACTGAGACTACGGACCCCACAGCTGATTAGATGATTGCCCCTCAGCATTATAATTCATGTTATTTCCACTAAATTCACCGTGTGACATGTAAATAGGGGAACTTTGCTGAATTTTCTGCAATTCATCATGCACCATTGATTTCATAGTATCTGGCAACTATTTTGACAATCACTCCATCAAGCCATCAACACCCATTTCCATTTGTTGTTGGAAGAAAGAAGTGGACACATAATTGGGTCACTTTTCTTCTTCATCAACATGGATGTTCTTAGTGGAATTGGTAGACATAGCAGATGTATCTTTTCGTTTGAATAAAGTGGTAACTGTTGCCTAGTTGTCACCATGGTAGGTGTTCCTAATATAGCCGCATACATTCTTAACCAGCCTTCGTCCTCACGATTGTGTTGCTTTGGCGTAACAGATGCTTTACTCTTAGGATTCATATCCACAATGTTGTTAAATTGATTTTTCCCTACAAAGCCTTTGGATGTCCTACAGGGCATGCCAATTTTGTTGTCATGAATTTTGGGTCTGGCTAAGTTAAGAAGAATAAACAAAGCCAAGAACACAAACTCACCTTTTGATCCCAAAATGGAGGCGATTGCACCGAGGAGGGGAATCTACCCTTTGGTTATGGGTTCTCCAACTACTTTAAAGAACAAGTTTTGGACAAAGACAATATGTGAAAAGAAGATTTTACCGATGAACAAGAGTAACACAACAACAAATTCACACCAAAGTATCACAAGAAATTTGGAGAAGAAAACTACACCTAAACTAAACTAAAACTACTGAAAAAGGAAGAAAAATGATAAAACGTAAATAGTTGTATGTTGATCCGAGGATCCCTTTCTTGTGAAGTTCTTCCATCTTAAATAAACTTTACGTTCATAAAAACAGTTTTCTAACTTCAAGCATGTATAATTTTTGATAAAAAAATTGCCCGTGGCTGCATAGTAACTATTCTGCAACTAATTGGTAATGTTTCACGGCTGATTGGCATGACACATGACCATATCCCATTGTAACGCTTCCAACATGTGGCCAATATGCAATAATTGTCTTTTTTTCCACTTGATACATAAGCTTCCCCATTCTCATGGCTCACAAAATAAGGCAACAAACCATATGACTAATTAACATGCAATAACCACTTCCTTCACATGAGACACGTACACTATAATAACTTCCTGAACCTGGGACACGTCTACTACAACAATTCTTTGGTTTGGCTAATGAAGTCTGATTATCACATTGACCTAACACGCCTCCTTAAACTCTTAGGCAATTATTTTTCAATGATGACAACACATATGCATGCGGGTTTATCAGAAGAAAGTTGTAGGAAGTGATTGTGAGGGAATTTTACAAAGAGAGTAGAACAAGAGAATTATGGTGCGCTCTACTTCTGGTTTGCAAAAAGACTGTGAGGGACAGAAGTTGTGCAACATCCTCCCAAGTATAACATCATCCTTAAGCCATGGCATTAGACTCAGGAGTTGTTACTCATAATTTAGCGGACTTTTCTTAATTGTCTATAGCAGAGTTGATCGAGTTGTGCAATAACTAATTTAAAAAAATTAGTTTAAAATATATAGAAAGATAACATAATATTTATTAAATTATGAATTCAAATACAAGAAAAACTCTTCTATGAGCTTTCATATGCATCTGTCTTCTAATACATCTACAAATTCATACATATAACTAAGTAAAATTGATAAAAGCTTTAGCTTTTGAACTACTACAAATCTGATACCTCCATGTAGCAGCCTCATTGTCCTCCTGATTAATCCGGAAATGACACAGGAAACATAGGAGTGAGAATTCTAAAATTCTCCGTAGGGTATCTCCAAAGTATATATTAAAATTCATGTCATCGTTATTATTCAAGCCACTTTGGTTTATTACGAAAATATGACCATGCAACACATTTCAAAGGTTTATTTTAGAGTTCAAAAATCATCCTTCCAAAGTGGATTCCTTTTATTATTCAATCTCATAATATGCATATATCATCATATAAAGCATTTACTATTCAGTTCTCAACTTAAACATATTGGTCTCAATATCAATGCTAAAGTCATTTGCTTAGAACACAAGAGATAAAGAAGTACTACTTAGCATAATTGCTACTTTATTTGTCTTGGCCCTTCACCATTGTGGCTTTGACCACTCTATGGGTAATAGACTACTTTTTAGGACTAAGCTCATTCCTGTACACATGGATCTTCTGAGCCCATTCCTATACATATGGATCTTCTAAGCTCATTCCTATATATGATATTGGATTTTCTCTCCAATTCACACAGATCTATTCCCAGCTAGGTTTGCTCCTAGACTCAATTCAAGGGTAGCCAGGTTTACTCTCTGAATAACCAGATTTACTCTCTAGCCCGATAAGACATAATCTCATGCTTTTCTCACACATATAAGCATTTGTAATAAGTATTCACAATCTTGTGCACATAACATCATTAATAGAGTCACATAGTATAAATGAGATCAAATCATAAATATTTTGGCATTTCTTCAGGCAATCATGCTTCTTTGCCAAAATTTTAGTCATAAAGAAAATTATGGAACTGCTAATAAATCTCATAAAAACAGAGCCAAATAAATTTTCAGAGTTATTTTAACATGTCTATGAAATCTTGTAAAAATTTCAAAGGAAAATATGGTCTCTTGCTATATAAAACAATTTCCACAATTTCGAAGGTTAGTAACTATATAGTTTTAGCCAACAGCTAGAAGTCTCAATTTTTCTACCCTATCAAATAAACCCAGAACTTCGTACAAAAAATTAGCATTGGACTTGAATATGTCCTCAAATTCCTATGATGTATTTGATTCTTTAAACACTAATACAATTGTACATTGTACTGTTAGCATGATGTTAAGCGATGTATATGTCATTTAAAGTGGAATAGAGTTTAAAATGATTCATTTTATGCAATTTAGACACAAAAATGGGTGTAATATGTTCTAAATTTTCTTCATTTAGCTTGCCTCCAACATTTCAATAGCACATCATCATTATACTGTAACGCCCCGATTTTCTGTCTGAGTGGAAAATGACCAAAATGCCCCTGAGGTCATTTTTGGCCCGGAATTCGAGGATGGCCGACCCGGCAGTCCTTGAAAGGCCAACTCAATGTTTGAAGGGGATTGAATGACCCTTGAGTGGTTCCGGAGGCGAAAGTCTCATTTTCTGCAGTTTCGGGTCAAAATGACCAAAATACCCCTATAGCGTTTTACGCGGGTAAAGGTGCCGTTGGAGCCCGAAACTTTCCCTAGAGGTTTAAAACCATGTTTTTATATGTTTCAAAACATTTGTTTAAGTCCCAGTGGTTCCGGGCAGTTTTAGTGCAAAATTATGATTTTGCCCCTAGAATAGTGTTTTTGAGCTTAACGATGTGATTAAGCAAACCTAAGCAATATTAGGCTCTAAACGAAGATTAATTAATTTCCATAATTAATCTAGAGTCAAAATAAATTATTAAAATTAATTAGAACCTAAGATTGCTTAGATTAGATTTAAATCTATTTTCTAAAACTTAAGATTTCACTCTTGGAATCTTGAATAGTGTTTTCTCTCTCTAATTCTTAAATCAAGGAATTGTGTCTAGAATTGTTTATACACTAAAATGAATTTATAACTCACTAATGATGCAAGAACACTCTTTAATTATGTCTTGACAACCTTAATTACCCATTTTCTCACCTAAACACTTTCTTACAAACTCCTAACCTTAATCCTAATCAAAGATACACCTAAACACAACTCTAAACCACAATTAAAATGCAAGAAACCCTCCCCCCATGGCTGATGCATTTTGGCCACCTCTCTCTCTTTTACCACACATGTTGAATTGTTTCTCACTCAAAGAACCATGCTTGAGGCCATACCTTGAACCATACCTCACCATACTTTGAACCATACCTCACCATGCCTCAAGACCACATTATCTCACCTCATGGAACTCATGGGCTCCCTCCATGCTGATGGCCGAAGCTCCTCTCCCTCCATGCACCCTTCATTTGTTTCATTTCTCTATAAATAGCTTGCTTGGGTGAACTTGTATCATGTTGGGTTCATTTGCAAAGTGTAAGTTTTCAAAGAAACACTTCAAAGTTTCCTTTTTCTCTCAAGTTCAAGTCTTCAAGTTCTTCAAGTTCTTCATCCTCTTCTCTCATTCCAACCTCCTAATCACTAGGTAGGGATTTTCTTTCAAGAGTTCTTTTATTTAAAGTTCTTAAATCCTTTATGTGTTCTTAGTTTCTCTTGAATCCTTTCAAGAACTTCTTTTCTTTTCTTCTCCTCTTTGTTTCGGCCATGAGCCCTTGAGAATCAAAGGAATGAGAGCTTGATGATAAGGTTCCATGATGATAATGTTCATCACTTGGATAATCTCTAAAGCTTGATCTTTGTTCTTAAGTTAAAGATATTTTCTTTGCTCTTTCTTCTTGAACTTTGAAACCTCTCACCTTGATGATATTTTAAAATGGTCACATGAACTCGATGATGAGGACTCATGATGTTGGTGTTAATGCATCATCAAGATCATGGTCTCTAGAGTTTCAAATGTTTCTTTTCTTCTAAAAAGTTTTCGGTTCCTTTTCCTTTTCTTCCTTCATATTTTCGACCATATTGGCCAAGGGAGTTCACAATGGCTTGATGATGGGAGCTTCTAGATGATGGCTATGTGTTCATCACAATGAGGCCTCTAGAGCTTGAGTTTTAATAAAAATGTTATTTATGTTTACATTCCAAGCAAAGAAACCTTGTGTTTTAAAGAACCCTTGAGGTTCACTCTTGTTTTTACTTTGTCTTGTCATGATAAGTTTGGGTTGAGGTTTAAGTTCCTTTAAAGTCTTGTATGAGCTTTAATAAGACATAAAATGAACTAGCATTCATATTTAAATTCAAGCTTATGCATTGCATGTTTAATTTGAGCTTTGCATTCATATTTAATTTCCAAGCCATCACTTAAAGTTAAAGGCTAAAGAATGGAGTGCATCTCATATTTATATTCTTGTCTAGCATATTTACCCTTCATCACTAAAGAACATAAAGACTTAAAATGAGGTTTGCACTATCACCTAACTAAATCTCAAAGCCTTTCTATTTCGGCCTTAAAGTCGATTGTTGCTGGGCCTAGAGCACTAAAATAAAGAAATGAACTTGCATATTTATATTCCAAGTCTTGCATATTTATTTTAAGCCTTGCATTTTTATATTCAAGTCTTGCACGTTTTCTTTAAGCTCTCACTTTAATTTGTAATGAAGAATAAAAATGAAGTGCATAGCATGTTTAAATTGTGTCATCACTAAAAAGATCTTAGAGCTCAAAGACTTGCCCATTTTATCTCAAGTTAAAGTTTAATGAGGGAGCATTCTTTGAATGCATAATTTCGGCCTTGTAGTGATGATGAACTTGGAATGAGTTTCATCTAGCTTCAAGGACCAATATGTCAAGTTTTAAGAATCCTTTTAAATATCATGAATTTGTTTGAGTTCAAGACCAACAAGGTTCTAAGAATTCAACTCTTTTGAAAGAGGGATTAAGTGGTCATTGACCTAAGATTGTTTTTAGTCTCTTTCACGAAATAAAATGGTTTGCAAAAGAGTTTTAGAGATCCTGAAAATGATTCCAAGAGAAACTAGCAACTTATGTGTTTAAAGATATCAAGTTATGCATCTTTTTGGGATTTAATATTTCGGTCCTTCCATGATGGGTTTGCTGCTGTATGATGATGTTATGATGTGTTATGATGCGTGAAAATTTTGTGTGATGAGGTAGGAACACATCTAAGCATGTTAAAAGAGAAACTAGCTTTCTAGAAAAAAAAACCGTAAAGTCCAGATTTAGCATAGTTTTAACCCATTTATTTATGGACACTGCCCAAACTGTTTTAATGGGAATAAAATCAGATTAGGATTGATTAATCATGAAAAATTTGGTTACATTTGAAGTAGGAATGAATTTTGGCACTTATAGAGAAACTAGTAACTAGAAAACCGTAAAACCGCAATTCTAGAACTCTTAGAACATTTAATTCTTAGAATCTGTCCAGCAACCTTATAATGTAGATAACATGGTTTATAATTATTTCTTTGATATAGGAATGACTCATAATTGGTTTAGGTTTAACTTATAGCGCCTTAGGCGAAGACAGAACCAAGAAAGGGTCTAAAACGCAAGTTCTAGAACCCCATAATCATAAGTTTATAACGCTGCCCCTAAGGAATGATGATATTCAGATTTAATTGAGAGCATAAATAAATGATAAGTTTTGATAAGAGAGAACCCTTAGGTGCATAAAAGTTTGATAGGAGATGATAGGTTAACTACATCACAAGTTTAAGGCAGTAAAGTCGAGCATAAAATACCGTAGGACCAAGTGCATAATCTGAACTTTTAATGTTGCTTGTGAAAGTATGAGGATGATTATGTGAATGCATGAAATTATGATGAAGGATGCATGTTTGATTGACTCATGTGGCATAAAGAAGAATTTGGAAGAAATTCGGCATGCCGCAGTTATGCCACCGAATTTCTGACAAATTCAGGACTTAGAAAGTTTTTGAAAAACTATGAAATTTTTATGAGGTACTAAGATGAGTTCTCGGATGACACCGGTTTGGCCGAGCACCTCCAGAGAACTCATGTGACATGGGTACCAAGATTAATTCTTGGGTGACACCGGTTCGGCCGAACACCCCCAAGAAATGCCCCCTAGCCCGTACTGGATAAGTCGGGATTATGTTTATGATTATGTTACGCTTATCGAGATTGATAAGTAAGAACTAGTGACAACTAGTTGAGGTATGAGCTCATAGCCTAGAGATGTGACACGTTCTGGGTGACACCGGTTCGGCCGAGCACCCCAAGAGCGCTTGTCTTTTAGGGTGGCCTATGAGGAAGTTATGATGATTATGTCACAAAGAGAATTTAACTGCCACTTTATGCCACTATTATGATGTTCTTAAAGTTATGATGATTATTCTTGAATTATGTAGAGCCATGCATACATCCATTAATATGCTTGCATCCATGACATTAAGAATCATGCTAAAATGAACGGACCTTGGCTAAATTATGTTTTAGAACTTAAAAATGGACTTAATGCATGCTCACCTATTTCGCTTACTAAACCCAAGGTTCCTGAGGACGTAGATGATGACACCTAGGTAGTAGGAGACCCAACTGAGATTCTTTAGCAAGATTCTCACTCCCTCTATCTCTTTCTTTCCATCACGTCTTCAGATGACGACGTTCGTGGCTTTTGTGGACACCCCAACTTGGGAGGTACATCATGATCCGGACCACGGGTCATACCATTTTGTGGGCCGCTGCGTCGTCCGAGTGTTTATGTTCGTTGGACGGCCCTTTAATCACCCCATACATAGCCACCGATTCTCTCCTGTCTCACCCTACGGCGACGACTTCGTGTTCGAGCGCGCACGTCCTCGAGAGGAGTGGATCCGCCGCACCCCACCGACGGCCTCTGCCATTCGGGACTACCCACAGTATGTACCCTGCTCGCCCTCATCTTTCTCCGAGACAGACCCCTCGGAGGACTCTGCCACCCAGGTACCCTCCGAGGGATCCTCCCCCACTGTGCCGATGGATGTTGGGGAGGGTAGCGAGGCTTCTGTCGCTCAGCCAATACGTGGAGGACGGGTGAGGATGACTCTCCACCGTGGAGTTCACGCCCGACCGATGCAGCGTATCGCCACCCCGGCCGAGATTGCCCAGTGGATCAGGTACATCCCTCCTTTCCAGAGAGGCCCGCAATAGGAGGCTACTGTCGCGGTTATGGTGCTCGAGTTTGACTAGACTAGGATAGCCTCTTTTGTCCTTGGGCTATCCATTTGTAGGCGCACTAGAGTTAGGAGAGTTTCTTTATCACCTTTGTTGTATTTTCATTTCCATGTATTTTCATTCTAGTTGTACTAAACTAAGCCTCACTCTTTAAGAGTAAGCATATCATATATTATATAATTATGTAGTTCAATGTTATTATGATGTGCCTTTACTTGCCTTATGATATGATGAGATGTTTGCTTTACTTTCAATCACGTTTTATCATTTATCGTGTCGCACGGCTCTCACTTTGTTTTTATAATTCAAAAAAAAATTTACCAGTATTTTCGCTAAATATTTTAAAGTAATAAGGAAGCTATGACGTAACAGACTAATGATTAACCTAATTATGTTCTAGAGTATTGGGTTAAAAATTAGGATGTTACATATACTGTGTCACATGTGTAAGTTCACTAATGAAAAACTAATAGAAGGACTTATGTGTCCATCATTTTCAATCTTGAGGGACCATGAGATTAATTTCTTTTCTTGAATGACAAAATAATTCGACATAAAAATCTTGAGAGACCAAATAGGGTATTCATTTTAAATGAAATGAATAGGAGTATTATGAATTAATGGTAATTTTGCACAGTTAGAGCATCTCCAATGGAAGGGCTCAATTTGGTCCCTCTTTTATGCCCCACCAAGGACACATTATCAAGGCATTATAAAACGTTAAATAGGAACTCATAGTAGCCCTCTTCTCTTCAATAGTAGAAACCAACTTTGGCCCCCATTTGGGTCCCATGTGATTTTTTTAAATTTAAAAAGGACAAATTAATATTATTGTGAATAATTTATTTTAACATCTTATATTATGCAATTTCATTTTTTTTTAAAAAAATAAAATTTTAAATATTTTAAATTTTAAATAAATTTTTTATAAATTAAATTCCAAATAAACTGTGTAAATTTTTTTAAAAATTGAAATGTACAAAATTCAAACAAATATTATTGAAACTAAAACAAGCTTTCGATATATTTAAAAAAATTACATGATTAATAACAATAATACATAAAAATAAAATATGACCAATGATTGTGCATAATTGAAATATTATACTACTAAAAACTATACTTAACAACCATTATGGAATTGTCATATATGTTCCACCAAGTCTACCTTTAAATATCGATGCTTCTATTTATCACGAAGTAGGACATTCATTTGGATAAACCTCTCGTACAAAGCAAAGTTTTCCTTTCTTAACTTTGATTGTGATATGCCATTATCCACATCATCACAAGAGGGAAGCTTACCTACGTACATATCTCTTTCATCCTCAACAATCATTATATGATGCAGGCTCTCATTATGCGGCAAGCTTATTTCTCTCGAAATCGTGTTGGGCCACATAAGCTTGCAATACTCAGAACACTCGCTCTACATCCTTTCTTTATGATTCTTGATATTGTACAAATAATTTCAGCTTATCACCTTATGGTCACTGTAACGCTTCGATTTTCTGTCTGAGTGGAAAATGACCGAAATGCCCCTGAGGTCATTTTCGGCCCGGAATTCGAGGATGGCCGACTCGGCAGTACTCGAAGGGCCAACTCAATGTTTGAAGGGGATTGAATGGCCTGCGAATGTTTCCGGAAGCGAGAATCTCGTTTTCCGCAGTTTCGGGTCAAAATGACCAAAATACCCCTATAGCGTTTTTATGCGGGTAGAAGTACCGTTTGAGCCTGAAACTTTCCCCAGAGGATTAAAAACATGTTTTCATGTATCTAGAGGTCCCTGTTCAAGTCCCGGTGGTCCCGGGCAGTTTTTGTGCAAAATTACGATTTTGCCCCTAGAATAGTGTTTTTACGCCTAATGACGTAACTAAGCTAACCTAAGCAATATTAGGCTCTAAACGAAGATTAATTAATTTCCATAATTAATCTAGAGTCAAAATAAATTATTAAAGTTAATTAGAACCTAAAATTGCTTAGATTAAACTTAAATCCCTTTTTAGAACTCAAGATTCCTAATATTGGAATCTTGAATAGTATTTTCTCTCTCCAATTCCTTAAATCAAGGAATTGTGTCTAGAATTGTTTATACGCTAAAATGAATTTATAACTCACTAATGATACAAGAACACTCTTTAATTATGTCTTGACAACCTTAATTACCCATTTTCCTTACCTAAACACACCTAAACACAACTCCAAAACCACAATTAAAATGCAAACACAACCCCACATGGGCTGATGCATTTCGGTCAGACCTCTCCCCCTTTGACCACATGTTAAATTGTTTTCTCACTCAAAGAACCATGCTTATCCCATGCTTGCACCATACTTGAGCCCATGCTTGGCCATGCTTCCAACCATGCTTTGAACCATGCCTTGTAAGAGATATTTTCTCTCCCATTCTGCACTCCTCATGGTCGAAGCCTTCATCACCATTCACACCCTCCATTTGCTTCATTTCTCTATAAATAGATGGCCTTGGGAAGCTTGCACCACTTTTAGATCATTTACTAAGTTTAGGAACACTCAAAGCTTTTCTTTTCTCTCAAAGCTCTTGTGTTCTTCAAGTTCTTGGAGCTCTCCATCTTCTTCTTCCATCTTCAAGTTCATCACATCAAGTAGGGATTTCCTTTCATGTATTCTTTTCTTTAAAGTTCTTGTTCTAGCTTTATGTTCATAGTTTCTCTTGATTCTTTTTAGAACTTCTTTTCTTCTCCTTTTTCTTTCTCATTTTCGGCCATGGGCCTTGAAGTTCAAAGAAATGAGAGCTTGATGATGAGAGTTTCATGATGATGTTCATCACTTGAAACAAACTCTAGAGCTTGATCTTTGTTCTTGAGTAAAATACTTCTAGTTCTTCCTTTCTCTAACTTTTGGAATCTTTAGCTTTGAAGATATTTTAAAATGGTTCTAAGGACTCAATGATGAGGTCTCATGATGTTGGTGCTAACATATCATCAAGATCATGGATTCTAGAGTTTCAAAATGTTCTTTTTGTTCCTTGAAATTTCGGCCATTTCCTTTTCTTTTACATGCAAAATGTTTTGATTTTCTAAAAATGTTATGTTGAGTTCTAAGAACTCTAGACTTTACTTTATCTTGGTTTGATGAGTTTGGGTTGAGGTTTAAGTTTCTTTAAAGTCTTGTTAAGGGCTCTAGAAAGATAAAACTTGCATAATTTATTTTATGCTTGCATTTATATTTACATTCTTACTGTGCACCTTTACTTTCAAGCTATCACCTAAGAACATAAAGATTAAAATGGAACTTGCATCATCACTTAATATAATTCTCAAAGCCTTTCCTTTTCGGCCTTAAAGTCGATTGTTGTTGGGCCTAGAGCACTAAAATAAAGAATTGAACTTGCATGATCACCTAATTAATCTCTCGAATGCCTATCTATTTCGGCCTTAAAGTCGATTGTTGTTGGGCCAAGAGCACTAAAATAAAGAATTGAACCTTGCATATTTACTTTCAAGCTTGCACGTTTAAGTCTATGCCTTGCATATTTACGTTCAAGCTTGCACGTTTAAGTTTATGCCTTGCATATCTAATTTTAAGTCATCACTTTATTTTGTAAGCAAGATTAAAAACGAAAAACATGAGCACGTTTAGTTTATGTCATAACTTAACAACCTAGAGCTCAAAGACTTGCCCATTTCATTCCAAGTTAAAGTTTAATGTGAATGCATTCTTTGAATGCATGTTTTAAACAAGTAGTGATGATGGACTTGCAATGAGTTTTCATCTAGCTACAAGGACTAATAGTCTATGTTCTAAGTTTTTCTTAAAGCTTTACAAATCTTTACAAGGTTATGTTATCATGAGATATGACTTTATTCCCTCTTAGAAGATGAAATACATTTTGGTCACTGACCTAAGGCTTCCCTTAGCCTCTTGATGAATTAAAATGATTTGCAAAGAGTTTTAGAAGTTCTAAATTGATTCCATGAGAAACTAGTTAACTTATGTACCTCGAAATGTCAATTTAACTCTCTTACTGAAGCTCCATGATTTCGGTTCTTTCATGATGAGTGTGATGTTGTATGGTGATGTTTTGATGTGTGAAAATATCACATAATGATGTAGAAATGATTCTATGCATAATAGGTAAGAAACTAGCTAACTAAAAATACCGTAAAGCTAGAATTTAACATAGTTTAGACCCATTTGTTTTTGGAACTTATACAAACTGTTTTAATGGGAGCATAATCAGATTAGGATTGTTTAGACATGAAAAACTTGGTAACATTTGGATTAGAATTGAACTCTAGCACCTATAGGGAAACTAGTAACTAGAAAACCGTAAAAATGCAAATGTAGAACTCTTAGAACATTTAGTTTTCTGGATTCTGTCCAGCAACATTACAACATAATAAATGTGATTTATAATTAGTCCTTAAGCATAGGAATGTTTCATAGTTGATTTAGATTTAATTTATAGCGCCTTAGGCGAAGACGGAACTGAGAAAGGGTCTAAAACGTAAGTTCTAGAACCCCGTAATCACAAGTTAGAAATTCTGCCCTATGCTTTTCAGATTTGAGAATGAATATGAGAATTAGGAATGATGATTAATTATGAGCCCTTAGGTGCATAAAATATGAACGACAGATGTTAGAGAACTATATTTCAAGATTAAGACCCGTAAGGGTCAAAGCATAAGCTACCGTAAGAGTAAGCGTTTGAATGTTCCATGATGATGCATGTGGTATGTAAATGATGATGATGTTACTCATATGAGGAATTCATGAGGATATATGTTTATGTGGCGTAAAGCAAACTTGGAAGGAATTCGGCGTAATGCCATCGTGCCGCCGAATTCCCAACGAATTTGGGGACTTAAAGAGATTTTGAAAATTAAGGTACTAAGATGGGTTCTAGGATGACACCGGTTCAGCCGAGCACCTCCATAGAACTCATGTGACATCGGTACCATTTTATACTCTTAGGTGACACCGGTTCGGCCGAGCACCCCTAAGAGAATTGCCCCCTAACTCGTATTCAGATAGTCGGGATTTATGATTTATGATACGCTTATCGTTAAGTGGTAAGTAAGAACTAGTGACGACTAGTTAAGGTATGAGCTCATAACCTAGAGATGTGACACGTTCTGGGTGACACCGGTTCGGCTGAGCACCCTCAGTTCGATTGTCTTTTAGGGTGGCCCATGAGGAAGAGATGTTTCATGATTATGCTAAGTTTGTCCCATATGAACGTTACTATTGCCACTTTATGCCACTAAGTATGATGATGCTTGATGTTATGTTTTATGTATGTGCATTAGGTAGTGCCATGCATACATCTTCTATTATGTCGTATTCATGACATTAAGACCATCCTAAAATGAATGGACCTTGGCTAAAGTATATTTTAAGGTTTAAAATGAACTTAATGCATGTTCAGTCATTTTGTATAATTAAACCCAAGGTTCCTGAGGACGTAGATGATGACACTTAGGTAGTAGAAGGCCCTACTGAGATTCTTTAGCAAGATTCTCACTCCCTCTATCTCTTTCTTTCTGTCACGTCTTCAGATGGCGACGTTCGTAGTGTTCGTGGACACGCCAACATGGGAGGTACACTATGACCTGGCTCACGGGTCATACCATTTTGAGGGACAGTGCACGGTGCGGGTTTTCATGTTCGTAGGACACCCCTTCGCTCATCCCGTGCACACCCATCGCTTCTCCCCGACTGCACCCTATGGCGACGACGAGCGGGTTTTTGAGCGCGCGCGTACGCATGACGAGAGAGTGCTCTGCATGCACACCGCCGCCTTAGCCATGCGAGACTATCCCGATTACGTGCCCCGGACCTACTTCTCGGAGACCGACCTGTCCGAGGACCCACCTACCCATCCGTATAGCGAGAGCTCTGCCCCCTCTCCCCCACTGTTGAGGGAGGGCAGTGAGGATACCGTGACTCAGCCATGGCTTGCACGACGACCGGAGATGTGGCCACACCGCGGGGGTCACGCTAGATCCCTGTTCCGCCTCTTTACGCCCGAGTAGCTCGCCCAGTTTCCCGGATATTTGCCTCGTTCGCGAGATGGACATCAGTAGGAGGTGACGATCGACCGATGGAGTACCCGGGTAGAGCACACACCACTTAGATGGAGATGAACCTTCTTTTGTATTAGAGGTCATCCCGTTAGTTGTACTTGGGTAGGGGAGTTGCTTTTATAGTTTCCGTTGCACTTTCTCTTGTATTTCCTTTTTAATTGTATTACTCGTGTTGTACTAAATTAAATCTCACACTTATAAGTGGGCAAGTTATATATATATATGAGGTGGTATTTAGTGTTTCTCATGATGTGCCTTTATGTGCCTTATGCTATGACGTTATGAGATGTATGTTATGACCGTTACATGTTATATCGCATCACGCGGCTCTCACTTTGTATTTCAAAAAAATTTACCCTTATTTTCCACTAAGTATTTCAAAGTAAAAATGAGAACTATGAAGTAACAGACTAATGATTAACCTAAGTATGTTCTAGAGTATTGGGTTAAAAATTAGGATGTTACAGTCACAGGATTATTTTAATGAATGTTGCCCACTCAGGATATATACTATCTATTAAATAGTAACTGAAAGTATAATTTTTACCATTAACAATGTAATTTACTTCTAGAGCATGACCATTCAGAACTTCATCAAACTCTAGTGAATGTTTTAACACATTGATATCGTTGTTTGAATTGACAACTCCAAAAAATGCACGCCATATCCAAAGATTAGACGAAGCCACAATTTTGAGTACTATAGTCAGAACCCCATGGTAACCACTCATATACATACCTTTTTATGCTTTTGGGAAGTTTTTCCACTGCCAATGTATGCAGTCAACGCTACCCATCATACTAGGGAAGTTGTAGACTTTCGCCATTTGAAGTAGGCATTGTGCATCATTTGAGTTAGGTTTTCACAAATATTCAGTCTCAAAAACCAAGATCACACCCTGGACAAGCTTCTCTAAACACTCAATTGCGGTGGTTTTGACCTATCCACACATAATCATCAACTACATCAATTTATACTCCATACACTAGCATACATGTAACGCCCCAATTTTTACTGTCATTAGAAATTACCAAATTACTGTAGGTAATTATTACATAAGATTTGAGGCCGAACAATCCTTAATAAAGGAATATAACATTAGAAGAGAGGTTAGGAGCGATTCATGCAAGAGTCACAAATCCCGAATTTCTGTACGTATAAAATGACCAAAATGCCCCTGAAGTTATTTTACTCAGAAAATGAGGATCGTGGGCCCCACCTATTCTCAAGGGGATGTTTTGATGATAATAAGGGATTGTTTGTGTTATGTGTGTTAATAGAGCAGAAGGATCTCAATTTTGAGTTCCGACGCGCGAAATGACCAAACGCCCTAAGGTCGTTTTAACTCGATGTGCGTCGACCGAGCCCGAACCTCACTAAAATGTTTTAAATTTTTTTAAGCCATGATTAACCATTGGTTAAGCTCGGGTGGCCTCGGGCGCTTTTAAGTGAAAGTACGATTTTGCCCTGCTTTTGGGCGAGTTTGCGAATTTTGGGATTTTTGATTCAGTATATCAAACCTAAGCAATATTAGGCTCAAATTAAAGCTTATTAAATTCTAAATATTAATCTAGAGTCAAAATTATGTATTTAGATTGATTAGAACCCAAAATTGCTCAAAAACACCCAAATTGCTTACTAATTCACTTAAGCCCTTAACAGTAAATTCTCTAAATTACATGAATACCTTGCCTACACCTAAATAATGCATGGAACACACAAATTTCACTTCTTTGGGCTGTAATGGACGAAATTATTGATGCCATTATGCAGCTGAATTATTGCCAAAAGTTACACTAAAACAAAATGCCAAAATGTCACCATAAGAGACATAATTCCTTAATTTCATACAACTTTGTCTAAAATGATTTTTCCTCCCTTATTTCTCCTGCAAAATTCCGCCAACTACCTCCTCATTTTGGCCAATTAGAAGCCTCAAAATCTTCTATAAATAGGCTTGCTCGAGTGGTCTTGGAATGCTTTGTTCATAACTAGTTTTTAGGAGCACCAAAAACTTTCTTTCTTCCTCCTCTTTGGCTGAATTCTTTCTTGAATTTTTCAAAGAGATTTTGTTTCATTTCACTTCAAGAAATCAAGTTCTCTTCCTCTTCTTCAACTCAGATTAGGTGGGGAGTAGTTTCTAAATTTATTTCTATGCTTTGAGGAGTTGTGTTTTTAGCTCAAAATGATGAAATTATGAACTTACCTTAGCTTTTCATTTCGGTTTTCCTCTTCATTTTTTCTTTAACCAATTCGGCCATATGGCCTAGGTGGAACTAAGATGATGGCTTGATGATGAGGACCTTGAGGGTGGGTTGTAAATCCATCACAAGTTAGGCCTCTAAAGGTTGAAAATTCCACTTGATGTAAAACTTTAAAGAATAATGCTTTATGATGCTAAAACAAAGATTTTTAGTTTAGAACTTGAAAGATGTATTTTCGAAGCTTGTATTTCATGTTTATGTTTCAAGTCATCACTTAATCTTTCAAGATAATAAAGAGGTTGCATCTCATATTTAATTTATGCTCTCACTTTATTTTATAATGGCTAAAAGAATCAACGCATGGCATGTTTATTTTATGCCATCACCTAAAGATCCTAGAGGTCAAAGACTTGGCCATGTATCACAAGCAAAGAAATATGATTATTGGAGTTAAAGAATTTATTCTTTAAAAAGTCTTGAGATTGGAGCTTAAAAAGATGTAATAATAATTCTCTTCTCCTTTCACCGGTCTTGTGCGGACTACTGCCGCTCCGGTTTCTTAATATTCTCTTCTCCCTCTACTGGTCCTGTATGGATTACCGCCGCTCCAGTTTCTTGCATCATGTTTATATTTCAAGTTCTTGCATCATGTTTAATTTTCAAGTCATCACCTTAAATCTTAAAGATAAAGAAATGGAATTGCATATCATGTTTATAATTCCAAGCTATCACCTTATAAAGATAAGATTAAAATAATGTTGCATAGCATGTTTATAATTCTAAGATATCACCTAAATCTCTAAAGCTCAAGACTTACTCCTTTTATCTTAAGTGAGAATTTTAAATGTGAAGATCCTCCCAAGTTTGACAAAAGAACTAGTTTCTAAATGAGTTTTAAGACTTTGCAAGGATTTTACGGGGAACTAGTATTTTATATGCACTTAAAATATGATTCTATGTAATTGCATGAGGTTCATGATTCGGCCACTGATATGAGTTTAGTATCAATGTATGATAATGATTTGATATGTTTGAAGTTGTGATAATTATGGTTTATTGTTAAGAGAATGATTCACTGCATGTTAGAGATAAAACTAGCTCCCTAGAACAACTGAAGAGCTAGAATTTACCTAGTTTTTGACCCTTTTAAGTTTAGCCAATGCCAAATCTGTTTTAGTACGTTATAATTCTGTCTAGGATTAGTTAGCCACGAAAAATTTGGTATCAATTAGACTAGGATTGATCCCGAACACTAAAAATGAACTTAGCAACTAGAAAACCGTAAAAACAAGATTTCTAGAACTCTACGGAATGAAATTTATTCATTCTATCCAGAATCTTTAGCAACGATAAGAACCAGGTTTTATTATGTTTAAATAAGGGAGAATGATTCATAATTGGTTTAGTAACTAATTTCAACATCATAGGGAAAGCTGGTAACAAGAAAGGATTTAAAACATAACTAGAAAGGATTTAAAACATAACTTCTAGCATACCGTAAAATCTTAGGAACAACTTACTACCTATGCTACCCCATTTGATTTAATAGTGTTCTTAAGGCCTATAAATAATCGTAAGGATGGTAATAAATCCCTTAGGTGCATAACTAATTAGTTCTATAATTGATAATTCTATGTAAGTATTGGATGCTTATTAAGTACTTGATATCATTAAATGATTTCTTGGCTTGCATGTTATAGTTGCTGTTGCAAATAATGAGAATGCTTATGCATGAAATATTATTTATTATGTAAAATTTACCTTTGTTGCTAGAAGAAAGTGTATCATTGTAAAAGTGTAATTTGGAAAGGTTCTGGCTAAGGAAAGACTTGGTATTTAAGCGTGTCCATTGTGACCCACCTTTCTTTCCTGGGAATCTCCCAGATGCATGATTATAGTTGATATATATTATTCTAGCTTAAGACTATAAATGAGAAAATGCTATGATGTTTATGAATTGTATTGTGATATAACATGCAAAGATTTAATGGTGACTTAAACTTATAAGAAAATGATCCTTTGGAACCATCAAACTATAGCTGGTGAAAAGGTGATTTTAGCCCCCTAACCCATTCTCTCAAAAGGGTAGAGTCGGGACTTTAGCTTATCAAAAAGGATAAGTATATGCTAGTGATGGCTAGTAAAGTATGAGCTCATAACCTAAATTACTCCCAAAAGGGTGGAGTATAGGGTGGCCCAAGGAAAATAATGATGATGATAAGATTTTAAGTCACCTAAGGCACTAAAGAAATGAAATATGTGTACTGTGTCCATGTGTAGCTAATATTATATGACGTTCTTTTATGCATGTTATTTTGATAATGATGATGAGGAATATGATGTAATGATAAAGGAAAAGTTTATTGTAAATATGACATGTTAAGATTATGATACATTATAAGACGCATGATTAAAAATTGACGAACCTCGGTTAAGTATTTGTCCGAACTTAAAATGAATCTTTGCATGCTCACTATTTTAGAATAATCCCGAGGTTCCCGGGACTTTGATGATGACACTGTAGAAGGAGGTACCCTACTGAGAATTCTTTAGCAAGATTCTCACTCCCTTTTCTTTATTTCCGTCATTGTCTCCAGATTCAAATGGCGACATTCGTCTGCTCGTTGATACCCCTACCTGAATTCCACTATGATCCGATTGCATCGCTCGTATCATTTTGAAGGAGAGGTCTTGCAGTTCATGTGTTTATTTACATAGGTCGTCCATTTGCACATCCTGTCCCTAGTTATCGATTTTCTCCTACTTCTCCCTATGGCGATGAAATGGTTTTCGAACATGCACGTCCACTTGATGAAAGGATGTTACGTTCTTATCCCGCTTCATCTGTTGTCCATGGATTTCTAGAGTATGTTCCCGAGACGAGATATTCTGAAACTGATCCTTCAGAGGACACTCCTACTCATGTATATTCTGAGAGCTCTGCTCCTACTCCCACACGTGTAAGAGAGGGTAGTGAGGAAACAGTTGTTCAGCCGAGGTTAGCAAGAAGGCCGTCCATGCAACCCCAGCCTGGTGCATCTCATGCGTCCCCTCCCGAGGGAGCTCATCAGTGGATCAGATTTATTCCCCCATTTCCAGGACAGTGGCCATAGAAGGTTCTTAATGGATTTATGTATGTTCATGCACCCTAGTTTTAGGATAACCTTCCCGGCTTATGGAGTTATCTAGTTTAGGGGCATGTATTTCCTTATGTATATTTTCTTTTATGGGTTTGCATAAGACAATGATTATAACATCCTAATTTTTAACCCAATACTCTAGAACATATTTAGGTTAATCATTAGTCTGTTACTTCATAGTTCTCATTTAACTTTGAATTACTTAGCGGAAAATACGGGTAATTTTTTTTTTGAAATGAAAGTGAGAGCCGCGTGATGCGATATAACTTGCAACGGACAAAACATGCATCTCATAACGTCATAGCATAAAGCATATAAGGGCACATCATGAGAGACACTGAATAACATCTCATATATAATTATAATTTGCCCACTTATAAGCGTGGGACTTGATTTAGTACATGGAAATACATAAAAGGAAATACAACATAAAACATAAACATAATCTACTCCCCTACCCGAGTGCAACTAATAGGATAACCTTTAAACAAAAGAAGGTCCATCCCCATCTAAGTGGTGTGTGTTCTAACTCGGGGACGTGCGCGCTCGAACACCAGGCCATCGCCAAAAGGTGAGACGGGGGAGAAACGATGGGAATGTACAAGGGGAGTGAAGGGTCGACCCATGTACATGAATACTCTAACTATGCATCGACCCACAAAATGGTATGATCCGTGGTCCGGGTCATGGTGCACCTCCTATGTCGGCGTGTCCACGAATATCACGAACGTCGCCATCTGAAGACGTGACGGAAAGAAAGAGATAGAGGGAGTGAGAATCTTGCTAAAGAATCTCAGTAGGGCCTCCTACTACCTAGGTGTCATCATCTACGTCCTCAGGAACCTTGGGTTTATTTATACGAAATGACTGAGCATGTATTAGGTTCATTTTAAACTTTAAAATATATTTTAGCCAAGGTCCATTCATTTTAGGATGATCTTAATGTCATGGATGCAACATAATAGAAAATGTATGCATGACACTACCTAATGCACATACATAAAAACATAACATCAAGCATCATCATTCTTGGTGGCATAAAGTGGCAATAGTAACATTCATATGGGACAAAACTTTGTGACATAATCATAATCATGAAACTTCTCTTCCTCATGGGCCACCCTAAAAGACAATCGAACTGGGGGTGCTCGGCCGAACCGGTGTCACCCAGAACGTGGATAGCATAGGGTGGAAATCCTAACAGGTGAATACGGGGTTCTAGAACTTACGTTTTAGACCCTTTCTTGGTTCCGTTTTCGCCGAAGGCGCTATGGATTAAATCTAAATCAATTATGAGGCATTCCTATGCTTAAGGACTAATTATTAATCATATTTATCATGTTGTAAGGGTGCTGGACAGAATTCAGAGAATTAAATGTTCTAAGAGTTCTACATTTGCATTTTTACGGTTTTCTAGTTACTAGTTTCCCCATAGGTGCTAGAATTCAATTCTAACTCAAATGATACCAAGTTTTTCATGTCTAAACAATCTAAATCTGATTATGTCCCCATTAAAACAGTTTGGATTAGTTCCATAAACAAATGGGTCAAAACTATGTTAAATTCTAGCTTTACGGTATTTCTAGTTAGCTAGTTTCTCACCTATCATGCATAGGATCGCTTCTACATCATCATACGATATTTTCACACATTCCAACACATTAAAACATCATCATACAGCATCACATTCACCACATCAGAACCGAAAACATCTTGCCTCAATAAGAGAAGTAAATTGACATTTCTAGGTACATAAGTTAACTAGTTTCTCTTGGAATCAATTTAGAATTTCTAAAACTCTTTGCAAGACATTTTAAATCATCAAGAGGCTAAGTGAAGCCTTAGGTCAGTGACCAAAACATATTCCATCCCCTAAAAGAGATTGGAATCACAACTTATAATGACATAACCTTATAAAGAATTGTAAAACTTTAAGGAACACTTAAAACATAGGCTATTGGTCTTAGTAGCTAGATGAAAACTCATTGGAAGTCCATCCTCACTACTTGGCCGAAAAACATACATTCAAAGTATGGTTTACATTCAACTTTAACTTGGAATGAAATGGGCAAGTCTTCGAGCTCTAGGTTCTTAAGTTACGACATAAACTAAACGTGCTCATGCTCTTCATTTTTAATCTTGCTTTCAAAGTAAAGTGATGACTTGAAATTAAATATGCAAGGCATAATTTAAACGTGCAAGCTTGAAAGTAAATATGCGAAGCATAACCTTAAACGTGCAAGCTTGAAAGTAAATATGCAAGATTCAATTCTTTATTTTAGTGCCCTTGGCCCAACAACAATCGACTTTAAGGCCGAAATAGATAGGCATTCGAGAAATTAATTAGGTGATAATGCAAGTTCAATTCTTTATTTTAGTGCTCTAGGCCCAACAACAATCGACTTTAAGGCCGAAATAGAAAGGCTTCGAGAATTAAATTAAGTGATGATACAAGTTCCATTTTAATCTTTATGTTCTTAGGTGATAACTTGAAAGTAAAGATGCATAGCAAGAATGTAAATATGAATGCAAGCATAAAATAAATTATGCAAGTTCATTTTATCTTTCTAGAGCTCTTAACAAGACTTTAAAGGAATTTAAACCTTAACCCAAACTCATTCAAACAAGGTAAAGTCAAGCTTGGAGTTCTTAGAACTCAACATAATATCTTTGGGAATCAAACTATGAAACTTAGAAAATCTCAAGGAAATCGGCGAAATCTCCAAGAAGAGAAAAGTGCATTTTAAAACTCTAGAGTTCATGACCTTGATGATATATTAACACCAACATCATGAGTCCTCATCATTGAGTTCATAGAGCCATTTTAAAACACCATCAAAGTTAAAGTTCTCAAAAGTTCAAGAAAGGAAAATCTAGAAACACTTTTGCTCAAGAACAAAAATCAAGCTCTAGAGTTTGTTTCAAGTGATGAACATCATCATGAAACTCTCATCATCAAGCTCTCATTCCTTTGTTCTCCAAGGCCCATGGCCGAAAATGAAAAGGTAAAGGAAAGAAAAAGAAGTTCTAAAAAGAATCAAGAGAAACTATGAACATTAAGCTTAGAACAAGAACTTTAAAGAAAGAATACATGAAAGAAAATCCCTACTTGGTGTGATGAACTTGAAGATGGAAGAAGAAGATGAAGGTGATGAAGAACTTTGAAGAGCTTGAAGAACACAAGAACTTTTGAGAGAAAAGAAAAGCTTTGAGTGTTTCCTAAACTTAGCAAATGATCTAAAAGTGGTGCAAGCTCCTCAAGGCATTCTATTTATAGAGAAATGAAACAAATGGAGGGAGCTCATGGTGATGAAGAGCTTCGGCCATGAGGTGCAGATTGGAGGCTTTCCATGAGTTCCATGAGGTGAGATAATGTGTTCTTGAGGTATGGTGAGGTATGGCTCAAGGTATGGCTCAAGCATGGTTCTTTGAGTGAGAAAACAATTTAATATGTGTGGTAATTGGAGAGAGATGGCCGAATATGCATCAGCCCATGGGGGAGGTTTCTTTGCATTTTAATTGTGGTTTAGAGTTGTGTTTAGGTGTATCTTTGATTATGCTTAAGATTAGGAATTTGTAAGAAAGTGTTTAGGTAAGGTAAATGGGTAATTAAGGTGGTCTAGACATAATTAAGGAGTGGTCTTGCACCATTAGAGAGTTAAATCCTCAATTTAGAGTCTAAACAACTCTAGACACATTTCCTTGATTTAAGGAATTGGAGAGAGAAAACACTATTCAAGATTCCAAGACTAGGAATCTTGAGTTCTAAAAAGGATTTAAGTTTAATCTAAGCAATTTTAGGTTCTAATTAACTTTAATAAATTATTTTGACTCTAGATTAATTAGGGAAATTAATTAATCTTCGTTTAGAGCCTAATATTGCTTAGGTTTGCTTAATTACATCATTAAGCTCAAAAACACTATTCTATGGGCAAAATCGTAATTTTGCACTAACAGTGCGCGGGACCACCGAGAGATGAACAGAGACCTCTAGGCAGATGAAAACATGTTTTTAAACCTCTGGGAAAGTTTCGGCTCAAACGGCATCGCGTTTACCAGAAAAACGCTCTAGGGGTATTTTTGGTCATTTTGACTAAAGCTGAAACGAAATTTTCGCTTCCTAAGCATTCAAAGGCCATTCAATCCCCTTCAAACATCTAGTTAACCCTTCGAGGATGACCAAGTTGGTTACCCTCGAGTTAGTCGAGAAATGACCTCAGGGCATTTTGGTCATTTCCTGATGTAAAAATCGGGGTGTTACATTACTCCCTCCTTAAAAGAATTTCGCCCTCGAAATTCGTTACCTTAGAAAAGCTCGGGATACCTGTCTCGTATTTCTGACTCTAGCTCCCATGTAAACTCTTCGGATTTGTCGCGTCCCCATGCTACCTTTACCAATGGAACAGACTTGTTCCTCACCGCTGACTCATGGTCCACAATTCTCGTAGGGAAGATTGAAAGTTAGGTCGTCCCTTAATCAACATGCTCGCTCTAAAGCGTGGCTAGGGTCGGACTCATACTTCCTTAATCGAGAGACGTGAAAGACGCGTCATGAAGATTTGAAAGATTAGGGGGTAAGGCTATTTTGTAGGCAACTGTTCCTATCTTTTAAAGAATTTGGAAGGGACCAAGGAATCGAGGGCTCAACTTTTTGACTTTCATGGCTCTCCCTATGCCTGTAGTGGGGGTAATTCTAAGGAACACATGTTCTCCCTCTTTGAACTCCAAGGGCTTGCGCCTCTTGTCCGCATAGCTCTTTTGTCTACTTTGAGCGGTGAGCATCCTATCCCGGATCCTCTTGATTTGTTCCGTCGTTTCCCTCACTACATCGGGTCCTAAGACACCTTGCTCCCCAGGCTCGTACCAACACAAAGGTGATTGGCACTTCCTTCCATACAACGCCAGACGGTGCCATACCGATGCTCGCGTGATAACTATTGTTATACGCAAACTCGATCAAAGGCAAGTACTTATCCCATCTTCCCCTCTGGTCTAACACACAAGCTCTTAGCATATCCTCTAGGGTTTGGATCGTCCTTTCGGATTGTCCGTCTGTTTGTGGGTGGTAAGCAGTGCTCAAGCATAGCTTTGAACCAAACGCCTTTTGAAAGGCTCCCCAAAAACGCGACGTAAACCGCGGATCTCTATCCGAGATTATCGTCGACGGTACTCCATGCAATCTTACGATCTCTTGGATGTATAACTGAGCCAATTTATCTAAAGAGTACGTCACTCTAATAGGTAGAAAGTGTGCCGACTTGGTTAGTCGATCCACTATCACCCATATAGCATCATGGCCAGCTTGGGTCTTAGGCAATCCCGTCACGAAATCCATAGATATGCATTCCCACTTCCATTCAGGGATTGACAGGGGTTGCAACAAACCTGAAGGTTTTTGGTGCTCGATTTTCACTTTCTGACATACCAAGCACTTACTAACCCAGGCGACTACATCCTTCTTCATTCCGGGCCACCAAAACATCTTTTTCAAGTCTTGGTACATCTTGGTAACACCGGGATGGATGGTGGAATAGCTTTTGTGAGCTTCCTCCAAGATCTTTTCTCGGAGGTCACCATCTTGGGTACGCAGATTCTTCCTTGAACCTCCATATCCAATCTTCACCTCTTTGAAACCTTTCAACTTTCCCGCCTTAACAAAGATCTATGATCTCCTCGAACTCCTCATTCTCTCGTTGTGCTAACATGATTCTCTGCTTAAATCCACTTGTCACACTAAGATAGCACATTTTTATTCCTTTATCGGTCGCTCACATCCCTAGATTCATATCCCTAAACTTCTCTATCAACTCAACTTCTTTGATCATCATGTGGGACAGGTGTAACGACTTTCAGCTCAAGGCATCGGCGACTACATTAGCCTTGCCGGGCTGGTAACTTAAACCGAAATCGTAGTCCTTGAGGAATTCCATCCACCTTCTTTGCCTCATATTTAACTCCTTTTGATCAAAGAGGTACTTGAGACTCTTATGATCGGAGAAAACTTCAAACCTTACACCATACAGATGGTGTCTCCACATCTTTAAGGCAAACACTACTACAAGCTAATTCTAGGTCATGGGTGGGGTAGTTAGCCTCGTGAGGCTTGAGTTGTCGTGATGCATAGGCTACCACTTGCCTATTTTGCATCAACACACACCCTAGTCCTTTGCCCGAAGCATCACAATATACCTCGAAGGGTACATTGGGGCTAGGTAAGACTAAGACTGGGGTCGTGGTTAACCTTTCCTTAAGCTCTTGGAAACTCTCCTCACATTCGGGGCTCCACACAAATGGTGCATTCTTCCTAGTTAGCTTGGTCAGAGGTAGGGCAATTTGGGAGAATCCCTTGATAAACCTACGGTAATAGCCTGCTAAACCCAAAAAGCTCCGTATTTCCGTTACGGTGGTCGGTCTATCCCAATTCATTACGGCTTCTACCTTACTAGGATCAACGGCTATACCTCCTTTCGCCACAACGTGCCCTAAAAACTTGACCTCCTCCAACCAAAATTCACACTTAGAGAGTTTTGCATATAGCTTTTTCCCCTTCAAAATCTCCAAAACTATCCTTAAATGACGCTCATGCTCCTCGTGGGTCTTCGAATAGATGAGTATATCATCTATGAAAATGACCACGAACTGATCTAAATAGGGTCTAAAGATCCTATTCATGTAATCCATAAATACTACAGGAGCATTTGTCAACCCAAAAGACATCACCGCGAACTCAAAGTGTCCATACCGAGTTCTAAAGGCGGTCTTTGGTATATCTTGATCTCTCACCCTAATTTGGTGGTATCCTGACCTTAGGTCGATCTTGGAAAATACTCATCGCCTCTCGGTTGGTCCATAAGATCATCAATCCTAGGCAAAGGGTATTTGTTTTTCACTGTCACACGGTTCAATTGCCTATAATCTATGCACAACCTCATACTCCCGTCCTTCTTTTTCACAAACAAGACCGGGGCTCCCCACGGTGAAGCACTAGGTCTTATAAAGTTCTTCTCTAAAAGTTCCTCAAGTTGGGTTTTAAGCTCGGCTAGCTCTAGGGGTGACATTCTATAGGGGGCAATGGAGATTGGTCCCGCTCCAGGAACCAACTCAATGGAGAACTCCACTTCTCGCTCGGGAGGGAACTCGGGTATATCTTCCGGAAACACCTCGGGATAGTCTCTCACTATTGGTATATTTTCTAAAATCTGCTCAAAGTGTACTTCACTAGCGGCTAGGAGAACATATCCCTTAGTCTTTTTCCCACTACAGTGGACTTCTACAGCATTGAGGTAAAGTCTCAAAGGTTGACTTATTTCACTAGGGGGAGAAGGAAAGACAACTGTTTTGGTGTCACAGTCTAACAATACATGGTTGGCGTGAAGCCAATCCATGCCAAGAACTACTCCGATACCTTTCATGGGTAAACAAATTAAATCCATAACATATGGCCTATTTTCAGTGGTGAGGTGACAATTTAGACAACAATAACAAGTATTCACAGGATGATTTGTAGGGGTAGAAACAATAAGATCAAAAGGAAGTTTGGAAGTTCTCAAATTTAGAGTCTCGACACTAGCATACGAAATGAAAGAATGTGTTGCACCAGAGTCATATAGTACAGTTAAGGTTCTACCATCTATTTCGCACTTACCTTCTATGAGACCGTTGGATGTGTCCGCTTCGTCAACATTGAGGGTGAAGACCCTCCCATGGTGTTGCGGCCGGGAATTCTGGCTTGCTGGCCTCCCATTAGTGCAGTTGTTGGCGTAGTGGCCAGGCTTTCCGCATCGAGCGAGATATTCGCCCGCCAGCAGGGCGGTTGCCATGATCCTTCCCGCACTTGGGACATAGCACGGCTGGGATAGCTTGGGCGGGGGTTCCTTGAGGTGCCTTGTTCTTAGGCCCACTTGGTCCTCCTTGGTTGTTTCGGGGGCCGCCCGACCCTCCTTGTCGGTTGTTGTTGTTGTTGTTGTTGTTGTTGTTGCGGTTGTTATTGTTCTGGAATTGTGGTCGGTATGGCTGCTTGGGTTGTTGGTGGAAGGGGGTTCTTTGTTGTTGTTGATGTGGCTTGAATTGGTTGGTGTGATAGGGGTTGTAATGGTTTCGGGATTGGTTTGGATATTGGGGCTTGAATTTTGGGGCTTGAGGTGCTAGCCCCTTGTTCCGTCTTTGCCCTTGCAAAGCATTGATTTTCTTCCCTCTTCCATGATCCGGCACTTGTTGTCTAGGGTTGGAAAGTCCCTAATCTCCATGTGCGCTACAGCATAGTTGAGCTCTGCCGTTAGTCCGGCCTCATACTTGACGCACTTCCACACCTCGTCGGGGTTTCCTTGAAACACCCTAGAGAACTTAATCAGCTCCTCGAATTTTGCCGTGTACTGGGCGACAGTAGACCCTCCTTGAGTTAGTTGCATGAACTCGATGTCCTTCGCATTCCTTACCGATTCCGGAAAGTACTTCTCATAGAAGTAGGTCTTGAACAGCTCCCGGCTGGCAAAGAAGACGAAGCTTCTAGCAGTCTTCGGGTGCCAGTCCACCAAAACTCGGCATCCGATTCCGTCATATAGGCAGCGAAGGTGACCTTTTGCTCCTCCGAGCAAGCTACCACGGAGTAGATCTTCTCCATGTTTTTGATCCACTCGTCAGCTTGGTCGGGGTCCATGGCTCCTCGGAAGGTTGGCGGGTTCGCCTTGCGAAACTCACCAAACCTTGCTTGCTCGATCATTTCGGCGATGGGGACCACGTCCCGTGTTCCCTTGTTGGTTCATCCTCTCGAACATTCGTTCCATGGCTCTTGCCATGTCACGAACAGCAGCAGCAGTGGCATCGCTTTGGTCTCCCTCGGTCGGGGTCCTAGGTTGTCTCCTTGGTGCCATTGGTCCCTAAACACATGAGACAATAAACACTGAGGTGATCAGGCTCAATATTCCATGTAAGATGAGCTAGTTACCATGGCACACGCAAGTAGACAAAGGGTCATGCACTTCTATCCTATAGCTTATCTCTAACTAAGCACTACGCATGACATAGCTATCGTACTACGCTTTAGAAAGCATAATCAGTCCAATCCTCAGGCTCCATGAGAATCGAACTGCTCTGATACCATAATGTAACATCCTAATTTTTAACCCAATACTCTAGAACATATTTAGGTTAATCATTAGTCTGTTACTTCATAGTTCTCATTTAACTTTGAATTACTTAGCGGAAAATACGGGTAATTTTTTTTTGAAATGAAAGTGAGAGCCGCGTGATGCGATATAACTTGCAATGGACAAAACATGCATCTCATAACGTCATAGCATAAAGCATATAAGGACACATTATGAGAGACACTGAATAACATCTCATATATAATTATAATTTGCCCACTTATAAGCGTGGGACTTGATTTAGTACATGGAAATACATAAAAGGAAATACAACATAAAACATAAACATAATCTACTCCCCTACCCGAGTGCAACTAATAGGATAACCTTTAAACAAAAGAAGGTTCATCCCCATCTAAGTGGTGTGTGTTCTAACTCGGGGACGCAAGGCTTCGAACACCAGGCCATCGCCAAAAGGTGAGACGGGGGAGAAACGATGGGAATGTACAAGGGGAGTGAAGGGTCGACCCATGTACATGAATACTCTAACTATGCATCGACCCACAAAATGGTATGATCCGTGGTCCGGGTCATGGTGCACCTCCTATGTCGGCGTGTCCACGAATATCACGAACGTCGCCATCTGAAGACGTGACGGAAAGAAAGAGATAGAGGGAGTGAGAATCTTGCTAAAGAATCTCAGTAGGGCCTCCTACTACCTAGGTGTCATCATCTACGTCCTCAGGAACCTTGGGTTTATTTATACGAAATGACTGAGCATGTATTAGGTTCATTTTAAACTTTAAAATATATTTTAGCCAAGGTCCATTCATTTTAGGATGATCTTAATGTCATGGATGCAACATAATAGAAAATGTATGCATGACACTACCTAATGCACATACATAAAAACATAACATCAAGCATCATCATTCTTGGTGGCATAAAGTGGCAATAGTAACATTCATATGGGACAAAACTTTGTGACATAATCATAATCATGAAACTTCTCTTCCTCATGGGCCACCCTAAAGGCAATCGGCTGGGGGTGCTCGGCCGAACCGGTGTCACCCAGAACGTGTCATACATCTAGGTTATGAGCTCATACCTTAACTAGTCGTCACTAGTTCTTACTTACCACTTAACGATAAGCGTATCATAAATCCCGACTATCTGAGTACGGGTTAGGGGGCAAAACTCTTAGGGGTGCTCGGCCGAACCGGTGTCACCTAAGAGTATAAAATGGTACCGATGTCACATGAGTTCTATGGAGGTGCTCGGCCGAACCGGTGTCATCCTAGAACCCATCTTAGTACCTTAATTTTCAAAATCTCTTTAAGTCCCCAAATTTGTCGGAAATTCGGCGGCCTAAACGGTCATTACACCGAATTTCCTTCCAAATTTGCTTTATGCCACATTAACATATAATCTCATAATTCCTCATATGAATAACATCATCATCATTAGCATACTTCATGCATCATCATAAATCATCCAAACGCTTACCCTTACGGTAGCTTATGCTTTGACCCTTACGGGTCTTAATCTTGAGATATAGTTCTCTACATCCGTCGTTCATATTTTAAGCACCTAAGGCTCATAATTAAACATCATTCATAATCCTCTCATTTTACTTTTGAATCTGAATAGCATAGGGTGGAAATCCTAACAGGTGAATACGGGGTTCTAGAACTTACGTTTTAGACCCTTTCTTGGTTCCGTTTTCGCCGAAGGCGCTATGGATTAAATCTAAATCAATTATGAGGCATTCCTATGCTTAAGGACTAATTATTAATCATATTTATCATGTTGTAAGGGTGCTGGACAGAATTCAGAGAATTAAATGTTCTAAGAGTTCTACATTTGCATTTTTACGGTTTTCTAGTTACTAGTTTCCCCATAGGTGCTAGAATTCAATTCTAACTCAAATGATACCAAGTTTTTCATGTCTAAACAATCTAAATCTGATTATGTCCCCATTAAAACAGTTTGGATTAGTTCCATAAACAAATGGGTCAAAACTATGTTAAATTCTAGCTTTACGGTATTTCTAGTTAGCTAGTTTCTCACCTATCATGCATAGGATCGCTTCTACATCATCATACGATATTTTCACACATTCCAACACATTAAAACATCATCATACAGCATCACATTCACCACATCAGAACCGAAAACATCTTGCCTCAATAAGAGAAGTAAATTGACATTTCTAGGTACATAAGTTAACTAGTTTCTCTTGGAATCAATTTAGAATTTCTAAAACTCTTTGCAAGACATTTTAAATCATCAAGAGGCTAAGTGAAGCCTTAGGTCAGTGACCAAAACATATTCCATCCCCTAAAAGAGATTGGAATCACAACTTATAATGACATAACCTTATAAAGAATTGTAAAACTTTAAGGAACACTTAAAACATAGGCTATTGGTCTTAGTAGCTAGATGAAAACTCATTGGAAGTCCATCCTCACTACTTGGGCGAAAAACATACATTCAAAGTATGGTTTACATTCAACTTTAACTTGGAATGAAATGGGCAAGTCTTCGAGCTCTAGGTTCTTAAGTTACGACATAAACTAAACGTGCTCATGCTCTTCATTTTTAATCTTGCTTTCAAAGTAAAGTGATGACTTGAAATTAAATATGCAAGGCATAATTTAAGCGTGCAAGCTTGAAAGTAAATATCTAAGCATAACCTTAAACGTCAAGCTTGAAAGTAAATATGCAAGATTCAATTCTTTATTTTAGTGCCCTTGGCCCAACAACAATCGACTTTAAGGCCGAAATAGATAGGCATTCGAGAAATTAATTAGGTGATAATGCAAGTTCAATTCTTTATTTTAGTGCTCTAGGCCCAACAACAATCGACTTTAAGGCCGAAATAGAAAGGCTTCGAGAATTAAATTAAGTGATGATACAAGTTCCATTTTAATCTTTATGTTCTTAGGTGATAGCTTGAAAGTAAAGATGCATAGCAAGAATGTAAATATGAATGCAAGCATAAAATAAATTATGCAAGTTCATTTTATCTTTCTAGAGCTCTTAACAAGACTTTAAAGGAATTTAAACCTTAACCCAAACTCATTCAAACAAGGTAAAGTCAAGCTTGGAGTTCTTAGAACTCAACATAATATCTTTGGGAATCAAACTATGAAACTTAGAAAATCTCAAGGAAATGGCCGAAATCTCCAAGAAGAGAAAAGTGCATTTTAAAACTCTAGAGTTCATGACCTTGATGATATATTAACACCAACATCATGAGTCCTCATCATTGAGTTCATAGAGCCATTTTAAAACACCATCAAAGTTAAAGTTCTCAAAAGTTCAAGAAAGGAAAATCTAGAAACACTTTTGCTCAAGAACAAAAATCAAGCTCTAGAGTTTGTTTCAAGTGATGAACATCATCATGAAACTCTCATCATCAAGCTCTCATTCCTTTGTTCTCCAAGGCCCATGGCCGAAAATGAAAAGGTAAAGGAAAGAAAAAGAAGTTCTAAAAAGAATCAAGAGAAACTATGAACATTAAGCTTAGAACAAGAACTTTAAAGAAAGAATACATGAAAGAAAATCCCTACTTGGTGTGATAAACTTGAAGATGGAAGAAGAAGATGAAGGTGATGAAGAACTTTGAAGAGCTTGAAGAACACAAGAACTTTTGAGAGAAAAGAAAAGCTTTGAGTGTTTCCTAAACTTAGCAAATGATCTAAAAGTGGTGCAAGCTCCTCAAGGCATTCTATTTATAGAGAAATGAAACAAATGGAGGGAGCTCATGGTGATGAAGAGCTTCGGCCATGAGGTGCAGATTGGAGGCTTTCCATGAGTTCCATGAGGTGAGATAATGTGTTCTTGAGGTATGGTGAGGTATGGCTCAAGGTATGGCTCAAGCATGGTTCTTTGAGTGAGAAAACAATTTAATATGTGTGGTAATTGGAGAGAGATGGCCGAATATGCATCAGCCCATGGGGGAGGTTTCTTTGCATTTTAATTGTGGTTTAGAGTTGTGTTTAGGTGTATCTTTGATTATGCTTAAGATTAGGAATTTGTAAGAAAGTGTTTAGGTAAGGTAAATGGGTAATTAAGGTGGTCTAGACATAATTAAGGAGTGGTCTTGCACCATTAGAGAGTTAAATCCTCAATTTAGAGTCTAAACAACTCTAGACACATTTCCTTGATTTAAGGAATTGGAGAGAGAAAACACTATTCAAGATTCCAAGACTAGGAATCTTGAGTTCTAAAAAGGGATTTAAGTTTAATCTACGCAATTTTAGGTTCTAATTAACTTTAATAAATTATTTTGACTCTAGATTAATTAGGGAAATTAATTAATCTTCGTTTAGAGCCTAATATTGCTTAGGTTTGCTTAATTACGTCATTAAGCTCAAAAACACTATTCTAGGGGCAAAATCGTAATTTTACACTAAAACTGCCCGGGACCACCGAGACTTGAACAGAGACCTCTAGGCACATGAAAACATGTTTTTAAAACCTCTGGGGAAAGTTTCGGGCTCAAACGGCACGTTTACCCGCGTAAAAACGCTCTAGGGGTATTTTGGTCATTTTGACCTGAAACTGCGGAAAACGAAATTTTCGCTTCCGGAAGCATTCAAAGGCCATTCAATCCCCTTCAAACATCGAGTTAACCCTTCGAGGATGACCAAGTTGGTTACCCTCGAGTTCGGGTCAGGAAATGACCTCAGGGGCATTTTGGTCATTTCCCTCGGACAGAAAAATCGGGGTGTTACATTAAACCTCTGGAGAAAGTTCCGGGCTCAAACGGCACCTTTACCCGCGTTAAAACGCTATAGGGGTATTTTGGTCATTTTGACCCGAAACTGCGGAAAACGAAATTTTCGATTCCGAAAGCATTCAAAGGCCATTCAATCCCCTTCAAACATTGAGTTGACCCTTCGAGGATGACCGAGTTGGTTACCCTCGAGTTCGGGTCAGGAAATGACCTCAGGGGCATTTTGGTCATTTCCCTCGGACAGAAAAATCGGGGTGTTACAATGATGTATGATCATAACCCACCCTCAGATAGTCGGGATTTATGATTTATGATACGCTTATCGTTAAGTGGTAAGTAAGAACTAGTGACGACTAGTTAAGGTATGAGCTCATAACCTAGATGTATGACACGTTCTGGGTGACACCGGCTCGGCCGGGCACCCCGGGGCCGATTGTCTTTTAGGGTGGCCCATGAGGAAGAGAAGTTTCATGATTATGATTATGTCACTAAGTTTGTCCCATATGAATGTTTCTATTGCCACTTTATGCCACTAAGTATGATGATGCTTGATGTTATGTTTTATGTATGTGCATTAGGTAGTGTCGTGCATACATTTTCTATTATGTTGCATTCATGACATTAAGATCATCCTAAAATGAATGGACCTTGGCTAAAGTATATTTTAAAGTTTAAAATGAACTTAATGCATGTTCAGTCATTTTGTATAATTAAACCCAAGGTTCCTGAGGACGTAGATGATGACACCTAGGTAGTAGAAGGCCCTACTGAGATTCTTTAGCAAGATTCTCACTCCCTCTATCTCTTTCTTTTCATCACGTCTTCAGATGGCGATGTTCGTAGTGTTCGTGGACACGCCGACATGGGAGGTGCACTATGACCCGGCTCACGGGTCATACCATTTTGAGGGACAGTGCACGGTGCGGGTTTTCATGTTCGTAGGACGCCCCTTCGCTCATCCCGTGCACACCCATTGCTTCTCCCCGACTACACCCTATGGCGACGATGAGCGGGTTTTTGAGCGCGCGCGTACGCATGATGAGAGAGTACTCTGCATGCACACCGCAGCCTTAGCCATGCGAGACTATCCCAATTACGTGCCCCGAACCTACTTCTCGGAGACCGACCCGTCCAAGGACCCGCCTACTCATCCGTATAGCGAGAGCTCTGCCCCTTCTCCACCATTGATGAGGGAGGGCAGTGAGGATACCGTGACTCAGCCACGACTTGCACGGCGACCGGAGATGCGGCCACACCGCGGGGGTCACTCTCGATCCCCGTTCCACCTCTTTACGCCCGAGGAGCTCGCCCAGTTTCCCGGATACTTGCCTCGTTCGCGAGACGGACGTCAGTAGAAAGTGACGATCGACCGATGGAGTACCCGATTAGAACACAGACTACTTAGATGGGGATAAACCTTCTTTTGTTTAGAGGTTATCCCATTAGGTGCACTCGGGTAGGGGAGTAGATCGTGTTTATGTTTATGTTGTATTTCCTTTCATGTATTTCCCCCGTACTAAACTAAGTCCTACACTTATAAGTGGGCAAGTTATATAAATATAAGATGATATTCAGTGTTTTCCCATGATGTGCCTTTATGTGCTTTATGCTATGACGTTATGAAATGTATGTTTTGTTTGTTACATGATTTATCGCATCACGCGGCTCTCACTTTGTTTTTCAAAAAAAAATTTTACCCGTATTTTCCGGTAAGTATTTCTAAGTAAAAATGAGAACTATGAAGTAACAGACTAATGATTAACCTAAATATGTTCTAGAGTATTGGGTTAAAAATTAGGATGTTACATTATGTTACATTATGGTATCAGAGCAGTTCGATTCTCATGGAGCCTGAGGATTGGACTGACTATGCTTTCTAAAGCGTAATGCGATAGCTATGTTATGCGTAGAGCTTAGCTAGAGATAAGCTGTAGGGTAGAAGTGCATGACCCTTGTCTACTTGCGTGTGCCATGGTAACTAGCTCATTTTACATGGAATATTGAGCCTGATCACCTCAGTGTTTATTGTCTCGTGTGTTTAGGAACCAATGGCACCAAGGAGACAACCTAGGACCCTGACCGAGGGGGACCAAAATGATGCTACTGCTGCTGCTGTTTGTGACATGGCTAGGGCCATGGAACGAATGTTCGAGAGGATGAACCAACAAGGGGACACCGGACGTGCTCCCCCTACTGCTGAAATGGTCGAGCAAGCGAAGTTTGGTGAGTTTCGCAAGGCGAACCCACCAACTTTCCGAGGAGCCATGGACCCCGACAAAGCTGATGAGTGGATCAAGAACATGGAGAAGATATACTCCGTGGTAGCTTTCTCGGAGGAGCAAAAGGTTACATTTGCTGCATACATGATGGAGTCTGACGCCGAATTCTGGTGGGTCGGCACCCGAAGACTGCTTGAGGTTTCGGGCACTGCTATCAACTGGGAGCTGTTCAAGACTTACTTCTACGAGAAGTACTTCCCGGAGTCAGTGAGGAATGCAAAGGACATTGAGTTTATGCAACTGACCCAAGGAGGGTCTACTGTCGCCCAGTACACGGTGAAATTCGAGGAGCTGATCAAGTTCTCTAGGGTGTTTCAAGGAAACCCCGATGAGGTGTGGAAGTGCGTCAAATATGAGGTCGGACTAACGGCAGAGCTCAACTATGCTGTGGCGCACATGGAGATTAGGGACTTCCCAACCCTAGTCAACAAGTGCCGGATCATGGAAGAGGGACAGAAGAAAATCAATTCTACAAGGGCAGCACAGAACAAGGGGCTAGCACCTCAAGCCCCAAAATTCAAGCCCCAATATCCAAACCAATCTCGAAATCACTATAATCCCTACCAAACCAACCAGTTCAAACCACAACAACAACAAAGAACCCCCTTCCACCAACAACCCAAGCAACCACACCGACCACAATTCCAAAACAACAACAACCGCAACAAAATCAACAATCGACAAGGAGGGTCGGGCGGGCCCCGAAACAACCAAGGAGGATCAAGTGGGGCTAAGAACAAGGCACCTCAAGGAACCCCCGTCACCTTCGCCCGAGCTACCCCAGCCGTACTGTGCCCCTAGTGCGGGAAGGATCATGGCAACCATCCCTGCCTGGCGGGGCAGAATGTCTGCTTCCGATGCGGAAAGCCTGGCCACTACGCCAACAACTGCACCAATGGGAGGCCAGCAAGCCAGAATCCCCAGCCACAACACCAAGGGAGGGTCTTCACCCTCAACGTAGACGAAGCGGACACATCCAACGGTCTCATAGAAGGTAAGTGCGAAATAGATGGTAGGACCTTAACTGTACTTTATGACTCTGGTGCAACACATTCTTTTATTTCATATGCTAGTGTCGAGGCTCTAAATTTGAAAACTTCCAAACTTCCTTTTGATCTTATTGTCTCTACCCCCACAAATCATCCTGTGAATACTTGTTATTGTTGTCTAAACTGTCACCTTACCACAGAAGATAGATCATATGTTGTGGATTTAATTTGTTTACCCATGAAAAGTATAGGAGTAGTTCTTGGCATGGATTGGCTTCACGCCAACCGTGTATTGTTAGACTGTGACACCAAAACAGTCGTCTTTCCTTCTCCCCCTAGTGAAATAAGTCAACCTTTGAAACTCTATCTCAATGCCGTAGAGGTCCACTGTAGTGGGAAAAAAACTAAGGGATATGTTCTCCTAGCCGTTAGCGAAGTACACTTTGAGCAGAATTTAGAGAATATACCAATAGTGAGAGACTATCCCGAGGTATTTCCGGAAGATATACCCGAGTTCCCTCCCGAGAGAGAAGTGGAGTTCTCCATTGAGTTGGTTCCTGGAGTGGGACCAATCTCCATTGCCCCCTATAGAATGTCACCCCTAGAACTAACCGAATTAAAAACCCAACTTGAGGAGCTTTTGGGAAAGAGTTTCATTAGACCTAGTGCCTCACCGTGGGGAGCTCCAGTCCTGTTTGTGAAGAAGAAGGACGGGAGCATGAGGTTATGTATAGATTATAGGCAATTGAATCGTGTGACAGTGAAAAACAAGTACCCTTTGCCTAGGATAGATGATCTTATGGACCAATTGAGAGGAGCAGTAATATTTTCCAAGATCGACCTAAGGTCAGGATACCACCAAATTAGAGTGAGAGATCAAGATATACCAAAGACCGCCTTTAGAACTCGGTATGGACACTTTGAGTTCGCGGTGATGTCTTTTGGATTGACGAATGCTCCTGCAGTATTTATGGATTATATGAATAGGATCTTTAGACCCTATTTAGATCAGTTCGTGGTCATTTTCATAGATGATATACTCATCTATTCGAAGACCCACGAGGAGCATGAGCGTCATTTGAGGATAGTTTTGGAGATCTTGAAGGAGAATAAGCTGTATGCAAAACTCTCTAAGTGTGAATTTTGGTTGGAGGAGGTTAAGTTCTTAGGGCATGTTGTGTCAAAAGGAGGTATAGCCGTTGATCCTAGTAAGGTAGAAGCCGTAATGAATTGGGATAGACCGACCACCATAACAGAAATACGGAGCTTTTTGGGTTTAGCAGGCTACTACCGTAGGTTTATCAAAGGATTTTCCCAAATTGCCCTACCCCTAACCAAGCTAACTAGAAAGAATGCACCATTTGTGTGGAATCCCGAGTGTGAGAAAAGTTTCCAAGAGCTTAAGGAAAGGTTAACCACGACCCCAGTCTTAGTCTTACCTAGCCCCAATATACCCTTCGAGGTATATTGTGATGCTTCGGGCAAAGGACTAGGGTGTGTGTTGATGCAAAATAGGCAAGTGGTAGCCTATGCATCTCGACAACTCAAGCCTCACGAGGCTAACTACCCCACCCATGACCTAGAGTTAGCCGCCGTAGTGTTTGCCTTAAAGATGTGGAGACACCATTTATATGGTGTAAGGTTTGAAGTTTTCTCCGATCATAAGAGTCTCAAGTACCTCTTTGATCAAAAGGAGTTGAACATGAGGCAAAGAAGGTGGATGGAATTCCTCAAAGATTACGATTTCGGTTTAAGTTACCACCCCGGCAAGGCTAATGTAGTCGCCGATGCCTTGAGCCGAAAGTCGTTACACCTGTCCCACATGATGATCAAAGAAGTTGAGTTGATAGAGAAGTTTAGGGATATGAATCTAGGGATGTCAGCGACCGATAAAGGGATGGAGATGTGTTATCTGTAACACCCCGATTTTTTTCTGTCCGAGGGAAATGACCAAAATGCCCCTGAGGTCATTTCCTGACCCGAACTCGAGGGTAACCAACTTGGTCGTCCTCGAAGGGTCAACTAAATGTTTGAAGGGGATTGAATGGCCTTTGAATGCTTCCGGAATCGAAAATCTCGTTTTCCGCAGTTGCAGGTCAAAATGACCAAAATACCCCTATAGCGTTTTACGCGGGTAAAGATGCCGTTTGAGCCCGAAACTTTCCCCAGCGGTTTAAAAACACGTTTTCATGTGTCTAGAGGTCTCTGTTCAAGTCCCAGTAGTCTCGGGCCAGTTTTAGTGCAAAATTACGGTTTTGCCCCTAGAATAGTGTTTTTGAGCTTAATGATGTAATTAAGCAAACCTAAGCAATATTAGGCTCTAAACGAAGATTAATTAATTTCCCTAATTAATCTAGAGTCAAAATAATTTATTAAAGTTGATTAGAACCTAAAATTGCTTAGATTAAACTTAAATCCCTTTTTAGAACTCAAGATGCCTAGTCTTGGAATCTTGAATAGTATTTTCTCTCTCTAATTCCTTAAATCAAGGAAGTGTGTCTAGAGTTGTTTAGACTCTAAATTGAGGATCTAACTCACTAATGGTGCAAGACCACTCCTTAATTATGTCTAGACCACCCTAATTATCCATTTTCCTTACCTAAACACTTTCTTACAACTTCCTAATCTTAAGCATAATCAAAGATACACCTAAACACAACTCTAAACCACAATTAAAATGCAAACACAACCACACATGGGCTGATGCATTTCGGCCACCTCCTCCCCCATTTGACCACATGTTGATTTGTTTTCTCACTCAAAGAACCATGCTTGAGGCCATACCTTGAACCATACCTCACCATACTTTGAACCATACCTCACCATACTTTGAACCATTATCTCACCTCATGGAACTCATGGGGTGCCCTCCAATTCTGCACACATGGCCGAAGCCCTCCTCCTCCATGTGCACCCTTAATTTGTTTCATTTCTCTATAAATAGAATGCCTTGAGGAGCTTGCACCACTTTTAGATCATTTGCTAAGTTTAGGAACACTCAAAGCTTTTCTTTTTCTCTCAAAGCTCTTGTGTTCTTCAAGTTCTTGGAGCTCTCCATCTTCTTCATCATCTTCATCTTCTTCTTCCATCTTCAAGTTCATCACACCAAGTAGGGATTTCCTTTCATGTATTCTTTTCTTTAAAGTTCTTGTTCTAGCTTTATGTTCATAGTTTCTCTTGATTCTTTTTAGAACTTCTTTTCTTATCCTTTTTCTTTCTCATTTTCGGCCATGGGCCTTGAAGTTCAAAGAAATGAGAGCTTGATGATGAGAGTTTCTTGATGATGTTCATTACTTGAAACAAACTCTAGAGCTTGATCTTTGTTCTTGAGTAAAATACTTCTAGTTCTTCCTTTCTCCAACTTTTGGAATCTTTAACTTTGATGATGTTTTAAAATGGCTCTAAGCACTCAATGATGGGGTTTTATGATGTTGATGTTAATATATCATCAAGATCATGGACTCTAGAGTTTCAAAATGTTCTTTTGTTTTCCTTGAAGTTTCAGCCATTTCCCTTCCTTTTACATGCAAAATGTTTCGATTTTCTAAAAATGTTATGTTGAGTTCTAAGAACTCTAGACTTTACTTATCTTGGTTTGATGAGTTTGGGTTGAGGTTTAAGTTCCTTTAAAGTCTTGTTAAGAGCTCTAGAAAAATAAAATGAACTTGCATAATTTATTTTATGCTTGCATTTACATTTATATTCTTGTTATGCACCTTTACTTTCAAGCTATCACCTAAGAACATAAAGATTAAAACGGAACTTGCATCATCACATAATTTAATTCTCAAAGCCTTTCTATTTCGGCCTTAAAGTCGATTGTTGTTGGGCCGAGAGCACTAAAATAAAGAATTGAACTTGCATCATCACCTAAAATAAAGAATTGAACTTGCATCATCACCCCGATTTTTTCTGTCCGAGGGAAATGACCAAAATGCCCCTGAGGTCATTTCCTGACCCGAATTCGAGGGTAACCAACTCGATCGTCCTCGAAGGGTCAACTCAATGTTTGAAGAGGATTGAATGGCCTTTGAATGCTTCCGGAAGCGAAAATCTCGTTTCATGATTTGGTCAAAATGACCAAAATACCCCTATAGCGTTTCTACGGGTAAAGTCTTTTCGAGCCCGAAACTTTCCCCAGAGTTTTAAAAACATGTTTTCATGTGTCTAGAGGTCTCTGTTCAAGTCCCGGTGGTCCCGGGCAGTTTTAGTGCAAAATTACGATTTTGCCCCTAGAATAGTATTTTTGAGCTTAATGACGTAATTAAGCAAACCTAAGCAATATTAGGCTCTAAACGAAGATTAGTTAATTTCCCTAATTAATCTAGAGTCAAAATAATTTATTAAAGTTAATTAGAACCTAAAATTGCTTAGATTAAACTTAAATCCCTTTTTAGAACTCAAGATTCCTAGTCTTGGAATCTTGAATAGTGTTTTCTCTCTCCAATTCCTTAAATCAAGGAAATGTGTCTAGAGTTGTTTAGACTCTAAATTGAGGATCTAGCTCACTAATGGTGCAAGACCACTCTTTAATTATGTCTAGACCACCCTAATTATCCATTTTTCCTTACCTAAACACTTTCTTACAAATTCCTAATCTTAAGCATAATCAAAGATACACCTAAACACAACTCTAAATCACAATTAAATTGCAAAACAAACCTCCCCTTGGCTGTAACATGGCCGAACAGCCATGCCCTCTTTGGCCACATGATTGAATTGTTTTCTCACTCCTTGAAGCCATGCTTGAGCCATACCTTGAACCATACCTCACCATGCTTTGAACCATACCTCACCATGCCTCAAGACCACATTATCTCACCTCATAGAACTCATGGATGCCTCCAATTCTGCACACATGGCCGAAGCTCTTCCTCTCCATGAGCTCCCTTCATTTGTTTCATTTCTCTATAAATAGAATGCCTTGAGGGGCTTGCACCACTTTTAGATCATTTGCTAAGTTTAGGAGCACTCAAAGCTTTTCCTTTTCTCTCAAAGTTCTAGTGTTCTTCAAGTTCTTCAAGTTCTTCAAAGTTCTTCATCATCCTCATCTTCTTCTTCCATCTTCAAGTTCATCACATCAAGTAGGGATTTTCTTTCAAGTATTCCTTTCTTTAAAGTTCTTGTTCTAAGCTTTATGTTTATAGTTTCTCTTGATTCTTTTTAGAACTTCTTTTCCTTTCCTTGTTCTTTCTCATTTTCGGCCATGGGCCTTGAAGTTCAAAGAAATGAGAGCTTGATGATGAGAGTTTCATGATGATGTTCATCACTTGAAACAAACTCTAGAGCTTGATCTTTGTTCTTAAGCAAAAATGTTTCTAGTTCTTCCTTTCTTGAACTCTTGAGAACTTTAGTTTTGATGGTGATTCAAAATGGTTTTAAGGACTCAATGATGAGGTCTCATGATGTTGGTGTTATTATATCATCAAGATCATGGACCCTAAAGTTTTAAAATGTTCCTTTTTCCTTTTGAAGTTTCGGCCTTTTTCCTTTTTTTTCTAAGTTTCATGGTTTGATTCCTAAAAATATTATGTTGAGTTCTAAGAACTCTAGACTATATCATATCTTGGTTTAATGAGTTTGAGTTGAGGTTTAAGTTCCTTTAAAGTCTTGTTAAGAGCTCTAGAGAGATAAAATGAACTTGCATAATTTATCTTATGCTTGCACTCATGTTTACATTCTTGCTATGCATCTTTACTTTCAAGCTATCACCTAAGAACATAAAGATTAAAATGGAACTTGCATCTTCACTTAATTTAATTCTCAAAGCCTTTCTATTTCGGCCTTAAAGCCGATTGTTGTTGGGCCTAGAGCACTAAAATAAAGAATTGAACTTGCATCATCACCTAATTAATTTCTCGAATGCCTATCTATTTCGGCCTTAAAGTCGATTGTTGTTGGGCCAAGAGCACTAAAATAAAGAATTGAATCTTGCATATTTACTTTCAAGCTTGCACGTTTAAGTTTATGCCTCGCATATTTACTTTCAAGCTTGCACGTTTAAGTTTATGCCTTGCATATTTAATTTAAGTCATCACTTTATTTTGTAAGCAAGATTAAAAATGAAAAGCATGAGCACGTTTATTTTATGTCGTAACTTAAGAACCTAGAGCTCAAAGACTTGCCCATTTCATTTCAAGTTAAAGTTTAATGTGAAACCATCCTTTGAATACATATTTTCGGCCAAGTAGTGATGATGGACTTGCAATGAGTTTTCATCTAGCTACAAGGACCAATGGCCTATGTTCTAAGTTTTCCTTAAAGCTTTACAAACCTTTTCAAGGTTATGTTGTCACGAGATATGACTTCATTCCCTTTTAGGAGATGAAATATATTTTGGTCATTGACCTAAGGCTTCTCTTAGCCTCTTGATGAATTAAAATAATTTGTAAAGAGTTTTAGAAATTCTAAATTGATTCCAAGAGAAACTAGTTAACTTATGTATCTAGAAATGTCAATTTAAATCCTTTACTAAAGCCAAATGTTTTCGGTTCTGATATGATGAGTATGATGCTGTATGATGATGTTTTGATGTGTTAGAATGTGTGAAAATATCATATGATGATGTAGAAATGATTCTATGCATAATAGGTAAGAAACTAGCTAACTAGAAATACCGTAAAGCTAGAATTTAACATAGTTTTGACCTATTTGTTTATGGAACTTATCCAAACTGTTTTAATGGGAGCATAATCAGATTAGGATTGTTTAGATATGAAAAACTTGGTAACATTTGGATTAGAATCGAATTCTAGTATCTATAGGGAAACTAGTAACTAGAAAACCGTAAAAGTGCAAGTTTAGAACTCTTAGAACATTTATTTTTCTGGATTCTGTCTAGCACCCTTACAACACGATAAATATGATTAATATTTAATCCTTAAGCATAGGAATGCCTCATAATTGATTTAGATTTAATTCATAGCGCCTTAGGCGAAGACGGAACCAAGATAGGGTCTAAAACGTAAGTTCTAGAACCCCGTAATCACAAGGTAGGAATTCTGCCCTATGCTATTCAGATTTAAGTGTGAACATGAGGATGATGAATGATGTTTAATTATGAGCCCTTAGGTGCATAAAATATGAGCGACTGATGTTAGAGAACCATATCTCATGATTAAGACCCGTAAGGGTCAAAGCATAAGCTACCGTAAGGATAAACGGTTGAATGTTCCATGATGATGCATGTGGTATGTAAATGATGATGATGTTATTCATATGAGGAATTCATGAGGATATATGTTTATGTGGCATAAAGCAAATTTGGAAGGAATTCGGCATAATGCCATCGTGCCACCGAATTCAATTTAATTTGGGGACTTAAAGAGATTTTGAAAATTAAGGTACTAAGATGGGTTCTAGGATGACACCGGTTCGGCCGAGCACCTCCATAGAACTCATGTGACATCGGTACCATTTTATACTCTTAGGTGACACCGGTTCGGCCGAGCACCCCTAAGAGGTTTGCCCCCTAACCCGTACTCAGATAGTCGGGATTTATGTTTTATGATACGCTTATCGTTAAGTGGTAAGTAAGAACTAGTGACGACTAGTTAAGGTATGAGCTCATAACCTAGATGTATGACACGTTCTGGGTGACACCGGTTCGGCCGAGCACCCCCAGTTCGATTGTCTTTTAGGGTGGCCCATGAGGAAGAGAAGTTTCATGATTATGATTATGTCACTAAGTTTGTCCCATATGAATGTTTCTATTGCCACTTTATGCCACTAAGTATGATGATGCTTGATGTTATGTTTTATGTATGTGTATTAGGTAGTGCCATGCATACATTTTCTATTATGTTGCATTCATGACATTAAGATCATCCTAAAATGAATGGACCTTGGCTAAAGTATATTTTAAAGTTTAAAATGAACTTAATGCATGTTCAGTCATTTTGTATAATTAAACCCAAGGTTCCTGAGGACATAGATGATGACACCTAGGTAGTAGGAGGCCCTACTGAGATTCTTTAGCAAGATTCTCACTCCCTCTATCTCTTTCTTTTCGTCACGTCTTCAGATGGCGACGTTCATAGTGTTCGTGGACACGCTGACATGGGAAGTGCACTATGACCCGGCTCACGGGTCATACCATTTTGAGGGACAGTGCACGGTGCGAGTTTTCATGTTCGTAGGACGCCCCATTCGCTCATCCCGTGCACACCCATCGCTTCTCCCCGACTGCACCCAATGGCGACGATGAGCGGGTTTTTGAGCGCGCGCGTACGCATGACGAGAGAGTGCTCCGCATGCACACCGCCGCCTTAGCCATGCGAGACTATCCCGATTACATGCCCTGGACCTACTTCTCGGAGACCGACCAGTCCGAGGACCCGCCTACTCATCCGTATAGCGAGAGCTCTGCCCCCTCTCCACCATTGATGAGGGAGGGCAGTAAGGATACCGTGACTCAGCCATGACTTGCACGGCGACTGGAGATGCAGCCACACCGCGGGGTTCACTCTCAATCCCCGTTCCGCCTCTTTACGCCCGAGGAGCTCACCCAGTTTCCCGGATACTTGCCTCGTTCGCGAGACGGATGTCAGTAGGAGGTGACGATCGACCGATAGAGTACCCGGTTAGAGCACACACCACTTAGATGGGGATAAACCTTCTTTTGTTTAGAGGTTATCCCATTAGGTGCACTCGGGTAGGGGAGTAGATCGTGTTTATGTTTATGTTGTATTTCCTTTCATGTATTTCCCTTGTACTAAACTAAGTCCCACACTTATAAGTGGGCAAGTTATATAAATATAAGATGATATTCAGTGTTTTCCCATGATGTGCCTTTATGTGCTTTATGCTATGATGTTATGAAATGTATGTTTTGTTCGTTACATGATTTATCGCATCACGCGGCTTTCACTTTGTTTTTCAAAAAAAAATTTTACCCGTATTTTCCGCTAAGTATTTCTAAGTAAAAATGAGAACTATGAAGTAACAGACTAATGATTAACCTAAGTATGTTCTAGAGTATTGGGTTAAAAATTAGGATGTTATAGATATGATGTGATATATTCTTAAACGTCTTATTATACTCCGCTTACTCGTTCATGTTGTACTCGGCTCACGTTTTCAATTATGTTTTTTTTTTAAAAAAAAAGGCTCGTAATTTCACTAAGTATTTTCAAATTATGAAGAAAGAACCAAAGCAAGGAGTAAAGTCTAGTCATTAATCAGATTCAACCTAGGTGTATTTGGTTAATTACTAGGGTGTTACAATACATATGGCAGTCATGCATTTTTATAGTAGGGATAAGCATTTCCTACCAGTAACATTAACCTTTTACTGGAAATTAGAAAAGGCCTCCACTATGTGATGGAAAACACGTCTTCCCATTTGGAACCTTCACCGAAATGTCTCAAGAGGATACATCAGATTAGGTGCAAAGTAGTCACAAAAAAGACGTTCATGTCCTTATTCGTGATCTCTATCTATCCACCCATGAGAAGTGGAGGAAGAGTTTTGCCCATACTTTTCCTAAACAAGTTATAATTCACGCTCCTCTGAATCATCAAATAATAATTCTTCAATCCAATCATCCAAAGCTGTTTTATCGAGTTGGTCTAAATCATTGTACAAAGCATCATAAATCAAGTCGTCAAAAGACATGTTGTTATAAAGGTTAGAGTTTCTGGCCATTTGTATTAATGGATATTTCAATGGTGGTTACTAATGGAAAAAGCATTTTTTGAGAGATGGCAGTGAGTACAAATGAGATTTAAGGATTTTGATAGCAAGAAGAGGGAAGATGTTATGGCTAATTATGGAAAAGTGGTGAATTTATAAGTCAACACACAATGGCTAGTTTTGCAACGGCTGGTTTTGCAATGGCTGCATCTTAATAAGCTTGAATGATTTTTAAACTAACTGATAAAATTATAATTATAAAATACAATAGATTACCACAACCATAACAAATTAAAAACATAAAACACGATCAACAACTTTGCATAATTTGAAATAAATATTGACTCTACCAATACAATCAATACTTAACTAAAAATACTTTACTATAATTTTCTCCACAAGCTTGCCATGAATAGATTGTTGTTTGTTAGTCATTATAGATGTATCCTTATAAAGTATTTCCATGTCTCTTTCCCTTTCTTTATCCACTAGCTCCTTTTTTCTTGACTACCATCATTTCATGCTTAAATTCCCTATCCTTTTGCCTATTAGCTAACTCCATTTCCTTAGTATCTACATGTCTCTTTATGAAGGATAGTCTCTTAGTAGTAATGGTTTTAAGCACGTTAACTTTTTCATTATATCATTGGGTGCCTTCGATTTCCTCTTTCCTTTCTTTTTGGATCTTTTAGTTCCTTGTGGACAAACTAGAGACTCCACATCAATATCTTAACCCACTAGTGTTTTTGGATTTGATGAGGATGAGTATGCTCTAGAAGCATCTATTTTTGTTCTCTTGGAATCCCACTCTGTGTTGATTGAGTTCTCTATTTTTATTCTCTCTGAAGTATGTTCTAGTGTCATTTAAGAGTGAATTTCCTCTTAAACCTTTTGAAATAGAGTTGATAAGTCAATTCCATTATATTGTCACTATTTGAACCATTCATTACATTTCGAGATGCTTGATCATGACAAGCACCAAATACTTGAACCAGGTGGTTGATCTTATGCCATTGTGTCTTTATCCCATCAACCTGTTTTCATGTTAGGGTTGCTTTCCAGGCAATATGCGTAGATCTAATTCCAAAATGTATCACCCTTTTGGTCGGTACCGACTGTAGAATCCATTGAGATATTTAACAATGTACTAATCAGCAATTCATCTTCTTCCCATAGCCAGTGACTACTTTCTTGCTTAGGATCTTCAAATTTTTCATTAATAAGGTCGACATCACCTAGCCCACCTTGGATGGAAAACTCCAAATGTCGTGAACTTAGAGTCAAATTTATCGGGGTTTAAGGTGAAGGGTCATTTGACCCACCAACACTAACTGATTCCAAGGGATGTACACCAATTTGGGTTTGAAATAGGAAAGATAATGTACTCATAACTCCTAACGATGAGTTAAATGTAGTAAGGAATGGATGTTGAGTGTTTGAGAACTTTGAGTGTATGGAAGAAAAGAAAGGAAATTGAAAATTGGAATTTTGAAGGTGTTGGGATTTTGATTTTGGAAGAAATTTGGGATTTAAAAATTTTGATTTGGATTTTGAGAGTTTAAAGATTAGGAATTTTAGATATTTAGATTTTGAAGGAAATTGAAATTTTGAAAGTAATTGAGAAAAGAATTGAATTGATTTGAATCCATTTTTTGTAAAATAAAAGATAGCAACAATTTACTTTGCTAAACAAGATAAGTATAATTTATGTGGGAAGTATTGGAATAGAGTTAGAAAAATAGAAGAGAGAATGAATGATATTTATAAAGTAAAAAAAATTGATCATTACAATGAAATGATTATTAAACTACAATGGCTCTTTCACTCAAATTTTACAATACTAATATTTCAATTTCTTTTGGCAAATTGATACATAGCGACTTGTATTGGAGTATTTTCATCCCTGCTCAGAGGGATGCTCTCTCCCCGTCAATAGAGTCAAGGTCCCCCTTTGTCCAACCCATGGGTCCCTTTTTTGCTATTGTTGATGCAAGGACGAGGACGTTCTTTTATTACCAATGGAGGTGCCCTTAAGTGTAGGTTTCGATAAGGAGTAAAAGCATGGTAAATTTCCCCCAAACAAGTTATACTAGTGCAGAATCCATACAAGCATAGGGATAGAATCATACAAAATTATTAAAAAGAAATTTGTAAATTAAATAACATAAATAAAATAATTTCTCGTACAAAATCTATTTTTTAATAGAACAATTTTTTTTTTGTAGACAATGAAAATAAATACAGCATAGACGACTTCTCACAAACTTGCATACAAAGAAGATAGATATTAGCTATTAGTTAGCAAAATTTGAAGCATTATACTCCATCCATTTTAGAATAACGATCAATTTTTTGGCTTTTTCATATTTCAAAATATCTGTTCATTTAAAATATCTAAGTAACATTAATTTTTTCTTCCACTTATACCTTTACTATAAACGTGTTAGTTAAGTAATCAATATATTTACCAAGATGAATAAAGTCAATTTATGAAAAATTTGACAATGAAATGTCTCAATACATGAACTTAATTGTTAAAATCTTTTTTCATGAATAATGTAATGCTCTGAACTTTCTATTTAAGAGACGAGTAACAAAATCATTTCAGTCTCAACATATAATGTTCTAACCTATTACAATACATTAATATTACTACCATCAATGGTGAAATTCCTTTACTAAAGTAATTTTACAATAGATTAAATTCAGCTTTTTTCCTTATATGCACAACACCTTGATGATGAATGGAGCAAAAGTCACACACCATCAACAACCAGAATCAAAAATACGTACTGGTATCATCAATGCACAAAAGCCAATTCGTTCTTGACATGGAGATGCAAATTCTTCATCCACATCAATGACTTTGGAACCAAAAAGCTTCTACCCAACATGAAGTCATGTACGTGCCTATATATTCAAACATGAGTTAATAATAAATTATAGCATAAAAGAAAAAAATTGTAAATACTATATGTTTTGTCACTTACGTCAGCTTTGTGGTTTTCACCCAGTGGAGTAAACATTGAATCATTCAAAGTTGGGGTTATCGAATGTAACAACACCTTTTTCATTTGAGCCGTTGACTCCTACATCTCTTGTGGAACAGATGACTAGATCTCTTGTCTAATAGCTGAAACCTGAAATATTCAAATCCATATATTGCTTCAAGCCACGATGCATAGGATCTGAGAATCCACTATGTTGAACTTTGTCAACAGAGAAACTTAGGCTAAAAAATTGAAATTGTGAAGAAAATCAGGGTAATATGTATAAGGAGCATTACACGAATTATATACTATTAATACAATAAATAAAGTCAAGTAACAATTAAAAACACTATATTGATTATATAATATTGACAAAATATATATATGAACATGTATAAATTACTGATAAGGGGTATTTATACCACTTATCTTGCTACCAAACCTTAGCTTTTTGCATGAGTTTTATTAAGTTATTTTGGAGTAATTATTGGATTATTCCTATTGCGTTTAACCTATCTCTTTGAGTATGGTTTTTCTATATAGGAGCTTTGAATTGAATGCAAAATTTCAAGAACAAGGCTGGGAACACTTTGCATGAAGCTTGTAGCAATAATCAATTTGGGAGCTAAATAGAAGAGTTCTTAAGCTTATTTGAGCATATTTGCAAAACGTAACGTAATAGAAAATCTATATCTCTCTCTGCAGGGATTAGATTAAGATAAATAAAGATGTTTTGGAAAGCTCAAGAAGTCCTATAAAACTTTCTTGTTCATTCAAAACTCAGTTCTAAGAGAATCTTAGTGAAAATCGAGTTAAAAGATTAAAGGTTACTGAAGTTCTAATGTTGTCCAACTTGACCTCCATTTAGTATTTTCATAATATCTAGAGTTACAAATGTCTGATTGAGATGATTTTTGTGGTATTGGAAGGGTCATTCAAAGGGTTACAATCTCTGTTTCAGTGTCAAGGACAAATTTGGATGTTTAATGGGCCAGAATGACTAAATATGTGAAGATATCAATTATATCCAGTGCTACAGCACTAAATGAGTGCTATAGCGCTCACCAGCACTCGAAAAATAATTTTAATCAGCGTAACTTGTAACATCCTCTGTTACTTTATGGATTGACGATTGTCCCCACAAACCAACATGAGTCTTTTCAACATGCTTGACTTGGAGCAATTTTGGGAGACCTCTTGGGAAGTTTTTCTAGGAAGCATGTGAATGAGGACAAAGCTCGCTGAAAAGACTCGTGTTGGTTTGTAGGGACAGTCGTCAATCCATAAAGCAGCAAGGGATGTTACAAATTGTATCAAAGCCTGCACCTCTCCCAGTATGGTATGGTTCGGGGACAAACCAAGCGGAAGCTAGTGGGCATGTAATGGCCAGTGATGAAGTTGATGAGTAATCATTGGTGCAAGAAAGCAAGGACAAGGAGCGGCTCTTGGCAGACTTCTAAGTGGAGGGGGACATGAATGAACCGATTATACACCCAAATGAGAGGGGCCCTGAGACTATGTAGGTATGGGACTATACAGTTAAGGATGGCTTACATGAATTGACTTGTACTACCTATACTAACAAGATGCATCTTCTTTTCGGTAGCCCATCACTAAAGAACTCCACAATTAAGCATGCTTGACTTGGAGCAATTTTAGGATGGGTGACCTCTTGGGAAGTTTTCTTAGAAAGCATGTGAGTGAGGACAAAGCAAAAGACTTGTGTTGGTTTATGGGGACCATTTTCAATCCATAAAACAGCAGGGGATGTTACATAACTCATTACTGAGCACTGCAGCGCTTAAGGAGGCTACAGTGCTAGTGCGATGATGCAAAACAGCTCATTAAATCTATTTTTGGGCCCTCTTTGGCCTATTTTTAGAGAGCAGTATTTAAGGGATTAAGATAGATTTTTACCTTAGTTTTTAGGCACACTTTTCGGCTGCCACTTTTAGTTGCTATTATCTCCTCTCTTTTCTTTCTCTATTATTCTCTCCCTTAGGGATTCCACTGGTAAAAATGATTTGTCTTGGTGATTGTGGCAAGGATTATCGCTATTATTTTCAAGTTCTCTTTTTTCTTCATTGTTATAATCCTCCAGAGAAGGAGGAGTATATTTCTTTACTAGTATAAGGATTTTTGGATGGCTCCGGATGGATTGGGATGATGCTTGAGACCTCTTTTGATATTAAATGCATTGGTTTTCTTAATGTTTTGCAGTTTCTATTCCTATAATTATTATGGTGATTGTTATAATCTTTATTGGGATAACTAAATTAGCAATCTTCATTTAGGGAAACCCTTTGGGCATAAATTAATAGATCTATTGGTTTATGTTTGAGGGAGAAAATTAGAACTAACTTTTCGATTAGCGATTAGGTTATAGCAATTGATTCATTAAATCAATGTGATTTCTAAATAAATTGAGATCTCGTTTATTAGTTATTTGTATTGATCAAATTCTAGAGGTCGATTGATCACTAGTAGAATTCCCAGTAATTTATTACTAATAGCTGTAACGCCCCGATTTTCTGCCTGAGAGAAAAATGACCAAAATGCCCCTGAGGTCATTTTCTGCCCGGAATTCGAGGATGGCCGGCCCGGTAGTCCTCGAAGGGTTAACTCAATGTTTGAAGGGGATTAGATGGTCTTTGAGTGATTTCGAAAATGAAAATCTTATTTTCTGCAGTTTCGAGTCAAAATAACCAAAATACCCCTATAGCGTTTTTACGCGGGTAAAGGTGCCATTCGAGCCCCAAACTTTCCCCGAGGGTTTAAAACAATGTTTTCATATGTTTAAAAGTATTTGTTTAAGTCTCGGTGGTCCCAGGCAGTTTTTGTGTAAAATTACAATTTTGCCCCTAGAATAGTATCGTTTGAGCTTAATGATGTAATTAAGCAAACCTAAACAATATTAGGCTCTAATCGAAGATTAATTAATTTCCATAATTAATCTAGAGTCAAAATAAGTTATTAAAATTAAGTAGAACCTAAAATTGCTTAGATTAAACCTAAATCTCTTTTTAAAACTCAAGATTCCTAGTTTTGGAATCTTAAATAGTGTTTGAATAGTGTTTTCTCTCTCCAATCTCCCTAAATCAAGGAATTATGTTGGCATTGGATTCCTAGTTAATGGAGTTTGACTCCATTAATTTAGTAAGACCACCTCCTAAATCTAGTCTTACAAGAGCAATTCCTACTCTTAAGTCTAATCAAAGCTACACCTAAACACACATCCTAACCCACAATTAAGGAATAACTTGTTCCCCAAGTTCTTCTAGAAAGGCATGGCCACCCATACCTCCCTCATGGCCACCCATACCACATCATGCCTACACCATGCTTAGGCCCATGCTTGAATCCATACTTGGTCATACCTTTGAATGACTATAACCATACCTTAAAAAAGATATTTTCTTTCCTTTTCCCTCCATATAGTTTCGGCCACCCTTCCCCCTCCATGCATCCTCATTTGTTTCATTTCCTTATAAATACACATGCAAATAAACTTGTGAGAACCTTTAGATCATTTGCTAAGTATTGAGTTTTCAAGAGCAACTTCAAGTTCTTCCTTTTTCTCTCAAATTCTCTCAAGCTTAAGAACTCTTTTTCTTCCTCATCTTCTTTATCTTCTTCAAGCCCACATAGAGCCACCACACCCCAACCTCATACCACCACCTCTCAACCATACACCATCCTTTAAACACAAAAGCTCAAAACAAACACCTCATCTTCCTTTTCTTCCTCCTTTGGCTGAATCTTCTAGCTCACTTGGAAGGAGGTTTTTCTTCTCATTTCACTTCAAGAACCAAGCTTTCCTCTTCATCACTTGGTAGGGATTTTATTTTAAATGTTTCTTTCATAAAAAGTTCTTATTTAGTCATTAACTTGATGGTTTCTCTTGAATCTTTTAGAACTTCTTCTCCTCCTCCTATTTTATTTTCGGCCAAGGCCTTTGGTGAGCTTGGAAATGAGAGCTTCATGATGGGGATTGCATGATGGTATTCATCACTTGAGCAAACCCTAAAGCTTGATTTTAGTTCTTGAGGAAAAAGTGTTTTTAGTTTCTTTCCTTTTCATCTTGAAAAACTTAACTTTGATGTTGTTCTAAAATGAGTGTATGAACGTAATGATGAGGACACATGATGTTGGTGTTAATACATCATCAAGATCATGGTCTCTAGAGTTTCAAAGTGATTCTTTTTCTTGCTCATAGTTTCGGCCCCTTTTCTTTTCTTTTCTTCAAATTTTCGGCCATGTTTGTTAATAATACACATGATAGCTTGATGATGAGAGTTTCTAGATGATGACCATGTGTTCATCACAATGAGACCTCTAGAGCTTGAGTTTTAATAAAAATGTTATTTATGACTTTGCTTCAAGAAAAGATACTTTGTGTTCTAAGAACCTTGAGGTTCACTTTAGCTTGTTGTGATAAGTTTGGGGTGAGGTTTAAGTTCCTCTAAAGTCTTGGATGAGCTCTAATAAGAAATAAAATGAACTTGCACTCATGTTTATCTTCAAGCTTGTGCATTTGCATATTTACTTTTGAGTTTTGCATTCATGTTTACCTTTCAAGCTATCATATAAAGTTAAAGATAAGTAACGAAGAGCATCTCATATTTATGTTTCTTGTCCAGCATGTTTACTTTTCAAGTCATCATTTAAGAACTTAAAGATTTAAAACGAGAGCTTGCATATCACCTAATTAATCTCAAAGCCTTTCTATTTCGGCCTTAAAGTCGATTGTTGCTGAGCCTAGAGCACTAAAATAAAGAATTGAACTCGCATATTTATTTTCAAGTCTTGCATATTTACTTTCAAGTCTTGCATATTTACTTTGAAGCTTTCACTTTACTTCACAATGAAGAATGAAATGGAATGCATGGCACGTTTACTTTTTGTCATCACTTAAAAACTCTAAGAGCTCAAAGACTTGCCTTTATTATCTCAAGTTAAAGTTTGGTTATGGAGACATCCCCATGGATGCATATTTCGGCCATGTGATGATGATAAACTTAATATGAGTTTCATCTAGTTGCAAGGGCCAATAATCTATGTTCAAAAGTTTTCCTATATTTTAAGAATTCTATAAGGTCATTACCAACAAGATTTGTAAATTAAATCTCTTCCAAGAGTGTTTCAAATTAGTTACTGCCCTATGATTGTTCTTGGTTCCTTTTACAAGCTAAATGTTTTGCAAAAGAGTTTTAGAAGTCCTAAAATGATTCAAAGAGAAACTAGTAACTTATGCTTGTTGAAAATGAAATTTTATGCATGATATGTATGTATATGAGTTCAGTTTTGCCATGGTGTGTTTGGTGATGTATGATGTTATTTTGATATGCTAAGAATGTGTAAAAATTATATATGTTGAGGTAGGAGACTTTCTATGCATATTAGAAAAGAAACTAGTCTTACGGAAAAATCGTGAAGTTGAGTTTTAGCATAGTTTGGACCCATTTATTTTTAGCCACTGCCAAAACTGTTTTAATGGGGTAACATTCAATTTAGGATTGATTAATCATGAAAAAATTGGTAACATTTGATGTAGGATTGATTTTTAACGCCTATAGAGAAACTAGTAACTAGAAAACCGTAAAAGTGTAATTCTAGAACACTTAGATTATTTAATTTTCTGTTTCTGTCCAGCAACCTTATTATGTAGTAAACATGGTTTATAATTAGTTCATAGGCATAGGAATGCCCCATAATTGGTTTAGGTTTGATTTATAGTGCCTCAGGCAAAGACGAAACTTAGAAAGGGTCTAAAACGTAGATTCTAGGACCCCGTAAGTATATGATATTAATTCAGCCCACATCCTTATGATATTGTCCAGATTTGTTTGTGATCATAAAAATGAGTAAGGATTATTAGTGGTGAACCTATAGGTGTATAAAAGAATAAAAATGGATGTTAGCATAATTGGTTTTCAAGATTAAGACCCATAAGGGTCAGAGCATAAGACACCATAGGTCCCAAGACATAATGAACTTTATGACTTCAAGAAGATGTATGTTTAATGACTTGAGCATAGCATATGAGCCCGGTCCTTGATTCCGGAAAACTGGTTAGGAGCATGCTATCTCTTAAGAATGTTAAAAGAAATGATGCGATGACGTATATGCTATGATGAGTTTGACTATATGACTTGATATCCTATGTTGATGATGAATGGCTATGCATGCTCTATATATTTCGTGGCATAAAGCAAATTTGAGGAAATTCGGTTTACAATCGTTATGCTATCGAATTTCCGTCAAATTTGAGAACTTAGAAAAGTTTGCGAAAACTCCTGGGTGACACCGGTTTAGCCGAGCACCCCCAAGAAAGGTTCTGGATGACACCGGTTCGGCCAAGCACCCCCAGAACAGATGTGGCATAGTACTGTAAGAACGTGTTCTGGGGGACAGCGATACGTAATGCCCCAGAAAAAAAAATCCTTGAGGGGGATAGCGATACGTAACACCCCGAAGAGGACAATATTCACCGTGTACTTGATACCAGTGCGACGCGTTCTGTTATGTATACCCCCTCTATTGCCCCATATTAAATCTAGTGACGACTAGTTAGGATTGAACTCATTCCTAGGCGATAGGTGAGATGTACTTTGGTGACCAGATTATCACTGGGGCTGGCGAGTCAGTTGGATTTTTGGTGAATATGTTAAGAGGGTGGTCTTTGAGAAAAAGAACTTAAGAGTTTGACTTATGAGAAAAACGTCACATGGAAAATACCATGCCTTTTTATGCCACGTATATGATTTATGTTTTCTTATGATGTGCCCAAGTATTATGATTTTCATGTTAAAGTGCATATAGTATTTTCATGCATTCATCGAATATCTGTTGCATTCATGTCATTAAGACTCATACTAAAAGACACCCACTTCGAATAAATAGATTTGAAAAGTCTAAAACCAAACCTTATGCATGCACACATTTTTCCTAATTAAAACTAAAGTGGTTGGGGACGATGACGATGACACTTGTGTCAAAGTCAGAAATCCTTACTGAGAATCTTGAATGAGTTTCTCATCCCTCTCTTTTCTTCTGTGTCGTCTCTAGACGAGGATAACAACGAGGTTCGTGACTTCTTCCAAGGCTCGTGCCTAAGGGTCACACTAGCAAATGTGTAACATCCTCCCAATTATAACGTCATCCTTAAGTCATGACATCATACTCGAGAGTTATTACTTATAAATTAGCGGACCTTTCTTAAATATCTATAGTCAGTTTGATTGATTCGCAAGATAACTAGGTCATAATTCTACTAAAATATATAGCAATGAAACCAAAATATATATTTAATACAAAGTTCAGTACATAAAGGAAGCTCTTTCATGAGCTTTAACACACCTTTGTCCTTTAACATATTTACATATATATCCATTCCACTAAATACAACATAATAAAAGCATTAACTACTACACTATTGCACTTCCGAGTTCCTTGGCATAGCAGTCTCTCAATTTTCTACGTCAACCTGGAGATGACACAGGAACACAAAAACATCAGGGTGAGAATTATACAATTCTCAGTAGGGTAATTCCCTCAAATACACAATTATAATGTCATCATCATCGCCCCACCCACTTCGGTTTATTAAGAAAAAGTGGTCATGCATTATATAATAACGGTTTATTTTTAAAGTTCTAAATCATACTTCCGAAGTAGGTTACTTTTAACATTCAATCACTTAATACTCACATATACCATACTACTCAACATCATATACTACTAACTTTCAACTTAAATATATTGGTCTCAATATCAATACTAAACTTCCTCACTCAACATATAAGACAAATGATTTCTTAAAAGATTTACTTCTTAAACTTGCCTTGGCCCTTGACTAATCCTGTCACATCTGGGCAATGATTATAAATCTTATGCTCTTCTTGGTAGTTAGGTTTACTTTCCCTAACAAACTGGATTTACTTTCTCCAGTCCAAGAAACATAATCTTATGCTTTTCTTTTGCATATAAGCAATTGTAATAATCATTCATATCTATGTGTACCTAACCTCATCAATAAGTTCATATGCTCAATTATTCATCCTCATATTCAAGTACTCATGTCATACTAGTACAAAATGCCATCATTTCATCAATTCAAAACATTAATTTATTTTCAGTACAATGGCAGGTTTCATACTATTGTGGCATGAATTTATTTGCACACAAAACAATCGTTTCAAAGGCTATAAAAATTATCAAAGACACCTCAATGTGTCATCAAAGTCTTGTAAAAATTTCAAGGTAATTAGAGTTCTCTAACTATATTAACAAAATTCTAAAAATTTAGTGGTCAGAAACCATCCAACCTCAGCTCAAGAACCAAAATTCATAATTTTTTACCCTAGCAATTGAACCCAGAAAATTCTAAATAAAAATCATGGTAAAACCTCAACATGTTTCTAATATCTTGGAAAAATTTAAGCACATAATTCGATCATTTACTAGGTTAATAAAATCTCACAAGTTCACAGCTTCAAATTCAACATTTCAGGCAGCATAGGTACCACTTCGGTTCTTGAACTTCTCAAGGCATTAGGAGTCAAAACCAAAGCTCAAGAAAATTCATGGAATTATCCTAGGATTTTACCTTCAACATATAATATTTATAGCTCATGAAAACACCCACAACTCCCTCAGAAAATTCGTGAACAATCACTGCTAGTCAGAAAACTGAAAATCCAGCAAACCACTTCAAAATCTCTTTTGATAAAAATGATTTTCCACAACCCCAAACACTCCACCAAAATTAACACATCAATATCATCATAATGTCAACCAATATATCTAGAAATTTCGGACCAAACTCAATCAGGAAAGTCCAGCATAAAATTGGAAAGAAAAGATCAAAGAAAACCCTACTTTGAAAGCTTTTGAGCTTGATACTTCAAAGGATGTTCTAAGTGATCTCCCTTCACTTTAAGACACCAATTTCAGTCCTAAACCTTCCTTAGGCAGAGGAGTATGAGATATCAAAGTGAGGAATTGAAATTTCAATCGGTTAGAATGGTAGATACTGATGTGTAGAACAAGTTTTATGAAGGAAACTCATGGATTCAACAAGTCTAGGCTTAGGAATTTGAGGTTGGAAACAAGGTTTCAAGGTTTTTGTAAAGAGAAAAATGGAGTTCTCTGCCTTCTCCTTGCTGACCGAGACTAGAGGTAAGGAATTAATGAAATTAGGTGAGTTGTGTTTATCTTATAAGGTGATAAAATCATTATTCTAATATAAAGCCTAACTTTTTAATAAAAAGAAAGTAATATGGATGGCTAATATTGGATCTTGTTACTCAAGATTGAATCTTAGCCATTCCTTTAATTGAATGGATAAGCATTCTCTTTTTGTAAAGGTCAAACTAGCTTTCGGTGTTTGAAATCGCACACCAAAATTTTACCGAACGGGTAAAACAGTGTACCCGAGTAACCAAACATTGCCCGAAAATTAATTTTGGGTATAAAATCTTTATTTCTAACTATTTCTAACCTTATTTGCATGTTTTTCCAATTTCAGGCACTTTCGGGTCCCAAATCAGGGCTTTCATTGTCTCGTGGCACTGTGGGACTCGCAAGTTACTATTCACATTTTTTTTTTTACAAATCCATTGAATCATCCTCATCATTGTTCAAACTATTAAATTTTTGAAATTATGATTGATAAAGCTCAAATTAATTTTTAGATAATTTTTAGGGTGTTACAAAATGGAATAGAAGGTTGTTGCGGAAGCATAGATAGTTGTGGATAAGGATCACTTCATTTATATGCGCATGTATTGATGTAAATGATGGTACAATGATGCTAGTAACTTATGTATCTATGAAGATGTGATGATATTATGTTGTTATGTATAATACTATATTTCATGATTATATATGGTGTGATTACTTTTTCTTGTACGTTATGGTTATGATGAATGTTAGGTTAGCGCGCGGCTCGCGTTTTGTTTTCAAGTTCCAAAAAGAAAAATTTATTCATACTTTCCGCTAAGTATTTTAATAAAAGGTTTTAAAGAATGAGACTAAAAGAGTAGTAGACTAATGGTTAACCTAAATACGTTCTAGGAGTATTGGGTTAAAAATTAGGATGTTACAATAGCCACCAATGGGCTCAATATTTGGTCAATGATAATTAATTTCCAATCCTAGGAATACCTTGCACTAGTGCTTTCTTCACTGTTGTTATTATCTCATTGCTATTAATATTAATTTTAATTTTTTTAATTCTTATTCTTCAAAACCTCAATTTTCACAACTAAGTATTGAAGCCTCTTTGAGAGATGACCTAGGTTGTACACTGTAACATCCTCCTAAGTACAACATCAGTTTTAAGCCATGACATCATACTCAAAAGTTATTACATATAGATTAGCGGACCTTTCTTAAGTATCTATAGCAAGCTCAATTGATTCACAAGATAATTATGTCATAATTTTATTAAAATATATAGCAAGGAAACCAAAACATTTGTTTAATACAAAGTTAAGTACATAAGAGAAGCTCTTCTATGAGCTTTAACACACCTTTGTTCTTTAACATATTTACATACATATCCATTCCACTAAATACAACATAATAAAAGCATAAACTTCTACACTATTGTACTTTCGAGTTCTTTTGCATAGCAGCATCATAGTTCTGTGGCTTAACCTGGAGATGACACGGAACACAAACACATAGGGGTGAGAATGCTAGAATTCCCAGTAGGGCATTTCCCCTGAAAAAAACACAATTGTAATGTCATCGTCATCATCCCAGCCATTTCAGTTTATTAAGAAAACAGTAATCAAGCATTACATAATAACAATTCATTTTTAAAGTTCCAAATCATATTTTCGAAGTGGGTTGTTTTTAAAAAATCAATCACTTTGTACACATTTATCATAAGCTCATAATCATAGTAAATAATGTCAATCAAAATGATTCTTAATGATACAAATATGTATATACCAAATGTAGGAAAATTATCTTTAATTGCCCTTGATAAATCGAAGAGGATCTCATCCTTCTCTATTTACCCTCGATAGGTCGAAAGGATCTCATCTTTTTCTATTTGCCCTTGACAAGTCGAAAGGATCTTATATTTCTTTATTTGCCCTTGATAAGTCAAAAAAGATCTCATGTTTCTTATTTGCCCTTGACAAGTCAAAAAGGATATCATGTTTCTTATTTTTACTTATGGCTATAGAACTTAATTCAATATATCATTCACTTTTCTTTTTCCAATGCGTGCATAAAACACATATAGGCATTCATTCACACTTTGATTTCAATCATGCCTCATAAACCAATCTTTACTTCCTCTAGCATGTGTTTATACATCACAAGCCATATGGCCAAATATTTAACATCAAGTATTCACGTCATACTAGAACCAAAATGCCATTACATTATCAATTCAAGTCTTGGATTCATTTCCAACAATTAGGCAGATTTCACAACATTGTAGCAAAAATTTATTTACAAATCAAACAATCAATTTGGAGGCTATAAAAATTATCCAAGACACTTCAATGTGTCTACAAGCTTCCATAAAAATTTCAAAGCAAAAAAAGTTCCCTAACTATGTTAACAAAATTATACAAATTTCTTGGTCAGAAACAACTTAATCTCAGCTTAGAACCCAAAATTCCCTAACTATGTTAACAAAATTCTACAAATTTGGTGGTCAAAAATAACTTAACCTCAGCTCAGAACCTAAAATTCATCATTTTTAATCCTAGAAAATTCAAAATAAAAATCCTAGTAAAACCTTAAGATGTCTCTTATACCTATAAAAATTTCAAAGTAAAAATCATTGCTACAACAACAAAATTAGACAAATTCACAGCTTCAGTTTCAGAAATTCATGCAACACATATATAGTCTCGGTTCATGATTTTTTTTTTCAGGCAGTTAAAGTCTTTATCATGATCCACAAAAATTCTCAGAGTTTCCTTAGGATGTTAGCTTCAACATATAATTTTTATAGCTCATGGAAATACCCACAATTCACTCAGAAAATTCGTGAACAATCCCTACTCAGCAGAAATTCGAAAATCCAGCAGCATAGCACAAAATTCCTATTGACAAAAATGATTTCTAACATCATCCAAACACTCCACCAAATTAAACACATCAATATCTATCTATCATCAATCAATACATCCAGAAAATTCTAGCCAATTCAATTAGAAACATTCAAAGCAAAATTGGAAAGCAAGAGAACAAATAAAGCCCTACTTTTGGTAACTTAATGGATCCTTGGCTCCAAGGTGCTCCAAGATTGATTCCTTCCACTTCAAAGGTCCCAAACCCACACCAAACCTTTACTTAGGCAAAGGAGTATGAGATATCAAAGTAAGGAATTGAAATTTTAATCGGTTAGAATGGTAGATATTGATGTGTAGAACAAGTTTTATGAAGGAAGTTTATGGTTTTGTGCAAGTTTAAGCAAGGATCTAGAGGTTTGAATCAAGTTATGTGATGTTCTTTATGAAGCAAAAATGGAGGCTGCTATTTTTAGTTGCTGGCCGAACAAGAAAGAAAGAATTAATGAAGTTTGGTTATTCATGCATATCTTATACTAAGTGAAATGATTATTTAATTATAAATTGTAATTTCTTTATGAAAAGAAACTAAAATGGATGGCTAGGATTTGATCTTGTTATTGAAGATTGAATCTTAGCCATTCATTTGATTTAAATGGATAAACATCCTCCTTTTGTAAAGGTCAAACTAGCTTTCAGTGTTAGAAATCGTACACCGAAATTTTACCGAACGGGTAAAACACCATACCTGGGTAATCAGACATTGCCCAGAAATTAATTCTAGGTATAAAACTCTCATTCCTACCCATTTCTAATCTTAATCCTATAATTTTTCAGTTTTAGGAATCTCCGGGTCTTACTTCTATGGTTTAAGCCTGTGGGGCCCACAAGTTACTATTTATAATTTTTTTTTTTACAAATCTGTTGGATCGTCCTCATCATTATTAAAACTGTCAGATTTTTTAAATTATAACTAATAAAGCTCAAATTAATTTTTAAATAATTTTTAGGGTGTTACATACCCTTTGCTACATTTTTTGCACAACTTAGTATTAAAATAAATTTCTAATTTCAAGAGTTAGGTGACAGCCTCCGTCAATTACCACCAAGATAATATCATGCATACGTCAGGGATGACTTTTGGAGTTTCTTCCTTCCTGTGCACATCTCTTTTTTCAGGAATACTCCTAATTCTCTGAGTTTTCACTACAAAAAACAAATGTCTGGGTAAACTTTTTATATATTGCATAAACAGGTTAAATTAAAAGATGAAATAACATCATGCCTATTGGAGTTAATTCCAGATTCACAATCATTCGTTGTGAGATTGAAGAAACTTTTGAAGTTTCTATCTTACTATGCTGAAATAATGAGACATGAGCACATAAAAGTTACATTTATTAGATCCACATGATTGAAAGTACAAATTAGAAGTCACCACCAAACATTACAGCACCAGCTGCTACTGCTCCAACACCTACCCTTATTGCAAATCCTGGAAGGGGTCCCTTTTGCCTGGGGTGTAACACCCTAACTTTTAACATAATATGCCTAGGACACACAATGGTTAATCGTTAGTTGTTACTTTTTCGTCTTAGAATTTTTGTAACATCCTAATTTTTAATCCAATATTCTAGAACATATTTGGATTAATCATTAGTCTGTTACCTCATAGTTCTCATTTTTACTTTGAAATACTTAGCGGAAATACGGGTAAATTTTTTTTTTGAAATACAAAGTGAGAGCCGCGTGATGCGTTAAACGGTAAACCATGTAAAGTAAAACAATTATCTCACAACATCGTAACATGAAGCACAACATGAACATCACTGAATATCATCTCATATATATATAACTTGCCCACTTGTAAGTGTGGGTCTTAATTTAGTACAAGGGAAATGCATAAAAGAAAATACAACATAAGCATAAACATAATCTACTCCCCTACCCGAGTGCATCTAATGGGATAACCTCTAAACAAAAGAAGGTTTATCCCCATCTAAGTGGTGTGTGCTCTAACCGGGTACTCCGTCGGACGATCGTCACCTCCTCCTGGCGTCCATCTCGCGAACGAGGCAAACATCCGAGAAACTGGGCGAGCTCCTCGGACGTGAAAAGGCGGAACGGGGATCGAGTATGTCCCCCGCGGTATGGTCGCATCTCCGGTCGTCGTGCAAGCCGTGGCTGAGTCACGGTATCCTCACTGCCCTCCCTCAACGGTGGGGAGAGAAGCAGAGCTCGCTATACGGATGGGTAGGCGGGTCCTCGGACGGATCGGTCTCAGAAGTAAGTCGAGAACGCATGTCGGGATAGTCTCACATGGCTAGGGCGGCGGTGTGCGTGCGGAGCACTCTCTCGTCATGCGTTCGCGCTCGCTCAAAAACCCGCTCATCGTCACCATAGGGTGCAGTCGGGGAGAAGCGATGGGTATGCACGGGATGAGCGAAGGGGCGTCCTACGAACAAGAAAACCCGCACCGTGCACTGTCCCTCAAAATGGTATGACCCGTGAGTCGGGTCATAGTGTACCTCCCACGTCGGCGTGTCCACGAACACTACGAACGTCGCCATCTGAAGACGTGACGAAAAGAAAGAGATAGAGGGAGTGAGAATCTTGCTAAAGAATCTCAGTAGGGCCTCCTACTACCTAGGTGTCATCATCTACGTCCTCAGGAACCTTGGGTTTAATTATACAAATGAGTGAGCATGCATTATATCCATTTTTAAGTTCTAAACACAGTTTAGCCAAGGTTCATTCATTTTAGAATGATCTTAATGTCATGAATGCAACATAATAGAAGATGTATGCATGGCACTACCTAATACACATACATAAAACATAACATCAAACATCATTATTCTTAGTGGCATAAAGTGGCAATAGAAACATTCATATGGGACAAACTTAGTGACATAATCATAATCATGAAACATCTCTTCCTCATGGGCCACCCTAAAAGACAATCGAATCAGGGGTGCTCGGCCGAACCGGTGTCACCAGGCAACGTGTCATACATCTAGGTTATGAGCTCATACCTTAACTAGTCGTCACTAGTTCTTACTTACCACTTAACGATAAGCGTATCATAAATCATAAATCCCGACTATCTGAGTACGGGTTAGGGGGCAAAACTCTTAGGGGTGCTCGGCCGAACCGGTGTCACCTAAGAGTATAAAATGGTACCGATGTCACATGAGTTCTATGGAGGTGCTCGGCCGAACCGGTGTCATCCTAGAACCCATCTTAGTACCTTAATTTTCAAAATCTCTTTAAGTCCCCAAATTTGTTGGGAATTCGATGGCACGATGGCATTACACCGAATTCCTTCCAAATTTGCTTTATGCCACATAAACATATATCCTCATGAATTCATCATATGAATAACATCATCATCATTTACATAACATACATCATCATGGAACATTCAACCGTTTATCCTTACGGTAGCTTATGCTTTGACCCTTACGCGTCTTAATCATGAGATTTGGTTCTCTAACATCCGTCGCTCATATTTTATGCACCTAAGGGCTCATAATTAAACATCACTCATAATCCTCATATCTACATTTAAATCTGAAGAGCATAGGGTAGAATTCTTAACTTGTGATCACGGGGTTCTAGAACTTACGTTTTAGACCCTTTCTTGGTTCCGTCTTCGCCTAAGGCACTATGGATTAAATCTAAATCAATTATGAGGCGTTCCCATGCTTAAGGACTAATTATTAATCATGTTTATCATGTTGTAAGGGTTCTGGACAGCATCCAGAAAAATAAATGTTCCAAGAGGTCTACATTGCATTTTTACGGTTTTCTAGTTACTAGTTTCCCTATAGGTGCTAGAATTCAATTCTAATTCAAATGATACCAAGTTTTTCATGTCTGAGCAATCTAAATCTGATTATGTTCCCATTAAAACAGTTTGGATTAGTTCCATAAACAAATGGGTCAAAACTATGTTAAATTCTAGCTCTACGGTATTTCTAGTTAGCTAGTTTCTTACCTATCATGCATAGGATCGCTTCTACATCATCACATGATATTTTCACACATTCCAACACATCAAAACATCATTATACAGCATCACACTCATCACATCACAACCGAAAACATTTAACTTAAATTAGAGAGTTAAATTGACATTTCTAGGTACATAAGTTAACTAGTTTCTCTTGGAATCGATCTAGAACTTCTAAAACTCTTTGCAAAACATTTTAATCCATCAAGAGGCTAAGTGAAGCCTTAGGTCACTGACCAAAACATATTCCATCCCCTAAAAGATAATAAAATCACAACTTGTGATGACATAACCTTATAAAGTTTTGTAAAGCTTTAAGGAAAACTTAAAACATAGACTATTGGTCCTAGTAGCTAGATGAAAACTCATTGCAAGTCCATCATCACTACTTGGCCGAAAATATGCATTCAAAGAATGGTTTCACATTAAACTTTAACTTGGAATGAAATGGGCAAGTCTTTGAGCTCTAGGTTCTTAAGTTACGACATCAAATAAACATGCTCATGCTTTTCATTTTTTTAATCTTTCTTACAAAATAAAGTGATGACATAAATTAAGTATGCAAGGCATAAACTTAACCGTGCAAGCTTGAAAGTAAATATGCGAGGCATAAACTTAAACGTGCAAGCTTGAAAGTAAATATGCAAGATTCAATTCTTCATTTTAGTGCTCTTGGCCCAACAACAATCGACTTTAAGGCCGAAATAGAAAGGCATTCGAGAAATTAATTAGGTGATAATGCAAGTTCAATTCTTTATTTTAGTGCTCTAGGCCCAACAACAATCGACTTTAAGGCCGAAATAGAAAGGCTTCGAGAATTAAATTAAGTGATGGTACAAGTTCCATTTTAATCTTTATGTTTTTAGGTGATAGCTAGAAAGTAAAGATGCATAGCAAGAATGTAAATATGAATGCAAGCATAAAATAAATTATGCGAGTTCATTTTATCTTTCTAGAGCTCTTAACAAGACTTTAAAGGAATTTAAACCATAACCCAAACTCATCCAAACAAGGTAAAGTCAAGCTTAGAGTTCTTAAAACTTAACATAATATTTTTAGGAAATCAAACCATGAAGCCAAGCAAAATTTAAGGGAATGGCCGAAATCATCAAGAAGAAAAAGGAACATTTTAGAACTCTAGAGTTCATGATCTTGATGATATATTAACACCAACCTCATGAGTCCTCATCATTGAGTTCATAGAGCCATTTTAAAACATCATTAAAGCTAAAGTTCTCAAGAGTTCAAGAAAGGAAAAACTAAAAATATTTTTGCTCAAGAACAAAGATCAAGCTCTAGAGTTTGTTTCAAGTGATGAACATCATCATGAAACTCTCATCATCAAGCTCTCATTCCTTTGTTCTCCAAGGCCTATGGCCGAAAATGAAAAGGAAAAAGGAGTGGAAATGAAGTTCTAAAAAGAAACAAGAGAAACTATGAACATCAAGCTTGAAACAAGAACTTTGAAGAAAAGAATACATGAAAGAAAATCCCTACTTGGTGTGATGAACTTGAAGATGGAAGAAGAAGATGAAGATGGTGAAGAACTCCAAGAACTTGAAGAACACAAGAACTTTGAGAGAAAAAGAAAAGCTTTGAGTGTTCCTAAACTTAGCAAATGATCTAAAAGTGGTGCAAGCTCCTCAAGGCATTATATTTATAGAGAAATGAAACAAATGGAGGGAGCTCATGGAGGAGAGGAGCTTCGGCCATATGTGCAGATTGGAGGGCTTCCCATGAGTTCCATGAGGTGAGATAATGTGGTCTTGAGGCATGGTGAGGTATGGTTCAAGGTATGGTGAGGTATGGTTCAAGGTATGGCTCAAGCATGGTTCTTTGAGTGAGAAAACAAATCAACATGTGGTCAAATGGGGGAGGAGGTGGCCGAAATGCATCAGCCCATGGGGGAGGATTTCTTGCATTTTAATTGTGGTTTAGTGTTGTGTTTAGGTGTATCTTTGATTATGCTTAAGATTAGGAATTTGTAAGAAAGTGTTTAGGTAAGGGAAATGGATAATTAAGGTGGTCTAGACATAATTAAGAAGTGGTCTTGCACCATTAGTGAGTTAAATCCTCAACTTAGAGTCTAAACAACTCTAGACACATTTCCTTGATTTAAGGAATTGGAGAGAGAAAACACTATTCAAGATTCCAAGACTAGCAGTCTTGAGTTCTAAAAAGGGATTTAAGTTTAATCTAAGCAATTTTAGGTTCTAGTTAACTTTAATAAATTATTTTGACTCTAGATTAATTAGGGAAATAAATTAATCTTCGTTTAGAGCCTAATATTGCTTAGGTTTGCTTAATTACGTCATTAAGCTCAAAAACACTATTCTAGGGGCAAAATCGTAATTTTGCACTAAAACTGCCTGGGACCACCGGGACTTGAACAGAGACCTCTAGACATATGAAAACGTGTTTTTAAACCTCTATGGAAATTTCCGGGCTCAAACGGCACCTTTACCGGCGTAAAAACGCTATAAGGGTATTTTGGTCATTTTGACTGAAGCTATGAAACGAAATTTTCGCTTCCGAAAGCATTCAAAGGCCATTCAATCCCCTTCAAACATTGAGTTGACCCTTTGAGGACGACCGAGTTGGTTACCCTCGAACTCGGGTCAGGAAATGACCTCAGGGGCATTTTGGTCATTTCCCTCGGACAGAAAAATCGGGGTGTTACAATTTTGCTTAATTTTGCGCTTCACAAATAAGTCTACGGAAAATATGACCAATTTTTTTTTTTTTTGAAAAACCAAACTATGAGCCATTCGCATATACGTTATAGCGTATAATTATTCATCACATAGCATCCATACATATCACAATAGAGTCTAGCATAAACTGAGAACATCGTCATATCATAACATTAACTTCAAATATCAAGTCAAATAATAATAATAATAGTGATAATATAGGAATATTCCACATACATACTATAACAATAATACTAAGCTCATCTATGGAGGTTGAGCATACAATAACTCAAAAGCTAATCATAACTATGATGTAGCAAAATCCCTCGTGACTAAGTTACGAACTTGTACGAAGACGTGGCAACTTCTAAGTGTTGTGAAAATGAAAGACTATATCTCCGCTTCTGCTACACCACTCTGATCCAGACCGTAGTGTAATTCCTACATCGGCATCTTAGGGAAGTCCACGGGCATCGCCATTAACCTTGTTTGAAGATGAAGAATGGAAGAAAGAAAGGGAGTGAGAAACTTACACAAGAATCTCAATAGGGTTTCCATCTTCACACACGTGACATCATTATCGTCCCCAGGAATCTTGGGTTTCATTATGAAAGTAGTGGGCATAAATAAGATTTATTTATTAAGTTCCAAATACCATTAACTGAGGCCCGTATCTTTTAGCATGAATCTTAATGTATGTGTAATGCCTCGATTTTTTCCCTGTGTACAAAATGACCAAAATGCCCCTCAGGTCATTTTTTACTCAGGAATCGAGAAAAGCCGGTCCAGGCAAACCTCGAGTGGATGTTTTGATGTTAAATGGCGATTATGTGTGTTATGTGTGCTAATAGAGCAGAAAAATCTCATTTTTGAGTTCTGATGCGCAAAATGATCAAAATACCCCTGCGACTAATTAACATGGAATTAACTGCCGATTGGGCCCGGACTTCACCCAAAAGTTTGGAATGTCATTTTTAAGAGTTGTTTAATGTCTGTATAAGCCCAGGTAGTCCCAGGGAGTTTTTCTATAAAATTACTATTTTGCCCCTAATTAAGGGCATAGTGAGCTTAATTGTGTGATTAACAAAACATATGTAATATTAGGCTCTAATTAAATATTAATTAATTTTAATTATTTATCTTGAGTCAAAATAATTAATTGAGGTTGATTAGAGCTTAAGATTTCTTAGGGAAACTCAAAATCCTATCTTTAATCCAAATCATTATGTCATATCATCATGAATAGTGATTTCTTTCTTTAATTCCATGATTTAAGGAAATGTGTTGGTGTTTGAAATTCAAATTAATTGAGTTTGACTCAAACTAATTGAACTTAACTCCTCTAAATATTTATGACCACTCACTAATCATGCTCTTGAAATTCCTAAATGCATGATTATCAACCCAACACCTAATTACCCATTCCTAACCATTCTCCTAACTAAATCTACCTTTAACACACATCCTAATCCACAATTAAGAAGCAACTTGCTCCCCAAGTTCATCTAGAAAGCCATGGCCACTCATACCTTCCTCATGGCCACCCATACCCCCCATGTGTGATTTCTTTATTTAAATACCCAAACATACACAAATTCTCATCTTCCTCTTATCCACTTTTTGAGTCAAGACTTTGTCCAAAAAAGAGCTCTTGCAAATTCTCTTTTCTCTCACCTCTCAAAAACTCTCTTCTCTTCTTCCACCACCAAAAAAACCACCACCCACCGCCACCTCTCAACCTCAAACCACCATAAACCACCATAAAAAAACATAACCTTTCCATCCCTAAGCATCAAAGCTCAAGAAAAACCCTTCCTCTCTTTTCTCTCTTTTGGCCAAAATCCTTCTTGACTCAAGGACAAGATTTCTTCTCATTTTCTTTCACAAAAGACCAAGCTTTGCTCTTTTCAAAAGATATCTTTGATAAGGAGTTGTCTTAATGATTTCTATTCCTTTCTTTTGCTTTACTCTTGGTTTAAGATGTTGTAATGTTGATTCTTCCTTCCTCCTCCACATTTTTGGTTCTTTATTTTCCTTTTCCTTTCTCTTTGTTTTCGGCCTTGATGGCCTACATAATGAAGAAACCATAGCTTGATGATGAGAATCTTGGATGTTGGTTGCAAAACCATCATTTAGTTGACCTCTAAAGCTTGAAGATTTCACTTCTAAGAATTTTTGGCAAATAAAGGTATTATGTTGTTTTAAAGAGTTAAATGGTAATCTTGAGCCTAGGACTCAAAAAGATAATAAATGGACTGCGTTCATATTTATATTTCAAGTCCTTATATTGCATATTTATATTTGAGCTTTGTATTCATATTTATGTTTCTTTGCCATCACCTAAATATTTAATCTTGAAGCCTACCTATTTCAATCTTAAAGTTGATTGTTAATTTAGAGTGAATACTCTAAGGGGCCTAGAGCACTAAAATAAAAAATTGGACTTGCATTCATATTTACATTTCTTGCCTAGCATGTTTACTTTTCAAGCCATCACCTAAAACTTAAAGATTAAAACAAGAGCTTGCATTTTCATATCTCCTAAATAATTAACTCAAAGCCTACCTATTTCAACCTTAAAATTGAATGTTGATTTAGAGTGAATACTCTAAGGGGCCTAGAGCACTAAAATAAAGAATTGGACTTGCATTCATGTTTACATTTCCTTATCTAGCATATTTACTTTTCAAGTCATCACCTAAACTTAAAGATTTAAAACTAGAGCTTGCATTCTCATATTTATATTCAAGCTTTGCATATCATATTAATGTTTCTCTTGCCATCACCCTATAATGCCAAGATTAATAATGAATCTTGCATTGCACGTTTAAATTTATGCCATCACTTAATTAATCTAGTGCTCAAGACTCACCCTTTTAACTCACATGAGAACTTTGACTTGTGGAATATATATCTTTATAAATGTAAATATCCTTTTATTGAGCTCTCTAATTATGCTACTAATTTGAGGTTATTATTTGTGAATAAGAATTGATTATATGAACATTCATTGATCTAGAATTAATTCTAAGAAAGACTAGTTACTAGAAGTGCTTAATATTGTAATTTTGCATGCCTTTGGAAAAAATTAAATTCTGATTTCTATTCTAACATTTCCAGATCTGATGTATGTTGGAGTAGTTTAAATGTGTGATAATGACTATTAATTGATGTGATAATTATTCTTGGTACCTTGGGCAAGACTAGTAGCTAAAAAGGATAAAAAAATGTGATTTTTAGAGCTTTCAAAAACTAAAATTATAGATTCTATTCCATAATAAATGGTTTAGAAATTAATTCTAGCATTTTAGGAAAAGTCAGTAATAAGAAAGGGTAAAAAATGTAACTTCTAAAACACCAAAATTGTTCAACTTCAATTACTGCCCAATTCTATCCAGCATTATTTAATGTTGTTCTTGAGAATAATAATTAGTGGAAATCATTGTAATTGATCCCTTAGATGCATAAAGAAATACATACATAAGTAAAGTTACCCAATTTCAAGGTTTTACTGTTTAAGGGCTAATGAACGTGCTTATTTCATGAGATGATTGGTTTATAATATATTGCGAAATTTATGTGATAATAATGTTGCATACTTGGCCATCCATTTATGTGATTTATTATGGCATGTTATGACTACACTTAGAATATTGAGGTGCACATAATAAGTGAAATGTAAGTATGTGATATTATATGATATGATTGTGCCTTTACATCTTAACACAACATGTTAAGTTTAAGGTGACATAAAGCACATGGAAATGATCCTCTAGATTCCCTGAATTAAAGGTTATGAGAGGTGATATAAGTAAGTTGCATATTCAAAATAAGAAAGGCAAGGAAGTGATGTGTTTTTCTCCCTCTCTATTACCCCATGTTAAATCTAGCAACGGCTAGTTAAGTTGAGCTCATCTTAGGCAATTGGTATGTTGGTTGGATTTGGTGTTAACATGAGATGGTGGATTGATGAGAAAGGAACTCAAGAATTCATTCATGAGAAAGTGCATAATCATGGGTCCTTTTGCATTCCTATACATGTTAAAAAATGTTTGACTCATTGCATGCCCCATCATGCCTTCCTTTATTTTGCCAATGCTTTAGTTCCCTAATTTATCTTTATTATGAACGTACACATTATTAAGTAGGACTATGTTATCCGCATGTGTTACTAGTGCACTGAGGCTTTGTCATGCATACATGAGATACCTGCTATATTCATGCATTAAGATTCATGCTAAAAGATACGGGCGTCGGTTAATGATATTTGGAACTTAATAAATGAATCTTATTTATGCCCACTACTTTCATAATGAAACCCGAGGCTCCTGGGGACGATGATGATGTCACGTGTGTGTGGGGACGAAAACCCTACTGAGATTCTTGTATAAGTTTCGCACTTTCTCTCTTTCTTTCCATCTTTGTCTTTAGACAAGGTTGATGGCGACGTAGGTGGACTGCTTTGAGATGCTGGCATAGAAATTGCACGATGGTCGAGATCAGCGTGGCATAGCGGAAGTGGAGATGTAGGCCTTCCCATCTACGATGCTTAAGGATATTTTGTCTTCGCACCTTAGTTTCTAGCAAAGGGTTTAGCCATATTTTAGTCATGGCTAGCTTTTGAATCATTGTTTCGTGCAAACCTTTAATTGGTGAGCTTAATGCTACTATATTAAGTAATTGTATCATGGCATAGAACCTTTGATGTTATTAATATATGCTTTCATGGTGTTATGATATGCTTAAGACTTGATTGGTTAGTTCCTATTTATTATGTGTTTAGTTCCTTTTTGGCTTGTATGCGTAACATACGACAAAGTTCTCTCAAGTTGTATGGCTCATGTTTTTTGTTTCATGTTTAAAAAAAAAACTATTTTCACCCATATATTTCTGCTAAGTATATTTTCTAAAGACCTAAAGCTAAGAACTAAAACAAAGAGTAATGACTAATAATTAATCTAAGTGCGTCCTAGGTGCATTGGGTTAAATATCAAGGTGTTACAGTATGAATGCAACAGGTATGTCATGTATACATGGCAATGCCTCAGTGCACTAGCAACAGATGCAAATAACATAGCCCTACTCATAACATGAATTAATAATGTGTAAGTTCATAACAAAAGGTAAGTTAGAGAACTAAAGCAGTGGCAAATAAATGAAGACATGATGGGGCAAATGCAATGAGTCAAACATCTTTTGACATGCACGGAAAGGGAAGAGGACTCATGATAATTTACTTTCTCATGAATAAATTCTCAAGTTTTTTTCTCATCAATCCACCCGCTTATGTTAACACCAAATCTAACCTACACACCTTCCCCGGTGATTTTAAAATTTACTCTAGAACCCACCAACATACCGATTACCTAGGATGAGCTCAACCTAACTAGTCATCGCTAGATTTAACATGGAGTAATAGTGGGGGGAAACACATCACTTCCTTGCCTTTCTTATTATGAATATGCAACTTACTTGGATCATCTCTCATAACCTTTAATTTGGAGAGTTTAGAGGATTATTTCCGTGTGTTTTATGTCACCTTAAACTTAGCATATTGTTTTGAGATGCAAAAGCACAATCATATCGTATAACATCACATGGTTACATTTCACTTATCATATGCACCTCAAATATTCCAAGTGTAATCATAACATGCTGTAATAAATTATGTAATTGATATCCAAGTATGCAACATATTCATCATATATTTCCTCAAGCATGTCATGAACCAATCATCTCATGAAATAAACATGCTCATTGGCCGTTAAACGGTAAACCTAACTTTTGAGATTATTCTTTTATGCATCTGAGGAATTAATTACAATGATTTCCACTAGTTTTTAACCTCATGAGCATAATTAAACAATGCTGGATAGATTGGGCAGTGTTTGAAAATTAAACAATTTCGGTGTTCTAGAAGTTATGTTCTTGACTCTTTCTCTTTACTGACTTTTCCTAAGATACTAAAATTAATTTCTAAACCATTTATTATGGATTCTAACACATATACACATGACAAACACACATTTCTACCAATTAATTACATGCTGGAACAGAATCCATGAATTCAATTTTTGAAAGCTTTAAAATCACATTTTTTATCCTTTTTACTTGCTAGTCTTGCCTAAGATGCCAAGAATGATTATCACAACAATTAATAGTAATTTAAACCACTCCAAACAGCATATATCAGGTCTGGAAAAGCTAAGGCAGTAACTGAAATCTTGAATCCCAAAAAGCACTCTAAATTGCAAAATAAGGCATTTCTAGTAATTAGTTTTTCTTGGAATTAATTCTAGTTCAAGGAACATATTTAAAACCAATTTGTCCCTTTGGAAAAGTAAATGAAAACCCTTAGGTCAATAACAATACTCAAAGTTTTATTAATAAGATTTTAACTATGTAAAATATATTTTAACACTTTAGGAGTTACCATTTTCCTCAAAGGAAATTTGCAAAACATAAGTTTTGAAACCTTAATGTAATAATACACCAAACCTTAAAACTTTATTCCTTTGAAAACAAAACATATTTGTAAAGACAAATGCCTATGGAACTGAAATTCCTATGTACATTGAAAGAGGTAAGTCTTGAGTTCTAGATGTTTAGATGATGGCATAAACTTAAACATGCTAATGCAAGCCTCATTTTAACTTTGATATTATTAGGTGATGGCAATGGAAATATAAATATGATATGCGAAGCTTGAATATAAACATGAGAATGCAAGCTTATTTTTAATCTTTAACATTTAGGTGATGACTTGAAATATAAATATGCTAGACAAGAAATATAAACATGAAATGCAAGTCCATTTTCTTATCTTCAAGATTTAGGTGATAACTTGGAAGTAAACATGATATGCAAGACTCAAATATAAATATGGAATGCAAAGACTTGGAATATAAATATGAATGCATTTCCATTCGTTATTTCTTTAGGTCCTAGGCTCAAGACTCTTATTTAGAGCAATAACTCTAAAACACCGATCAATCTCACAAGATGAACATGAGATTTAGAGTCCATCAACACCATGGTTCCAAGAACCTTTATTTTGTTTGGACTCACCATCAAGCTCAAAGAAATGAAAAATAAAGAAACTAATACCTTTTTCATTATGGTTCTTTGAAAAGAAAAAAAAAAGGCAAAAAGCAAAGTTCAAGCTTTAGAGGTCAAAAAGTGATGATCTCATTATCATCATCTAGGAACCCTCATCATCAAGCCAATATTTTTGAAACTCAAAAGGCCTTTAAGGCTAAAATGAATAAGGAAAAAAAAGAAAATCCAAAGACCAAAAATGTCAAAGTAAAACTCATTCAATATTTCATCATCAAGCTCCAACAAAACAACTCAAGAATATGAACAAAATAACCTTTTCTCATGAAACCAAAATCAAACCTTGAGCTCTAGAGGTCAAACAAATGGAGGTATCACTATCAAAATCAAGGATCCTCATCATCAAGCTATGGTTTTTAACCATTTAACAACAATAAAAACCAAAAGAATAAAGAGAAGAAAAATGAACTCAAAACTGAAAAGAAAGAAACAAAGAAAGGAAGAAGAACTCAAAATAAAAATCCCTACCAAATGTGTTTCTTGGTTCCAAACAAAAATGCTTGATCTTTGTAAGGAAAAATAGAAGAAAAATCTTCCCTTTGGAGTGATGATGGTTTTGGCCAAGGCAAGAAGAAATGGGAGGAAGGATTTTTGTGTTGGTTTGATGTGTAGAGATGAAAGCTTATGTGTTTTAGGGAAGATCTATGGTGGTGGTGCATTGGTTTGATGTTTGAAGCTTAGTTGAAGAGCAAAAATGGAGGTTCTTGAAGGTGGAGGAGAGGAGGAAGAAGAGAGCTCAAGATGGAGAGAATGAGAGGATTTTTGACACAACTTGGTGCCCAAGTTGTGACTAAAAAAAGTGATAGTAAAGAATGAGAGTTTGTGAGTGTTTGAGTGTTTAAATAACTAAAATATGAGAGGGAATTAGAGGAGGGAGGCTGATGCCTTTTGGGGGGAAAAATTATACTTTCATGTGGGTTAGGATGTGAATTAGAGATGGATTTGACTAGGTAATGGGTTAGAAAGTTGGTAATTAAGTGTATAGATTAGTAATAATGTGTTTAGGGGTTTCAAGCCATGATTAAAGAGTAGTCTTACACTCTTAGTTTGAATTAAACTCAATTAGTTTGAAATTCAAAAACCAACACAAATCCTAATTTCAAGAAAAAAGAGAGAAAAAATACTATTTACCTTTTTGACTTTTTGATGTCTTAAGGCCACTTTGATTTAGAAAGGGATTTAGCTTTCTCTAAGCAATTCTAAGCCTCAATTAACCTCAAATAATTATTTTGACCTAAGATTAATTAATCTTTAATTAGAGTCTAATATTGCTTAGGTTTCATTAATCACACAATTAAGCTCATTATACCCTTAATTAGGGGCAAAATGGTAATTTTGAATAAAAAATCCTCAGGACCACCCAGGCTTAAATAGACATTAAACATCCCTTAAAAATGATATTTCAAACTCCCAGGTAAAGTCCGGATCTAATTAGTAGTTAATCTCGTGTTAAATTACCGCAGGGGTATTTTGGTAATTTCACCCGTGGGAAAAACCAAAAACTAAGATTTTCATCTCCATCATCATGCACAACACATATAATTCCCTTCAAACATTAAACTGACCCCTTGAGAATTGTCTGGACTGACTGTCCTCGATTCCTAAGTAAAAATTATCTCAGGGACATTTTGGGCATTTATACACAAGAAAAATCAAAGATTATGATTTTTGCACTGATCTCTATCTAAATCTCATATAACCTCATCCTAATATTAAATTACCCCATTGAAGATGGTCTGGACAGGCCGCCCTCGATTCTCGCGTAAAATGACCTTAGGAGTATTTTGGTCATTTTGCACAGTGAAAAAAATTGGGGCGTTACATGGGGGCTGCCCCAGAAGTCTTGTAGTGACAGTTGATGATATTAAAAGTTTACAATAATGTGACAATCTGGATTGTAAAGGAAAAATCCTTTTAATAGGCTTTTTGTGCTACATACTTTGGGATCAATAATAATCCAAACAAGATCCACATTATTTACTAATCTAAAACTACACTGGGCCTTTAGTTTTAACACATAATATTATTTAAATCAGTAAATGGAGACTTCATATTAGAATATTTAATAATAGTGGGGGTTCAAATTTAATGAACAACAAGAAGTAGATGCTGCCTCCAAAGCTTTGAACTGTTTAGACTTTTGATACATACCCAAATAATGTTTGTCAAGCTAAAAACCTGAATATTACGTCTTATGTGGGCATTAAACTACATGTATGATGCTATGAATAAAGAACTTGGTTTCTATGCATATTAAACATAAAGACCTACTGATATGGATTATGTTTTTGTTTTGGATCTATTTTAAGTTTCTTCTTGAAACACCTACTAGATTTATTTTGCATTTTTTCATTGATCACAGGTGCACTTTCTGTGACGCCCCAATTTTCTGTCTGAGTGGAAAATGACCAAAATGCCCCTAAGGTCATTTTCAGCCCGGAATTCGAGGATGGCCGACCCGGTAGTCCTCGAAGGGCCAACTCAATGTTTGAAGGGGATTGAATGACCCTTGAGTGGTTCCGGAGGCGAAAGTCTCATTTTCCATAGTTTCGGGTCAAAATGACCAAAATACCCCTATAGCGTTTTACATGGGTAAAGGTGCTGTTTGAGCCCGAAACTTTCCCCAGAGGTTCAAAACCATGTTTTTACATGTTTCAAAACATCTGTTTGAGTCCCGGCAGTCCCGGGCAGTTTTAGTGCAAAATTATGATTTTGCCCCTAGAATAGTGTTTCTGAGCTTAACGATGTGATTAAGGAATATTAGGCTCTAAACAAAGATTAATTAATTTCCATAATTAATCTAGAGTCAAAATAAATTATTAAAATTAATTAGAACCTAAGATTTGCTTAGATTAAATTTAAATCTCCTTTCTAAAACTCAAGATTTCACTCTTGGAATCTTGAATAGTGTTTTCTCTCTCCAATTCCTTAAATCAAGGAATTGTGTCTAGAATTGTTTATACACTAAAATGAGTTTATAACTCACTAATGATGCAAGAACACTCCTTAATTATGTCTTGACAACCTTGATTACCCATTTTCTCACCTAAACACTTTCTTACAAATTCCTAATCTTAATCCTAATCAAAGATACACCTAAATACAACTCTAAACCACAATTAAAATGCAAGAAAACCCTCCCCATGGCTGATGCAAGTTTCGGCCATCTCTCTCCCTTTTACATCACATGTTGAATTGTTTCTCACTCAAAGAACCATGCTTGAGCCATACCTTGAACCATACCTCACCATACTTTGAACCATACCTCACCATGCCTCAAGACCACATTATCTCACCTCATGGAACTCATGGGCTACCCATGAGGCTGATAGCCGAAACCTCCTTCTCCATTTGCACCTTGCATTTGTTTCATTTCTCTATAAATAGCTTGCTTGGGTGAACTTGCATCATTTTGGGTTCATTTGCTAAGTGTAAGTTTTCAAAGAGCACTTCAAAGTTTCCTTTTTCTCTCAAGTTCAAGTCTTCAAGTTCTTCATCCTCTTCTCTCACCCCAATCTTCAAACCACTAGGTAGGGATTTTCTTTCATGAGTTTATTTCATTTAAAGTTCTTATTCTCTTTATGTGTTCATAATTTCTCTTGAAATTTTTTAGAACTTCTTTTCCTTTTCTACTCCTCTTTGCTTTAGGCCATGAGGCTTGAAGATCAAAGGAATAAGAGCTTGATAATGAGGTTTCATGATGATGTTCATCACTTGAACAATCTCTAAAGCTTGATCTTTGTTCTTGAGCTAAAAGATGTTTTTAGTTTTTCTTCTTGAATCCTTGAAAACCTTTCACTTTGAGGATGCTTTAAAATTGTTACATGAACTCCATGATGTTTGTGTTAATGCATCATCAAGGTCATGGTCTCTAGAGTTTCAAATGTTTCCTTTACCTCTTAAAAGTTTCGATTCCTTTTCCTTTTCTTCCTTCACATTTTCGGCCATGTTGGCCATTAAGGTTTACAATGGCTTGATGATGAGAGCTTCTAGATGATGACCATGTGTTCATCACAATGAGGCCTCTAGGGCTTGAGTTTTAATAAAAATGCTATCTATGTTTACATTTCAAGAAAAGAAACCTTGTGTTTTTAAAGAACCCTTGAGGTTTACACTTGTTTTTACTTTATCTTGTCATGACAAGTTTGGGTTGAGGTTTAAGTTCCTTTAAAAGTCTTATATGAGCTCTACTAAGAAATAAAACGGACTAGCATTCATATTTAAATTCAAGCCTATGCATTACGTATTTACTTTGAGCTTTGCATTCATATTTATTTTCCGAGCCATCACTTAAAGTTAAAGGATAAAGAATGGAGTGCATCTCATGTTTACATTCTTGTCTAACATATTTACTTTTCACCACTAAAGAACATAAAGATTTAAAATGAGAATTGCACTATCACCTAACTAAATCTCAAAGCCTTTCTATTTCGGCCTTAAAGTCGATTGTTGCTGGGTCTAGAGCACTAAAATAAAGAAATGACTTGCATATTTATATTTTAAAGTTTTGTATATTTATATTTCAAGTCTTGCATATTTAATTCAAGCTTTGCATATTTACAATTCAAGTCTTGCATATTTACTTTAAGCTCTCACTTTAATTTGTAACGAAGAATAAAAATGAAGTGCATAACATGCTTAAATTATGTCATCACTTAAGAGACCTTAGAGCTCAAAGACTTGCCCATTTTATCTCAAGTTAAAGTTTAATGTGGGAGCATTCTTTGAATGCATGATTTCGGCCTGGTAGTGATGATGAACTTGGAATGAGTTTCATCTAGCTTCAAGGGCCAATAAGTCAAGTTTTAAGAATCCTTTTAAATCTCATGAATTTGTTTAAGTTTAAGACCCACAAGGTTCTATGAATTTAACTCTCTTTAAGGAGGGATCAAGTGGTCACCGACCTAAGGATGTTTCAGCCTCTTTTATAAAATAAATTGGTTTGCAAAAGAGTTTTAAAGGTTCTAAATTGGTTCCAAGAGAAACTAGCACCTTATATGTCTTAGAAACATCAAGTTATGCACCTTCTTAGGGACTCGGTGTTTCGGCTTTGTCATGATGAGTTTGTTATTGTGTGATGATGTTTTGATGTGTTATAATGTGTGGAAATTATGTATGATGAGGTAGGAACACTTCTATGCATGTTAAGAGAGAAACTAGCTTTCTAGAAAAAATCGTAAAGTCAAGATTTAGCGTAGTTTTAATCCATTTTACCTTTGGACACTGCCCAAACTGTTTCAATGGGAATATAATCAGATTAGGTGTAACGCCCCAATTTTTACTGTAATTTTTACTGTCATTAGAAATTACCGAATTACTGTAGGTAATTATTACATAAGATTTGAGGCCGAACAATCCTCAATAAAGGAATATAACATTAGAAGAGAGGTTAGGAGCGATTCATGCGAGAGTCGCAAATCCCGAATTTCTGTACGTATAAAATGACCAAAATGCCCCTGAAGTTATTTTACTCAGAAAATGAGGATCGTGGGCCCCACCTATTCTCAAGGGGATGTTTTGATGATAATAAGGGATTGTTTGTGATATGTGTGTTAATAGAGCAGAAGGATCTCAATTTTGAGTTCCGACGCGTGAAATGACCAAAACGCCCCTACGACTGTTTTAACTCCGATGTGCGTGCCGACTAAGCCCGAACCTCACTAAAATGTTTTAAAATTTGTTTTTAAGCCATGATTAACCATTGGTTAAGCTCGGGTGGCCTCGGGCAGTTTTTAAGTGAAAGTACGATTTTGCCCCTATTTTTGGGCAATTTTGCAAATTTCGGGATTTTTGATTCGTATACCGAAACCTAAGCAATATTAAGCTCAAATTAAAGCTTATTAAATTCTAAATATTAATCTAGAGTCAAAATTATGTATTTAGATTGATTAGAACCCAAAATTGCTCAAAAACACCCAAATTGCTTACTAATTCACTTAAGCCCTTAACCGTAAATTCTGTAAATTACATGAATACCTTGCCTACACCTAAATAATTCATGGAACACACAAATTTCACTTCTTTGGGCTGTAATGGAAGAAATTATTGATGCCATTATGCAGTTGAATTATTGCCAAAAGTTGCACTAAAACAAAATGCCAAAATGTCACCATAAAAGACATAATTCCTCAATTTCATACAACTTTGTCTAAAATGATTTTTCCTCCCTTATTTCTCCTGCAAAATTCTGCCAACTACCTCCTCATTTTGGCCAATTAGAAGCCTCAAAATCTTCTATAAATAGGCTTGCTTGAGTGGTCTTGGAATGCTTTGTTCATAACTAGTTTTTAGGAGCACCAAAAACTTTCTTTCTTCCTCCTCTTTGGCTGAATTCTTTCTTCAATTTTTCAAAGAGATTTTGTTTCATTTCACTTCAAGAAATCAAGTTCTCTTCCTCTTCTTCAACTCAGATTAGGTAAGGAGTACTTTCTAAATTTATTTCTATGCTTTGAGGAGTTGTGTTTTTAGCTCAAAATGATGAAATTATGAACTTACCTTAGCTTTTCATTTTAGTTTTCCTCTTCATTTTTTCTTTAACCAATTCGGCCATATGGCCTAGGTAGAACTAAGATGATGGCTTGATGATGAGGACCTTGAGGGTGGGTTGTAAATCCATCACAAGTTAGGCCTCTAAAGCTTGAAAATTCCACTTGATGCAAAACTTTAAAGAATAATTCTTTATGATGCTAAAACAAAGATTTTTAGTTTAGAACTTGAAAGATGTATTTTCCAAGCTTGTATTTCATGTTTATGTTTCAAGTCATCACTTAATCTTTCAAGATAATAAAGAGGTTGCATCTCATATTTAATTTATGCTCTCACTTTATTTTATAATGGCTAAAAGAATCAACGCATGGCATGTTTATTTTATGCCATCACCTAAAGATCCTAGAGGTTAAAGACTTGGCCATGTATCACAAGCAAAGAAATATGATTATTGGAGTTAAAGAATTTATTCTTTAAAAAGTCTTGAGATTGGAGCTTAAAAAGATGTAATAATAATTCTCTTCTCCCTTCAGCGGTCCTGTGCGGACTACCGCCGCTCCGCTTTCTTAATATTCTCTTCTCCCTCTACTAGTCCTGTGCAGATTACATGCTCCAGCTTTCTTGCATCATGTTTATATTTCAAGTTCTTGCATCATGTTTAATTTTCAAGTCATCACCTTAAATCTTAAAGATAAAGAAATGGAATTGCATATCATGTTTATAATTCCAAGCTATCACCTTATAAAGATAAGATTAAAATAAGGTTGCATAGCATGTTTATAATTCTAAGATGTCACCTAAATCTCTAAAGCTCAAGACTTACTCCTTTTATCTTAAGTGAGAATTTTAATTGTGAAGATCCTCCCAAGTTTGACAAAAGAACTAGTTTCTAAATGAGTTTTAAGACTTTGCAAGGATTTTACGGGGAACTAGTATTTTATATTCACTTAAAATATGATTCTATGTAATTGCATGAGGTTCATGATCCACTGATCTGAGTTTAGTATCAATGTATGATAATGATTTGATATGTTTGAAGTTGTGATAATTATAGTTTATTGTTAAGAGAATGATCCAGTGCATGTTAGAGATAAAACTAGCTCCCTAGAACAACCGAAGAGCTAGAATTTACCTAGTTTTTGACCCCTTTAAGTTTAGCCAATGCCAAATCTGTTTTAGTATGTTATAATTCTGTCTAGGATTAGTTAGCCACGAAAAATTTGGTATCAATTAGACTAGGATTGATCCCGAACACTAAAAATGAACTTAGCAACTAGAAAACCATAAAAACAAGATTTCTAGAACTCTAGGGAATGAAATTTATGCATTCTATCCAGAATCTTTAGCAACAATAAGAACCAGGTTTTATTATGTTTAAATAAGCGAGAATGATTCAGAATTGGTTTAGTAACTAATTTCAGCATCATAGGGAAAGCAGGTAACAAGAAAGGATTTAAAACATAACTTCTAGCATACCGTAAAACCTTAGGAACAACTTACTACCTATGCTACCCCATTTGATTTAATAGTGTTCTTAAGGCCTATAAATAATCGTAAGGATGGTAATAAATCCCTTAGGTGCATAACTAATTAGTTCTATAATTGATAATTCTATGTAAGTATTGGATGCTTATTAAGTACTTGATATCATTGAATGATTTCCTGGCTTGCATGTTATAGTTGCTGTTGCAAATAATGAGAATGCTTATGCATGAAATATTTTTTATTATGTAAAATTTACCTTTGTTGCTAGAAGAAAGTGTATCATTGTAAAAGTGTAATTTGGAAAGGTTTTGGCTAAGGAAAAACTTGGTATTTAAGCGTGTCCATTGTGACCCACCTCTCTTTCCTGGGAATCTCCCAGATGCATGATTATAGTTGATTCTAGCTTAAGACTATAAATGAGAAAATGCTATGATTTTTATGAATTGTATTGTGATATAACATGCAAAGATTTAATGGTGACTTAAACTTATAAGAAAATGATCATTTGGAACCATCAGACTATAGGTGGTGAAAAGGTGATTTTAGCCCCCTAACCCGTTCTCTCAAAAGGGTAGAGTCGGGACTTTAGCTTATCAAAAGGGATAAGTATATGCTAGTGACGACTAGTAAAGTATGAGCTCATAACCTAAATTACTCCCAAAAGGGTGGAGTATAGGGTGGCCCAAGGAAAATAATGATGATGATAAGTGTAACACCCTAAAAATTTTCTAAAAATTAATTTGAGCTTTATTAGTCATAATTTCAAAAATTTGATAGTTTGAACAATGATGAGGATGATCCAACGGATTTGTAAAAAAAAAAAAAAAAAATCATGAATAGTAACTTGCAGGCCCCTTGAGTCTGCCAGAGACAGTGAAACCCTAGAATTGGGACCCGGAGATGCCCGAAATTGAGAAATTATATGATTATGGTTAGAAATAGGTATAAATAAAGATTTTATACCCGAAATTATTTTTCGGGCAATGTTTGATTACCCGGGTGTACTGTTTTACCCGTTCGGTAAAATTTCGGTGTGCGGTTTCTAACATCGAAAGATAGTTTAATCTTTGTAAAAGGATAATGTTTATCCTTTAGAGCCAAGTGTAAGCCTAGGATTTAATCTTGAATTACAAGATCAAATCCTAGCCATTCATATTAGTTTCTTTTCATAAAGAAATTAAACTTCATATTAAAGAAATAATTTATACTTGTTATAAGATAAACTCAAGCCACCAAACTTTGGCATTTTCTTCTTGTCATTCTCGGCCATCAACCAGCTGAATACAGCCTCCATTTCTTTTCTTCCAAACCTCCATTGATATGTTTCAAGCTTCAAAAATCATAGCCTAAAGTTGCTTAACACTCAAACTTCCTTCACAAAACTTGTTCTACACCTCAAACCCTACAAATCTAACCGATTGAAATCTCAAATCCTCACCTTAATACCTCACTTCCCCACTGCCTATGGAGGGTTTAGGACTGAAATTGGTGTCTTGAAGTGAAGGGAGATCACTTAGAACATCCTTTGAAGTATCAAGCTCAAAAGCTTTCAAAGTAGGGTTTTCTTTGGCCTTTTTCTTTCAAAATTTTTCTGAGCAATTCTTACTGGTTTCAATCCGAAATTTCTGGTTAATTGGGTTGATATTATGTTGTTATTGATATATGAAGTTTTCTGAAGTGTTTGGATGAGGTTAGAGAGATCATTTTGTCAAAAGATGTTGAGTGATACTTGCTGGATTTTCGGTTTTCTGACAGGCAGTGTTTGATCACGAATTTTCTGGGCTTGTTTGGGCATTTTCTTGAATTGGAAAAAATATATGTTGGAGCTAACATCTTGAGCTAGTCCCACGAATTTTATTGGGTTTTTATTTTGAGTCAAACTGCCTTAGAAAAATCAAGAGCTGGAATTAAGCATATGCTGCCTGAAATGTTGAATCTGAAGCTGTGAACTTGTGAAATTTTATTAACCTAGTAAATGATGGAATAATGAGCTGAAATTTTTACATGATATTAGAGACATATTGAGGTTTTACTAGGATTTTTATTTAGAATTTTCTGGGTTCATTTGCTAGGGTCAAAAATTATGAATTTTGGTTCTTGAGCTGAGGTTGGATGGTTTCTGACCACTAAACTTTTAGAAATGATGGTATTTTGTACTAGTATGACATGAGTACCTGAATATGAGTCTGAGTAATTGAGCATGTGAACTTATTAATGAGGTTAGGTACACATAGATACGAATGATTATTACAATTGTTTATATGCGAAAGAAAAGCATAAGATTGTGTTTCTTGGACTGGAGAAAGTAAATCCAGTTTGTTAGGGAAAGTAAACCTAACTACCAAGAAAAGCATAAGATTTATAATCCTTGGGCTGGAGAAAGTAAATCCGGTCTGTCAGGGAAAGTAAACCTAACTACTCTTGAATTGAGTCGGGGAAAGTAAACCTGGCTAGGAATAGATCTGTGTGAGAATTGGAGAAAGTAAATCCAATGATCATGTATAGGAATGAGCTCAGTCCTGAAAAGCAGTCTATTACCCATTATTGCCACATTGAGGACGGCGGTACGTAACGCCCAGATGTGATAATGTAACACCCTAGTAATTAACCAGATACACCTAGGTTGAATCTGATTAATGACTAGACTTTACTCCTTGCTTTGGTTCTTTCTTCATAATTTGAAAATACTTAGTGAAATTACGAGCCATTTTTTTTTTTAAACACATAATTGAAAACGTGAGCCGAGTACAACGTGAACGAGTAAGCGGGGTATAATAAGACGTTTAAGAATATATCACATCATATCACTTAGGCTCCATCATATAACATCCATAAGCACATTATAGCATATATTTACATACAATAACCTCACTCAAAGGGTGGGTTATGTTCATACATCATTATCTTATGCAAACCCATAAAAGAAAATATACTTAAGGAAATACATGCCCCTAAACTAGATAACTCCATAAGCCGGGAAGGTTATGCTAAAACTAGGTGCATGATCACACATAAATCTACGAGAACCTTCTATGGCCACTGTCCTGAAATGGGGAATAAATCCGATCCATCGATGAGCTCCTCTGAAGGGACACACGAGATGCACCAGTCGGGTCGCATGGACGGCCTTCTCGCTAACCTCGGTTGAACAACCTGTTTCCTCACTACCCTCTCTTGCGTGTAGGGAGTAGGAGCAGAGCTCTCAGAATATACATGAGTAGGAGTGTCCTCTCTGAAGGATCAGTTTTAATATCTCGTCTCGAACATACTCTGAAATCCATGCACAGCAGATGAAGCGGGATAAGAACGTAACATCTTTTCATCAAGTGGACGTGCATGTTCGAAAACCATTTCATCGCCATAGGGAGAAGTAGGAGAAAATCGATAACTAGGGACAGGATGTGCAAATGGACGACCTATGTAAATAAAAACACGAATCACAAGACTCTCCCTTCAAATGATACGAGCGATGCACCGGATCATAGTGGAATTCCCAAGTAGGGGTATCAACGAACAGGACGAATGTCGCCATTTGAATCTGGAGACAATGACGGAAATAAAGAAAAGGGAGTGAGAATCTTGCTAAAGAATTCTCAGTAGGGTACCTCCTTCTATAGTGTCATCATCAAAGTCCCCAGGAACCTCGGGATTATTCTAAAATAGTGAGCATGCAAAGATTCATTTTAAGTTCAGACAAATACTTAAACGAGGTTCGTCAATTTTTAATCATGCGTCTTATAATGCATCATAATCTTAACATGTCATATTTACAATGAACTTTTCCTTTATTATTACATCATTTTCCTCATCATCATTATCAAATAACATGCATAAACGTCATATAATATTAGCTACACGTGGACATAGTGCACATATTTCATTTCTTTAGTGCCTTTGGTGACTTAAAATCTTATCATCATCATTATTTTCCTTGGGCCACCCTATACTCCACCCTTTTGGGAGTAATTTAGGTTATGAGCTCATACTTTACTAGTCGTCACTAGCATATACTTATCCCTTTTGATAAGCTAAAGTCCCGACTCTACCCTTTTGAGAGAACGGGTTAGGGGGCTAAAATCACCTTTTCACCACCTATAGTCTGATGGTTCCAAAGGATCATTTTCTTATAAGTTTAAGTCACCATTAAATCTTTGCATGTTATATCATAATACAATTCATAAACATCATAACATTTTCTCATTTATAGTCTTAAGCTAGAATAATATATATCAACTCAGAATCATGCATATGGGAGATTCCCAAGAAAGAGAGGTGGGTCACAATGGACACGCTTAAATACCAAGTCTTTCCTTAGCCGTAACCTTTCCAAATTACACTTTTACAATGATACACTTTCTTCTAGCAACAAAGGTAAATTTTACATAATAAAGAACATTTCATGTACAAGCATTCTCATTATTTGCAATGAGAACTATAACATGCAAGCCAGAAATCATTCAATGATATCAAGTACTTAATAAGCATCCAATCCTTACATAGAATTATCAATTATAGAACTAATTAGTTACTCAACCAATTATGAATCATTCTCTTAACAATAAACCATAATTATCACAACTTCAATCATATCAAATCATTATCACACATTGATACTAAACTCAGATCAAGGGTCTAATCATGAACCTCATGCAATTACATAGAATCATATTTTAAGTGCATATAAAATACTAGTTCCCCGTAAAATCCTTGCAAAGCCTTAAAACTCATTTAGAAACTAGTTCTTTTGTCAAATTTGGGAGGATCTTCACAATTAAAATTCTCACTTAAGATAAAAGGAGTAAGTCTTGAGCTTTAGAGATTTAGGTGACATCTTAGAATTATAAACATGCTATGCAACCTTATTTTAATCTTATCTTTATAAGGTGATAGCTTGGAATTATAAACATGATATGCAATTCCATTTCTTTATCTTTAAGATTTAAGGTGATGACTTGAAAATTAAACATGATGCAAGAACTTGAAATATAAACATGATACAAGAAACTGGAGCGGCGGTAATCTGCACAGGACTAGTAGAGGGAGAAGAAAATATTAAGAAACCGGAGCGGGAGTCCGCACAGGACGATAGAGGGAGAAGAGAATATTATTATTACATCTTTTTAAGCTCCAATCTCAAGACTTTTTAAAGAATAAATTCTTTAACTCCAATAATCATATTTCTTTGCTTGTGATACATGGGCAAGTCTTTGAGCTCTAGGATCTTTAGGTGATGGCATAAAATAAACATGCCATGCGTTGATTCTTTTAGCCATTATAAAATATAGTGAGAACATAAATTAAATATGAGATGCAACCTCTTTATTATCTTGAAAGATTAAGTGATGACTTGAAACATAAACATGAAATACAAGCTTGGAATTTAAACATGAGAAATGCAAGTTCATTTATTCATTCTTGAAAATTTAGTGATGACATAGAAGGTAAACATGGTTATGCAAAGCATAAACTTAATCATGGATGCAAATTCATTTTGTTTCTTTACTAGAGCTCCTTCAAGACTTTAAAAGAATTATAAATTCAACCCAATACATATCTTAACAAGAAATAAAACATAAAAGGAAAAAAAAATACATCTTTCAAGTTCTAAACTAAAAATCTTTGTTTTAGCATCATAAAGCATCATTCTTTAAGGTTTTGCATCAAGTGAAATTTTCAAGCTTTAGAGGCCTAACTTGTGATGGATTTACAACCCACCCTCAAGGTCCTCATCATCAAGCCATCATCTTAGTTCCACCTAGGCCATATGGTTGAATTGGTTAAAGAAAAATTGAAGAGGAAAACCAAAATGAAAAGCTAAGGCAAGTTCATAATTTCATCATTTTGAGCTAAAAACACAACTCCTCAAAGCATAGAAATAAATTTAGAAACTACTCCCTACCTAATCTGAGTTGAAGAAGAGGAAGAGGACTTGGTTTCTTGAAGTGAAATGAAACAAAATCTCTTTGAAAAATTGAAGAAAGAATTCAGCCAAAGAGGAGGAAGAAAGAAAGTTTTTGGTGCTCCTAAAAACTAGTTATGAACCAAGCATTCCAAGACCACTCAAGCAAGCCTATTTATAGAAGATTTTGAGGCTTCTAATTGGCCAAAATGATGAGGTAGTGGACGGAATTTTGCAAGAGAAATAAGGGAGGAAAAATCATTTTAGACAAAGTTGTATGAAATTAAGGAATTATGTCTCTTATGGTGACATTTTGGCATTTTGTTTTAGTGCAACTTTTGGCAATAATTCAGCTGCATAATGGCATCAATAATTTCATCCATTACAGCCCAAAGAAGTGAAATTTGTGTGTTCCATGCATTGTTTAGGTGTAGGCAAGGTATTCATGTAATTTAGAGAATTTACTGATAAGGGTTTAAGTGAATTAGTAAGCAATTTGGGTGTTTTTGAGCAATTTTGGGTTCTAATCAATCTAAATACATAATTTTGACTCTAGATTAATATTTAGAATTTAATAAGCTTTAATTTGAGCCTAATATTGGTTAGCTTTGTGATATCTGAATCAAAAATCCCGAAATTCAAAAGCGCCCAAAACAGGGCAAAATCGCACTTTCACTTAAAAATTGCGCGAGGCCACCCGAGCTTAACCAATGGTTAATCATGGGTTAAAAAGACATTTTAAAACCTTTTAGTGAGGTTCGGCTCAATGGCACGCACATCGGAGTTAAAACAACCAGGGCGTATTGGTCATTTCGCGCGTTGGAACTGAAAATTGAGATCCTTCTGCTCTATTAACACACATAACACAAACAATCCCTTATTATCCTCAAAATATCCCCTTGAGAATAGGTGGGCCCCACGATCCTCATTTTCTGAGTAAAATAACTTCAAGGGCATTTTGGTCATTTTATACGTACAGAAATTCGGGATTTGCGACTCTCGCATGAATCGTTCCTAACCTCTCTTCTAATGTTATATTCCTTTATTGAGGATTGTTCGGCCTCAAATCTTATGTAATAATTACCTACGGTAATTCGGTAATTGAGTAATTTCTAATGACAGTAAAAATTACAGTAAAAATTGGGGCGTTACAGATAAGATTAGTCAAGGGCCAAGGCAAGTTTAAGAAGTAAATTTTCTAAGAAATCCTTTGTCTTATATGCCGAGTGAAGAAGTTTAGTACTGATATTGAGACCAATATATTTAAGTGGAAAGTTAGTAGTGTACAATGTTGAGTAGTATGGTACATGTACATTAAGTGATTGAATGTTAAAAGTAACCCACTTCGGAAGTATGATTTGAAACTTTAAAAATAAACCGTTATTACATAATGCATGACCACTTTTTTCTTAATAAACCGAAGTGGCTGGGGCGATGATGATGACATTATGATTGTGCATTTGGGGGAGTTACCCTGCTGAGAATTATAGAATTCTCACCCCCTATATTTTTGTGTTCCCGTGTCGTCTCCAGGTTGATGCAGAGAACTGAGAGGCTGATATGCAAAAGAACGCAGAAGTGCAATAGTTTGGTAGTTAATGCTTTTATTAGGGTGTATTTAGTGGAATGGATATGTGTGTGAATATGTTAAAGGACAAAAGTGTGTTAAAGCTCATAAAAGAGCTTCCTTTATGTACTGAACTTTGTATTAAATAAATATTTTGGTTTCCTTGTTATATATTTTAGTAGAATTATGACCTAGTTATCTCGCGAATCAATCAAAATGGCTATAGATATTTAAGAGAGGTCCGCTAATTTATAAGTAATAACTCCCGAGTATAATGTCATGACTTAAGGATGATGCTATACTTGGGAGGATGTTACAATAAGATTTTAAGTCACCTAAGGCACTAAAGAAATGAAATATGTGCACTGTGTCCATGTGTAGCTAATATTATATGACGTTCTTTTATGCATGTTATTTTGATAATGATGATGAGGAATATGATGTAATGATAAAGGAAAAGTTCATTGTAAATATGACATGTTAAGATTATGATGCATTATAAGACGCATGATTAAAAATTGACGAACCTCGGTTAAGTATTTGTCCGAACTTAAAATGAATCTTTGCATGCTCACTATTTTAGAATAATCCCGAGGTTCCTGGGGACTTTGATGATGACACTGTAGGAGGAGGTACCCTACTGAGAATTCTTTAGCAAGATTCTCATTCCCTTTTCTTTATTTCCGTCATTGTCTCCAGATTCAAATGGCGACATTCGTCCTGTTCGTTGATACCCCTACTTGGGAATTCCACTATGATCCGGTGCATCGCTTGTATCATTTTGAAGGGAGGTGCGCAGTTCGTGTTTTTATTTACACAGGTCATCCATTTGCACATCCTATCCCTAGTTATCGATTTTCTCCTACTTCTCCCTATGGCGATGAAATGGTTTTCGAACATGCACGTCCACTTGATGAAAGGATGTTACGTTCTTATCCCGCTTCATCTGCTGTCCATGGATTTCCAGAGTATGTTCCCGAGACGAGATATTTTGAAACTGATCCTTTAGAGGACACTCCTATTCATGTATTTTCTGAGAGCTCTGCTCCTACTCCCACACGTGTAAGAGAGGGTAGTGAGGAAACAGTTGTTCAGCCGAGGTTAGCAAGAAGGCCGTCCATGCGACCCCAACCTGGTGCATCTCGTGTGTCCCCTCCCGAGGGAGCTCATCAGTGGATCGGATTTATTCCCCCATTTCCAGGACAGTGGCCATAGAAGGTTCTCAGTAGATTTATGTGTGTTCATGCACCCTAGTTTTAGGATAACCTTCCCGGCTTATGGAGTTATCTAGTTTAGGGGCATGTATTTCCTTATATATATTTTCTTTTATGGGTTTGCATAAAACAATGATGTATGAACATAACCCACCCTTTGAGTGAGGTTATTGTATGTAAATATATGTTATAATGTGCTTGTGGATGTTATATGATGGAGCCAAAGTGATATGATGTGATATATTCTTAAACCTCTTATTATACTCCGCTTACTCGTTCACGTTGTACTCGGCTCACGTTTTCAATTATGTTTTTTTAAAAAAAAAATGGCTCGTAATTTCACTAAGTATTTTCAAATTATGAAGAAAGAACCAAAGCAAGGAGTAAAGTCTAGTCATTAATCAGATTCAACCTAGGTGTATTTGGTTAATTACTAGGGTGTTACATTAGGATTGTTTAATCATGAAAAATTTTGTTACAATTGAAGTAGGATTGAATTTTAGCACCTATAGAGAAACTAGTAACTAGAAAACCATAAAACCACAATTCTAGAACTCTTCGAACAGTTAATTTTTAGAATCTGTCCAGCAACCTCATAATATGGTAAACATGGTTTATAATTAGTTCTTAGACATAGGAATGTCTCATAATTGGTTTAGGTTTAATTTATAGCGCCTTAGGCGAAGACGAAACCGAGAAAAGGTCTAAGACGTAAGTTCTAGAACCCCATAATTGTAAGATTATAATTCTGCCCCCTAAAGGAATGGAGTTGCCCAGATTTATTAAAGAGCATAAATAATAGTAATATTTGTTAGAAGAGAATCCTGAGGTGCATCAAAGGTGGATAGTGTAACATCCTAATTTTTAACCCAATACTCTAGAACATATTTAGGTTAATCATTAGTCTGTTACTTCATAGTTCTCATTTTACTTTGAAATACTTAGCGGAAAATACGGGTAAATTTTTTTTGAAAAACAAAGTGAGAGCCGCGTGATGCGATACATCTTGTAACGGTCAAATCATACATCTCATAACTTCATAGCATAGGGCACAACATAAATAACACTGAATATCATCTCATATATATATAACTTGCCCACTTATAAGTGTGGGACTTAATTTAGTACAAGGAAAATACATGAAAGGAAATACAACATAAACATAAACATGATCTACTCCCCTACCCGTGTGCATCTAATGGGATAACCTCTAAACAAAAGAAGGTTTATCCCCATCCAAGTGGTGTGTGCTCTAACCCGGGCCATCCACGACCTCCTCTTTGGCGACTATCCCTCGGCGTGAGTGCGTGAATCGGAACTGAGCAAGCTCCTCCGGCGTGAATAGACGGGACGGGGCTCGGAAGTGACCTCCACGGCGTGGCCTCATGTCCGGTCGTCGTGCAAGCCTCGGCTGAGTCACGGAAGGCTTACTACCCTCCCCAAGGTCCATGGGTATGGTGGGGGAAGATCCCTCGGAGGGTGCCTGGGTTGCCGAATCCTCGGAAGGATCCGTCTCCAAAAGACGACGGCAACGGGCACATCTTGAGGGTAGTCTCGGCGGCGGGCGTGGATGATGGGGTCACGAAGCCTCTCCTCTAGGGCGCGTGCGCGCTCGAACACCAGGTCATCGCCAAAAGGTGAGACGGGGGAGAAACGATGGGAATGTACAGGGGGAGTGAAGGGTCGACCCATGAACATGAATACTCTGACCGTGCATCGACCCACAAAATGGAATGACCCGTGGTCCGGGTCATGGTGCACCTCCCATGTCGGCGTGTCCACGAACACCACGAACGTCGCCATCTGAAGACGTGACGGAAAGAAAGAGGTAGAGGGAGTGAGAATCTTGCTAAAGAATCTCAGTAGGGTCTCCTACTACCTAGGTGTCATCATCTACGTCCTCAGGAACCTTGGGTTTATTTATACAAAATGACTGAGCATGTATTAAGTTCATTTTAAACTTTAAAATATATTTTAGCCAAGGTCCATTCATTTTAGGATGATCTTAATGTCATGAATGCAACATGATAGAAAATGTATGCATGGCACTACCTAACGCACATACATAAAACATAACATCAAGCATCATCATACTTGGTGGCATAAGGTGGCAATAGTAACATTCATATGGGACAAAACTTAGTGACATAATCATAATCATGAAACTTCTCTTCCTCATGGGCCACCCTAAAAGACAATCGAACTGTGTAACATCCTAATTTCTAACCCAATACTCTAGAACATAATTAGGTTAATCATTAGTCTGTTACTTCATAGTCCTCATTTAACTTTGAATTACTTAGCGGAAAATACGGGTAAATTTTTTTTTTGAAAAACAAAGTGAGAGTCGCGTGATGCGATAAGCAGTAGACCATGTATAGTAAAACAAATGTCTCACAACATCATAACATAAGGCACAGCATGAACATCACTGAATATCATCTTATATATATATAACTTGCCCATTTATAAGTGTGGGACTTATTTTAGTACAAGGGAAAATACAAGAAAGAAGATACAACATAACATAAACATAGTCTACTCCCCTACCCAAGTGCATCTAATGGGAAACCTCTAAACAAAAGAAGGTTTATCCCCATCTAAGTGGTGTGTGCTCTATCTCGGGCCATCCACGGCCTCCTACTGGCGACTATCTCGTGATCGGGCGGATATCCGAAATCGGGCGAGCTCCTCGGGCGTGAAGAGGAGGAGCGGGGATCGAGTGTGAGCCCTGGGGTATGGCCGCATCTCCGGTCATCGTGCACGCCTCGGTTGAGTCGCGGTGGGCTCGCTATCCTCTCCAAAGTCCATAGGTATGGAGGGGGAAGATCCCTCGGAGGGTGCCTGGGTTGCCGAATCCTCGGAAGGATCCGTCTTCGAAAAAGACGACGGGCAACGGGGCACATACTGGGGGTAGTCTCGAGCGGTGGACGTGGATGATGGGGTATGACGAAGCCTCTCCTCTAGGGGACGTGCGCGCTCGAACACCAGGTCATCGCCAAAAGGTGAGACGGGGGAGAAACGATGGGAATGTACAGGGGGAGTGAAGGGTCGACCCATGAACATGAATACTCTGACCGTGCATCGACCCACAAAATGGAATGACCCGTGGTCCGGGTCATGGTGCACCTCCCATGTCGGCGTGTCCACGAACACCACAAACGTCGCCATCTGAAGACGTGACGGAAAGAAAGAGGTAGAGGGAGTGAGAATCTTGCTAAAGAATCTCAGTAGGGCCTCCTACTACCTAGGTGTCATCATCTACGTCCTCAGGAACCTTGGGTTTATTTATACAAAATGACTGAGCATGTATTAAGTCATTTTAAACTTTAAAATATATTTTAGCCAAGGTCCATTCATTTTAAGATGATCTTAATGTCATGAATGCAACATAATAGAAAATGTATGCATGGCACTACCTAATACACATACATAAAATATAGCATCAAGCATCATCATCCTTGGTGGCATAAAGTGGCAATAGTAACATTCATATGGGACAAAACTTAGTGACATAATCATAATCATGAAACTTCTCTTCCTCATGGGCCACCCTAAAAGACAATCGAATCTGGGGTGCTCGGCCAACCGGTGTCACCGTAACGTGTCATACATCTAGGTTATGAGCTCATACCTTAACTAGTCGTCACTAGTTCTTACTTACCACTTAACGATAAGTGTATCATAAATCATAAATCCCGACTATCTGAGTACGGGTTAGGGGGCAATTCTCTTAGGGGTGCTCGGCCGAACCGGTGTCACCTAAGAGTGTAAAATGGTACCGATGTCACATGAGTTCTATGGAGGTGCTCGGCCGAACCGGTGTCATCCTAGAACCCATCTTAGTACCTTAATTTTCAAAATCTCTTTAAGTCCCCAAATTTGTCGGAATTCAAGCACAACGGTCATTACAATCAATTTCCTTCCAAATTTGCTTTATGCCACATTAACATATAACCTCATGAATTCCTCATATGAATAATCATCATCATCATTTGCATACTACATGCATCATCATAAAACATTCAAACGCTTACCCTTACGGTAGCTTATGCTTTGACCCTTACGGGTCTTAATCTTGAGATATAATTCTCTAACATCCGACGCTCATATTTTTATGCACCTAAGGGCTCATAGTTAATCATCATTCCTAATCCTCATGTTCATACTTAAATCTGAAAAGCATAGGGCCGAATCTCTAACTTGTATTTACGGGGTTCTAGAACTTACGTTTTAGACCCTTTCTCGGTTCGTTTTACTAAGGCGCTATATATTAAATCTAAATCAATTATGAGGCATTCCTATGCTTAAGGATTAATTATTAATCATGTTTATCATGTTGTAAGGGTGCTGGACAGAATCTAGAAAATTAAATGTTCTAAGAGTTCTACATTTGCATTTTTACGGTTTTCTAGCTACTAGTTTCCCTGTAGGTGCTAGAATTCAATTCTAATCCAAATGTTACCAAGTTTTTCATGTCTAAACAATCTAAATCTGATTATGTTCCCATTAAAACAGTTTGGATAAGTTCCAAAAACAAATGGGTCAAAACTATGTTAAATTCTAGCTTTACGGTATTTCTAATTAGCTAGTTTCTTACCTATCATGCATAGGATTGCTTCTACATCATCATATGATATTTCCACACATTCCAACACATCAAGACATCATCATACAACATCACACTCATCATATCAGAACCGAAAATATTTAACTTAAATTAGAGAGTTAAGTTGATGTTTCTAGGTTCATAAGTTAACTAGTTTCTCTCGGAATCGATCTAGAACTTCTAAAACTCTTTGCAAAACACTTTAATTCATCAAAAGGCTAAGAGAAGCCTTAGGTCACTGACCAAAACATATTCCATCCCCTAAAAGATAATAAAATCGCAACTTGTGATGACATAACCTTATAAAGATTTGTAAAGCTTTAAGGAAAACTTAAAACATAGACTATTGGTCCTAGTAGCTAGATGAAAACTCATTGCAAGTCCATCATCACTACTTGGCCGAAATTATGCATTCAAGGAATGCATTCACATTAAACTTTAACTTGGAATGAAATGGGCAAGTCCTTGAGCTCTAGGTTCTTAAGTTACGACATAAACTAAACGTGCTCATGCTTTTCATTTTAAATCTTGCTTACAAAGTAAAGTGATGACTTAAATTTAAATATGCAAGGCATAAACTTAAACGTGCAAGCTTGAAAGTAAATATGTGAGGCATAAACTTAAACGTGCAAGCTTGAAGGTAAATATGCATGGTTCAATTCTTTATTTTAGTGCTCTTGGCCCAACAACAATCGACTTTAAGGCCGAAATAGATAGGCATTCGAGAAATTAATTAGGTGATAATGCAAGTTCAATTCTTTATTTTAGTGCTCTAGGCCCAACAACAATCGACTTTAAGGCCGAAATAGAAAGGCTTCGAGAATTAAATTAAGTGATGATACAAGTTCCATTTTAATCTTTATGTTCTTAAGTGATAGCTAGAAAGTAAAGATGCATAGCAAGAATGTAAATATGAATGCAAGCATAAAATAAATTATGCAAGTTCATTTTATCTTTCTAGAGCTCTTAACAAGACTTTAAAGGAATTTAAACCATAACCCAAACTCATCCAAACAAGGTAAAGTCAAGCTTAGAGTTCTTAAAACTCAACATAATATTCTTAGGAAATCAAACCATGAAGCTTAGAAAAATTAAGGAAATGGCCGAAATCTTCAAGAAGAAAAAGGAACATTTTAAAACTCTAAAGTTCATGATCTTGATGATATATTAACACCAACATCATGAGTCCTCATCATTGAGTTCATAGAGCCATTTTAAAACATCATTAAAGCTAAAGTTCTCAAGAGTTCAAGAAAGGAAGAACTAGAAACATTTTTGTTCAAGAACAAAGATCAAGCTCTAGAGTTTGTTTCAAGTGATGAACATCATCATGAAACTCTCATCATCAAGCTCTCATTCCTTCCTTCCCAAAGGCCCATGGCCGAAACATAAAGAGGGAGAAGGAGAAGAAAAGAAGTTCTAAAAGGAATCAAGAGAAACTATGAACATCAAGCTTAAAACAAGAACTTTAAAGAAAAGAATACATGAAACAAAATCCCTACTTGATGTGATGAACTTGAAGATGGAAGAAGAAGATGAAGATGATGAAGAACTTTGAAGAGCTTGAAGAACTTGAAGAACGCTAGAACTTTGAGAGAAAAGAAAAGCTTTGAGTGTCTCCTAAACTTAGCAAATGATCTAAAAGTGGTGCAAGCTCCTCAAGGCATTCTATTTATAGAGAAATGAAACAAATGGAGGGAGCTCATGGGGGAGAGTGGCTTCGGCCATGAGGTGCAGAATGGAGGCTTCCATGAGTTCCATGAGGTGAGATAATGTGTTCTTTGAGGTATGGTGAGGTATGGCTTAAGGTATGGTGAGGTATGGTTCAAGGTATGGCCTCAAGCATGGTTCTTTGAGTGAGAAAACAATTTAATATGTGGTCAAAGGGGGAGGATGTGGCCGAAATGCATCAGCCCATGGGGAGGATTAGTTTGCATTTTAATTGTGGTTTAGAGTTGTGTTTAGGTGTATCTTTGATTATGCTTAAGATTAGGAATTTGTAAGAAAGTGTTTAGGTAAGGAAAATGGGTAATTAAGGTGGTCTAGACATAATTAAGGAGTGGTCTTGCACCATTAGTGAGTTAAATCCTTAATTTAGAGTCTAAACAACTCTAGACACATTTCCTTGATTTAAGGAATTGGAGAGAGAAAACACTATTCAAGATTCCAAGACTAGGAGTCTTGAGTTCTAAAAAGGGATTTAAGTTTTAATCTAAGCAATTTTAGGTTCTAATTAACTTTAATAAATTATTTTGACTCTAGATTAATTAGGGAAATAAATTAATCTTCCTTTAGAGCCTAATATTGCTTAGGTTTGCTTAATTACGTCACTAAGCTCAAAAGCACTATTCTAGGGGCAAAATCGTAATTTTGCACTAAAACTGCCCGGGACCACCGGGACTTGAACAGAGACCTCTAGACATATGAAAACATGTTTTTAAACCTCTGGGGAAAGTTCCGGGCTCAAACGACACCTTTACCCGCGTAAAAACGCTATAGGGGTATTTTGGTCATTTTGACCAAATCATCATGAAACGAAATTTTTGCTTCCGAAAGCATTCAAGGGCCATTTAATCCCCTTCAAACATTGAGTTGACCTTTCGAGGATGACCGAGTAGGTTACCCTCGAGTTCGGGTCAAGAAATGACCTCAGGGGCATTTTGGTCATTTCCCTCGGACAGAGAAATCGGGGTGTTACAAACTGGGGGTGCTCGGCCGAACCGGTGTCACCCAGAACATGTCATACATCTAGGTTATGAGCTCATACCTTAACTAGTCGTCACTAGTTCTTACTTACCACTTCACGATAAGCGTATCATAAATCATAAATCCCGACTATCTGAGTACGGGTTAGGGGGCAAAACTCTTAGGGGTGCTCGGCCGAACCGGTGTCACCTAAGAGTATAAATTGGTACCGATGTCACATGAGTTCTATGGAGGTGCTCGGCCGAACCGGTGTCATCCTAGAACCCATCTTAGTACCTTAATTTTCAAAATCTCTTTAAGTCCCCAAATTTGTTGGGAATTTGACGGCACGATGGCATTACACCGAATTCCTTCCAAATTTGCTTTATGCCACATAAACATATATCCTCATGAATTCATCATATGAATGACATCATCATCATTTACATAACATACATCATCATGGAACATTCAACCGTTTATCCTTACGGTAGCTTATGCTTTGACCCTTACGGGTCTTAATCATGAGATTTGGTTCTCTAACATCCGTCGCTCATATTTTATGCACCTAAGGGCTCATAATTAAACATCACTCATAATCCTCATATCTACATTTAAATCTGAAAAGCATAGGGTAGAATTCTTAACTTGTGATCACGGGGTTCTAGAACTTACATTTTAGACCCTTTCTTGGTTCTGTCTTCGCCTAAGGCGCTATGGATTAAATCTAAATCAATTATGAGGCATTCCCATGCTTAAGGACTAATTATTAATCATGTTTATCATGTTGTAAGGGTGCTGGACAGCATCCAGAAAAATAAATGTTCCAAGGGTTCTACATTGCATTTTTACGATTTTCTAGTTACTAGTTTCCCTATAGGTGCTAGAATTCAATTCTAATTCAAATGATACCAAGGTTTTCATGTCTAAACAATCTAAATCTGATTATGTTCCCATTAAAACAGTTTGGATTAGTTCCATAAACAAATGGGTCAAAACTATGTTAAATTCTAGCTTTACGGTATTTCTAGTTAGCTAGTTTCTTACCTATCATGCATAGGATCGCTTCTACATCATCACATGATATTTTCACACATTCCAACACGTCAAGACATCATCATACAGCATCACACTCATCATATCAGAACCGAAAACATTTAACTTAAATGAGAGAGTTAAATTGACATTTCTAGGTACATAAGTTAACTAGTTTCTCTTGGAATCGATCTAGAACTTCTAAAACTCTTTTCAAAACATTTTAATTCATCAAGAGGCTAAGAGAAGCCTTAGGTCACTGACCAAAACATATTCCATCCCCTAAAAGATAATAAAATCACAACTTGTGATGACATAACCTTATAAAGATCTGTAAAGCTTTAAGGAAAACTTAAAACATAGACTATTGGTCCTAGTAGCTAGATGAAAACTCATTGCAAGTCCATCATCACTACTTGGCCGAAATTATGCATTCAAGGAATACATTCACATTTAACTTTATCTTGGAATGAAATGGGCAAATCTTTGAGCTCTAGGTTCTTAAGTTACGACATAAACTAAACGTGCTCATGCTTTTCATTTTTAATCTTGCTTACAAAGTAAAGTGATGACTTAAATTTAAATATGCAAGGCATAAACTTAAACGTGCAAGCTTGAAAGTAAATATGCGAGGCATAAACTTAAACGTGCAAGCTTGAAGGTAAATATGCATGGTTCAATTCTTTATTTTAGTGCTCTTGGCCCAACAACAATCGACTTTAAGGCCGAAATAGATAGGCATTCGAGAAATTAATTAGGTGATAATGCAAGTTCAATTCTTTATTTTAGTGCTCTAGGCCCAACAACAATCGACTTTAAGGCCGAAATAGAAAGGTTTTGAGAATTAAATTAAGTGATGATGCAAGTTCCATTTTAATCTTTATGTTCTTAGGTGATAGATTGAAAGTAAAGATGCATAGCAAGAATGTAAATATGAATGCAAGCATAAAATAAATTATGCAAGTTCATTTTATTTTTCTAGAGCTCTTATCAAGACTTTAAAGGAATTTAAACCATAACCCAAACTCATCCAAACAAGGTAAAGTCAAGCTTAGAGTTCTTTAAAACTTAATATCTTTAGGAAATCAAACCATGAAGCCTAGAAAACTAAGGAAATGGCCGAAATCATCAAGAAGAAAAAGGAACATTTTAAAACTCTAGAGTTCATGATCTTGATGATATATTAACACCAACATCATGAGTCCTCATCATTGAGTTCATAGAGCCATTTTAAAACATCATTAAAGCTAAAGTTCTCAAGAGTTCAAGAAAGGAAAAACTAAAAACATTTTTGCTCAAGAACAAAGATCAAGCTCTAGAGTCTGTTTCAAGTGATGAACATCATCATGAAACTCTCATCATCAAGCTCTCATTCCTTCATTCCCAAAGGCCCATGGCCGAAACATAAAGAGGAAGAAGGAGAAGAAAAGAAGTTCTAAAAGGAACCAAGAGAAACTATGAACATCAAGCTTGAAACAAGAACTTTAAAGAAAAGAATACATGAAAGAAAATCCCTACTTGATGTGATGAACTTGAAGATGGAAGAAGAAGATGAAGATGATGAAGAACTCCAAGAACTTGAAGAACACAAGAACTTTGAGAGAAAAAGAAAAGCTTTGAGTGTTTCTAAACTTAGCAAATGATCTAAAAGTGGTGCAAGCTCCTCAAGGCATTCTATTTATAGAGAAATGAAACAAATGAAGTGTGTGTGTGGGCTGATGTGTTTCGGCCATGAGGGTGCAGAATGGAGGCATCCATGAGTTCCATGAGGTGAGATAATGTGTTCTTGAGGCATGGTGAGGTATGGCTTAAGGTATGGTGAGGTATGGTTCAAGGTATGGCCTCAAGCATGGTTCTTTGAGTGAGAAGATAATTAAACATGTGGCCAATGGGGAGTGTGCTGGCCGAAACTTCATCAGCCATGGGGGAGGGTTCTTTGTATTTTAATTGTGGTTTAGAGTTGTGTTTAGGTGTATCTTTGATTATGCTTAAGATTAGGAATTTGTAAGAAGGTGTTTAGGTAAGGAAAAATGGATAATTAAGGTGGTCTAGACATAATTAAGGAGTGGTCTTGCACCATTAGTGAGTTAAATCCTCAATTTAGAGTCTAAACAACTCTAGACACATTTCCTTGATTTAAGGAATTGGAGAGAGAAAACACTATTCAAGATTCTAAGACTATAAGTCTTGAGTTCTAAAAAGGGATTTAAGTTTAATCTAAGCAATTTTAGGTTCTAATTAACTTTAATAAATTATTTTGACTCTAGATTAATTAGGGAAATAAATTAATCTTCGTTTAGAGCCTAATATTGCTTAGGTTTGCTTAATTACGTCATTAAGCTCAAAAACACTATTCTAGGGGCAAAATCATAATTTTGCACTAAAACTGCCCGGGACCACCGGGACTTGAACAGAGACCTCTAAACATATGAAAACGTGTTTTTAAACCTCTAGGGAAAGTTCCGGGATCAAACGGCACCTTTACCCGCGTAAAAACGCTATAGGGGTATTTTGGTCATTTTGACCCCAAACTGCGGAAAACGAAATTTTCGCTTCCGAAAGCATTCAAAGGCCATTCAATCCCCTTCAAACATTGAGTTGACCTTTCGAGGATGACCGAGTTGGTTACCCTCGCATTCGGGTCGGGAAATGACCTCAGGGGCATTTTGGTCATTTCCCTCGGATAGAAAAATCGGGGTGTTACAGATAGTGAATGTTAGAATAATTTATATGGCAAGTTAAAAACCCGTAAGGGTCAAAGCATAAAACACCATAGGTCCCAAGACATAACGAACCTTATGACTTCCAGTAGATGTATGATTGATTACGAGAATGATTTGATGTCTTATGATGATGATGAATGGTTGTGCATGTCCTACAAGTTCCGTGGCATAAAGCAAGTTTGAAGGAAATCCGGTGAACGCCGTTATGCTGCCGAATTTCCCATCAAACTTGAGAACTTGAGAAAAGTTTGTGAAAACTCTTGGGTGACACCGGTTCGGCCGAGCACCCCCAGAACAGATGTGACGAAATACTGAGATGCATTCCTCTCGCTACGGTGGGGAAGAAACAAATCCGTGAGGGTATTGACAGTGAGCTTGCCAAAGCGGACAATTCGCTATGTACTAGATGCCGGTAGAGGGTTTCAAAGAAGGAAATGATCCTAAGATAGGTGATCCAAGAAAGTAAAGTATACCCCCTCTATTAGCCCATATTAAATCTAGTGACGACTAGTTAAGATTGAGCTCATTCCTAGGCGATAGGTGAGATATAGTTTGGTGACCAGATTATCGCCGGGTCGGTGAATCGGTTGGACTTTTGGTGGATATGTTAAGAGGGTGGTCTTTAAGAAAAAGAACTTAAGAGTTTTACTTATGAGAAAGATGTCACATGAAAAGTACTATGCCTTTTTATGCCGCGTATATGATTTATGTTTCCTTATGATGTGCCTAAGTATTACGACTTCCGTGTTAATGTGCATATGGTATTGTCATGCATCAAATATCTGTTGCATTCATGTCATTAAGACACATACTAAAAGACACCCACTTCGAATAAATAGATTTGAAAAGCCTAAAACCAATCCTTATGCATGTACACCTTTTTCATAATTAAAACCGAAGTGGCTGTGGACGACGACGATGACACTTGTGTTAGAGTCCGGAATCCCTACTGAGAATCTTGAATGAGTTTCTCATCCCTTCCTTTTCTTCCATGTCGTCTCTAGATGAAGATTACAACGAGGTTCATAACTTTTTCTGAGACTCGTGCTCAAGGATCACACTAGCAGACGGGGCAAAGGGTCGCTGCGGGAGCATAGATAGCTTAGCTTTTGGGATTGACACTAATCTAACCTCATTGGTGGATAAGGATGACTTCACATATATGGGCATGTTTTGATGTAAATGATGGTACAATGATGTTAGTAGTCTATGTATCTATGAAGATGTGATGATATTATGATTGTTATGTATAATACTATGTTTCGTGATTATCAAGGGTGTGGTTACTTTTTCTTGCACGTTATGGTTATGATGAACGTTAGGTTAGTGCACGGCTCGCGTTTTGCTTTCAAGTTTCAAAAAGAAAAATTTATTCGTATTTTCCGCTAAGTATTTTAATGAAAGGTTGTAAGGAATGAGACTAAAATAGTAATAGACTAATGATTAACCTAAATATGTTCTAGAGTATTGGGTTAAAAATTAGGATGTTACACTTTCTTTCTTTTTTTACTTTAAATTTTGGAATTGAGTTTCCTGTTGTAACTTTTTGGATATAAAAAGCACTCAAATATCTATCTACTAGTATTTTCTGATGCTTGGTAAATTGTCTTTGTGGATTGCAGTCATTCAGATACTAGTCGTGATGATTTGGGGAAGGATGGAATTAAGGAAGATGATCAAGCCAATTTGCTTGAAGTAGGGTTTACAAGATCATCATCAGCAAAATTCCACATATCGTTGATAAGGGGCATCTATTCTACTTATCTTCTTTTCAACCTTAGCTTTTTACATGATTTTTAATATGTTATTGGTGTGATTAATTAGGATTTTGATTTATTCCTCATTGTGTGATTTTGATAGAATCATTGAATAATTTGTAATTATACCCTGTTGCGTTTAACTTTTCTCTTTGAGTATGGTTTTATGTACAGGAGCTTTGGATCAAGTGAAAAATGTCAAGAACAAAGTTGGAAACTTTCGGGAAGTAGCTTGGAGCTGAAAAGGAAGAAATAGTGTAGAGGCACACATTCAGGTAAGCGCTACAGCGCTCGACAGAGTGACAACTATCAATTTCTTGGCCTCATCTTTCTGGTGAGCATTGCAACACTCATTTAGCGCTACAGCACTCATGCGACAAATGGGTTATTAGATCATTTACCTATTTTTGGGCCCCATGTTGGGCTATTTTTTAGATAGCAGTATTTAAAGGACTGATACAGTTATTTACCCTAGCTTTTGACTCAATTTTAGATCTACAATTAGATTGCTATTATTCTCTCTCAATATCTCTTTCCATCTTGTCTTTGTAACATCCTAATTTTTAACCCAATACTCTAGAATATATTTAGGTTAATCATTAGTCTGTTACGTCATAGCTTCCTTATTACTTTAAAATACTTAGCGGAAATACTGGTAAATTGTTTTTTGAATTATAAAAGCAAAGCGAGAGCCGCGCGACACGATAAATAATAAAGCACGAAAGGAAATAAAGCAAGCATCTCATAATATCATAACATAAAGCAAGTAAAGGCACATTACAATAGAACTGAACTGCGTATTTATATAATATGATATGCCCACTCATGGAGAGTGGGGCTTAGTTTAGTACAACTGAAATAAGGATACATGGAAAACTAAAGTACAACAAAGGCATAAAAAGAAACTTTCCTGACTCTAGGGCGCCTACAATTAGATAGCCCAAAGACAAAAGAAGGCTATCCTAACCTAGTCAAATCTCGAGCACCAGAACTGCGACGATCGTCTCCTACTGCGGGCCTCTCTGGAAAGGAGGGATGTATCTGATCCACTGGGCTATCTCGACTGGGGTGGCTATGCCCTGCATCGGTCAGGTATGAGCTCCACGGCGGGGAATCATCCTCACCCATCCTCCACGTACCGGCTGAGTGACAGAAGCCTCACTACCCTCCCCAACATCCATCGGCGCAGTGGGGGAGGATCCCTCGGAAGGTACCTGAGTGGCGGAGTCCTCTGAAGGGTCCGTCTCGGAGAATGATGAGGGCGAGCGGGGCACATACTGTGGGTAGTCCCGGATGGCAGAGGCTGTCGGTGGGGTGCGGCAGACCCGCTCCTCTCGAGGGCGTGCGCGCTCGAACACGAAGTCGTCACCAAAGGGTGAGACAGGGGAGAATCGATGGCTATGTACCGGGTGACTAAAGGTCCGTCCAACGAACATAAATACATGAACGACGCAGTGACCCATAAAATGGTATAACCCGTGGTCCGGATCATGATGCACTTCCCATGTTGCGGTGTCCACATAAACTACGAACGCCATCTGAAGACGTGACGGAAAGAAAGAGATAGAGGGAGTGAGAATCTTGCTAAAGAATCTCAGTAGGGCCTCCTACTACCTAGGTGTCATCATCTACGTTCTCAGGAACCTTGGGTTTAGTATACAAAATAAGTGAGCATGCATTAAGTCCATTTTTAAGCTTTGAAACATAGTTAGCCAAGGTCCATTCGTTTTAGCATGATTTTTAATGACATGGATGCAATCATATAAGGGAATGTATGCATGGCTCTACTTAATGCAAGAATAATAAACGTAACTTTAAGAACATCATAATAGTGGCATAAAGTGGCAATTAAATTCTCATATGGGAAACTTTGTGACATAACACAAAGTTTACTTCCTCATAGGCCACCCTAAAAGACAATCGTTAAGGGTGCTCATGAACCGGTGTCACCCAGAACGTGTCACTTATGAGTTCATACCTTAACTAGTCGTCACTAGTTCTTACTTATCAATCCCAATAAGCGTATCATAATCATAAACATAATCCCGACTTATCCAGTACGGGCTAGGGGGCATTTCTTCGGGGTGCTCGGCCAAACCGGTGTCACCCAAGAATTCATCTTGGTACCGATGTCACATGAGTTCTCTGGAGGTGCTCGGCTGAACCGGTGTCATCCGAGAACTCATCTTAGTACCTCATAAATAAAAATCTCATAGTTTTCTCAAAAACTTTCTAAGTCCCCAAATTTGTCAGAAATTCTAAGAAGATAACAAAGAGCATGTCAATTTCTTCCAAGTTTTACTTTATGCCACATAAGTCAATCAGACATGCATCCTCCATCATAATTTCATGCATTCACATAATCATTCTCATAAGTTCACAAGCAACATTAAAAATTCATTATGCTCTTGGTCCTACGGTATCTTATGCTTTGACCCTTGCGGGCCTTAAACTTGTGATGTAATTAATCTATCATCTTCTATCAACCTCTGATGTACCTAAGGATTCTCTTCTAACAAATCTTACTATTATTTATGCTCTTTAATAAATCTGGGCAACACCATTCCTTAGGGGCAGCATCATAAACTTACAATTACGGGGTTCTAGAACTTACGTTTTAGACCCTTTTTTGGTTCTGTCTTCGCCTAAGGCGCTATAAATTCAACCTAAACCAATTATGAGGCATTTATATGCCTAAGAACTAATTATAAACCATGTTCACTACATTATAAGGTTACTGGATGTAATGCCCGGGGATTGCGAAGTCGGGGAGTGATCGCCGGTGCAAGGAAGCACGGACAAGGAGCGGCTCCTAGCAGACTTCGAAAGCGGAGGGGTACATGAATGAACTGATTACATACCCGAATGAGAGGGATCCTAAGACTGTATAGGTATGGGACTATATAGTTAAGGAGGGCTTATATGAATTGATTTGTACTACCTATACCAACAAGATGTATCTTCTTTTCGGTAACCCAAACTGAAAGAATTCCACAGTTAAGCGTGCTTGACTTGGAGCAATTTTGAGATGGGTGACCTCCTGGGAAGTTTTCCTAGGAAGTGTGCGAGTGAGGAAAAAGCATGCTGAAAAGACCCGTGTTGGTTTGTGGGGACAGTTGTCAATCCATAGAGCAGCGGCGAGGGTGTTACATCGATGTATTCTAAAAATTAAATGTTCTAAGAGTTCTAGAATTGCGATTTTACGGTTTTCTAGTTACTAGTTTCTCTATAGGTGCTAAAATTCAATCCTACTTCAATTGTAACCAAATTTTTCATGATTAAACAATCCTAATCTGATTATATTCCCATTGAAACAGTTCGGGCAGTATCCAATAATAAATGGGTTAAAACTATGCTAAATCTTGACTTTAGGGTTTTTCTAGAAAGCTAGTTTCTCTCCTATCATGCATAAAAATGTTTCTATCTCATCATACATAATTTTCACACATTCTATCACATCAAAACATCATCATACAACAGCAAACTCATCATGGCAGAGCTGAAACATCAAGTCCCAAAAAGATGCATATACTTGATATTTCTAACACATATAAGTTGCTAGTTTCTCTTGGAATCATTTTTAGGACTTCTAAAACTCTTTTGCAAACCATTTTATTTTGTAAAAGAGGCTAAAAACATCCTTAGGTCAGTGACCACTTGATCCCTCCTTAAAAGAGAATTAAATTCATAAATCTTGTTGGTCTTAATCTCATAAAATTCATGAGGCTTAAAGAGAATCTTAAAACTTATATTGTTGGCCCTTGTAGATAGGTGAAACTCTTTCCAAGTTCATCATCACTACATGGCCGAAATTATGCATTCAAAGAATGCTTCCATATTAGACTTTAACTTGAGATAAAATGGGCAAGTCCTTGAGCTCTAAGGTCTTTAAGTGATGACATAATTTAAACATGCTATGCACTTCAGTTTTATTCTTCATTACAAAGTAAAGTGAGAGCTTAAAGTAAATATGCAAGACTTGAAATATAAATATGCAAGTTCATTTCTTTATTTTAGTGCTCTAGGCCCAGCAACAATCGACTTTAAGGCCGAAATAGAAAGGCTTTGAGATTTAGTTAGGTGATAGTGCAAGCTCTCATTTTAAATCTTTATGTTCTTTAGTGATGAAAAGTAAATATGCTAGATAAGAATGTAAATATGAGGTGCACTCTATTCTTTATCCTTTAATTTTAAGTGATGACTTGGAAAATAAATATGAATGCAAAGCTCAAAGTAAATATGTAATGCATAAGCTTGAACTTAAATATGAATGCTAGTCCATTTTATTTCTTATTAGAGCTCATACAAGACTTTAAAGGAACTTAAACCTCAACCCAAACTCATCATGACAAGATAAAGTGAAGACAAGAGTGAACCTTAAGGGTTCTTTAAAACACAAAGTTTCTTTTCTTGAAATGTGGTCATAAATAACATTTTTATTAAAACTCAAGCTCTAGAGGCCTCATTGTGATGAACACATAGTCATCATCTAGAAGCTCTCATCATCAAGCCATTATGAATCTCATTGGCCAACATGGCCAAAAATTTGGAGAAAGAAAGGAAAAGGAACCGAAACTTTTTAAGAAGAAAAGGAAACATTTGAAACTCTAGAGACCATGATCTTGATGGTGCATTAACACCAACATCATGAATCCTCATCATTGAGTTCATGTAACCATTTTAAAACATCATCAAAGTTAAAGATTTCTAGAAGAAAGAACCATAAACATCTTTAACTTAAGAACAAAGATCAAGCTTTAGAGATTGTTCAAGTGATGGACATCACCACCATGAAACCTCATCATCAAGCTCTCATTCCCTTGTCCTCAAAGGCCCATGGCCGAAAATGAAGAAGAAAAAGGAGAGGGAAAGAAGTTCTAAAAAGACTCAAGAGAAACCATAAACACATAACTACGATAAGAACGTAAATAAAGGATTGGGATTGAGAGAAGAGGATGAAGAACTTGAACACTTGAACTTGAGAGAAAAGAAAACTTTGAAGTGCTCTTTGAAAACTTACACTTAGCAAATGAACCCAAAATGATGCAAGTTCACCCAAGCATGCTATTTATAGAGAAATGAAACAAATGCAAGGTGCAAGAGGGAGAGGGAGTTTCGGCCAAGAAAGGGCAGCCCCATGAGGTCCATGAGGTGAGATGTTGTGATCTTGAGGCATGGTGAGGTATGGTTCAAAGTATGGTGAGGTATGGTTCAAGGTATGGCTCAAGCATGGTTCTTTGAGTGAGAAACAAATCAACATGTGATGTAAATGAGAGAGAGAGGGCCGAAATTTCATCAGCCATGGGAGAGGGTTTTCTTGCATTTTAATTGTGGTTTAGAGCTGTGTTTAGATGTATCTTTGATTAGGATTAAGATTAGGAATTTGTAAGAAAGTGTTTAGGTAAGAAAATGGGTAATCAAGGTTGTCAAGACATGTTTAAGGAGTCGTCTTGCATCATTAGTGAGTTATAAACTCATTTTAGTGCATAAACAATTCTAGACACAATTCCTTGATTTAAGGAATTGGAGAGAGAAAACACTATTTAAGATTCCAAGAGTGAAATCTTGAGTTTTAAAAAGAGATTTAAATCTAATCTAAGCAATTTTAGGTTCTAATTAATTTTAATAGTTTATTTTGACTCTAGATTAATTATGAAAATTAATTAATTTTTTATTAGAGCCTAATATTGCTTAAGTTTGCTTAATTACGTCATTAGGCTCAAAAACACCATTCTAAGGGCAAAATCATAATTTTGCACTAAAACTGCCCGGGACCACTGGGACTTAAACAAACGCTTTTAAACATGTAAAAACATTATTCTAAACCTTTGGGGAAAGTTTCGGGTTCAAACGGCACCTTTACCCGCGTAAAACGCTATAGGGGTATTTTGGTCATTTTAACTCGAAACCGTAGAAAATAAGACTTTCACCTCCGAAACCACTCAAGGGCCATTCAATCCCCTTCAAACATTGAGTTGGCCCTTCGAGGACTGCCGGGCCAGCCATACTCAAATTCTGGGCTGAAAATGACCTCAGGGGCATTTTGGTCATTTTCCACTCAGACAGAAAATCGGGGTGTTACAGTCTCTACATCTTCTTCTCCATTCTTTTCTCTCATTGGGATTCCATTAGGGAGGGTGCTTTGTTTTGGAGATTGTGGCAAAGATTATTGCTATTATTTTTAGATTCCATTTATTTTCTAGATGGATTGAGATGATGTTTGAGACTTTTTTTGATATTAAATGCATTGGTTTTCTTAATGTTCGGTAGTTTCTATTCCTGTAATTATTGTGGTGATTGCTATAATCTTTACTAGGATAACTAAATTGGCGATCGTTGTTTAGGAAATCCCTTTCGGCATAAATTAATAGATCTATTGGTTTATATTTAAGAGAGAACATTAGAATTAGCTTTTTGATCGATGGTTAGGCTATAGCAATTGGTTCATTAAATTAATATGATTTCTAAATAAATTGAGATCTCATTTATAAGTTATTTGCATTGGTCAAATTCTAGAGATCGATTGATCACTAGTAGAATTATCAGTAATTTATTACTAATATCCACCAATGGGTTTAATATTTGGTCAGTGATAATTAATTTCCAATTCTAGTAATACCTTAGTGCCTTCTTCATCGTTGTTACTAACTTTAATTTTAGTTGCTTTAACCTCATTCTTCAAAACCCTCAATTTTCCCAACTAAGTGTTAAAGCCTCCTTAAGAGACGACCTAGGTTGTGTTCTTTGCTACATTTTTTGTGCAGCTTAGCATTAAAATAAATTTCTAATTTGAGAAAGTAGACCATAGCCTCCGTTCAGTCATCTGTAAAAGTTTATGTAATGTAAAGATCTTAAAACCTACACTATTAGGAAGCCTAGAGATTCAACAAAGATAAGCCCCTTCCAAGTTTGAAATATTCAAGAAACTGAAAACCAACAACAAGAAGACTCAAAAGCAAAATAAATTATTATTTCATTGTATCATTTCATTGAATGTGAATGTAGGCAAATGGAAAAATCAAGCCAATGGGAATGATGATCAATCAAAAGAAAACAAACAAGATGCTTTAAAACATCACAAACTTCATATATGATAGGTTTGTATAGCTCACAACTATTCTTAATATTTTTCGTTTGAATCTATCCTATTTATCTTCTCAAATTTTGTCAATTTTTCTATATATCTTTTAATACTTTATCATTTTTCCATAACATAGAAATTAATTCCAGAATCAAATTTAGTAAAAAAAAAGTCCAAAATGAACAGAAGGTGAAAGCAGACCACCAATCTCGCAACACAACTCGCACATGCCATGCCCCTATTGCAACTTAACTTCAATTCTAGTGTGATGAAAAGCGAAGTAGGGAAATGGTTCAAGCTCTAAAGGAGCAACTCCACTTTCACAATAGAGTTCCATTCTGGCACCTAAATTGAAAATTCAAAATTAAAGGAGACAAAATTCAAAGTCTAAATAAATACACAAATTTTCCTAAGGATATCCAAGAATGAATGCAAATTTTCATCCTTATAATGCAGTAAAGCCTCTTAACTATCATGTCCTTCACTTGACATTTGATATCTTAGCTTACTCTTCAATTACTACATAGTACATACATAGCAAGCCTAAAACATGGAAAAACTACATAATGATATCATGGTTATTAAGAACCAATAACATCTCTATCTGTAATTACCTACAATGCTTATCAAATACTTCAGGAAAAGAAAGTTTGATCAGAAATATATGATACCATGTTTGTTCCAATGCAAAATATTGCATTAAGCAACCAAATTCATCCTAAAATTATAGCTCATAGGCAAAATTTCATGCTAAAATTATTTTTTCATTTTTATTTTTTCCCTTTCTAGAAAACTTGCAACATTGATCAATTTCAATTCTTAGAATCACAACATTGCTCTATCCTGTCCCTTCTACAAAAAATACTAGCAAACAACATTTTCTTTTTTTTTTGGAACTTCATAGCCAAACAAATTTTAGCTACTATCAAAAACCTCACATTCATAACTCTACATTTTAAAATGATAATAAAAAAAGAATAGAAAACACTGAGAAGTGAAAAGCTTACATGAACCTTAGGTATCCAATGCTTGCTTCCTTCAAAATGGGTAATTGCCTCCTTAACAGAGCCAAACAACGCCATAATATCAATTTCCTTAAGTGAAGTTTAAAGAATCATAGGAAGAAGGAAAATGGCAATACATTCTTACAATCAAACTGAATAGAAAATTAATTAGAATGTTGAGGAAATTTTATCCAAAACTACATGATCACTCACATATGATTGATCCAATATGTGGAAAAAAGAAAAATAAAACACATAAAACACAACAAACCTATGCTACCACACCCAGATGAGAGAGAGAGAAAGTCTAGTGTGTTCAACTTCTTTCTTCTAATTTCCCCTTTTCTCTGACTTTGCCCTTCTCATGCTTTATTCCTCTAGTATCATTCCTTGTTAATTGTTGTTGCTTTCTTGAAAATGTGAATGGGTTGTTGTTGTATTTTAATATTTTACGGAACAACTCCTCTCCCACGATATATCCAATGTGCCACGATTTTACAACTATCAATAATATGTAAATAAATTGCTCAAGAATTTTTCTTTCACGTTTTTGTAGTTAAAAATTTAATCATTCTATCAAATTAGTTATTTGAATTGTAATTGACAACCTTAGGTTCCTTTTAAGGATTGTAGAGGTTCAAACATTGGTGATTTCACATACTTATATGAATAAACCCCTATGCAAATGGAATAAGGAAGGCCAGAGGTAAGTAAAATAGGTGGAAATACATCAAAAAGAAGAATTGTTGGCCATGAAATTTTTAATTCACTTTTCTTTTATTTTCTGATTGAATGTTCTTCTTTTTTGCCAGAACATGCTATGACAAGTGGGAGCAAAAGAGCTGTAGTGTAAGAGTATGAGATAAAAAAAATAATGTTTAACCCTTTAATTATTCAAAGTTGTTCTTTAAAGTATGAGCAAAAAAAATAATGTTTATTGTTTAAATCATACATTAATAATAATGTTGTTCTTTAACCATTTAACCTTCCTTTTATATCCACTTTCAGACATCTATAATGTATTTTTTTTGGTAGATGAGACATCTATAATGTATGATTAATTCCTTCCATTTTTGAAACAAAATTGGTATGAATAAAGTCAAGTGGATGAGGTCAAAGCTAAAATACTAGTGGTATTACCACATCACTAAAAATTGTTTAACTCAATACTTTATTATAATGGGGCTCTAACCTCAAAATATGTTAATATTTGTTTATGAAAAAAGAAATTGCTTATAAAATGATTTATTATTAGTATTGATACCTATTAAGTGATATTAGACATATACATTGCACAAACATTTTTTTACAATGGAACCCTAGCCACAAAAAAGATTAACAAATATATCATTATACAAATAATGATTTAGTACATAATTATTATCAATTTTTTAATTTTATTCAATAGAAATTTTCCAAAGTGGCTTTGCCTTCAAAGCAGAGGCAGAACATGAGTGGTTTACAATGGGGCTCTCCATCCAATAATAGGGTTTTGCCTTCAAAATAGATTACCATTTTTTATATGACAAATAAACTTGCTCAAAATAATATTTTGACTACTATTGATGCCTAACAAGTGATATTAAACTTATACATTGCAAAAAAAAAAAAAAATTATAATGGAGCTCTAGCTCGCGAACAAGTTAACATTTTATATATGACAAATGAAAAATAGGGATGTTAATCTGTTAACATTTCATGGAAAATGCTTCATACTTTAGGAAAATTAAAACATAATTTGATTGAATTACATTGTTATGGTTCATGTATATTATCATAATAATTGTTATTGGAATCATATAATCTATTTTACATCCAGTATAATTAATACTTCCACGCATGACAATAGTTAGTATTTTTTCTCAATGTTATGGTTAGTACTGTTAAAAAGTATAATTATGAATCATGAAGTAATTTCAACTTATATGATTCGTGCATAGCATGGATTTTCGACTAGTTTTTGACAAATATTGTAAGTGCTTGTTTGTGATTGTTTCCCCCACAAAATGAAGATGTTCTGCATGTATTCTTCCATTTGTTTGCACACTGCGCCCTCCTCTCTCCTCCCTCCTCCCTCCTCCTTCCACCTTTTTGTCCAATCCCCCTCCTTCACTTCACCTCCTCGTCCCACTCCCGACTTGTAATAATAATAAGGCAGCTCAATGCCCAAACAAATCCCACCCGTTAGATCCCTTTTATCCGAATCCCCACCATTCAAATTTCAAACTCCCGCCCAAAACGCCCCATTTCAAATTCAAACCCCCCACTCGACCGTTAGCCCCGACCCAAGTTCAATAAAAACCCTCATCCCATCAAACCCACGGGCTTTGCTCCTGATTCCTTCCCTCTCAAACTCCAATCAATCTCTTCGTCAATCCTCCTAACCCAGAGACACAATCTCGGTGTCTTCCCTACACATTTTTTTTTTCCTTCTTCTCTTTTCATCATGGAAACCCAAAAGAAGCGCCCGCTTCAGACCAGCACCGTCGCCAACATCACCCCAGCACCACAGGGGAAGACCATCGAGGAGATGTACCAGAAAAAAACCCAGCTCGAACACATCCTTCTCCGTCCCGACACCTACGTCGGATCAATCGAGAAGCACACGCAGACTCTATGGGTCTACGACGACGCTAATCACGAAATGGTCCAGCGCCCAGTGACTTACGTCCCTGGGCTCTACAAGATCTTCGACGAGATCCTCGTCAACGCTGCCGACAACAAGCAGCGCGATCCCTCCATGGACTCCCTGAAGGTCTTGATCGATCCCGAGGGATGCCTCGTCTCCGTTTACAATAACGGAGATGGCGTGCCCGTCGAGATCCACCAGGAGGAGAAGGTGTACGTGCCTGAGTTGATCTTCGGGCACTTGCTGACCAGCAGTAACTATGATGACAACGTGAAGAAGACCACCGGAGGGCGCAACGGGTACGGCGCCAAGCTCACGAATATCTTCTCCACGGAGTTTGTGATAGAGACGGCTGACGGGAGGCGCCAGAAGAAGTATAAGCAGGTATTGGGTTTTGATAGTTCGGCGTTTTTTTTTGGGATGTGGTTTGTGGTTGTAAATTTGCTCAATTTGTGATTGATTTTGGTGTTGTGATTGTTGTGATAGTGCTTTGATGTTGAAGAGATGCTCAACTTGTGTTATTTTTACTTCTGATTGATTCTGGGATGGGGAGTATTTTTGGTAGTTCTGGGACAGTGAATAATTTTTCTATGTTGAAAATATATGCTCAACTTGTGTTTATTTCTTATGATTGATTTTACGCAGCAAATAATGTTTCTTTGTTGAAATATATCCTAAATTTGTGATCATATTTTATGACTGATGATTGATTTTGGCCTTGTGAAATATGTAGGTAGTTCTTGGATGGTGAATAATGTTTCTTTCTTGCAGACATGGTCAATATATGTTTCCATTTGGTAGCATAGTTGAAACTGTAGAGTAGATCCTCGCTTTTAACTCCCACTTCGATTGTTAATTCTGGACACTTTTGGCATTCTGCACGTATTGGAGTTAATTTATGAATTGAGGATCCACGTAGGGTTGCCCCGCATATATGGGGCTTTATTTTTATGTTGTCTGATGAGCTGATTGTAGTTATCTTACGATTATTGCTTATTGGATTGATTGGTTGCGGTGATAGGTGTTTTCCAACAACATGGGAAAGAAGTCTGATCCTGTGATTACAAAATGCAAGGAAGGTGAGAACTGGACCAAGGTTACCTTTAAGCCTGACTTGGAAAAGTTTAAAATGACGTATCTTGAAGAAGACGTGGTTGCTTTGATGAAGAAGCGGGTGGTGGACATGGCTGGATGCCTTGGAAAGACTGTAAAGGTTGAGCTCAATGGTCGCCTCATTCGGATAAAATCATTTCGTGATTATGCTGACCTCTATCTGAAATCTGCTGAGAAATCCAGACCAGTACCCCTGCCTAGGTTGTCTCTTTAATGTTTAGTTTTAGAGGAACTAATGTGAATCTGTTCCAACCACTGCTATGCTAACTTCATTCCTTTGTTGTTATTAGGATTCATGCAAAAGTTGGTGATAGATGGGAAATTTGCGCGAGTCTAAGTGATGGGCAGTTTCAACAGGTATTTTGCTAAGCTGAATTACAGGTAGCTTGGGAGGTCATTGTTATCGTTATGTCTAACATGCACTGAGTTTGTTTTAACCAGGTTAGCTTTGTCAATTCCATTGCTACAATCAAGGGTGGGACGCATGTTGATTATATTACCAATCAGATTACAAGCTATGTGGTGAATAAAGTAAATAAGAAGAAAAAGGATGCCAATGTCAAAGCTCACAATGTGAAGAATCATTTGTGGGTTTTCGTCAATGCTCTTATTGACAATCCTGCTTTTGATTCCCAAACTAAAGAAACTCTGACAGCTAGACAAGCTAGTTTTGGTTCTAAATGTGATGTTCCAGAATCAATGCTGAAGGAAGGTTTGTCATGCTCGTGTTTGTTGCTTTATAATATACCCAAGTGAAAAAAAAATGGTGTTTTACACATGCAAATCTTTGCAGTTTCAAATTCTGGAATAGTGGACACCCTCCTATCATGGGCAGATTTTAAGCAAAGCAAAGATCTGAAGAAATCTGATGGAACAAAGACACAGAGAATTCGTGGGATTGTAAAGCTAGAGGATGCCAATGAAGCTGGAGGAAGGAACTCTGAGAAATGTACCTTGATATTGACAGAGGGAGATTCTGCTAAGGCCCTTGCTGTATGTTCTCATCTATACCAATAGTGAAATCAATATCAGTTTTTTGTAGTGCAGTTTTTTCATTTTAACAAACCTAAATGCTCTGCTTTACTCCAATGGAGAAGTTAGAAGCAAATTTTCTTTAAATTTGCGCAGCTTCAAACATAGTTTCAAACCATAAAGATTGTCACATCAACTTAGCTGGCTATCTTTTTTATTGTCTTGTAACGAAATATTATTGTTCCAAATGAAGATTTATTCTAGATTTGTGACATAATATATTCTTTGTGAAGATGGCGGGGCTCTCTGTTGTGGGTCGAGACCATTATGGTGTGTTTCCTTTGAGAGGTAAATTGCTCAATGTACGGGAAGCCAGCAGTAAACAGATAATGGAGAATGAAGAAATTCAAAATATAAAAAAGATTCTTGGACTGCAGCAGAACAAAGAGTACACAAGTGTAAAGTCTCTGAGATATGGTCATTTAATGATTATGGCTGATCAGGTGAGCCAAGTAAATAGCTTAGTCTTGTTTTGATGAACCTTTCACTATATATATATTTAATCACCAAGATTACAATGGCACAACTTCATGAATTGTTCAGGATTATGATGGTTCCCACATCAAAGGGCTACTGATTAACTTCATTCATTCTTTCTGGCCATCACTGCTAAGAGTTCCATCTTTCATGGTTGAATTTACTACTCCCATAATAAGGGTTAGTGTTGATGATGTTGCTATTGGCAAAGAAACAATGAGCAATACTTACTACTTCATTGAACTTCCTTTTTGAACATCATACATTTCTTTTTTCACTTGTCTCTGCAGGCTTTTCATTCAAATGGGACAAAATTATCATTTTATTCCATGCCTGAGTATCAATCATGGAGAGAAAGCTTGGGGAACAGTGCAAATGGTTGGAAGATAAAGTACTATAAGGTTTGTTGTTGTAAGAATGGAGAAACTTATGATTGGGTTCTGAATTCATCATTCTGCTCTGTTTTTGCTTTTGCATGTGCTTATATCGTTACTGGTCGTTCTAGGGGTTGGGTACAAGTACTCCTCAAGAAGGGAGAGAGTACTTTCGAGATCTTGATATGCACAGGAAAGACTTTGTTTGGGATGATGACCAGGATGGAAGTGCAATTGAACTGGCATTCAGTAAGAAAAAGGCTGAAGATAGGAAGACCTGGATTCGTAATTTTGAGGTGTGAATAATGTGAACTTAATAGTATATCTTAATTCTAGGAGATTTCTGCAATGAAAGTATAACCTTTCTTTGTTCCTTGCAGCCTGGCACTTGTCGTGATCATATGGTCAAACATATAAATTACAGAGACTTTGTTAACAAGGAGCTCATTTTGTTCTCAAGGGCAGATCTTCAGAGGTCTATTCCCTCGATGGTCGATGGCCTCAAGCCTGGACAAAGGAAGATTCTTTTCTGCTCATTTAAGAAAAAGTTGTTCAAGGAAATAAAAGTGGGTCAATTTATTGGTTATGTGTCTGAGCACTCTGCTTATCACCATGGTGAACAAAGTCTTGCTAGCACAATTATTGGAATGGCACAGGACTTTGTGGGCAGCAACAACATAAATCTTCTTAAACCCAATGGTCAATTTGGTACTCGTAACATGGTCAGTGGAACCTGTCTGACCTTCGGAAACTTTTCCTTGTACAATATTCTCCCATGTCTTTACTTAATGTTTTGCTGTTTAATTTCTCTTCCAGGGAGGTAAAGATCATGCAAGTGCTAGGTACATCTACACTGAACTGAATACTATTACTCGGTGCCTCTTCCATGAGAATGATGACAAGCTTCTTGAATACTTGAATGAGGATGGGAAGTCAATTGAACCGAACTGGTATTTTGTTTTCTCCTGTTTTTGAAAGAATCTTTAATTTTTTGGTTGGTAAAGGTCTAAGGGAACCCATATACATATATATATACAAAGATAGAACTAATTCAAATTCTCCTTGTCCGGCCAAACAGGTACATACCAATTATACCTTTGGTTCTTGTCAATGGTAGTGAGGGAATTGGAACAGGCTGGAGTTCTTACATCCCCAATTATAATCCAAGGGACATTATTGCCAATGTCAGGCGCTTGTTGAATGGTGAGGCAATGACGCCAATGGATCCATGGTATAGAGGATTCAAAGGAGCCATCGAGAAAAGTGCTAAGGAAGGTGGCTATGCAGTTAATGGTATAGTAGAGGAAATAAACGAGCAAACTTTCAGGATCACAGAGCTGCCTATTCGTAGATGGACTCAAGATTATAAGCAGTTCCTTGAATCTTTAACTGATGGATCACCTAATGTCAAGGATCCTCTTATTGAGGTAACCTGACCTAACCATTTTATCACCAGATGTACAATAAGTTAACTTGTGTCATTTTTTCTTATGAAACATTTTGCTTCCTGCAGGATTTCAGGCAGAATGGTGATGACGCAATTGTAAACATAGAAGTCAGGTTGAAGCTGGACAAAGTACCAATGGTCATGCAAGAGGGCCTGCTAAAGAAATTTAAATTGACCAGCACTATCAGCACAAGTAACATGCATCTTTTTGATGCTGAAGGGAAGATTAAGAAATATGACACCCCGGAACAAAGTATAACCAGTACTATGTGAAGTTTTTTGAAATAGGCTCATATAGTGCCTCACACTCACTGTTTTATGTCATTTCCTCCTATGCAGTCCTTGAAGAGTTCTTTCCACTTCGGCTGGAGTATTACGAGAGAAGAAAGGTGAGTTAATGTGGCAATGGGAAACAGGTTGTGTATTATTCTTGCATTTAAGGAAAGAACCGTAAAGTTTGGTTGTTGTGCTTGTGCATGCAGAAACATATACTGGACAATCTTGAACTACTTTTGCTGATATTGGACAACAAAGTCAGGTTCATATTAGGGGTTGTGAATGGAGAAATTATTGTGAGCAACAGGAAGAAAGCTGATTTGCTGATGGAGCTGCAGCAGAAAGGCTTCACTCCCATGCCAAGGAAGGGTAAATCTGCAGAACCACAAGTTGCCGGGGCAACTGATGACATTTCAGAAGAGCAGGAAGACGACCACAATAGAGAGCAAGAAAATGCCAGTGTTGTGGGAGCAAAGCGTGGTGACTATGAATATCTATTATCCTTGCCCATTGGAACTTTGACCATTGAAAGTGTTCAGAAACTGCTGGCTGAGAAGGATGAAAAGGCAAAGGAGTTAGCGATCTTGAAGGAAACACCACCAACATCCATGTGGATGAAGGATCTCGATGAGCTTGAGAAGAAGCTTGATGTAGGGATAACCACTAAATTTCATAATGGTTTTGGTATATTTGAATTTTTCATATCTCTTATTAATGATTATCACTTTTTGGGTACCTCAGGAAATAGATAGCAAAGAGGCCGAGGAAGAAAGAAAGCGATCCAGCCAAGCAAACAAAAAGCCATCTAATCGTGGCATTTTGGAAGCAGCGAAGAAGCCGCCACAACCAAGAAAGTATACTAAGAAGGCCAAAAATACCGAGCCAGAGAATGAAAATTCATCAATGGAAATTGGTAAGTTCGAATTGAATATTGTTATGATGCCATTCATATTTGTTATGTCAAATCTTCTGGATTTTCATTTCCACGTGACTGAATTTTCTCCACTTGCATCATCAGGGAATCCTGTTGAGGTCGCCAAACCAAAAGGCAGACCTAAGAAAGCTCCTGCTAAGAAGGTATGCTAATTGCCAACTTCCTGCATTGCATTTTATTCCCCAGCAAAGCGTTGAAAACTAACACACTTCAATAAACCCTCTCTAATCATAGCAGGTTGAAGACGATGAGATTTTATCTCTTCAAGAACGTCTAGCTGCATATAACTTTGGAGCATCCAGCGATCAATCGGCAGGTAAATGTGCTTACAGTATAGTTAACGGTACACGTCAGTCCCTTGAATTTCATTCCAAGCCGGTACTTAGGTTTTTGATTCCACAGCCATGGAAGCCGAAGAGCCCCCGGCACCTGCTGGGAAGAAAGAGACTAGCAAACGGGGTGGAGGCGGCAAAAAGAATTCCTCGAGTACCATAGTGTTGGACTCATCTGACAGTGATAATGATAATGCTGTTGGTGGTGACGATGATAACGACGAGGATGACTTTGAAATAGTGGAGCAGGCTGCAGCAGGGAAGAAGAAGGGAGGGAGAAGACCTGCTGCTCAAAATGCCAAGGCACCAGCGGCTGCAAAGAAGAGAAATGCAGGCAACAAGAAATCTCAGCTGTTGGGCCAGAAACTTATGACCGATATGTTGCAGCCAGCTGAAAGTTCAGGGATATCGCCACAGAAGAAAGTGAGGAAGATGAGGGCATCCCCGTTCAACAAGAAAAGTAGCTCTGTGCTGGGCGGGGTTGCTGACGAAGATGAATCTACAAGTGAAGATTTGTCAGGTTCGGCTTCAAATTCTCCTAGCATGGAGGAGGAGATTGTTGAGATTGCACCAGCAGCAGCAAGAGCTAGACCCCAGAGGGCCAACCGTACGCGAGCAAAGTATGTGGTGAGCGAATCTGAAAGTGACAATGATTTTGAAGATGATGATGCTGCTTCGGATTTTTCTGATTTTGAAGATGAAGACGACGACTAGTTGTAGAATATGTAGGTGAAACTTGATGAGTCGCATAAATGTGATTTGTAGACATGTGATCTGTATCCAGTGGACTTCTACTTCCAAGTTTGATTGATTTCGACTTTTCGAGCTTCATTGCACATTGTTTCTGGTGTTTCCCTTTTCTTACTGAAATACATGGTAGTCAGAGCACCTACAAGGATGTCTCTCTCTTCATCTTACTCGTAATTTCATTTATTATCACATTATCACCGTATAATCAATTTATCATAAAAAAAAAAAAAATCTTAAGAGTGTCCTTCTTTGTTTCAATGTAAAAAATCCACTTTGATCTTACTACGACCTCACATTATTTTTTAAATTAAAAATAAATCAACATATTTAACAAATACTAATATAATGCCCGTGTCTTACACAGAAAATTACAAAACTATTACATAAAATAAGATTATATATATATATATATATATATGAAATAATTTGAAACAATAAAAACATGCAATGATAGTAATCTAATCTAGTAGTAGTTCAAATAGAAATATAAAAAATTGTATTTTAAAGATATAAAACTTTATTTGAAAATCACAAAGCATGGAAGACCATATATGCTTGTCTGTCTATCAAATGAGTGATTTTGTTAATAAAAAATACTTGTGATATACTATATTCCTTTGTATGGAAATAAATTAAACAGTTATCAAAAGTTGACTCTAGCATAGTACCCGCGCTTTGCACAGAAATTTTTTTTGAACAAAACAATGTTCATACGATAAAAAAGGAATTTTCTTACTAAGCCTAACAAAATTGCTCATAGCAAATCATTGACTCAATGAAACTCTCCAGCCATACCATATCATATACTTCATATAAATGAAAAGAAAGTTCGATAAGTATTCATGTATTAATCAAATTTTTTTTTACCTGCAGTAACTTATATAGTGTGGCTACTGTTACTACAAAATAGGCTGCATAAACAGGGCACTATATTATCAAAAGAGGATTAGCAATACGATGTCCAATATACTACGAATAAGAATAAGGGATATATCTTTACTTTATATGCAAATAATAATACTACATTCTTTCATTTAAATTTCAAGCAAGCAGTTCTTAAATTCTAGGGAGATATGCGCTTCCTCCATTCCTTCATGATGAATAACTTCAGCGGCATCCCAATTAGTGCTGCCATTCCTTTGAACTACATCAAGTCCCGTGTATAATAACAGAAAGAAGCTTCCGCTTCCCATAACGATGCTACCTATATATTTGCTTTGCATAAAATTATGAATGCGGTACATCTTCTAACTACATTCTTTTCCTAATACAGATAATTTTCTTATGGAGAACACAAAATGAAAGGTGCCTATGAGATAAGCGTCTATCAAGTGCCCCAGTCCAACTAAGGAACAAAAAAAAAATTAAGAAATATTAAATTGAGGGATTAATATGACTGTATGCAACTAATAATATCATCATTTGTAAACTCTCATTGATGACACTGTGTAGAGGCACCCGCAGGGCTTCACCTCTTAAAACCTAAAGTACAGTTTGTTATCCAAGATTCTTGGACTACACTGGATATCCTTGCTCCAAGAATAAATATTTTATTTTTGTTGATAGTTATTATATCATGCATTCATATCCAGTTTAGATCTCTTAGGTCGATATGTAGTTCTTGGCAAGCAATAAATGTCCAAATATATATTTTTTGGTGCAAATGTCTAAATATCTATTTACGATTGTTGAGCCTATTCTTGACACTTAAAAATTTGTATAGTTCACAATGCAGTCTCATGTGATTCACCCATACAATAGCAACTTTATGTCGAACTAAAACATATATCTGTAAAACACATTTAAACAACATCTATAAGTGGTAAGACATATTGGAAAGTGAAACTTTAGTTATAAACAACAGAACCATGACAAAAATCACTTGTAATGGATCATTCTCGTGCCAAAATTTAGCTTACATTGCTTAACACAACCTAAAGAACAAAAACTAAACGAAAGTATTAATTGAATAAAAGGAAAATAATTGAATAAATGGGAAAAAATGCAGTCAATCAGTTGGACGACACTGTACCAAGAATTAGAATAGAATTTTACAAATAGAATAATTTGAAATCCATTACAAATACATGACAGCAAATTAGATTATTGAATCACATCATAATTGTTGCAGCCCCATTATAATTAGATTATACCAAAGCAAGTGATTAAGAAACAAAATTTCATGGAGAACAATGAACTGACCTATAATTGTTACGGCCCCTTTGCTACTATGTAAAGGCATGGTATCCCTAATAGTAGCAATTTCTGCATAGTGAGAATAGATTTGTAGTTTCAAAAAGGAACAGATAATAAAAGAGCAATGATTGCACATGAAACCATTTTTGACCTCATACCACATGGATATGTTGCATTAATACCCAAAATAGGGAAAATTAAAATTGAATAGAAAAACGGGGGACAACTTTTAAAATTTTAAATTAAACACAATGGCAAGTAAAAGTTCAAGATTTGTTGAATGCTCTTTCATACCAATACATGTACTTTCCTGAATCAATAATATACAAAATTCAAACTGTCACAAACTAAATTGAAAAACAAATAGATATTTGCCCTCTTTCGTTCAGATTCATTCATTACCTTGCTAGGTACAGCCTCATATTCATCAAAATATGACCAATTAGTTAGAGAATGAAACATGATGACAAAGGATACAAAAAGCATACCACTTTAGGATTTAGGCACAATGTAATCAATAGCCTGTTTGCATAGCCGATCATTGTGGCCTTTCCATAAACCTAAAACAAAATAGTATCAGAATCACACAACAAAAGACAAAAAAGAACTTTGTATTTGGTTCAACTATCATACAACATTTTTCAAACTCTTGCTGGAAACAGCAAAGTCCTCTGCTAGAGTCCAATGCATTTTGAATGACAGAAAAAAGCTACGACAAAACAAAACTAAAGAAAAAAATATCAAAAAGTCTTTGTTAATGTTAGAATGTAAAACTTGAGATTGCCATCATGGAACTCAAATGAATGCACATAACATAGATTAAAGTCTTAAACTATTGCTCAGTTTGTGATTCATAGTATAAACATAGTTTAGTAATGGAACAAATCAAGGGCAGAGTTCGGGTTTTGTCCAACCTGACCTAATCTGTCCCTTGTACACCCCTAGTTAAAATGTCGATACTTGGTGAAACCCTAAACCATAAAATGTTGATACTCGGTGAAAAATAGTTGTAAATTGGTTTTAAATTTTGGGAAATCAATTCTAAAACCTTGTAAACCTAGTGGTAAATATTGTACATGTGGATTTTGTATCAAAACTATATTATGATTTATTTGGGTTTTTTTTGTATGTATTGTATCATACTCTATATGTAAAAGTATGGATGATTTAATACTTTAAATGCAGATTTTGATGTTGTCATTCATACTGATGATCATGATGGGGATTGTGACTTGTGGGTGCTTGTTGTTAGGATGATATTTAATTAAGAAAAAGAAGTGAAATCATTCTACTAGAGCTACTCAACTAAAACGAGTTTTACATTTAAAGTTAGAAATTTAAGGGAGGGATTGGATGGAAAACTCAATTACTTAATCCTTACATGCTCAATAGAGGGTAGCCGTGCATCCAAGATCCCTTTAACATTGTAGATGCTCCTGACTATACTTGCAAAATGTGAGGCTAAGATTACTGCAAGCAAGGGATAAGATGGTTAGTGATGTATTAAAACAGTTGTTCTTGACCACAACCATGATCTTAGCCCTGCTAAGTCAAGAATGTTTACCGTGAACAAGAGCTTAGCTCTTCATGCTAAGAGAGCTATTGAATTAAATGTAGGTAGAAATGTACACGAGAAGGGGGGTTGAATCATGCATTTCTTCTTTTTGCATTCTGAAACACTAGAGAACAAATACTATCAAGTGTGAAACTTGTAGTACAACGGTAAGATTGTTAGTGATTTCAGAAAGTAGATTTCTGAAGCATTGTTAATAAACATTCATCAAGAAATAAATAACAGAATGATAAAAACATTTATTTGACTTATAAACGAATAACAAGGTGCAACAAAGAAGAAAAATAAAGGAGATTAGAGAGAGAGAAAGATGGACACAAATATTTTTATTCTGGTTTGGCCAAATTGCCTACATCCAGTATTTAATAAATGTTGAGGTTCCACTAATAACATCTTTCTCAACCTGAGAAAGAACGATTGGATAGTCTTTAAATTAGCCTTCCCAAGCTCTCATATATGACTTTCAAAAATCACCTGCTGTCACAGATTGAGTAGTTCTTCACCAGCCTCTCCAAGCTAAATTGAATAGTATTGACATTGGCTTCTCGAAGCCCAATCGAGTAGTATTGATATTGGCCTCTCCAAGCCTAATTGTGTAGTATTGACACTAGCCTTTCCAAGCCTAAAACGAGTAGTCTTGCATGAGCCTCTCCAAGCTGAAACTTGTGACCAGTAGCAATCTCTACTGTCACGTTGAAAGTAGTCTTGTCCAAACCTCTCCAAGCTAAACTGTGATCAGTAAGAATGCCTTATTGTCGCGTTGCAAGTAGTTTTACAGTAGTCTCTCCAAGCTAAACTAATCTACACTCAAGTTTCCTTAACATATACATGAAAAGTTCCTGGAAAAACTTGAATGACTTCCTTCTAATAATTCTTCCCTAGGAAGAGCATAAATCTAATCAAGAATGTAGAAGGAAGATTTTCCTACATTTCAAGGATGAAAACTAATTACATGATTTATTGAATCTTTTAGGAAGTGGGAAGATAATTTTACAGAGTGTTCTATCTTGAAAAATCAAATCTCTCATCAACTTTTAAGCATAACATCTCTATTTATAATGGTCTTCTTTTCTGACCATTGCCTTTGATCAATTCTCTAAGTGACACATGTAGATCATCCGTTTGTGTCTTGGAAAGTTAGTCTAGAAGAGTAGGTTGATAGTCTATCACATCGGTTGCAGAAGTCATTGTATAGCTAAGGTTTCTGATGCTTCTCAAAAATCACTTTTTCACTTTCTAATCATGGTTTCGAAGCTCCTCCTTCTAGAAACTTGGGTGGTTAATCAATCAGGCAGAAGAGATGATGTATCAGTTTGAGACTGGGTTTGACTTGAACATTTGAAATTCAAAATTCAAATTTACCTCCTTTTGCTGTAGTATTCTGTACTCCGTAGTGAAGTAAGCTTTCTGACGTGGGCAATTAGTTCCTTGATGAAATCTTCACTTTCTGATGTACAATTCAATCATTTTGATGATGATTGATTTGTGATTGTGCTGATTGAAAATAATGTAACATGTGGTCTTCAGAGAATGCTTGATATCTTCATGTAAGTTTACTTTCTAATGTCCAGTACTACTTTCTAAAGTCTCAAGACTTGGTTTCTTGTAGCGTTGAATCTTCTTTTGATCGTTAGCTATCAATTGCTCAAATAAAGATATAATTTCACTTTTATTTCATTTCGGATCTTGTAATATGTGATAAACATGTTTACTCAAGCATGGTGAAGTATATCCTCACTTGAGTAAGCCTTGCTCTTGCTAAATGATAGAAACCTATTATATTCTTACAAGAAACTCAATAGAAGCATCAGTCGTTCTTCAAAGCATTTTCTTTAAATTGGATTTGTTGTCATTCAAAATAAATAAGCGTATATTGATAGGGTTCTGGAGCTAACATTAAATGATCGTTTAGCAGTGAGGATCACCAAGACATTCCAAACTCTTATGAAAGAATCTTGAGGATATAAGAATTTAGCATTTGGTGAACGAGATGTGAGGAATTACATTCACAAGCAAAGCATGCAATTGGCAAGGAAAGGGATGCCAAAGCATTGTTAGAGTTCTTTTCCAAGATGAAGGCATAAAATAGAGACTTTGGTATGATATAGATTTAGATGATGGATTTCATGTCAGGAATATATTTTGGACAAATGCTATAAGTAGAGCTGCTTATGAATCTTTTGGAGATTTTGTGAGCTTTGACACAACATATGTGACAACGTCATGATAATGACATTATTCTTAAGCTATATGTAGGTGAAGTAGAGAAAGCATATAAAGGGGGGTTGAATCATATTACTAAAAAAATTAAACAAAATCTATCAAGTCTAGAGACTTGAAGGCAGTGGAAAAGCATGTTAGATAACTTCATAAAGTAATTTTTTGAAGTGTTTAGAAAATGAATAAGTTCAGAAAGTGATAAAAAAAGTTTAGCAAATCGTACACATATAAGGTAGTAGTAGACAAAGTAGATTAAGAGATGAGAAAATCACTCAAAATATTTATACTCGTTCAACCAGACTTGCCTGCATCCAGTTCCCAATAAATCATATTGAGAGTTCCACTAAAACTTCTTTCTTGCACAAGAATTCACTTAGATAGTGTATTTCTCTAGCTTTCTTAAGTTAATTGCAGTGAGCAGTCAATATAATTGACCTTCACTCATAAGTAGTCTTTTCTCTAACCTCTTTAAGTTATCTCAAATGATCACTACTGAATCAAGGTACAAAAGTAATAAAGGTTTTGGTGTTTCACTCAAATCTTCATTCAAGTTTCCTAAAATGCATATATGAAGTAATGAAAACACTTAAGAGATTTCTTTCTAATTTCTTACAAGGAAATGTTAGCTAATAAATCCTAGAAAGAAGGTTTTAGACTTCAGAAACTGGAAATTGATGAAGAACTGTCTTCAAAAAGTATCACGCAGGTTTTGAATAATCCAAAGGTAAAGTAAAAATTAAAAAACACATTGATAACACACGTCCTATATTCCATTTTTCTTTGTATAATAAATAAATAATTTAATTTAAATATAATGATAGTATAAAAGTTTTACGTATAGTCATTCAATCAAATTTTCTTATGCACATAATTTTTAATTAGATATGATGAGGGGAAAGTGCAATCAATTTTTGCATATTTGACAGTATATAATTCAACGATCGCATAATAATTTATATTATCAGAATATCAACATTAAACATATTAAAATTGACATCAATCATTGTGTAAAATATTGAACATATCAAAATTATAACAAATAAAATTGACACAAAATGTAAAAAAAATACTAAAAAAAGGTAATAGAACTATAATATGGCTATGAATTCAAGTGACATAAAAAATGTCTGTTTGGGACAGTGATAGGAAAAGTTTTAATAGAGTAAAACTTGGAAAAATTTAAATATTATATAATGTTTGATATGTGATTCTAAAAGAAGCTATACTGTATAATGCAATATATTGTCCTCTTATTTTTATAATTAATTCTAATAATAAGTAAAAATTAAAAAATAATTATTAAATATGAAATTATTAATCAAAAAATAAGAATATTTATATGAATTATCATGTTTGATAAATACATTTATTTCTTATTTAAATTTATATAATGAATTATTAATTAATTATTTTTTAAATATGTTTTAAAAGTTATTTTAATATTTATAGAATTTATGCTTAGATATTTTTATTAATAAATAATTGTATTAAAATTATTTTTATTTATTTATACATATTAATTAATTTTAGTTATTCATTTTATAAGTATTTTATCTTAATAAAATATACAATACCTAAAAATAAATGACATATACGGAAGAAAGTGGAAATTTTTTCATTTATCACATCAAACTAAAAATAATTCAATAGTAAAATAGAAAAGGATTTAATTGGAATATATTGACAGTGTAAAGAAGTTTTATATATTCATCAAATATTATTATTTTCAACCCCACTACTTGAAAAGTTATGCAAGAGAAAAGATGTGATTGGATGACAGTATAAAACTCTTTTACATTATCAGTGAATCAAAATTAAACTTAATAAAAGATAAAAAAACACATCTGACAACATATGTTATATGTTCCATTTTTATTTGTCTAATTAACAAATAATCTAGTTTAATTGTATTAATTGAATAATTTTTTTACATAATTATACAACTAAATTCGCTCATATACGTTGTTTTTAAAGTGATAAGATGAAAGTTAAACCAAGTTTTGTGATGTTATAATATATTTAGGTTTAACTATTCTGGTTCTTTTAGTTTCACATTATTTGCAACTAGGTCTTTATAATTTAAATTTTTTTAAATAGATCCCTATAGTATATGGGATTTTTCAATCAGGTTCCTACTAGTATTAAAAATAGAATTTTGTGAATATTCTATTTTCATCTTCCTTTTTATCCTCTCATGAAAAACGAAATATTCCATGAATATTTTATTTTTTTATAATGACAGGGATCTGATAGAAAAATCTCATACACTATATAGACCTATTTAAAAAATTTTAAACTATAAGGATCTAATTAAAAATTGAGTGAAATTATAAAGACCTGCAAAATAATTAAACTTTAATTACTGTTATTTATATTATAAATATATCAAAATTATATTAAAAACAATATTTGTAATCTAGTGACTATCACGTAATATATAAAATAAACCTAAGGGTAATAAAATTAAGTAATTAAGTAATAAATTTTGATAAATAAAAAGTAACTAAAAAATACAAATACCATATAACATATCACCTGTCAGTCTTTTCTTTAATTATTATTTGGTACTGAATAACCTGATATCTTTAATATAATTATTTTCTATGAACAAAAATACCTATCAATAAATTAAATCAAATTTCACAACAACGAATATAAAATTAAGGATTAAATAATTTTTGGTCTCTGAAAAATAAGCATGTTTTTGTCCTTGAATTTTTTTTTATTTTAGCCTAAATATTTTTAAAATTATTTGTTTTTATTTCCTGAAATTAGTCTATCTATGTTAAATGCTAAGCGGTGTAATAGAAAGTTATATCATCTAATCTTATATGATTTTTACATATATAATTATGATATATCACATAGGCATGCACGACTCATGGCTATACGATATATGACTGAATAACATAATTTTTTATTACTTAGCTTAACATTTAACAAATGTAGTCAAACTTTAACGACTAAAATCAAATAATCTTGAGAATATTTTGCTCAAAACCAAAGAAATTTTTTCTTTAGAGATCAAAACCAACACTCATTGACTCTTGAGGGACCAAAAATATATTTAAATCTAAAATTAATTAAATGTAAAATATATTATAAGTGAAACAATAAACTGACCATCTACCCCTGACAGGGGGAAATGCAGTAGTGCCTGTCCAGTGCTTTTTATAATAAAAGATTCAGGATTAATGGGGATTTTAATGACAATAAGAAAAAGGAAAAGGCACCTTTGGTACACGAAATTTTCTTTCCTTTCTGCTCGACGTCGTTTCTCTTTGAAATGTTCTTCAACATGGGCCTAAAGTCTGTCTCCTCCACACATTGTCCTTATCTATAGCCCCTTATCCATAACATACGATTGACCCATTTGAAGAATAAAATATCGCCAGACCCAAAAAAAAGAAAGAAGAATAAAATATCTCCTGGCCAAAAATATAAAATATCTAACGCAAATTATCTACTTATTGACCCTATAAAAAAGTTTAATTATTTCACATATCTCTACCATTTCATTTAATTTTTAATTAAATTTTTATAATTTAAAAATTTATAGTTAATATTTTATAGTGTATGAAATTTTTCAATAAGATACATGCTATTATAAGAAATAAAATAGCTATTCATAAGAGAATAAAGAAGGGGATGAAAATAAAATATTTATGAAATATTCTGATTTTTATAATAATATGAACCTAATTGAAAAATCTTAAACACTATAAGAACTTAGTTATAAATTTTTAAATTATAAATATATAATTAAAAATTGAATAAAAGTATATGATCGACAGAATAATTAAAAAGGAAAAAAAAGCCTATATACACTACCATTAAAGAAAAAGAGAATACAGCTCCTTCATCAATGCCAATTGGCTATTTGAGCTTAATGCTTGTTTGACCATCTTAGTTGAAGGCTTGCTTCCGACCATGGCAACTCTCTCCGTTGGTCATTATTGGCACAGCAAACAAGCACATTGCCGTGAACTTAAAAACACAAACAACCCCAGGTTTGCTATTCTACTATCCTGCCAAGGCAGAGGACCTGCCAACAACTCTACCCATGGAGAAAAGAAAGACATGGGAGGAAAGCTGACCGTGTTGAAATTGTTTGATGGTTTTGAGAAGCTTGGGAAGAAGCTGAAGCATAATATGAGCCCACAGCAAAAGGGTGACTGGAAAGACTTGTTGCTTATGAGTTTGTCATTTGCTGTTTATGTGTATATATCCCAGAAGCTAGTTTGTGCCTATTTTGCTTGGACTTACATGCCCAGGCAAACGTGGTAGTTACTTGTGGCAAAGAGATAAGCTCTTTTTTTCTTTTATTATTGTACTTTGTTGGCAATGTTAATTGGGAAAGAGTTCTTTTTGATGTCACAAAAATAAAAGAAAGAATCTCGTTACTTTGTTGGTGATGCTAGGAAGGTATTCATAGTTCGCAAAAGGTCACTAAAAACTGTTCTTTGTCATCCCAACAGGGCAATAGAGTATGCTTGTCGGTTTTTAGTTATACAGGGCTTTCATGGATCCTTGGAAGCTTGAGCATGATGTACATTGTAGAAGAATATAAGAAAATAATGTCATCTTTTTTTTAGCAGACTTTTGATTTCGTATCCATTACTTACAGGCAAAGAAAGAGCATTATTTTCTTTAGTCCCACGACCTTAAAAAAGGGGCTTTCTTTCTAATAATTGATATTTTACATGATTAAAGTGCAAGCATGATTTTAGTTTAGCTGAAACTTGACATGTTATTTTAGATCTGTAATTGCATTCCTCATTTTCCTATCATTATGCAAGACAACACCATATCTAATTGTAGTTAAAAAGTAATTGTATTTCAGAAAATCAACTCCAGTCTCTTAGGCAGGGATGTATTAATACATCCCTGCTTTTAACATCCGTTTCTTCTTACCAGCGAAGGGAAATACTAAAAGCCGAATTATTCTATCTTTCTCTCAATTCTCTCAATTCCCTTGAACTCTTTCTCTACTACGTAGGATTTCAACATGATATCAAAGTCTTATCACCCACCATGAACTTTTCTTTTGCTGCTTTCTCTGAGTTCTCAGAACTCGTTTTCTTTCTTTTGCTTTCATTTTGTCATCTGTTTTTTTTTTCCTTTCCAAATAACATCAGATCCCTTAATTCCTATTTACCAAAATAATAAAGGAAAAAACCCCTACGTTTTTAAATATTTCTCTCTTCTCAGATTGAGTTCATTTTCATTTTTCCGAAACAACTCTATTTTCTCTTTTTTTTTTAGTCAAACAATATTTCTTTCTCTTGCATTTGATACCACAGTTGATAGGCGATGGAGGCTTTCACCAACACATATTTGTTATACCCTATCTCTTAACCTAATACGCTTAAGCCATATTGTAGTTAATTATTAATTAGTTGTTACCCTTTGCTTTAGATCTTAACACGCTTTTACTTGAAAATAGTTATAATGAAGATAGTCTTTTTTTTTTAAAAAAAGACTTGAAAAACAAAATGTCAGCCATATGCGAATATGATATCGAACTTGCTAATACACCACAATCATACTGCTCGCAATCATAAAAGAACATCCAAATTAAACAACACCCGCATAACCTGAACATAACATATATACACACACATAATACCTCCAAACAGAAGCAGCATTCCGAACAAACTAAAAGCATAAGCAAGGGTATCAAGCCTACCAAAAATGGTTACATAAACAAAACAAAAATAAAAAACAAGTCAACATAGATGGTCTAGGAGATCCTCGTCAGGATAGGAAGATGACGTAGAGAACCAAGTACTGGCTACTGAAACAGAAAAAGTATGCCCTTAGAACATGAAGACACCAACGATGCAACGACCGACGATATGATACGCTCTAAGAGCATGGTTGTAATGCACTTCCCACAAGGGAAACTTAACGTAGACTATAAACGTTGCCATTAACCTCATCTACAGACGACATGGAAGAAAAGAGAGAGGGATGACTAAGGTTTAGCAAACACATCCTATTTTATGCTGAAGAAGAAAATTTATTCATTTTCTTTTTTGGTAGCTAGGTTCTAGTATCCTTTGTATTTAATGTTGTCTCTGCTCTTCCATCGAACTTATTATTTTCGTGAATGTATATAAGAAAATATATGTTCTATCAAGTAAAATAATTAAGTTTAGATTTTTCCTTTTGAAAGTTTTAACAAATTCAAGAAAGCAAGTTCTAAAATATATTTGTTTTTAGTATAATCTTTGTTCATATATTTCTTTGAAAGCATACATAGTAATAATTGCTTGGTAAACTTACTTCAGTTGAAAATTAGCCCCATTAAGTAGTCAATTTAAGCATAATGGGAATAGTTTTCTTCAACCTGTGTACTTTTTTTCAAATATAATTACATGTACTCTACTGATTTAGTAAGGAACAGATAGATATTTTCATTTGCATTTAGCTTTGAATATCAGCTATCACTAGTTACATATTCAAAATTCTAGTTACAGGCTGTGATGGTGAAGTTTTCAAACAATTGTTAATCTATATTCAAGATGTTGGTAGGGTAGAAAGTTGTGTGATTCTGAAGCTTTCATAAACAATATAATAGATTCTTTAGCTATCTGGAGCTTGAATAGGATGATATATATTATCTGTACAATTTTCGTACAAACACTAGCAGTTTTGCATTTCCTTGCTATAACTTGTATCTATTTCTACACTACTCTCGTGGCTAAGAACACTACCTACTCATCTAACATTTACATTATAGAGAAGTCCTCATCCAGCCCGTCTAGTTCTCCTTTAAGTCTATGTTGTTGAATGATCAACACGGACAAAGTCATTGAGAAGTCTGGTCCGGAAAGAACATCCCCAATTGGTCCCAATTCTGGGCACTGTTGCCAGTCATTCATCCCTCTTGTCAATATAGAGTTTACTCCGCCTTCTCTTCCCACAATAACCAATGTGTATTGTCCCTCAAATGATCTGAGAGTAGAGAAGGTCTCAGCAGCATTTGCAAGATGCTTCTCTGTATAGGATATGCGACCTCCAACTACATGCCTTTCATAGAATTGTGCGAAGTACTCATCATCCAATTGCCTTTCTTTCTCCTGTTCAGGAAGAAGGACAGTGTACCCAGATAGTCTGGAGAACTCAGCATTAGTATCTACCAAGAATCTTATTACTGTGAGTTTTACTTTTGGATGCTGAGCAACACGGCCAGCATAAGCAAGTGCTTCCCTGTCATCTTTTCCACCAATGAATATAACTGCCACATTTAGTGTTACTTCAGATTTTGATATACATGCAATAGCTCCAAGGCCTCTATCCACAAGAATCCCAACGGAACAAGGAGCACTTCTTAGTACCTGTTCATCAAAATATTCTATATAAAGTCTTTTAGGATAAGTTATTTTTTTGTTGTCTAGCTCATACTCACACAATAAAAATATGTTATAAGGTAGCAATGTGTATTTTCTAGGCTAGATTAAATTGTGGAATTATACTGATAATTCTTTCACACTATGACATAATGTGAAAAATGTAGATTTGACATAATTTCGCTATTTGTATGTTTTCTTAAAGTTTTTCAACAATAATTTATATATTGGTAATACTTGCAGCATAACCTTGACTAATTGACTTACTAAATACTTAATCATGTTAATGTCTGAGGAAAAATTTTAGTTATTCAAGTTTCATGGTTCAGAGATATTATCTGTGAACCTGAAAACAAATTATTGAATTGAAGATGAGTAGATGAGCCTATAAGTTATAACGGAGCAAGATGCAAATTGCAATTTATGAATGAATGGGAAAATGGAAATCAGGTATTCTAAATTGAATCTCGTTGAAGATAAAAACAAAAGGCTTCTCTATATCTTTTTGTTCTTTTGCTAGGTTACTATTTCTTTATGTGAATGGTATGAAAGATGAATTGAGATTGGTGAAGCTTTAGATAGAAGTAATAAGTTCTAGTCATGCATATATTACCTTTCTGTTGACGTATCTGAACCCTTGATTACCACCATCCAATGTTCCATCTTGACGCTGGCTCCTGTGAAACGGTAGTATGATCAGCGCAATCATCAAGTCCTCTGCTAAAATGCAAATGTCTTGTGGCATGTTATTGATTGTTGACAGTGCCATTGTTCTTTTGAGTGTGATACCATCACCATTTTCTACCACATAGTTTTGGAATGAGCTGGTTACTTGGTCCCTCATGTCCATGACTTCCTTGTCTTTCACAGTGGCTGTATGTACACCTTCATCCTTTTCTAATGTAGCTGATATTTCATCAGTGAATTCAATCATATCAGTTACATAAACTAGAATGCCAGGATCTGCTGTCACTCGAGAGATCTCCATGAAGTTGATGGAAGCAGGAACATTTTGAGGTCCATGAACGCATAGGAGGATCCTTAGCTCACTTAATGGATCAAGCAGTTGGAGGGCCATGCGATGAGTGGGTGCTCTTTCCCTTGCACGTTTGATGATATGTGCCACAACAGATGGGGCTTGTAGAACTGTCAGAAAGATTGCAATTATCATCCCAATGCATGTGGAAGTAGTTACTCCACACTCCAACTGGAAATAAAAGAATAAAACATTAGCTAGTGAGATTGACATAACTCAATGAAGGTTTATTTATTTATTTTTTTTTACAATGGTGTAATAAAAAAAGAGTAGCTATTATAGATTTATTTTGTATCTATTGAATACATAAGTTAAATAGATTCAAATATTGATAATAAAGACTTACCCCTTTGACACTTAAGTAGATATGAAGATGACCCTTGGTAGTAAGGAGCAACCCTATTGCTACTGATTCAGGCCAGTGAAAGCCTAGCATTGCCCCAGAAACAACTGTTCCAGCTACTTTTCCTGCTATTCCTACAACTATTAGTAGGAGAAATCTTAACCATGTTCCTAGTTGTGTTGGCTCAAACTTTCTAAAATTAGCTTCGTACCCCATCCATAAGAAAAAGATAGGAGAGAATATGGTGCTGAATAGATAGTTGATTTTGCTTATAACCCATTTGGAAACTCTACCCTCCCTTGGTAAACAAACCCCTGTTAGAAAAGCACTTAAAATTGGACTATAATTATATGTAGGGGAGGCAGCACACAATAAGACGATGAAGGCAATGGACAATACTAGGTGTGACCCTTTCATGGGTTTACCTTCTGGGTTTTCATTATTTACCCACTTCATAAAGAATGGGGAAACCATAGCTGTGAGCACTATTTGCGCTAGAACTGCACAACCCATATAAATCTGGTCTTTAATAATTTTGCTCATTTTTTCCTCTAAATAGCTCTGATCTTCCAAAGCTTTGCAATATGAACGCCATGGAAAAATAATGTAGCCAAGAGAAAGGATCAAAGAGCATAGGAAATCTGAGTGCATCCCTGCTGCAATGACAAGCTTCCCAATATCTGACTTGCCTATTTTACGGTGAGTTATTAAACGGGTCAAGACAGGAGAAGCGGCACTTGAAATAAGAGTGCATAATAAGATGGTGAATTCCAAGAGCTTAGCTTGTTTTGGGAAGTATACAACAATTGGGGTTGTCAACAATCCTAGAATGAACGTGGAGAGTATGCCCCCAAAAGCAACTTGAGTAGGCCTAGCGGGTCGTTTGAAGAGTATAGAAGGATCCATTTCTATCCCCAATGCAAACATGTAGCACATCATACCAAAATCAATGATAAATCCAAAGGTCTGGTTGAATTTTTCAAATAGATGACGTATGAATCCAATGTTTCCCAGAATTAGTCCTACCTGCAAGAATAATCATAAAGGAAAAACCTTCATTTTCAGTTTTATTACTCATGATGTTTATAATGCCATCTATACCATAATGTCAATGATCAGTATGAAAAAGAGAAAAACTTACAAATATGTCAGAAGTTATGCGAGGTTGTGAATAAGGCTTAAGAAGGAAATGTAAAATATTGCAGATGATCACCATCCCAATAAATACAACAAAGTTTATACCTACATCTAATATGAGGCTCGCTAACTTGTCCCCACAAAAGGTTGGTGCCATTGGCAAGCTGAAAGCCATATTGATAATACAAAATTTTACTTTTTGCTCAGAATTCTTACTCTTTCTTTTTCTCTAAATTGTGTTGTTTTCTTCTTCGTGGTCTCAATCGTCAAGGACATCATTTTTCCTTTCACATTTTTGTTTTTCTAATGAATAATTGTCACCAAAGGTTTTTCCTGGAGTTAGTGGTTGTGGTTCATAGCTTAGTTTTAGGAGACTATAGAGGATTACTCCGAGGAGAATAAGGCTAGTGTAGGTTGTGAATTAAAATGTTTAGAGACTGCATAATGAGGACAATAGACCGTAAAACATGGATAAATCAGAAACAAAAATGTTCTACTTCGTCCTTGTCAGTAATTTACAACATCCATGTAAGCATTATTTGAAAATTTCGAAGGGGTATCGTTTTTCTTTCTTGTTTGAATTTCCATGTTCCTTGAAAATTTATTTTATTAATTATTTTTAAATAAAAAGTATTAAATACAATGTTATAAAGTAATTATATTTCCTTTGAATGTTTAGCTAGAACAATATTTTTCTTAATTACAGGAAGAGTCAATGGACTTTTTTTTTATACTAATTAATATTTTTATTTTTTTCTCTTTTGTTAGTATTAAAATGTTAAGGAGTGTGTTTGATATGAGCTAACTCGTTAATGGGATTTTTTTTTTCTAAAACGGATGTGAGTAGTATTGTCCAAGGGATATTTCAATGCAAATATCTAACAATTAAATTCATTTGGATATAACAAAATACAATTGCTAATTTCTATTAAGACTCGGGTAAAAACACAAATTTAAAGAAAAATTATGATAAAGTTCATCTAGAAATGTTTTCATACTAAAAGCCACAAATAAATAATTGACGTTTAATATTCAAAATCCAGAACTAACAATATGAAAAATGAGCATGTTTAACTATTCCTTAGTACTCACGGCCACTTATCTTGTTACTAAACCTTAATTTTTTGCATGAGTTTTATTAAGTTGTTAGAATGATTAATTAGGATTGTGATTTATTCCTCATCATGTGATTTTGATAAAATTGATGGCTTTTGCATTGATTTTAGAATAATTATTGAATTAGAGCCTGTTGCATTTAACCTATGTCTTTAAGTATGATTTTTAAATATAGGAGCTTTGAATTAAGTGCAAAATGTCAAGAACAAGGTTGAAAATTATTTGGAAGAATTTGAGAGCAAAATAGAAGAGTTCTCGAGCACACATTTGCAAAAAGTATTGTAAGAGAAAATCTGTATATCTCTCTATAGGAATCAGATTAAGACAAATAAGTATATTTTGGAAAGCACAAAAAGTCTTCTGTAATTTTCATGTTTAGCTCAAAACCTAATTCTAAGAGAATTTTGGTAAAAATTAAGTTGTAAGATTAAAGGTTACTGATGTTCCGATACTGTCCAACTTGATCTCTAGTTAATATTTTTTGCAATATCTGGAGCTACAGATATTCGATTGAGGTGATTTTGGTGGCGTTGGAAAACTTATTCAAAGAGCTACAATCAATATTTCTAGTGCAAAAGATAGATTCGATTCTTGAGGGCTACAGTGCTAAATAGCACCCACAAAAATGATTTTTTGGGGGGATTCCATTAGTGAAGATGCTTTGTCTTGGAGATTGTGGTAATAATTATTACTATTATTTTCAGGTTATTCCTTATCTTCATTGTTGTAATCTTTTAGAGATAGAGGAGTAGATTTCTTTACTAATGTAAGGGTTTCCAGATGGATTGGGATGATGTTTGAGACCCCTTTTAATATTAAATGCATTGATTTTCTTAATATTCTGTAGTTTCTATTCCTATAATTATTGTGGTGATTGCTATAATCTTTATTGAAAATAACTAAATTGGTGATCATCATTTAAAAAAAACCCTTTGAGCATAAATTGATAGATCTATCGGTTTATATTTGAGGGAAAACATTAGAATTAACTTTCCGATTAGCGGTTAGGCTATAACAATTGGTTTATTAAATTAACGTGATTTCTAACTAAATTGAGATCTCGTTTATTAGTTATTTGCATTAATCAAATTCTAGATGTCGATTGGACACTAGTAGAATTGCCAGTAATTTATTACTAATAGCTACCAATGAGTTTAATACATAGTCAATGATAATTAATTTCAAATCCTAGAAATATCTTACATTAGTGCTTTCTCTACTATTTATTATTATCTTGATGCTATTAATTCTTAATTTTAATTGTTTTAAATCTCATTCTTTAAAACGCCTAATTTTCCCAGCTAAGTGTTAATGAAGCCTTTTTGAGAGACGACTTATGTTGTGCTTTCTACTATATTTTTTGTACAACTTAGAATTAAAGTAAATTTCTAATTTGAGAAGATAGGTGTAACCTTCGTCACTCACATTTCTACTATGGCGACTAATGTGTTAGTTATGAAGTGATAAACAAATTTGACAACTCTTTACTACCTCAAACGAGATTAGTCTTACATACAACCAAAAATAAAATAAAATAAACTAAAGCAATTACACCAACAACACCAATACTGCAGTCTAACAAAACAACTAAGCCCATACTCGGGCACGTTTATCCCCTTCATTTCTATTTTGACTTTGAGCTATATATGCTCCTTTACTAGAAAAAAATAAATAAATAAGCGAATAAAATTTAATGTTCCTACACTAGAGTTTATATTAAAATACTGAATCCTGTTTAATAAAAAATAAAATTGAATCCTTATATACATAATTGGATCGGTTGGCACTAGAATTCATTCATTCACATAGGCTTGGCAACGAAGATATTAATTGGCCGATCCCAGCACAAGTTCCCCCTTGTGCAACCCAGTGAGCGCCATCTCAACCAGAAACATGGAGGCACCTACTCTCTCCCTTGGTTTGCCCCCAAAGAAAGACCCAATCATGAGGATCTTTCCTAGAGTCTTCATCCATCATCTTAAACCGCTCCCCTTGATCCTCGCTCATGAAGGGGGATCCATGCCACAATGGACTTGGACTGGAGCATATGTAGGCCGGACGTCCAAGGAAAGAAGCAGATCATTCTTGAAACCCTAAACATTGAGCCTACCTTCCCTCTACAAGAGTAAAGACAGCAACATTTTGGCACCACCTGTGGGGACTAAGTAAAACCTCTCCCTCTCCCCTTTGAAGCTCACTTTGCATGCCCTTCATCTCTGATAATGGTCAGCACGCACAGTAAAAGGAATACAAACAATAAAATCATTGCCCCTCCCAATTGCAACAACAACCACGCTACTCCAACCAATGGTGAACTTGCCCAGCACAATGATAACACCAACCCAAACAATGATAACATTCCCTCGCTCGTCATTGAACAAATCCTCAAATCCACGACATGTAATAATAGACCAATGCAATGAACAACCAACACCCTAGTGACCAGCATGAACAATGTAATATCCCAAATACGAAATTTAGTGGTAAGTGAATTATTATTACCACTAGTTTTATTATTATTATTACATGAGATTAGCAATGCACGTAGCGTTGCTGTGGGTAGCGCTGTTACTGTGACAGCGACTCGAAAGGTATGATAGTGTGTAGCTTTTTTATTTTTTGGGAATATTTGGTATTACTGTTAAATATTACATATGAAAACTTTAATTCAATAAAATAAATATTTAAATATAATGTAACATGTCCAAATCTCAAATAAAAACAAAGTAAAAGAAATGAGTATTAATTTCACACACTCAAATAATATATTTTTCAAAGTTATTTTACATATGTAAATTTTAATTAATTTTAACTAAACTTATTTTATAATAAATATACTAATCATATTTTATTTGCACAAAATACAATGAAATGAAGAATTTTTCATATATTTGATCACTTTTTGGCTTCCCAATTAAATTCGAGTACTATACAGTACAATTGGAATGACATTGGAAGAAACACATGTTACATAACTTTAAAAAATACATTTGAGTGTGTCAAATTAATACTCATTTCTTTACTCTTTTTTATTCTTGATGCTTGGACATGTTACATTATATTTAAATATTTATTTTATTGAAGTGAAATTGTTATATGTAATATTTAGCACTAATATCAAATATTTTCAAAAATAAAAAAGATGACTCGACAGACACAGTGATATTAGTGCTTATATTGAGCACTAATATTCTACCAAAAGCACATAAACCATTTCCTTGATGATTACTAATTACTAATTAATAATTACTATTAATTAGTACATACATGCTTGTACTACATATTATGGATTTTATATAAGACAGTAATTGATAATTATATAATATGTAATACTACATTACGAAATCCATATTAGATGTTATATATATAATTATTAAAATGTGTATATATTGTACTATTATATTCGGTACGTAATTAGTACATAGCGTTATGTAGTATATATATTGCAATAATATATATTGGTTGCAATATATATATATATATATATATATATATATATATATATAGTGTAAATAGTACATAATGTACATTGCGTTAAATACATTTCAAGTAATACCATCTTAATCTAATTACTCTAGCCACTGAAAGGGAGCGTATCAATAAACAGGCAAAAACATCTATAATTCTCCAACTAGATTTTAAATATAGTTTCAATGGTATTTCTTTTAGAGAAGACTACTATGTTGCAGCCAAAACAATCAAAGACAGCAAGGACCATAACAGAAATTTGGATTGCCAGTATCAAACAAAATAAAGCAGAAACTTCAGCCATATGCAGAGGGGTCTCCTTTGTGTAGGTAAATATGTGTACGAGAAGGAGGGTTGAATTGTGCATTGATTCTTTTTACGTTTTCTGAAACTTCTAAAACAAATACTATTAAGTATAAAATTTATAGTGCAGCGGAAACATAGTTAGCAGCTTCAGAAAGTAGATTTCTGAACCTTGTTAAATAAAATGTTCATTGTAAAAAGAGATAACAGAAAACATGAAGGATATATCATATTGAGAATAAGTAAATGGCAAAACAGATATAAAGGAGATCAGAGAGAGAGAAAGGACACAAAAGATTTTATATTGGTTCGACTAACCTACCTATATTCAGTATTCAACAAACATTGAGGTTCCATTCAAAACAGTTTTCTTAACCTGAGAAAGTAAACTGGATAGTCTTTATATTAGCCTTTCCAAACTATTATCTGTGGGCTTCAGAAATCAACTGTCGCCACATATTTGAGTAGTTCTGTGCTAACCTTTCCAAGCTAACATGAGTAGTCTTGTACTAGCATCTCCTTATATAGTGGTCTTTCTTTGTGACCATTGCCACAGATCAGTTTCTCAAATGACACATGTTGAACATCAGTTATGTCTTAAAAAGAACAGTTAGAAGAGAGGTTGACAGAACTGTCACATTTGTTGTAGAAGCCATTGTAAAATTGATTTTTCTGACCTTCCATCAAAAACTACTTTTCTACTTTCTGAGCAAGCTTTTCTGAGCTCCTCCTTTATGAAGCCAGGGTAGTTGATCAAAAGGGCAGAAGAGATGACGTACCAATTTGAAACTGGGTTTGACTTGATTATTTGAAATTCAAATTTCAAATTTCTCTCCCTTTCCTGTAGCATTCTTAGCTCCACTCATAGGTGAGCTTTCTGAAGTACGTAATCAGTCCTTTGAAGAGCTTTTCACTTTCTAATCTTCAATTAAAATTTCTTTGCAGATTATATCTCTGCAATTGTGATGATTGAAGATTAAGTAACGTTGCTCTTGGACATGAGTTGATATCTTTATCTTGAGAGTACTTTCTGATATCCCGTACTATTTTCTGAAGTCTCTAATCTTGATTCCTTATAGCGTTGAAAACTTCTTCTTATCGTCAGCCATCAAATGCTTGTAATTTCACTTCTGTTTTTTTTTCCAGATCTCATAACATGAGATAAACATGTTTACACATGTATAGTGAAATATATTTTTCATTTGAGTAAGTCTTGCTCTTGCTAAATGATAGAAACCTGTTATAGTCTTACAAGAAACTTAATAGAGACATCAATCATTCTTCAAAATATTTTCTTTGAATTGGCTTTGTTGTCATTCAAAACAAATAAGCTCAAAGGGTTTTGGAGCTAACAATCTCCTTTTTTTGCATAATGACAAACCAATTTGAAGAATATCTTTTGAAGAAATAATTGAAAGAAATATTACAGAATTGTAAACATGGTATGCATATTCTTTTAATATATCAAAAAGAGCATAAGGCATGATATGAAACATGTTAAAACATTTTGGCCATAAGTGACAATTAATCAAAGCAGCTGTTGTTTCAATTTAAGCATAAGATAAACGTAACGTACTTTCTGATCGTTGTAAGAGCAGATTGTAAAGAGAAAAACATTTAAGTTTTGGATAAACAACTAGTCATGATTATTTATCAAAGGAAAAAAGCTTTCTAAAGATCCTTATGCTTGAAAAATTAACAAGTAAAACTTATGATATTTCATCTTTACTAGATCCGTTTTCAGCAAGACTTAATCCAAAAGGAACTTTGAAAGGAATGCTCAAAGATATGATAAAAGAAATAGAGCATTCATGATTTTTTGGACAAACTGATGCTTATATAGTTTTTGATGCTCGAAGAAACCATAAGAAGGATAAGATCAACATATTGTTATACAAGGTTTATATAAGGATCAATCCTTGAATCATTAAGAAGGAGCTTTTGTACTGAGCTACGAAACTTTCCCATGAGAACCAGATTATGAAAATGATGTTTTCAAAAATGAGGGTACAAGATCTTTGCTAAAATAGGTTTTGGTAAAAACATAACATATTACTCTTCGAGAGATTTCTGAAGCTTGTTAACTGATCTTGGTCATTTCAACACGTGTAAGCGCAGGTTTCTGAAGACAGGTCAGAAATTGTATACAAATAGACTTTGATCAAGTTATACATAACATTTTAGAAAAAACATCTCTTACAGGAGTAAAGGGTAAAGAAAACAGATAAGTTCATCATGGATATCAAGACTCAGCTTATAAAACTGTCTCAGAGCAACAACCGCCTTGTGCTCCTAAAGATATTTAGCCAAGACTAATCACAGAAAACATGTAAGCTAATATCCAATGTATATAAATAAACATGTCAAAACATACGCATTCAAGATAAGAAGCAAACATTTGACTGAGATATATGTGATTATGTGAGCTTAGATAGAGTATTGATATGAATCAGAGCTTAGGATAAAAACAAAACATGAAGCATGATAAATATGTATGCACCAAACACATGAGCTAAGGAAGATATAAAGCATAAAAAACCGTAATGAGATTACATAAACATAAAACATTTCAAAGATATACAAAAGAAATGCTAAAAGAAAAAAAGAATTCTCTAGGCTCTCCTTCTCAGTATTTGCTTCCCTTGAGTATCTCATCATTGCTCTCATTTCAGTATAGCTCCCCCTGAATTCTTTCAGCACAGATTTTCTTTAGCTCCCTCTGAATCTCTTCAGCACAGATTTTCTTTAGCTCCCTCCTAATCCCTTCGGCATAGATTTTCTTCAAACCAAACTTCTCCCCCTTTTGGCATTATCAAAAAGGAGGTGTGCTAGGAAACGCACGCTGCATCCAGTAAAACATCTGAAGTTATAGATTTTCCATTTGTCTCAGCTAAGCACCATGTGTAGCCAAAGTTGCTTCAAACCTGTCCTGTCTAGAAGAAATCTCTCTCAGATTCCATATGATGACTTGATAGCTTGCTAAAGTTTCTATGGAGAAAGACAGTGACAGATTGATAGGCATAGAAGCATCTCTGGGAGATGGCTTTGGAATGTTTAGAGGTACCATATCCCCTGATCTTGATGAGTTAGCCCTAGTGTCATCTCATACATCAGAAGGAGGTGAGGATAATTGTCCATGAGCATTTCTAGATGTGGCAGAGATAGAAGCAAAGACTGTGGGAACAGTGATAGGCTCAGCAACATTAGCATTTAACATATGTGCTAATGAATGAGCAGGAATGTCTTGTGCAGGAGCAGAGAATTCAGGAACATTCTAATCTAATGTATTAGCAACAGCTTCCAGAACAGCAGGTGCTAAACCTTCAAAAAATCAGTTCCTTTCTTCTTTAATCGAAGGATATGAATGGAAGAGAGAGTCAATGATACAAATGGAACAAGAGTAAAACAAGTTGCATAGTTCTCCTTAATTAGTTCTTCAATAATGGCCTTCATCTGAGGCTCTTTAGGTGCAGGTCTAGAACTAGTCATAGCACACAGCTTGGCCTTTTCATTGCTTAAAAGATTTTCTTCTTCTTCAAATGATGATATTGCAGCTTGTTCTTCTTCAGCTTGTTCTTTTTCCTATTCATTATCGTTTAGCATGAAATCCTTCTTCCTAAAACTTTTTAATATCCTCGCACAAAATTGTAACACTTGATACACTCTTGTGTATTTTTTTGTACCTTAACTCAATCTATTTTTTGCTGATAACCTTTTTAGGTTTGGTTCCTGATGCTTGAGTGCCAGCCTTCTCTCTTCTTGTAGTTCTCTTTTCATAGAATTAAATTAAAGGATCGTCTTTTTATCACTTTTCGGAAGGATGAGTTTTCTTTTCCTTTTAGCCTTTTCTTGATTGGACTAAGACTTCTAGGAGGCCTCACTAGCTTGTCCTCTTGTTTTGGGGCTTTGTCTTGTGGGCTCAGCAATTTGAAGGGTTGACCTCTTCCTTAAGATTCTGAAGCAGGAAGGTGTGAAAATGGTTCCTTCCACTAGTTCATACCTTTCATTGTCAAGAGGAAAGTCCAACTGTTGAAGCACCTTTGTCAGAAGTATGCCATAAGGATCGCTCGCAGTCCTTTAAGTTTCCTTTGTTGCGGTGCTCATCATATAGTCAAGAATTAGCATAGGCAGATTCACTTTTCTTTTTGCCATTAGGCAATAAAGAAGCATGCAATCCATTCCAACAAGAGCATCTGTACTATCAATATGTGGAAGGATAGAAAACTGGACCATTGTGTAGACTTTCCTTGCCTTATCACTCAACATAGCTGTGGTAATCTCACTGGGCTTGTGGATGATGGAGTCCGTAAGATACCTGGACACGTCCCTTTCATTTACACCAAGAAATTTTTCCCAGTTAGGTGAGGATTTGCAGATACCCCTCGCATGGAGCTTTGATGATTTTGGGAAGCCTAGAAGTTGTGATCTTGATGGAGCAATCTCTGATCATGCCCTTGACTTCGAATGGTGATGGTCTCTCTAGATGGGAGTACAAAGCATTAACCAATCGAAAAAAGATGAGTTCATTTGTTCGCACAAACTCCTCCCACTTCTAGAAAGTAAAAACCTCATTGAGTATGGTGATTTCTTCATATAGGTCTTTACACAGACTTTCTAGGTGCCATCTTTCTGGACATGAAGAATCTTTCAAAGCGATCTTGCATACTAGCATAATCGAACATGTGAAAGGATGTTTTTGCAGGGGTAGATTGAACCACATTCTTTTCTTTTACCATTAAAGTGAAAAAGGGTGCATCTGAGAGGATGAGGTTGACAGAAAGACACAAGAAGGGTCAAAGAAGAAGAAAAGAAAACGGTTCAAAGGCGGAGATGAAAGGTTACAGAAGTAGGGGTGAGGCTTTGAAGAAGGATTGTTTTGGAGTAGAAAAAGAAGAGTTGAGGTTACAGAGAGACGTATGTTTATGTTAAATGGTCAGGTGTATAGGATTAAAGGTCAAAGAAAAAGGATGTGACGCGACAGAAGGTGAGGCGACGTAGGAAAAAGAAACTCTGACATAGTGGGTAGAAACTCCTGCCTTTTTAACATTCTTCTAGCAAGAGAGTTTTGTGACTCTTGATCTTACTTTCTGAAGGAGCAAATTTCTGAAGCTTCAGAGGTTACTTTCTGACCTACTGAAGAACCTCCGTATCTTATCCCAGATTCTTCTTTCTTCCTTGGATTCGGTGTTCCTATATAGCCATCATTTTTTGATCCAAAAAAAATTCTTTCTGACTAACCAACCTTTTTCTAAACACATAGTCTTCTTTCTGATCAGCCCATCTTCATACTGAACATACTGAATCCTTTCTGATATTGCAAACTAATGAACTATTCTTCACAGAAATATGGGGCCTTGTAAACTGACTTCTGAAACACATGTTGGTAAACCTGATCTTGTATGCTGGTCTTCTGACGTTTTGCAGACTGATAGGTAGAGTCTTCAAAAGAATATGTACTCTAGTGATTTCTGATTACTTTACTTGATCTTCAGAAAGGATTAATGGAGCGAGACTACCCAAAGAGTTTTATGTAGAAATGTTTATGCATATGTGAAAGCTTAAAAGCTTTTCAAATCTAGAAAACAATCAAGAGATCTTTAGTCATAGATATTGTGAATACATTTTGATACAAGATCTTCAGTAGACACATCTATTTACTAAGCATCCCTATTTTTAAATAAACAAAAAGAAATTTTACAAATGCAGATTAGGATAAGAAGTGCTGAAAGGATTCTTGTAGGATAAATAGCACAACAAAGTTTCAAAGGATAGGAAGGCAACTTACCTCAAGAGATGATCTTGCAGCTGATTCCTTATCCGCAGCGTCTGAGTTCAAATCTTAGCATGCTTTGGCTTTTTCTTCTTGATCCTTTCTTCTTGCATGGATTTGCTTGCCCTGATGATATCAGATTTGTCCAGATAGTTCTTGAGATTCCTTTTAGAATAGACGATGATGTTTCGAACATGATGAGTAGAATTTGCCTTTCTCTTGAGCTTGTCAGCATATTCAGCATAGCTTCCACTTGACTATGACAACTCAAAGCTTTCTCAACATATATAGATATCGTGGTGGTGATGAAAGCATGGTTGATAAATATCCAAGGAATAACTTGATTCTCATATCCTTGGAGATACTCCAAGAACTTTGACAATAGAAGATTATCTTTAAAGCAAAACTTTCATGAAGTTACAGTACATTTAGATCTTCCATCTTTTATGTCATCTTCAAAACTGCTCATGTTGAATATCAAAAAGATTACTTTCTGATCATCTTGAATGGTCTGAGCATACTTTCTGAAATATTGAGGTTCTAGAGCTCACTTTTCAAACCCTTTAACTTTCATTTGCTAGCTTTCTAGAGTTAGCTTGAGAAAAAAAATCTTAGGACTTTCTCCAGGGTAATCAAGATTGTCAACAAAGTCTTCCATAGGCTTTCCATCATCATCATGCATAAGAGACCCTTGAGAGAATTATCTCTCAGGAATTCTGATAACTTCTCAAGTTCCAAAACTAGATATCTAGTATGGTCATCATCAGAGTGATTCTTAGAGATTCAACTAGAGAAATTTCTCAGATAAACCTGTAAGAAAGAGTGTGATTTTTGGCACCTAGACTTTCATGGGTCCTTTTCAGTTAGTTTCAAATAAAGAAAATTTTCCAACATTTTAGAGAAATTCCTTTTCAAGATACATTAGTTGTAAAGGTATCTCTTTAAGTAACTTGGAGAACAGAACCATAGGATGTCTATTTATATGCACATTGTAACGCCCCAATTTTCTGTCTGAGAGGAAAATAATCAAAATGCCCCTGAGGTCATTTTCTGCCCGGAATTCGAGGATGACCGGCCCGGTAGTCCTCGAAGGGCCAACTCAATGTTTGAAGGGGATTGGATGGCCCTTGAATGGTTTCGGAGGCGAAAATCTCATTTTCTACAGTTTCGGGTCAAAATGACCAAAATACCCTTATAGCGTTTTTATGCGGGTAAAGGTGCCGTTTGAGTCTGAAACTTTCTCCGAAGGTCTAAAATAATGTTTTTACATGTTTAAAAGCTTCTGTTTAAGTCCCAGTGGTCCCGGGCAGTTTTAGTACAAAATTACGATTTTGCCCCTGGAATAGTGTTTTTAAGCTTAATGACATAATTAAGCAAACCTAGGCAATATTAGGCTCTAATCAAAGATTAATTAATTTTCATAATTAATCTAGAGTCAAAATAAGCTATTAAAATTAATTAGAACCTAAGATTGCTTAGATTAAACTCAAAACCTTTTTTTCTTTTAAAAACTCAAGTTTCTAGGACATAGAATCTTGAATAGTATTTTCACTATTCACTCTCCACACCACAAGGAGCCTAGGTAGAATAGGATTTTGACCCCACTAATGAGCTATAATGCTCACTAATCATGCCTTAACATAACCTTAATTACCTATTCCTTCACTCACACACTTACTTAAAAGTTCGTAATTCTAAGCCTAATCAAAACTACATCTAAACACACCTCTAAACCACAATTAAATGAAAAATTTTCCTCCCCTTGGATCCCCAAAAATGGCGCCACCTCATCCTCCTCTTGCATCATAAGTTTGTTCATTCGCACACTCAAAGAACTATGCCTAAACCTATGCCTAAACCCATACCTACAACCTCACCTTGAAATGACACAACCAAGAGACATTTTCCCTCCTTTTCCCCCTCAACATTTCGGCCACTCCCTCTGTCGCAACCGGGATGGCGAAAAAAGAAATTAATTTGTTTGAAGTTATGGAGTCGCCACCAAGTTTATTAAAATTGGGAAAACGTGGAAAAACCCATTTATTTTAGAAAGTGATCTTTGAAACCAGTTTTGAGTTCGGGAGTCGGTTATGCACAGGGAAGGGCAGGAATTTGACCCCACGCACCCCTAATACACCCGTCCTTGAACGGTACCTTTAATTAACTGTGCAAATTAAATAATAACCCCTTTTAAATATCTATTTTCTATTATAAGAAAATTAAAAGGAATTTGTTTTTTCTTAAAAGAAAAGAATTTTTAGTGCACCGAACTGTCACAGTTCAGGTGTCCTAAAAATGAGTTAACTAGCCGTCACGACTAAGTTAACATTTTTTTATTCGAAATGAAGCATTTCACAATAAGCATATAATTTAAAAAAGAATTCTTCTAAATAATAAATATTTGCAAATAGAATCTAAAAAGAAGCGAAGATTTATTTTTGGTATTTTTGTAAGAGAAAATATAAAAAAACTTTGTGAGAGATATTTGGAATATCAAATTGTTACAACTCAGATGTCCCAATATCAAGTTAACAAGCTGTCACGGCTAAATTAACTTTATTATTTGAAATAAAAAAAATGATAAAAAAAGAAGAAATTTAAATCAAAAATTTAAAATATAAATAATAAATATTTACAAATAAGATAAGAAGAAATTGATTTTTTTTATATTTTAAAAAAAAACAAATATAAAAGAAAAACCAATATTTTTAAGGGAATTTTCAGGTCATTAAGCTGTCACAACTCAAATGCCCGAAATATCGAGTTAACAGGCCGTCACGGCTAAATTAACATCTTTATCTAATATTTCCCACATAAATGAAAATTAAATAAAATATTTTTTTAAAAAAAGAAGAGAAATTATTTGTAAATATAACAAAGTATAAAAAATGCTTAAAAAAAAGTATTAAAAATTTACAAATAAAATGAATTATGAAAAGTTAATTTTGACTTGACAGGGATCGGAATTACCTACTCCTACGTATCCCTTGATGCAATAGGGAATTCAAAGTCACGTAGTTCTATAAAAAAAAGTGATATTGTTTAATCTTATTTTGAAAAAGGTATTTAGAATATTAAGCTGTCACAGCTAAAATATTCCAGGATATAGAATTAATAAACCGTCACGGTTAAATTAATCCTATTTTACAGAAAAAGATTAATTAACTCAAAAAAAAAATTTAAAATAAATTTATTCAATTATTTATTTTAAACCTAAAATTCATAAAAACATTTTAATATTTTTTTAACTGAAATTAGCAAAACTATATTAAAAACCGTTACACAATTAATTTAAACAAAACACCTAAATATGTAAAATAATTAAACTAAAAAAAAACAAAATTACACAAATAATTTGAACAAAACACATAAATAAATAATATTAAACAAAAATAAAACTAATTCGTAAACATAATCATATAATTAAACAAAATATATAAGATAATTAAATAAACAAATGAGGGTCCTAATTACCATTTTCTTCTCTTTTTTTCCCTTTTTAATTAAAAGAAACATTGACACTAAATTCACTCAAATCAAAGAAATAATTAAATCATTCCTTTTTATTTTATTTTATAAATAAATTAACTTAATTATACTCAAACAACAATGAAAGGAAAAAAAAAAATATCACAAGCTCCTTTTTAAATGAATCAAGATATTCAAATATTTATTTCAAACAATAAAGTTTTCTTTATTAATTCAGATCAAATAAATAAAGCTCGAATTTCAAACATAAAATCAACCGTAACTTAACAAGATAATATAAATCCAAATAAATGAAATTAAAATCTATTCTAACAATTCTACCCAAACCAGCTTCCTGAACTAGTTCTATGCTTTTTTATTATTAAAAAAAACTTGAAACTCAAAGTAAATGAAAAATTTTTATTCTTATTTAACTCAAAGCTAAACAAGTAATCTCCTAATAGATACTAATCAAGTAAACAAAAATCAAAATACTTAAACTACCAAAATATAATAACCTTAATCTAAGAACATAGATGATTGAATAAAACTAATATTCACCAATTTAAACTAAGATTCGTCATTATATATATTTTTTAAGAAAACTTTTTAAAACACACACATACACAAATTTAATTCAAATTCCTACCTAAATATACTTAAATGATAAAAAAAAAGAAACTCTCTCCTCTTCCTTCACGGATACACTCACCCACACACAACTCATCCTTTCACTCTCACGCTCTTCTCCTTTTCTCTAACACACACACCATAACTTTACTTTCTCTTTAACTCATGGTACTCTCTCTTCCTTACCCCCATACACACATAAAACATCTTTCTCACTCATTTATTGTATGCAGACAGAAACAAGAGGGAGGAGAATGAGAGAAAGAAACAGAGGGTGAGAACAAGAGAAAGGAAAAGAGAAATGGTCATGGGCGGCGGCCATGGAAGCCGCCGTGTAAGGGAAGCCGCGCGACCGTCACCACAAGAAAAGGGCAACTCGCCGCGAAGGGGAAAGGAAGACGTGCATGGCCTCGCGTTTGGGGGACGTGGGTGTCGCGGTTGGGTTCTGCGAGGCTGTGGCAGTCATGGATCAAAGGCGGCGGCTGAGAGGTTGCGGTGGCTGATGGGTTGCTGCAGCTGAGTCCGCGGTGAAGGTTGGGTGATGTGATGGCTATGTTGGTGGCCTGTGGTCACAGATCTGGTAGAGGCTGAGTTGATGGAGGAAGAGGGGTAGTGAAAAGGGGGAGACTCCGCGGTGGATTTGGTTTCGCTGCACTGAGGTCGCGATGGTGGTGCGGTGGTTGGGTTTGGGGACAGCGTGGTGATGGAATTTTGAAGGGGATGGCTCACGGTGGAGGGGCTTCACGAAGGTAGCGGGATGTGGCTGACCGATGGTGGCTTCGCGGAGGTGGAAGAGAATGATGATGGGGGAAATTGGGGAGGGGCCGCGGCGGTGATGGGAGGAGGTCGCGGCCCCTACGTCTCTCTCTTTTTCTTCTCTTTAATATGTTGATGATGATGATGATGATGATGATATTGCTTCCATTATTACCTATTCTGTTGTTGTTATTGTTGGATTATTTTGTTGGAATCGCTGATATCTTGTTGATCTCTTGCAGGTTTTTCCAAAAAAAAACTGATGCTTCTGAATTTTTTTGATGGTTTTTGACTTTCTCGGATGTACTCTTTAATTTTTCCTCTTTTTTTTGAAATTTTTTTTTTAATCAGTGATTGGAAATTATTTTTAGTAATGTAACCATTTTTTTGTGATCCTGCTCTTCTATTGCTGCCGATGGTATTTTATAGTTGTTCCTCGTATGGCCAAACTCAACCCATCACCGAAAGAAAAAAACATTTCGCAAGTAGTGGAGAGACAACATCATCATGATGTTCTCCACCAATTTTATTTGAAAACAAAAAAAAAAACCCCATCCCCATGCTTCACGGGTTACATTTGCAATGAGAGGAAGAAGGTGACATGAGTCCGTGAACTCCTCACCTTTTATTTTTTATTATTATTATATTTTTATTTTATTTTTTTTGACTCAGAGAGGATGAACTGAAGACAAGACACAAATGGATTAAACAAAACTTTGAACATCAAGCTAAAACAAAACTGAAATAAATAAATAAAATAAAAACCCTCAAACCCCCCTTTTTGAATTTTTTTTTAAGGAAAAACTTAATAAAACATGTAAATTGAATGCAAAGTTTTGGATATTCTTATTAAAGATTGAACAAAATCGGGTGTTCACAGTTGCCCCTCTTTATTCATTTCTTATGAGAGAATATGAAAAACTTAGGTTTTATATTTTTCATAAGGAATGAATAAAGACATGAACATTGATTTTGTTCGACAAATGCATGAAATATGAACAATCTAAATCTAAACGACAAAAATAAAATGCACATACGAGCAAGTCAAATGTAAATACACAAGCTGACAAAATCTAAAGTGGACGGTGTCGACCAGAAGTCAACAAAAGACTAACTGAAAATGTAAAAAATGAAAATCTGAGGTTAACTAGAATTTAAAATTAACAACTGAGGCCGATTAAAGATCAAACTGGCAAAAGATATCAACAGAAGAGTAAATTGAAAAGTAAATTGGTATGGATACCGAATGACTGAAAATTAAATCGGCAGGGATATCGACTTGAAAAGTAAATCGGCAAGGATACCGCCTGAAAATGTAAAATCGGCAAGGATACCGTCTGAAAAGTAAATCGGCAAGGATACCGACTGGAAAATAAATCGGCAAGGATACCGTCTGAAAGATAAATCGGCAAGGATACCGTTTGAAATGTAAATCGGCAAGGATACCGTTTGAAATGTAAATCGACAAGGATACCGTCTAAAAAAGCAAATCGGCAAGGATACCGTCTAAAAAAGTAAATTAGTGGCAATTTGAGGCTAATTGGAAATTAAAAGCTAACTTAAAGAATAACAACTTTCACAGTTTGTTCTCTTTTTTTTTCAAAGTTATGTGCAAAATTCATGAACTTCCACTTATTTCAGACACATTCTTGAAAAATTGACCACAATCAAATCGAGCAATCCTCCAGGAATTTTAACCGATCAAACTCATAATTCTTGCATTGGACCTTCTGGCATAACAAAGATTTGTTCACTTCTCTTGTTCTTCTTTTCTTTTTCCGTTTTTTAGAATGATGGATACTCCTCTGCCAAACTTAGTGGCAGTTTCTGGATCGTGATACCAGTCATTGATGTATTGCTGTAAACATTGTTAGGTCGCATAATTGAAGCTTAAATTTATCCTACTTGAGACATCATAAATGAACATGCACTCAAAGAGAAGGTGAAAGGATCAATTGACTGAACATCTTCATTGCTTGGTATATTTGATGAAAAAATGTTTGGAAAAGGTGACAACACAAGAACAAAATACAAGAATTGTAAAGGACACAAAATTTTGCCCCAGTTTAGGTCCTTTGTGTTTCAATCAAATGACTTCTTGCTGCAAGTTGAACAACATAGCCATGATATCCGATGACACCTCTTCAAATCCTTTCTTCAAAATTGCCCCAGTCTCAGACTTTGAGTTACTGAATTTGTTGGATAGATTCAAAAATTGCCCCAGTTTCAGTCTTTGATTTTCTTGATTTATTGGACCAATTCAACACCAAAATTTGCCCCAATGTAGCTACTGGAAATGATGCATATTTTTTGTCTTGCTCTAATTTTTGCCTAGGTCGCTCTTTCGAGTTTTCAACCTAGCGAGCCCTCTTCTTCTTCTTCTTCTTCTTCTTCTTTTTATCCTTTTCTTTTTCTCTTTGTTTTGCCCTGACTTTTGCTTAGGTCGCTCTTCCGAGTTTTCAACCTAACAGGCTTTTGAGCATCTTTTCATGCATAAAATCTTTTCATTGCATCACTATTGGTAGTTTTAGGCAATTCCTGGCCATCCATGTCTTGTAAAATCAATGCCCCACCTGAGAATGCTTGCTTAACAATGTAAGACCCTTCATAACTCGGAGCCCACTTACCCCGTGCATCCTCTTGATTAGGGAGAATTTTTTTCAGAACCAAATCTCCTGGATGAAAATCTCTAGGGTGGACTTTCTTGTTAAAAGCCCTAGCCATTCTGCTTTGGTACAACTGGCCATGACAAATAGCTGCAAGTCTCTTTTCCTCGATCATGTTCAATTGATCATGACGAGCTCTTACCCATTCAGATTCTCCCAGCTCAGCCTCTATTAAAACTCTGAGTGATGGGATTTCCACTTCTATGGGAGATACGGCTTCCATTCCATATACCAATGAGAAAGGAGTTGCCCCTGTGCTTGATCGTATGTTGGTACGATATGCGTGCAAAGCATATGGCAGCATTTCATGCCAATCTTTGTAATTCACCACCATTTTGGCGACGATTTTCTTGATATTCTTATTTGCAGCCTCAACCGCACCATTCATTTGAGGTCTATAAGGAGCTGAATTGTGATGTTTGATCTTGAATGTCTCGAAGAATTTCTGGACCTCGGCACCATTGAGATTAGGAGCATTGTCTGTGACAATCCTCTCTGGAATTCCATATCTGCAGATGATGTTTCTTTTGATGAATCTGAGAAAAACCTTCTGTGTGATGTTAGCGTATGAAGCAGCTTCCACCCATTTAGTGAAATAATCTATTGCCACCAAGATGAAACGATGACCATTGAATGCTTTAGGATTAATTTGACCAATAACATCCATACCCCACATCGAGAAAGGCCAAGGAGATACCATGCTATGCAACTGAACTGGAGGAGCATTGATTCGGTCTGCATATATTTGGTATTTGTAGCACTTCCGAACGTAATTGATACAGTCATTCTCCATGGTGGACCAGTAATAACCACTCCTTAGGATCTTGCGTGCCATCATATGCCCATTAGTATGAGTTCCACAGATCCCTTCATGGACTTCGGTCATGATTATTCGAGCTTCGTGAGCATCTACACATCTAAGGAGAGTGGTATCATAATTCCTCTTGTAAAGGACTTCACCATTCAGGAAGAAAGCCATGGCTAGTCTTCGAATTGTCTTTTTATCCACCTTATTTGCACCTGCTGGGTATTCTCCTTTTTGAATATACTGCTTGATATCATGATACCATGGTTGTCCGTCTGGTTCAATCTCCACATTGTCACAATATACCGGTTCATTTTGCACTTCGACATGGATAGGTTGGACATTAGCATGTACCTCCAAATTAGTCATCACGGCCAAAGTCGCCAAAGCATCCGCAAACTGGTTCTTGTCTCGAGTTAAGTGGGAGAACGATATATCATCAAAGCGCTCAATTAATTGAGACAAATGCTTCTGATAAGGTACCAATTTTGGGTCTTTTGTGCGCCATTCTCCATTAACTTGATAGATTATAAGCGCGGAGTCTCCAAAGACCTTTAGTTCTTTGATTCCCAAGTCAATCGTAACTTGCAAACCATTTGCACATGCTTCATATTCTGCCATGTTGTTGGTACATTCAAAGTCTAGTTTGATAGAAACCGGGTACTGTTTCCCAGCTGGTGAGACTATTACAGCTCCTATTCCGCATCCATTCATATTGGCGGCCCCATCAAAATACATCTCCCACACATCCTCTTCTTCCATTTCTTCTTTCTCTACTATCAATACCTCACTATCAGGGAATTCAGGCATGGTAGGTTGTCCACTCTCCAGAGGGTTTTTAGCTAGATGATCAGCAATTGCGCCCCTCTTAACGGACTTTTGGGTTACATACTTGATATCAAATTCTGAAAGTATCACTTGCCACTTTGACATTCTCAATGAAACATGAGGACTATTAAATATGTATTTCAATGGATCCATTCGAGAAATCAACCAAGTGGTGTAGTATAACATGTACTGCCTCAACCTCTTAGAAGCCCATGCTAATGCACAACAGGTCTTTTCAATCGCCAGATAGCGGGACTCACATTCGTTAAACTTCTTGCTCAAATAATAAATGGCCTGCTCTTTCTTTCCAGATTCATCATATTGCCCCAACATTGCTCCGAGTGAAGTGGGTAACACTGTAAGATACAGTATTAAAGGACGGCCTGGTGTAGGAGGAGTCAAAACTGGAGGTTTCATTAGATAAGTATTTATTTTGTCAAAGGCTTCTTGGCATTCTTCATTCCATTCTCTAGGTTGATGTTTTCGCAGCAACTTGAATATAGGCTCACAAGTACTGGTCAAATTGGCGATGAATCTAGCAACGTAGTTAAGCCTCCCAAGAAAACTTCTCACTTCCTTTTCAGTTCGGGGAGCTAGCATTTCTTGTATCACCTTTACCTTGTCCGGATCTACCTTTATCCCTTCTCTATTGACAATGAACCCGACCAATTTCCCTGTAGAAGCTCCGAAAATGCATTTATTCGGGTTCAGCCGCAACTTGTATTTTCTGAGTCTTTTAAACAGTTTCTGCAGGACTGCCATGTGGCTTTCTCTTTCTTTAGACTTAGCGACTATGTCATCTACATATACTTCAATTTCCTTGTGCATCATGTCATGGAACAGTGCAACCATTGCACGTTGGTAAGTGGCACCGGCATTCTTCAACCCAAATGGCATGACTGTGTAACAAAACGTTCCCCACGGAGTTATGAATGTAGTTTTTCCTTTGTCATGAACATCCATGAGAATCTGATTATATCCAGAGTATCCATCCATGAATGAAAATCGGTGATTCTTGGCTGTATTATCAACAAGGACATCAATGTGGGGAAGTGGAAAATCATCCTTCGGACTAGCTTTATTCAGGTCCCGATAATCTACATACATCCTGACTTTTCCATCCTTTTTAGGTACAGGCACAATATTGGCCACCCAATTAGTGTGTCTTGATACTTCCAAAAATCCAGCCTCTAGCTGTTTAGTCACTTCTTCTTTTATCTTTAGTGACATGTCAGGCCGCATTCTTCTCAACTTTTGCTTCTTGACAAACACGGATACAAAGGGATCTTGTGTGAAGCGATCTCTGGTTCCAATCTTGGCATATCATGATAAGACCACGCGAAGACATCCAGGTATTCTCCAAATAAAGCAATCATTTCTGTTCGTTCAGAATTTTCCACTATTTTCAGCTTCTTCTTCTCTTCTTCAGTGCCCATGTTAACACTTCAACCACCTCATTGTCTAAGTCAAACCCCTTTTCTGCGTGTTCCAGTAAGTCTGAAAATTTCTCAATAGTTTCTTCATCCTCTTCAGATTCATAGCCATCACAATCAAGTGCAGTAAGAGAATCAATTGATTGGCCTCCAAAGTCCCTTTCATGCGGCAAAATATTCATAGCATTTAGGTCCCTGGAAAGCATTTGTGGGGGTTGGAATGCCAAGACACATAATGGGTAAAACACAAATAATATAGAAAAGGCACAAACTAAAGGGTTAAGGAAATAATGCTAGAGATAGCAAGAAAGTAAAAAGAATAGCGTATGGAAATAAAAGAATGGAAGAGGTGAAGAAGTACAAGGTGTAATAACAAAGAAAAATTACTGGATAAACATGCAAGTTCATTCGAATGATGTCTCAAAGTAGCATACAAGAAAGCAAAGACAATTATTACAATCCTAAGTGATTACTTTGAAGTAATAACATCAATTATTGGTTTAGCTGGCCAATTCATCAGCATCTCATTGTGCTTGGTAGCATCAGCATTGTTGTATTCTTCAGGCTTCTCAACATCCAGAGTGTTGATGGTGGAAAAATAACTGGAGGTGCAACCTTCTTCATCCACAATCACTTTAGCCGGGTGAGGAAATGTCTCTTTCAGATGAAGGATCTGCTCCATTTTTTCTTTTGATTTCTTTTGTTCAAGAGTCATTGTCTTGACCTGATTCTCCAATAATGCCTCATATCCTAAACCGAATCGGTTTTGCTTTTCCAATATAGGCAGAGGCATCCTGATACCCTGCAACTGTGATCCTAGCCCTTTTCCGTGTAGATAACCATTTTTGGTCATGATATGAGCCACTACCTGATTGACATCTTGCCTCAGGGACTCATTCTGTTCCTGTTTTAGCCCTACAACCTCCAGACTGTGCCATAAGCTGCTTTCCACTAACTCAACATTTTCAACGTATGGAAGTGTAACTGGTTTGGATACTATGATCTCCTTCTCTCCATAGATGGTAATGACTGAGCCATTCTCAACATATTTAACTTTTTGATGCAAGGTTGAAGGAACGGCACCAACATTGTTAATCCATGGTCTTCCTAGCAGCATATTGTAATCAGACTCAATCTCCATTACTTGGAATAACACCTCAAATCGGCTTGGACCAATTTCCAATAACAACACCATTTCCCCAAGGATACTTTTCTTTGCTCCATCAAAAGCTTTCACAATCATTACTTGTGGTGAAATACTATCCTTGTTATTGACAAGTAGCTCAAGGTTGACACCGGTATGACGTTTAGTCCCGACCCTCCATCAATGAGAACTTTTGGCACTATATAACCTTTACATTTGAAAGTTATATACAGTGCTCATGGGTTGGCCTGTGATACAACTTCTTCATCTGAGAAAGTGATCATGTTGACACGTTTTACCGGATCCACCATATTCACCATACTCACCAATGAGACATCCGGTTTTACATAAGCATCTTTCAAGACTTTTAGTAATGCTTTTTGGTGAGATTCGGATGACAAGATTAATGACAACAAGGAGATTCTGGCTGGAGTTTTCTTCAATTGATCCAGTATGTCATACTCACTTTGCTTCATGATCTTTAGGAACTCCTCTTCTTCATCTTCTTCTTTTCCTTTTCTTTCTGTACCAGAACCTTTTCCGATATTCTCTTCCTTAACAAGTTTTCCTTTTTCCAGTTCTCCGGGTCCATAAACCCTTCCGCTTCTTGTTATTCCTTTTACCTCCGCTACTACTTCACTTGTTTGGACTTCTGAGGCTTTCCCTATGTCTCCATTTGTCTCCACATTGGTTTCATAGTTCCAAGGTACATCATGTGTATCCTCATAACCAAAGGGTATCGGCTTTTTCACAGTGATCACCACTTTTTCCGGTTTTGGAGTCGGATTAAGTGATGGTATCCGAAGCACAAAGCGATCAATCACATTCACTTCTTCTTGGAAACTTAGCCTCTTTTTTGCTTGAACCACCCCCAAATTAAGCAATCCCTGTACACGAGCCTTGAAATCCCAACAGTTTTCTATATCATGGCCAAGACCTCCACAATGATATAAACAGCCTGATTCCATGTCATATTTCTCATCTTCTTTCATCATGGATGCAGCTGTTGTGATGTTGTACCCAGCTTTTTTCAAGCCGTTGAACACTTCTTCCATCGGTGTTCGAAGATTCAGAACTTTCTTAATCAAAGGTTCTTCTACCTCCAAGGCATTCACCCGACTTCTTCCTTCATGTTTCGGGATCGGGTTATTAACATTGTCTGGTTTCGAATCTTCTTGAAGGTCCAACCTCCCACAAGTAATTAATCTTCTTACTGCCATTTTGAATCCTTCACAATCCTCTATGGAATGTCCCGCAATGTCCATATGATATTTGCAAGTAAGGTTTGGGTTGTACCATGCTGGAAATGGCGGTTCTAACGGGTGCACCGGATATGCAGAGATTAGGTGAGCATCAACTAGTTTTTGAAAGAGGTCAGCATTTGAAATGGATAGCTTTGGAAAAGGTGGAAGGTTAGGAAATCGATTTCGGTTCTGGTTTTGGAAATTTGGTCGAGGTGCTGGGGTGTATGTTGGGCGAGTTGGTTGGTATGGCCTTATGTGGATATTGTTAACTTGTGGCTAGGGATATGAGACAGTGTTTGTGGTTGGTGTGGTTTGGTAGGATGGGTAAGGAGCGATAGGTGTGTGGTATGACGACAGTTGGAGTTGTGGACATGTTGGTGTATACCTTGGGATGAATGATTGCCGTCCATGCACATAGTTAACATCTGTTTCCTTCTTTTTGGGCGGGAAGCTTTTTCTTGTGTCTTCACTGCTCATAGGAAGCTTGCCGGCCTTTGCTAAGCTCTCAATTCTTTCTCCAGCAGTTATCAACTTAGAGAAATCTTTGTATGCTGCCCCTGCCATTGTCCCGATGTAAGGCGATCCCAAAGTTCCCAAGAAGTAGGAACACATTTCAGTTAGGATGAGTGGTGGTTGAACTTGGGCAGCCAAGGCTCTCCACCTTTGAGCGTACTGCTTGAATGATTCATCCTTCTTCTTCTGCATGGGGCTTAATTGCTCCCGGGTAGGTGCCACATCAAGATTGAACTTGTATTGGCTCATGAACAGGTCCGCCAATTCTCTCCAGCTAGAAATCTTTGAGTGGTCTAGTTGAATGTACCACTTCAAAGTAGGTCCAGTCAGGCTTTCATGGAAGAAGCTGATAAGAAATTTTTCGTCCTTTGACCATACCGTCATTTTGGTACAATAACTCTTTAAATGAAAAAGAGGATTACCCGTCCCATCATACTTTGAGAAATCAGGAACTTTAAAATCCTTAAGGATTACTACGTCAGAAGAAGGGCAGAGCTGTTCAACTTCCACATAACCATAGGGACTAGGTCCTTGAATAGCCCTAATCTGCTCTTGAATCTTCTCCATCCATTCTTCTTTGAACTTTCCTTTTTCTGCCTCTGCACGACTATTTTCTGAGGAGGATGGCTGCTTCTAGATGACTACACGAGGTTGCTCCCAAACAGGGGTGATATGCCCATGCTCATGAATTTGCACATTTTCTAAAGAATGATAGCCTTCTCCGATAGGGATCACCAATGGTATCATGGGCGGTGGTTGCGCATGGAGGTTATTCGGGATTTCACCCATATCATTCATCCCCAAAGTGACATTTAGAGCTGCACTTGGTACTACAGGCATACCTAGTGTCGTGGTATTTGGTTGCACACTTGCTGAATGAGCTCCCAATAGGCTAAGTGATTCTTGTATGGCCCGCATCATATCCTCCAGTCTTCCTTGGTTATTTGACAGTTCATTTAGTTTTCCTCTTACCGCATCAACTTCATTGCTCAGATTTCTTCCTACTTCAGAAGCAGTTGTGATTGGGATACCCCTTTCTGTGTCACCATTTCCTCCAGCCATTTTGGTCCGGGCTCTGGTATTGTGAATTCGATCAGTATCGGTTTTCCTTGGGCGCCCAATTGTGATGGATTTTTACCTATTAAAAATGAACTTTAGTGAAAAGAAAAAGACAAAAACATAGCTATTTGTTAGAAATCATCAGTTGAACCGAATCTTGATGTGAGTATCTTTGATGATAACCATTCCTCAGAACGTCTCGTTCAAAAGTACTAAGTCATGGACATTGCTATGAGACCAACACAATACAGAGAAACAAAGATTCTTTTATTCATAAAGGCATATCACAACCATCATCTTTCTTACATTTGTTCTCATAACAAAAGAAAATACACTGTAAAGCCACAAATGCCTTTCTCAACATCTCTCAGCAATCATTTGCTTCATTCTCCCAATCAAATCTTTACAATAGTCAATAAAGTTGCTAATCTCAATTGGGGTCTTGAATGGGATTATTCCTTGCTCAGCCAACCCTAAATAGCTTGGAACATCTTCTATAGCTGCGTTAGCCAACCCTGCCAAGTTTGAGAAGCGAGTCTTCAACTCATGAATAATGTGATTTCGATGTTGTACTTCAAAATCCAAACTTGCAGTTCTCTTCTTCTCTTCTTCCAGAACAACTTGATATTTCACGATTTCATCATCCATGTGTTAGCCGAGTTCTGCAATCTTCCTCTGGTATTCTTTGTTCAATTCTTCCATTTGTTGTTGCATTTGCTCTTGGCCTTTTAACGCAGTTTCTTCGACAACTTTGGCCTTTCGGAGTAATTCCTTCAATTGTTGATTCTCAGCTAGTGCCTTGTCACGTTCTTATCTTCGAAGCCCTAGCTCTTTGTTGGCAGCCTTGAGACATTCTTTGGTTTTCATCATGTGCTCGTGCCCCATCTTCAACTTTTTACTTGTTCCTTCTAGAACTCGATCCTTCTCAGTGCTTTCTCGTTTTAAGGTTGCGTAGTCATGATGGGCATTTTTCAATTCGGCTTCTATTTGCATCTTTTCTTGTTCAGCCTTGTCTAATTTTTCTTTCACTTCTTTGATTTCTTTTTCTTTATTGAAGTGCCGGGTTGACGTCTCGTCTAAAGGAGTAATTGTTAAGGCCCTGAATGGTAGCTTGATCTCATGAGCCCTATTCTTCACCCATTGACGGTAACTTTCTTTCACAGCACAACTCCTAACTCCCAGTTCTTTTCCTTTCTTGACAACCTTGTTCTAGGCCGATCGGATCTTCTGTAGTAAACCAAAATCTTTGGAATCTTGGTAATATGAGACAAATGGAGTGATTGCAGCTTCAGAAGGAGATCCCATCATGGGATAGCCAAGTTGGCGCAATGCCAATGCTGGATTATAATTTATGTATCCTTGGGTACCCATGAGGGGTACATTTGGGAAGCTTCCGCACTGATAAATCAAAGTTTGCCCATCCTCCCACCAAGGGTACCATCGTATCATCTTTTCGTTTAACTTGGCCAGGTCTTGGGCCCACTCTTGTCCACTCTTTTTCTTGATATTATGCATTCGTAGATCCTCAATGGGACAGGGCGCTTTGTAACTCCTTTCGAATATGTGCGCGGTAGCCCACACATACAACATTGGTAAACAGCACAGACTTCTTTTGCCATTCCTCTCATAGCAAAAGTTTAGAGTGCAATAGACATCTTCCAAGAAAGCTGGAATAGGATTATGACCATGGAACTTGCGGGCAAAGAATACATCAATAGCTGCAAAGTCGACCAAGCCTTCAATATTCGGAAATAAGACAGTGCCATAGATAGTGAAGGCCAGTACGTCTATAAAAATTTCCCAGTCCTCATTTTGAGCCAAACGGTGCATATGCCCTTCCAGGTAGTCCCTTGAGAATCCGTAGGTTCCATTCCTACACTTTTGTGCTTCACGCAAATCCTTCACTCCTATCCTTAGGACAGTTGATATGGTATGTAAAGAAGGATAATGGCCTTGATAGTGATAAGGTTTTTCTCCTTCTAGTGGCAGTCCCAGGATCTTTTCAAACTCCTCAATGGTTGGTACTAACTGAAAGTCTTGAAAGGTAAAACATCGGAGCGGAGGATCATAGTATTGTGCAAGTGCCGTGATCGCCTCTTCCTGCTCTTCTACTTCTAAAAGATCCAAAATCTTTCCATATCTTCTTGTAAAAGAAAGGCGTTGTGGTATCCTCAATAGTTGTCCCAAAGATCTCAGGCTTTTTGTGTTAGGTGTTTTGGCTTTAAGATGTAGAGTTCTCTTCAACTTTTCACCTTCCTGACTGTCTGGTCTCATATTTGTTTCCATTTTCCAAAGATACTCACAATGAGATTCAATTCAACTTTCTAACAAACCTGCCATAACAAAAAAAACTTGATTTAAACAAAAGAAGGGATAATAAACAATTTAGGGAATGACAAGAAATTATATACAAAGAACAGTGATAGGAATTTATATACAAAAAACAAGGAATTAAAGAAACTGCATGCTCTCTTTGTGTCCTACTTGCGGTAAATTCTGGAGGTCAATTCTATGGTCTTATGGTCATTCTACTTTGTGAACACTTTCACCGGGTAGGTCTATATTCTCAGAGTTCTATGGCCTCTAGAGTTAAGACTCCTTTCGGAATGTTATCTACAACAGCAGGTGAACCGCTAGGTGCAGGACATTCATGAAAGAATCACGCTCTAGACGAGATTTTCATGATAACCAAACAGGATAAACATCCAAAATGGCTACCACTACGCAATCTCTTACCTATCTCAAGTTGCACTCAGACCCGGGTATAGGGCCCCACTCGTGTGTGATTAACGTGTTAGTGTTGTGTGTGAAGAGAGCATACAAACCTGAAATCCTAAAACTATCCCTGACTGATACCTGCAAAATCAACACAAACAAATATGTACAGAACTCAAAAACCGTTATCTATCCTAAAGTTTTAACAAATAAAGCCATCATTATAAATAAACACATGAAATACAAAACTCTATAAAGAAATAAAGCATAAGGAAGAATACTAGACAAAGTAAACTAAAAAGGAAAATAAACATCAAAAGACTATATTTAATTTGCACAACTAACTAAAACAGGCCTGACTCTCTTGGGAATCCCCAGTGGAGTCGCCATCTGTCGCAACCGGGATCACAACCGGGATGGAGAAAAAAGAAATTAATTTGTTTGAAGTTATGGAGTCGCCACCAAGTTTATTAAAATTGGGAAAACGTGGAAAAACCCATTTATTTTAGAAAGTGATCTTTGAAACCAGTTTTGAGTTCGGGAGTCGGTTATGTATAGGGAAGGGCAGGAATTTGACCCCACGCACCCCTAATACACCCGTCCTTGAACGATACCTTTAATTAACTGTGCAAATTAAATAATAACCCCTTTTAAATATCTATTTTCTATTATAAGAAAATTAAAAGGAATTTGTTTTTTCTTAAAAGAAAAGAATTTTTAGTGCACCCAACTATCACAGTTCAGGTGTCCTAAAAATGAGTTAACTAGCCGTCACGACTAAGTTAACCTTTTTTTATTCGAAACGAAGCATTTGACAATAAGCATATAATTTAAAAAAGAATTCTTCTAAATAATAAATATTTGCAAATAGAATCTAAAAAGAAGTGAAGATTTATTTTTGGTATTTTTGTAAGAGAAAATATAAAAAAACTTTGTGAGAGATATTTGGAATATCAAATTGTTACAACTCAAATGTCCCAATATCAAGTTAACAAGCTGTCACGGCTAAATTAACCTTATTATTTGAAATAAAAAAAATGATAAAAAAAAGAAGAAATTTAAATCAAAAATTTAAAATATAAATAATAAATATTTACAAATAAGATAAGAAGAAATTGATTTTTTTTTATATTTTTTAAAAAAAACAAATGTAAAAGAAAAACCAATATTTTTAAGGAAATTTTCAGGTCATTAAGCTGTCATAACTCAAATGCCCGAAATATTGAGTTAATAGGTCGTCACGGCTAAATTAACATCTTTATCTAATATTTCCCACATAAATGAATATTAAATGAAATATTTTTTTAAAAAAAGAAGAGAAATTATTTGTAAATATAGCAAAATATAAAAAATGCTTAAAAAAAAGTATTAAAAATTTACAAATAAAATGAGTTATGAAAAGTTAATTTTGACTTGACAGGGATCGGAATTACCTGCTCCTACGTATCCCTTGATGCAATAGGGAATTCAAAGTCACGTAGTTCTATAAAAAAAAGTGATATTGTTTAATCTTATTTTGAAAAAGGTATTTAGAATATTAAGCTGTCATAGCTAAAATATTCTAAAATATAAAGTTAACAAACTGTTGCAGTTAAATTAACTTTATTTTTTAAATGAAATTTTGAATACCAAGCTGTCACAGCTAAAATATTCCAGGACATAGAATTAACAAACCGTCACGGTTAAATTAATCCTATTTTATAGAAAAAGATTAATTAACTCAAAAAAATTTTTAAAATAAATTTATTCAATTATTTATTTTAAACCTAAAATTCATAAAAACATTTTAATATTTTTTTTAACTAAAATTAGCAAAACTATATTAAAAACCATTACACAATTAATTTAAACAAAACACCTAAACATATAAAATAATTAAACTAAAAAAAAAACACAATTACACATTATTTGAACAAAACACATAAATAAATAATATTAAACAAAAATAAAACTAATTCATAAACATAATCATACAATTAAACAAAATATATAAGATAATTAAATAAACAAATGAGGGTCCTAATTACCATTTTCTTCTCTCTTTTTTTCCCTTTTTAATTAAAAGAAACATTGACACTAAATTCACTCAAATCAAAGAAATAATTAAATCATTCATTTTTATTTTATTTTATAAATAAATTAACTTAATTATACTCAAACAACAATGAAAGGAAAAAAAACATATCACAAGCTCCTTTTTAAATGAATCAAGATATTCAAATATTTATTTCAAACAATAAAGTTTTCTTTATTAATTCAGATCAAATAAATAAAGCTCGAATTTCAAACATAAAATCAACCGTAACTCAACAAGATAATATAAATCCAAATAAATGAAATTAAAATCTATTCTAACAATTCTACCCAAACCAGCTTCCTGAACTAGTTCTATCCTTTTTTATTATTAAAAAAAAAAACTTCAAACTCAAAGTAAATGAAAAATTTTTATTCTTATTTAACTCAAAGCTAAACAAGTAATCTCCTAATAGATACTAATCAAGTAAACAAAAATCAAAATACTTAAACCACCAAAATATAATAACCTTAATCTAAGAACATAGATGATTGAATAAAACTAATATACACCAATTTAAACTAAGATTCGTCGATATATAGATATTTTAAGAAAACTTTTTAAAACACACACATACACAAATTTAATTCAAATTCCTACCTAAATATACTTAAATGATAAAAAAAAAAGAAACTCTCTCCTCTTCCTTCACAGACACACTCACCCACACACAACTCATCCTTTCACTCTCACGCTCTTCTCCTTTTCTCTAACACACACACACCATAACTTTACTCTCTCTTTAACTCACGGTACTCTCTCTTCCTTACCCCCATACACACATAAAACATCTTTCTCACTCATTTACTGTATGCAGACAGAAACAAGAGGGAGGAGAATGAGAGAAAGAAACAGAGGGTGAGAACAAGAGAAAGGAAAAGAGAAATGGTCATAGGCGGCGGCCATGGAAGCCGCCGTGTAAGGGAAGCCGCGCGACCATCACCACAAGGAAAGGGCGACTTCCCGCGAAGGGGAAAGGAAGACGTGCATGGCCTCACGTTTGGGGGACGTGGGTGTCGCGGTTGGGTTCTGCGAGGCTGTGGCAGTCATGGATCAAAGGCGGCGGCTGAGAGGTTGCGGTGGCTGATGGGTTACTGTAGCTGAGTCTGCGGTGAAGGTTGGGTGATGCGGTGGCTATGTTGGTGGCCTGTGGTCACAGATCTGGTAGAGGCTGAGTTGATGGAGGAAGAGGGGGTAGTGAAAAGGGGGAGACTCCGGGGTAGATTTGGTTTCGCTGCACTGAGGTCGTGATGGTGGTGCGGTGGTTGGGTTTGGGGACAGCGGTGGTGATGGAATTTTGAAGGGGATGGCTCACGGTGGAGGGGCTTCATGGAGGTAGCGGGATGTGGCTGACCGATGGTGGCTTCGCGGAGGTGGAAGAGAATGATGATGGGGGAAATTGGGGAGGGGCCGCGGCGGTGATGGGAGGAGGTCGCGGCCCCTACGTCTCTCTCTTTTTCTTCTCTTTAATATGTTGATGATGATGATGATGATATTGCTTCCATTATTACCTGTTTTGCTGTTGTTATTGTTGGATTATTTTGCTGGAATCTGGCCTGGATACTGTTGATCTCTTACAGGTTTTTCCAAAAAAAAACTGATGCTTCTGAATATTTTTGATGGGTTTTGACTCTCTCGGATGTACTTTTTGATTTTTCCTCTTTTTTTTGAAAAAAAAACTTTTTATTAGTGATTGGAAATTGTTTTTAGTAATGTAACCATTTTTTTGTGATCCTGCTCTTCTATTGCTGCCGATGGTTTTTTATAGTTGTTCCTCGTATGGCCAAACTCAACCCATCACCGAAAGAAAAAAACATTTCGCAAGTAGTGGAGAGACAATATCATCATGATGTTCTCCACCAATTTTATTTGAAAACAAAAAAAACCCCATCCCTATGCTTCACGGGTTACATTTGCAACGAGAGGAAGAAGGTGACATGAGTCCGTGAACTCCTCACCTTCTATTTTTTTATTATTATTATATTTTCATTTTATTTTTTTTTGACTCAGAGAGAGGATGAACTGAAGACAAGACACAAATGGATTAAACAAAACTTTGAACATCAAGCTAAAACAAAACTGAAATAAATAAATAAAATAAAAACCCTCAAACCCCCCTTTTTTAATTTTTTTTTTTAAGGAAAAACTTAATAAAACATGTAAATTGAATGCAAAGTTTTGGATTTTCTTATTAAAGACTGAACAAAATCGGGTGTTCACATCCTCCATTTCCATCACCCTTGATTTGTTTTTCTATAAATAGCACACTTGAGTGAACTTGAAACACCTTTAGTTCATTTGCTAAGTTTAGAGCACTCAAAGCTTTCTTTTTCTCTCAAGTTTCAAGAGTTCTTCTTCTTCAACCTCTTCATCTTCTTCAACCTCATTTCACTTGGTAGGGATTTCTTTCAAGTGTTTCATTCATTAAAAGTTGTTATTTGGTTATGGGCTTCATGATTTCCCTAGAACCTCTTAGTTCTTCTTTTCTTTTCTTTCCTTCTTTCTTTTTCGGTTTCTTGGTTCCCTTTTTCTTCCTTTATGTTTCGGCCATGATGGCCTATCTTGGAGGAAAACCATGGCCTGATGATGAGGTTTCAATATAATAGACTCATGATTATCATTTGAGAAACCTCTAGAGCTTGAAACTTGGTTTTGATCTTAACATATCTTGGTTATTCCTTTTTCTTGAAACAAGTTCGGTTCCTTTTCCTTCTTTTCCTTCTTGAATTCGGTTTCTTTTCCTTTTCCTCTTCTTGTTTGGATTTCGGTTTTGAAGGTTCATTTTTGGGATGAGAAATGGCTCAAGGATGAGAGCACATGATGTTGGAGATTATGTGACACCAAAATCATAGCCTCTAGAGTTTAAAGTTTTGTTTTTCTCCTCCTCATGGCTTCGGCCTTGTCTTCCTTTTCTTTGGTGTTCAAGGTTTTGTTTTGAATAATGTTGGTTGTTAGTCATTTTGATCTCTTGATCCATTTCCTTGAACTTGATGATGATGTTCAAATGGTAAGGTTTCTTTGACACCTTGGTATAAAGAACTCTAAAGTTCACTTTATCTTGCTATGATAAGTTTGGATTAAGGTTTAAGTTCCTTTAAAGTCTTGTAAAAGCTCTAGTAAAGATAAAAAAAATGAACTTGCATATTTATATTTCTAGCCCCTCATATTTACATTCCAAGTTCTTGTATCTCATATTTACTTTCCTATGTCATCACTAAACTCTAAAGATTAAAGAAAAGAACTTGCATTATCACGTTTAAGTTTCGAGCTTTGCATTTCATGTTTATGTTTCAAGTCATCACTTAAGAACATAAAGACTTAAAATGAGAGCTTGCATATCACCTAATTAATCTCGAAGCCTTTCTATTTCGGCCTTAAAGTCGATTGTTGTTGGGCCTAGAGCACTAAAATAAAGAATTGAACTTGCATATTTATATTTCTAGCACCTCATATTTATATTTTAAGTTCTTGCATCTCATGTTGACTTTGAAGCTCTCACTTTACCTTATAATGAAGAATAAAATAGAATGCATAGCACGTTTATGTTTTGTCATCACTTAAAGAACCTAGAGCTCAAAGACTTGCCCTTTTTATCTCAAGGTAAAGTTTGGTTATGGAAGCATTCCCTTGAATGCACAATTCGGCCATGTGATGATGATGAGCTTGGCATGAGTTTTATCTAGTCACAAGTGTCCATAACCTATGCCGTAGGATTTTATTAAGCATGGAAGAACTCAAAGAACATTTCAAGTATAATTTTACATTTTAAATTTTAAATCTTGAGCTAACCCAAGTGGTTGCTACCCTTGTTTGGTTTCCAAAGAGTTTTAGAAGTCCTAAAGTGAATCCATGAGAAACTAGTAACTTATGCTTGCTAAACATGAAATTTTATGCATGATATGAATATATATGAATTCGGTTCTGTCATAGTATGTTTGCTGCTGTATGATGTTGTTTTGGTAGGTTGGAATGTGTTAAAATTATGCATAATGAGTTAAGAGTCTTTCTATGCGACTGAGGAAAGAAACTAGTCTTACCGACAAACCGTAAACTTGAGTTCTAGCATAGTTTTGACCCATTAATTCTTAGCTTTTGCCAAAACTGTTTTAGTATGTTGACCTTCAGTTTAGGATTGTTTAAATATGAAAACTTGGTAACATTTGACGTAGGATTGATTTTTAGAGCCTATAAAGAAACTAGCAACTAGAAAATCGTAAAAATGCAATTCTAGAACTCTTAGAACATTTAATTTTCTGATTCTGTACAGCACCCTTATAATGTAGTAAATATGATTTATAATTAGCTCAAAGGCTTAGGGATACCTCATAATTGGTATAGATCTAATTTATAGCGCCTTAGGCAAAGACGGAACCAAGAAAGGGTCTAAAACGTAAATTCTAGGACCCCGTAATCTTAAAGATGTAATTCTGCCCTTAAAGTATGATGCTGTCCAGATTTACTAATGAATTTAAATGCTAGTAAGAATTATTTGTTGTGAATCATTAGGTGCATAAGAGGTTAATAGAAAATGATAGAATAATTACATCTCAAGTTTAAGACCCGTAAGGGTCAAAGTATAAAATACCGTAAGTTCAAGAACATGATGAGCTTTTATGTTACACAAGGATGTGTGTTTTAATTGAGAATGATCATGTCAACGCATGAAATTGTGATTGAGGATACATGTTCTGTTTGTTCACGTGGTATAAAGCAAATTTGGAAGAAATCCGGCATGCTGCTGTTATGATGCCGAATTTCTGACAAATTTGGGGACGTAGAAAGTTTTTGGAAAACCTATGAAAATTTTCTTTAAAAGAGATGAGGTACTAAGATGGGTTCTTGGATGACACCGGTTCGGCCGAGCACTTCCAAAGAACTCATGTGATATCGGTACCAAGATATATTCTTGGGTGACATCGGTTTGGCCGAGCACCCCCAAGAAATGCCCCCTAGCCCGTACTAGATAGTCAGGATTATGATTATGATACACTTGTCGGGATTGATAAGTAAGAACTAGTGACGACTAGTTGGGTATGAGCTCATGACTTAGAGATGTGACACGCTCTGAGTGACACCGGTTCGACCGAGCACCCCCAGAGTGAATGTCTTTTTAGGGTGGCCCTATGAGAAAGTGAAGTATAATGATTATGTCACAGTTTTTTTTTCCACATGAGATTTTACTTGCCACTTTATGCCACTATTATGATATTTCATGAAGTTATGATTGATATCCTTGCATTAGATAGCGCCATGCATACATTCGTTACTATGTTACATCCATGACATTAAGAATCATTCTAAAATGAACGGACCTTGGCCAACCATGTTTTGAAACTTAAAATGAACTTGGTGCATGCTCACTTATTTCATACACTAAACCCAAGGTTCCTGAGGACGTAGATGATGACACCTAGATAGGAGGTTGCCCTACTGAGTTTCTTTAGCAAGATTCTCACCCCCTCTATCTTTTCTTTCCGTCACGTCTTCAGATGGTGACTTTCGTGTTGTTCATTAATACCCCCACCTGGGAGGTGCACTATGACCTGGAGCACCAGTCGTATCATTTTGAGGGGAGCTGCACACTTCGAGTGTTTATGTTTTTGGGACGCCCCTTTTCTCACCCTGTACATAGCTATCGATTTTCTCCGACTTCCCCGTATGGCGACGACATGATATTTGAGCGAGCGCGGACATATAACGAGAGGGTTCTCCGCATGTTCCGCTGCCCATGATTTCTCGGACTATGTCCCCCATTCGAGGCATTCGGAGACTGACCCATCAGAGGATCCACCCACCCACCCATACTTCGAGAGCTTTTCCCCTATGCCCCCACTGAGGGTGGAGGGTAGTGAGAAGACGATAACACAGCCGAGGCTGGATCGGAGGCAATCCATGCGTCCCCTCAAGGAGCTCATGTCCAGCCGCAGCGAGTGCCCACTCCGGATGAGCTTCGCCCATGGATCGGCTATATCCCACCCTATCCGAACCGCTAGCAGTAGAGGTGCTCGAAGAGTGATAGTGTACACACCACATGTAGATTAGGGTAGCCTTCTTTTGTTCAGAAAGGTTACCCATTTTAGGTGCACTAGGGTGTGGGTGTCCCCCTTTTTATGTTTCCATGTATTTCTATTTTCAGTTGTATTCACTTTATGTTGTACTAAACTAAGCCCCACTTTTGAGTGGGCATGTTATATATATATATTTATGCAGTTTGTATTATTATGCTATGCATTTACATGCTTTATGACCGGGTGTTCGTGACGTGTTTATTTGGATTCGTGTTTTATTACCTCTATGCTTCATAGTTCGTTTCATTGCTCGACACGTTGCGCGGCTCTCACTTTGCTTTTACAATTCTAAAAAAAAAATTTACCTGTATTTTCTGCTAAGTATTTTAAAATAAAGAGGAAACGATGATGTAATAGACTAATGATTAACCTAAATGTGTTCTAGAGTATTGGGTTAAAAATTTGGATGTTACACACATAGTTGAAGTTACATATATCTTTCTCCATCTATTTCACATGTATATCTCAGTCCAGTTTCAAGAAACAAAAGATACTGACCATTTTTACAAACACAAAGTTTTTTGAATTTTCTCAACTAAACAGATTAGATCTTTAGGGTGCCATGACATCCTTTCAAGGATTCAAAAGAAATTTTTAACATGTTCACATAGCATCTTGGAGGCTTCAGAAACATATAACTTGAGAAGATTAAACTCTCTTGGAGTATGTCTTTCTTTCAGCTTTCTAGCTTTAGACTAGACCTTCTCAAGTCTTCATAGCAACTCTAAGAGCTCTTTGATAGGTTAAGATATATAGATGAATAGACTTGATATCTTTCTAGTAACTCATCTCATGAAGTAAGAAAAAAATAATAACAGAGATAAGATGCAGAAACTTTTACCTCACAAGTCTCTGATGATGTTCTTCAGCCATGAAGCACAGATTGGCAACAGGTTTTAACAAGACATGACTTTCTAACAAAGGCTTTTAGATATCTGGCACATTCTTCCTTTTGGCATGGGGATATGACAAATAAGTACAGATCAAATACATGATGTGTGACATTACTGTTATAGGCAGATGTTCTTTCTCAAGATGATCTTTGTCAGGATCAGTCACTCATGAGATTGCTGTTTTTTTTATATAATCGTTACAAACCTTAGACATAATTCACAGACAGAGAATTCATCTCTAAAACCAATCTCAAATAACAATATCAGATCTTTCTACTTCACAGAGAAGTTTTAGCAATTTTTATTGCTTTATCATTGTAAAACATTTGATATGTTAAAATATGGATCAAAGACATCTTGATACATGCTAAAATCCTTCAACATCATGTATAGACTGATTCATATAGCCTTTCATATGTAACACACAGTACATAAGTAGCATATATAGATTAAGCTTCAGGCATATATGAGCAGAGACTTGATTGAATGGAACCACTGAATTTTCTCCTTAGAAAGGTTCTTGTCAATAGATCTCCTTTGAATCTATTTCATCTTGTGGATGAACTATGTGATAACCTAGAGTCTTCATAGAAAAGAATGATCAAATAAAAGATCAATCTTGTGAAGATGATGTAGGCCATTCTATCTTTTGGATCTTTGTCCTCTATAATTGTTGGATTGCTCAACCCCTCAGAATCCTGGCTTTGATACCACTTGTAGGTAAATATGTGCACGAGAAGGGGCGTTGAATTGTGCATTGATCTTTTTTATATTTTTTGAAACTTCTAAAACAAATACTATCAAGTATAAAACTTGTAGTGCAGTGGAAACATGGTTAGTAGCTTCAGAAAGTAGATTTTTGAACCTTATTAAATAAAACGTTCATTACAGAAAGAGATAACAGAAAACGTGACAGATATATTAGATTAAGAATAAGTAAATGACATAACAGATATAAATAAAGGAGATCAGAGAGAGAGAGAGAAAGGACACAAAGGATTTTATATAGGTTTGGCTAACTTGCCTACATCCAGTACTTAACAAGCATTGAGGTTCCATTCAAAATAGCTTTCTCAACCTGAGAAAGTAAATTGAATAGTCTTTACATTAGCCTTCCCAAGCTATCATCCATAGGCTTCAGAAATCACCTGTTGCCACAGATTTGGGTAGTTCTATAGTAGCCTCTCCAAGCTATCATGAATAGTATTATCCTAACCTCTCCAAGCTAACTCTCGTGCCCAGTAGCCACCCCGACTATCACATTGAAAGTAGTTCTGTATTAGCCTCTCCAAGCTAACATGAGTAGTATTGTACTAGCTTCTCCAAGCTAACTCCCATGACTTGTAGCCACCCTACTGTCATATTTAAAGTAGTCTTGCTCTAGCCTCTCCAAGCTACAAAGAGTCTTTAACTAACTTCTCCAAGCTAAATCATGAATAGTAGCAACCCTACCGTCACATTACAAGTAGTTTTACAGTATCCTCTCAAAGTTATCTCACAATGATCACTATCGGATCAACAATACAAAGGTTAAGTGTTTGGGTTGCCACTCAAACTAATCTATACTCAAGTTTCCTTAACATACACATGAAAAGTTCATGGGAAAACTTGAATGACTTTCTTCTTCTACTTCTTCCATAGGAAGAGCATAAATCTAACTAATAATGTAGAAGGAAGATCTTCTTTACACTTTAAGGATAAAACTGATTACATAATAAAGATTGAATGTTCCAGGAAGTGGGAGGAGATTTTTACAGAGTTCCCTCTCTTGAATTTTCAAATCTCTCATCATTTTTCAAGCTTAGCATCTCCTTATATAATGGTCTTTCTTTGTGATCGTTGCCATAGATCAGTTCCTCAAGTGACACGTGTTGAACATCAATTGTGTCTTGAAAAGAACAGCTAGAAGAGATATTGACAAAACTGTCACGTTGATTGTAGAAGCCGTTGTAAAATTGAGTTTTCTAATCTTCCATCAAAAACTATTTTTCTACTTTCTGAGTAAGCTTTCTAAACTCCTCCTTCATAAAGCCAGGGTAGTTGATCAAAAAGGTAGAAGAGATGACGTACCAGTTTGAAACTGGATTTGACTTTGAAGAGCTTTTCACTTTCTAATCTTCAGTCAAATCTTTGCAGATTATATCCTTGCGATTGTGATGATTGAGATTAAGTAACACATTACTCTTGGACATGAGTTGATATCTTCATCTTGAGAGTACTTTTTGATGTCCATTGCCACTTTTCGAAATCTCTTATCTTGATTCCTTGTAGCATTGAAAACTTCTTCTCATCGTTAACCATCAAATGCTTGGTAATTTCACTTTTGTTTTGTTTCATATCTCATAACATGAGATAAACGTGTTTACACATGTATAGTGAAATATATTCTTTATTTGAGTAAGCCTTGCTCTTGCTAGCTTGTTCATTGCATTTTAACATCGAAACCTCCGGAATTGCCTACTTAAAGCATAAAAGCATTCCTCCATTATACATTAATCATAGGAATCTCCATTTTGCCAAAGATTCTGGTTTAGAGGACAGTTCAGCTGGGTTTAGATTTGCATCTTCTTTTTAAGTCTAAATTTGGTTACATGCTTTCAAAGGGTTGCCTATTCTGAATGTTCTAGACACTCCAGACCACTACAAAGAACAAAGAAACCCACATCTTTCATTGATTCTTTTTCCACTAGATCCACACCAAGATAAAACAAAAGTTATGGGATTTTTGGAACTGTAGCAATTGATTTGTTACCAACTGAAAGATGGTCACTGAAATTGGCTTTTTAAAACTTGTTCCTAATGGATGCTTAAGCGCAAGTCCTATAAACTATGCTTTCTTCATAGAGGAATACTCAACGATAGAAGTATATTCAGTGATTAAGGTAGAACCCATTTATAATATAAAATTGAAACATAAAATTGAATATGTATTGATAATTCACTTATTCCAAATTAAAGAACTGAAATGATAATTTGTGATTAAAAAAGTAGTTATTCTGAATACTTATCAATATTAGAAACAACCAAAGAAAAAAGATTTAACAACGAAAAAAAGAAAAGCAAAATGAAACCAAAAAGAAAACTAGATGAGTTACAATTTGAGCACTTACCCTTATAATTGAGCAAAACACCAGAGTGCACCCTTAAAATAAATAGACAGGGAAAATAAGACTACTCATATGCATAAGGAGGATGTATAACTTCCACTTAAGTGAAATGTTATCCTTGACAACTTTTCATATTACTTCTTCTGAGTTATTCGAAAACAAATGCAAATTCCCTAAATCAAAGAGTTTAAGGACTTCAATTCCAATATTCTTTCAATTTGAAATCCAATATTCTTCTCCAATCCACTACTCTATTTGGAACCTTTTTTGGTCATTTTATCTATTGGTGCTTCAAAGTTTCAATCTCTGATCTTCCTAACCCAACTTCCCAAATGACTCCTACACTTAGTTATTCTAGGGTTACTAGGTTGCCTTCAAGTTCATTCCTTTCATGGGATTTTAACCTTTTTTGCAATGCTAAAATCTTAAATTAACAGAAAGTGTTGAAAAAGTTGGTGCTTCAAAGTTTCAACCTTTGATCTTCCGTGTAACATCCTAATTTTTAACCTAATACTCTAGAACATATTTAGGTTAATCATTAGTCTGTTACTTCATAGTTCTCATTTAACTTTGAATTACTTAGCGGAAAATACGGGTAATTTTTTTTTGAAATGAAAGTGAGAGCCGCGTGATGCGATATAACTTGCGACGGACAAAACATACATCTCATAACGTCATAGCATAAAGCATATAAGGGCACATCATGAGAGACACTGAATAACATCTCATATATAATTATAATTTGCCCACTTATAAGCGTGGGACTTGGTTTAGTACATGGAAATACATGAAAGAAAATACAACATAAACATAAACATAATCTACTCCCCTACCCGAGTGCATCTAATAGGATAACCTCTAAACAAAAGAAGGTTTATCCCCATCTAAGTGGTGTGTGTGCTCTAACCGGGTACTCCATCGGACGATCGTCACCTCCTATCAAGGCCCATCTCGCGAACGAGGCGGATATCCGGAAATCAAGCGAGCTCCTCGGACGTGAAGAGGCGGAATGGGGATCGAGGGTGACCCCACGGTATGGTCGCATCTCCGGTCGTCGGCGCAAGCGATGGTCGAGTCACGGTATCCTCACCCCTCCCTTATCCGTGGTGGAGAGGGGCGAGTTCTCGCTATACCGGATGGGTAGGCAGGCCCTGGGATGGGTCGGTCTCCGAGAAGTAGGTCCGGGGCACGTAGTCGGGATAATCTCGCATGGCTAAGGCGGCAGTGTGCCTACGGAGTACTGTCTCGTCATGCGTCTGGCCACGCTCAAAAACCGGCTAAATCGTCGCCGTAGGGTGCAGTCGGGGAGAAGTGATGGGTGTGCACGGGATGAGCGAAGGGGCGTCCTACGAACATGAAAATCCGCATCGTGCACTGCCCCTCAAAATGGTATGACCCGGGGGTCGGGTCATAGTGCACCTCCCATGTCGGGCTGTCCACGCACACTACGAACGCCGCCATCTCAAGACGTGACGGAAAGAAAGAGATAGAGGGAGTGAGAATCTTGCTAAAGAATCTCAGTAGGGCCTCCTACTACCTAGGTGTCATCATCTATGTCCTCAGGAACCTTGGGTTTATTTATACAAAATGACTGAGCATGTATTCGGTTCATTTTAAACTTTAAAATATATTTTAGCCAAGGTCCATTCATTTTAGGATGATCTTAATGTCATGGATGCAACATAATAGAGAATGTATGCATGGCACTACCTAATGCACATACATAAAACATAACATCAAGCATCATCATTCTTGGTGGCATAAAGTGGCAATAGTAACATTCATATGGGACAAAACTTAGTGACATAATCATAATCATGAAACTTCTCTTCCTCATGGGCCACCCTAAAAGACAATCGAATGGGGGTGCTCGGCCAACCTGTCACCCGTAACGTGTCATACATCTAGGTTATGAGCTCATACCTTAACTAGTCATCACTAGTTCTTACTTACCACTTAACGATAAGCGTATCATAAATCCCGACTATCCGAGTGCGGGTTAGGGCAAAACTCTTAGGGTGCTCGGCCGAACCGGTGTCACCTAAGAGTATAAAATGGTACCGATGTCACATGAGTTCTATGGAGGTGCTCGGCCGAACCGGTGTCATCCTAGAACCCATCTTAGTACCTTAATTTTCAAAATCTCTTTAAGTCCCCAAATTTGTCGGAAATTCGGCGGCCAAAACGGTCATTACACCGAATTTCCTTCCAAATTTGCTTTATGCCACATTAACATATAATCTCATAAATTCCTCATATGAATAACATCATCATCCTTAGCATACTTCATGCATCATCATAAATCATCCAAACGTTTACCCTTACGGTAGCTTATGCTTTGACCCTTACGGGTCTTAATCTTGAGATATAGTTCTCTACACCCGTCGTTCATATTTTTAAGCACCTAAGGCTCATAATTAAACATCATTCATAATCCTCTCATTTTACTTTTAAATCTGAAAAGCATAGGGTGGAGATCCTAACATGTGAATACGGGGTTCTAGAACTTACGTTTTAGACCCTTTCTTGGTTCCGTATCCGCTGAAGGGGCTATGGATTAAATCTAGATCAATTATGAGGCATTCCTATGCTTAAGGACTAATTATTAATCATGTTTATCATGTTGTAAGGGTGCTGGACAGAATTCAGAGAATTAAATGTTCTAAGAGTTCTACATTTGCATTTTTACGGTTTTTCTAGTTACTAGTTTCCCCATAGGTGCTAGAATTCAATTCTAACTCAAATGATACCAAGTTTTTCATGTCTAAACAATCTAAATCTGATTATGTCCCCATTAAAACAGTTTGGATTAGTTCCATAAACAAATGGGTCAAAACTATGTTAAATTCTAGCTTTACGGTATTTCTAGTTAGCTAGTTTCTTACCTATCATGCATAGGATCGCTTCTACATCATCATATGATATTTTCACACATTCCAACACATTAAAACATCATCATACAGCATCACATTCATCACATCAGAACCGAAAACATCTTGCCTCAATAAGAGAATTAAATTGACATTTCTAGGTACATAAGTTAACTAGTTTCTCTCGGAATCAATCTAGAACTTCTAAAACTCTTTGCAAAACATTTTAATTCATCAAGAGGCTAAGTGAAGCCTTAGGTCACTGACCAAAACATATTCCATCCCCTAAAAGAGATTGGAATCACAACTTATAATGACATAACCTTATAAAGAATTGTAAAACTTTAAGGAAAACTCAAAACATAGGCTATTGGTCCTAGTAGCTAGATGAAAACTCATTGCAAGTCCATCATCACTACTTGGCCGAAAAACATACATTCAAAGTGTGGTTTGCATAAACTTTAACTTGGAATGAAATGGGCAAGTCTTTGAGCTCTAGGTTCTTAAGTTACGACATAAACTAAACGTGCTCATGCTTTTCATTTTTAATCTTGCTTTCAAAGTAAAGTGATGACTTGAAATTAAATATGCAAGGCATAATTTAAACGTGCAAGCTTGAAAGTAAATATGCGAAGCATAATCTTAAACGTGCAAGCTTGAAAGTAAATATGCAAGATTCAATTCTTTATTTTAGTGCTCTTGGCCCAACAACAATCGACTTTAAGGCCGAAATAGATAGGCATTCGAGAAATTAATTAGGTGATAATGTAAGTTCAATTCTTTATTTTAGTGTTCTAGGCCCAACAACAATCGACTTTAAGGCCGAAATAGAAAGGCTTCGAGAATTAAATTAAGTGATGATACAAGTTCCATTTTAATCTTTATGTTCTTAGGTGATAGCTTGAAAATAAAGATGCATAGCAAGAATGTAAATATGAATGCAAGCATAAAATAAATTATGCAAGTCCATTTTATCTTTCTAGAGCTCTTAACAAGACTTTAAAGGAACTTAAATCTTAACCCAAACTCATTCAAACAAGGTAAAGTCAAGCTTGGAGTTCTTAGAACTCAACATAACATCTTTGGGAATCAAACTATGAAACTTAGAAAATCTCAAGGAAATGGCCGAAATCTCCAAGAAGAGAAAAGTGCATTTTAAAACTCTAGAGTTCATGATCTTGATGATATATTAACACCAACATCATGAGTCCTCATCATTGAGTTCATAGAGCCATTTTAAAACACCACCAAAGTTAAAGTTCTCAAAAGTTCAAGAAAGGAAAATCTAGAAACACTTTTGCTCAAGAACAAAAATCAAGCTCTAGAGTTTGTTTCAAGTGATGAACATCATCATGAAACTCTCATCATCAAGCTCTCATTTCTTTGAACTCCAAGGCCCATGGCCGAAAAGAGCAAGAACAAGGAAAGGAAAAGAAGTTCTAAAAAGAATCAAGAGAAACTATGAACATTAAGCTTAGAACAAGAACTTTAAAGAAAGAATACATGAAAGAAAATCCCTACTTGGTGTGATGAACTTGAAGATGGAAGAAGAAGATGAAGAAGATGAAGAACTTGAAGAACTCCAAGAACTTGAAGAACATAAAGACTTTGAGAGAAAAAGAAAAGCTTTGAGTGTTTCCTAAACTTAGCAAATGATCTAAAAGTGGTGCAAGCTCCTCAAGGCATTCTATTTATAGAGAAATGAAACAAATGGAGGGAGCTCATGGAGGAGGAGGTTTCAGCCATGAGGGTGCAGATTGGAGGCTTTCCATGAGTTCCATGAGGTGAGATAATGTGTTCTTGAGGTATGGTGAGGTATGGTTCAAAGCATGGTGAGGTATGGCTCAAGGTATGGCTCAAGCATGGTTCTTTGAGTGAGAAAATAATTAAACATGTGGTCAATGGGGAAAGGTGCTGGTCGAAACTTCATCATGCATGGCGAGGATTAGTTTGCATTTTAATTGTGGTTTAGAGTTGTGTTTAGGTGTATCTTTGATTATGCTTAAGATTAGGAATTTGTAAGAAAGTGTTTAGGTAAGGGAAATGGGTAATTAAGGTGGTCTAGACATAATTAAGGAGTGGTCTTGCACCATTAGAGAGTTAAATCCTCAATTTAGAGTCTAAACAACTCTAGACACATTTCCTTGATTTAAGGAATTGGAGAGAGAAAATACTATTCAAGATTCCAAGACTAGGAATCTTGAGTTCTAAAAAGGGATTTAAGTTTAATCTAAGCAATTTTAGGTTCTAATTAACTTTAATAAATTATTTTGACTCTAGATTAATTAGGGAAATAAATTAATCTTCGTTTAGAGCCTAATATTGCTTAGGTTTGCTTAATTACGTCATTAAGCTCAAAAACACTATTCTAGGGGCAAAATCGTAATTTTGCACTAAAACTGCCCGGGACCACCGGGACTTGAACAGAGACCTCTAGACACATGAAAACATGTTTTTAAACCTCTGGGGAAAGTTTCGGGCTCAAACGGCACCTTTACCCGCGTAAAAACGCTATAGGGGTATTTTGGTCATTTTGACCAAATCATGGAAAATGAAATTTTCGCTTCCGAAAGCATTCAAAGGTCATTCAATCCCCTTCAAACATTGAGTTGACCCTTCGAGGATGACCAAGTTGGTTACCCTCGAGTTCGGGTCAGGAAATGACCTCAGGGGCATTTTGGTCATTTCCCTCGGACAGAAAAATCGGGGTGTTACATTCCGAACCCAACTTCCCAAATGACTCCTACAATTTGTTGTTCTGGGGTTACTAGGTTGACTTCAAGTTCATTCCTTTCATGGGTTTTTAGCCTTTTTTGCAATGCTGAAATCTTAAATTAACTTAAAGTGTTGAAAAAGAAGTAAGAAATCATAGAAGAAGAAGAAGGGTGCGATAAGAAAAGGAGAATATACTGGTAGATTGGACCATCTTGAATGCTTAATACCTGGAGTAATTGTCCTCTCATCTCCATGTCTCGGGAAAAAAAAAACAATTTGATGAAAAACACCTGAGAAGAAATTCACAAATCTGGAAATTAATCAGGGAACACTCAAGTTCATGAACAATTAACCATAAAAATAATAAGGGAACAAATTGCACATTTACACATCAAATTTCATCATATTGCAAACATAACTAGAGGCAAAATCTGAACCAAAAATAAAAATAAATGCCATTTCATATATGTTTGTTTAATGGAGTGATTTAATTTTTTTCAAACAAAATATCTATATATTTGTTGTACCCTTTTGAATTTAGGATTGATGCAAGCACATGCATTAGTGGAGGAGGAATGACCATTCTCCTTTAAGTGTCTACATTCCCAAAATAAGCCATCAATTGAATGTCAGTGGCAGTGAAATGTAAAAGAAAATTGAAAATGAAGCACAACATAAACAATAAAATTAACATTAATCCAACATCGTTAAAAAAAATATTGATTGTATTAATCGGTTCCAAAAACAAATCCAACAAAATGGAAAGAACACCATGAAATCCAAACTAGGAAAGAGAGAACACGCATGGAGAAAAATGAATTTAGAGTTGTTTGGCAGGTTGACAATGACAGAGCACCAGCGGAAGAGGTTGGCCCTGGCTTTGATTCACTTGGTCTTCCATAGAGATGGCGATGGGTGAGTAGAGGATCCTTTTCTCCGTTGGTTCGATGTTCGGCGGAGGCCGAGATTACAGTGCCTATAGAGAAGGTTGGCCCTGGCTCTGATTCGGTTGGTCCTCCATGGAAATGGCGGCTGAGTGGATGATATCGATCTTCCTCCAGTAGATGGGTGATCTAAAATCTGTTTTGGATTATGAGATGAAAAAAGGGCACTTTGTGTGATGGGGTGTATAGGTTTGGTTTCTTGAATGTGTGGGTGTGTGGTGAGAAGGAAATAACTACAGAACGTGGGTGCATAGTTTGTTTCCAGACCTCTTATTTTATTTTATTTTTGATATTTGGAATTTTTAGAATATTTGTCAATAGGTGTGGACATGAGATGAGATAAAACAAATAAAATTTATAGCGCACTTGAAAAAAAGGCTCAATTCACTTGGGAGACACCAAAAAAAAGTTTTCAAACCTAATCCCTTTTATCTAATGGTATAGATTATTATTATTATTATATATCCATATACGAAAGCTTATGCCCTTGTACAGCACAGGGTGCATGGGACATTGATGATTTTGTTCTCGATTTTTTATGTTGTCCACTAGCATATATTTGATACATCATAATACTTCCAAATATTTTACTAAGACCCTAGCCGCCCAAGGATTGTTTCCTAGAGAGAAAAACATGATTTTTCTCAAGTTTCACCAATTAATCTCTTCTAGTAAGTGATATTCATGGAATTTAACCAATTCCTTCTCCTTTTTATCTAGCCTGGGAGTTTGGGTACTATCATGCATGCTTTTCTCTAACCATTCTTCCTCCTTATCATTCCAAACTCAGTTGGGCGATTAAATCAAATTGTTTATATTTTTATTATATTGTTTAGCAGTTACTGGTGTCATTCCTGCTCCCCAAGGTCAAGTTCTCAGTAAAAGCACACTCTTGGCTACCAATGGTATAGCCATACTTTTGGTTGTTATTATTATTTTTCCTAGATTATATAAATTATTTATGAAATTTTAGAATGATTTATGCCAAGAAATATATATGCTTTTAAAGATTATAGAAACTTTAGAAAATTATTATTTTACATTTATCATGACAAATTATTATTTTAGAAAGTTCATGGGACCATACTTGTATATATCATTTAGATTCATTTTATCAGCTAGAAAATTTCATGAATCTCAATTTTGTATAAATACTAAGAATAGTGAATTTTGTTGCTATTAGTTTTCAGCCAATAATTGTAAGAACATGTATATTGACTTTATATATCATTGTATATTCTATGCTATTATAAAGTTTGGCCAAAATTAAAGTGATCTGATAAGAACAAGTTAATGGACCTAAATCATCTCGTTAAGTATGAGCTTATTATGTGTAGATACCATGTTACTCAGTTACTAATTTTACAATGGGCTGAATTAGAAACTAAGGTTTACAGAGTTATAAAAGGTTATGATCCCCAAGTTATATGCATGCCTCTTTTCCTGACATGCCATCATTAAAGAAAGGAGAGCCACTATCTCTGAAGGATGTGTATTAACTTGGAAGATCAATAATCACATGTCCAAACATTAGTCAATTTCTATGGATATTTAGGTACGCTTCCTCATCTAGTCTTTCAATTTTTTTGATGATTTAACATGAATGATCTTGGGATTATAAAAAACTAAATTTCTAACAAGTGGTGTCAGAGAGGTCCATGATTGAATCATTAAGAAATAAATGATTTCCCTTTTGTTGATATGTGGATTTCAATTTAGGCTTAAAATTAAAAGCTGAATAATTTTTGTTTGGCATGTGAGTTGTTACTCTTGTTTGGTCTTTTGGCATGTTGATGCGTAAAATAAAAGATTCAATTATTTGCTCATTTACAAATAAGGAATTCTCCTGTTCATATTTGGAGTACTACACATGTATACATTTTTATGGAGTGCTTTTTTTGTTTATTATAATTGTATTGAGGACATATGTATATTTTAGTTCTGTTACATAGCGAATTTTGGTAACAATTCTAAGGGTTTTGAAATAAATTGACTGAAGCAACATGCTGCCAAAATAACCTCTCTTGTCTAAGTGAATTTATTTTGGAATATAAGGATGATTGTGAGCATGTGGTTACTGTGAATATTGATTGGCCCAAAGGAAAATTAGTATTTGGCCGAAGTACATGCACATTTATGGTAATCAATATGTGGTGATTATCAAGTTCCATGTGAAGGACATAGGCTTATTATTTGACAGATTGATTATCAATATTTGATTACTACATAGATAATTCATGCAGAGCTTGACCAGCCCAAATGAAGGTCTATATTTGGTAGAATTATATATACAATTATGGTCATGGGTATGAGTTGGTTATTAGGTTCCATGTGGGCAATAAGTCAGTCCAAAGATAGACTTGTTGTTTGATAGGATTTACTATCAATACCCTTGACTGCATGATAGTACCACTTACAAGTTAATATTTTTGTCCAAAGACTAAATATTAATATTGTGCTAGGTATCTTATGGTAGGCCCTACTATTATTTGAGTTTATTTGAATTCATGTGAGTATGTTATTTTGTTCTGATTTTAATATTATATCTACTTATATTATATATGCCAATATTAGCCTATTTCTATATTAAATAGAACCAATTTTAAGGAATGAAAAGTGTACTAGACTAGAAAATATGGGCCAACCTCCTCGACCCAATCCCTAAGAGCTCGATTTTGGGCCCTAAAGATCAGCCCAACCCAAATCTCTCTTTCCCCGGGGGTCCTATAGCTTGGCCATATGGCATGATATCCCCTGTAGATCTATACCAAATTTAACTGAGGATATCTCATAAATTCCCCATAATATCTCTGAATATCTCATTATATCTTATTATTATCTTTAATACTAACCAAATCGCAAGAATATCTCCCACACTCAAAGAAGATCATAACATATTTACCACGGGGTAACCTCACACTATATAAAGGGGCTATTGCCTCCCAGATATGACACAACTTTTATCACAAAAATACCTCTCTACTCCTCACGCTTTTACTGACTTAAGTATCAGAGTATCTTCGCAGATACCTCACCCCCCATTTCCACAGACATCGGAGCTACTTGCACCCTTATCGCTACTTCTAGATAAGAACATTGGTGCCCACCGTGGGGTCGATAAACAAGTCTACCTCATAAACCCTGTTACCCATGGCTGATGCTTCCAGCCAACACACACACCCTCAAATAGCTAGCCTATTCCTAACCTCTACTAGTTGCAAGAAGAAAATCAATCCCTGAGGATTGAAAACTCAAAAAATCCCAAATAGGGAGCCACTAACCCGGGGAATACCAAGCTTGCCAGTTATAATTTTTGTAGCGGAAAACCCTGACATTTAGACCATCCAATCTTTCACACTGAATCCGATGATGAGCCTAAAACCATTGACTGCGGACCATTATCAAAAAAACTCATGGTCGCCAACCTACCCCTCAACTTTAGGCTCCCAACCTCACTCCACCCCTACGACGGAATAGGGGACCCTCAATCATTCATCATGATGTTTAGAACCATGATGCTCATCAATGGAGCCATCGATCGAATCCTTTGCTGAATCTTCCCATCCTTCCTAAAGAAGTCGGCACTACTCTGGTTCTCAACTCTGCCCCGAAACTCTATCCACACGTTAGAGGATCTGGCAAAAGCCTTTCACCAACAGGTTTGTGTCCTCTAAAATCTACATCAAAACCTCATACCCACTGGAGCACGTCAAACAAGGATCCAATGAATCCTTAAGAATGTACCTGACACGATTCCAAGAGGAAGCATCACAAATCCCAAACCTTGACCCCACCGTCAAACTCCACCAAATCCGAATTGGCCTACGTTCTGGACCCTTCAAGGAAAACCTGGAGAACAACAGACCTAGGACCATCCACGAACTCCATGAAAGAGCCCTCGGATACATCAACGCCGAGGAGATCCGACCTACAGAGAATAGCTAGAAGCAAGAAAAAGATAGCTCAGCACAGAGGTACAAGGAAAGCAAATCCAAACACAAACGGAACTCAGAGTCTTCTGAACCAAGATTCACCACTTACACGTCACTCAATACCCTAGCAAGCACAATACTAAGGGAGATATTCAATGCTCGGCTGATGAAACCAATAAAAGGCAAACCTCGACCAGGCCCAAAAGGCGAGGATAAGAGCAAAGTGTGCGAATATCATAACACCACAGGACATCCAACCGATGAATGCAAAAATCTGAAAGTGCAAATCGAACGCCTCGTCCGACAAGGATACCTGAAGCAATTCGTCAAGGAAAAGGAGGAAGAGAAGAAAAGAAGACGAGGCCGAGAAAAAAAAAACAAACATCACAACCCTTCCTCATTGAACAACGAATGCCCACAAAGGCACAAAAAGCCCCAAAGAAAAACACATTCTCATACCCCCGAGGAGTTATTGATCACATTGCCAGAGGATTTGCAGGAGGAGGAGAAACGAGCTCGGCAAGAAAAAGATCACTTCGAGCGATCATGCCATTTGAAGGGGCATCGCATTCATCAAGATCAAAGACCAAAAACCCAGTAATATCTTTCTCAGACTTTGACTATAAAAGAATCGACGAAAATTTGCATGATCCTGTTATAATTTCCATCCTTGCCGGTAATTTTTGGTCAGGAAAGTCCTAGTGGATCAAGGGAGTTCAGCTGAAATCCTTTTCTATTCCACCTTCAAACGCATGCAACTCTCCGAAAGCTCACTTCTCCCATACAATAGTGAGTTGGTTGGATTCACCGAAAATAGGGTAAAAGTACTCGGCTACGTGTGACTGAGGACCAAGTTCGGTACAGAACCACTAACCAAAACTGTTGACCTCCAATACCTTATCATAGATGCCAACAGTTCCTACCACATAATCCTAGGGCGGCCATCACTCAGGTCCTAGGAGCCATAGTCTCAACACTCGATCTAGCAGTGAAGTTCCTAGTTTTGAATCCAAGGTCGAAATAGTCCATGACGATCAGAAAGAAGCAAGAACATGCTACAACGAATACCTGAAGAAAAAGTCCACTGAGAAGTCCAAAATTGAATAGGTACATAGTGTCTTTCACACTAACCAAACCCCTTAATCTCTAAACTCAACCCTAGGGAAGAGATCTGTAACATCCTAATTTTTAACCCAATACTCTACAACATAATTAGGTTAATCATTAGTCTGTTACTTCATAGTCCTCATTTAACTTTGATTTACTTAGCGAAAAATATGGGTAAATTTTTTTATGAAATGTAAAGTGAGAGTCGCGTGATGCGATGTAACATGTAAAGGACAAAACATACATTTCATAACATCATAGCATAAGGCACACCATGAATAACACTGAATATCATCTCATATATATATAACTTGCCCACTTATAAGTGTGGGACTTAATTTAGTACAAGGAAAATACATGAAAGGAAATACAACATAAACATAAACATGATCCACTCCCCTACCGGAGTACATCTAATGGGATAACCTCAAATCAAAAGAAGGTTTATCCCCATCTAAGTGGTGTGTGCTCTAACCCGGGCCATCCACATCCTCCTACTGGCAACTACCCCTCGAGCGTGGTATGTAACCAGGAAACTGACCAAGCTCCTCCGGCGTGAATAGGCGGGACGGGGCTCGGAAGTGACCTCCACGGTGTGGCCTCATCTCCGATCATCGTGCAAGCCTTGGCTGAGTCACGGAAGGCTCGCTACCCTCCCCAAGGTCCATGGGTATGGTGGGGGAAGATCCCTTGGAGGGTACCTGGGTTGCCGAATCCTCGAAAGGACCCGTCTCCGAAAAAGACGACGGGCAACGGGGCACATACTGGGGGTAGTCTCAAGCGGCGTACGTGGACGGTGGGGTTCGACGAAGTCTCTCCTCTAGGGGACGTGCGCGCTCGAACACCAGGTCATCGCCAAAAGGTGAGACGGGGGAGAAACGATGGGAATGTACAGGGGGAATGAAGGGTCGACCCATGAACATGAATACTCTAACCGTGCATTGACCCACAAAATGGAATGACCCGTGGTCCGGGTCATGGTGCACCTCCCATGTCAGCGTATCCACGAACACTACGAACGTCGCTATCTGAAGCCGTGATGGAAAGAAAGAGATAGAGGGAGTGAGAATCTTGCTAAAGAATCTCAGTAGGGCCTCCTACTACCTAGTTGTCATCATCTATGTCCTCAGGAACCTTGGGTTTAATTATACAAAATGACTGAACATGCATTAAGTTCATTTTAAACTTTAAAATATACCTTAGCCAAGGTCCATTCATTTTAGGATGATCTTAATGTCATGAATGCAACATAATAGAATATGTATGCATGGCACTACCTAATGCAACATAAAACATAACATCAAGCATCATCATACTTAGTGGCATAAAGTGGCAATAGAAACATTCATATGGGACAAACTTAGTGACATAATCATAATCATGAAACTTCTCTTCCTCATGGGCCACCCTAAAAGACAATCGAACTGGGGGTGCTCGGCCGAACCGGTGTCACCCAGAACGTGTCACATATCTAGGTTATGAGCTCATACCTTAACTAGTCGTCACTAGTTCTTACTTACCACTTAATGATAAGCCTATCATAAATCATAAATCCCGACTATCTGAGTACGGGTTAGGGGGCAATTCTCTTAGGGGTGCTCGGCCGAACCGGTGTCACCTAAGAGTATAAATGGGTACCGATGTCACATGAGTTCTATGGAGGTGCTCGGCCGAACCGGTGTCATCCTAGAACCCATCTTAGTACCTTAATTTTCAAAATCTCTTTAAGTCCCCAAATTCGTCGGGAATTCGGCGGCATGATGGCATTATGCCGAATTCCTTCCAAATTTGCTTTATGCCACATAAACATATATCCTCATGAATTCCTCATATGAATAACATCATTATCATTTACATACCACATGCATCATCATGGAACGTTCAACGGTTTATCCTTACGGTAGCTTATGCTTTGACCCTTACGGGTCTTAATCACGAGATATGGTTCTCTAACATCCGTCGCTCATATTTTATGCACCTAAGGGCTCATAATTAAACATCATTCATCACCCTCATGTTCACACTTAAATCTGAATAGCATAGGGCAGCATTCCTAACTTGTGATTACGGGTTCTAGAACTTACGTTTTAGACCCTTTCTTTGTTCCGTCTTCGCCTAAGGCGCTATGAATCAAATCTGAATCAATTATGAGGCATTCCTATGCTTAAGGACTAATTATTAATCAAGTTTATCATGTTGTAAGGGTGCTGGACAGAATCCAGAAAAATAAATGTTCTAAGAGTTCTAAACTTTGCACTTTTACGGTTTTCTAGTTACTAGTTTCCCTATAGGTGCTAGAATTCGATTCTAATCCAAATGTTACCAAGTTTTTCATGTCTAAACAATCCTAATCTGATTATGCTCCCATTAAAACAGTTTGGATAAGTTCCATAAACAAATGGGTCAAAACTATGTTAAATTCTAGCTTTACGGTATTTCTAGTTAGCTAGTTTCTTACCTATTATGCATAGAATCATTTCTACATCATCATATGATATTTTCACACATTCTAACACATCAAAACATCATCATACAGCATCATACTCATCATATTAGAACCGAAAACATTTGGCTTTAGTAAAGGATTTAAATTGACATTTCTAGGTACATAAGTTATCTAGTTTCTCTTGGAATCAATTTAGAATTTCTAAAACTCTTTGCAAATCATTTTAATTCATCAAGAGGCTAAGAGAAGCCTTAGGTCAATGACCAAAATATATTTCATCTCCTAAAAGGGAATGAAGTCATATCTCATGACAACATAACCTTGAAAAAGTTTGTAAAGTTTTAAGGAAAACTTAGAACATAGACTATTGGTCCTTGTAGCTAGATGAAAACTCATTGCAAGTCCATCATCACTACTTGGCCGAAAATATGCATTCAAAGAATGGTTTCACATTAAACTTTAACTTGGAATGAAATGGGCAAGTCTTTGAGCTCTAGGTTCTTAAGTTATGACATAAAATAAACGTGCTCATGCTTTTCATTTTTAATCTTGCTTACAAAATAAAGTGATGACATAAATTAAATATGCAAGGCATAAACTTAAACGTGCAAGCTTGAAAGTAAATATGTGAGAGATAAACTTTAAACGTGCAAGCTTGAAAGTAAAGATGCAAGGTTCAATTCTTTATTTTAGTGCTTTTGGCCCAACAACAATCGACTTTAAGGCTGAAATAGATAGGCATTCGAGAAATTAATTAGGTGATGATGCAAGTTTAATTCTTTATTTTAGTGCTCTAGGCCCAACAACAATCGACTTTAAGGCCGAAATAGAAAGGCTTTGAGAATTAAATTAAGTGATGATGTAAGTTCCATTTTATTCTTTATGTTCTTAGGTGATAGCTTGAAAGTAAAGGTGCATAGCAAGAATGTAAACATAAATGCAAGCATAAAATAAATTATGCAAGTTCATTTTATCTCTCTAGAGCTCTTGACAAGACTTTAAAGGAACTTAAACCTCAACCCAAACTCATCAAACTAAGATAAAGTAAAGTCTAGAGTTCTTAGAACTCAACATAACATTTTTAGAAATCAAAACATTTTGCATGTAAAAGAAAAGGAAATGGCCGAAATCTCAAGGAACAAAAAGAACATTTTGAAACTCTAAAGTCCATGATCTTGATGATATATTAACACCAACATCATGAGACCTCATCATTGAGTCCTTAGAACCATTTTAAAACACCATCAAAACTAAAGTTCTCAAGAGTTCAAGAAAGGAAAAACTAGAAACATTTTTGCTTAAGAACAAAGATCAAGCTCTAGAGTTTGTTTCAAGTGATGAACATCATCATGAAACTCTCATCATCAAGCTCTCATTTCTTTGAACTTCAAGGCCCAAGGCCGAAAATGAGAAAGAAAAAGGAAAGGAAAAGAAGTTCTAAAAAGAATCAAGAGAAACTATGAACATTAAGCTTGAAACAAGAACTTTAAAGAAAAGAATACATGAAAGGAAATCCCTACTTGATGTGATGAACTTGAAGATGGAAAAAGAAGAAGAAGATGATGAAGAACTTGAAGAACACTAGAACTTTTGAGAGAAAAGAAAAGCTTTGAGTGTTCCTAAACTTAGCAAATGATCTAAAAGTGGTGCAAGCTCCTCAAGGCATTCTATTTATAGAGAAATGAAACAAATAGAGGGGGAGAGGGGCTGAAGGGGTTTCGGCCATGAGGTGCAGAATTGGAGGCATCCATGAGTTCCATGAGGTGAGATAATGTGGTCTTGAGGCATGGTGAGGTATGGCTCAAAGCATGGCCTCAAGCATGACTCTTTGAGTGAGAAAACAATTCAACATGTGGCCAATGGGGGAAGAGAATTTTGGCCATGTGCATCAGATTTGGGAGAGGATTAGTTGCATTTCAATTGTGGTTTAGAGTTGTGTTTAGGTGTATCTTTGATTATGCTTAAGATTAGGAAGTTGTAAGAAAGTGTTTAGGTAAGGAAAATGGATAATTAGGATGGTCTAGACATAATTAAGGAGTGGTCTTGCACCATTAGTTAGTTAGATCCTCAATTTAGAGTCTAAACAACTCTAGACAAATTTCCTTGATTTAAGGAATTGGAGAGAGAAAACACTATTCAAGATTCCATGACTAGGAATCTTGAGTTCTAAAAAGGGATTTAAGTTTAATCTAAGCAATTTTAGGTTCTAATTAACTTTAATAAATGATTTTGACTCTAGATTAATTAGGGAAATTAATTAATCTTCGTTTAGAGCCTAATATTGCTTAGGTTTGCTTAATTACGTTATTAAGTTCAAAAACACTATTCTAGGGGCAAAATCATAATTTTGCACTAAAACTGCCCGGGACCACCGGGACTTGAACAGAGACCTCTAGACACATGAAAACATGTTTTTAAACCTCTGGGAAAGTTTGGGCTCAAGCGGCACCTTTACCGCCAGAAAACGCTATAGAGGTATTTTGGTCATTTTGACCCGAAACTGCGGAAAACGAAATTTTCGCTTCCGAAAGCATTCAAAGGCCATTCAATCCCCTTCAAACATTGAGTTGACCCTTCGAGGATGACTGAGTTGGTTACCCTCGAATTCGGGTCAGGAAATGACCTCAGGGGCATTTTGGTCATTTCCCTCGGACAGAAAAATCGGGGTGTTACAAGATCCAGAACCGCCCCCAACTAGCGGATGACTTGCAACCAGTCCAGATCGGGGATGAAGCCAGTAAAGTGACATTCATTGGAGCAAATCTCCCTCCAAGTTTATTAGCTAAACTCACAACCTTACTCCTAGAGAACGTCGATCTCTTTGCTTGGACTCCAGCTGATTCCTTGGGACCGAGCTTAGAAGCCATCTCACCTATGAAGAAACATACAAATCAAAACCATACGAGCAAAGATCAAGCCAAAAAGAACAAATGTATAAAATACTACCTATACATCTGAGGACTTCTCTGTTATCGTAACCCCACTCCAACAAAATAGCACAAGACAATGGAGAGCTTAGACTCACGCACTCCTCTAGGAAATCAATCACCATTTGATCATCATAGGATAGAGAACCGTACTCTATCCTCAAAATCTAGCGAGGATTGTGCTACCAATATAGGGGAAACCTCTCTAGACCATTCAAATCCAAAAAAAAGGGGAACTCGGTCTAAACTAACCTAACCTTTATGAACTTCTTCTTAAACCTTTTGAAGTTAGAAGTAAGCAAAGACAACAACTTCCTCCAAGGGACACTATTAAAAGAAATCCAGCTCTTCTTTTCTACACCCTTAACTTGGAAAAAAATAAAAGAACACATCAACACTAGGCTCCTGCCCGAGCATAGCAAACAAATTCTCAAATGCTTAGACAAACACCCAACTGTTGGGATGAGGTTGAGAAGGGGCAACATTAACCCTGTTCAAGCACCCCTCCTCAAACCCAGTAAAGGGAACCCTAACATCCAACTTCTCAAGGTCTACATACATATAAATATAATCAACATCACCATTTCCTTCCCTATATTTACAGACCCTATCATCGGCACCACACCGGAGATATTCCACCCTCCTCTTATTCTTAGAAGACACTAGGCATGCTCTCATAAACTTACGGACGGACTCCCTATTGCTAAAAATTGAAACTACCTACTTAACCTCACTACTAACCCATCCATAGGGATCATACTCAGCTTCACCTATGGCCTCTTTCCCCTTTTCAGAAATAGAAGAACCTTTCCCCTTCCCCTTTACCATTAATAAATACTTAAATAAGAGACGATGGACAAAAACTCAGGGAAAAGACATGAAATGCAGCTAGTAGAATCTCCTATCCTAAGGTTCAGAACAAAATAAACTGTCCAAATAAAAAGGAAAGGAGAGAAGAACCAAACTAACTAATTGGAAATGGAGGAAATCGAACTCTAGATGACCAAAGTCGAAGCTTTTAGCTTCAAACGTCGAATGAACACAAAGAGCAAACAAGCACTGAGAGCGAGTAAGAAGTGAGGAATTTTCCAGAAATGAAAATGAAAAACCTCTCTCTCCCCTTTTTGCTTGAAATCGAGCCTATCCAATGGATAAAACAATTTCCTTTCACTCAGTAACATATCCAGGATGCTCATCTCATCCAACGGCCACGGGCTCATCACTTTTATCCAACGAAGAATTGCAAATGCATGATCCCACAGTTATGAGAAATAATTGCCCATCACTCATGGAAGGACACGTATCATGGCACGTTCTCCCATGACTGTTACAACTACAACTGAAGAGACTCACAGCTCAACTCGAAACCTCAAAGCTCGCCATGAGGTCCTCGACTCAAAGAGCACGACCCACATAATCATATGCTCGACTAACAACTCACCCAAGACATCAAAAGTCGGATTATTCGAGCTCGGCACGTAGTCCTCAACAAACTACCTTGGTGCCAATTACTCGGCCCACACAACCAAGCTCGGGGGCTATGTACTAGACTAGAAAATATGGCCGACCTCCTCGACCCAATTCCTAAGAGCTCGGTTATAGGCCCCAAAAATTAGGTCAACCCAAATCTCTCTCTTTCTCCAAGGGTTCCACAGCTTGGACACATGGCATGATATCCCCTGCAGATCTATACCGGATTTAACTGAGGATATCTCATAAATCCTGCATAATACTCTATATATCTCATTATATCTTATCATTATCTTTAATACTGACCAAATCACAGGAATATCTCCCACACTCAAAGAAGATCATAACAGATTTGCCATGGGATAACCTCATACTATATAAGGGGGTTATTCCCCCCAGGTATGACACAACTTCTATCACAAAACATCTTTGTACTCCTCACGCTTTTACTGACTTAAGTATCGAAGTGTCTTTGCAAGTACCCCACGCCCCATTTCCACAAACGTTGGAGCTACTTGCACCCTTACTGCTACTTCTAGGTAAGAACCGAAAGAGAGTGTAATGATCATTCTTAGCTACTTGGATCTCGACTATTCACTAAGGACCGAACCACCCAATGCTCTTATGGATAAAAATTCTAATAAGGATTATTAAAAAAAATAATTTTGAGAAATGGGACCATTCAGATTGCACAAGTCTTATGACCATGTAGAATTAAGTTCCAGAAGCATTCAAAGGCAATATGTTCGGAAACGTATTCAGTGCCAATAAATTTCTTAAGTTATTTTTATTTTTTTTTCCTTTTTTTTTAAAAAAAAGGGGAGGCTTTGTTAATAGCGGTAAGGCTAGAACAAGTATGATTTTAACAAACCTTTTTTTTATAAAGGCATTAAAGTTGATGTTGTCTTGTGATATGTTCATGCATTTAGTTTTGATTTTTCTTTTAGCATAATTTACTTAGTCTTTGGTTAGATAAAATATCCAAAAGGACAAATAGTCTCTTAATGGGTCATGCTCTTTTTTCTTTGTGTGTGCCAGAAGAAGAAATGTGCAAAAGTAAGAAAAGACTAAAAGTGTTCATTGGCAAATACCTTTAAGGAAAAAAAAACATGAAAGAAACAGGGATTTAGCTGTAATTTCCATTGGACTATTAGACTTATAAAGAATGATTGTGCCAAATATAACTTTTGGCATGTAAAGAAATATATACTTCTCATTTTTGTTTGTTTTAAGGTTAATTTTAGCACATTTAGTGGATAGATTATGGTTCTACTATCCACATAAGTGTGTATTAAAGAGAAACAAATAATCATAGAGATTCAGTATCAACAAATCTTCAGTCGCCTTTGAACTTATATCGTTATTTGTGGATCATTCCATACGATTTCCTAGAATTATCAACAATATTTTTGTTGTTCATAGTCGATCTTTAAGTTAGAAATACCTTTATCTTATTTATGAGAAGTTTGAATCACTGGACAATAAGGTATTTAAGGATTATATTGAGAATCAAGGTCAAAATATTAAAGTTATCAAATCTTACCATGCTAGTTAATGCTATGGTAGATATGATGGATTATGTGAACAAATGTCCAAAATCATTTGCCAAATCCTTGGAAGAATATAGCTTCATCTCATAGTATACCATGTTGGATGCTATTTTAGCATGAGTGGTGTTGGTTAGAGATGAAACAGAACATTAGAAGATATAGTAAGAAGTATAATCCATCACACTATCCTACCAATATCATTCTAGGAAGAGGCATTAGAAGTTGCAGCCAATATCCTTAATAGAGTTTCAATAAAAGTAGTGACCAAAACTCCTTATGAATTATGGACTGGAAAAAATTTCAGTATAAAGAATTTACACTTTTGGAGTTGTCCAATTGAGGCAAGGCCTTATAGGTCAACTGAAAAGAAACTGAACTAAGGAAATGATTAGTGGCTACTTAGTTTAGATAATTTGTATGGTTTTAGGGGTATAAGTTTTATGATCCCATAATTAGACCAGTCTTTTAGATAGGAATGTTTGTTCTTTGAGGATATTGAGTTTAGGGGAGAAATAAGGTTAGAAATAATGTTGAAAATTTCCCCAATAAAAATAAAAAAGGTACTCCTGAAAACAAAGTCAATGACCTCAAGAATAAATGCCACTAAGGAGATCCGCTAGAGAAAAGAGAAGTGCGGCTTCTGATAATTGTTTCATTAAGGAAAGTAATGGATTGTTGGAAGATGATCTTATCAACTTTCATCATACCACGAAAAGTATTAACTCTCGATTGTGGATTGATGCCATGAGTGAATGACTTAAGCTCACGAAAGCCAATGAAATTGGGGAAATCATTCCATTACCTAAAGTTTTGAATCTCATTAGTCACAAATGAAAGAAATACAAAAGATTTCACTCAAAAGGAAGGCATAGATTAAGAAGAGACTTTCTCATCGATTTTATAGGAAGGCTCATTTAGGATAACAATGGCATTTGTGGATTATTTTAATCCAAATTACATTAGATAACTATTAAGATTGTGCTTCTCAATGGTGACATTGATGAGACAATTTTTTATGGTATTATCGAAAAACTTTGTATTGAGAGATGTAAAGAATTTGGTATGCAAGCTAAAGTAATTCATCTATGAGCTTAACTAAGTTCCTATTAACGGTATTACAAATTTCATCTAATTGTTATCTCGTTTGGTTTGAGATAGATGAAGTTGATTATTGTATATGCCAAAGTTTAGTGGAAATACATACATTGTTTGGTTATATGTGTCAATTGCATCCTGCTTGCCAATTATGATTTAGTTTACATAAGAAATTTATATGAAAACAATTTGAAATAAAAAAATCTAAGGGACATCTCTTTTGTATTAGGGATTTAGATGCATCAAGATTGCTCTTCATGTATTCTTGGATCATCGTAGAAGAGCTGTATTGAGCAAGTAGTTAAGAAAATTGGCATGTAAGATTGTGAATCAAGATAACCCTTGTTACTAAAGGAGACATGTTTAGTCTCAATTAATGCTCTTAAAGCGATTTTTGAAATTAAAGAAATACAGAAGATTCCCTATGCTTCCGCATTCGGAATTATAATGTATGCTCAATTTTGTACATGTTTAGATATTGTGTACACTGTTGGGAATTTAGGCAGATATTTAGTATAACGCCCCGATTTTCTGTCTGAGTGGAAAATGACCGAAATACCCCTGAGGTCATTTTCGGCCCGGAATTCGAGGATGGCCGACTCGGCAGTCCTCGAAGGGCCAACTCAGTGTTTGAAGGGGATTGAATAACCTTTGAGTGGTTCCGGAGACGGAAGTCTCATTTTCCGCAATTTTGGGTCAAAATGACCAAAATACCCCTATAGCGTTTTACGCGGGTAAAGGTGCCGTTTGAGCCCGAAACTTTCCCCAGAGGTATAAAACCATGTTATTACATATTTCAAAACATCTGTTTGAGTCCCGGCAGTCCCGGGCAGTTTTAGTGCAAAATTACGATTTTGCCCCTAGAATAGTATTTTTGAGCTTAATGATGTAATTAAGCAAACCTAAGCAATATTAGGCTCTAAACGAAGATTAACTAATTTTCATAATTAATCTAGAGTCAAAATAAATTATTAAAATTAATTAGAACCTAAGATTGCTTAGATTAGATTTAAATCTCATTTCTAAAACTCAAGATTTCACTCTTGGAATCTTGAATAGTGTTTTCTCTCTCCAATTCCTTAAATCAAGGGATTGTGTCTAGAATTGTTTATACACTAAAATAAATTTATAACTCACTAATGATGCAAGAACACTCTTTAATTATGTCTTGACACCCTTAATTACCCATTTTCTCCCCTAAACACTTTCTTACAAATTCCTAATCTTAATCCTAATCAAAGATACACCTAAACACAACTCTAAACCACAATTAAAATGCAAGAAATCCTTCCCCCATGGCTGATGAAGTTTCAGCCACCTCCTCCCCCATTTGACCACATGTTGATTTGTTTTCTCACTCAAAGAACCATGCTTGAGCCATGCCTTGAACCATACCTCACCATACTTGAACCCATAACTCACCATGCCTTCAACCATGCCTTGTAAGAGATATTTTTCTCCCCAATTATGCACACAATGGCCAAAGCCTTCATCACCACACACACCCTTCCATTTGCTTCATTTCTCTATAAATAGAATGCCTTGAGGAGCTTGCACCACTTTTAGATCATTTGCAAAGTTTAGTTCTCTCCAAAGCTTTTCTTTTTCTCTCAAAGTTCTAGTGTTCTTCAAGCTCTTCAAAGTTCTTCAAGTTCTTCATCTTCTTCTTCCATCTTCAAGATCATCACACCAAGTAGGGATTTATTTTCATGAATGTTCTTCTTTAAAGCTTGATGTTTATGGTTTCTCTTGTTTTCTTTTTAGAACTTCTTCTCTATTCCTTTTTCTTTCTTGTTTCGGCCATGAGCCCTTGAGAATAGAGAAATGAGAACTTGATGATGAGAGTTTCATGATGATGTTCATCACTTGAAACAAACTCTAGAGCTTGATCTTTGTTCTTGAGCAAAAATGTTTCTAGTTCTTCCTTTCTTGAACTCTTGAGAACTCTATCTTTGGTAATGTTTCAAAATGGTTCTAAGGACTCAATGATGAGGTCTCATGATGTTGGTGTTAATATATCATCAAGATCATGGACCCTAGAGTTTTAAAATGTTCCTTTTCCTTCTTGAAGTTTCGGCCACTTCCTTTTCTTTTACATGCTAAATGTTTTGATTTTCTAAAAATGTTATGTTGAGTTCTAAGGACTCTAGACTTTACTTGATCTTGGTTTGATGAGTTTGGGTTAAGATTTAAATTCCTTTAAAGTCTTGTTAAGAGCTCTAGAAAGATAAAATGAACTTGCATAATTTATTTTATGCTTGCATTTATATTTACATTCTTGTTATGCACCTTTACTTTCAAGCTATCACCTAAGAACATAAAGATTAAAATGGAACTTGCATCATCACTTAATTTAATTCTCAAAGCCTTTCTATTTCGGCCTTAAAGTCAATTGTTGTTGGGCCAACAGCACTAAAATAAAGAATTGAACTTGCATTATCACCTAATTAATTTCTCAAATGCCTTTCTATTTCGGCCTTAAAGTCGATTGTTGTTGGGCCAAGAGCACTAAAATAAAGAATTGAACCTTGCATATTTACTTTCAAGCTTGCACGTTTAAGTTTATGCCTTGCATATTTAATTTAAGTCATCACTTTATTTTGTAAGCAAGATTAAAAATGAAAAGCATGAGCACGTTTATTTTATGTCATAACTTAAGAACCTAGAGCTCAAAGACTTGCCCATTTCATTTTAAGTTAAAGTTTAATGTGAATGCATTCTTTGAATGCATGTTTCGGCCAAGTAGTGATGATGGACTTGCAATGAGTTTTCATCTAGCTACAAGGGCCAATAATCTATGTTCTAAGTTTTTCCTGAAGCTTTACAAATCTTTATAAGGTTATGTTATCATGAGTTATAATTTTATTCCCTTTTTGAAGATGAAATATATTTTGGTCACTGACCTAAGGCTTCTCTTAGCCTCCTAATGAATTAAAATGATTTGCAAAGAGTTTTGGAGATTCTAAATTGATTCCAAGAGAAACTAGTTAACTTATGTACCTAGAGATGTCAATTTAGTTCTCTTATTGAAGTTAGATGTTTTCGGTACTGTCATGATGAGCTTGTGGCTGTATGATGATGTTTTGATGTGTTAGAATGTGTGAAAATATCACATGATGATGTAGAAACGATTCTATGCATGATAGGTAAGAAACTAGCTAACTAGAAATACCGTAAAGCTAGAATTTAACATAGTTTAGACCCATTTATTTTTGGAACTTATCCAAACTGTTTTAATTGGAACATAATCAGATTAGGATTGTTTAGACATGAAAAACTTGGTAACATTTGGATTAGAATTGAATTTTAGCACCTATAGGGAAACTAGTAACTAGAAAACCGTAAAAATGCAAATGTAGAACTCTTAGAACATTTAGTTTTTTGGATTCTGTGCAGCAACGTTACAACATGATAAATGTGATTTATAATTAGTTCTTAAGCATAGGAATGTCTCATAATTGATTTAGATTTAATTTATAGCATCTTAGGCGAAGACGGAACTGAGAAAGGGTCTAAAACGTAAGTTCTAGAACCCCGTAACCACAAGTTAGAAATTATGCCCTATGCTTTTCAGATTTGAGTATGAACATGAGGATTAAAAATCATGATTAATTATGAGCCCTTAGGTGCATAACATATGAACGACGAATGTTAGAGAACTATATCTCAAGATTAAGACCCGTAAGGGTCAAAGCATAAGCTACCATAAGGGTAAGCGTTTGAATGTTCTATAATGATGCATGTGTTATGTGAAGGATGATAATGTTATTCATATGAGGAATTCATGAGGATATATGTTTATGTGGCATAAAGCAAATTTGGAAGGAATTCAGTAATGCCATTGTCTTGCTGAATTTTCGACAAATTTGGGGACTTAAAGAGATTTTGAAAATTAAGGTACTAAGATGGGTTCTAGGATGACACCGGTTCGACCGAGCACCTCCATAGAATTCATGTGACATCGGTACCAATTTATACTCTTAGGTGACACCGGTTCGGCCGAGCACCCCTAAGAGAATTGCCCCCTAACCCGTACTCAGATAGTCGGTATTTATGATTTATGATACGCTTATCGTTAAGTGGTAAGTAAGAACTAGTGACGACTAGTTAAGGTATGAGCTCATGACCTAGAGATGTGACACATTCTGGGTGACACCGGTTCGGCCGAGCACCCCCAGAGCGCTTGTCTTTTAGGTTGGCCTATGAGGAAGTTATGATGATTATGTCACAAAGAGAATTTATTTGCCACTTTATGCCACTATTATGATGTTCTTAAAGATATGATGATTGTTCATGTATTAAGTAGAGCCATGCATACATTCTTTAAAATGTTGCATCCATGACATCAAGAATCATGCTAAAATGAACGGACCTTGGCTAAATTATGTTTTAGAACTTAAAAATGGACTCAATGCATGCTTACTTATTTTGTATAACTAAACCCAAGGTTCCTGAGGACGTAGACGATGACACCTAGGTAGTAGGAAACCCTACTGAGATTCTTTAGCAAGATTCTCAGTCCCTCTATCTCTTTCTTTCCGTCTCGTCTTCAGATGGCGACGTTCGTGGTATTCGTGGACACCCCGACATGGGAGGTGCATTATGACCCGGCTCACGGGTCATACTATTTTGAGGGACAGTGCACGGTGTGAGTCTTCATGTTCGTAGGACGTCCCTTCGCTCATCCCGTGCACACCCATTGCTTCTCCCCGACTGCACCCTACGGCGACGACGAGTGGGTGTTTGAGCGCGCGTGTACGCATAACGAGAGAGTGCTCCGCATGCACACCGCCGCCTTAGCCATGCGAGAGTATCCCGATTATGTGCCCCGGACCTACTTCTCAGAGACCGACCCGTCCGAGGACCCGCCTACCCATCCGTATAGCGAGAGCTCTGCCCCCTCTCCACCATTGATGAGGGAGGGCAGTGAAGATACCGCGACTCAACCACGACTTGCACGACGACCGGAGATGCAGCCACACCGCGGGGGTCACTCTCGATCCTCGTTCCGCCTCTTTACGCCCGAGGAGCTCACCCAGTTTCCCGGATATGTGCCTCGCTCGCGAGATGGACGTCAGTAGGAGGTGACGATCGACCGATGGAGTACCCGAGTAGAGCACACACCACTTAGATGGAGATGAACCTTCTTTTGTTTTAGAGGTCATCCCGTTAGTTGCACTTGGGTAGGGGAGTTGCTTTTATAGTTTCTGTTGCACTTTCTCTTGTATTTCCTTTTTAGTTGTATTGCTCATGTTGTACTAAACTAAGTCCCACTCTATCTAAGTGGGCATATTATATAAATATGTAGTTCCATGTTATTATGATGTGCTTTTATGTGCTTATGTCATGTTGCTATGCGACGCTTGCTGTATTACCTTACGCGCATTACTAGTTAACGTGCCGCGCGGCTCTCACTTTGCTTTTATAATTCAAAAAAAAATTTACCAGTATTTCCGCTAAGTATTTTAAAGTAATGAGAAAGCTATGACGTAACAGACTAATGATTAACCTAATTATGTTCTAGAGTATTGGGTTAAAAATTAGGATGTTACATTTAGTAATGCGACAATGATCATTGAATAGCAGCCAAATAAATCTTGTGTCACCTTCAAAGATATCCATTGGCTCAGATTTATTTATTTAGCTAAGATATTTATGTACAGAATAATTCCTATTTCTCTACTAGTTATTGTCATGGATTTAATTAAATTATTATTTTCAGTACAGTTATGTGTAATTATATATAAAATGTTTTACATTAATTGCATGTATATGTTATGTATTTTTTTTTTGTTGTTCCACGTGGGTTGTGAGTGGAGGCTCACTCATTGAGTTTTGATGAACTTACCCCTCTATTTTTCTCCTTTACGAATCTGACTACAAGTTCAGTTGCAACACAGGATCCTCCCAGTAATGCTAAAGCTTTTTTTGGTGAGCTTCACTTTGGAGTGGAGCTTATAGATTTTGTTAATTTAGTAGTGCTCCAATAATTATATAGGCAGGATCCCAGACAAGCATAATATGGTTTTATTTATTTTATGGATATCAACTATTTTATTAATTATGTTTGGCTTCAGCCAGATTATGGTTATTTTACTGTTTTATATTTAGGATTTAAGTTTTGGAATATTTTTTAGATTATGGAATTTCAGTTAAACTTGAGATATTTTGAATATATTTGATTTATTTATACATATTAGTTAGTCACGTTACCAGAGGCTTTTCGTAGGGACCTAATCTCTCACGTGCTGGTCACGTTCCCTAAGGTGATCGTGACAATGAATCTTAGTTTTTGTCCTCCTATACCCAGTCCAAGGCATCCTACTCAAACCACTAATCCTAAGGTCTAACCCACTTAGGCACAAATTCAGTAACTTCATCAAGATTGAACCCGTCCTGCCCTCCTATTGCCCCCTACCCACCCTTCATAATGCAAATGAGTGGTGTACTATAATTGCATATAAAGAAATAAATATGCACTTATTACTATAGAATGATGGTTGACAATTCACGTATCAAGTCAAGGGAAATGGGTAGGGCCGTCAAAATGGGTCAAATCCATCAGGCCAAACCCATTTATCATTTGACAAATTCAACCCATTTCAAGAAAGCCCGTTTAAGACTGACATGTTTAACTCACGAGCTAAACAGGCTAGCCCGGCGGGTAAACATGCTCGCCCATTAGCCCGTCATTTTTTTTTCTTGGGGATACATATCTAAAAGAAAACAAGCCCTATGTATTCTCTTTAATGACCACAGCTTCACCCAACCTAGAGCTGAATATACATGCTTAGACTAAGTCCAAGTTGTTATCGCTACTCATCCCTTCTTTGTTAGCTCTTTACTTCTCAATTTTCCTCTCACTTCTTGACTGATGGGTCTTTCTCTTCTTCACTTTCTACCACATCAACGAATAAGGATCATTGCTGCATTGTTGGGTTGCACGTCATAAGCTGGTGGAAGCAACATAAGTGGGAGAGAAGCTGAATCGTGAATCATAGCACCACCAACAACTGTGAGTCAGGAGTTGGTGGTTGTAGGTCAATGGTTGTGAGCAACGCTGCCACATCTTATAAGGTTGAACTTTTTTTAGCGGACTTTATCTACATCAATTTTATAGATTTTATTGTTAGTTTTTGGATATCAATTTTTCAATTTCAATAAAAGAAATGAAAGACTAAAATAAGGTTGTATTGTACTCATGAATGATCCATTTAGGCATGTTTATTTAGCAGGCCAAAACAGGCAGGTGTAAATGGGCAGGCCCTGCTAATAAGAGCTATCATAACTCACTAACAAATTAAAATTTATAAACTGCCAAGTCACATGGTTACTTTCATTAATTATGTTTTCACACAATAATGGTATAGTTCTATTTAATTGTCACACAATCGTACTCTCACTAAGGGTTTGACTAATATTTGTACTAATAATCTACAATCACAGTTCTGTGAGTCTGTGATAGTTTAATTATCGATTATAGCAACTTCATCTCCCAGCGAAGTTAGTTCCAATCCCATACCAAACAGATGTAATTTAACCAATTGGCCAAATACCCAAATAGAATCATAATTATATATACAACTCACAACATTAATGAACACACAATTAGATAGCTCTAAAAAACACAATTGCAAGAATTCACACCATCAACATTAAAAAAAGATAACAAAAGGAAGCGAAAAACTAACTATAAATTGCAATTAAAATAGGAACCTCAAAAACAATCTTAATCTTCAGTTATCCTTGCACAAGGTAAAATGATTATTCCTCCATAGGTGGAGGATCACAATCATGTTAAGGAAAATAAAATTATAATCTCAAACAAAAGCCAAAACAAGGATTGGAAGCTCCCAAAATCTAGAGAGAGGGAGAGTAAAAAGATGAAGAGAGAAAGTAGAGAGAGTAGATGCTACCCTACAGCAAGTGTGAAAGATCCCCCCTTTTAACTTAGGTTAGGTATGCATATATAATACATTATCACTGTGTCAAAAAGGGACTCGAAACTAATTTTAAAAAAAGCATTGTTTTACAAACTAGTCTCACGTAGACACCGCCACATATACTTTCAGGCCCATTTTGAAGCCCAAAGTGTTTTAATTAGCTCTTGGACTTAGAAATAGAGGTTATAACCCTTTGAATAAGCTTTACAATGCCTCAAAAATCTATTCAATCGGATATCTATAACTAAAGATATTGGCAAAATACGAACTAAGGGTCAAACTAAACAGCATTAGAATATCAACAACCTTTAATTTTGCAACTCAATTTTCACCAAGACGCTTTTATAACTTGGTTTTGAGCTGAAATGAAAGTTTTAGAGGATTTATTGATCTTTCTAAATTGACTTTATTTGTTTCAATCCGATCCCTATGGAGAGATACACGAACTTTTCATCACAATTCTTCTTATAAATGAGCTCTAGAACTCTTCATTTAGCTCCCCAAATTCTCCCAAATTGAACATGAATCCAAGCTTCATGCACCTCTATGATCTGGAGTTCCCTGTAATAAAATTACACTTATAAGAGAGAATTAAAAGCACATGAAGCTCCAAAATATATTTATCATTTAAATGGTACAATTAACCATAACTTTATTCAACGACGCACAGTGCAAACTAAATACAAATCAACCAAATATCAATCAATTAAGTACATAAATGATGAAATATGCCTAGAATTATATAGGAAAAGGGGTGCATAATATTTTTTGGGCCCACTTTGGGCTATTTTTTATAATAGTATTTAAGGGAATGACACAAACTTTTACTCTAGTTTTAGATTCTAAATTGTGGCAGCTAGGTTATCTCTCTATCTCTCTCCCTCTCTACATCTCTCTACCTCTTCTTCTCTATTTTCTCTCTATGGATTCTATTGGTGAATTTTCTTTGTTCTTGGAAATTGTGATAAGGATCATTGTTATTGTCTTTAGGTACTCTTATTTTCATTATTGTAATCCATCAGAGATGGACAAGAAGATTTCCTTATTGGTGTAAGGGTTTCTGGATAGATTAGGATGATGTTTGAGACCTCCTTTTTATATAGAATGTATTAGTTTTCTCAATGTTTTTGAATTTCTATTCTTATAATTATTGTTGCGATTGTTACAATTTTTATTAGGATAACTAAATTAGCGATCGTCATTTAGGGAAACCTTCTGGTATAAATTAATTGATTAATTAGTTTAAGTTTGAAGGAGAACATTAGAATTAACTTTTCGATTGGTGATTAGACTATAACAATTGGTACATTAAATCAATGTAATTTCTAAATAAATTGGGATGCCATTTATTAGTTATTTGTGTTGGTCGATTCTAAAGGTCGATCAATCACTAGTATAATTGCTAGTAAGTGATTACTAATAACCACTAATGTGTTCAATATTTGATCAATAATAATTAATTCAAATCCTAGGAATACCATGCACTAGAGCCTTTAATTCTAGATTCTTTACAAATTATTTTCAGTTGCTTTAATTTAATTCTCAAACCTTCCCAATTTCCAACTAAGTGATAGTCTCCTTAAAAAACGACCCAAATTGCATTCTAACTACAATTTTGATGTATTCAGAAGTTGAACTTAATTTTATTACTTTAATTTTCATTTGAGGAGATAGCGACAACCTCCATCAATGGCACACCTTCATCTAAATTTTTGCAATCTTTTTCCTTTTTTTCTATTCGCTGCTTTTTTTTCAATCAACTTGGCTTCATTTTTTTTTTTAGGTGCACCACTTGCTGAATTTTTTTGGCCACTTATAGATAGAGATATTATCTTTTCCCTACATTTAAATTGGATCATATCCTCATACTCTCCCCCACATTTATGCTAACATATATGATAAATGCACAAATGCTCTCATAAGCCTAAAATATTGGAAATTTTTCTTGTTTTTCACTTTTGGTTAAAGATGAAACAAAAGAAATGGTGAAAAGGCTCAAAAGGGCTAGACAATGTATTAGCCCCAGAACCCTTCTAAAAGCTTTAATGTAATATGTTCCGAACGACAACAAAGTCAATTTAAATAAAATATTTTGAAGAATGACTAATTTCTATCTTGAGTTTCTCAAAGTAGCAAACAGATTCTTTCATTAGCATAACATGGTTCCTTTTAGGGAAAATAATTTCACTTTATATGTGCAAACATGTTTTATCTCTTATTAAGAGATAGAAACTAAATGGAAGTGATAATTATATCATAAATCGAGCATATTCAGGCATAACGGATTGAAGAAAAATAACTAGTACAAGAAACCAAGACTCAGGACTTCAGAAAGTAGCACTGGACTTCAGAAAGTATACTTAGAATAAAGATATCAATCAAACTCTGAAGCCATTGTGTTCTACAATATTCAATCATCACATTCGTAATGTTTTTGTCATTAACAAGCTCTGATTGAAGACTAGAATACCAAAGATTCATCAAGGAAATGATAATGCACATCAGAAACCTCACTTAATAGTGAAACAGTGTGTTATCCAAGAAAATGAAGGAAATTTGAAATTCAAATTTCAAAAGTCAAACCCAATGATAGACTGGCGTGTCACCTCTTCTGCCAACTTGGTCAACTACCCTACCTTTTAGAAGAAAGAGTTCAGAAATCATGTTCAGAAAGTAAAAGTAGTTGCTAAAAGAACGTCAGAAACCTCAACTTTACAACAGCTTCTGCAACAGCTCTGGCAAACAAACAAGTTACTCTTATAAACTTCTTTTCCAAGACACAAACAGATAATCAACACGTGTTACTTGGAAAACTAATCAAGGGCAACGGTCATAAGTGAAGACCATCTATAAATAGAGATGCTGTGCTTTCAAAGAAGAGCAAAAATGCTATGAAAATTCCTCCTTATCTTCTTGTAAAGTTCATTACATCTTGTAATTAGTTTCCTTGTTTGTAAAAATCTTCTTTCTACATTTCTTCAATTTTCATACATTCTTCCAAGGAAGAATAGCTAAAAAGAAGTCATTCAAGTTATCCAAGGTTATTCACAGTATATCTTAAGGAAACTTGAGTGTAGGTTACTTTGAGTTGCAAACCCAAACACAAACCTTTGTTTCCTCGATCCAATATTGACCGGTGTGAGGTTAGCTTGGAGAGACTGGTCAAACACCACTTGCAATGCAATACTAAAAGTGTTTTACTGGTCACAATTTAGCTTGGAGAGACTAGTTAGCTTGGAGAGGTTGGTCAAAGACTACTCAGTTCAACTTGGAGAGGCTGGTGAATAACTACTTAGTTTGTGATAATAGGAGTTGTCTACTGGTCATAGGTTAAAGCTTGGAAAGGCTATTGTAAAGACTATCCGATTTCCTTTTCGAGTTGAGAAAGGTGTAGTGAAACTCAATGGTGGTTGAGAAATAGATGTAGGCAAGTTGGCCAAACTAGTATAAAAATATCTGTGCAGTATCTTCCTCTCCCTTATCACTTTTATATTCGCTGCTCTGTGATTTTTTGCTTATTTATGCTTAAAGCCAATCTTTTTTCTTGTTCTATTACTGACATTGTACTTTAGAAAGTTACTTTCTGAAACCTCTAATATTGTTTTCGCTGCATTTCAAGCTAAAAGCTTAATAGTATTATGTTTAAGTTAAAAAGAGAAAGAGAAGCGAAACATGATTCAAACCCCTATTCTCGTACATTTTTCTACTTACACAATGGTGATATACAAAGGTTGGCTATATGGTCAAGTGGCTGAAAACAAGAAAAATGACCCAATCACCTTCGAGCATGCACAAGGGAACACATTTTCAAACAAAACCCTATTTAAGTTCTAGAATGCAAATCCAAATAGGGAAACATACATGAACAAATAAGGATGGCACATGATAGTCCAAACCAATCAAAGAGGCTAAAAAACTCACAAGTAAATCACATGTACTCAATCCAACAACAAAATGAATCACTAAACATGAAATACAAAATAAAGTCAATGTCAAGCAAGTCAATATAATGCATGCGGTGTTGGCCTATACATATAACCTCTAAGGTATCAAAGGAATGGTGTAAGGCATAAATAAAATAAAGACTAAAACCCCAAGTTAATCCTTCAGAATTATAGTAGGAGACAAATTGGTCCCTCAAATTTAGAAATTTTCATATTAGTCCCTCAAATTTTATAAAAGAGGATAAGTTAGTCCTCCCGTCAAATTGTTGTCTGAATTGTTAATAGAAATGTCTATATATTCTGTTAACTTGTTTACATGTATTGTTAATTTTTACAGTGAATGCTAACTTGCCTATTCCTCTGTTTTGCACAGAACAAATGTCAATTTAAAATCAAAATCTTTCTTCAGAGCAGAGAGCTATGGTGAGGTAATAGATGAAGAAAAAAGTCTAAACGACTTAGTTTAGAGGAGTAAGGCAAGGTAAGATCCACCATAAAAGTTAACAGTACATATAAATAAGTTAACAGTACGTAAAAGTAAGTTAACAGGGTACAACTTAGATGACAATTTATAGAAGAACTAATTTGTCCTTTTTTATGAAATTTGAGAGACTAATATGAGATTTTTCAAATCTGAGGGACTAATTTGTCTCTAACTATAAATCTGGAGGACTAATTTGAGGTTTTAGTCTAAAATAAAACAAAATGCAAGACTCAAAACCAAAAAGAACAAGAAACAAAATATGAAAGAAAGGAAAGAAAAACTCCCTTATGGTAGGTTGTCGCCCACCTAGAACTTTGCTTTAACTTTCTTAAGTTGGATGATCAGGACGATCATGGTGGCTTATGCTTGAATTGCTCCAAGAACTCCCACAATGCTTACATCTTTTGATTGTACCTAGATCCCATTGTATATGGATCATACCATGGGTCTTGAAACTATTAGGCTTCCAAGGCCCTAGTGTTGAAGATGTTGATGCATTTCTAGAAGCCTTTAAGCTCTTCCCAACCTCACATTTGCAAAACAAACAACTTCCAACAGGAAGGGATGTGTGTTTCCAAAAGAAGTATTCCACTATGACATACTACCACCAAGTTCTCAAGAAATCCCAGCCAGCTCACCACACAATGCACATGAGCTCGAAGCTGGGCATCAGTCTCCAGAATAGCATATTCATTTCGCTCTAGAAGATGCTCAGGGAAAGGAGATTCCAATTTCAATAAAAGTGGTTAGCTCTCAAGAGGCGATGGTTAAGCACATAATACAACCTCTGTAGCTAACATTTCAACCATATAATCTTCCTTTGTAGTATCAAAAGTCTCATAATCATCAATCAACTCTATAAACTCAAGAGACTCTGCACACAAATCTTCAAGTTATGTGGGCTATTGGATTTCCTCAAATGAAATCTCTAAAGGGTTCATGTCCAAGGTGGAATCACTCACATCATTGACATCAGCATTGTCTGTATCTTTACCATAACCAGGGTCATTAGAATTGGCAAGTGGAGTGCAAGGAACATCAAGTGTCCCCTTAACCAATTCCTTGTTTAGTGTTCCACCCATATGCTTTGTGCCTTGGTGAGATGTATAACTAATCTACTGAAAACTCGACATTGCATCTTGGGTCTGAAAAGAACTAGGTTGTAGGGCCTGTGAATTTTGAGCACCCTTTAAATGATAAAATTGTGACTGTATCTCCAATATCATCTTTTGTTGATCCATTATCAACTTCATCATATCTTGAAATGAAACATCAGAGTTCGTGGAAGAGACTAGTGATGTAGGTGCTTAGGGTAACTGATACGCAAGTGATTGCTAATAGAAATGTAGTGATGGTTGGAATTGTTGCTAGAAGTATGAGGGTTGATATAGCTCCACACCCCATATCTCTTGTCCATACTGTTAGCTCCATAACCCTTGTGCTCATGAGTTTTGAATGACAACAAAATCAATTCAAAGAAACTACTTTGAAGAATGACTGATGTCTCCTTTGGATTTCTTGACAAAGTATAACAGGTCAAATCCAGCTAGTATATTACAAACTTAAAGCAAGAATAATGTTTCACTTTGCAAGTGCAAACATGATTTATCTTATAGGAAGAGATTAATCCAAATAGAAAGTGAATATTATTTCAAGTAAAGCATGTACACATACTTATGGAACAAAGCATAGAAATGGACTTGAATCGAGAATAATTTCACTACACATGTACAAGCATAGTTTATCCCGTGTAAAGAGATTAAGCTTAAAACAAAGTGATCATTATCTCGTGTAAAGAAGTGTAAATGCTTGAGGACTGGAGGAAATCAAGTCAAAAGCCAAGAAAACCAAGGAAAGAGATTTCAGAAAGTAACATAGGACATCAGAAAGTACTCTTACGATGAAGATATTAGAATATGTCCATATGCAACATGTTACTTAGTCTTCAAACATCACAATCGCAAAGAAATCAACATCACCAAGAATTGTTGAAGATCTAAAAGTGAAATAACTCTACAAGAGATGATTACGTACATTAGAAAGCTCACCTATGAGTAGATCAAAGAATGCTAAGGAAAGGGAAGGAAATTTGAAATTTGAATTTCAAATTATCAAGTCAAACCCAGTTTTAAATTGGTACGTCATTTGTTCTGCCTTTTGATCAACGACTTTAGCTTTATGAAAGAGGAGTTCAGAAAGCTCACTTAGAAAGTAGAAAAGTGGTTTCTGATGGGAGATCAGAAAGTTCACATTTACAATGGCTTTTGTAACCGATGTGACAGTTTTATCAACCTCTCTTCTAGCTGCTTCGTTCAAGACACAACTGATGATCAACACGTGTCATTCAAAGAACTGATCTATGGAACGGTCACAAAGAAAGATCATTATATAAAGAGATACTAAGATTGAAAAATAGAGAGATTTTAAACATTCAAAGAGAGAAAACTCTATAAAAATCTTCTCCCACTTCTTGGAATATTCTTTTTTTATATGTAATCAGTTTATCCTTCAAGTGTAAAGAAAATCTTTCTTCCATATGCTTAGTTAGATCTATATTCTTCTTGTGTAAGAAGTAAAAGAAGGGAGTCATTCAAGTTCTCCCAGGATCTTTTAAAATGTATTATCTTTAAGGAAACTTGAGTGTAGGTTAGTTTGAGTAGCAACCCAAACACTTAATGTAACACCCCGATTTTTCTGTCTGAGGGAAATGACCAGAATGCCCCTAAGGTCATTTCCTGATCCGAATTCGAGGGTAACCAACTCGGTCATCCTCGAAGGGTCAACTCAATGTTTGAAGGGGATTGAATGGCCTTTGAATGCTTAGGAGCGAAAATCTCGTTTTCATAGCTTTGGTCAAAATGACCAAAATACCCCTATAGCGTTTTACGTGGGTAAAGGTGCCGTTTGAGCCCGAAACTTTCCTCAGAGGTTTAAAAACATGTTTTCATGTGTTCAGAGGTCTCTGTTCAAGTCCCGGTGGTCCCGGGCAGTTTTAGTGCAAAATTACGATTTTGCCCCTAGAATAGTGTTTTTGAGCTTAATGACGTAATTAAGCAAACCTAAGCAATATTAGGCTCTAAACGAAGATTAATTAATTTCCCTAATTAATCTAGAGTCAAAATAATTTATTAAAGTTAATTAGAACCTAAAATTGCTTAGATTAAACTTAAATCCCTTTTTAGAACTCAAGATTCCTAGTCTTGAAATCTTGAATAGTGTTTTCTCTCTCCAATTCCTTAAATCAAGGAAGTGTATCTAGGGTTGTTTAGACTCTAAATTGAGGATCTAACTCACTAATGGTACAAGACCACTCCTTAATTATGTCTAGACCACCCTAATTATCCATTTTCCTTACCTAAACACTTTCTTACAAATTCCTAATCTTAAGCATAATCAAAGATACACCTAAACACAACTCTAAATCATAATTAAATTGCAAAACAAACCTCCCCTTGGCTGTAACATGGCCGAACAGCCATGGTCTCTTTGGCCACATGATTGAATTGTTTTCTCACTCCTTGAAGCCATGCTTGAGCCATACCTTGAACCATACCTCACCATGCTTTGAACCATACCTCACCATGCTTCAAGACCACAACATCTCACCTCATGGAACTCATGGGTTGCACTCCCCTTGGCCGAAAACACATCAGCCCCTCACCCCCTCCATTTGCTTCATTTCTCTATAAATAGAATGCCTTGAGGAGCTTGCACCACTTTTAGATCATTTGCTAAGTTTAGGAACACTCAAAGCTTTTCTTTTCTCTCAAAGTTCTAGTGTTCTTCAAGTTCTTCATCTTCTTCATCTTCTTCTTCCATCTTCAAGTTCATCACATCAAGTAGGGATTTTCTTTCAAGTATTCCTTTCTTTAAATTTCTTGTTCTAAGCTTTATGTTCATAGTTTCTCTTGATTCTTTTTAGAACTTCTTTTCCTTTCCTTGTTCTTTCTCATTTTTAGGCCATGGGCCTTGAAGTTCAAAGAAATGAGAGCTTGATGATGAGAGTTTCATGATGATGTTCATCACTTGAAACAAACTCTAGAGCTTGATCTTTGTTCTTGAGCAAAAATGTTTCTAGTTCTTCCTTTCTTGAACTCTTGAGAACTTTAGTTTTGATGGTGATTCAAAATGGTTTTAAGGACTCAATGATGAGGTCTCATGATGTTGGTGTTATTATATCATCAAGATCATGGACCCTAGAGTTTTAAAATGTTCCTTTTTCCTTTTGAAGTTTCGGCCCTTTTCCTTTCTTTTTCTAAGTTTCATGGTTTGATTCCTAAAAATATTATGTTGAGTTCTAAGAACTCTAGACTATATCATATCTTGGTTTAATGAGTTTGGGTTAAGGTTTAAGTTCCTTCAAAGTCTTGTTAAGAGCTCTAGAGAGATAAAATGAACTTGCATAATTTATCTTATGCTTGCACTCATGATTACATTCTTGTTGTGCACCTTTACTTTCAAGCTATCACCTAAGAACATAAAGATTAAAATGGAACTTGCATCTTCACTTAATTTAATTCTCAAAGCCTTTCTATTTCGGCCTTAAAGTCGATTGTTGTTGGGCCTAGAGCACTAAAATAAAGAATTGAACTTGCATCATCACCTAATTAATTTCTCGAATGCCTATCTATTTCGGCCTTAAAGTCGATTGTTGTTGGGCCAAGAGCACTAAAATAAAGAATTGAATCCTGCATATTTACTTTCAAGCCTGCACGTTTAAGTTTATGCCTCGCATATTTACTTTCAAGCTTGCACGTTTAAGTTTATGCCTTGCATATTTAATTTATGTCATCACTTTATTTTGTAAGCAAGATTAAAAATGAAAAACATGAGCACGTTTATTTTATGTCTTAACTTAAGAACCTAGAGCTCAAAGACTTGCCCATTTCATTCCAAGTTAAAGTTTAATGTGAAACCATTCTTTGAATGCATATTTTCGGCCAAGTAGTGATGATGGACTAGCAATGAGGATTCATCTAGCTACAAGGACCAATAGTCTATGTTCTAAGTTTTTCTTAAAAGCTTTACAAACCTTTTCAAGGGTATGTTATCAAGAGTTATGACTTTATTCCCTTTTAGAAGATGAAATATATTTTGGACATTGACCTAAGGCTTCTCTTAGCTTCTTGATGAATTAAAATGATTTGCAAAGAGTTTTAGGAATTCTAAATTGAGTCCAAGAGAAACTAGTTAACTTATGTACCTATAAATGTCAATTTAAATCCTTTACTGAAGCTAAATGTTTTCGGTTCTGATATGATGAGTGTAATGCTGTATGATGATGTTTTGATGTGCTAGAATGCGTGAAAATATCATATGATGATGTAAAAGTGATTCTATGCATAATAGGTAAGAAACTAGCTAACTAGAAATACCGTAAAGCTAGAATTTAACATAGTTTTGACCCATTTGTTTATGGAACTTATCCAAAATATTTTAATGGGAGCATAATCAGATTAGGATTGTTTAGACATGAAAAACTTGGTAACATTTGGATTAGAATCGAATTCTACCACCTATAGGGAAACTAGTAACTAGAAAACCGTAAAAATGCAAGTTTAGAACTCTTAGAACATTTATTTATCTGGATTCTGTCCAGCACCCTTACAACATGATAAATGTGATTTATAATTAGCTCTTAAGCATAGGAATGTCTCATAATTGATTTAGATTTGATTCATAGCGCCTTAGGCGAAGACGGAACCAAGAAAGGGTCTAAAACGTAAGTTCTAGAATCCCGTAATCACAAGTTAGGAATTCTACCCTATGCTATTCAGATTTAAGTGTGAACATGAGGATGATGAATGATGTTTAATTATGAGCCCTTAGGTGCATAAAATATGAGCGACGGATTTTAGAGCACCATATCTCATGATTAAGACCCGTAAGGGTCAAAGCGTAAGCTACCGTAAGGATAAACGGTTGAACGTTCCATGATGATGCATGTGGTATGTAAATGATGATGATGTTATTCATATGATGAATTCATGAGGACATATGTTTATGTGGCATAAAGCAAATTTGGAAGGAATTCGGCGTAATGCCTTTGTGCCAAATTCAGACAAATTTGGGGACTTAAAGAGATTTTGAAAATTAAGGTACTAAGATGGGTTCTAGGATGACATCGGTTCGGCCGAGCACCTCCATAGAACTCATGTGACATCGGTACCATTTTATACTCTTAGGTGACACCGGTTCGGCCGAGCACCCCTAAGAGAATTGCCCCCTAACCCGTACTCAGATAGTCGGGATTTATGATTTATGATACGCTTATCGTTAAGTGGTAAGTAAGAACTAGTGACGACTAGTTAAGGTATGAGCTCATAACCTAGATATGTGACACGTTCTAGGTGACACCGATTCGACCGAGCACCCCCAGTTCGATTGTCTTTTAGGGTGGCCCATGAGGAAGAGAAGTTTCATGATTATGATTATGTCACTAAGTTTATCCCATATGAATGTTTCTATTGCTACTTTATGCCACTAAGTATGATGATGCTTGATGTTATGTTTTATGTATGTGCATTAGGTAGTGCCATGCATACATCTTCTATTATGTTGCATTCATGACATTAAGATCATCCTAAAATGAATGGACCTTGGCTAAAGTATATTTTAAAGTTTAAAATGAACTTAGTGCATGTTCAGTCATTTTGTATAATTAAACCCAAGGTTCCTGAGGACGTAGATGATGACACCTAGGTAGTAGGAGGCCCTACTGAGATTCTTTAGCAAGATTCTCACTCCCTCTATCTCTTTCTTTCCGTCACGTCTTTAGATGGCGACGTTCGTAGTGTTCGTGGACACGCCGACATGGGAGGTGCACCATGACCCGGACCACGGGTCATTCCATTTTGTGGGTCGATGCACGGTTAGAGTATTCATGTTCATGGGTCAACCCTTCACTCCCCCTGTACATTCCCATCGTTTCTCCCCCGTCTCACCTTTTGGCGATGACCTGGTGTTCGAGCGCGCACGTCCCCTAGAGGAGAGGCTTCGTCGTACCCCACCGTCCACGTCCGCCGCTCGAGACTACCCCCAGTATGTGCCCCGTTGCCCGTCGTCTTTTTCGGAGACGGATCCTTCCGAGGATTCGGCAACCCAGGTACCCTCCGAGGGATCTTCCCCCACCATACCCATGGACCTTGGGGAGGGTAGCGAGCCTTCCGTGACTCAGCCAAGGCTTGCAAGACGACCGGAGATGAGGCCACGCCGTGGAGGTCACTTTCGAGCCCCGTCCCGCTTATTCACGCCGGAGGAGCTTGCTCAGTTTCCTGGTTACGTACCATGCTCGAGGGATAGTCGCCGGTAGGAGGCTGTGGATGGCCCGGGTTAGAGCACACCCCACTTAGATGGGGATAAACCTTCTTTTGATTTGAGGTTATCCCATTAGATGCACTCGGGTAGGGGAGTAGATCATGTTTATGTTTATGTTGTATTTCCTTTCATGTATCTTCCTTGTACTAAATTAAGTCTCACACTTATAAGTGGGCAAGTTATATATATATGAGATGATATTCAGTGTTATTCATGTTGTACCTTATGCTATGATGTTATGAAATGTATGTCTTGTTCGTTACATGATATATTGCATCACGCGACTCTCACTTTGTATTTCAAAAAAAAAAAATTTACCCGTATTTTCCGCTAAGTATTTCTAAGTAAAATTGAGAACTATGAAGTAGCAGACTAATGATTAACCTAAGTATGTTCTAGAGTATTGGGTTAAAAATTAGGATGTTACACTTAACCTTTGTATCCTTGATCCGGTAGCGATCAGTGTGAGACATAGGTTAGAGAGGTTAAGGCAAAACTACTTGGAATATGACAATAAGATATTCTTGCTTATCGCGGTTTAGCTTGGAGAGGATAGTTAAAGACCACTTTTAACATGTCAGTAGAGGTTGCTACTACACATGGTTTAGGTTGGAGAGGCTAGTCAAAGATTACTTGTGGCTTAGAGAGGCCGAGAACAGACTACTCAGTTGTGCTTGGAAAGGTCAGTGTCAAGACTACTCGTTTAGGCTTGGAGAGGCTAGAGAAAGACTATTAACAACGTGCTAAAAAAATTGCCTGTCAATTACAAGTAGGCTTGGAGAGGACAGAGTCAAGACTACTCATGGTAGCTTAGAGAGGCTGTGAAAGACTACTCACAACATCTTTGAGTCTTTGCTCTCATTAGTCATGGGTTAGTTTGGAGAGGCCAGAGTCAAAACTACTCATGAAAGTTTGGGAAGGCTAATGTAAAGACTATCCTCTCTTTCTCAGGCTGAGAAAGTTGTTGTTATAATGAAACTTCAACTGTTGTTGAGTACTGGATGTAGGCATGTTGGCTGAACCAGTGTAAAGATCTTTATGTACTTTTCTTTTACCCTGATCTCTTTTATTTTATTGCCTCATTACCCTACCATCAATATAATACATATATATATCCTATGTTTTACGTTATCTCTTTTTATAACAAGTGTTTGATTTAATAAGGTTTAGAAAGTTACTTTCTGAAGCCTCTAACTTTGTTTCCGCTACACTTCAAGTTTTATACTTGATAGTAATCATTTTCAAAAGTTTCAAAAATCAAAAAAGGATATATGCACAATTCAACTCACCCTTCTTGTTCACATTTCTACCTACAAGTGGTATCAGAGCCAGGCCTCTAAAGGGTTGAGCAATCCAACGATTGCAGAGGACAAAAGTCCAAAGGACAGTAAAGGCATATATCATTTCTTGAAGATTAGCATTTATCTGATGATGGCATAATTCATTCATACGATGAAAGGGGTTCAAAAGAGACTTGTTGATATGAACTCTACAGAAGAAAAAGATCAACATTTCTATCAAGATAAGTCTCGGCCTCAAGCTTAAATTTTTTATGTTACCTATGTACAAGTTGTTACATAAGAGAAAGCTTTATGAGACAATCTATACATGATGCTAAAGGATCTCATCGTATGTCAAGATATCTTTGATCCTATTTGCAACAGATCAAAGGTTTTACCTTTTTGAAGCAATGAAAATTGTTGAACCTTTCCTGTGAAGTAGAAAGATCTGATGTTGTTACCTGAGATTGGATTCTCTTTTAGTCAAATATGTCAGAAGTCTAAAATGACTACATCAAAAGGACATTATTCTCTTGAATGATAGATCTAGACAAAGATCATCTTGAGAAAGAATAGTTGCTTCCAGTTACTTTGTCTCACATCATGTATTTGTTCAACTCTTTACCAACACATTCATGTGGAAAAAGGAAGAATATGCCAGTGATCTAGAAAGTATGTGTCAGAAAGTCTTTCTTTGCTAAAACCTGTTGCCATTTTGTGCTTCATATCTAAAGAGCTTCATCAGAGATATATGAGGTAAATGTTTCTGCATCCCACCTCTTTCACTTTTTTATTTCCCATTTTATCTTTTGAGATGAGTTGCTAGTCAAGCCCGTTCATCTATATATCTCAAATCTATTATATAACTCGTAAAGCTGCCTTGAACACCTGAGAAAGTGTAATCCAAAGTTGGAAAACTGAAAGACAAAAGTACTCTAATTGAGTTTACTCTTCTCAAGTTATGTGAAGCCTCCAAGAAGCTATTGATCAATTCAGAAAATTTTTTTTCTGAATTCTTGAAGAAGACCTCATGGCATCTTAAGATCTGACCTATTTTGTCAGACATATTTGAAAACCATGTTTTTGTAACAAATGGTCAATATCTTTCCCTTCAAGGAAACTGGATTGAGATATACAGATGAAACAGTAGAAGAAAATCCTATGCAACTTCATCCATTTGATATCTTCTAGTTCTATTCTTTAAAATGATTAAAGAGATACCTTTACAACTAATGAATCCTGAAAAGGATTTTCTTTAAAAAGGTTGAAACAATCTCTTTATCTGAAACTGACTGGTAAGGGCCCATGGAAGTCTGGGTAACAAAAGTCTTACTTTTTCTTGCAGGTAATTATGATATATCTCTCTGACTGGAACATCAACAGAAATACTCTGATGTTGATCCATCCAGATATCAAGCTTTGGTTCTAATTATTGTCACTTTTCATAAGAGAATATTTCCAAGAACCTCTCATGATGATGATAAAGAAAAAGCTTAAGGAAGACTTTACTGATAATCTTGTTTATGATGAAGAATGTCCTGAGTTTTTCTATCTCACGGCATCTTCAGAAAGCCAACAAAGGTTTCAAAAAGTGAGCTCCAAAACCTCAGTCTTTTAGAAATTTATGCTCGGACCATTCAAGATAATCAAAAAGAACTTTTCTGATAAACAACATGAGCAGTTTTAGAATGACACAGAAGCTGAATGTTTTGAATATACTGTAACTTCATAATGGTTCAGTCCTTAGATATTATCTCCTGTTGTCAACGTTCTGAGAGTTTCCCAAGGATATGAATTCCAAGTCATTCCTTGGATTTTTATCAATCATGCTTCCACCACCACCATGATATCTATGTTTGCTGAGAAAGCTTTGAGCTGTCAAAGTTTGGTTAAAGCAATGCTGATTATGCTATCCAAGTCCAAGAGAAAAGCAAAGTCTACACGTCATGATTAAAACATCATCATTATCCATTCCAAGAAAAAGCTCTATGATTGTCTGAATGAACCTGATATCTTCAGAGCAAGAAAATATACTTAGGGAGAAAAGATTAAAAGGAAAGGCCAAAGACATGCCAAGTTCTTTGAACCCAGATACTACAGATAAGGAATCAAATGCAAGATTATCTTTTGAGGTAAGTTGCCTTTCCATCCTCTGAATTTTTTTTGTATCTGGTATCTATCTTTAAAAAACATCTTATCTAAGTATGTATGTGAAAAAAAAAAGTTTTGCTTATGAAACGGAGATGTTTGGTTAATAGATGTGCCTACTAAAGATCTTGTATCTAGATGAATTCACAATATCTATAACTGAGGATCTCTTGGTTGTTTCTGTCCTTGAAAATTCTTTAAGTTTTTCTTATGCATAAACATTACTACATGAAAACTCTCTGGGTGGTATCTCCTCACTATTCCCTCATGAAGATCAAGCAAAGTACATGTAATCATCCGTTACACATCCTCATGAAGACTATGCCTATCAGTGTGCAAGATCTTCATCAAGTTAGTTTGCAAGGCCATAGTTATCTGTGAGGTATAATATGTCAGTTTGCAAGAATGCCAGAAGATCAGTGTGCAAGATCTGGTCTACCATCATGCATCTCAGAAGTCAGTTTGAAAAGCCATAGGTCTTTGTGAAGTATGATGTATCAATATGAAGATAAGAAAGGAATCAATTGCATAGTTTGAAGACGGATTGATCAGAAAAAAGACTATGAGTTCATAAGAAGATTGCTGGATTAGAAAAAAGATCAAAGCGTGATGTTTTTTTGAGCTCAGATCAAAAAGAAAAACCTAGAATAAGATATGGAAGTTCATCCAGGGTCAAAAGGTAAACCACAAAGTTTCAGAAAGTCTCTCCTTCGGAAAGTGGAATCATGAGTCAGAAAACTCTCTATCTGAAAGAAGTATGAAATGGTAAGATGTTTTCACCTACTATGTCAAAATTTCTCTCTCTACATAGCCTCACCTTTAACCATGTCACATCACTTTAAACCTCTACGTTTCTTTTTCATCTTAACCCTCATCATCTCATATACGCTTCCTCAAACCGTTTCGTCTTCTCCAACTCTCAAAGATCTCTTTTTGATTCCATCCTCCTTCACATTACTCTGAAATCTTCATCTTCCATCCCTAACCTCTTCATTGAACATTTCATCCTTTACTTAAGATCCTTTCAAGCTCCAACCTTTCGTGTTAACATGGCTGAAGAAAAGAACCTCAAAGTAAACTTTGGTGTTTTGAAAATACCCTAAATGTTTAAAGAATCTTATCATCAACAACATTAAGTTGATAACTATGTTCATCGGCAAATTGCTCCAGGAAAACATTTGAGCTACGAATTAATGGCTCATGTTGCCATTCTACTAGAAGTCATTTCTTTCTAGGGTTGGGAAGAGTTCGTTAGCATGTCAGATAAAATCTTCACCAAAGTGGTAACTGCTTTTTACTGGCAACTGGTTCAAGTAACTGATTCTATAATAACTTCGTATATCAAAGGCATTGATATAGAAGTTGGTCGTACCGATCTCTCCAATAACATCCAAGCTCCTGGTGAAGGTCTTATTTGCTCATCTGAAAAATGTTGGTTTATTCCTCTTAAGATCTCACCTTAAGAAGTTTCCATTACTCTCACTGGATACTCAAGCTTTTTATCATGGAAAATATCTGTTGACATGCTTCGTACGGATGCAAGAAAAGGTTCTCACTCTTATTCAATATACGCTTCATCCAAGGTTCAACACTGGGGCTCTTTTGGAAGGCATGGATTACATGCTGTTGTTCTATCTCCCATCTAAGAGGAAATTCAATCTACCTCATCTGATTTTGAATCATATGATTGATTATGCCTCCAAAGATTCTTCATTCTCTGTGCGCTATGGAATTCTAATAACTAGGGTACTTGAGTATGTGAAATAACCTTTGGAAAAAATGAACAGTTTGAGGACATGGTTGGAGCTGAATACGCCATGTCTCACTTCAAAACCCTAAAGAAACTAACCAAAGAGCTCACTGTAGAAAAAAGAGGTGCAAAAAGGCATATGATCACTCTGGACAGCAGCTCAAAAGACTCTACGAAGCATCTTTTAGACACAATACCCAGTGCTGACACTATCCCTTTTTCTAAACCCTCAAGATGTAGAACTGACTAAGGAAGTAGGACCAGGATACATGAAGATATATCTTCCCTAACTTTTACGGGAAATATAATACCTGAAACTATCCTTACTCCTACTAGTAACTCTTCTATTTCTCATGTTGAATGACCCTTCACTATGTTTCCACCTTAGTATCAACCAGCTCAAGAACAAGATGGTGATTAACCTCCCTCTGGTCATCAGCAAATAGCATCTCCTCAAAACTACAACTATCCTGGAATAAGGAGACAACTGGACAACCAATAGAATATTTCTACAAGATTGAACAATCTAGAAGAAACATCTCGACATCTAGAAGAAAGATATGGAAATCATGATGATCTTCTATGTCAGATTGTTCAAAATACTTCTAACATTCTTCAAGAGCTAAGACGAAGAAACTAGGTGTCCCTAGTTTCTTGGCACACCTCTTTTTTGATGATGCCAAAAGGCAGAGGAGTGAAGATTGAAGAAAAACTATGTCTCAAGAATTCAGGGGGAGCTATATTTGTAACATCCTAATTTTTAACCCAATACTCCTAGAACATATTTAGGTTAACCATTAGTCTATTACTCTTTTAGTTTCATCCTATAAACCTTTCTTTAAAATACTTAGCGAAAAATACGGGTAAATTTTTTTAAAAAAATATATAAATGCAAAGTGAGAGCCGCACATATCTTAAGCGAGTGTTGTCATAAAACATAACTCATATAAAAGAAGGCGTAAGATAAGAGTATCAAATAACTTCATATCATTGGACAATCATATACACACCACAACAATATTATATTAATATAATAATCGCCCACCTACGGGAGGTGGGATAAGTTTAGTACATCACAAGTATGAAATACAACTGAAATGAAAAATACAGGGAAAAGCATAAGGAAATCACCCCTACCCTTGTGCACCTAAAATGGACAAACTCTAAAACAAAAGAAGGTTATCCTAAACTAGTAATAGTGTGTGCACTAAAGATCCCCCAAGAGTCCTACTGCTGGTAGTCCAGATAAGGTGGAACATAGCTGATCCATGGGTGAAGCTCGTTGGGAGTGGGTACGCGGAATGCCTGAGCATGAGCTCCACGTCAGGGTCACATAGCTGGTCTCCGCACCAACCTCGACTGTGTAACCATCTCCTCGCTACCTTCCACCCTCAGTGGAGGAGTGGGGGCAGAACTCTCGGAGTATAGGTGGGTAGGCGGATCCTCCGATGGGTCAGTCTTTGAATGCCTGGAGCTGGAAACATAATCTGGGAAGCCGCGGGCGGCAGATGCAGTAGTGTACGTACAGAGTATCCTCTCATTGTGCGTCCACGCACGCTTAAAGACCATGTCGTCATCGAAAGGAGAAGTCGAAGAAAAATGATAACTATGTACAGGATGTGCGAAGGGGCGTCCCTAAAACATGAAGACTTGGACGGTGCAACTCCCCTCAAAATGATATAATCGGTGCTTGGGGTCAAAATGAATCTCCCAAGCGGGGTGTCAATGAACAGCACGAAAGTTGCCATTAGGATCTGAAGATTCAAGGGAAAAGAAAAGGAATGAAAATCTTACTAAAGAATCTCAGTAGGGAATCTCCTATCAAAGTGTCATCGTCCATATCGTCAGGAACTTTGGGTTTATTATAAAAAGGATGCGCATGCATATAGTTCATTATTAGGTTTCAAACATAATTATCCAAGGTCCGTTCATTTTAGAATGAATCTTGATGTCATGTATGCAATGTAACGCCCTAATTTTCTGTCTAAGCGGAAAATGACCAAAATGCCCCTGAGGTCATTTTCGGCCCGGAATTCGAGAATGGCCGACCCGACAGTCCTCGAAGGGCTAACTCAATGTTTGAAGGGGATTGAATGACCCTTCAGTGGTTCCAAAAGCGAAAGTCTCATTTTCTGCAGTTTCAGGTCAAAATGACCAAAATACCCCTATAGTGTTTTACGCGAGTAAAGGTGCTGTTTGAGCCCGAAACTTTCCCCACAGGTTTAAAACAATGTTTTTACATGTTTCAAAGCATCTGTTTGAGTCCCAGTGGTCCCGGGCAGTTTTAGTGCAAAATTATGATTTTGCCCCTAGAATAGTGTTTTTGAGTTTAATGATGTAATTAAGCAAACCTAAGCAATATTAAGCTCTAATCGAAGATTAATTAATTTTCATAATTAATCTAAAGTCAAAATAAATTATTAAAATTAATTAGAACCTAAGATTTCTTAGATTAGCTTTAAATCTCTTTTCTAAAACTCAAGATTTCACTCTTGGAATCTTGAATAGTGTTTTCTCTCTCTAATTCCTTAAATCAAGGAATTGTGTCTAGAATTGTTTATATAGTAAAATGATTTTATAACTCACTAATAATGCAAGAGCATTCCTTAAATGTGTCTTGACAACCTTGATTACCCATTTTCTCACCTAAACACTTTCTTACAAATTCCTAATCTTAATCCTAATCAAAGATACACCTAAACACAACTCTAAACCACAATTAAAATGCAAGAAATCCTTCCCCCCATGGCTGATGCACATTCGGCCATCTCTCTCTCTTTTACAACACATGTTGAATTGTTTCTCACTCAAAGAACCATGCTTGAGCCATACCTTGAACCATACCTCACCATGCCTCAAGATCTCAACATCTCACCTCATGGAACTCATGGGCTGCCCTTGTGCTGTATGGCCGAAGCCTCTCCTTCCATTTGCACCTTGCATGTGTTTCATTTCTTTATAAATAGCATGCTTGGGTGAACTTGCATCGTTTTGGGTTCATTTGCTAAGTGTAAGTTTTCAAAGAGCACTTCAAAGTTTCCTTTTTCTCTCAAGTTCAAGTCTTCAATTTCTTCAAGTCCTTCATCCTCTTCTCTCATCCCAACCTTCAAATCACTTGGTAGGGATTTTCTTTCAAGAGTTTCTTTCATTTAAAGTTCTTAATCTCTTTATGTGTTCATAGTTTCTCTTGAATCCTTTTAGAACTTCTTTTCTTCTTCTTCTCCTTCTTTGTTTCGGCCATGGGCCTTGAGGACAAGGGAATGAGAGCTTGATGATGAGAGTTTCATGATGATGTTCATCACTTGAACAATCTCTAAAGCTTGATCTTTGTTCTTGAGTTAAAGATGTCTTTAGTTTTTCTTCTTGAATCCTTGAAAACCTTTCACTTTGTTGATGTTTTAAAATGGTTACATCAACTCAATGATGAGGATTCATGATGTTGGTGTTAATGCATCATCAAGATCATGGTCTCTAGAGTTTCAAATGTTTCTTTTCTTCTCAAAAGTTTCGGTTCCTTTTCCTTTTCTTTCTCCAAGCTTTCAGCCATATTGGCCAATGAGGTTCACAATGGCTTGATGATGAGAGCTTCTAGATGATGACTATGTGTCCATCACAATGAGGCCTCTAGAGCTTGAGTTTTAATAAAAATGTCATTTATGTCTACATTTCAAAAAAAGAAACTTTGTGCTTTAAAGAACCCTTGAGGTTCACCCTTATCTTTACTTTATCTTGTCATGATAAGTTTGGGTTGAGGTTTGAGTTCCTTCAAAAGTCTTGTATGAGCTCTAATAAGAAATAAAATGGACTAGCATTCATATTTAAATTCAAGCTTATGCATTACATATTTATTTTGAGCTTTACATTCATATTTAATTTCTAAGCCGTCACATAAAGTTAAAGGATAAAGAGTGGATTGCATCTCATATTTACATTCTTGTGTAGCATATTTACTTTTCATCACTAAAGAACATAAAGATTTAAAATGAGAATTGCACCATCACCTAACTAAACCTCAAAGCCTTTCTATTTCGACCTTAAAGTCGATTGTTGCTGGGCCTAGAGCACTAAAATAAAGAAATGAACTTGCATATTTATATATTGAAGTTTTGCATATTTATAATTCAAGTCTTGCATATTTACTTAAAGCTCTCACTTTACTTTGTAATGAAGAATAAAAATGAAGTGCATAGCATGTTTGAATTATGTCATCACTTAAAGAGCTTAGAGCTCAAAGACTTGCCCATTTTATCTCAAGTCAAAGTCTAATGTGGAGGCATTCTTTGAATGCATAATTTCGGCCATGTAGTGATGATGAACTTGGAAGGAGATTCATCTAGCTACAAGGGCCAACAATCTAAGTTTTAAGATTCTCTTTAAAACCTCATGAAGTTTATGAGATTAAGACCAACAAGATTTATGAATTTAATACCATTTTTAGGAGGGATTAAGTGGTCACTGACCTAAGGATGTTTTCAGCTCTTTTACAAAATAAAATGGTTTGCAAAAGAGTTTTAGAAGTCCTAAAAATGGTTCCAAGAGAAACTAACAACGTATACATTTTAGAAATATCAAGTTATGCATCTTTTTGGAGACTTAATGTTTCGGTTCTTCCAGGATAAGTTTGCTGCGGTATGATGATGTTTTGATGTGTTTGAATGAGTAAAAATTATGTATGATGAGGTGAGAACATTTCTATGCATGATACGAGAGAAACTAGTTTTCTAGAAAAATCGTAAAGTCAAGATTTAGCATAGTTTTAACCCATTTACCTTTGGACACCGCCCAAACTGTTTCAATGGGAATATAATCAGATTAGGATTGTTTAATCATGAAAAATTTGGTTACAATTGAAGTAGGATTGAATTTTAGCACATATAGAGAAACCAGTAACTAGAAAACCGTAAAACCGCAATTCTAGAACTCCTAGAACATTTAATTTTTAGAATCTGTCCAGCAAACTTATAATGAAGAGAACATGGCTTATAATTAGTTCTTAGACATAGGAGTGCCTTATAATTGGTTTAGGATGAACTTATAGCGCCTTAGGCGAAGACAGAACCAAGAAAGGGTCTAAAACGTAAATTCTAGAACCTCGCAATTTTAAGTTTATAATGCTGCCCCTAAGGAATGATGTTGTTCAGATTTAATAGAGAGCATAAATAATAATGAGATCTATTAGAAGAGAACCCTTAGGTGCATAAAAGGTTGATAGAAGATGATAGGTTAATTACATCACAAGGTTAATTACAGTGCACGGTGCGAGTCTTCATGTTCATAGGACGTCCCTTCGCTCACCCCGTGCATACCCATCGCTTCTCCCCGACAGCACCCTACGGCGACGACAAGCGGGCTTTTCAGCGCGCGCGTACGCATAACGAAAGAGTGCTCCGCATGCACACCGCAGCCTCAGCCATGCGTGACTATCCCGACTACGTGCCCCGGACTTACTTCTTGGAGACCGATCCGTCGGAGGACCTGCCTACCCATCCGTACAGCGAGAGCTCCGCCCCCACTCCACCACTGATAAGGGAGGGCAGTGAGGATACCATGACTCAGCCACGGCTCGCATGACGACCAGAGATGCGGCCACATCACGGGGGTCATTCTCAATCCCCGTTCCGCCTCTTTACGCCCGAGGAGCTCGCCCAGTTTCCCGGATATGTGCCTCGCTCGCGAAATGGACGTCAGTAGGAGGTGACGTACGACCGATGGAGTACCTGGGTAGAGCACACACCACTTAGATGAGGATGGACCTCATTTTGTTTAGAGGTTATCCCTTTAGTTGCACTTGGGTAGGGGAGTTGCTTTAACATATTCCGTTGTACTTTCCTTTGTATTTGCTTTTTAGTTGTATCTGTTTATGATGTACTAAACTAAGCCCCACTCTCCATAAGTGAGCCTATCATATAATATTATATAAATTTGCAGTTCAGTTCTATTGATGTGCCTTTACTTGCTTATGTTATGCTGCTACGCAACGTTTGCTTAATTTCGTTCGTGCTTTATTATTTATCGTGTCGCACGGCTCTCACTTTGCTATTACATTTCAAAAAAAAAAATTTACCAGTATTTCCGCTAAGTATTTTAAAATAATAAGGAAGCTATGACGTAACGGACTAATGATTAACCTAATTATGTTCTAGAGTATTGGGTTAAAAATTAGGATGTTACATGCAACATATCAAGCATGAATGCATGGTAATACATTATGCAAGAAGACAATAGAACACAACATCAAGCAACATCATATAAGTGGCATAAAGCGGCATGTAACTTTGCTTGTAAAACTTCTTCTTTTCTCAACTATGTGACATTAAACATTATACTTTGTATAATAGGGGCCACCCTAAAAACATCTCTAGATTATGAGCTCATACCTAACTAGTCGTCACTAGTTCTTACTTATCCCTCTTGATAAGCATAACATAATAATCTCGACTTCTAGAGTACGGGCTAGGGGACATAAGGATCACCTATCATAACCTTTAATTCGGGGAGTCCGTAGGAATATTTCCTTCTTTGAAATACAATTACTGGTAACTAGTACACAATTATTTGTCCGCTTTGGCAAACTCAATGTCAATACCCTCACGGTTTTGTTCCTAGGGGTGCTCGGCTAAACCGGTGTCACCCAGGATGCGTCTCAGTGCTATGTCACATTTGTTCTTGGGCGTGCTCGGCTAAAACGGTGTCACCCAAAACGTATCTCAGTACATCTATCCTTGGGCGTGCTTGGCTAAATCGGTGTCACCCAGGACGTATCTCATGGTGTTTTCAAAAACTTTTCTTAAGTCCTCAAATTTCACGGAAATTTGGCAGTGTAACGGCAATACACCGAATTTCTTTCAAATTTACTTTATGCCACAAGAACTCACAGTGCATTTACTTTCACACTCAAATTACAAGGTCAAAACAAATCACCAATGTCATACAATATATCTACTCATGGTACATGCATCATCACATCGTAACTTGAGTTAATGAATTCATATTGCTCATAAAATAAATACGCTCATGAGCCAAGAGTGATCATTCATATCTCAACAATTTATATCATGCAAAATTCATAGATTCATATCATACAAAATCATAAACCCAAGTAGCATAAGATCATAGCTTTATGTCATTCAACTAGGGAAAATGTCTACTGCATTCATTAGGTTCTGGTAATCGATTACATGAGCCTTGTAATTGATTATACAGCTTCGAGTTTTAAAATAGGAGAGTTGAGGGCTCTGATAATCAATTACATGGGCCCTAAAAACATCTGAGTAATCGATTACATGGAATGGTACTTGATTACTAGAATTCAAAATATGTAATCGATTACATGATATTGTAATCGATTACTTAGGTCAAAAGTTCATATCCAAGTAGGGAAAATCACTCTAGTAATCGATTACATGGGCTTGGTAATTGATTACCAGTACCTTCAAAATATGAAAATTTAAGTTTAAAACAATTCTAAGTTATTCGTTCCTTCTCAAACCGTTTTGAACCTTAATCCAACACTTATTTTGAAATCAAAACATTTGTCCAAAAATTAGTGCCCATAGTTTCAAGATTAAGTTGAAAGAGAATCTTTGAGCTCACCCATACTAAACGAAATCCTAAGACATAGATTATAGGTACTTGTGACTAGATGAAACTTCACACCAAGCTCCTTATCATCGCATGGCCAAATTTTGCATTCAAGAGAATGCTCCCATGTCCAACCTTTGCTTGAGACAAATGGACAAGTCTTTAAGCTCTAGAGTTTTTAAGTGATAATAAGAACCTAAACATGATATGCACTTCATTTTACTCTTTATTAGAAAAGTAAAGTGAGGGCTCGAAATAAATATGAGATGCAACTTCATTCTTATGTTTACGTTTAGGTGGTGACTTAAAAAATAAATATGCTAGACAAGGAAATGTAAACATGAATGCAAGTTCAATTCTTTATTTTAGTGCTCTAGGCTCCACAACAATCGACTTTAAGGCCGAAATAGACGAGGTTCGAGATTAATTATTAGGTGATATGAAAATGCAAGCTCTTGTTTTAATCTTTAAGTTTTAGGTGATGGCTTGAAAAATAAACATGCTAGGCAAGAAGTGTAAATATGAATACAATTTCATTTTATATTCTTTACTAGAGCTTATACAAGACTTTAAAGGATTATAAACCTCAATCCCACACATATCTTAACAAGACAAAGTGAGTTTTAGAGTTCTTTGTACCAAGGTTCCAAGAAAACCTTATGGTTTGAACATCATCATCAAGCTCAAGGAAATGGATCAAGAGATCAAAATAACTGAAAATCTTTCTTTGGAATCAAAAGCAAGGCAAGGAAGAAGGAGATCAAAATCACACCCAAAGGGAAAGAAAAAGAAAGGAAAAATCGAAAACCAAGGCTAAAGAAAAGGAAAAGAAAAGCCAAAACGTGTTAAGATCAAAACCAAGTTTCAAACTTTAGAGGTTCCTTAAATGATAACCATAGGTCCATTATCTTGGAACCTCATCATGAAGCTAAGAAATTTCTTCCCAAACCAAGCCTCATGGCCAAGAACAAAAAGAGAGAACAGAGTTTGAACTAAAAAAAACTAGAACTTTTCATAATAAAACATCAACATGAAAGTTAGAACTTTTAAAGAACAAAACCATCATGGAAGGTAGAGAAGGCCTTGAAGGCTGAAATGAAAAGAGAAGAAGAAAAAGAAACCAAAGAGAAAAGCCCAAGAAGGTTCATTAAAACAACATTATAATCCAAGAACAAAGCATATCAAAGCAAAGAAAAGAGTTTAGAACAAGCTCCCTACCTTAGATGTGCTTCTTGATTGAGAGGGGGTTTGACCCTAGAAAGTAAATGGAGGAGAAGAAGAAAAAGAACTCTTGAGATGAAGAAAGGAAAGCTTGGAGTTGTGAGGATGAGCAAATGTTTTTGCACTTCTCCTTTGGTGTCTATTTATAGACAAAAGAAACATGAGGGGAGGTGAGGAGGAGGGGGTGGTGCCATTTTAGGAGGAAGGAGGGAAAGAAAATATCTCTTGGTTGTGTCTTGTCAAGGTAAGGTTGTAGGAATAGCTAGGCATAGGCTTGGGTATGGTATGGCATGTCTCTTTGAGTGTTTGAGTGAACAAACATGTGATGCATTGGGGAGGGGGGAGGTGACGCCACTTTTGAAGCATCCAAGGGGGAGGAAAATGTCTCATTTAATTGTGGTTTAGTGATGTGTTTAGGTGTATCTTAGATTAGACTTGAGATTAGGAGTTTGTAGTGAAGTGTTTGAGTGAAAGGATGAGTAATTAAAGCTATTTAAAGCATAATTAATGAGCATTCTTGCCTATTAGTGGAGTCAAACCATATTTAATCAAGATTTTCAATCACATTCTAGGTTCTTTAAATCATGGGATTGGAATAGTGAAAACACTATTCAAGATTCCATGACTTAGAGTCTTGAGTTTTAAAAGATGTTTAAGTTTAATCTAAGTAATTTTAGATTCTAATTAATTTTAATAAATTTCTTTTTACTCTAGATTAATTATGGAAATTAATTAATCTTCAATTAGAGCCTAATATTGTTTAGGTTTGCTTAATTACATCAATAGGCTCAACGGCACGATTCCAGGGCAAAATCGTAATTTTGCACAAAACTTCTCAGGACCACCGGGACTTAAACAAACATCATCAGACACATAAAATCATCATATTAGACTTTCTGGGAAAGTTCTAGACTCAAACGGCACTTATACCTGCGTAAAACGCTATAGGGGCATTTTGGTCATTTTGAGCCGAAAACTCGAAAAATGAAATTTTCATCTCCGGGATCATTCCCAACTCATCCAATCCCCTTTAGCATTGGATTTGACCCTTCAAGGACTGTCGGGCCAGCAATCCTCGAATTCCGGATGAAAAATGACCTTATGGGCATTTTGGTCATTTTTACTCAGACAGAAAAATTGGGGTGTTACAATATTGATATGAAGGATGTACTACCGCCAAGGACTCAAGGGGAGTATATACTGAGGGGGAGTATATACTGAGGAGGAGCCTAGAGAACTTTGTTTTAGCATATTTCTTTTGTATTTCTTTGAACTATCTTTCTATTTATAAAAGTTTTTTTTATCTTGATCTGTCTTAGTTATAATGTGTCTTACTTATATCTTTTTCATCTCATATGCTCTTATGCATTTTTTTTTCATGCTTCATGTTTTGCTTTTATCTTAAGCTCTGATTCATATCATACTCTACCTAAGCTCAGCTAATCACATATATCTTTAACATATGTCTACCTCTTATCTTGAATGCATAAACCTTGTCATGATTGATCATATAGACGTTAGATATTGGTTTATATTTTCTAGTGTGATTAGTCTTAGCCATGTATCTTAAGGAGCACAAAGTAGTTATTGCTCTGATACTATTTTACAAGCTGAGTACTAATACATATGAAAAGCTTATTTGTTCCTTGTTTTTTTCACAAAACCTGCTTCAAAAAGGATCATACATCTTTTGTTTTTGAAAAAAAATAACGTTCTTCATAATCTGTTTCTTATGAAAAAAGTTTCATAACTTAGAAGCTCCTTCTTGATGATTTAGGAACTAATCCCTATATGAGCTTTAGAAACCTAGATAGCAATGTATTGATCTTACTCTTTTATGGTTTCTTTGAGCATCAGAAACTACATAAGTTTCAGTTTGCTTTTCAGATTACGAATGCTCTCTTTCTTTTTCTTATATACCTCTGAGCACTCTTTTCAAAGTTTTTTTTCTTTCTTTTTCTTGGTATAAGACTTACTGAAAACAGATCTTGCAAAGATAAAAATATCACAAGTTTTACTTGTTAAGTTTTTCAAGCATAAGGATCTTTAGAAAGTTCATTTATTTTGACAAATAATCAAGTTGTTTGTTTATCCATAGCTTAACTATCTTTTTCCTTAAAATCTATTCTCACCATGATCAGAAAGTATGCTTAAGACTGCCATATGCTTAAAATGAAACAACAGCAGTATTGATCAAGTGTCACTCAAGGCTAAAAATATTTTTATGACTCACATCATGCCTTAAGAAAAGGAACTTCCTAAATATCTTTCATTCTGTTTGATTGAAAAAATATGCTTATCTTGTTTACATTTTTGCAATATTTCTTTCAATTATCTCTTTAAAAGATTTTCTTCAAATTGGTTTATCATTATCAAAAAGGGGGAGACTGTTAACTCCAGAACCCTTGTGCTCATGAGTTTTGAATGACAACAAAACCAATTCAATGAAAATATTTTGAAGAACGACTAATGTCTCCTTTGAGTTTCTTGACAAAGTATAACAGGTCAAATCCAGCTAGTATGTAACGCCCCAATTTTTCCCATGTATAAACGACCAAAATGTCCCTCGGTCATTTTACCGGGAAAATGAGGATAGCCGACCCCGGCCATCCTCGAAGGGATGTTTTCGTGTTGGATGGGGATTATATGTGTTATGTTGTTAATAGAGCAGAAGAATCTCATTTTGGGTTTCTGCGTGCAAAATTACCAAAATACCCTTGCGGTCATTTAATGCGAGATTAATAGCCAAATGAACCCGGACTTTACCCGGGAGTTTGAAATGTCATTTTTAATAGGATATTTAATGTCTGTCTAAGCCCGGGTGGTCCCAGGAAATTTTTATAAAAGTTACCGTTTTACCCCTAATTAAGGGCATAGTGAGTTTAATTGCATGATTAATGAACCCTAAGCAATATTAGGCTCTAATTAAAGGTTAATAAATTCTAATAATTAATTTAGAGTCAAAATAATTAATTGAGGTTAATTAGGGTCTAAGATTACTTAAAGAAACTCAAAATCCCTTTCTTAATTCAAGCCCTTGTGTCATATCAAAAGAAATAGTATTTTCTCTCTCCAATTCCTTAAATCAAGGAACCAAATATGTCAATCTTGTTGATTGAGGTTTGACTTACCTACGTGAGCAAGAACACTCTTTAACCATGTTTTGAATGGCCTTAACCACCCGCTTTCTTACCTAAACACTTGGTTATAAACTTCTAACCAAAGACCTAATCAAATCTACTCCTAAACACACTTCTAATCCATATTAAATTGAGAGGTTTCCTTCCCCATTTCCCTTAATGAAACCAGCGCCTCCCCCTCCCCATTCAATTCATCACATTTTAACTTATTCACTTACACAACACAAGGAAAGCCATACCTAGCCATACCCAAGCCCATACCTAGCCATTCCATAAATTGGTACACCAAAATGAGATATTTTTCTCTTCCTTTTCCCTCCATATATGCCACGGCCTCCCTCCCCCATTCATTCTCTCATATTGCATTTTTTCTATATATAGACACTCAAGGAAGCTTGCAACACCTTTTGATCATTCTTGCAATTTTAGTTTTCTTTCTTTGCTCTTAAGAGTTCTTCTTCTTCTTCTTCTTCTTCTTCAATCCTCAAAGAAACCACCATCAACCACCACATCTCAACCCTAAACCACCACTCAACCACCATAAACCTTCCCTAAGACACTTAACCTTTCCTTTTCCAAGATCAAAACTCAGACACATCTTCTTTCCTTCTCTTTTTCTTCTTGGCTAAAACTATATTAGGCTCTAAGGAAGAATTTTCTTCTCATCTCTTTTCAAGACCAAGCTCTATTCTTTCACCCAGAAAGACATCTTTGGTAGGGTGTTGTTTTAAAGTTTTCATTCTTTTCTTTTGTATTATCTTTGGATTGGAATATTGAAATATTGGTTCTTTCCTTTTCTTCTTCCCTTTTGGTTTTTATGCTTTTCTTTTCTTTCTTTTCTTTTCGGCCTTGATGGCTTTATTATTCAAGAGTAATGACTTGTTGATGAGGATCCTTGATGTTGGTTACAAAACCATCATTTGTTTGACCTCTGAAGCTTAAGATTTCATTTTAGGAGTTATTAACAAATGAAGGTGCTATTTGGTTTTCTTTGATGGTTTTTGCTTTGAGCTTGATGGTGAGTCTAAGGAAACAAAGTTCTTGGAACCATAATAATGAGAGACTCTAAAGCTCATGTCCATTTTGTGAGATTGATCGGTGCTTTAGAGTTGTTACTCTAAATAGGAGTCTTGAACCTAGGACTTAAAGAAATAACAAATGGAAATGCATTCATATTTATATTTCAAGTATTTGCATTTCATATTTACATTTGAGCCTTGCATATCATATTTATTTCCAAGTTATCACCTACAACCTGAAGATAAGAAAATGAACTTGCATTTCATGTTTATATTTTTTGTATAGCATATTTATTATAATTCAAGTCATCATTGAAACTTTAAAGATAAGAGATGAGCTTGCATTCTCATATTTATATTCAAGCCTTGCATATCATATTTATATTTCCATTACTATCACCTTACAATATCAAGATTAAAATGAGGCTTGCATTTGCACATTTAAGTTTATGTCATCACCTAAATAATCTAGAGCTCAAGACTTACCTCTTTCAACTTATATAGGAATTTCGGTTCCATGGGCATTTGTTTCTACAAATATGTTGTCTTTTAAAGAAATAAAGTTTTGAAGTTTGGTGTATTATTACCTGGAGGTTTTTCAATAACTTGTGTCTTGCCTCTTTTCATCTAAAATGGATATTTTGACCATAAAAAGTTGGAGATTTTGAAATGGCCTTGATGATGAATCTTGGTTTTTTTATGAGGTATAAGAGAGCTTTGAAAGATTAAAGAACTCAAGGAATGGAAATGTGTGTTTTCAATTTTAAAATGTTAGAATGATGTTTAAAAATAGTTTAGAATGAAAGAATGATTTGAGGAACGTCAAAACTTGAGTTTTTCTTATTTTGGGGTTACTGGTAATCAATTACAGAAGTTATATAATCGATTACCAGAATGCTTTGCAATCCCCGGACATGAGTTTTTGGCCTATGTAATCAATTGTAACCTCATGTAATCGATTACAAGACATCTTGGGAAATCCGGAATGTGTTCCTAGACTCTGGTAATCGATTACCATTCCATGTAATCGATTACTCAGATGTTCTTGAGGCCCAGAATGCATTTTCAACAGTGGTAATCGATTACAAGACTCATGTATTCGATTATCAAAACCTTAAACATTCCTGTTTTGAAAATTTGAGCTATGTAATCGATTACAAGGCTCATGTAATCGATTACCAGAACCTAAAATGTGTGAATAAGTATTTCTCCACTTGTACAACATGGATTGGTGATCTTGTGTGCTTATTCTCGGATTATGAACATGATGATTTATAGTTTGATGAATATGTATATCCTATAAGCATGGCATGTGCATTAGCTGAGTCCAGTCCTTGAATTCCAGCATACTGGATAAGAGCATGTTTATTTGAATTATAGTTCATTCAATGATATATGTAATAAATGTTGAACATGCTTATGTGATTGATTGAGATGCATGATTATGAGCATGACATGTTGAGAAATAAGTTATGAATTACCTTGCATCTCTATATAACATGACAAGATTTAAAGTGACATAAGACACATGGAAATGATCCTCTAGACTCCCCGAATTAAAGGTTATGAGAGGTGATCCAAAATAAAAAGTGATCCTTTGGACTCCCCGAATTAAAGGTTATGAAAGGTGATCCTAATGCCCCCTATCCTATACCTTAAAAGTCAAGAACTTAATTTATCAAAAGGGATAAGAATACGCTAGTAACGACTAGTGAGGTATGAGCTCATAACCTAGAACTCTCAAGAGGAGAGAGTAATAGGGTGGCCCCAATGAGAGAAGAATAGATTAAGTCATCTAAAGGATAAAATGAAGTAATCCATGCTATGTTAACCATGATTTATGTGACACTTAAGTTTCCATATAGTATGTTGTACCTTGCATTGACATGCATTTCATGATGAGGTATGATACATTCATAACATCTAAGACTCATATTAAAATGAACCGGCCTCGGTAATTGGTATTTTAAAACTTAATAAATGAACCTCATGCATGCTCACTCTTTTATAATGAAACCCAAGGTTCCTAAGGACGTAGATGATGACACTAGCATAGAAGGATGCCCTACTGAGATTCTTTTTAAGTTTCTCACTCCCTTTATCTTTTCTTTCCATCGCGTCTTCAGAGGACGATAACGGCATTCGTGATCTGCATTGCCGCACCAACGTGGGAGCTCCATTTTGACACAACACACCAGTTATACCATTTTGTGAGCCACTGTTCCGTCCATATGTTCGTGTTCTTGGACTGGCCATTTGCTCATCCAATCACTAGTTTCCATTTCTCTCCCACTTCGCCTTTTGCCGATAAGCTACTCTTCAAGCGCACGTGCCCCTGCAGAGAGCAGACTCATCGTACACCTACCGCCACTTCAGCCATCCAAGACTATCCGGAGTACTATCCCCGTTCTCCCCCTGCTCATTCAGAAACTGACCCATCTGAGGACTCAGCCACAGAGATCTCGTCCATTGGTTCATCCCCCACTGTGCCTATGGAGATCGGTGGAGGCAACGAGGCTATGGTGACTCAGCCGATTCGAAGAGGTAGAGTGAGGATGATACCCCGTCATGGAACCTATGCCCGACCCTCTCACCATTGGGCTACTCCGGCCGAACTGGCCCAGTGGGTTGGTTATGCTCCTTCCCCTTGGGATGGGCAACAGTAGGAGTTGGTGGTGGTCTTAGTAGCGCATGTACGCATATTTTTACATAGGATAGCCTTCTTTGGCCTTTAGGGGTTATCTACTTTAGATGCATTCGAGTAGGCAGAGTTTCTGGTTTATGTATTTTATGTTTCCTTATGTATTCGCACGGACGACTGTACTAATGCTACTACTTGATCTTGGTGTGTGTGTGTGTGTGTGTGTGTGTATCCATGATGGTTTGTTATATGTCTTGTGTTTCATTTATTATATGAATATCTACTCTTTATTCTATACGGAACGAACGATGTAGTTTTACTTTATGCATGGCTCATGTTTTCATCTTCTATTTCAAAAAACAAATTTACCCATATTTTTGTTAAGTATTTTCTGAAAATTAGAATTAAGAACTGGAACAAAAGAGTAATAACTAATAGTTTAACTTGAATACGTCCTAGCCATGTTAGGTTAAATATTAGGGTGTTACATAATGTTACAAACTTATAGCAAGAATAATGTATCACTTTGCATGTGTAAACATGACTTATCTTACGGGAAGAAATTGAGCCAAATAGAATGTGAATATTGTTTCAAGCAAAGCATGTATACATACTTATGGAACAAAGCATAGAAACAAACTTGAATCGAGAATAATTTTACTACACATGTACAAGCATGTTTTATCTCGTGTAAAGAGATTAAGCTTAAAATGAAGTGATCATTATCTCGTGCAAAGAACATGTAAACGCTTAAGGACTAGAGGAAATCAAGTCAAAAGCCAAGAAACCAAGGGAAAAGACTTCAAAAAGTAGCACGAGAAATCAAAAAGTACTCTCAAGATGAAGATATTAGAATATGTCCATATGCAACGTGTTACTTAGTCTTCAAACATCACAATCACAAAGAAATCATCATCAAGAAGATTTGATTGAAGATCTGAAAGTGAAATAACTCTACAAGGGCTGATTACGTACATCAGAAAGCTCACCTGGGAGTAGAGCAAAGAATGTTACAGGAAAGGGAGGGAAATTTAAAATTTGAATTTCAAATTATCAGGTCAAACCTAATTTTAAACTGGTACGTCATCTCTTCTGCCTTTTTGATCAATGACTTCAGCTTCATGAAGGAGGAGTTTAGAAAGCTCACTCAGAAAGTAGAAAAGTGATTATGATGGGAAATCAGAAAGTTCACATTTATAATGGCCTCTGCAACCGATGTGACAGTTCTATCAACCTCTCTTCTAACTGCTTCTTTCAAGACATAACTGATGATCAACACGTGTCACTTGAAGAACTGATCTATGGCAAAGGTCACAAAAAAAGACCATTATGTAAAGAGATGTTGAGTTTGAAAAATAGAGAGATTTTGAAGATTCAAAGAGAGAAAACTCTGCAAAAATCTTCGTCCACTTCCTGGAATATTCTTTTTTTATCATATAATCAGTTTATCCTTAAAGTGTAAAGAAAATCTTCCTTCCGTATGCTTAGTTATATCTATATTCTTCTTGTGTAAGAAGTAGAAGAAGGAAGTCATTCAAGTTTTCCCAGGATCTTTTAAAATGTATCATCTTTAAGAAAATTAGAGTGTAGGTTAGTTTCAGTGACAAACCAAACACTTAACCTTTGTATCCTTGATCCAGTAGTGATCAGAATGAGACATAGCTTGGAGAGGCTAAGGTAAAACTACTTGGAACGTGATAGTAAGATATTCCTACTCATCACGGTTTAGCTTGGAAAGGCTAGTCAAAGACTACTTGCGGCTTGGAAAGGCTGGGAACAGACTAGTTAGTTGGGTTTGGAGAGACCAGTGTCAAGACTACTCATTTGGGCTTGGAGAGGCCAGTGTCAAGAGTACTCATTTGGGCTTAGAGAGGCTAGTATCAAGACTACTAGTAGCCTGGAGAGGCTGGAGAAAGACTACTAACAACGTGCTGAAGGAGTTACCTGTCAGTTACGAGTTGGCTTGGAAAAGCCAGAGTCAAGACTACTCATGGCAGCTTGGATAGGCTGTGAAAGACTACTCACAACGTGCTAAGGGTGCTACTCTCATCAGTCACAGGTTGGCTTAGAGAGGCCAGAGTCAAAATTACTCATGAAAGTTTGGGAAGGCTAATGTAAAAACTATCCTCTTTTTCTTAGGTTGAGAAAGTTGTTGTTATAGCGAAACCACAACTGTTGTTAAGTACTAGATATAGGCATGTTGGCTGTAACGCCCTGATTTTCTGTTTGAGTGGAAAATGACCAAAATGCCCCTGAGGTCATTTTCGGCCCGGAATTTGAGGATGGCCGACCCGGCAGTCCTCGAAGGGCCAAGTCAATGTTTGAAGGGGATTGAATGACCCTTAAGTGGTTCCGGAGGCGAAAGTCTCATTTTCTGCAGTTTCGGGTCAAAATGACCAAAATACCCCTATAGCGTTTTTATGCAGGTAAAGGTGCCGTTTGAACCCGAAACTTTCCCACAGGTTTAAAACAATGTTTTTGCATGTTTCAAAGCATCTGTTTGAGTCCCGGTGGTCCGGGGCAGTTTTAGTTCAAAATTACGATTTTGCCCCTAGAATAGTGTTTTTGAGCTTAATGATGTAATTAAGCAAACCTAAGCAATATTAGGCTATAATCGAAGATTAATTAATTTCCATAATTAATCTAGAGTCAAAATAAATTATTAAAATTAATTAGAACCTAAGAGTGCTTAGATTAGATTTAAATCTCCTTTCTAAAACTCAAGATTTCACTCTTGGAATCTTGAATAGTGTTTTCTCTCTCCAATTCCTTAAATTAAGGAATTGTGTCTAGAATTGTTTATACACTAAAATGAGTTTATAACTCACTAATGATGCAAGAACACTCCTTAAATGTGTCTTGACAACCTTGATTACCCATTTTCTCACCTAAACACTTTCTTACAAATTCCTAATCTTAATCCTAATCAAAGATACACATAAACACAACTCTAAACCACAATTAAAATACAAGAAAACCCTCCCCCATGGCTGATGCACTTTCGGTCCTCTCCCCCTCAATTACATCACATGTTGATTTGTTTCTCACTGAAAGAACTATGCTTGAGTCGTACCTTAAACCATACCTCACCATGCCTCAAGATCACAACATCTCACCTCATGGAACTCATGGGGCTACTCATCCTTGGCCGAAACCTTCCCTCCCTCCTTGCACCTTGCATGTGTTTCATTTCTCTATAAATAGCATGCTTGGGTGAACTTGCATCATTTTGGGTTCATTTGCTAAGTGTAAGTTTTCAAAAAGCACTTCAAAGTTTCCTTTTTCTCTCAAGATCAAGTGTTCAAGTTCTTCAAGTTCTTCATCCTCTTCTCTCATCCCAATCTCCAAATCACTTGGTAGGGATTTTCTTTCAAGTATTTTCTTTATTTAAGTTCCATCTCTAGTTATGTGTTTATGGTTTCTCTTGAGTCTTTTTAGAACTTCTTTCCCTCTCCTTTTTCTTCATCATTTTCAGCCATGGGCCTTGAGGACAAGGGAATGAGAGCTTGATGATGAGGTTTCATGGTGGTGATGTCCATCACTTGAACAATCTCTAAAGCTTGATCTTTGTTCTTAAGTTAAAGATGTTTTCTTTTGTTCTTTCTACTTGAACCTTGAAACCTTTCACCTTGATGATATTTTAAAATGGTTACATGAACTCAATGATGAAGACTCATGATGTTGGTGTTAATGCATCATCAAGATCATGGTCTCTAGAGTTTCAAATGTTTCTTTTTCTTCTTATAAGTTTCGGTTCCTTTTCCTTTTCTTTCTTCAAGTTTTCAGCCATGTTGGCCAATAAGGTTCACAATGGCTTGATGATGAGAGCTTCTAGATGATGACTATGTGTTCATCTCAAAGAGGCCTCTAGAGCTTGAGTTTTAATAAAAATGCTATTTATGACCTCATTTCAAGAAAAGAAACTTGTGTTTTAAAGAACCCTTAGGGTTCACTCTTGTCTTTACTTTATCTTGTCATGATAAGTTTGGGTTGAGGTTTAAGTTCCTTTAAAGTCTTGTATGAGCTCTAATAAGAAATAAAATGGACTAGCATTCATATTTAAATTCAAGCTTATGCATTACATATTTATTTTAAGCATTGCATTCATATTTATTTTCCAAGCCATCACTTTAAGTTAAAGGATAAAAGAATGGAGTGCACCTCATATTTACATTCTTGTCTAGCATATTTACTTTTCATCACTAAAGAACATAAAGACTTAAAATGAGAGCTTGCACTATCACCTAACTAAATCTCAAAGCCTTTCTATTTCGGCCTTAAAGTCGATTGTTGCTGAGCCTAGAGCACTAAAATAAAGAAATGAACTTGCATATTTATATTTCAAGTCTTGCATATTTATTTCAAGCCTTGCATATTTATATTCAAGTCTTGCATATTTACTTCAAGCTCTCACTTTACTTTGTAATGAAGGATAAAAATGAAGTGCATAGCATGTTTAAATTATGTCATCACTTAAAGACCTTAGAGCTCAAAGACTTGCCCATTTTATCTCAAGTCAAAGTCTAATGTGGAGGCATTCTTTGAATGCATAATTTCGGCCATGTAGTGATGATGAACTTGGAAGGAGATTCATCTAGCTACAAGGGCCAACAATCTAAGTTTTAAGATTCTCTTTAAAACCTCATGAAATTTATGAGATTAAGACCAACAAGATTTATGAATTTAATTCTCTTTTAAGGAGGGATTAAGTGGCCACTGACCTAAGGATGTTTTTAGTCTCTTTTACAAAATAAAATGGTTTGCAAAAGAGTCTTAGAAGTCCTAAAAGTGATTCCAAGAGAAACTAGCAACTTATGTGTTTTAAAAATAGCAAGTTATGCATCTTTTTAGGACTTAATGTTTTGGTTCTTCCATGATAAGTTTGCTGCTGTATGATGATGTTTTGATGTGTTAGAATGTATGAAAATTATGTATGATGAGGTAGGAACATTTCTATGCATGATAGGAGAGAAACTAGATTTCTAGAAAAATCGTAAAGTCAAGATTTAGTATAGTTTTAACCCATTTATTTTTGGTCACTGCCCAAACTGTTTCTATGGGAATATAATCAAATTAGGATTGTTTAATCATGAAAAATTTGGTTACAATTGAAGTAAGATTGAATTTTAGCACCTATAAAGAAACTAGTAACTAGAAACCCGTAAAACCGCAATTCTAGAACTCTTAGAACATTTAGTTTTTAGAATCTGTCCAGCAACCTTATAATGTAGAGAACATGGCTTATAATTAGTTCTTAGGCATAGAAATGCCTCATAATTGGTTTAGGTCGAACTTATAGCGCCTTAGGCGAAGACCGAACCAAGAAAGGATCTAAAACGTAAGTTCTAGAACCCCACAATTATAAGTTTATAATGCTGCCCCTAAGGAATGACGTTGTTCAGATTTAATAGAGAGCATGAATAATAATGAGATCTATTAGGAGAGAATCCTTAGGTGCATAAAGGTTGATAGAAGATGATAGGTTAATTACATCACAAGTTTAAGGCCCGTAAGGGTCAAAGCATAAGATACCGTAGGACCAAGAACATAATGAATTTTTAATGTTGCTTGTGAATGCATGAGAATGATTATGTGAATGCATGAAAATTATGATGGAGGATGCATGTTTGAATGACTTATGTGGCATAAAAAAGAATTTGGAAAAAATTCGGCATGCTGCAGCTATGCTGACGAATTTCTGACAAATTCGGGGGCTCAGAAAGTTTTTGAAAACCTATGAGATTTTTATGAGATACTAAGATGAGTTCTCGGATGACACCGGTTTGGCCGAGCATCTCCAGAGAACTCATGTGACATCAGTACCAAGATGAATTCTTGGGTGACACCAGTTCGGTCGAGTACCCCCAGAGCAATTGTCTTTTAGGGTGGCCTATGAGGAAGTAAAGTATTATGTTTATGTCGCAAAGTTTCCCATATGAGAATTTAATTGCCACTTTATGCCACTATTGTGATGTTCTTAAAGTTACGATGATTATTCTTGCATTAAGTAGAGCCATGCATACATTCTTTAATATGTTGCATCCATGTCATTAAGAATCATGCTAAAATGAATGGACCTTGGCTAATTATGTTTTAAAACCTAAAAATAGACATTTATGCATGCTCGCTTATTTTGTATACTAAACCCAAGGTTCCTGAGGACGTAGATGATAACACCTAGGTAGTAGGAGTCCCTACTGAGATTCTTTAGCAAGAATCTCACTCCCTCTATCTCTTTCTTTCTGTCACGTCTTCAGGTGGCGACGTTCGTGGTTTTTGTGGACACCCCGACGTGGGAGGTGCACTATGATCCAGATCACGGATCATACCATTTTGAGGGACAGTGCACGGTGTGAGTCTTCATGTTCGTAGGACGTCCCTTCGCTCACCCCGTGCATACCCATCGCTTCTCCCCGATAGCACCCTACGGCGACGACAAGCAGGTTTTTCAGCGCGCGCGTACGCATAACGAAAGAGTTCTCCGCATGCACACCGCAACCTCAGCCATGCATGACTATCCCGACTACGTGCCCCGGACTTACTTCTTGGAGACCGATCCGTCGGAGGACCTGCCTACCCATCCGTACAGCGAGAGCTCCGCCCCCACTCCACCACTGATGAGGGAGGGCAGTGAGGATACCGTGACTCAGCCACGGCTCGTATGACGACCAGAGATGCGGCCACATCACGGGGGTCACTCTCAATCCCCGTTCCGCCTCTTTACGCCCGAGGAGCTCGCCCAGTTTCCCGGATATGTGCCTCGCTCGCGAAATGGACGTCAGTAGGAGGTGACGTACGACCGATGGAGTACCCGGGTAGAGCACACACCACTTAGATGAGGATGGACCTCCTTTTGTTTAGAGGTTATCCCTTTAGTTGCACTTGGATAGGGGAGTTGCTCTTATATTTTCCGTCGTACTTTCCTTTGTATTTGCTTTTTAGTTGTATCTGTCCCTTTAGTGGGCATTCTAGCCTTTTAAGGGAGTCTATCTCCATTTATCCTAGGCTTTCAACTACATCCTAGGCCTCCTTTTGAGGTATAAAGGGTAAATAGTGAAAACACTATTCAAGATTCTATGTTCTAGAAGCTTTGAATTCTTTAAAAGAAAAGGGGTTTTGAGTTTGATCTAAGCAATCTTAGGTTCTAATTAATTTTAATGACTTATTTTGACTCTAGATTAATTATGGAAATTAATTAACCTTCGATTAGAGCCTAATATTGCTTAGGTTTGCTTGATTACATCATTAGGCTCAAAGACACTATTCCAGGGGTAAAATCATAATTTTGCGCTAAAACTGCCTGGGACCACCAGAACTTAAATAGACACTTTTAAACACTTGAAAACATTGTCTTGAACCTGCGGGGAAAGTTTCGGGCTCAAACGGCACCTTTACCCACGTAAAACGCTATAGGGGTATTTTGGTCATTTTGACCCGAAACTGCAAAAAATGAGACTTTTGCCTCCGAAACCATTCAAAGGCCATCCAATCCCCTTCGAACAGTGAGTTGGCCCATCGAGGATTGTCGGGCCGGCCATCCTCGAATTCTAGGCCAAAAATGACCTCAGGGGCATTTTGGTCATTTTTCTCTCAGACAGGAAAATCGGAACGTTACAATAAAGATCTTTGTGTACTTTTCTCTTGCCCTAATCCTTTTTATTTTATTGCCTCGTTACCTTACCATCAGTGTATATATATATATATATATATATTGTGTTTTATGTTATCTCTTTTTATAACAAGTTTTTGATTTAATAAGGTTCAGAAAGTTATTTTCTGAAGCCGCTAACTTTGTTTTCACTGCACTTCAAGTTTAATACTTGATAGAAATCCTTTTCAGAAGCTTCAGAGATCAAAAAAGAATATATGCATGATTCCACCCCCCTTCTCGTGCACATTTCTACCTACATATACAACCATACCAATCAAATTAGTACATGCCAGCGTAAGCATCATATCCATGTTGTGACTCCTTTATTTGATGCGGATCATCATCAATAACTTGGGTGCCTGCAACTTTATAACAACTGTATGGCTAGGAACTAAAAGATGTGTTAGTGAACATGAAAAATCAAGTGGGAGAAGAAAATAATAAAATAAAACCTAAAATTTTTTAAAGCTAAAATAAAGATAAAAAGGAAATAGAAAAATTAAAATTAATTTAAATTAAATCAAGAAAAAAGTTAATATAAAATAAATAAATAAATACAACTAAAACTAAAAAGGTAAAAATAAAATAATTAAAAAATAAAAATAAAAAGAATAGAATAATAGAATAATAATAAAAATATCAACCACCACTATTTCCCCGACAACAGTTCCAAAATTTGATGCGAGTTGTCACAATTCATGAACAAATAAAATTTATAAAGTACCAAGTTGCATAAAAAAAGTTGTAAATGACACAACTCAAGTCTTTTCACAATGAAGTGTTACAAGCTAGTTAGAAATTTGGGAGTTTTGAAATTGTTGCAATAATGAAAATTAATAGAGAAATTCATATGAGAAAAATTATCTACACAATGAGACCTTCAAATTAAGAGTTGTTCAATCATGGATTCAAAAGATAAATTCATAGTGATGGTTAATTTCATTAATTATGTTTTCACACAACAATTATGCAATTCTACTTTGTCATACAATCGCACTCTCACTAAAGGTTTGACTAACACATGCACTAGTAATCCATAATCATGGTTCTATGAGCCTATGCCAGTTTAATTACCAATTACAGCAACTTAATCTACCAATGCAGTTAATTACAATCTTTTACCAAATGGATATAATTTAATCAATTAATCAAATACCCCAATGAAATCCCGATTATGCATACAACCCACAACGTGAATGAACACATAATTAGACACGGTCTCAAAAATACAATTGTAAGAATTCATACAACCAATCAATCTTCAGTTATCCTTGCACGATAGGTAAAAGATCACAACCAATGTTAAGGAAAAGTACAATTGCAATCCCAAACAGAAGCCAAAATAAGGATTAGCAACTCCCAAAATTTAGAGAAGGAGTACAGAGATGAAGAGAGAAAGTAGAGAGAGTGGAGGCACGCCTAAAGCAAGTGTGGAAGATCTCTTTTTAACCTAGGCTAAATAGGTATGTGTGTGTGTATATATATATATATATAATACATCATCACAATGTCAAAAATAGACCCTAAAATAATTTAAAAAAATGTTATTTAATGACTTAGTCTCATGTAAACACTGCCCTGTATACTTTCAAGCCCATTTTCACACCCAAAACATTTGAATTAGCTTTTGAACCTAGAAATAGATGTTGTAGCCCTTTGAATAACCTTTTCAACGCTACAAAATTAAACCCAATTGGATATATGTAGCTACAGATATTGGCAAAATGCAAACTAAGAGTCAAACTATACAGCACCATAACATTAGCAACCTTTAATCTTGCAGCTCGATTTCCATTAAGAAGCTCTCAGAACTTGGTTTTGAGCTGAACATGAAAGTTTTAGATGACTTCTTGATCTTTCTAAAACATCTTTATTTTTCTTAATCTGACCACTGTAGAGAGAGATATGAATTTACATTACAATACTTCCTGTAAATGAGCTCCAAAACTCTTCTATTTAGCTTTCCAAATTCTCCCAAATTGAAAATTGCTATAAGCTTCATGCACCTCTATGATCTAGAAGTCCCTATAATAAAATTGCTCTAACAAGAGAGGATTAAAAGCACAGAAAACTCCAAAATATATTTATTCATTAAAATAGTGTAATTAACTATGACTTTATTCAATGATGCATGGTGAGGGCTAAATACAAATCAACCAAATGTCAATCAATTAAGCACATAAACGATGCAATATGCCTATAATTACATAAAAAAAGGGTGCATAAATGTAACTCATCACCCGCCCATTTAACATCCTTAAAGATAGGTGTCTTGACTAGTACATCATTGTGTATTAGTGATTTGTGAAATTGTTTTCCATGTGTTGTGGAAGTGAGAATCTCCTTCAACTATTGTTCCATAGGAATCATGTCATGCTATGAGTTTTTTACTATAATGATGGTGATATGTGTGCTACTATGTAGTAAAAATTTTTGCAGGCACAGTTTTCCTCGTAAACGGTGCCGAAATGCTCTTATCTCAATCTAATATAATGAAGAGGTCTTTGTGTTGAAATAGACTTGCCTTACCCCATCCCCTTTTATCGTATTTATAAGGGATAAGGGCTTTCTTTGTGTTGTGACATGAGCGTTGGTATGGGCTAGTATGAAACTCGGATGGACCACAAGCCCCTAGGCTCAAGCCTAAGAAGTGAAGAGACTAAAGAATTGCCCAAGGTATCATTTGAGTGAAAACCCAGACGGACCACGCTTGGTGAAATTCTACATGGATATTGTGCTTTAGTGCAGTTATGTGCATGTAAGAAGAAAACAACTGGGAGTTAGAGATGGTATACACCATACCTTACAATGAGACAATGAATATTTCAACTCAATTAGTGTTGTCCCTTATTCAGCCTTCCTCTCTTCTTCTACTTTGCTTCTAATGACTGTCTCACATGTGTTGCTTCCCTTCCATCAAAACTCTTCAACACAGAATGTAAGATCTATTTTCATTGGGTAAAGCTAGACAATGATGGGGCTACCAAAGATAGCCCCCATTCAATAAGGTGCAGAGCTTTGATCAAAAAACAGCTTAAGAAGAAGGAAGATTGAGTACACGAAGAAAATTGGGATGCGTTTGTTTCAGATTTGCAAAAAAAAATATTATTATAAAATTTAAATTTTATATTTATTGAAAAAACTAAACTTTTTCATTTAGAAAATACTTTTTTAACTTTTACTAAAAAACATAAAACTGATTTTTTTATTTTTGGCTATTTTGAAAAAACTACTCAAATATATGAAAAAATGTTTTTTTGGGTGAAAAAAGTAATTCTGAGAAACGCACAAACAAATGCACCCTTGGTATTTGTTCCTTCTTCACGGTAGATCTTGAGGGCATTCTGATTGATCTCTTTATTGCCTGGGAGCATGGTTTCACTCACATAAATGGTGAGTAAATATTTATTTTGATCCCTAAAATTATATGCATGATCTATTTAGCCCCTAAAATTAAGAAAATATCATTTTAGTTTCTGAAACTTTAATAAGTTATTTAAATTAGTCTTTATACTACTATTTTTAAGAACTAATTTGAATCATCAAAAGAATTAAGTTGAATCACTTTTATATTTTCAGAAACTCAAGTAATATTTTCTTAATTTTAAGGGTTAAAAGTGAATCAATTTCAAGGAACAAAGTCAGCCTTTCCTTCATGCATGGTCGAGTAACTCTAGCGCAGCTATTCAAAACCTTACCTACAGAGCCTCGTCAGAGGGATCAAAGAGCTCTTGTCCAAAAATTGATCCAGTCGTCTAAACCACCTCACCAACAGTGAACGTAATAGAAGTACGCAGTGGCTTGCGAATCCAAGCCTCCTGAGGACTGACATTACTATGTAGAGCGATCATCCTACTGGGATTTGTGAGTGTTTACTCGGTTTTAGTTATGCATCTCGGGTTCTTCCCCACGCTGTCAAATTAGTCATGAAGTTTCTATGGGCTTTGACTGCATTTACCAACAACATTAATGATGATAATAATAATAATAATAATAGCTCGGGTAAATTACAGGATCCTCTCTTAGGTTCCTCCAATGTTATACTTATTCCAATATTTATCTCCCTTCTTCTTAAATAATTTTTCAAAACTACCAGGTTACCCTTTATTTTTTAAACAAAAAAAAAACTCTATCTTCTTCCTCCCATTCTCCCCCACCATAAACCCTCCACCCACCGCGGCAGCCAGATCAGAGGCCATGCCAGAGCAAACCCGCAGCCTCCGCAACCACCTCCGCTTATAGTGGCGACAATACAATTCACACTATCAGACCCAAAAAAAAAAAGTTAGCCCAGCAAACTTTTGGTTCAGGAAGTGGCATTAAAACCATCAAAGGCAAGCAATACTACCAACACAACCTAAATCCCTAAACTAGAGGTGGTCGAGGAGCAGGTGGCTGGATGAAGGTACAGGGGAAGGTGGCTTCGTGGCGGTGGTTCCGAGGATGTGCAACTGGCGAGCTTCGCGGAGAGGGTGGTTGCGATAGGAAGGTGTTGCAAACCGGGGAGGTGCGATTACTGCTGCGCGGTGGCAAGATGCAAAGGAGCAGAGGCCGCGACTCATCGCGGAGCTTCTCGCGACAGTGGCTGACCTCATGGCAGCAACAGTGGCATCAACCGCTGTCGAGGGACAGTATGGAGCTTCACGGTGGTACTGGTCGCGGCTGATTTGCGGAGGCAGAGGAAGAGGCAACGACGGTTGGCGTGGCAGTTGGGCTTGGTTTCGCGAGGTGTTGCTCGCAACTTCGTGGTGTTGGGGGGAGGAGCGACCGGTGGCGGTGTCGCTGCGTGAGACAGAGCCGGGACGATGGTGGTGCTGCGGAGCGGGACAGAGGCGGCGGCAGGGCAGAGGAGGTACGAGGCAGAGAAGGGTGGCGGCTAGCACGTCATTTGCGGATCTATGGCTAGCTCAGCGACGGAAGGCTTCACGGCGGCGTGGCTGGCTGTTTAGTTGGGTGGCTCACGACGGGACGATGGAGCTGCTGCTGGGTTCGCGATCTGGGCGGCGGAGCTTCCAGGTGAGGGCGGATTCATGGCTCGCGATGGGTGATTAATTCAAGTTATGTGTCACTGTGTTTTTTCCTTTTGCCCTTTGTTGCTGCTGATGGGTGTACAAAAATGGCTGAATGTAGTGAGAGGGTGGCCGTGGATGGAGGGTTGATGGAGGGGGAGAATAGGAGAAAGAAACTAGTTTTTTTTTTTAAATAAAGGGTAAATTGATACTTTTGAAAAATTTAGGAAGAAATGAAGTGAATGTAAAGAGAATAAATGCAATAATAATAGTTAATATTTATTTTAATATCTTATTTTTTGCTCAAGTCATTTTAGTATTTGAGTTTTAAATAAGTCAAATTAGTCTCTAACATTATAAAATATATGTCAAGTTAGTTTTTTATTTCACTTTTAATTAATATTTTATCAATTAAATGATAATATGTAATATTAATTAATACGTTATCATATGATGTGTCATGTGAAATAGAATAAAATTTAAAATAACTTATTTTTCTATTTAAAATTGCACCAAATGAATTATTTTATTACTTAAAATAAATATTTAAATAATTTATTTTATATAATTTTAGACACCAAATGAGTCATTTTGAATTTTATTCTACTTTAAATAACATATAGTATGAGATATCAATTAAGGCACTTATTATCATTTAATTGATAAAATATTAAATAAGAATAAGTTAAGGAACTAACATGATTCATATTTTATAATATCAAAAATTAATTTAACTTATTTTAAAAGTCAAATATTAAAATAACTTATAAATATAAAATAAGGATATAAAATAAAAATTAACTCTAATAATAATATCAAACAAAAGGGAAGCCACGAGGGAGCTACTAAGCGGGTGGGGATCATGAAGATGAATTTACCCCTTTAACCAATTAGCACTTAAATATATCTCAATTCATGAAGACTACTTCAGAATACAGCTAAAATTAGTCTTACATCTAATTCGTCCCTCTTCTGCAGCAATAGTGACCTATACATCACAGGTAGAACTAGAAACTGCCTTATGAAGCCAGACACATCATGTAGAAAAGACAAGAAAAACCACGACTGGAGAACTCGCAGTTGCAAAAAGGAATGAGGTAAACAATGCTAATTTCTACACAAAACTGAAACAGCTCCAATGAAGCTTGGCCCAAAATCACCAGCAATATGACTAGCATGGAACATAACAGCAGTGACTAGAGGCCTCAAAGATGAAATTCATGTTAGTCAATGAATAGGAAGTCTCCACATGAAGTAATCACCAAGAATGGAAATTGAGTTCATCTTGTTGATCTCTTCCGTTCCTGAGGAACCACATGGACCTCATGCTTCCCAAGTTCCAAGATCTTCACCTTTCCATCATCTGTAGTGAAATGTACATTCGAAGAGACCTCAGCTATGTCAGTAACCACCCCCTTTTGCCTGCGTGTTGAAGGTTTTTAAAATGTAGATTCTACCTATAACAAATTCGGGAAAGTAATTTTGCTATGCAACTATCTCATGAAAAAAGGTGTCGACAAATCATTATGAACAAGCAATAGCATGGTTCATTTGCATCAGCACAGTAATGCAGGAAAATATAAATAATTATATTTAACTGATATATTTCGATCAGATGCAAATTAGAAAGATGGGAAACAAAACATGGAGTAAAGGGGTACCTTCCACACATCAAAACAGTGCACTCACTGACCAAATTACTTATTTCAAATTAGAATCTCGAGCAAGATGCAAAACAAAATTTAAGGAACTTATCACATTAAATGGATTTAATTTTGAGATTTTACATGTTTTTTAGAATATTCATCCATGCAATGATATAATTGACTCTCACACCAACTATTTGAAAGGTCATGCAAACTAATAGATTTGATTGGATGTCTGTATGTAAGTTTTTACACTGTCAATTATTTTACTAAATAACATGATTGACACATTAGCAGCATACCATTATTTAATACTGTCTCAGTAACTAAACAGAGCAATAGAATAACTAACCAAGAATTGTCAGAAGTCTGACGAACTTCAATTCTCTTTCCAATAGCATCTTTACCTAATTTCTTCAATATCCAGTTTGCATCCATAGTCTCATCCATTAGATTGTCTTGATGCGATTGTGCTACATCTCCATTCTCATTAAATGTTTTCTCCATAAAAGGTGAAGGTCTCTTCCTTTTTGACCTCTGTCCCTTGATTGTAGTCTTCTCTTGATGGGTATTTTCACTTTCAATGCTAGGTTTCTTCAATTTAAATCTCAATGAAGTCTTAGGACCTTTTGGCAAAGAATGTGGAGGTATCTGATTATTATTGTCATCTGTATCAACATATGCATGAGACCTGCCTTCAGACAACTTTCCCATCGACATTCTTTCACCTCTTTGTGACATAGCCTCTATGGCTCCTACATGATCAATCATTCCATCATTACTACGTTTTCCCAGCATGATGTGAGGCTGCTGTGAAGGAACAGCTTCACATCCATCAGACAGATTGCCTCCGCCAAAGGTTGAATTCAACTGAGAAACTTCTGGCTTAAATTTTCCCAGCTTAATGAAATTTCCTTCTCTTCCAGGAGCTTTTATAACTTCTGATTGACCAGAGTCAACTCTGTTTCCTGCTAGTCACATGAACCAAGGTTTCGATTTCCTCAGACATCTTAAAGAAAATCAGATATCAGTTATAATGGAAACTGGAAAGCAATAGCCAACTGATGTTGCAAAATTACCATCAATATATGTAGCTGTGACATCATGTTTGTCAAATGTAAACTTGTCCTATTGACTTGTATTTTCAGTTCCAGAAAGAAAATTTGAACCGGAAAAGCCAAAAAAAAAAAAGTAAAGAGAACAGAAACAAAAGAGGCTTATCAAATCCCACACAGTGCCTACTTAAGAAAATTTTCACTAGTTTTTGGGGAGAAAGGACCATAATAATTAAGAAATCAGCAACAACCCAGTTACACAGAATAATACCACAAATCAAACTGACTTCAGTCAATATGGCAAAATAAGGGAAGCAAAAAGAAAAAGGGAAAAAAAAAATTGAACTTTGTAGAGATGCATACCACTAAGGGCGATCGGATCCTGATCTCTTTGGCAGCTTGAACCATCATACTGTGGAGAACAGGTCACATTAATTTTATGTGCCCCAAAATTTATAACTAACTTCTTCCCTTTAACGTTCTGAGTGGCGCCAACATGTTTTCCACCCTCCCCTTCACTATCCATAGTATATGCCTTGCTGCTTCTAATGCGAACAACTCTAGGTTTCCTCTCTTCATCAGTAACCATCACGTCGTTTGCAAACTTGTGTTTCAAAATCACTGGCTGATTGACAGGGCAAGGCCTTTCAGTCTGGCTCATTCTTCCAGCAGCAGGTGATGAACAAACATCAGGAATTTCGTTTCTGTGGGATTGGATATCATCATCCACCCTATGTAAAGATTTCAACACACGGCGTCCCTCAAAACTAGAGTTTGGATCAGTTTTACCAATCATAAATGACTCTTCTTTTTTCTTCACATACTTTTCGCTTGAATGTTTCTCTGCATAAACTTTCATTTTCATTGGTGAGTTATCGGACAAATCCTTCTGATGGGATTTCAAGGAACACCTAGATTCACTCTTCAACTTTAGAAGCCCACTGTCCTCATCATCGGAATACGGTGAAATAGAAAATATTTCTTCTTGAGTTGGTAAACCAGCTGCAGCCCTTAAGCTGGCAATTAAATCTCGGTCAGCAATATCCCTTCTCCTCCAAAGCTCTTGAACAGCATCCTTAAGATTCTTAATCTGGAGCATATGCATATACAGATTACATAATAAAAACCAGATATACTCATTGCAAAGAGTAATTTGTCCGAATTTTTTTTATCTTTTTAGAGACACTAATTTATCTGACTCAAAATTTAAGGACCAAATTGAGGGCTTTGTCATAAATGAATAAACAAACAAACAATCATATCACTTACCACTAGATCGGATTGATTACATGGATCAGATGGTGTCATTAAATAAATAAACAATTATATATATATTGAAGGTATACAGCATACCTGATAACATTCCCCACGACACATGGGACATTTATACTGCAGATTCCCGTCCACTTGATATTGGAGATATTTTTCATCACTGCAAAACAATTCTTCCAGAGTAAACAAACAAAACAAGTCCACTAACATCAAGGCTAAACCCAAATGGCACTTCTTTAGTAGTAAAGTAATTAAACAGCAAAGACAAAACATCAATCTATACCTCACAAGAAGATAGCATGCAAGGTGTGAGGTGATAATTTAAATTTTCTTGAAACTAATAACAAGTCAATAGACTCGAGATATACAGTCACATAACTAAATTCCAAATGTGCTATTGGCCTTAGGCTCTGTTTGCGAGATGAGTTTAGGTGGGAAAGGCATTGGGAGGTTAGATTGTGTTTGGGAGTTTTCTTGCTAGGGGAAGGTGTTTGAGGGAATTTTAAAACCCTCCCAAATCCACTGTTTCCTCCCATTTTCAGTTCTGCATATTTGGGGGTCTCCAGTAGGATGTAAATTGCAATTACTCTACGCCAATGGGATCCCAGTAATGAGGGCTTTGGATAGTATGAATGAGGTCATAGGTTCAAGCTTCATTGCAATAAATGTAATTCCAAAAGTATGAAAAAAAAAAACTGCAATTACTCTTTTACTCTTATGATTGTGCTTTCAATTCCAAACTAACCCTCTCTGAACCACTTTCATTTTCATGAGGAGAAATTGAGTCAATCTCTTGTCTCTGCCTCTCTAAACCCTCATCAACAAACCCTAATCCCAATCTTGTACCGGTCAATCTAATCAACGAAATCTGCCATGGAACCCAAATCCCTATTCACCCTCCATTCAATTCCATCTACTCTATTGGCAAGGACGAATCAATGACGTAATTCCATCGATCTCTTTATCAATCTCAATTTCTTCTAATCTTGATGCTCTCTCTCTTGTGACCGTTGCAGTCAGGTAATCCCTTTGCATTCTCTGATTCTCATCCTCTTTTCTGTCGTAGTCTGAATTCTGATGCAGCTTGAATATTAGAATTTAGTTGTCATTTTTTGTTGATTGGAATGCATCGAAGTTCGGAGATCAAGGCCAAAAAAAATAGCCTAGACCAAGAAGATGGTAGAAGTGAATTCTGCAGTCCATTATGTCATGGTTTCTAAATCCAATTTGGGGAATCATAAAGTTACAGTAATTTAGTGCCAAAATGTAGCTATTAATAACAACGATTATCTGTTTAAAATATACCCTTGTATATGCAGAAACATTTTAAAAATTAGAATACTTATTCATCATACCATATTACTCTGAAGTCTGAATTATTTTAACATGGTTAGACTTAAGATAGTGTATTATGATAAAAAAAAAACTCATACTTCGTTTCGTTAATTGCTTGAGTTTTCAATGACTCAATAGCACTCTATATATATGCACAATCGATGACTACAATAATCATCTACAATAGGTAAGAATGTATATTTCCTAAGAAAGCTAGTTCCTATGTACATATATGCTCTAGATATAATGAAAGTAATTAATATTTCTATTTCCAACATTCCCCTTCAAGCTGGAGGATATAAATCAAATGCTCCAACCTTGCTAAAAATATATTGAATTTGCAGTCCTCAAGAGATGTGGTAAAGTTATCTGCTAACTATTCATTAGAACTAACAGATTCAGTGACCACTTCTTTTAACATGACTTTCTCTAGAACAAAATGATAATATTTCAATTTGCTTGGTTCTTTCATGAAATACTGGATTAAAGGCTATGTGAAGAGCTGCTTGATTATCACAACACAATTTCATTTCTTAAAGATCTCCAAATTTCAATTCTTAAAAGCTGTTTGATCTAAGTTTGTTCACAAGTGGCGGTAGCCATAGCTTGATATTTGGCTTCTACACTAGAACGTGCCACAACATTCTGCTTTTTACTCTTCCACGAAACAATTTTTCCACCAACAAATACAAAAATCTAGTGGTATTTTTTTTTTTGGGGGGGGGGACCTACCCAAGCTACATCACAATAGCTAATTACATGGGGGCTCCCTTTACCTTCATATGTCAATCCTTTTCTAGGATATTTCGTAGTATATCTTAGAATCCTCACTACTGCATCCCAGTGATCTGTGCGAGGAGATTGCATAAATTGACTCACTAGTCCAACAGCAAAGGAAATATCTGGTCTAGTAATAGATATAAGCTTCCCAACCAATCTCCGACATCTCTCAGGATCTAAACATGGCTCCCCCGAGTTTGGAAGCAGTTTAAGATTTGGATCCATGGGACTATCAATAGGTCTTCAATCCAACATGCCAATCTCCTTAAGTGTATCTAATGCATGCTTCCTTTGTGTGACAGAAAGTCCACTATGTGATTGGGCAACCTCAACACCAAGGAAGTATATTAACTTCCCCAAGTCTTTGGTTTGAAAATGGCTAAACAAGTGTTTCTTTCACTAAAAGCAAGGTTGTCAATGGCGGATGGTGGTGAGCCAAAAAACCGCCATAAAAATATGACGGATGGCATTGCAGGTTATGGCAGAAGCCATGGTGGACTAAAGGATATATATATATATATAAAAAAAATAAAATACAAAGACATAATGCATACTCAAAGCCTCAATGGCATAATCAAAGCCACAAATACACAATTAACATACTAATTCATTCATTAGCTCCTCCCCTTGACATATTTTGTCTTCTACCCAATAAAAAAAAAGCAAAAATGTGTGATTTTTTTTTTTTTAAGGTCAGAAGATGTTTTTAATCTTAATAAAACACAAACAGTATTCTACCAAAAAGAAAAAAGGAAGACTAATACAAGACCACATGCCCACACCCAAAAATAAAACTGAAAACCCAAGAAAGCCCACACGACCTAATCCACACTTATGACCTTGACTGAAAATATAACCCACATACGTGTCAAAATCCACTTAGCAAGCCATGCGAAACCCAAAGAGATAAAACCAGATCTGAAATTTGAATATCTGGCCCCCAAAAAATTAAAAAGACAGAAGCAAAGACAATCAAGAGAAAACGCAGCAGCTGATTTGCGAGGCAGACGCAAACGGTGGAGACCGGTGGCCAGAGATTGCGCGACAACCAGCGTAGGCTTGGAAGGAGGCAGAATCGGCAGCAACGCATAGACAGGGGGGTCGTGTGTGAGGGACAATGAGAGCTCGGTTGCGCAACAAGAGAAGAAGAAGAAGAAGAAGAAGAAAACTGAACAGAGGAGAAGAAGAAGATGAAGTACCCTACTGGATGCTTGCCACCATCACCGGTTTGATGAGCTGCCGCAAAGACTGAGAGAGAGAAGGAAGTAGAGAAGCGAAATTGAGATTGAGAGAAACGGAATGGGGTCAGGTTCATCAAGGTCTCATTAATGAAACCTGAAAAACCAAAAAATTAAGGGTTTTTGGCCGATTTTCCGCCATGGCTGCTACGATCCCGCCATGGCGCCACCGCCTTCGCACTAGCCACGGCTGCCGCACCATCCACTTCCCCATTGCGGCGACCTCAAATTCCGCCATGCCATGGCCGATATTTGACAACACTGACTGAAAGATCTTTTCATGATCATTACCCGTGATAACAATATCGTCTACATAAACTATCAAGTAAACACATTTACTAGGAAAAGTATGGTTGAAGACGAAATAATTTGCCTTACTCTGTTTCATCCAAGAACATTGGACAATGGAGCTAAACTTACCAAACCAAGCCCTAGGTGACTATTTTAGTCCATAGAGAGAATGTAATAGGCCGCAACTGTAGTGGTAGAACGATAGCAAGCTATATGTCACTGATGTGAATGTAAAACTGAGGAATATGATTGATAATGTAGAACTAAGACAAAAGGTTCTGAGTATATAGCAACTCAGCAGCTCCCAGTAGATAACTAATATCCTAAACCTCCAAAATTATTCCTAATAACCATTATATACTAACTTATAACAGAAACTCCAAATTATCCCTAACAGCAATTATCTAACTTATAACAGAACTCCCTATTCCTACACCTAGTAAAACTCCCAGAACAGTTAAGCTAATGACCCTAGGGACTTCCTACAGCTGAGTCATCCATCATTCTTCCTAAACTGCCCTTACTTTTCTTCCTTTTGTAAACTTTCAATGAATCAGGGAATTTATCTCTAACAATACCCCCTTCTTGAAGTACCACCTTGTCTTCAAGGTGAAATTCAGGAAAATGCTGCTCTATGTCAGTAGCCAACTCCCAAGTGCTTTCAAATTCTGGTTAGTCTTTCCACTGAACCAGCACCTCCTTTTCTCCTTGATCATTCAACCTTATTGCCAACACTGATGCTGGTTGTGCCCTTAACTCCCATTCTTCGGTTAGCCCCTTAGGTAGTGGTTGGCATTTGCTTCCAGGAGCTATGCATTTCTTGAGTAGCAATACATGGAACACTAGATGCACTGCAGATTCAGGGGGAAGTAGCAATTTGTAGGCAACCTTTCCAATCTTCTCACTGATCTCAAAGGACCGTAGAATCCGAGACTCAACTTCTGATTAACACGTTTGGCTAGAGATTTCAATCGATATGGTTGAATCTTCAAGTATACCATGTCCCCAACCTCGTATTCAACCTCTCTTCTTTTCTGGTCTGCCTGGGATTTCATCCTAGATTGAGCTTTGTTTAAATTCCACTTCAATTCTTCTAGAATAGAATTCCTCTTAGCCAAGAGCTGATTTACTTTTTCAACAGCAAAAGGTGTCACATCCCCCCTGGTCAAAACTGGTGGTTCCCTCCCGTACAGAATTTGGAAGGGAGAAGTATTTATAGCTGAATGAAAGGTGGTGTTAAACCACAATTCAGCCCAAGATAGCCATTTGCTCCATTGCTTTGGCTTAGTGCTGGAAAAACACCTGAGATAGGTTTCCAAACCCCTATTCACTACTTCTGTTTGTCCATCCGTTTGTGGATGATAAGCGGAGCTATATTTCAACTTAGTTCCTGCTTGTTTGAACAATTTCGTCCAGAAGGAACTCATAAACACCCTGTCACGATTTGTCACTATGGAAGAAGGAAATCCATGCAATCGTATGATCTCTTTAATGAAAAGGCTTGCCACCTCTTTGGCTGAATATGGGTGACTTAATCCCACAAAATGGATAAACTTAGATAGTCTATCCATAACCACTAGTATAGTATCCATACCTTGGCTTTTTGGAAGTCCTCCTATGAAATCCATGGATATGTCTTCCCATACTTTAGAAGGGATTGGCAGGGGTTGGAGAAGGCTAGCTGGAGATAAAGCCTGGTATTTATTCCTATTGCGCACCTCACATTCTTGAACATACTTCTGAATTATCTGCCTCATTCCTTCCCACCAAACTAACCCAAAAATTCTTTTATAAGTTCTGAAAAATCCAGAATGCCCTCCCAAGACTAAATCATGGAATTCTTGCAAAATTACTTGAATCCTAGGGGAGTCTGTAGGAATGACCACCCTTCCTTTGTAATATAGCCAGCCTCTTCTAAGTTCATAGCCTTCGGGTTCATTCTTTCCTTTAATCAGCCCTTGTATAACTTTCTTCAGCTTTTCATCTGCTTGTACCTCGTCTTCCAAGCCTTCCCAATTCTGAAAAGTAACAGAGGAGATTGCTCCCATACAATTTCTCCTTGATAGGGCATCAGCAGCGCCATTTTCCTTACCAACCTTATAAATTATCTCGAAGTCAAAACCCAACAACTTGGTTATCCACTTTTGTTGTCCCTCTCCTGTTAGTTGCTGGTCCACCAGATGCTTCAAGCTTTTCTGGTCAGAGTGCACAATAAATTTTCTGCCCAGTAGATAGTGTTTCCACTTTTGCACAGCCATGACTATAGCCATAAGTTCTTTCTCATAAACTGATTTCAACTGGGCCTTATCGGACAACTTTTGGCTTAGGTATGCTATTGGTCTCCCATCTTGCATTAAAACCACCCCTACACCCTTCCCTGAAGCGTCTGCTTCCACAACAAAAGTTTTCTCAAAATCAAGGGCTGCCAATACACACTAATCCAAACTCCCCCTGAGCAACAAAGCCAAGCGATTGCTCCATGAAACCTTTTTCTTCAAGTTTACCATAAAGGAATGCATTCTTAATATCCTATTGATGTAGCAGCCAATGATGAATAGCAGTTGTGGAAAGAAAAAGACGGACAAAGGCAATTTTGGCCACTAGAGAATAAGTATCCAAGACCATAGATTTGTGTATATCCTTTGGCCACAAATGAGCCTTAAGTCGGCCAATTTGTAAGTCGGCCAATTCGTCCATCTGGGCGGAATTTAATAGTATAAACCCATAGACATCCAACTGTTGTTTTTCTAGAAGGAAGTGAGACCAACTCCCACCTACCACTTTGTTCTAAGGCCTGCATTTCATCAATCACAGCTTTTTGCCATCCTAGGTGATCAATTGCCTCACATTTTTGGGAATTGTAGCAGAGGATAAAGATTATCAAGAAGGAAAGTGAGACAACAGATGTTGCACAGGACTTACATTATCAAGAAGTCTTGAGGGTACTTTCTTAATTATGTGACTCACAGTTAAAACAGCTTCACTCTAGTATGTCCTAGGAACAGACATTTGAAAAAGTAAAGACCTAGTAACTTCAAGCAAATAAAGATTTTTCCTTTCTGCAACACCATTTTGCTGTGGAGTATCAGCACATGTAAGTTCATGAATAATGCCATATACTTTAACAAAATTTGAAAAATGATAATTCACATATTCCTTACTATTATTAGAAAGTAAACGCTTGATAGATTTTCCAAATTGCGCTTAAATCAAGCGATAAAATTGAACAAACAATTGAAAAACCTCTAATTTATCTTTCATCAAGAAAATGCAAGTAACCCCAGTGCAATCATCAATGAATAAAACAAACCATTTTTTGCCAATGATGTTAGAAATAGATGCAAAACCCCAAACATCTAAATGAATGAGTGCAAAAGGTTCATGACTCCTATTAGAGTGAGATGGAAACGTGACACGATGATACTTTACAAGATGACAGACATGACAATGAAATGACTCAATTGACTCTCTTGAAAATAGAGATGAAAACATAGATTTAAGTACTAAGGAGAAAGGAGGGTGACCAAGGTGTACGTGATATAACCAGATTTGGGAAGAGACAGACTCAGAGATTGATTGGAGACAAGAAGCAAGCAGCTTCTTACCGGCACCACCTGCAGCCTGCACAATGAGGAGAAAATACAACACTCCATGTTCCTCATCAACTCCCATCGTTTTCCCTATGGCAAGGTCTTGAATGGCACAATGAGTTTTAAAAGAAGTTAGATCACAGGTTGAATCTTTGGTAAGTTTGTGAATAGAAAAAAGGTTATGGGTGTGTGTGGGAACATGAAGACCATTTTTTAGCTGCAAGGAAGGGACTAAGAGCAATACTCCCAATTCCTGCAACTATGGCATGAGATCCATCAGCTGCAGCAATACGGCATTTGCCTGATAAGGGTAGGTAAGACAAATTTTGTGAAACAAAAGGTCATGTGGCTAGTTGCACCAAAATCTATTATCCATAAATCCTGCAAAACAATGGGCAGAGAACAAGAGTCAGAAGGGTTACCGAGAGATTTAATGAGTTGTTGACCCTGAAAGATGGCTTGATGCTACTGCGTCAACCATGTTAGAGAGAGAGGGTCTTCTTTTCAGGTTCTGTTTAGGCAGAACAGTGGCTGGAAGTTGGTCAGAAAGTGAAGGTGAGGGTCGGCAATGAAAGGGAAACTAGAAACAAGGCTACATGCACCTACACACGCTCAAAATGTGGCGGTGCGTGGATCTACGCACAGAGGGAAGTGGTGACACATGGAGGCGCGTCCGACAGTGCTGGGGATAAGACTTGGTGGCCTGGCCAATCTGAGGTGGTGAGTCTGATGGTGGTGGTGGTGGGCGGTCGGAAAAGTCACTAGAAAGCCAGCTGATAGTGATGACAATGGCTGAACCAAGGAGGAAAAAGCTGGAAAGATAGGAAAAATGGCTGATCTAAATAATATAGCAATGAAGGCTGTAAATCTTCAACAACGAAGGCTATAGATGTCTAGCAATGAAGGTTGGAGGCAGCAGAATGTGGTCAGGCTTCTAGATCAGGAGCTCTGACACCAACTTGAAAGAAAATATGACTTTCTGATATCACTATACAAAAAAATGTTACAATATACAGACATATTGCAATTATTACCTAATAATTGCTTAATACTAATTTGCCTAATTATATCTATCATAATAAATGATAAATACAAAACAAATCTGTATAATATAGAAACAGATATGTACAATATATCTCAATAGGTTATATTGCTCATGTGATAATTAATTAAGGATTTTCTGTAATAGAAGGAACTAGCGATGAGCCCATCTCAGCCTGATCCCAGTAATTACTAGAGCATAGGTTTGAGGACTAATTATTCTTCTTATGGAAATTTTGACTCAATCTAACAAAACCGAGTTAGCTTAAACTTATCTTCTAGGGATGTTAGAAAATTCCAAGAGCTATCTGAGTTTCAGAATATTAGAGTATTATCTTATTATGGTTCTTGTAAATTGATCTGGCCATTAAAAATGTTGATGTAATTACTCATGGATGTGCGCCCAAAAAAGTTAACTCTTGCAAAAAGTAATAGTTAACAGAACTGTTGACAATCAAGAAATTTGACAGTTTTATGCCAGATCATGCAAACTCTTGGAAGCTTATCCATGCCATTTGGGATGATTTCATGAACTTCTTTTTCTCCCCATTATAGAGATACCTTACCATTTGCTTCATCTCCAAATTTAGGTAAGCATATAGGGGTGCCAACGTCTGATACAAGTCTGGCTTATTGCTCAGTATTTTGTTGCTTGAGCAGGATTTGGATTTATTAGGGTGAATTGCTGACCCTTATTCTTGGAATTGCTACCTATTAAATTTGTTTTGTTGCCACAGCAATTCTTTCATCTTGACATGATATAGGCTTTTAGTATTGTGGCTCTTAGCTTCATGATATAGGCTTTTAGTATTGTGGCTCTTAGCTTCTGTATTTTGCCTGCAGCATGTACCTATGTTATCGTCAATTATTGCACATCTAACACAATGTTTGAAGCTTCTTTTACAATTAGGAATTATGTCTAAGTTTGAAAGAGAGACATGGACACCAGAGATGGATAATGCTTTTGTTTATACTTTTTTAAATTAACAAAATTTGGGAAACGAAGTGAGTGGAAGTTTCACCTCAAAAGCTTATGAAGTCGTAACACATGAACTACAAGGGAAATTTCAAAGACCTTTTGCAAAGGAAAAAGTGAAAAGTCGCTGAAAGTTAATCAAGAGAAGTTTTTCTAAATCTTATAATTTATTCAAAAATGGGTTGAGTGGGTTTTCTTGGGACCCAGTTACTAAGTGTTGTTGTGCTGCACCAGAAGTTTGGCTAAAGCTAATCGAGGCATGTTTTGAATCTATCTCTTTTGATTTGTATTCTCAATAATGTTCTTGCCAAATTTAATATTGTTTATTTGACAGACTAAATCTAAAGCTGAAGAGTCGACAAGAAAGCCCATTCCAAATTATGATAAGATAATGATAATGATATTGTGTGGAGAACTAAAGAGCATGCTGAGACTGCCAAGAATATTAGAAACAAAAGGGAAGTTTCTAGTGAATCAGAATCGTTTGAAACAAGTGAATTCGATTTGGATAGTGTTCAAGACACTTTGGGTGTAGGTAATGAAATCACATCTCCTAAAGTACCAGCATCTCACAGTCCAGGGCCGAAAGGTAAAAGGTCTAGAAAATCCAAGGACGAAAATAAAATTGAAGAGATAAATATGGCACTTTATGATATTGTTGGAGCTCTTAGGGAGAACACTACTACAAAATAGTCAAGCAGAAGGATCCAATTACTGAAAGTGAAATTTGAAAGTTACTCAAAGATTTGCAAATTGAGAATCACTTGTTGAATAGTGTATACTTATATATTGTTGGTCAACTTGAGAGCATTAGAGCAATGATCAGTTGTCTAAGGAGTTGCTATTTGAGATAGTGTTTGGTCCTAATGATTCTTCTTGAAGTGGTTTTTAAATGGGTTCTGTTTGTTGATATTGGCCCAATGATTAAGTATTTAGATTGATTTAATATTAGACAGAGTTAGACTATTTAAGTTTCAATTAATGAAAATAATTTTTTTTTTGTGTTGTTATGAAAATATTTGCCAAGTGTTGGACTAGTAGTATTTTATTTCTTTTCTTTTTCCAAATTGTCACTGTGCATCCATTTGATAGTTATATTTTTTTTTCCTTTTTGGCTAAACTTTTTGGTGAACATAAATTTTTTACATGTTAATTTTTTTTTTTGTAAATATGATTTTTTTTTATTTTTGATAGAAAAATTCTTGATAGACCTTTTTACAATAGTGACGAGAAAAATCATTTCTAGAGTTTTTTTTTTTTAATGATCTATTTTGTAGAGGAAAAATTGAAGTAGTAGTTTTCAAAAAATATAAATTTTTTTAATAAAATAATTAATTATTTAAAAAATAAATAATTAAATATGCTAATAAAGGATAAATGAAATTTCTTTTCTTTTCTTTTTTTACCAGTAGAAATATGTGTTTTTAACTAAATTAATAAATATTGCAATAAAGGATAAAAATAGACTGCAAATCCTCCAATTCTATCTTGTTGCACTCCCCATCAGAAGAAGATAAATCCTCTAAACTCCTTTCTTCCCTCACCCTTCCTTTCCCTCCAATGTTTCCCCTTCCCTTTGTCTCCAAACTCCCAAATAAAGTCTTAATGGATAGGAACTTACGAAAGCACACCATGAAGTTAAAACCAATCATGAAAAAATAAAACATGAATGAGATGCCTATAAACATAGATATTCTTTAATCAAATGGAAATAGACCATATGATAAATGACATCAAGGTCATTACGGAGTTTGACAAATACTAACCTAATATTATCACACTGGCAATGCACCCAGCGCTGGCAAATATCACAGCATACCATTGGAGTGGATTCTGATTCTCTGTAAACCTACAAAATAATCCAACACAACAGCATCTAGTTAACTTTCAGATTTCCTTCTAAACCACCTACACTCCACATCTAACCTCAGTTTCAGGATTACGGTTATGTTGGAGAAGAACAGAGAAAGAAATTAACTTGAGATATTATAAAGAGAATACAGACGTAAATATGCCAAATACAAAAAGAATCCTGGATATTGATTTCTTCCAAAATCTATAACATTAATCAATACTATTATCAATACAATTAATATTTCAGCGATTTGAACAATGAAACTTACACATGTCAAAGTCAAGTGAATTCACTTCTCCACTACTTGAAGAATGTTCCTAATGATAGAAATCACTGTGAGACTTTAACAAACCCCCCCCCCCCCCCCACATTATTTGTGTTTGGAGGACAGTGGATTGAATTTTACAGAAAAATTAACTCTTATTTTTTAAAACGTTAAGTTAATGGTAACTTGAAAAGCAATATTGATTTTAAATATTAAATATTAATTTTTTTTTAACTTACAATATGTACTAATAATATTTTTGAAAGTGGAATTATGAAAAAATCTTAGAGTAACACCTCGAATTGGTCCTCCAAAAAGATGTAGTACATCAATTTGGTCCTTGAAATATTTGTGACATCAATTTGGTCCTCAAAAGATTTGTAACATCAATTTAGTCTTTGAAAGATTAAAACTGATTTGAAGTTGATCCAAATTCTTTTTAATCTCTAGAACTAGATTGAAAATCTATTTACATAGCTTGTCCCAAGCCCAAGAAAAAGGAAGGTTGTGCTAGGCCGTTGATAACCAACGTAAAACTCTTTGTTGAATCTTCATAACCTTCATTTATTTGGAAAAGACATATGATAGGGTGTCAAGGAAATTTTTATGGAAAGCCTTGGAGAAGAGAGTTCAGATAGCCTATATCCAAACAATCCAAGATATGCATAATGGGGTCACAACCAACATAAGGACTCGGGATGGGGTAACAAACTTTTTCTATATGGATCAAACTACACCAAGGGTTAACCTTGAGTCCATACCTTTTCACATTGGTCTCGGATGTGTTTACAGAACTTATTCAAGACCACTACTTTGGTATATGCTATTTGTAGATGATATAATCCTGATAGCATAATCGAGAAAAGTAATAAACAGAAAGTTAGAGATATAGACGAAAACTTTGGCGGGATGTGGGTTTCATATAAGCAAAAGTGAGACGGAGTATATGGAGTGTATATTTGCCAAAAAACACATTCTAACTTTGAAGTGAAACTTGGGGATGATGTCATACCACAAGTCACCAAATTTAAATATTTGGATTCTATCATTCAAAATGATAGAGATATAGAGGCAGACGTAACCATTGGATCCAAGCAGAATGGTTAAAGTGGAAAGACACTTTGGGTCTTGTTTGTAATTAAAAAAAAGTACCACTAAAACTTTAAGGGTAAATTATAGCAATAAAATCAATTTTGTTGTATGGAACTGAATGTTGGGCAGTGAAAGGTCAACATGAAAATAATCTACATGTGACAGAGATAAGGATATTGCAATGGATGAGTGGCCACACAAGACATGATAGAATAATATAAAGAAAATTGAGGTGGTACATATCAAAGAGAAGATGGTAGAGTTTCGTCTCAGGTGGTTTGGAATGTTTGGAGGAGACCTATAAAGGCCCCAATAAGAAGAGTGGATCAAATGGAGAATAATATCATAAAAAGAGCTAGAGGACAACCGAGGAAAACTATAGGGGAAATAATTGAAAGGAATTTAAATTTCAAGGATTTTAACATAAATATAATATACAATAGAGTTTGTGGCATTGCTTGATCCAAATAGTCGACCCTACTTAGTAGGACAAAGCTTAATTGTTGTTGTTGTTGTTGTTGAAGGAACAAATTAATGTCTCATATCTTTTGAAGACTAAATTGATATCTCACAACTCTTACAATGATCATTGATAACTTTATTTTTAAATTTTTAATAGGGCAGCCCAGTGTACAAGGCTCCCACGAGGTGGGTCTTGGGAAGGTAGATATAAATAGTCTTACTCCCACTTTGTGAAGAGGCTGTTTCCAGGATTTGAACCTATGACTTCTAGGTCACAAGGTAGCAAACTTACCATTATGCCGAGACTCATCCTCTATATTTTTAAAATTTTAATAATTAACAAATTTATTTTTTGTGTGTTGCACGGATAATAAATACTAGTTTGAAAATATTTCAATGAAATTCTCATGTTGTCCTAGCAATGTAACCCTGATGATCTTACAATTGCGTTTTACAATGGTAACCGCATTAATAAATTAATAAATAAGAATTTTCAGGAATTCACCCAGCATGTTCATAGACTCGAGATCTAAATAAGACCAATAAGCAAGTGGCCCAAATAACCATGATTCAATAGTCAATTTAAAAATCATTTCCCACTCAATTAATTTAGAAACAGATCTGGATGAAAAAACAACACCTTTAAACAAACAGGACAGTAGTTCCCTTTCGTGAATAATCTTCCACACGCATCGCAGCAGGTGTATCCCAAGAACCACCTACAAATTAAAAACATAAGGTGAAGACATTCTTCAATTAAAATTTGCTGAATCTGCTGAAAAAATGCATGTAAGATTATAACATCATAAAATATAATTTTTTTTGTCCTACTAAGTAAAGTCAACTTCATGAATAAAAATGCCATGGAGTTCCTATCATTAATCATATCTACATTCAAACCATTCAAGTCTAAATCCATTTTAATAGTTTTACCTAGAGTTTTCTAGGTCTCCCTCCACCTCTAACTATTGGATGGCCGTACATCTAATCTGCTCTCTTTACTAGGTCATCTATAGGCTTTCTGTAGACATACCAAACCATCTAAGACAAGATTCTATCAATTTTTCCTCAATAAGTGATACCCTATCCTTCTCTCTAATGAAAATATTCCTAATCCTTTGTTCATCTATTTTGTCCAGTTATCCAATGCAACATCCAAGATGCTTAAACCATGAGACTTGTGATGTAGTACCATCCTCAATTTTCACCGCTAAGCTAGGATTTCAGCATCTCTTGCTAAGCTTACATTTCATATACTCCATCTTACTTTTATTTGTATAAAAACCATGTAATTCCAAGGCTTGTCTCCGTAGCCCTAACTTCCTATTTATTTCCTCTCTTGATTCTCCTATTAAGAGATTATATTAATCAGGTGCCAAAAGAATGCACCATGGCAACTAATCTTGAATTATAGAGTAAGTATATCCAAGACCAAGGCCAAAAGATAAAGACTTAGAATAACCCTTGGTGCAGTCCTTTTGGCATAATAAAATCTTTAGTTAACCCACTTTGTGTTCTCCACTAGTCATGACCCTGTCATAGATATTCTTAACCATATGAATATAAACAATCTGCACTCCTTCATTCTCAAGAACCTTCCATAAAACCTCTCTTGCCGACCTATCATATAGCTTTTCCAAATAAATGAAAGCCATATATAAATCTCTTTCTCCCATAGCCAAGATTAAGGATAGAATATTGGCCAGTAAATTAGGATACAATTTGCATTTATTTGGTCTCGTATTTACTCTCTAATTGCTGTCAAATCCCTATAATTAAGCTTGTAACATTTCATCACTATTAATATAAATACATGAGTGCCTGGCTAGATGAAAGTCATGGCTTTCTGCATACTACTGTTTCTTGACCTAACTAACATGGTATCCAGATCCCCGTTCCCCTAGAAGTCCTTGCACAACCATTTCTTTCTTCCTCTTCCATTTTTCCCCCTCCTCTTCAATTTTTTTTTCTCCATCACCAACTGTACTAAGCTGTTTGGGTGATCCCGTCATCCTCTCCTAGTTTCTTTTTCTCTTTGGTGCGCAGCTGGACAACTGCTGCAGATTGATGTCTTGAGTTGATCCTGAAGGGATCGCACTTGCTATAAGGGGCGAGCCAGGGATGTCTCTCATTTGAAGGGAGCTGTGCAGCACTGTTTTGATCACAAAAAACAGAGAACAATAGAGCGGAATTGGCTGATTGTGTCGAAAGACTATGCAGCTCAGTTTGGGTAGATATATTTCAAATGGTGATGGCAACTGACAAGAAGATTGAGATTGTCTTCTCAAATACCAAAATCACTGGTAGGAAATTGAACAATATCAACTACGTCTTATGGAAGGGATTTGTTAATAGACATATCTCATGTGAGGGCTTGAGTCAGCACCTCACTAATGATGCATCGGAGGAGACAGCAGCCAAGAACAAATGGATGAAGGAAGATAACAGAATCCTTAATCAAATATTGAACTCCATGGAATACCATATACAGAATTTGGTTGGACACTGCTCCATGGTAAAAGAATTATGGGCATATCTTGAATGTCTATATGGTAGTAAACATGTTCCATGTTCATGAACTAGTAACAAGATTATATTGGGCAGAATAGAAATGATGATCTTTGCTTGCATATTTCTAATGTCACCCCCATGTTTGAAGAAATGAAAGCCTTGTATCCAATATCTACTGGTGTCAAACAGATGCAAGAACAATGTGAAGCAACAATTGACAATGCCTTTTGGCTGGATTAGATTCTGAGTATGACATGGTGTGCACCGAGGCCCCAAGTCCTCAAGGGCTCAGAACTTCTACGAAAATTGTCTAATGTTTTTACTCGGCTCAAGCGGGTTTGTAAAGATGCTGGAAAGGATGCCCCTGCAATAGAAGCTACTGCTTAGTTAGCTCAACATCACGACCTGATAGTACTCATGGTGGAAGAAGTGGTACCAAAAAAGGCAGACGTGGAGGGCAAGAAGGAGGCAAAGACGGACCTCGCACTTGTCATCATTATGAGGAACCCGGTCACATCACGAAGAATTGATTGAAACTACATGGGAAGCCATCATCCGTTCCCATACCTAAATTTACTCATTCTGCCACAAGAAGGCTTACTGCCTACCCCTCCAACACCGGAATCAGAAGTTCCAGCAACTATTGCAATCCCAGTTGATGAGTATGCACGCCTCATGCAGTTTAATGCTTCACAGCAACCCAGTACATCTTCCACAGCTATCTTAGTTCAGACAGGTAACCCAACTGCTTGCCTTTCCACCTCTCGTGGTTAGGTCATTGACTCGTGCAGTTTTATGCTTCACAGCAACCCAGTGCATCTTCCATAGCTACCTTAGTTCAGACAAGTAACCCAACTGCTTGTCTTTCCGCCTCCCCTTGTGGCTAGGTCATTGACTCGGGGTGCCAGAGATCAAATGACAGGAAACACAGGTATCTTATCCAACATTGTTCCTTCATCTCATGTCTCTCATATTACTTTGGCAGATGGTTCCACTTCTCAGAATGCAGGAAGTAGCACTGCACAACCCACTTGTTCCTTGCCTCTTACCTCCATCCTTTGTTTACCAAAATTTCCTTTCAATCTTCTCTCAGTTAGCCAAATTACGAAAACTCTTAATTGTGGTGTTTATTTTTTCCTTGGTCATTGTGTCTTTCAGGATCTTGGTACGAAGAAGATTATGGCCAGTAGTCATGAATCACATGCCTTATACGTCCTTGATACACCTGGTGATGTGTCGCATCCAATTGCATGCACTAGTGGGGTGATTTCGTCTCTTCATCTTCGTTATTGTTTTGGTCATCCTTCTCTTCCAACCTTGAAGAGACTTTGTCGGAGTTTGAAGTCTATGTCTAGCTTAGATTGTGAGCCTTGCTAATTAGCCAAACATTGTAGAACTTTCTATTTTCCTAGAGATAATAAGCGGGCAGCATCTCTGTTTGATATTGTACACTCAGATATTTGGGGGTCCTTGTCAGGTCATTTCAAAATCAGGTTTTCGTTATTTTGTAACTTTTGTTGACAACATCTCTCGCGTTACTTGGTTGTATTTCATGAAACATCATTCTGAGGTATTTCCTATCTGTTCCGCCTTTTATGCTAAAATTGAAACAATTTAAAACACCTATTCGTGTTTTGCAAAGTGATACTACCAAAGAATATTTTTCAGCAATTTTCCACCTTTTTGTCTCAAAAAGGCATAATTCACCAATCCTCATGTATCTCGACCCCTCAACAAAATGGGATTGCTGAAAGAAAAAATAGACACTTTTTAGATACAGCAAGAGCACTTCTCTTCCACATGAAAGTTCCAAAGTTGTTTTGGGCTGACGCTGTTGTTACGGCTTGTCATTTGATTAACCACATGCCTTCTGCAGTCTTGAATGATAACATCCCCTACGCAATGCTTTTTCCCACTTCCCCTTTATTTCCCTTGCCCATTCGTATTTTTGGTCACACTTGTTTTGTTCAAGATGTTTTCCATCAAATTACTAAACTTGATCCTAAATCTTTGAAATGTGTATTTGTTGGTTACTCTCATCACCAAAAAGGGTACCGTTGTTTTTCTCCTGATCTAGGATGATAGTTGGTATCTGTAGATGTCACTTTCTTTGAGATGACACCCTTCTTCCCTACTATTCCTGCACCAACTCCATCTACTACACCTTCTGATGAAGACTTTCTCGTCTACACTGTTGCCCTCCACACCCCAAAAGTGCAACCCCTAATCACACGTGTATACTAAGCGAATGCACTGAACAAACTTGGGTGTTGTCACTGAACCAAATTCTCAACCTCTGCCTGTGACTTCTTCGGCTAGAGATCCAGCACCTTCCCCACATCATGACCTTCCAATTACTGTTCAGAAAGGTAAAAGGTCCTGTACATACTCCATCTCTTCTTTTGTTCAACATAATTCCTTATCACCTTCGTCTCGAGCCTTTATTGCCTATCTAGATAGTGTTGTTGTGCCTAAAACTGTTCCCTTGATCATAATCACACTTGGGATTTGGTTCCACTACCTCCAGGAAAGAAAGCGATTGGATGCAATGGGTATTTGCAGTCAAAATGAATCCTGATGACTCTGTTGATCAATTAAAAGCACAGCTGGTTGCTAAGGGTTATGCCCAAGTCTATGGTATGGATTATTCTAAACCCTTCTTCCCTGTTGCCAAACTTTGCTCTATGCAGTTGTTTGTTTCCCTAGCCGCTTCTAATGGTTGGCATCTTCATCAACTAGATGTGAAGAATGCATTTTTGCATGGTGACCTTCAAGAGGAGGTATATATGGAGCAACCACCTGGGTTTGTTGCTCAAGGGGAGTTATGTACAGTATGTAAACTTCGTAAATCCTTGTATGGACTAAAACAGCCTCCGAGGGTTTGGTTTGGGAGATTTAGTGAAGTGGTCATCGCGTTTGGGTTACAACAGAGTGCATATGATCATTCGGTGTTCTTTAGACAAGTTGGTATTGGTTACATTCTTCTAGTAGTCTATGTTGACGACATTATCATTACTGGGGGTGATGTTTTGGGGACTGCACTTAAAAAGCTCTCTTCAGAATCAGTTCCAAACAAAAGACTTGGGTGCTCTTAAGTACTTTTGTTGGGATTGAAGTCCTAAGGAGAAACAATGGGATCTTTCTATCTCAGAGAAAATATGTTCTTGATGGGTGAAACTGGATTGTTGGCAGCAAAGCCATGTGATACTCCATTAATGCCAAACATAAAATTGGCAACTAATGATGGAGAATTATTAGACGACCCAGAGAGGTATAGAAGGATCATTGGAAAACTCAACTACTTGACAGTGACCAGGCCAGACATTGCATTCTCCGTTAGTATTGATAGCCAATTTATGTCTTCACCCATTGGGATGCTATTGTTCACCTTCTAAAGTATCTCAAGGGTACACCTGGGCAAGGAATTTGATACTGATGTCATGGACATTGTAAGGTAGAAGCCTTCTCAGATGCTGATTGGGCAGGTTTTCCTAATAATAGAAAACCCACTACTGGTTATTGTGTTTTTGTTGGGGGAAATCTAATCACATGGAAAAGTAAGAAACAAGGAGTGGCGGCTCGATCTAGTGCCGAGTCTAAGTATAGAGCCATGGCACAAGTCACATGTGAACTTATGTGAGTTTATCATCTCCTAGGAGAAATTGGTGTGACCAAGTCCTGTCCTATGCAGCTGTGGTGTGATAACCAAGCAACAATACACATTGCTAATAATCCCCTCTTTCATGAAAGCACCAAGCATATAGAAGTTGATCGTCACTTTGTTCAGGAGAAGTTACAGAAGAAGTTAATCTCCCTAAAGCATGTTTGAACTGAAGATCAGCTACCTGATGTGTTAACTAAAGCTCCACCTGGGAATAAGGTAATTCAGACTTGTAACAAGATGGGCATGACTGACATCTATGCTCCATCTTGAGAGGGAATGTTAAGGAAAGCTGAGATTAGGGACACAAGATTGGGCAGTAAATTAGGATATAATTTGCATTTAGTTAGTTTCCTATTTTACTCTCTAATTGCTATCAAATCCCTGTAATTCAGCTTGTAACATTTCATCGCTATGAATATAAATACACGAGTGCGTGGCTATATGAAAGTCATGGCTTCTGCATACTACCGTTTCTTGACCTAAATAACATCCCCCTCCAACATCATCAATTTCCATAGCAAATAAATTAGCTCCATAGTAGACCTCTCAAGCATAAAATCAAATTGATTATCTGTATTGTGCATCTTTTGTTTTAATCTTTGCTCAACTACCCTCTTCCATAACTTCATTGTATGGCTCATATGCTTAATTCCTCTGTAATTTGCGAAGTTTTTGATGTCTCCCTTGTTTTTATTAATAGGAATTAAAGTATTCCATTCACACAAATCTGGCTTTTTCTTGGAACACATAATTGAACAACTTTGTGAACCAACTTATGCCTTTCTCATAAACACTTCCATACCTTAATAGGTGACCAAACTGATCATATGTAATATAATTCTCCCGTCTTAACTCTTAATCTTTACTCCAATGACTTAATTGTATGGTTCATAAGCTTAATTCGTATGTAATTTGTAGAGTTTTGGATGTATCCCTTGTTTTTATAGACAAGAACTAAGATGCTCAATTTCCACCCATCCAACATATTCTTGGACCTCATAATCTCATTGAACATCTTTGGGGTCCAACCCATGCCTTTCTCTCCTAGACTGTTAGGGGCCCAAGATATGGGCAAGTGGATGAAAGGAGGAATAAGAGAGGGTTAGGCCCAAGTGTATAGGTCACCTATAGAAATGACAGCTGGAAATGTGGTTATTTTGGAGGGAAATTCAGTTGAGAGAGTAGTTAGGGAATAAAAAAGGGAAAGGTGATATGTTGTTAGTGTTGTTGATTCATTCGGCATTCTTGAGAGCTTAGGGGACTCTTCACTCTCCTAAACCTATCTGTAATTCTCTCTAGGGTTCTTGGTGCATTACCAAGAATTCCCAATTCAATAATTCAATAATACACATACATTCAGTAATAGATATCAATGCTAACATAGACACCACTGCCTTTCCATTATCCATTCTCTTCAAACATTCCTTCACCTCAAACTCCTGAATTCCACAATATGAAAACGTATAATCTCGGTCCTCTTCTTTGACATTTAGCCTATCCATTTGCAAGAGAGTTGTGTCCTTCATTAAAAAGCTTGTAAAAGTTTGAAAGTAACTTTCCATCTCTCTCTAATGCCTTATTCCATGACAAAAACTTTACCCTCTTCATCCTCGATGCATTTAACATGGTCTAAATTTCTTGTATTTCTTTCCCTATCTTTAGCAAGCTTGTAAATTCTTCTTTCCACCTCTTTAGTGTCTAAAGATTGGTATACTCTATCAAATGTTGTAGCTCTCACTATACCAACCGCTTGGTTAGATTTGTGAAGAATAAATAATATCTTACTATACCTTAAATTGATTTAGATTGATATTAAATTGATCTTGTCACTATATTTTGATTTTATCTTTGACTTATAAATAGGCTGATCTCATTGTACAGAACACATATAAGAAATACATCTTACTATTTTCTTTGCAAAATCATCTAATTAATTTTCTCTACTCTGCTAAGGATCTTAACATGGTATCAAAGCCTTAGCACCCACCTTGAATTCTTTTTTTTTTCCCCCTACCATTGCCTTGGAGTTCTTAGAATTCACTTTTCTTGATTTTCCTAAGACATCTCTCTCTTTTCTCCATGGTTTTCTCCACTTTTCTGATTATGCACAAGCCACCACATGCCCCTAGAGGCTCCTACGCATGGATCTCGCTCACCTCTCCAAAACTTGGTGTTCCAACAACCCACAACCGGCCTTTGCCTTTGCCTTCGCCTCCACACTTCTGCCTCCGCCTCCATGCTCCACCCCTACTTCCGCACGAACCATTGCTTTTTCTGCCTCCATGCAATTGCATTATTATTTCTAGCCTCTGTGCAGTCCTACCTCTGTTTCCTGCCATCGTGTAGTCTCATCTCTATTTTCCTTGCTCTATCATCTAATTAATTTTGTCTGCTCTACCATGGATCATAATAAGAATCTGCCTTAACTACCTTGTATTTTTTCCAATTTTCAGCACTTTACACAAATACCACTCTTTAAGATACTCCATTTTAACCTAAAACTTGTTTTGCACACTTGCGTCCCACCACAGAGATTTTTTTACCCTTTAATTCAAAGCTTTTTGATTCCCCAAGTGTGTATTTTTCCATCGTCTCATTTCCTTTAGTAATCTTATCCCACAACTCGTTAACACTTTCTTATGCCCCCCAACTCACTTCATCTAAATCCTTTGAAAGTTCATTCATTTTTCACCATTCAGTTATCATCACTTGATCCTTAAAGTCTTCTCTTGACCGTTTCTCTTAACACTGATCACCACTCATACATCCATAACTAAACCATATGTTGAGTGATCAAGCTCTCTCCATAAATAACTTTTCATTCCAAGAAAGTTTTCTATCCAATTTTCTCATAGAAAAGAAATTGATTTGAGAACAAGCCACTCTATTCTTATATATTATAGGATGCTCTTCCCGCCTCCTAAAACAGGTGTTAACTTCCATAGAATCAAAGGCTAATGAGAAATCTGAAATAGTCCTACTCTATATTTTCTTCTCATAGATCTTATCTCCCATGCAACCCCTCATATCCACTAGCTTCACTTCCCAAATTACCATTTAGATCCTCACCTAAGAAAATCCTTTTTCCTAAAGGTACGCATTGGAGAAAAGATAAATCACTTTAAATAGCCTATTTGAGATCTTACTACAAAATCAAATCCAGCTACATGCTTCAATAAAAATCCCAAAAAAAAGGGAACTATTTATATGATACCCAAAACAAAGGGGTTATTTTTTGGTACCATAACCATTTTACAAATTCTTTGAGCATCAAACAAAGTAGAAACAATTGCACAGCATTTTCTGAATTCTAGTAATGTTAAGCAAACAATTAAAATAAATATATAGGCAACAATTTACCATTAATTAAATAATAACAGAAGTAAAACATACATTTAAAGAACATAATAAGACATAAGGGGTCAATAGCTATGGATAAATCATAAGGTATTGATTCTAACCTATCTCAAAATATTAGGAATAAAAGAAATGAGGTCAACTTTCTCCATGGCGCTTAGGATGGTTAAAATTAAGGTCACTTTTTTAACATCACAATTGCCATTGAATTGTAGAATGTTTTAGGAGCACAAGGGAGTACGTGAAAACATCCAACAAAAGGATCTGGCTTTTTTTCTACCAAGATAGGCTTTGAAAATAATCCTGACTGAGATGCATCTTATGACATTCATGAGGGCATCAACAAACCAAACCAGTCATCCATGTTAACAAAATACAATCATCACACTAACTGTGCAAATAGTCCAGCATCAATTTTAAAATAATTATACAAAAATGCAATGAGCATGTATACATCAGTCAGAATTATGAAATGAAACAGTGTTAAGGAAACAAATTCATCCACGATTCATACCTCAAGCTTAGTCCATTTCCAGGGACACTAGATCCACAACTGTGACATCTTGTGTGTTTTGGGCATAAATAGGGACCAGTACTAATGTTCTGAATTATGGAAAACCAAAAATGAGAAGGTTTGTTTGCCCTAAAATATGCTATAAGTTGAATACTAAGCTCACTGATATGTGAAACAAAACCTACCTTATGAGGAGGTTGCAAACAATAACAATGGTAGGCACCATCACACCTTTTGCAGAACATGAACTTGCTTGGATCTCCAGTCCTTCTGCAAGCCTGGATGTAGCAGATGAAACATAAGACCAAAAAAAACTAGTGAAATGTTGGTTGACGTAGTAATTTATCTACCAAAAACTTAAGACATTCAGTTAAATACACAATATACCACCAATGAAAAAAGGGAACAGATTAATATCAATGATTATGGACCAATGCTTGGTTAGTTCAAGTGATTGAAATTTTATTCCCCTCAAGCAAGGTCTCGAGTTCAAGCATTGGGTGTGGATAAAAACAAGTGCTGGGAGAGTTTCTCTCATTGCTTTGTCCAAACATGTGCATAATGTGTGGTTTAGATTCCGAATCGAGGGCTCATCTTTTTTTGCATTGCCCTACACTGAGATCTCTTTGGATAAGGCATTTTGGTATCTTTGGAGAATCGTGGGTTTTTCCTGAGGACTTACATCAGTTTCTACTAACTAAGTTCAGGGGTTTTGGCTCACACAAAGAAACTAATATCCTATGGCAGTCTGCTGTTTTTGCTGTGATTTGGTGTATTTGGTTGGGAAAGATTCTAGGATTTTTAATGATTCCTTTTCTGCTATTGATTTTATTTGGGATGGGATCAACTTTTTCCGCTAATGATTCCTTCAATGGTGTTCCTGTAACTCATATTCAAAGGGATTGACATGCTTTGCTACATGGTTCATCCCTTTAGGTCGTAGATGATTTTTTGTATATATATGAGGATGTCTCATCCTCTTTTATACACTTTCTTCTATCTAATGAATTTTCTTTTTCTATCAAAAAAATAAAAGTGTAAGGCTTCTCTTTATGTAAGAAAATCTCCGACTTCAAAAAGTTACAACCCAGAAGCTAACTATTATGCCTTTTGGTGTGTATTAGTCTCTTTGTTCATTTTATCAAACTTGCAAACCTTACCTCTCATCTAACACCATGGAAACCTAAGATTTAAAAGAAAAATGAAAACGGAGTAGAATAGTGAACACAGCACATAATCAAGCAGATTAAGTGACAAAGCATTTGAATAAAAGGCAATATGAAAATACTCTTACAAAATATAATAGCTAGACTAACAGTAGAATCACTATCTCACTGACAATGCAAGCATTCATTCACATAAAGAGATAAAAGAAGAGTCTTCAGAATAGAAGGAATGAAAGAAGAAAAGGTAAAAACTTGCAAACATCGCATATCACCCATTACCTCACAAATTCGGCAAGATCGACACGTCCATGAACTCCAATGAAATAAATCTGCCATAAAAGCCCAGTTAATGAGGACATAACATACTTGGAACATATTACAAGATGGACATATTTTTTTGATAGGAAAAGAAGTTTTATTAGAAGAGAAGGAAAAAGTACAAAATACGATGAGCCATCCACATAAAGAAACCAAAGTAATGGAGTAAATCATGAAAAGATAAACCATGTAACAAAACATGCCAATCCTTTGTATGTCAGATGCACACTCCACAAAACAAGCCATTAGCAGAGCACCAAAAGGAAGCCAAAAGGTAATCCTACAATAAAGTCTACAGTCTACAGTCAACAGTTGAAAAGCAATCATTAAAACCACAATAATACACACATCTTTGGGTACAAAGTGGTTCTAGAGCTTGTCATCTGTGTTAATCCTATTAAAATACCTGTCCAAGCAGAAGCTTTAACCTTTGACAGGCTTTAGATTTCCAAATGAGTTCATCCAACATAAATGTTTATCTATTTGGAGAGCAAGTCAAGAACTTGAAATAAGAATTACAAGAGAAAACTCCTAAGGAATCAAGAAACCAAGGCTTTAGATTTCCAAATGAGTTCATCCACATAAATGTTTATCTATTTGGAGAGCAAGTCAAGAACCTGAAATAAGATTTACAAGAGAAAACTTCTAAGGAATCAAGAAACCAAGTTCTTGAGTCAAAAAAAGAAAACCAGAGAGACAGGATCAAGTGAAGGAATAACAGACTACTCAATAAGCTCTCTATCATGCATATGTCTAAGAAAATGGAAGTTTCAAGAGAGGTTAACCCAAGGGGAAAAACATTGATAAACATGGGCATCATGCAAAGATGACAAGCAGAAAAAACAAGGAAAAGCCTGGGCAAGAGGAGTAGTACCAACTCCTTTCATCACCCAAATGAAAGGACAAGTGAAAGCTAATAGAAGGTAGACCATGAGAAATAAATTTCAAGGAACTAGTATGAGTAACTCTACTAGCTCAGTTTGAGCCCCACCCATTCGGATGCAAACCAAACTTATTTCGAATGACTTGATGCCATAAAGAAACAGGTTGAAAAGGAAAACCCCAAAGCCTCTTAGCTGTGAATGCCTTATTCTTGGACACCGAATGACCAAGGCCCAAACCCCACTCCTTTTTTGATTTACAACAAAGCTCCGAATTAGTGGTGAATGCCTTATTTCTACAGGACGTATCCAACACCCAACAAAGATACCAAACTAGATATTCCACAAAAAAATCAGCCACGCAACAATGCAAAAGATGAGATACAGATTCCGAATTCACCGCACACACATCAAGGGAAATAGCCTTATAAGTCTCTCAAACCTACAACATGTCATTGGTATTAATTTTGATAAGCACACCTGTCAAAATAAAGGATTTAACCCTAAAGGAAGTTTTGCACTTCCAAATAGGTTATCCAGGAGGAAAGAAGTTGAATTTGAGAATGGGTTATGAGTTGAAAATAAGATTTTGCAAGTAAAGACTCCTGAGGGATCAAGGGACCATAACCTTTTATTCGGGATATAGGACAAAAGAGCATAATCAAGGAGACCCAAAGACCAGCTAATTCAAAGGACTCTATCATTTAGATTTTGAAAGAAGTGAAGGTCCTACAAATAGGTGGAAACCTGCACATTATAAATGCTCTGGATAGGAGAATTGTATAATGAAGATAGACGATAAAGGCAACAAAAAGCAAGATTTGAAGAGGCGTCACCGACCCAATAATCCTCCCAAAAGTTAAAATGAGAACCATCACCAACCTTCAAGGAAAGCAAAGATTTCAAAGATGCATAACATTGGGAAATAAATTTCCAAGGGCTAGAATGAGAAGCGTGGCCAGCTGAGTAAGCATCCCACCCATTCTAGTCCAAGCCATACTTACTCCAAATAACCCAATGCCATAAAGAGTGAGGCTCTAGAGAAAAACACCAAAAGTCATTAGGGCCTGTTTGATTTCAATTTTCATATTTTGTGTTTTTTTCAGAATTTTGTGAAGAAAATAGTGAAAATAGAAAATGAAAATGGAAAACAAGATTTTATTATTTTCACTATTTTTGATATTTCCTTCACAAAATCCTAAAAATAGAAAACAATAACCAAACAAGCCCTAGCTACCAGGGTGATATGTTTAAAGACTAATTAACAAGAGTCCAAGACACAAACCTATTAAATTCCACACCTCCTAACTCACCAAGTGGTCCCACTTCGTTCCCAAAGCACCATACCATAGAAAATCCCTCATAATCTTCTCAATAGTATCTGCCACCTCCACTGATATATGAAAAAGAGACAAGAAGGACAGAGGAATGCCAGAGACAAGCCTGAACGAGGGTGATCTGACCTCCTAAAGGGAAATAGGCCTCTTTCCACTTTCTAAGATACTCAAAAATCATTTCAACAATGGGACCCAAAAAGACACAGATCTAGAATTACCACCCAGAGGAACACCCAAGTTGTTAGGATCCACTAGTTAGTAGTTAGTTAGAGAAGTTAGTTAGGGGATTAGTTTGACTATAAATAAGGAAAATAAGGATTAGTTAGAGTGTCTTTTGATCATTTGTAATTGAGTTTTAAAGAGATTGGAGACTCTATACTCTCCTAGGATTCATACTTGTATCATTCCTTAGGATTCTTGGGTATTACCAAGGGTTTAGTGTCAGCTCCTCTACTCTCTCAAGAGTCTAAACTACAAGTGATCAAAGACACTCTAAATAATCCCTGTTTTCCTTATTTATAGTCAACTAATCCCCTAACTAACTAACTACTAACCAATAGATCCTAACATAAGTACACGAGGCCACTCCAAAATCTGAAAACCAGCTAAAAAAGCTATATCCTTCTTAGGCACAAGGAAGATGAGAGTGGATAATATATATCTTCTTACCTCTATGTCGAGCCCAACTTCTCAAGCAATTCCTATGGTATTTCTTGCCACAATTTTTGCAAGACAGCATCTTTTTAGCTCTCTCGCTTCCTTCATGTTCAACATGATTGCACATTCTACAAAAAACATTGACATTTGTTTGAACTTGGTCTTCTCCAGTGTGATTGCCTGATGTATCCTGTTTATTAAACCAGCATTATACAGGTATAATAGAGACAAAATGCCAAATCTTAAGAAATATAATAGACCAAAAAGATTGCCTGATGTATCCAGTTTATTAAATCAGCATTTTACAGGTATTAATAGAGACAAAATGCAAACAACAATAGCTAAGCTTTGTTCCACTAAATGGGGTCGGCTACATGGATTAAGTGACACCATAAAGCTTTATTAATAGACCACAAAGACCAACCAGGTTTACACTTCACGCATATTCAAAAGCCATAAGTGATGCAATTATCAAAACTATGATAACCATACTGCACCAATTTTTAAACAATTAAGAGAATAAGATATAGCAGGGAGGGGAAATTTTCAATAAATTTTCCAAGAACACCTTTGCAAGTATTATAACTTACTTCAAAGAAAGAAAAAAAATAGAAAATAAAACCCTCTAGAGAGACTTGTAAGATGACATGTCATACACGCTCTATCACTATGATTGGGCATTTAAAATTTTAAGAATTGGTAGGGATTCAAATGATAAGGTACAAAAATGACAATTTGTTTTGCACATAGGATTTTAAAAATGACCACAAAAGCTCACAAGACTACTCTATGTTCCACACAACTGACTAGGATATAACTAAATCCGCAGTTTTAAGACCAAGATGGCCAGAAACACCATCTGATTGAGACTTCCCCATCCCCATTTTCCCCGGTGATTACACGCATCAATGACAATGCTTACCATATAGATACCAAAGGTCCAAAAGAGGATCAAAGCTCAAAAGCTAAACTGTTACTTCTTGCATGAAAAATATGCAACACTAACTACACACACACACACACATATATCACCTGCCTTCTCTTACTCAAACCCACGTACAGAGATCCTAACTCCCATGTGAGGAATCTTACATGCCCCTTCTAGGCATGATTCCCTCTTCGGAATCTGACAACAAAATCCACAATCAAATCTCTCTTGTTATGGTTCATCTACCACAAATAACCCCCCCCCCCCCTCTCTCCCAAGCAGGGAAGGCAAGTTCGGCCGAGACCTTTCACACTAACATAAACTCACCTCACAGCAAAGACAGGAAAATCCATAAATACATTTTTCCTTCTCAATTTCACCCAAACACCAGTTGAAAGTTTTAGCAGAAAAACGCAAAATAAAATTAAAGAAAAGAAGAAACAAACATCAATCCCCATTACGAGCTTTCTATCATCCGATTTAGCATTCAAGAGCAAATTACATCAGTTAATCTAAAACACACACACACACACACACAATCAATGATTTCAAAAAGCTCCTTCAGCTGAAAGCCTCAATTGCACCAGGCCTCAAACCTAACCAAAAACAAACCACCGCTGCACTTACCGTGACATCCCCGGACTCAAACCGGCGAGCGTACTCCTCGGCGGCGATCATGGCGGCGGCCCCTTTCCTCTGCAGCGCCGCTCTCTTCGCCTGCATCGACACCGCCTCGTCCGCCTCGTCGCCTGCGGCAGGTAACACCTGGCGCTGCGGCGGAGGCGGCGGGGGAGGCGCCACCTTCGGCACGGCGACCTGAACCGTGAGATCGCCACAGCCGACACCGTCGGGTCCGGCAACTCCGGCGGGATCTCGAAGAAAATCCTGGAGCCTTGCGACAACGTCGTTGAGAAGTCCATCGTTC